>OU696696.1:72348145-74818082 GCA_916050605.2 Platycheirus albimanus
TTCATCTGCACCTGGCGAAGACTATTACTAAAGGTAGTTCCACACTATCCCACAGTGTTATACGACATGTCAAAAATGTGTGATGAAACAGGTGTATAATAGTGTGGAAACAGAATATGACAGCGCAGACCTCATATGATTTGACATGTGTTTAGATCTGAAATATTTTTTTTATGATTGAATGTAAAACCATCACACATTCCTTCACACTTTTTTTTGACATGTCGTACTACACTGTGGGACTACCTTCATTGGCAGATTACGTGAACCGCATGAATATGCCACCCAGAACCTCAGACGGGGCTGGGGAAGGGGGATTGAAGAAGAACAAAGAATACAAATAAAGTTCTAAAATCATTTTATATGTAGAAATAACTTAATATAACTTTATTTTAACATTACCGGCGTGCTTGTTGGGATCTTCATTCTCACCAACATCTTCAATTTGAGCGTCATCGGTCTCCATTTTTTTCTTCGTCACTTGACTTCGTAGTCGGGCTCTTTTTTCGACGAGCAACTTCATTGGGTAGCCAATGAACTGAGAGTATTTATTAATGATTTCCTTGTTCTTGCTCTCCTCCAAATATTAGGCCTGGTCCTCCTTGATGTACAAAACAATTTTTGTACCACGTACTAAGGGCTCAGAATTGTCCTGGTAAATGAGCCTCCAGCAGCACTCCCTCACGTATTGATCATATCATCGTCCTTATGCTTCGAGGTGACACTCACTTTGTCGGCGGCAAAGAAGGTAAAATGGAAACCAACACCAAACTGTCGAATCCTAACTTCTTCCTATGCAGCATTTTCAGTTTAAATCGATTGACATATAATAGGCAAAACGAGTGCGGTGTGAAAAGGCTATTAACAAACAAACTTATAAAGAAGCTTATCAAGGTCCCGCCTTGTGGCCAATGGTACAGTGGATGTAGTGCTTGGTTGCTCAACCTGAGAGCTGCGAGTTCAAACCCAGCCTGGGCAGCAATTTGTATTATTTCCCAAGTTTCAACTGGATGCCACCCGTGGAATTTCCTTGAGATAATATATCACCTAAAATCTCAAACCACTGTACCCCCTTTCTTTCCTATCTTTCTATTCCTTCTCTCGCACATATGTTAAATCATTATAAGGGTATTCATATTCCCTTGAGTGCGAGTGCATTATAAAAAAAAAAACTTAAACTAGCTCCGTTGTTCTGCCCTTCCGAACAGATAGCGCGATTATAGCGCGTTTATACGCCCTAAACTCGAGTATAACTCCCAATTCTGGGCAGGTGCTTCTCAAAATTTCTTACACCTGCTCGATAGAGTTCAGAAATAAAGTGCACGACTGGGTCGTACGAACTTGCTCTATTGTGTTAAAATGGTCTTGGGGCTTGAGATTTTCGGAAAAGAGCATTGAAAAAACCATATGAAATTTTATTAATCACTTAAAAATCACTATTTAAAACGTTTTTTGATGAAAATGAAGTAAGCCATCTGATTTCTTTTGCTTTTCTAAATTTTAAGGAAATTTTTTTTTTAAAATCGTTCGACCAGTTTTTTCAAAAAAAAAACGGTTTTTTTGAAAAACTTTTCGAAAACATATTACAAATTTTTAATGAGTATGCCAACTTCTAGCACTTTGTAGTTTTTTATCAGAAAAATAAAATTAAAAAAAAAATTGATTAAACCGTTTTTTTTGAAAAACAAAAAATAAAAAAAAATGTTTTAAACTTTTTTAAAAAAGTTAATAAAAATTTTTTTTTTCAAAAATTTAAGAGTTTTTATTATTTCGTTTATAAAAGGGCTTCTACATTAAAAATTTTATCGAAATTCGTGAAGTGGCTTAAGAGAAAATCGGATTTAAAAAAACCGGTCCTATGGGAGGTACCGTTATAAGACTTTTCATGAAAAATCTATTCCAACCAAAACATAAAGTTTGCACAGAAAACACTGTTCAGAAAGTTTTATCAAAACCGTAGGAGCCGTTTTTGAGAAAAAATAATTTTCACTAAAAATCGTATGACAGGTACCGTTAGTTTTAAGGCTAGAATGCTAATTCCAAAAACCCATCTGTAGGACGTCATAATAATACTATCTACCAAGTTTGAAGCAAATCGGTCCAGCCGCTTAGGCTGTAGGTGCCGATACAGACGGACAGACAGACAGACAGACAGACAGACATACAGAATTGTCGGACCCACTTTTCTAGGCTTCTCTATCGTCGTAATGTTATGTTTGATTGTCAAAAAAAAATTATTATTTTTACGAATGCATAACTTGCCTTATAGTACCTATAGTCGCAAGTAAAAACCGCTAGAATTGATAGGAGGGAGAAGAATTATGGAAACATTTTCGTCCTTTGAAAATCATTGAATAAATTGCTTCATGTATTTCCTTATTTTACTGATTCTTCTACAAAAAATGCTAACTTGAGGTAGACAGCTGCGTTCCACCCCTTAAATATTTCCCCCGTAATACTCGTCTTGCTAGGAACGCTCATCAGTTTACAATTGAGCCCAATTTCGGACGTACCGTGATATATAGAGATTATTTCCTTAGCCGTACAACACGAATGAAATGAATTGCCTGGCACAGTTTTCCCTTGCCATTTTGATCTTCAAACATTCAAGACCAATGTTCATCGACACCTTATTTCCCTTCCTCCCTAATTTACTATGGCTGGCACTGTGACTAATCATTAAATGGGGTATACAAACCGCTTGAGCGAGTGTGCCGTATACAAAAAAAAATTACTTTGTCTAAAATATTCATACCGTCATACCTAAAATATGAGAACATGGATTGGATGAATTTTGTAATTAAATTTTAATAACATTAATTGAGGCATTGAGAGCAGAAGTGGCGTCCCCTTATAGGAAACACATAAGGGTTACTCCACTCCTGCTCTCAATGCGTCAATTAAACTCAGAAAAGTACGCATACGCCCGAGTGTACTTTTAAGTTTTTTTTTTTTTATGTTTTAAATAATTGTGTTGCAACTTCAAATATTCAAGAAAGCCTTGCGTCCGTATGTATACTCTCTAGAGATCTCGATTTTTGAACTAGAAAACTAAAATTCGGTATATCCTATAATATTTGGTTCCGGAGTAAGGCTAAGTTCTTGAACCGGTAAAATCCTCCCTGAAACACACCCACAATGGACATTTTTGTTCAACAACCTCAATTTGGCAAAATCAAATTATATTTATTGTAGATATACTTGCGATCAAAACACAAAGCTAAAATTTTGCAAACGCAACCTTAAGATAAAACTTCTTCCAATTAAATAAAAATATTTCAGTTTGGGCGTGGGTGACGCCCACTTTTTAAACAAAACCACCAATATTGTTTTTATAAAACAACAATGCTTATTAGAGCGAAAAACATTAAATTTTGTGGGTGTTACTTGTATATAAACATCTTCAGTATGAAATCAAAAAAAAATTGATTTTGGTGCTCGTTTCTTATGAAAAAACAAAAAATATAGTTTAAAAAATTTAAGGTAGGTACCAATATACAATTTTATCCTTTTTCCGTTCGTTATATGGTTATATGAAAAATATATCTTTGCATTTTGTTTGTGTAATTTTTTTATTTTCATATTCCTAAAAATTGACTAAATATAAAATCTCAGTTAGTGCTGAAATTTGTTTTCCAAATATTTAAGGCATGCCCTGCCCACTTTTAAAGGGCGTTTCTAAAAATCTTAATATGCACTAATTTTTTAATGTTTTCTAATTATCGGTCGCAGTTTTGAAGCAAAAAGATTAACCTTTCGGTTTGTATTCCTTGGTTACGTAGCAATTTGTGGTTCAAGAATAGTTAAATACACACATAATCGCATTTTCCATTGGAAATCTAATTTTTAAAAATCCAAGTTATGTATGTCTTGTTTTGTTCAAATCGATCTGCGAGCTTAAAATTTAATGTCCCTAACCTTATTGTAATTGTTTTGGGAATAAAAAGTCTCAACTTTGGGCACGCCTTTTTACTTGCGATTATAGGAACTGTAAGGCAAGTTATGCATTCGTAAAAAAAATAAAATGCACGACTGGGTCGCTCGAACTTGCTCTTATGAATTGCTTAGTGGCTGCATATATGCGGATATTAAAAAAAAATAAAATAATTTCGAAAATTCTTTTATTTTTTAAATTAGTTTAAGAGTTTTCTCCGAAAAACTAAGTATGCAATAAAATTTCAAAGCTGTATGTCAATCTAGGAAAAAAAAATATTGAAAATCGTTCGACCAGTTTTTTTTTTAAAAGGTTATTTTTGAAAAACTTTTCCAAAAAATATTTTGAAATTTATTTGTATATGTAAATATTTGGCAATAAGTAGTTTACATCTGAAAAAATAATGTTAAAAAAACCGATATACCCGTTTCCAACATATTTCGAAAACCAAAATTTTTTTTTGAAAAAATTATAAAAAATCCAAAAAAAAAGTTTTTGAAAATTTTGAAATGCCATATTAATAAAATTATGAATGACTTCCTATTTCCAAAATTTTATTGAAATCGGATGTACGGTTTACGAGAAATTTTGATTTGAAAATACTGGTTCTACAGGGTGTCCCAAAAGTCAACGTCGAAACGAAAACGGGTGATAGGTTAGGTGGTGACAGTTATCAGAAAAATAATAAAAAAAATCGTTGCCATGTATTTTGTGAGTTAGAGGCATTCGAAAAAAAAATCAAAAAAATGCTTACCCTCTGACGGCCTTTCAAGTGCCGTGATTACAAATCTGATTTTTTCTCAATTTTTTTTTCTGTTATGGAACCTCGAATAACCCCGCTAACAATTGCATTACAAAATTTAAACACACCTGCATCAGTTTTGAAGAAAATAACACTTTTTCACCCAACTAAATATACTCAACATTCTTACATGACCCTAATTTAATGGGCTGTAGTGTAAAAAAATGTACTACGAAATTTTAGCAAGTTAAGATAGATTGTCTTAAAAAAACAGCATTCTGAAAGTTTTATCAAAATCGTTAGAGCCGTTTTTGAGAAAATCAATTTTTTTTACGATTGTATGGTGGGTGCCGTTATTTTTGGGTCTAGATCAAAAATAAATAAAATGCACGACTGGGTCGCACGAACTTCCTCTAATGAGTGACAGTGGTTTAGGGGAGATTTTTGATAAAAATAAAATTTTCAAAATTCTTAAATAAATACTTAAACTAAAATGTAATTTAAATTGCGTGTTAATAAATAATAATAATAATAATAATAAAATGAGCTGAAAAAAAAAGTACGCCATTTTATTTCTTGGACAAATTTGAATTTATGAGAATAAATTTATAAAAATCTGTGGAGCGGTTTTTGAGAAAAAAAGTTTTGTTTGAAAAACTTTTTGAAAAAAATTTTCAAACAAAATTCAAAAACGCCAGTTCATAGGTATTCAGCAAATACATTTATTTAAAATTTTTAGAAAAAAATTTAATGAGCTGTTTTCAAAATAT
Organism: Platycheirus albimanus; assembly: GCA_916050605.2. Classification (NCBI taxonomy): domain Eukaryota; kingdom Metazoa; phylum Arthropoda; class Insecta; order Diptera; family Syrphidae; genus Platycheirus; species Platycheirus albimanus. Next base: position 72,353,592 of record OU696696.1, read on the forward strand.
TAATTTTTAAAATTTTTTTTTTTAAAATGCTTTTAAAAATACAAAAAAATATTTTTCAAAAATTTTGGTATGCAATACAAATTGAGCTACCTACAGCTATATGTATGTGAAATTTCGAAAGAATCGGTTGAGTCGTTTTCGAGATAGACAAAAGCAAAAAAAAAGGTCCTATGTAAAGTACCGTTCCTTGCCATTTTTTAAAACTTTTTTTTCAGCCATATGACTGGTCGTACCTAAAAAGCAACACTGATTTTTTTAAATCGAAATCGTTAGAGCCGTTTTTGAGAAAAATAAGCTTTAACGTAACGGTTGTATGGCAGGTACCGTTATTTTTTGAGCTAAAAAAAAAATTTGAATTTCACCTCTGTACAATACCCAAAAATGTCTATATACCAAGTTTGAAGCAATTCGGCTCACCCGTTTGGGCTAGGTGTCTATACATACAGACAGACAGACAGACAGACAGACAGACAGACAGACAGACAGACAGACAGACAGACAGACAGACAGACAGACAGACAGACAGACAGACGGACGGAATTCCCAGACCCACTTTTTTCGACTTCGCCATCATCGTAATGTCATGTGTGATTGTTATCTCAAAATTATTTTCTGCACGAATCCATAACTTGCCTTATAGTACCTATAATCGTAAGTAAAAATATTTAACAATGAAACATAACATTACGATAATAGAGAAGCCTAAAAAAGTGGTCCCGACAATTCTGTCTATCTGTCCGTCTGTCTGTATCGGCACCTACACAGCCTATGGGGCAGAAGATAAGCGTGGACACTGACACAATCGGATGAATAGAGGCTGGGGTGCTTTGAGAGAAAGATTCTTCGGGTGATGGAGTATGGAGGAGAAGATTCAATGACGAACTGTACGGGCTATACAGCGACATTGACTTGGTTAAGAAGCTGAAAATTCAGCGGCTTAGATGGCTGGGTCATGTGGAGCGTATGGACGAAAACGCTCCTGCCCGACGAGTCTTCAATTCCAACCCGGAGGGCCGACGCAGTTCTGGAAGACCCCATCTAAGGTGGCGCGATCAAGTGGTAAACGACCTCAACCAACTTGGTGTGCGCAACTGGAGGCCACTGGCTAGGGACCGGCCTAGCTGGCGAGGATTGTTGGTTGAGGCCGTGGTCCACAATGGACTGTCTGCGCCACCTTAAGCCGAAAATTCGTGTCATTGTACGGGACATATTGCTCCCATCATTGCAATGACAGCATTTACAATGACCATCACACGACATGACCACTAAAGGACTACATCATGACGTCAGAGGGCCATTGCAATGACCCATTTCAATAACCATAAGCTTTAACTTACCTTGAGAACGGAGCATACAACAGCTACAGCTTCTCTGGTTCTTAAAATTAATGATTTTAACTCTGAGTAGGGCCCAAAAATAAATTTACTCAAGTTGGAAATCAGTTTATTCTTTATTTTTCCTACAAAAAACTTTATTATATTTTATTTATAAAGAAAAAAAAAACTGAAGTATGTTATGAACTCTACTTCGAGGTTCGAGGTCATATTTGTTCTTTCAGGTCTATGCATCATATAGTTTCTTTTGTTTCACAACAATCTTAATGTCAGTGTCCCCAAAATGAATGATATTACCCAGTTCCTCTATCAAATCATAAGATTCCACATCCATCTCAAAACAAACAGTAGTTCCAAGCTCATGTTGTTCGCAATCCACACGTCTCCACTTCTCCGTCGACATTCGATTGTCTGATTTTTTAACAATTTCCAAAAATTCAGATACATGTGATATACCTTGGGGCATTACCAACCAGACATAGTAGTATTCGTATGTTTCAAGAGTGTATTCTAGATCAGCACCCGGCCATAATGGATCCATTTCCTTGACTAGTCTATGAAGAAAATTAACTGTGTAGTGATCAGCACAAGTTATACTCAATATTCCTTCTTCGTGTTTGTGTCCCATGATTTTGAAATAAGATTTGGAATCCGAAAGTATCTCCTTAAGGATTAATTCTTGTATTTTATTTAAGAGAAGCTCAGCATTTTGCGGTGAGATCTTTCCGTTTTGATCGGCAAGATCGAAGAATACTAACGTTATTGGTTGTATTTCGTTAAGAGTTTTCACTGAACGTTGTTTTGGGGTGCCATTGGAAATGTCTTTTCGTGGTGCAATTGATCTTTGAGGAGAAATTCTTCTCGGTGGCGAAATTCTCCGGGGGATGGGTGCTCTTCTGCGGCGACTCCTTATGCGTGGACGACGTGGTTTAACGGCAACATCATCAAAGTCTGAAGTTCTTTTCGGAACAATCAGATTTTTTCTTTCACGACTTTCAATGCTTCGGGAACGGCGAGGTCTTTCTCTTGCTCTTTCTCTTGGAAAGATATCATCTTCTCGTACATTTTGTTCAATATCAAGGAAATCACGATCTCTTTTAGGATCGTATAGGTCATTCCGTATGCATCGTATCGGAATGTCGCCAATATCATCGAAAATAACAGTTTCATGTGCCTCGATGCTTCGTGATCGGCGAGAATCTCTTCGTAAATGTTCTTCAAGATCGGGAATTTCGCAATCTCTCATACGATCTGGTGAAGGTCTACCTCTCTTCCTTGGCCAATCTTCAACATCGCTCCTTCGTTTATTTAATTCTCGCCTGTTTAGCTCGTCTCTCTTATCCCGTCGTTTCAAATATCCTCTTTGACCAGCATTTGCTCTACTGCTGGATTCAAGATCCGAGTCCCGGCCTCTTATATCATTGTTTCTCGACTCTCGAGGATTGGGTGCTAATTTGGTGGGCAGTTTCTTTGGAATTTTAAATGATTTCGTTGGAACTTCATTAGATCCGCCTGGTTTTGCCGAAAATGATTGAATGACTTGTTGTGATTGAAAATAGGTATCCATAAGACTTTTCGATGCATCACTTGAATTATAGTTGGAGGGGGTTGGTTTGGAGCCATTAGTTTGCCTTCGACGCTCGTCCATTCGCTGCTTGTCCCTTCGGTTCATCGTGCAATTGAGTAGGTATAGTCCAGTTCAATGTGGAATATGTTTTAATTTAATATGTTCTTGATTCAACAAACTTTTTCTTTTTATTTGAATTGATATTATTAAATAACTCTTATTATTTAAAATACAAATATTGATTTAAATTTCATGAAAATTTATATTAAATTATCAACAAAATTCTTATTTGCTACTTGCTAGTGTTTGACATTTTTGTCAAGCCAAACAGGGATGTCGATTTGCTATGCGAATGCAAAGTGCTGCCGTAGCTTTATTTTAAACCCCTCAACACAAGATATTACAATAGATCATGTCTTTTTTTTTTTTTAATTAGTTATAGTTAATAGTTATAAATAATTTCACAGCACTCTTAAAAATGCAAATAAGAAAAAAAGGATTATTTGTATCTCTTCCGACGAATTAATTTCCTTCATTGTTCAATTTTACCCTTGGTCTGCACTGTCAATAAAACATTCCTACCCTCTGTTCTGTCTGATAAATTGAAAAATGAAGACCACTCATTGCGGGGAGAAAATTTCTCACAACAGAACTATATTGCTTTCTGGGTTATCTCTAATCTAACTATCTATTAAAGTGGCTTTACATGGAGCTGCAACAAATTATAGTGCAGACGACAAAGCAGCAACAACAATCATAGCGCAGGCGATGAAGATGAACATTTTCAAGCTGCATTCATAATTTTCCTTTAATTTGCATCCATAAAGGCGTCTGCATTTTGGCCTTCCCTCTCTATCACACAAATATAATTTATATAATATTTTGCATCCCCTTTTTTGCAGATCATGGCCTGCAGCTTCAAGTAAAGCCACCTTTACTATCCAACTGTCAGGTTGGTTTTGTTGATTGCATGGAACCAGCTTATGTTGCTGTCAAATTCAGTGTTTTAAATAAATTTAAATTATTTTTATTTTTGTATGAAATGACACAAAAATACTTAAATTTCCAAAGTACTTCTGGAGAAGTACGCATAAGTATATTTGAAGTAAGAACATCAATCCTTACCTTTACCTTCATAGCGAGTTTCATTCAAATTTGGTAATAATTGCTCATGTTTTTGTCTTCAGTCATTGAAAGAAGTAAACACATTATATAATTGTTTACTTATAATTAATTGGATAATTAAAGTACATACTTCAGTTCTTTGTTTATTATTTGTTTATATTTGTTTTATTAATCACAAACTGGAACAATAACTAATGTGGATTTTTTTTGGGAAAAGGAAATTTGATCAAAAATTTGATCAAATTTGCTGTCCAATAAAACGGCAGATAGCTAAGATAAGTTTTTGTTATTGTGTGTTCTTTTGACGTTCTTAATTTGAGGCGTGTTTAACCATACGACAATGTCTAACGAGATTGATTTTTCTGTCATGTTATCTTCGTTGGAATAATCTTTAAGCAATTTTTTTTTAGATTTTCGTGTAATATATTTCGACATTAATATAATAATGTAGCTGCAATTAATTATTTCATAAGTTAAAATGTACTTCAATGTCTTTTTAATGTTTTGTAAGTCGGAAAGTTTTGTTCGCAGTTGAGTCATAATTTAATATTGATTAAATAAAGTTCACCGGCTGAACACACCCAACCAAGCAAATGTCAGATTTTTACACACAAGCACGAGGGAATGCAAACAATTTGTAAACGGAATTTCGATTCGGGTGGACATTATTTAATTTTAGTTCTGCCGCAAAGTAGATAGTTTATTTAAATGGCCTCCCACACCCTTAAATATGTCTACATATATATAAAATAACAACTACCTAGGATTCGTTAAAGGATGCATTAAAATCACTTCGTCATGAACATTGTCAGAGTAATAAACAAAAGTTTACAAATGACTCGTTGTATGGGAGAAGTGTTCCCGGAAAAAATGAAAAGCCATCGAATAGAAAGCTATAAAAAACTATACCTAACAAATCTTTAGTGAATTCGACACAACCGTTGCCAACTTATGGAACAGCTATGTTATGAAGTAGGAATAAAATCCGGGCTCAATCACTGCATCCTTTTCAAAGCGATTCAATTCATTATACACTCTGTTCATTTTAATTTTGCAAGTTCATAGTTCATACCTATTTATTTTTAAATTGTCAATTAATTTTCACTTCAACCGTTTGTATTTATGTGTTATTTGTTATTATTTTAAAACTTTGATCACTTATCTAAAAAGAATTCTTTTTCCACAATGAAATTCACAGAATGCTAAAAAAATAAACAACAAAATTTGACGTTTGAGAAATGTCAAATTATTGTAGTGTGCGTGCAAATGTGTGTTAAATCTCAATTTAAAATGAGATTTCATTTGGGAGGTATGATTTGATCAAACACCACAAAAAGATATGATCATTGCCCAAAAGAAAAACCCTTTTTGATGTTTGATCATATTTCACACGAAAAAGATTTGATCAAGCGACCCAAAAAAAAAATCACATAATTATTTCTCATTTGACGTTTGACGAATCTCCCAACCAAATTTCGTGTTGAGAATTGATCTAGAAGTGCTCTTTTTTGCAATAAAACTTACAAAACAGTAAAAGATCAAATCTTTTGACAGAAAGAACAAATCTTTTCTTGAATTAAACTCGCTATTACTATTGTACTGAGATATGGACATAAGAAATATATTCTTGGCATCCATACTCGAACTGTCATGCGCCAGCTAGCTGTAAAGTGCGGAGTAAACTGTTTGTCATATAGAAGTAGGTTGGTCCCACAGAAAAAATACTTGCAGATGCAAATTTGAAAAAGTAATTAATAATTCATTTTATATTTAATTATGAACATGTATGACTAAACTGAAAAATTAAATGATATTTTGAATTAAGGTGGAGTTACATTTTGATCCACAAATTTCAAGAAAAGTATAGCGGAAGAGAGCTTTACATCATTATACAGAAGAGTGAAGAGATAAACAATATACGTAATCGTCAAGATGAACATGTTTTTTTAAATCGAAAAATTATCACGTTCCGTAAGTTACTAGAGAGAAATAAGAGAGAAAGAAAATGTGTGATCTCACCTCTCTCTCTTGCCCCTACAGTTATATACGAAACGTAACTCTTTCATTTTCAATGTTTTCATGACGTTATTACGTAAAGAATACATTTATGGTCATGATACAACTCACCCGGACGCCACACATGCCAGCTACTGGTATGACAGTTGCAATGCACTCACATTTTCATTCACACATGAAAACTTCCAGCCAACTGGAACACAGATAGGTATCTGACAATTAATGCATGGTAATAACTTGCTTGCCAGTAGCTGGCATGTGTGGCCGCAGGGTAAACAAGCTAGCGCTGTTCCGTTTTTCATGAGAGTCCGTGACATAGAGCGACGTTGAGAGCAGAACAAAACAAATACAAAAATGCAAATGCGATGCGTGTCCGTGACATAAAAAGTCAAAAATGAAAACGGAATGGCGCTATCTTGTTTAGTTGTATCATAATTAATTTTTGGTTATAGTAGTGTTTTCTGTCGTGATTTGGCTTGCAGGGATTTTTATTTCGGGTGATGTTTACACCACCTTAGACAATAGAAGACTCTGAGGTCTATCTTTCCTGAACACACTTAAGCCCCGTTCTTCTTAATTTTATTTCTTATGTCAGTTGTGATATGTTTGGTCTTTGGTGTTTGCATTTTTAGTTGATTGGTTTTTTTTCGTGGAGTACAAAAAATTAAAAAAATCTTGTATACCTAATAAACAAATATAAAAATGTTGCCAAACATATATTTTTCAGAACGTGGTAAACCAAGAATACCTACCAAGGCAGAGAAAAAACTCCAAGCACAAATGGAAGCCGTCGCAGAGTTTGCCGCTAACCCAAACCACATTCCCCCTGAAGGCTCTGTATTCCATCGTCCAAGGATTCTAGCTGATCCCAACCAGAAAATAGAAGTCTGTATCCTCGATAGCAGCCAGCCGAATGGCAAAATATACAGTCCTCCAAAGCAAAAAGCTGTGCTGCAAAGCCTCTTTGAAATGATGTACTACGACCTCATGTCGGATGCAGATATTAGTCCGAAATTTCATTGGAGTAAATGGATGGATGGCATGTTCAAACTAACTGCTGTTGGAGAACATTCTGCTGAATACTTAAATGACATGGTTAAACGAATGCCACCTCCATATTCAAGAGCTCAATTGTATGTGGAATATCGTAGTCGAAAGAGAGTAGTCGTCGAAGCATACGTTCCGGGAGAAATGGTTATCTTTCAAGATACTCTAAAACATATTATGGCATTTGATAGGAGGATCCGAACAGACTTATGGCATGCCATTGCTGGTCGTCCGCATGCTGATGGGTACGTTTACACCTTCACAATTCTACAGACTGATTTTAAACAGCTGGACCAGTACAACGGATTCATACCCTACAACGGAACTCAAATAGAGTTTCGTTTAATAAATAGTGACAAATTTATGTAGCATGCTATGTAAATATAAAATAAGTAAACATTTTGAAATATATACATAGTTAAGTGTTTTGTTATTGGTAGCAGAAGGATTTAAGATTTAAGTCAGCTTGATGTGAAGTAGTGGAGATGGTACAAGATTGTCCTGTTTACACGGGTTAGGTAGACTTCTCTATATCGCAATCGGTAACTAAGCTTAATCCGAAGAACATTAAACTGTGTGTGTCCCCTTACCCACATTAGCAGTAATCGCGCTGGTAATGATAGAAAATTCGTTTATAATCCAGGAGCTAGGCACAAATTTGGTCAATAATTCCTCCTCGAACGAGAATTGGTGAAAAGAATAAGGGAATAATATTATAAGACTTCGTGAATGTCAGCTGCGGTTCCGCGGGTGGGATTAGGGGCAGTAGCCTCCCACTCACGAAGAGAAACAAATACAATTTTTAGTCATTTCCTCCTGACTAAAACTTTTTTAAAGTAGGTATATCTAGTTTATCAAATATCTCGAAGAAAAAGAAGCTTGAAAATTTAAAAAAAAATTGTACTTTCAATTATTACCTCTGTTCGCGTACATTTTGTGCCAAAAAATGAAAACTGTCAAAATTTCTCAAATGAGAGAAAAATTTAAAAATTACACGAACGCTTTTTGTGTAAAAACTTGAAAAACGTCAAATTCGAATTTTTTGATTGGTTAGCTCTTCGCGGTAAGGGTCATCTGCAACAACAAATGTTTACGTCATTCGATTTTGACAGAGTTCAAGTTTTTACCAGATGAAATTTCAGTGGGCAAAAACTTGCAAATAAATGAACGAAAGAATAAAACAGCTGTTATTTTCTTTCGTTCATCTCTCAGTACGCGAACGCTTTTTGTGTTAATGTAAACGTATGAAATCGAATGCAAACTGTTTCATTTGGGTGGGCGAACAGAGGTATTATTTCTTCTCAGTTAAAAAATTGCCGGATGTATTGAGTGCGTTCTTTTTCTAACCAAAGTCAACTATTGTTAACAGTAGTCAACAAAAAACGAGTTCCTTTAATCTAACTTCTAAGTTCTAACGGGTGTATTTTTTAGAGGTATATAGCTTTAAGTTGGCAACACTTTTTTAACTGGCGGTCATTTCGTCAGCTGTCAAGTGATTTATTTTGGCAATTAAACATGAATAGATTGACGTCTGCACAACGCTTCCAAATTGTGCAAACTTATTTTGAAAATCGAAAAGCGCACTACGTCCATTTTAGCCAGTTTACCCGGACGCTACACATGTCATCGAAAATTGAACCTTCAGATTAGACAACGTTCGAACCAAAGTAAATTGCATGTCAATTAAAAAAAAAACATCTTTGTTTTATTCCATTTCAAAGTTATATACTGAAAGGAGACAATTTTTTTTGATTTTATTTTTCTTTATTATTTATTACAGATCAAAGCATCTTTTCTTTTATATTTTCCAAATTATACTTTTTAACATGAACTGTCTCGTCTTACAGAATATTTCTTAATGACTCTATTTCGCGCTACAGACAACATCTGCTTCTGCTTTCATCTGTTTATATTTTTTCATCGAAACTAAATAGAACGAGCTTTCCTATTGGACGATAGAACGATCTCTCTCATTGGCTGCCCTGCAAACCAAACCGCAGTAGCTTTCTAGAAAACACTACTACAACTAAAAATATATCCTTCCAATGTGTGGGTTTTCTTATTTACTACTTCCCCTGCGCCGTAGAGTATACCCCTGCAAAGAAGAAAGTACGATAACAATCGATGAAATATGTACATCAAAGGAAGTAGTTTGGTTTCTCCTGAAAAAACAATTAACGATTCCCTTTTGAACTGTGCGAAGGAGAAATCCAGGATGTAATGCAAAATGTTGTCTCTTTTTTTTTTCTTGTTGTCGTTTGTCTTTTTGTCAGAGTGATCTTCGATTCAAAACATAATCATCAACAGTTTTTAAGTTGAGTTGAGTTTGTTGTGTATAATTTGAGAATATGGCGAATCCTTTTTTTATGTAAGTTATTTTAATTTTTTTGTGATATTTTTGTTTGTTTTTAATAATAAATATATTTTTAATAAAACAAAATGTAAATAATAATATAATATATTTAATAATAAAATTATTATCATAAAAATGCATTTTTCCTAATTTTTTTTTGACTTCATTTCTATTTCGGTTCGTAGTTCTACATTCACAGTTCAGAGCGCGTGCATCTTTGGAAGTACGAATATAACTGGTGGAATATGCGCTTCAAAAAAGTACTTCAGATGTACATCCATTGAAGTAGGTGCATCCCCAGAAGTACTTTGGATGTGCTTTGGAAGTACTTTTATTGGCAGGGAAATGCAGTACTTTTTTGATATTTTGCTTTTTTAGAAAGAGATAGTGCCTTCATATATTCTTATATACAGTAGGTATATAACTGAATTTTTTCCCGATCGCCTATCCTTTTTCAGTGGAAAGGAAGTACTTCTTTTACGTACATATTCCAGTGGTTATTTCTGTACTTCTACGTTTGCAGGGTGATAGCCTATTTTTTGTTTTCTTTATTCTGACAGCCCGATTCGATCGTCCAAGTTATTGAATTAGTAACTAAGCATCTACATGGGGCAAATGTTATGATATGACAATACCTACCTCTAAAAAAACACCCTTTAAATTAGTTACGATTTGTAACTATATGACATTATAACTGCGTTACTCACGTTGAAGTGTCAAATAGTTACGATTTGTAACTATTTCTGTCAAATTCGATGTTACGGTTCAAAGTCACCAATAAACCAATAAAATAACAAATTCTCGATTTGAGCAGCAATCGCAGTAGATCTACAGCATTTTTTCCTCCTTAAAATATAATCTACTACACTTTATATTTTACAAAAAAAAAAATACACATACGCTCGTTTCATTCAGAAACGAGCTCTGAACAGAGTTCGAGTATATCGAACTCGCTCTGAAAGTCCTCTGAACCAATTGTGTTCAGAGCGCTCTAAACTATTATTGAAACGAATTTAATATCACATTAATTTCCTTTTCTCATGCCACTTGAAAAACCTGAATACATATTTTTTTTAAAATTAAAAATACCTACAGCCGCCATTTTAATTGTCTTTAATCTCAGCCGCCGCTAAAAAGTTCTTTTTATCAATTAAATTGGTTTGAAAGCCTCTCACTTCACTTTTGACGTTTATATTTTTGTTAAGTCTGCCCTATCTATTTTTTTTGGAACTCGTAGAGCGCACTCGGAGAAATGTGGTGGTCGTGATAGGGGACGGTTGTGCTGTGCCAAGCACTGCCGTCCATTAATCTAAAGCAAAAAAGTAAAAGTTAGGCAACTATTTTCATTTTTTATCGGGAATAAAAAAGTAACAGAGTGGATTTAATTTAAAAAATTCTTCGGTCTACCGAAAACAACCAGGGCACAAATAATGCCCAGCAACTCGTCATCCGAAAGTCCCGCAACCTTCAGCACCGCTAGAAGTTACTTCACGGTTATTAACTGTAGCTTTGGGGAGAGTGTACAGTTAAAGTAACAGGCTGAGCGGTAAGCTTTCGGATTTAACATCCACCGCAATCTTGGTGGCGAAGTCGAACAACGTATCCTGTAGCAGCAACTGCAAATCATCTTTAATCGGCTACAGAATACTACAAGGTACATTGTCTGGAGGATTTAGCCAAAGCACGTCAACTTTAAAAAGGCACTACATTCAACACTGGTGTGAGAGCAACAAGCACCACAACCGCAAACAGCAGCAACGTCAGTATGCAGCAACTTGGTTCTTAAAATATTCTATTCTCATATAAATCCTTTGCAAATTTTCTTTTTAATCTAACCAGTGATTGTTAATTTATATACTAAAGTAATCGTATAAAAAAAGAAAAGATTTTATGTGAACGTAATTCGTAATTTCATGGTACAAATGTGATTTATTCAATTTTCGTAACTCAATAGAGTGTTCCTGCTCCAAAAAATACTCTTTGTTCATTTAATAATTTTTTTATTTCATGTATTTTCAATGTGATTTCATTTTTCCATACAATAAGATATAGAGCGTACTCGCTCTAAAAATTTCCACTAAAACGAAACAAATCTATATAGTCTATATAGTGTATATTTTCTGGTTCTTTATTGTAGGTTTATCTTAGGCTAGATTAAGTATTTATTTGTATATATGTAAATATTCAAAAGTAACAACACGTTACGCGCAACAGTATATAGCTCCATGAGCAAGAGCAGACAAAAACTATTAATTGACAGCCATGAGGCAAACATAATATAATTCCAGTGCAGGCCATACATTACAGCCGCGCGTTTTCTAAATATAATTGACAAATTGTATAAGTATATCTACACTCTGTAAAATTTTCTGAAAGACTCAATAAAATACAATACAATACAAAATCGTAGAGCGCACTCTGAACGCACCCTGAAGGAGAAAAGAAATACGAATTATATGCTCTGAAAAGTCTCTGAAGCAAAAAAGAAACACTTATTAACTCAGGCTCTGCTGTGAACTAAAAAAGAAAAACGCCTAATGTATAATATATAATATGTAGCTTTTTGTTTGTTGTTTTTATGTTTTGAAGAAAAATTAATGTTATGCTTTATTTATTTTTATTTATTTTGTTCAAATACCTAATATCGTCAGTTTACCAGCAGAAAGCTTTAAGTCAAAAAACACAGTTTTTAGTTATAATGGATGTTTAAGATTTGTTTTCGTATGAAAATTCAATATTAACAGTTATTTGTAAATGGACCCCATTAAATTAGCGGGGAAAAAATAATATGACATTTTATTAATTTTTGGGAAACAATTTTCTTCTTCTGTTTTTTTAACGGTTTTCAATTTAAAAATAAACATTTTCAAAATCGAACTTGGTGGTAGCACACACAAGTTATTGTTATTTCCTTCCAAAAATCCAAAAAACTTTCAGTAACAAAATCATTCCGTTTACTTATAAAGGTCCTCCATATCAAAAATTTCAATGAAATTCGTTAAGTGGCTTACGAGGAAATCTAATATTAAAAAAAGTCATATGGGAGGTACCGTTATGAGACTTTTCCTGAAAAATGTATTCTCATCAAAACTTAGTTTACCCAAAAAAAAAACCATTCAGAAAGTTTTATCAAAATCGTTGGAGTCGTTTTTGATATGAGTTTTTCATTAAAATTCATATGGCAGGTACCGTTAGCTTAGAGCTAGAATGCTTATTCTCAAAAAACCTCTGTAGGACGTCATAATAATATACTGTGGTTTTTACGAATGCATAAGTTGCCTTTAGTTGCACAATGCTTCTTCACCTAGGGCAGTTGAAAACCAATATTATTTATGCCTTTTAAGATTTTATTAACCAACCCATGCTCATTTCTTCCTCCACAGCTTCATTTAGAAGCATTTCGTGGTTCCTCCCCACAAAAGTGCATCTTTCTTCAACTGTTTTGATTTCAAACATCATATGTGAGCCCAACAATATTCGCTTAACATAATTAAATCATACCTTAACTTTTTATACTCGTCTTATCTAGCTTAATGGAGCATTTGCCATGAACGAGAATTCTTATTTATCTTTTAAAAGATTCAATGAAAATTCACAATAAATTCTGAAAAAAATGAAGGGGAGGACGGGGCACAGGAGACCACTTAACGTTTGCCGGTTTATTAAAATTTATTGAACGGAGGAAAAAGGCTCAAATTTCCTCAACACTTACCTTAAGGTTTTAATATTAACTAAGTAAATATTGGCTATCGCAATTTTATCACTTTTGTTTTTAAAATTAAATGTGCAAAAAAAAGTGATTTTGGTCCTCTGTGCCTAGGTGGGCCTATGTGCCTCCTATGAAAAATCTTCTTCTCAAAAAGTAATAAGATTGTATAAACTCTTATCTAGGTAGGTATTTATTTTATTCTTTTTGATCAAAACATAACTTGAAACTTTGATTAACTTCATTTTTAGTTGGGTACCATCTGCAACAAAAACAATCAAAAATTAAACAGATTCATATATAGGGGGCACAAGGGACCACCTTATTCCTCTACGCCCCAACAAGAATGCCTTTAAAAAATGATATCGACGAGTTTGATAGCGAATATTTCGCAAAACTAAAATTGCACAAAGCACTACTAAACTCACTGGTTTGAATATAAAAACTTAAAATTGTTATTACATAGCCTTAACATTGTAAACACACACACTTTAATAGACTTTTTTTATAAACTTGCCTTAAAAAACAATAAATTTTAATTTATTCAATCTCAAAGCACTTGTACACACAAAAGACAATAACCAACTGAGCAGATAGATGGGCGCTTTTATTATTTCCTATAACTTTTTGGCTAAGTCACTTATTTATCGTTACAGAAAGTCCTCTGTGACCCGGTGGTCCTCTGTGCCGTCCTCCCCTACGTGTCTTAACACACTTTTCCGAGCAGATAACTTGAAAAAACTTGTGAAATTCCTTTCGAGAGGCAAAAAGAATTAAGTCTCATTTAATTCTTTCTTCTTGTACTCAGATAGTTAACTTATTTCTTGTCTACAAGTTAAATTGCACTAAGTGAACTTAGTGTGTTCTTTAAGTTTTAAAGATGGTTTACTGGCTTCGTGTCAAATGTAACCTTAAATAATTCCTAAGCGACGTGAGTATTTTTTCAGTACCAATCATCATAATTCTGATTCACTTCGCATCAAAACCTCAAAACCTTAAAAATATGACTTAGTGCCTTCTGCTTGTAAACCGACGATATATTTTGTTAAAAAAAATTTACCGCGAAAATATTCCATCCACTGCGAAAATTTTTCGGAGAAGTGGCAACCCAAGAACGTCTTTATTTTCTTTGAATGATCAACAACAGAGAATTAAATGGATTTTTCTCCAATTGCGAGCGATGATCGAGGATAATTTAATTAGTTCCTTAATATACAAAAAAAAAATTAAAATTGGTTATTTAACAGTTTAACAAATTCGAAGAAAGTATCGGTCCTAAATGATTTGTAAAAAACCCAACAAATTCTAACAGACACTTCAACAATATTTTTTTGACAAACAACAATTCCTGGCAGTGGTTAGAAAAAGAACGCACTACATCTATTTGAATGCATCATCTGAAGAGTTTTCCCACGACTTCTAGCGCTTTGTTTTGTTGATGTAACTAATAACACTTTCCGTTGGTTTCACCATGAAAAACCACTAATTCTGAAAACTAATGCAACAAGTAAAATTGCTTCCGCTTAATTTTGACACAATGTAGTACTCAGGCATCAGTTTCACAAGTTTTGCGAATTTCAAAGTGGTGTGCGTAGACCGATTCGCGGTATAAAGGGATTTCTATTGGTTCCTCGTGTTAAATACCATTCACTCAACTTCGTTGTTGACCTTTGACGCCTTACTGGCTGCGCACAATGGTGTAGCACGCAGCAATGTCAAAGTAAATGCCAAAAAAAGTAGCTCACAAAGCAGCATACACGAATACAATGTGCAGCACTGAACTCAAACAAAAATCATGTCTGCCATTTTGGTTTGTTGTTGTTTTGCAGCGCAGCAGGTCGTCAAGTTCAAGTCGAGTCGACTTGTACTTCAGCGACTCTCTCTGCTGCATCTGCTACTTCACATTGTAGCCGTGCAATACGATTTACATACATTTAACTTTGACATTGCTGCGTGCTACTGCTACTGCTACACCATTGTGCGCAGCCAGTTAATCATCAGATTTTAACTAAGCACTATGTCACATGTGTGATGTGTCAACATAACCAAAACTTTCGTCATTGCTGCAGGCGAATAGACCTTAACCAACGAATTTTCTATGGGTGACATTTGAGTTATATTTGTATTTGTGTTTCTTGAGTGGATTCTGACCTCGATTCCAGAAGCAAAATTCTTTTCTCAGAATCGTCAAAAGTGTCATTGGCTTATCATAATGGAACGATTTCAGAAGACTTTCGGATGCTTTTGGACGATTCTTTTCCTCCAATGGAAAGTGATATTAGCAAAATAATAGATGTTAGAATTGGTGGAGCGTTCGACTTACCGAGTTCACTATTATTAAATTTTCTATTTGAAAATTGTGTCTGTTAGGTTTTTCTGATCTCTATAACTGGCAACTTAGTGGGCCACAAAAACAAATAAATACATTTTTAACAAAAAGGGTTTTCAATTGAAATTTTTATTAGCAAAAAACATTCTCCGAGTTGGTTGCCATCGATCATTGTAGCATTTTTTGTGTTTTAAATCGAACCATAACATACCTACTAAATTTTCCAGTTGAAAATTTTTCGGTTTGGTTTTCCGTATAATAATAATAATTTATAACAATATTACTATGATTAACACAATTTAATCCGATTGAAGAAATTTCCTTTTTGCATTATTTACGTACACCATACCTGAAAGAAAATTGAAAATTTATTAGAATTAGAAAGAAAAAAAAAATAACATAAAAGCTTTGTTCGTGTACTTTTTGTGTAAAAAAAAATGAATACTGTAAAAATTTCTCAAATGAGAGACGAGTCTCTCCCGCATATCAAAAAGTTAATAAGCGAACGCCTTTTGTGTTCATTCTTGGGAAACGTCAAGTTTACTTTGAAGTTTGCATTAGCTTTGTTTGTTGAGCCCTGAAGTCACCCTTGGGGTCGCCACAGCGCGTTTTTTTGAATTACCTCAACTCAGCCTCAATACAAAATTCTCTGTTTTTTGAAACCTGGGGTCGCCCTGAAGTAACCCTGAAGTCGATCTTGGTATTTAGCTGGGGCGAGATGAGGTAACGAATCAGCTGTTGAAGTGACTTTTGCTGTCAAGCATTTCTTGTGTATTTTTGTTCTGTATTTGATTTTTTATATCTTTTTTCGAATAAAAGTAAAAGAAATGCAAGTGAATGCATTTATTTTGATGAAAATTAATACAAATCGAAGAAATAAAGCAAAATGGAAACTTTTGATTTTGTGCGCTGTGAAAAATATACAATCAGCAGCCCTAATGGGTTTTTTGAGAACGAGAAAACCAAGGTTTTTTTTTACAACTCTTGGAGTTGTCAAGAAAACCTGGGGCGACCCTGGGTAAAGTTCAACAAAAGAAGCTATTATTATGTTTTGAAAATTGCTAAGCAAATAAATTGAAACCGGTTGGAAAAATTATGTTACCATACAGGCTAGTCTGTTCAAGCCACTTTCATCAAAGTGATTTTGTAAATATTGCTCCAGGGAATAATAAAATACCTTTTCCTTTTGCAATTCAGTTTCAGTAAGTTATTGCTCTAAGCTCTATAATGAATTTGACAATTATGGGTTCACATATTAAACTTTTGTGCAACGTTTTAATTTATTTAAACTGCAGAGTTCAGAAATGAGCAACCTACTTGCAGCAAATTTGTAAGTCAGAGACTTTCTTATGGTGACATGGAAAACGTAGAACCGCACCCATCTGCAGAAGATGAATGTGAGTGTTTTTCATTAAATTCTTATTCGAAAATATAAATGAAAATAAAAATAATCCTCTTTTTAAGGCTAATAGCTGTGTTTCTTTGAATATACCTATAAGTACCTACTTCTGTAAAAATGAAAACCGAAAAATAACACTAGCAAATACGCATCTTCTATATTGAAAATCTCAAATAATGTCCTCGTGCCTAATTCTCCACCTGCAAAAAGTAACAGCTACAAATTCATTAGGGCTCCCCAGTGTCTTACTGCACTCTGAACCTGTGTCAATGCGTATGTGTAGCTCACACAATTTTGAAAGCGGCATTGTAAATACATTTTTATAGTAATTTCATGGAACATTTTATTTTAGTTCTGAACGTCGTTGTCTTATCTACTTTATTGTAAGATCTACCAATCGTGTACACTTAGCTTAAACCATTTTGTGCACTTTCTTGTGCCACTACCACTAGGTACTTGTAGTTGGAATTCTATCATTTCTCGCATTCAAGAGTTGATTGGTCAGCTCTTATAGCTATAGTATACATAACATACTTATAGGGGTTTCTAGCTTTTATTACTACCTATATTTACTTTTGTATATCAAGCATAATTAACCAGTTTAATAGGCTTTTCACACTGGATCAAAAACTCGGTTTTTGTCTAAAACCCCAAAACCTACACCAAAACCACAAGGTTTCCCATACATTTTTCTCTTTCATAAACTAGTAGTTTTTGATAAAACTCCTCAAAACCTACTTGTAATCGCAAGTATGTGAAAACAAACTGATCTTTTGGCACCATCAAATCGTCCATAAAACAGTGGAGTATTCTCAGAGTATGGGATTTTTACCGACAAAAGAGAGAAAAAGCGAGGTGTATTTCTTATTTGAGTGGGATTTTCACTAAATGTCAAGGGATTTTTTGGAAAAAGTACCTTTAAGCACTCACATATTCATGAAACATCAAACAAAACCTAGTTTTTCTTCAGTGTGAATGCTCCAACTAGGTTTCGTAAACTTTTTGAGTTTTTGGTCCAGTGTGTGAAAACCCTATAAGGGATTTAATAAGTTTTGGACTAATACTCGATTAACAATTTCCCAGACATTTCAATTTTGTTTTTATAGGGCAGTCCACGAAGCTATCTTTTTCTAATTTTTGGGTTAACACTTTGAGGGAAGCATTGAATAATCGGCCACAAAAATAGATATATATATGTATATTGAATTTTCACAGTTTTCGTAAATAAAATGTTTTTCTGTTCCTTTATTAATTTCTTTGTATGGTTTATTTAAATATTTCGAACCTATTTTGAATGAAATTTTCTTGCCGCCATCATTATCTTCCCACAAAGTGATTGACACTGACGTATTCGTGGACTGCCCTATTAAATTCTGATATACTTTTGTAGTTTAAATTTGTAAACTTCATTCAATTTTGACAGCGTTCAAGATTAAATTTCACCGGGACGAAACTTGAAAATAAATGAACGAATAATATAACTGTTATTGCTCTTCGTTCATCTTTCAGTACACGGGAATGTAAGCGAATAAAAACTGTTTAATTAAAGTACGCGAACAAAGCTGCCTTTAGGTATATACAATATTTAGATGTTATATTTTCTTACTTTCCTTTGTGGTTCCTTTGTTTTCTATTTTGATTCTGCTTCACGCAATTTTTTTCACCTTCATTTTTACACAATATCGTTTGCTCCCTGGTTAAGAAGAACAAAATATTTCTTGTCAATGAAAATAAAAAGGCATTTTTTTTTATTTATTTGAAGAATTAATATATACTATGTTTTCATTATGGCAAATGAGGAGGTAATTTCGCAGGAAATTTCCAAATAAGATTCCAAATAACCTCATTTCCCATACAAATTATAATTTTGTAGGTACCTAACTGTATCATTTGGACGATATTAGGTTGCAAATTACAGGTAAAGCTCGGAAATTAGGACTCGCGGAAATTAAAATCGCTTGGAAATTAGAACAACATTTTATATAACGTTAACAGCTTGAAAATTAGAATATAATATTCTAATTTTCAAGCTTTAGAATAGTAGCTCAGAAAAACTTATGTTTTGTTTCGAAAACGCTATGTAGGCGTGTAAAAATAAAAAGACTCCCTTTACAACAATCGGTATTAAATTCTTTCTTGCCATTAAAAACAAAAACTCTTCATATTGAATTCAACTGAATTCCCAACAATAGAATGCAAACTTTATGCATGGATCCTACGATTATGTTATGCTTTTTTTTTAATAGGTTATACAAAATAACTCAGTCTTGAACCTACTATTTTTAATTTTAACGATACATATTTTTAGATTTGAGACTAATGAACCAGGTAAGTATTGATCTCTTCTGTTAGAAAAAAAACGCTTGAAAATTAAAAAAAATTGAAAATTAGAATTCGCCAAAACTTTTGTATTCTAATTTTCGAGCTTTACCTGTATATGGAAAAAATCGAACGCAACAAAATTGAAAACAATTGAACTGCTATTGAACAGATAGGTATTGTATATAAAATGTCGATTTGTCAGTTGTAACCAAAATAAAACAACTAGAAAAAATGAAAAATAAGAAAGAAAGGAAAAGAAGGAAAAGGAAATTAGCAATCTCAAGTAGTGTAATCAATTTTTCTTCTAATTTCGAAATAAGCTTTGGTGAAAACATTTTTTATACTGTTAAAAATATAAACATAAGGTGATGTTTATACTACGTTTTAATAAAGGTCGAAATAAGGTACATAGTTTGGAAATTTATTAAAAAAGTGTTTTCATCTAGGTTTGCGCATTTTACGCTATCTTCCTTCTTTTTCCTTTTTACAACCTTTTTATTCTTTCTTCTTGTTTTGTTTTGCTGACTACTTCCGTTGTCATTGATTTATTTCAAATTTGACGTTTTAGAAAACATCTAGCTATTCAATTGTTTTCAATTTAGTTGCGTTTGATTTGTTTTCACATAATTTCCAACCTCAATTTCGTCCAAATAAAAATAATTTGAAATTTGATTTTGTATGGGAAATGGAGTCGAATTTGGAACTTTGCTACTGAATTACATATTTTGCCCTAATGGAATCGTAATATTAGCATAAAATAATTTATAAAATTATATTTTGAGAGGAAAAGTTATATAGCTGTACGTAATTAGCGTACATGAGCATAACTCGTAAAGTTTAAAAAGTTTTGTAATAGCTGTTTGTGTTGTTACTGAAGCGCAAGGATTTACTTTAAGAAATTGTAACTATTTGGTTCAAGAAGCCAAGCGAAATAAAGTTTTTTGGTCGCATTAAATAATAATAATGTAGATCTAAAACCTTGTCTCCTAAATTATTGTCCTATGACTTTCAAAATTAAGGGAAGTATTCACGGAACACTATGAAACCACTCGTTACTTTATAGGCCTCTTAACTAAGGTTAGAAAAGTACTATTCATGTTCACCAACCAATTTTCACTTAAATTTAAAAGTTCGGAAAAGGACGCATCAGTCCGAACTTCCGTTCGCGATCAGTACCCATTTCAATCATTGACATATATATACCCCTTCAAGCGAAATCACTGACTTGTGACTTCAGAATTTACGCCTAAGTCAGCGTTTTACGAGGCCTCTCATAAAATTGCATGCATGGCCAAAGAGGATATATACATAGAGTCCAATCTTGTGCCTTGTTTTGATTTTGCCTACAAGCTACAGCTGTCATATTGTTCTTTTTGTTAAACATGTGTGTGTGCTACAGCTGTCATATCGTTCTTTTTGTTAAACATGTGTGCGTTCACACCTTACTACTTACCTCATCGTTTCTTGTCGTTGTTTCACACGGACAATGAATACAATAGGAAAGAGACCACGAAAATTTTAGCAGAGGAGGATTAAACGTAGGAAAGATTGGACTCTATGTATATATCCTCTTTGGCATGGCATACAAAATTAAGAAAGATTCAAGAATCGAGTTTTTTTTTTTCTTTTGAGAGAGAGAGAGAGAGAGAGAGAGAGAGAGAGAGAGAGAGAGAGAGAGAGAGAGAGAGGGAGGGAGAGAGCAGGAGCGTTTTATTAATGTTTAATATGTTTACTTTTTGGTTTGCAATAGAGACGACAGCACAAAGAAAAATTCGCGCCTATAAAAAGTTAAGAAAAAATTTAAAATAAAGATAGAAAAAAGGTAAAATTTTAATATGAATAAAAGTGAATATTACAAAATAAATTGCGATGTTGCATTTATTTGCAACGCGCAAGACAAAATGACGAAACAAATGTGGAAAACATTAAAGGACATGCAGACATTACATTTTTGTTTTCAAGTCAGTTTTGGGTATTGGGTTCATATTTCCCTGAGCAGTAAGCGGGACGAGTTCGCTCTCTCTCTCTCACAAGTGAGTCCGTGGGAATTCTAATTTACATACTAAATGGAGCCGACAAACGTCGTTTAACGGCTCCGTATTGGGATCATAATGCAGAGTCCGGTAAGTGAATTTGACTCCGAGCGCGGATCCAATTCGGACCCAATTGCTTGAAAGGCTCCCTTAAATACGTGCCACTTTTTGAAATCGTATAATGTAGATAATAACAATATTATTAGCATG
Organism: Platycheirus albimanus; assembly: GCA_916050605.2. Lineage (NCBI taxonomy): Eukaryota > Metazoa > Arthropoda > Insecta > Diptera > Syrphidae > Platycheirus > Platycheirus albimanus. Next base: position 72,375,033 of record OU696696.1, read on the forward strand.
TTCTTTTCTCCCTTCCATATCTTCCTTCTTCACCTACAATCTGGAATGAGTGAATGCCTTGTTTTGCCGTCCGCGCCCGAGCAGCAAAACTCCCAAGTGATATTAGTCACGGTTGCCACTGAAAATAAAATATGTGTCAAAAATTCAAAATAAAAAAGGCCAACCGTAGCTAAAAATTACCAAAATAATAATTCAAGTCCTGACTGAATTTTTCCGAAATAAGCATGTGTTCCAAGATTATGATTTGTTGAAAATCTTAGCATATTCCACTCCATAATAGGCCCCATACACTACACATGCCTGCATGCGCAAGCACAAAAATGCGCAAACACTCTTTCCCCATACACTACACATGCAAACTGTACAATATTCAGTTGTGTGTTCACCGCTGAACAGAAAACTTTAAAAAATGTCAAGCTCCGACACCGCTGCTGCGGCAATTTTGATTGCTTCTTTCAAAATCAACCCTTGACTGAGCAAATGTAGCACACACACCACACATGCTTGCATGCACAAGCAAGAAAATATCAAAATTTTTTGATATTGCTCATGCCGCTTGCACCAACACACAGTTCACACCATACACTGGCAGTTTGCATGCGCAAGCACTGTATGCGCATGCAGGCATGTGTAGTGTATGGGCCCTATAAGTAAATCTTCTAGATTTCTCTGACGAACTATGTATGGAAAACTATCAATAATTAACTAGTGTTAACTACGGTTAATATAATATTCCTGCCCTTCGGGAATGGCGACTTAAATAAATCAAAAGCGATTTATTTCGCTTTGAGCAAGAAATATTTATTAATGCTTATGATCTGCATGTAAAAAAAATAAAGTTATATTTATTATTGATAGAAAAATTATATTTAGTCAACTATTGTTTCTATTTGACGATGTAAAGTATATGGTAAATGAACATTTTCAGATTGAAATTCCTTATTTAAATTGTTTATTGTTTTTAAAATGTATGATAAAAATTGGATCTAATCTTCCGTTTCAGGATATGCAGTTATTGTGTTTTTGCGTAGTTGAATGATTTTAATCCGCTGATTTTTAAATAAAAAGGATTGAAATAAATAATATTGAAGTGTGTCCCACTGTTTTAAAACTCGATTGATAACGTTTTTTAACGCAAGCACCTTGTCAATCATTTTTTCAATATTTTGTGCTGTGGGACTGTACAATATTCTTGAAATTTAAATTATCAATACATTTGGCAATATAAGCACAAATTTTATAAACGATAAGTATATGCATTTATTTTTTCAGAACAAAAAAGTTAAGACAAGTTTTGTTTTCATTTCGTTAACCAGGAAAACTACCAAGTGCGATAGTACTAAGGGCACGGTTGCCACTTTGGTCATTTGTGATTAAATCTGGTCATTATTTTTTACTTGGTCAATTGGTATTCCATTTGGTCATTTCTTAACACAAGATAAATTCTGACAGTTGTCTAAAGGTCTTGCGAAGGTCGCACGAACTTGCTCTTATGTTCGATAATTGCTAAGTGGCTGCATAATGTAGGGTTGTTAAATAAAATGCACGAATGGGTCGCACGAACTTGCTCTAATGTGTGACAGTGGTCTTGGGGCTTGAGATTTTGATAAAAACTACTTGAACTTATTTGAGCTGAAAAATAAGTACATCATTTTAATTCTTGGAAAAATTTGAATTTATGAGCATAAATTTATAAAAATCTGTGTAGCGGATTTTGAGAAAAAAGATTTTGTAAAAAATTTCTGAAAACATTTTTCAAAAAACAATCCAAAACGCCAGTTCATAGGTATTCAGCAAATACATTAACATATTTATAATTTAAAAAAAAAGTTTAATGAGAAGTTTTAAAGTATTAATTTTTTTTAATTTAATTTTTTTAAATACAGAGAACTATTTTTAGAAATATTGGCATGCAGTATAAATTAAACAACCTGCACCTATATATGTGTGAAATTCCAAAATCATCGGTTGAGCCGTTCTCGAGATAGTCTAAAGCAAAAAAACGGTCCTATAGAAAGTACCGTTTTTGGACTTTTTTTAAATTTTTTCAGCCATGTCTTCTAGAAAAATAAGCGTAACGGTTATTTAGCATGTACCGTAATTTTCTAAGATAAACAAAATTTCAATTTCCCCTCTGTACAATACCTTAAAAACTTTATATATATACCAAGTTTGAAGCAATTTGGCCCACCCGTCTGGGCTGTAGGATGTAGGTGTCTATACATACATACAGACAGACAGACAGACGGACAGAATTTTTCGACCATCTTTTTTCGTGTTCATCGTAATGTTATGTTTGATTGTTATCTCAAAATTTTTTTTTTTTTTTGCATGAATCCATAACTTGCCTTATAGTATTTTTAATCTCTCCAACTTCAAAATTTAGCGCGCCTTTTTAGCAAAGGTGTTGTAAATAAAAGTGGTGACGGTCAACAAAATTGTTCAACGCGTTGACACTCTGACGTCATAAGTCAATCACCTCCAATAAACCAACTATCAACTATCAACATGACATTACTAAGTGAACACGGTACCTACACCACGGACCAAGAAGATACAGACCGCCAACTCACCATATGGTCTCTCTTTTTGCCTACAAGCTAAAAATCAGCTGATATGCCATTTATTTTGAGAGTGTGACGCTCTCTCTTGCTTTTAAAACCCATTTAGCAAACACACCTAAAAAATAAATGGCATACGCAGGTATAGTTGCCATTACAAAATGCACAGAGAGAGATGTACACGTATTCACAGACCGAAAAAAATATTTCGAGGGTGTTTCAGGCAAGGGGAGTACGAGTTGCCGGTCTGTGTATGGTCTGTGACCTACACGGTCATAGATTTTCCCAGCATTTCTTCTACGGAGAAACCAGTTATGATGGGAGAAATATTGATCCCTCTGTTCGATAATATCATTGAGTGGAGCTGTATTTATGTTGTTGTTGTATAACGTGCTGTCACAGAGAGTAGAAAATTAGAAACAAATGTGACATGAATTGTGTTTGTGTGTCACATTTGCTTCTCATCGCATACATATACATACATATTTCTATACACCTAATAATATTTAGAAGCGGAACGAATGATATTTGAGTGAGTAGTTTAAGAAGCACTTTATTTCCGCTAATTGGAGAAATTGGATTTCTAGCGCAACAGTTAAAAATTACTATTATTATTGACCTTATAGGTACCTACCTATGGCCAATATCTGTTTTGTATAAGTACGACATACCTTGGCTTCCTGCATTTTTTTTTGTTAGGCATTAAATCACAATTAGCGTTTGTTCTATAAAAAAAGAAACAGAAATTTAGACAAAATTATTAAAGAATTCTATAGCTGCATGAATCGACAAAAGTAGCTAGTAGCAATATATTTCTTATAAGTTATTGCAAGTGGTTTATTTAAGAAGTAAATTACTTTTTAACGAAGTACTTGCGACTGTTAAAGTTTAAAAAAATGAGTTTCATCAAAACCATCGAAAATGGACAAGATACATAATTTTTATTTATACAAGGACACTACTTGGAGACTTGACGTTTACACAATTTAGACTTTAGACCGAGTGAAGAAACATTGTTGGTATATAATTTCAATATAATATATACTTCTATAAGCCGTCTCCATTGCGGGGCTAGCAATCCAATTTCTCATATCGGAAATGAAATGCTTCTGTGATTGCTCACTAGATGACGCACCGTCTGCTCCGCTTCTCATATTACTATAGAAATATACATAAATGTATGTATGTACAATGGAGGCAATTCTTGTTTACTCTTAACTTTGTTAAGTAGTTGTCTGCAAGAAAAACTCGGACTACCGTAGGTACTAGAAAGCAACATCTTACAGCTAAAAGTTTGAAAAAGTTCGAGCAACAAGGCAAATTTAAAACATAAGCGACATAACATAACGTGACATAATTTAATAATTTGCTCTCAGATAAACGTATGTGTTCAAGATTTGTCTGGTTGTGTGGAAAACAAATCATTTAATTTGTGACTCACTTTTCAGATGTTTTGTTTTCATCACATTTAGGGCACTTTCCATTTTTTTCACTCGGGGAACCATCATTCTGAAAACCAATGGAATGTTTGTGTGAGAAAAACATTTCTTATTTTTATTTGTTCACTTATTTTGTTTGTTACTTATTTAAAACGAACTATTTTATATTGAATCTGTTACTCTCATGGCAGCGTTTAATTCTGGTACAGAAAACCAACATTAGATTTTAATAGCTAATATGAAATACTCAGAGAAGATAACAGCGGCATCTAGCATGCAGTTATTGCGACAGGAATTTATATAATAGTTCCTGTGTACATATGTAAATGTATATAGCACAACTGAAAACAACTAGTGTTTCCATACATTTTTCGCAAACTACCTATTCGCTTTGGTAAACGACTCAAATATTAGCAACTCAATATCTTTTAAAACTTACATTATGATTGAATCAGAAAAAACAATTGAAACTGCACAATTAAAAAATAAAATTACGAAAATCAGGAATACAGATGGTAGGTCCATTTTACTTATGTAGGTATATTGAAAAAAAAAATATAACGACTTTATTTGAGGGGAATTTTACTATGACTACAAATTAAATTTTCGATTCACAAAGCGAGATTTTTTTTTTTGAAAAAAACCGATCGAAGTCATGCTCAAAAATGCAGAAAAGCTGACTAATGAAGTCTTATCTGATGAAATGCAAGTTGTTGTTGTTAGACACATTGGCTCAAAACAGTTCTGGATACGTCATAATTCATAACATAATACATACTTTATTTATAAACCAAAGTGATTGCAAAACCCTTGGATAGCGTTAAAAAAATTACGAGCATTATTGCTGAGGCATGAGGCTGTGACGGAATATTCATTAATGTTCCTCCTTCATCAAATTGAACAACTTCTTGATGCTGATAGTCGTGTCCAATGGTCTGTGCGCTGATCATAACCGAGGAGATTTTCCGCTTTTTCACATTGCGTGCTAATTTGCTTTCTCAACTGCCAAGAGCAGATACAAGCAATAGTGTGCAGTTGGAACCCATCATTCATTCGAGAAGCATTTTAAAACGCAGGTTTGTCGAATGGCCGTGGCCGAACTTTTAGCCGAAGGAACGAACCACCTGCAGATTGTGCGCTTTTTGAGCACAGACGATATATTAATTGCTGCCAGCTCAAGACATCAGTAAGGTTAATGTCCGGTGAGATCATGCCCACGGCACGGTGTAAGGTCAATCATATCGTGCTGTGCTCAATAAACTTCTGGTGGCCCTCTGGAGGAGCTTCAATGGGGCAACGTGATAGGGGTGCACAACATAAGCTATTGCCAAGCGTATGCAACCAGTAGATTCTAAGCTTTCCCAACTAATGGTGAATCTAGGGTGAAGTGAGAAGTGAACTCGGTAACCCATTAAAAAAAAACTCAACAAAGTGGGGTCCGTTACAATCAAATCTAAAGGTGGGAGATATCGCTTGCGAGGACAACATACCACCCACATTCTGGAAAACAGCACGGTTGATCGAAACATTCACAGGAATCGATGGCCTAGTGCGCAATGCCCGCCTAAGAGTTGCGTATTTGGTCTGGAAAACTAGGAGACCGGGTGCCATTCGCGATTTTGGAGCATCCAGTACAAAAGTTGTGCCGGCTTCCGGTAGTTAGAGAAGCATAGCGTTCACGGGGGGATAATGTTGACGCCGTCAACGTCAATTGAACAAAATACTGTATAATTCCTACTTTGTAGTCTTAAATTTACTTTAGTTTTTTCTGTTGCTAATGATTGTCTCTGTTCTGTTGCTAATGTTTTTTTTATATTTCGATAAATTAATTAAATGATTGGATTCTTTTTAAACAAGTTGTGCTTATTATAAATTAAAATAAACAAAAATTAAAATAATAAGAACCATTGTTTTCGAACAAGAAGTGCATTGCATCAGGAACTATTGGAATCGAGCATAATATAAAAAGTGATGTAAATAAAGAAGCATTATACAGTTCACAGGATATTAACTGACTATTGAACAGATGGCGCACCTAACGTTCCGCTTATTAGGAGTAATATAGTTTATAAATAGAATGGTATAATGCAGAGTTCTCGTTTCATTATTATTTTCGATAATAATAATTCTCAGCATGTTCTTTACTCGGTTTCATCTTTTTTTTATAATCTGAAATGAGTTAATCTGAAATGAGTTAATACTAATTAACCTATCTACATATATACTCATTTGTGAAACTAATTTAGAAATAAAATTTATTTTATATTTGATTCGATTTGTACCTAAGTCACTTTTCAGATGGTTCGTTTTTATCACATTTTATCTTAGCAAATTTGAATTTGGCAAGTTGAAATATTATTTTCAAAATAAACCATTTTATATTGAATCTGTAGTACTCTCATCCCTAATGGCCACGTTTAAGTGTGGTACCCTCTGGTGCACCAACATTCGTTTTTAATAGCTAATATGAAATACTCAGAGAAGATAGAGCAGCGGCACCTAGCGTGAAGTTACTGCGAAATAAATTTGTGCTCCATGTACAATAGTACCTATATACCAAAGTGAAACACAAACCGTGTTTCCATAAATTTTTCACAAACAATTCGCTATGATAAACGATTATAATGTATAAGCAATTCAATTTAAATCTTTAAAAACTTACTTTGTTAGCGATTCACAAAAAGCACTAGAAACTACATGAGTTAAAATTACTAAAATCAGGAATACAAATGGTAGGTGCATAGTGCTTTATTGAAACAAATCTAACGACTTTATTCGGGGAGCATTTCGCTGTGACTAAAAATTGAATTTTCGGTTTGTACAAAAAGTGAAATTATTTCAAAGTACCGAAAGAAATTAATGCTCTTAAAATGTTTTATTGCACATTAAAACAATAATTTACAAAAGCTGACTAATAAAGTCCTATCTAATGTAATGAATGTTGTACACATTGCTCAACGATAAACTGTTCTGTATACGTCATAACGTAACGTATAACAGTTGATTTTTGTGTATCAGAATGATTGCGCATTTTTGTTTGAGCGAACGAAACCCTTGACTTGACTATAGCGTTTAAAAATAACTAGCTATTTCCTTCTTGAAATATTTTGGCTCTTATAAATTGAAGCGACGCGACGTTGATTTTTAGTACAGATAACAAAAAATTGTCTCGGCTTAACATTTGAAATTTGCCTAAACATGCAAATGAGAAAAAAAATCTGCCTAATGGCAACATATTATTTGTTTTCGATTTTACTAAACCAAATTAAACTTTTTTGAGTTACACTACGTTTTCATCACGGACCAATTACAGACCGCCAACTTGTACTCCTCTTGCCTGAAACACCCTCGAAATATTTTTTCCTGTCTGTGAATACGTGTACATCTCACTCTGTGCATTTTGTAATAGCAACTATACCTGCGTATGCCATTTATTTTGTAGGTGTGTTTGCTAAATAGGTTTTAAAAGCAAGGGAGAGCGTCACACTCTCAAAATAAATGGCATATCAGCTGATTTTTATCTTGTAGGCAAAAAGAGAAACCATACAGTGAGTTGGCGGTCTGTATCTTATTGGTCCGTGGTTTTCATTAGGGCAAAAAAGGTGATTTCTTAGAAAATTTCCAAATTTGACTCCACTTCCCATACAAAATAAAATTAATTTTTTTTTTATTTGGACGAAATCAAGGTTGCAAATTATGTGAAAACAAATCAAACGCAACTAAATTGAAAACAATTGTATAGAATATTTTCTAAAATGACCATTTGAAACAAAATCCAAGGCAACGGAAAAAGTAAACAAACCAACATGCAAAGCAACGGCAGAAGTAAACAATACAAAATAACAATTTTGAAATAAAATCCAGGGCAACGGCAGAAGTAAACAAATCAAAACAGGAAAAAAATGAAAAGGTTGTAAAAAAGAAAATGAAAGAGGATAGTGTGTTGTCAAATCAAGTGTGATGAAACCTAGATGAAAACGCTTTTTTAGCAAATTTTTAAATAGGGTAGGGTCGCCTAAATTCGAACACTCCCAGTAGTCGAACACCTTTTGATAAACACCGTCTAAACTGTGTTATTTTTAATTTTTTCAATTTCTTCTAATGCAAAATTCTAAGTGTATTATACCCCTTAACTCACAGAAACTACCAACTAGCACAATCAACGTAAACGGTTAAAAAATGGTAGTTTTTATTGAGCCTTTCAAGGAGTGGGGTAATTGAGGATTTTGGTAGAAAATAAAAACTGATTCGTGTCTTGATAAACTGTGTTTTAAGGTGTAATTTAAGGTGAATGCATATATTTTAAGGTTTTTTCTTTATTATAATGTCTATTTTAGTTTATTTAAGTAAACATTTTAACTTAAAAGTTAATTATTTCATTTTATTTTTGCCGTTCGGTCAAATGAAACTAAATCTTTGCGAGTTTCCTTTTCGAACACTAGTGTTCGAATATAGGCAACTTCGTCAAAAGTTTTTTTTAGCTCAGGCCTTAAATATTAAAAGTAACAAAATATTTTTTACGTATTTATATCAATAAATATAATACAATATTAGGGGCCAGTATTCGAACACCTTTTTTCGCTGTTCGGATCAAGGAAACTGTATAGATAATTTGGGTTTCCTTTGTCCGAACAGTATAAATTTTAATTAAGACGGAGTTGTCTCACAACTTCTAGCCTCACATTTAAAAACTAATTGACTCACCCAGTGACCCAGTAGCACTTGTTCTAGTTTTGAAAAATATCTAAAATACCCTAAACCTATAAAAACAAAAACAAAAAGACAATTATTGCCCGCAAATAGAGCATAATTTTAATTTTTTTTCTATGTTTATCGATTTTTTGTTTATGTCTTTCAATAGAATTGACAAAAAAAAATATTTTAATAATTTAAAATAGAAAAAACTCAAAAAATGTCTTTTTTATGTATTTTTTTAATGTAAGTCTTAACACAAATCACTGTGTTCGAAATAGAAAACTTTATGTTCGGCTTAGGAAACAAGTGTTCGATTACTGGGGAATTGGATTCTTTCTCCATTTTTATTTTTTTATAAAAAAAAACAGTTAAAGCTACATAAAAAACTTTAAATTTATTAAATGAAATTTGAGTTTCAGAATCTAATTAAATTAACATCAAATATTAAAGTTGAAAGGTTCTCTTACAGTGAGCGATTACTATAATGCAAGTCGCTAAGTGTTCGACTACCGAGGACATGACCCTATCCTAATTTCGGCCCTAATGAAAACGTAGTATTAAACATTGTTATTTTATCCTGCTGCAACACATGCGAGCTATTGGCAAGCAAGTTACTACATGTATTAAGGTGGCTTTACATGGAGTTGCAAATGCAGACGAAAACGCAACAACAACAATCATAGTGCAGACGATGAAAACGAACATGTTCATCTTCACTATAATTTTCAAGCTGCATCTATAATTTTCCTATAATCTGCATCCATGCAGACCGTCTGCATTTTTGCCTTCCCTCTCTACCACACAAGTATGATTTATTGATTTTGCATCCTCTTTTTTTGCAACTCAGGGCTTGCAGCTCCATGTAAAGGCACCTTTAGTTGTCAGATTTGTATCTATGTTCCAGTTGGCTGGAAGTTTGTCTGTGTCAGTGGAAAATGTGAGTGTATTGCAACTGTCTTATAGGGTTTTCACACCGAGCCGAAAACCCGGTTTTGAGCTAAAAGTTTACCCTGAAAATCATTCACACCGGACTTTTCAAGTTTTCGTTTGACATTTCACTTCATTTTTACTTTACAACTGACTATCAAATTTTGAAATGAAAATATTTTCAGCTGCTATGATTGATTTTTTTTTTTGACGTTTATGCGCTTTTTAGGTGTGTTTGGAAAAGAATCGCAACAAACTTAGATGTGTTTTGAAAGAATCACAACAAACTCAGGTGCGTTTGCTTTGTATTCCAACAAGTTTTCGATAGGTTTTATATAAAACCAGTCGTTTTATAAAACTTGTGATGAGGAAGAACGTATGGTAAAACTTGTGTTTTCGTTCAGGTTTTGGGGTTTTTTCGCGAAAACCGCGTTTTCGCTCGGTGTGAAAACCCTTTTAGCTGGCATGTGTTGCGGACGGATCAGACAAGACCGGACTAGGTGGAAAATGCACTGCACTACAGACCACAGTTTAATTGTAGTGCAGTTTCATCTAGTGGAATGTTGCCTTTATCCTGATATCAAATAATAAATGAAACAGCCGTTTTGTCAATGAAAAATGGATAGCAAAGGCAATTTACAGAAGAATGTATGCATGTGAGTGGACAATATGAGTTTGTGCAATTTACTTGCGATTAATTTGAACATGTCACCGTTGGCATTGCATATTATATAAACTATAGTATTCCCACTTGAGGTGCGCCATCTATCGACGAAAAACTAAGCTCTATAATACCATGGGAAGCAACAAAAACAATTTCCACCATTTTAATTGTTGTTGTTGCTTCCCATGGTATTCTAGAGCTTAGTTTTTCGTCGATAGATGGCGCACCTCAAGTGGTAGTACTATAGTTTATATAATACAATGCCGCTTTGTAAAGTATAGCAAGCCGCTGTATTGTTTTAATAAAAAAAAACTTTCGCATGTAAACCACTTCTCTTTTTGACAAGTTGTCAAATTAAAAAAGAATCAGTCTGACATTTCTGAAAACAAAAATAAATAATAAAGGATAAATTTTCCAAAAATAAAAATAAATTGTAAAAATTTAAGAACATTTACGTAAAAAAAACATACGAAATGTGTCAACCATTAACCTTAGCTCAAGATATACAAAAATCAATTGAGCTCATCGAGAAACTGCAGGCATGTGGAGATTTTCCAACAACTAAACTAGCAGCTCTACAAAAGGTCTTGCAAAGTGATTTCCTAAGTGCCGTCCGAGAAGTTTACGAGCATGTATTTGAAACTGTGGACATGCGAGGATCTCAAGATATCCGTGCATCAGCGACAGCCAAGGCTACTGTTGCTGCATTTGCTGCAAGTGAAGGTCATGCTCATCCTCGTGTTGTTGAACTGCCCAAAACTGAAGAAGGACTTGGATTCAATGTCATGGGTGGGAAAGAACAAAATTCACCCATATATATTTCTCGTATTATACCAGGAGGAGTTGCTGATAGGCATGGAGGTCTCAAGCGAGGAGATCAATTGCTTTCGGTTAATGGAGTGTCTGTCGAAGGAGAGAATCACGAAAAGGCTGTGGAGCTCCTGAAGCAGGCCTCGAATTCAGTTAAACTTGTTGTACGTTACACTCCAAAAGTTCTGGAAGAAATGGAGCTGCGTTTTGATAAACATCGAACAATTAGGCGTCGACAATTTCAGAATTAATTGATTGTTTGAAATTAAATTCATGTCAAGAGACACACTTTCTCTTCCTTAAAGGGATTTCGAGACTTAAATTATTATTTATTAAAGGATAGAGGATTGTACGGACTTAAATGTCCAGCCAAAACCTCCTCCAATCATGTCAAAACTTATTTTTAAATATATGCTTGTGTGCATTATGAATAGTTTGCTTTTAATGTACCGCATTTAAATATTATACAATAAAACATTTATTTGTGTTAATTAACAAAATGTCTAAGAGATTACTTTATCGAAAAGAAACTGCTGATATTTTTTTTTATTTGAAGAGAGAAGTCTATGCGACGGTGTAATTAAGACAGCTGAGATTGGGCTTAGCTTAGCAGCCTAATCAAAAATAGTACTTTGCTTGCATCACTAACGAAATAGATCGACTTCGCTGCAACAACTTCGATTCTTTCTAATCATCAGCTTTTTGTTGACGTCTTAATCGGTCATGTATGTGGCTACGGGAAGATGATTTCCCCCGATTCTTGAGAAGACTTGAAAATGTAGTTTAGAAAGACATTATCTCTTATGACAGTCCGCTAAGGTAAGAACTCGGTGCCATGTCCGATGTCAAGAAAGACCAAGGAAAGATACAAACTATTTTAGCAGTTTGAGACGCACTTCCATATTCTTGATTCGTCTTTGTGCTCTTCCAAATATCCACAGGAATTCTGGGGCTTTCAAACGAATCCCATGTGGTTTGAAGAACGACCATTTACTGTTGCTTTATCTCTGATATGGGAGTCAGCAGTGAGCAAAATGGGACTGTTTACAAACGAAGACAACACGAAGTAAATGCTGTCTTCGTCAAGAAGAGTTTGTCAGAACAGGACGTGACCAATAGTGGGCACGTTTAACTCCAAGGTAGTTATTGACAACCTTGGAGTTAAACGTGCCCACAACTGGCACTGCTCAAAAATAAAATCAGAAACACAGAAAATAAACGCTAGTTTCGTTGTTAATTAATTTAGGCTAAACAAACAAGCAGATTCAAGGAAAAACTGTATAAACGCTCAACGGAAGAGGCCGGAACACCTGAAGTGAATCGCCCATTTCGTTGAGCCCCCTCCTACTACTTTCCTATTTTGCTATATTTTGAAATACTACCTCGTGTGACCTCCAAAGTTGGCAGTGAGTTCACTATTTATCGCAGCATTGGCGACTTCACAGCTCTTGATCTTGACCTTCTATTCACCATGTTCATTCTCAGTTCACCCGGTAGAGGCCTTATCAAAAACTATAAGCCAACGCTGTCTGAAACTCAGAACATTCCTTAAGTAAGATGCACAGGGTGTTACTATGCACAACATACGAAAGCTATGTTCACTATTGTCCTGATTGCAGTTGGGACATGATTTCTTGTTGCATTGAGTTCAAACTGGAATCCTTTTCCTGGAGGACAAAGCATTTTGTTGACCGTTTGTCTCATTAGTGGTTTTTTGTATCCTCAATGATCTACAATGTTCAATGTTATCCCAAATTACTTGGAATATCAAGGGTCGCATCTTTAGACAAATTAAAGCCACGTGATGGTAGCTGCCTACGTCAGCATTATGACCAATTTGGTATTCAGTCTGTCCACAACTCGCTTTTATATACAACCCTACCCGATTCGAGGGAATTTGCGTCACAGAAATCGACAAGCAAATCACCGTTTTCATTTCGAGACTCCAATCTGTCTCTCAACCAAAACAATAGTTGGATAATCCAACTTGGGCATGAAACCGATACCTTTTAGTATTCGAGGTGATCTTGCAGTACAAATAGACACCAACGCTCCTTAAGTCTTTAACACCATGCCAAAAGAGATTAGAAACCAAGAAGAGACTGATCGATCCGGTTGAAAAGCTACTACTCCTGATGCCTAGAGGAGACTACCCTCCCCCACTGCACTTTCCTAGCGCCATCAAAAGTTAATAAACAATAAATTTCGACAACTTTCAATTTAAAAAAATTACTTCTAGCAAGTTAACATTTATTATCAAAAAAAAAAATGTTCGCACAAAACAAAAAAATTGTTGAAATCAAAAAAGAGAAACAAAATTTTTCTACTAAATAATCAGAGTGTGTGTTTGTATTATTTCATTTCTTAAATAAATCACTAAATTATGCATTTTATTTGTCTCTCCTTTGATTTTGATTTTTATTTAAAAATTTATCTCTAAAAAAATTGTACAATATTCTTGTTTTAAGAAAGAATCAATAATTTGTTTTATAACAATAACATTCTAGATTTAGGTTAACTTGTACGTACATCAAGTTTTTGAATTTGTAACTGACGACGACGACGAAGAGGCCGACTTTGTAGCGTTTAGTTTAGCCTTGACTGTTGACAGAAGTGCTTCGAAGGAGTCTTCTTGTTTTGGTGGTAGTATTTGACGAGGTACAACATACGATTCGTATGTATTTATTCCAGCATTATCCAAATCAGCATAGGATGATCTGCAAAACGCTCGACGACCTCCAAAACTAATGTCATACATATTTATCGCCGGATCATTTTGGCCGCTATCAATTACCCTAAATGCATCTTCTGACTTTTCATAAGTGACAAATCCATACTTCATTCCGGTGTCTTTGTAGTGAACAGTAACTAGTTTAATTGGCCCGTAGGCAATGAATTTTTTACGAAGTAATTCTTTCGTTGTGTCGCGTTCGATACGACCAACATAAACTATACGTCGTTCTTCAACAGCTGGAGCTGCAGTATTTGTACGTTCATATCGACGTGCTATAAAATCACGTCGTCTCGATCCTGATCCTGATCTCCCTCTTCCTCTGCCTGATGATCTTGATGGGGATTTTGAGCGTGATTTTGAATTTCTATAATTACGATCGTATGATTTACTTCTGCTTCGTCCACTCGATGATATACTACGACCACGTGAACGACTTGAATATACACTATTTCGGCGGTTACGCTTCGAATAATCATTATCAGACTCAGATAATGAGGAACTTATTGAATTTCTATGGCGACGGCTGTGCTTTGATATTGATCTTCTTTTATTACCACCACCCTGAGAACGATAGTTGTTATTGTTGTTGGATGATTCTTCATCAGATGAATAAGAATTATGCCGTGATCTATATTTTCTACGCAATTTTCTATCTCTACTCCTTGCAAAGGACGTTTTTGAATTATCGCCTCCATTTAATTGAACTTTTGGTAAAGGTAAAGCTGGGAACTCAGACTGCAAATCAGTTTGTGTTGACTGTGTGAAATTACGTTTTCGTATTCTATTTTTGCGTAGATGCATAATGATTTTGTTCTCACCATGTTCATTCGATGATTGAGTTGATTGATTGCTTCTTTTTTGCAGTTCATTCGATTCTGGAGGAGAAATAGGAGCGCTGTTTTTAACAACAACATCTTGTATACTGGCAATAAGGGAATTACTTGATATTTTCACACTCTCATCCGAACGCACTTTTTGAAAAGAGTTACTTATATTGGCCAGCAAAACATTGGATTTCAATAAACTATTATTATTATGTGAATTCCTTCCACCCGTAGACTTCTGTTCAATGGTACTGTATCCATTTGGAGGAATTGTGATATCGGTGTTACATCCCATCGATACAATTATAATCTCTTCATATTCTGAATGTTTTGTTTCGTTTGATAATGATTGGTTGTGCTTGTAGGAGGAACCTTTGACAATATCTTTAAGTGGAAGAATTTTAGTGACACGTGCTACCTTCGACGAGACAGTAGAGTCGATAATTTTTATTTGTTGGGCTTTTTTCAGTTCTTGCAAGCGTAAGACTTTGTTTTTTGCTTCGGTAATAGGATCAACAAATCGTTTTGTCGATTGACTTTCTTTTAAACTTTTAACTATCGAGGTAACAGAATCGGTAATAGTTTGTTGGGGCTTATTAACATTAACAAGAGGACGCTTTGGTGAAAGCTTTGTAATAATTGGTGGCATTGCTGTTGTTTGCTGTTGAATTGACGACGTTTCAGTTCGTATCGTTTTATGTTTTGAATTTATTGTATTAGCTAAAGGATTCTCGCGGCGTTTCTTGTATTCTTCAAGGTTAAGCTTACGTTTCATTGGAGCTTCAATTATTATTGACGACCCATGATCATGCAGTATTTCATCAATAATTATTCTGTTTGTATCTTCCGTTGATTTCTGTTTTATTTGGTTTACAGGTTCTTCGTTTTCTATAATAAATTTGGTATTTTTATCAAGAGTTATGACACTTTGTTTTGGATTTTGGATAGTTTTTGTTTCAATATTTATTTTTATCGGAGAGACTACTACTTCAGGCTTTTTAATATTAGTTGGAAGTTTCTTTTCCGCATGGCCAATGGAATTAGACTTGGTTTTATCTTCCACAACATTATTGTTGTTGCTGCTCAAATTATTAATCCGTTTGATGGACTTGAGCTTTGAATTCAATTTAGGAATTGGTTGTAATATATTTTTATCACGATTACCGCCTAGTTTTCTTTTAAGAAATTCAGATTGACGCTTATTTGGGAGTACGGTAAAATTTCGTGCAAAGTTAGGCTCAATGGGCTTCGTTGTTTGTTTCTTTTCTATTTCTTTTCCTTCTTCTTCTGCTTTCTGGTTGGTGGTGGTGGTGGTGGTTGTGTTGGTGTTCCAAGAGGAATCGCTCTCTACATTTTCCCATGCATCAACGCTTACAACATCATCATCATTTTCAACAGTTTCTACATCAACTATTACATCGGAATCTGAATCAGAATCGGAAGAAATTGTGGTACTTGGCACAATGACTTTTTGTAAATGAATGTTTTTGCTCGCCACCGGCGTTGCTATTGTTGATGAACGATGATGGTTTTCAAAAGCCTGATCATCTTGTGTAATAAATGCTGCTAAGTCAAATGTGTTAACGTCCAATTGCATTGCAAAAGGATCTATATCGACGTCGACGGTGTTGCTTTTTAAGTCATTAGCATCCGTTGCAAACGCACAATTATTCTCATCGATTTTTATATTTTTTTCTAAATTCTGTGTGGCATTGCTATGAACAGATTGAAAATCCATAGCTTCATCTCCATCATCATCATCGTAGTCACTTGAATGACTTTCATAGTCTCCAATTGAGGAACTATCTGTTCGACTACGGAATGTAGATCTACTAAAACATCTAACTTCGTCGAAGGCTACAATGCCACGTGTTTGTTCGTATGCATTGTTTTCTTGATCATCACCATCATCATAATCATCGCTATCTTCATCTGTCGATCCAATGAATTCTGAATCATAATCGCCATTCGGATCAACCGAGATGATTTCAATAGTTTGTTGGGAAGAGAGTTGTCTTTTATTGACCATTCCATTTGGTGTTAGATCTTCATATGTGTCATACATAATGGAATTTGTATTTGAACAATGTTTACTCTCTAACGAGTAGTCTGCTTCTTTTAAAAGTGAATTATTAAATAAATTGTTGGATACAACCTCTGTTGGTGCTATCGGCAATATTCCATGTAAGGTATCGGCTAGCTGAAGTTCCAGTGATCCATTCTCATTTGGCCAGAATTGTGTGTCGGTATCATATTTGACGTAGTTGCCATCGAATGGATCATCGTGGAAGGCATTTAAAAGCCTTGAATCCATTGTTTTATTTTATTGATGACTTGGTATCCAAAAGTGTACACTTGACAATTTTTTTTTATACTTTTTTGTCAAAAACCGCATTTATGATTTGGTGTGAAAAATAAAAAGTCCACACCGAACATTAACACGTTTTTGTTTGACATTTTAAATTGTTTTGACAGCCAAAGTATTTTTGACATCAGCTATTTTACTAGGCTAGTTCAAGAAACAGAAGTCTTTTGAGGCTATTTCTGATCGACTTTTTTATTTGCGCCCAAAATCTGTTTTCCTTTGATACAAAAATCAATATATTTCTAATCTCAGAGCAAAATTTTATTAAATCTGGTTTTCAATCGAAATAAGAAGCAAACTTCGGCTTTCACACACACCAAAGAAGTTGACGGTTTCTTTAAGAAGGGTAGTTTCATTTTGTTGAATATTTGCACAAATTAAAGTCTAGGCACTAAATGTACAGAATTACCAGTCAGCACAGGTCATTTCTTAATTCTTGTTTAATTTTGTACTCTTGAACCACTCCCCTACTCTGCAAGCGTCAAACAAAGTAAACGTGCTAAAATTTGAATGTGAGAATGAACAGCTATCGGGGAACTAACCTTTATAAAGAAACTTTTTTTTGAGATTTAAGGGTTTTCACAGTGCCTTCTGGAAGTTTCGATGTTTTCAAGGCAATTTAGTGAAAATCTCAGATCAGAAATCTGGTCCACAGAATGAAAGTCTCAACGATCTCTGTATTTTGATCACGCTAAATCTAGTTTGTCAGCCATTGACAGCATCCAGTCATTTGTTTCTTTAGGCATTGTCTATTTGTACGGATCAGTTCTATCAATTTCACCTAAGCGAAATTATTTTGGTGATCACATGAGCATGAGAAGCTAAAAGGATGCTCAGCAACTTCCTTGCTCGTTAGGTACGTCATCTATGGACGACGAGCAAAAGCACCAGATTGAAGGGGTTTTTGTCTAGATTGCCATGGAAAGCAAAAACAACAATAGAATGCCATTGACGAGATACCCAAACAGAAAAGCATATTTCATGAAATTACTATAAAATATAAATACAATGCCTTTGCCCCAGTTCGTACCAGTTGCATTGTATATATAAACTATAGTACTACCACCTGAGGTGAGCCATCTATCGACGAAAAACTAAGCTCTCGAATACCATGGGAAGCAACAACAACAATTAATTTGGTGGAAATTGTTGTTGTTGCTTCCCATGGTGTTCTAGAGCTTAGTTTTTGTCGATAGATGACGCACCTCAAGTGGGAATACTATAGTTTATATATGCAATGCCAGTTGTACAAAATAGCGGTTCAGCTATTCGTTTTTATATTTTGATCTGAGGACGAATCACTGATGTACTACTAGTACTACATTTTAAAGAGATAAACGATGCTCTGACAGGAATTGTGTTTAAATCAACAGCGTTCAAGTGTTGGTGGTTAGTGAAGTGGGCGAGACTGGCGTAATTTCAGAGTCAAGAAAAACACTTGCGTCTTCTACGTCACTGAATGCTTCACAGGTGTGTTTCCTTAATAAATCCCTTTGGTATTATCAAAAACATGTGGTTTCTATACAATGCAATTGAACAGCACGTTTTCTGTTTAAAAATGGTTGCGAATTATGTGAAAACAAACCGAACGCACTTAAATTGAAAACCATTGAACAGATATTATCAAAAATGTCAATTTGGAAACAAAATCCAAGGTAACAGAAAATGCAAATAAAACAAAATGCAAGGCAACGGCTAAAGTAAACAAAACAAAATGACAATTTGAAATAATTATCGACGGCAACGGCATAGTAGTAAACAAAACAAGAAGACAGAATGAATAGGTTGTAAAAAAGAAAAAGAAGGAAGAGTGCCTGGTGTCAAGCCAAATGTGCAAACCTAGATGAACAGTTTTTTTTTTAGCAAATTTCCAAGTATCCTAAATTCGGCCTAATACTACGTTTTCATTAGGGCGAAAAAGGTGATTTCGTAGAAAATTTCCAAATTTGACTCCACTTCCCATACAAAATAAAATTAATTTTTTTTTGATTTGGACGAAATCAAGGTTGCAAATTATGTGAAAACAAATCAAACGCAACTAAATTGAAAACAATTGAATAGAATATTTTCTAAAATGTCAATTTGAAACAAAATCCAAGGCAACGGAAAAAGTAAACAAACCAACATGCAAAGCAACGGCAGAAGTAAACAACACAAAATAACAATTTTGAAATAAAATCCAGGACAACGGCAGAAGTAAACAAATCAAAACAAGAACAAAAAATGAAAAGGTTGTACAATTGAACAAGAAAGAAGATAGTCTGTTGTCAAAATAAATGTGCAAACCTAGATGAAAACACTTTTTTAGCAAATTTTCAAATATCCTTAAGCGGCCCTAATGAAAACGTAGTATTATGAGATTCCACCCTTGTAGGAAAAAACAGATAACCCAAATTTGGTTGCACCAATGACAGATATGGAAAGCGAGGTTTTCTGTTTGCGATTACAGAAATAAATAGTCGTTCACACCGTGCGTCGTTAGACGGAACTAAACTTCAGCAGAACTGTTCTTGAGTACGTATCGATCAACTGCATTCAAAAGCGAGGGACCAAAATTCAAACTTATAGTCTGTTTTGTACGTATATGGAATTACCTTAACCCTGCCACACAAGCCAGCTACTGACAAGCAAGCAACTTACTTACTTACTTACTTAAGGTGGCGCAGACAGTCCATTGTGGACCACGGCCTCAACCAACATTCCTCGCCAGCTAGGCCGGTCCCTAGCCAAGCAAGCAACTACGTATATTAATTGTCAGATTGCAATCTGTGTTCCAGTTGGCTGGAAGTATTTGTGTGAGTGAAAAATGTAGTGTATTGCAACTGTCTTACCAGTAGCTGGCTTATGTGGCATTGAACCTATAGTATCACTTGAGTGTGAAAGAGCGCTGGTGATGCATCAAATGTGTAAAAACAAAATTCATTTAATTTTTTCCTTCCTCCATATTATCTAGTCACTTTTTAAAATTGTATAATGGTAGAGCTCTCGTTTCATAATTAGTTTCAATGATGACAATTCTCAGCATATTCTGTACTCTCTTACTTCTTTAACTATAATCTGAAAGGAGTTAATGCTTTGTATTGCCATCCGTGGCTGACCAGCATAATTCCCAAGTACTATACTTCTATAAATAATGGCAACACTTGCATAAAGTCGAATTTTTCGCTACTTTTCTGTTCTTCTTAGGCGTGTTCGTGTATTATGAATTGTTTCACATTTTCGTGTCCATTCCACCCAAATGACATGCAGATGTCTAAAAATCGATAGAAATATACCACACACGAACAGACTGTTTACTGCAAAAACAAATCAAATAAAAAACAACAAACAAAGAGGAAAAAAGCTATCAAATCATCAGTGTTCAGTTTCACAGTAAAGTGAGTTAAAACAAAACAATAGCCTCAAAATACGATTCGAGTATTATTTCTAATTATATATCAAACCTCAGCAATAAAAAAAGGGGTCAAACAATAAATTACACAAATGTTGATTGCCTATTGGCAATCGTGGGATAAATTAATTGAACTACTATAATCTACTCGTAAATTTGTTAACAACACGCAACAAAATTATTGATAATTTATTTAAGTTAAAATGAGTGTGCGAATATATTACGTATTTTTAACATTGCTTATCAGTTTTATTTCTGTCGCCTACTCAAGGTCGGCAACGACAACGACACAGCCAGATGAAGCGCCTGGCGCTAAACGCAAACTGTCACCAGTAGTTTTTATACCAGGCGATGGTGGCAATCAGCTAGATGCCCAGCTGAACAAAACTTCCAGCGTCCATGTTTACTGCCAGAAACACACTGACTGGTTTAATCTTTGGCTAAACCTTGAACTTCTTGTCCCGCTCATCATTGGTTGCTGGATTGACAATGTGAAACTGCAGTATGACAACATTACCCGAACAACCCATAATACACCGGGTGTGGACATCCGTATTCCGGGATGGGGCGATCCGGAAGTGGTGGAATGGATAGATCCAACTCATGCCAAAACAGGAGGCTACTTCAAAGATATAGGCGACCAGCTGGTCAAACTGGGATACGAAAGAAAAAAGTCAGTGTTTGGAGCACCTTATGACTTTCGCAAGGCACCAAATGAAAACGCAGCTTGGTTTGTCAACCTCAAGCAACTGGTCGAGGACGCTTACGATTTGAATGACAAAACACCAATCACATTCATAACCCACAGCATGGGAAGTCCGATGGTTCTGGTGTTCTTGCAACGCCAGACTCAGCAATGGAAGTCCAAATATGTCGCTCGAGTAGTAAGTGTTGCTGGTGCTTGGGCTGGCAGTGCTAAAGCCGTTAAAGTCTATGCGATGGGTGATGACCTCGATTCTTTTGCATTGAGTGGCAAAATTATGCGAGAACAGCAAATTTCGACACCTTCGACGGCATTTCTTCTTCCATCGCCATTGTTTTGGAAGAGTTCTGAGGTTCTGGTGGAAACTCCATCCAGAAAATACACCATGGCTCAATTGGAGGATTTCTTCAATGACATTGACTACCGAGTTGGCTGGGAAATGCGCAAGGACAATATCAAATACGCTCTGAACTTTGCCCCGCCAGATGTGGAGCTACATTGTATTTATGGATCTGGGGTGGATACTGTCGAGAAGTTGATCTACAAGAATGATAATTTAATTGGAGAGACTCCAAAGCTAATTAAAGGCGATGGTGATGGTACAGTCAATTCTAGATCGCTTAAAGCCTGCATGTATTGGAAGGATTATCAGAGTTCGAACATAACCTTGTACGAAGTGCCAAAAGCTGATCATATGTCCATTTTAGCTGACCCTAGGGTACTAGAGCTTATACGAAACATATTGTAGAAAACCTTTTTGAGACTTTCGGATTTTAATGCTTTGTCGAAAAGCTTTAAATCTTTTTACAATTAATTGCACATACTAGGTATATGAATTTAATTAAAATTATAAGAAAAAGTAATTAAATACAGATAGATTATGATTAAGCGTGTTTTTTTATAATAAAATAATGTCGTAAATTAATTTTTGTTTTTTTTTTTAATGCATAAATAAGAAATGCAAGGTTAAATTCTAAATGCAAATTATTATCATACGCTGCGGTTGATGACCAACGTGACCAAGTGCACTCTATTATCTGGAGCAGCTGTTGGTGTATTTAAATTAGTATTGGACGTTATTATACACGTGCTCTCTTTTATTTGAAAAATAATCCCTTATCGGTGCGTTGTCACAAGCAAATTATAACATGGACACATAAATTCAATCTGTCTGGTTGATTATAAAAAAACGACCTGAAGTATTGTATTTTTGTATAAGCTTATATACAAACATATATGCATACAGTGCCGACTGCAGAGGTCAATGTATAATGTGTATTTAAGTTTGCAATTTTAAGTTGACCAACCTTGCTGGACAAGATATTGAAGAATGACACCGCACAATCTTATCTCATCAGATGAAATTCAAGGGTTATCAAGCTCGGTTTAGGTCGCAAACTCAAAGCGTAATAAAATCGTTACAGTTTTGTTTTTCAGTTATAACGGTATGTATTGTTTATTCACATGATTTTGGGGCCTGTTTCTCTGAATTAGTTCTATCTCTGCCAAACTACTACTACTTGCACTGTTGGGTTTCGTACAGACAAACAAATTGAGATTTTAATCAAACATGACATACGCTTTCTCTGTGCGCTTCTGTACGTCACGCTACAGCCTAAACGGAGTGAGGGATTTCTTTCGCACTTCATACATAGCAGTTTCAAGACAAACGTTTGTAGAGTTTTTTTTCCCCCTTAAGACCGATTCGAACTGGTACCTTTCTTGTTCGAAAAAAGGCTCTTACGATTTGAATTAAACTCATAACTTAACAAACCTAGTTCTTTTGACATAAATAATTCGAATTCAACGTTTACTATGGTTGACCATGAAGAGCCAATGGACATCAACGCTTCAGCTCGTAAAGTCCTCGCCAAACTAGAGGGAGTCAGAAGCCAAAGCAGTAGACCAAGAGCCGGCAGCAAATTTTGGGAGTTTAGTGAGAACCAAAATGTATACACATGTATGTGTAGATATACGCAACATTATGCCAAATTCAACCGTCTGGCAGGTTTTTTTTCAGCCGGGGGCGGGGTTGGACAAACGAAGTTTGAGTCAATCTAATGAAGACATTGCGAACTTATGGCCATTTGAAAAAAAGCCGTTTAAACCAGATTTTCGTTACGAGTTACGACCATTCAAGCCAAAAACAAAAAACGCAGTTTTGTTAGAAATATCTTAGGTAAGTTAAGTTTTGAATTTAATCAAAATCGTTGGAGCCATTTTGTAGCAAATCAAAAATGAAAAAACCGTAACTTGAAAGGCACCAGTTTGAGCCTCGTATCATATTTTTGGACTTCTCTATCATCGTAATGTCATTTTTGATTAAAACCTCGATTTTTTGTTTCTGCATGAAACCAATACTTGCTCTATAGAGCAAGTAAAAAATATATTAAGGATTTAAGTTGAAAAAAGTGTTAAAATGCGTCTGGCAAGGGGAAGGCTGAAAGACTTTTTCTAACAACGAGCCATTTGGTTTTAGCCAAAAATGTTTGGTTTTTTTTCTAATTCGCTGAAAAGCGGCTCTTAACGTTTTGACTTTTCTTTGTATTCGATATACTAAGAGTATTAAAAAACTGCGTTTTTAGTATCTGGCTTATTGTGCAAAAAAAAACGGAAACCTAATTTCAACGGTTTTAACAAAAATTGGTTCAAACTTGCTAAAGTAATAGCTTTCAAAGCACGCACAAGATGGCATTTTCTTTTTGAAGATTGGAGGTTTCTTAACATTAGCTCCCGTATATCGAAGCCAAATTTCTTGATTAAATTTGTGAGTATTTTTTTTTTTTGAGTATGTATTTCAAAAATAACTGCGTTCTTAGTTTTTAGCTAAAAATACAAGTAACGTAATTGTATAAAAAAACAACTTAATTCCATTGAAGGTCTTGGTATAACAAAATAACGGGACACAAATACTTCTTGGACAAAGAATTTGTTCACTGCCTTCGAAACCAACACGGCCTGCTCTCCAGTGCAGAGTATCGTTGTTTTGCTCGCCCGAAGTGTTTACTTTCTCTAGGCATCCCCACGCCAGCTTTGTACTGATACTAAAAGAGTTTAAAAAAACTTTAGGTAGCGACTACTTGTGATAGTTCCTGTTTAGGTTTAATACTGCACATTTACCTTTCGCTTTGAATTTTGCTCGGAATACGCTTGAGAACTGTTCCATTGGCACAAAGACTTAGGTTCTAGGAACAAAACTTCTACAAATATGTACCGTTCTCGACCCACCAGTGTACCATTTGATGGCATTTGCTACTCAACTATGTTTGAAAACAAATTTTCGAAGTTGGAAAATCAAGGGAGGGTATTAATTTGTTTGCCCTTGCCACCGACCAGTGAGATTGGGCTCCGAGAGCTAATCGAGAGTTAATCGGTATTCACAAGTCTGAACTTGAAATTTAAAAAGCAGCTCTGGACAACAAAGTTCTCGCAGGCCTTCCCCAAAGGTCCCGTTATCACTTATTTTTGAAAATTTTAAATTGAAAAGTTGGAAATTTGTTAGGCTTACGAGTACAAGACTTGTCTTGTTTAAAGGTTTATTGAAATCGTTTGAGTGGTATTGAAAAACAAATATACGGGTTTTCAAATAGGCTGTTCCCGATTTTACCATCATTCGTAATGTCGTGATTATTATCTCAATTTTGGTGCATGCATTCTTAACATATTTGTTATATCTTGGCAGATCTCACCTAAGCTCCTAAATTGCTGTCATAACTGGACACTGTCTTTAAGGCAGGCATGCTACTAGACTGGGCGTTTTCTCAAATGACATTGCAGAAGTTGCATGGACGAGAAAGAAGAAGAGACTATAACTCACCTTCTTTGTCCATGCCCTGCTATCTCACAAAGACGAAAGTTGACTTCAGGAGATTTCTTTTACAACGATATTAGTGACCTAACTCATATAGACATCCAGTGACGTAGTGCCTCACCTTAATTTGTGGTATCACAATGGACCTAGTAATTGGTCTAAGTGTGTCAGTCATTTCCTGCCAGACACCTTAACCTAATCCATATGTACATTGTTGTAGTTTCTAAGAAACAAGTAAACATATATTGACTTCTTGGAGCAATTGAGCAAAATGTTGAATAAAGGGTTGGTAAATAATTTGGTCGGCGAAAATTTAGGGCGCCCATAATAAGCTTAGTTTTTTTTTTTTAACTTTACCAAAGGTCGACTCAGATTTTCTTGGCAGCCCCAAATTCTCATAAAAGAAAGCCCAAAGCAAACCTGGGTTTTCGGTTATTGAAAAAACACAGTAGCGCTTGACAACAAAACGGCATTTCAACAGCTAATTCGTTATCTTAACTCGCCTCAGCAAAGTACCTAGATCGATTTCGGGGTGATTTCAAGGCGACGCGATTTCAAGTTTCGAAGCACTTAGAATTATAAGGTTGAGTTGAGGTTTTTCAAAAAAAACAATTTGTGGCGATTTCAGGCCGACTTTAAGGCTCAACGAACGGAATACTTAGTCCACAACAAGTTGCCAAAGTAATAAAATCGGTTTGGGTTTATTTTAAAGACGTTATATTTCAATCACAGCACGGAATACAAAGAATTATATAATTTATTTTACTTTTTCGTGTTAGTTGTTGTTTTCTGGATGTTTTTTTTTTTTTAAACTTTACGTGTTATTGTTTTTTTGTATATTGTATGTGTTGTATTGTATGAATGTATAATTTTTTTTATTTTATTTTATATAGCATATTTAATATTATGTTTATACATACATTTATAAAATTCAAACGGCGAAATAAGGATACTAGAAGGACACACATTTTAATTCTGAGATTTTCTATTATTCTATTGGTAAGCGATATTTTTTTTGTTTTGTTTGCTATTTTATAGGTAAACACGTAGCAACTAATATTGAAACTACACTCTTTTTTTTTGTTATTTAGGATACACTTAAATAGCTAGGTACGCTAAACATTTTACATGTAATAAATCTCTGCGATTCTTTAGTTAACTATTCAAAGAATTCACATTAAGGAACAACAATATGACTCAGTTGTGATAAAAATTAATAAAAAAAAAAGAAACAAAAAATATTCATCTATTATAATATACTTAATATAATATAAATTTATATATATTTTATGTAAAAAAAAATAATCTCAGAAGTTTGTCTTTGTAAATTAAAAATAAGCAAAATATATGCACACCACCATTTAAACTTGTAGAATCGTATCAGCCTTGGAAGGGATTTTGGTTTTTTTTTTTTTTGGTTTTTGTCAAATAGTCCATTTGAGGCAACAAACCTCTTTTGCAAAACTAAGCAGTTACGTTTGTTATTTCAAAATATTTTGGTGGACAATTCGTAGTTTTGCAGGTACAGAAAAGCTTATATCAGATTTTTAGTAGATGTAGCCCGTAGCAGGGAAAATTGCACGAGCGGGTAAATAGGCAGGATCGTGCTGATTTCTGTAATGGCGGGCTATAAAAACAGCTAGAACCTGAAACAAATACATATTACAAGCTCAATTTATTGAATTTAAAACACAATTAACATGTATAAATTAACTAATATGAAAAATAATGCATACGATTAGTTTTAGTAAGTATGATACAAAGCAATAAAAGCAAAAATACAGAACAGAATGATAATGTAGGTTAGTTAGTAAGATTCAAATGAAAAACTTCGTCCAACACAATTTAATATGTAATTCTATGTTTTTTAAAGAAGGTATCAACTTGGGTGTTAAACCCCTAGCCGTTGCTGCTTTTAAAAGTAAGAATCTCACACTGAAGGAAAGAGTTAAGAATTCAACATTTTTGTAGTGCGATCAGAGATAGAAATCCTTCGACTGATGACATGAACCCGGAAGACCAATGACAGCTATGTCAACAAGCCATAAGAAGTGCTGCGTCAGAGGTATTGGGCTTCTCACATCCACCCCCCAGAAACCCCTGGTTCGACTCCGAATGTGCTCAGGCAAATAAAGCCAAAACGGAGGCATACAAGTCGTGGCTCCAGAGAGATACTAGAGCATCCAGAAATCTCTATGTTGAGCGAAGGAAAGTTGAGAAACGTCTACTCAGGAGAAAGAAAAAAGAACACCAGCAACGCGAAGTCGAGGAGATGCAGAGATGTTTTTGCAGAAAAGAGGTACGAAACTTCTATAAGAGGGTGAAACAGTCTACATCCGGTTTCACAAGCCGCCCTGGGCCCTGCAAAGATCAGAATGGAAACACCATAGTGGAAACGCAGGCGATTTAGCCATATGGAGAGACCACTTTAACCGGTTGCTAAATGGCGATGACAGCCAAGATCCCGCCCAAGATCAACTTGTCCCAGTTAATCTAGATGATAACCACGAACTACACCCGCCCGACCAAAATGAAATCAAAGTAGCCATCACCAGACTCAAGATGAATAAAGCAGCTGGATGTGATGGTCTTCAAGCGGAGCTTTTTAAACATGCTGGAGATGACCTGGTAAGGAGCATACACCAACTCATCTGCAAAATATGGGCGGAGGAAAGTATGCGCGATAAGTGGAATCTCAGTATCTGCCCTATTCACAAAAAAGGAGACCGCCTACTCTGCGCCAACTATAGAGGCATAAGCCTTTTAAACATCGCCTATAAGATCCTGTCCAGCGTTTTATGTGAACGTCTCAGCCGTTTGCTGACGACCTGATAGGTACTTACCAATGCGGCTTCAGACCTGGAAAATCTACCACCGACCAAATATTCACATTACGCCAGATCCTGGAGAAAACCCAAGAATATATCATCGACACCCACCACCTGTTCGTCGATTTTAAAGCCGCCTACGATAGTGTTAATAGAGTTGAACTGTATCGTGCCATGTCTAACTTTAGAATCCCTGCTAAACTGATACGCCTTATCAGGATGACGTTGGAAAATGCTCGCTGTTCCGCCCAAGTTGGTAGGCACTCTACTGAAACTTTCGAAAACACCAGAGGGCTGTCATGCAGCTGTTTTAACATTGTGCTGGGAAATGTCATACGCAACACCCATGCCGGCACATCGGGCACCATCTTTAATAAATCGACACAATTACTTGGGTTTGCAGGCGACATTGACATGGTAGGAAGGTCAAAGGGAGCAGTAACCGGTGCCTTCACTACTAGCGAGTCATCAGCAAGCAGAATGGGGCTGAAAATAAACGAGGACAAAACGAAGTATATGCTTTCATCAACAAAAGTCCAATCCCACCACCGACTTGGTCAGAACGTAACCATTGATAGGTATAACTTCAAGGTAGTCAGTGAATTTGTCTACCTGGGCACTGCTGTAAACACAGGCAACAACATCAGCGCTGAAATCAAACGCAGACTAACTCTTGCTAATCGCTGTTTCTTTGGGCTGAGTAAGCAATTGAGGAGTAAAGCCCTATCGAGAAGAACCAAGGTGACACTGTATAAAACACTCATCATCCCAGTCCTGCTATATGGTGCGGAAGCATGGACCCTCTCCCAATCGGATGAAAATTCACTTGGAGTCTTCGAGAGAAAAGTTCTGCGTACGATCTATGGTCCTGTCTGCGTAAATGGCGAAAACAACGTTTGGAAAAGAAGATATAACAATGAACTGTACGAGCTGTACAGCGACATAAGCCTAGCCAGAAAAATTCGAATCCAAAGACTAAGATGGCTGGGCCATGTAGAGCGAATGGACATCGACGCTCCAGCTCGTAAAGTCTTCAACGCCAAACCCGAGGGAGTCAGAAGCCAAGGTAGACCTTATCTTCGATGGAGCGACCAGGTAGAGGGAGACATCCGTCAACTTGGAGTGCAAAATTGGAGACGGCAGGCTTGAGATCGAGCCGGCTGGAGGGTCATTCTCAGCAAGGCCCAGGAGTACCACGCTCCAGTGGCGCCAACATACTCATAAGTAAGTAATGTAAGTAAGATCAGAGATAGAAACTTTTCATTTAACGGTTCGACCAAAGATATTTTCAATATTTTCTATCAAAGTTTGATTGGTCTCTGACAATGCTTTCTCTTTACAATGTTGGATGATTGGAAACTGCCAGTTGACATGGCATTGAAATACATTGAATTTTGAATACACAATTAGGTCACATGGAGTTGCCCTACAACTTCTTTCCTAAGTTACGTTAAATTGACTTAAGCAGAAGGGCTAATCTTATCCGACAGCTACTGTTGGGAATACTTTTTTATGCCATCTTGTAATTGCTACCAAAGTTAGTTCATAAATAAATTTTTATAAACAAACAGTTTGGGACTGTATAAAGTTATTTGCATTCTTAATCAGAAAGCGGGTGTCAATGGTAGAAAAAAATAGTCTCGAATGCAAAAATCTAGAATAAAGTTATTAATTTTTGAGACAATTTGTTGTATGGGAGCTAGCGTTTAAAATCAAGTTACTGGGAAAACTGTCTTTTCCGTTTTCTTTTCGGCGCCGTTATGGTCTCAGGTGGATCACAACTCTCCCAGTTGTCTGCTTCACACTAGTGATCCGCCCCTGGGGATCGTGGGGTTGATTTCAGAAGGTGTCGGCTAAGTAATGGTGTCGCTGCATTTGTTTGTTCAGGGAGTTATTAAGCGATGTTTCTCCTCTTAATCTATCGCAATGGTATTGGAACGTTGCATGGTATGTATTTCCTTTTGACAGGGTCTTTCATTTGAACTAGACAATACCATCTCAGCCGGTATAACTCTTTTTGTATGCAAGATGGTATTTTTTGACGAGAGGACTTCCTCGAATTTTGGTAGTTCTTATATGATCAAGCGTTGTGAGGCGAAGCATCTTCATCTCAGCTGCTGTTAATTTACTCTCATACGATATGTACATTGTCTAGTCTATCATTATTAACCGTATGTGAGGGTCCTTCAATTTCGCTTAGAGACATTTTTCGCACGCTCAAGTGATGTCCTTATTAGAAGTTGATTCACCATTAATCACAGATCCCAGATATTTAAACTTTTCACACTTGGGAATCACTGTTTCATTCAAATAAATGTCTGGAATATGAATGTATGTATTAAAAAATGGGCAGCATAAGTTTTCAGTCTTTTTGCACTCATACGGTAACCATTTTCCTCTAAAAGTCTCGCTACAGGAACTTAGGGTCCCCGCTTATAATAATTGCTCCATAGTCAGCAATTAATAACTGATGCACTGTGGGGTCCGTAACTTCACCTTCAAGCAGGTAGTGAAGGGCTGCAATAAAAAGCAGAGGACACAAGACGCTTCCTTGGGTTACTAGGAAAACTGTAATCCCATATTATTGAAAGCTTAAAAAAACTTTTTAAACCAAGTATGTACATACATATTATGAGAATATTCGATCAGGTTTTTGTTATGAGCTGTAGAGCCAAAATCTAAAAACTAAGCTCGGTCTACAACAGTACTCTAAATACGTTACATTTAATTAAAGTCGTCAGAGCCCTTTCCTAGAAAAGCCATACAAAAACCTTTTCTTAGGAGCTTTCAGTTTGATCCGGGCTTAAGTAAAATAACATAAAGAAAACCTCGATATGAGTTTTTCTATAAATAGCTACACCTAAAGTTTTAAGAAAATCCGTCAAGCGGTTCTGCACTTTCTTTTTTTTTTTTAATAATTTACGCGCACTCAAGGGGTTATTAATACCTTTAACATGAATTAACACAGTGCAAGCGGTAAGGAAAGAAGAATAGGAGATACAAGGAGATATCGATGCGCATTGGTTTTGAACGTCTGCATATCACAATGGGAGGGACAAATCGAACCGGTAAAAGCATTCCACATTCTTGTAGTGCGGCTAAAAAAAAAGAGTTTCTATACTTGACAGTACGTCCGAAGTTAGGTCGAGGGTAAATTGATGGGCATTCCTAGTGATGCGAGTGTTACAGGGAGGAATGCATCAGGCTATTTCGCTGGAGCACTGTTTGTGGAAGTAGCGATAAAACAAAGTTAGACAAGATACATTAGAGCAGTGGTGTCCAACTGGAATTATTGCTCCAAGGGCTTCTTTGAAAATCTAAAAAAGCTACGCGGGTACTACTGATTGGTTGTGGTTGTGGCATTTAACGTTATCGAACACGCGATTATAACAGATAAAGTAGACAACAGTAACACACGAAACATAGTAGTATTTGTGCGTACATATGGACATACCTTTGAAATCTGCAGAGATCTGTGATGACGTTCAACTTGTGCAGCTACAGGAGCATGGCAGAGTAAGCAAATAGCTTTCTCGCTAACACTCGTGAATAATAATTCGTCCTCCGATTTCGCTGTTGAAATTGTAAATCCACAAAAATTCGCTGCATTTGGGCTTTTCAATGGCTAAGTTTTTGGAAGGTGTTAGAAACCTTATATATTTTTCAGAGAATTCCTCAGTTCTTAATTGTTCGAACTATGCAAGTCTTCGAAGTAGCCCTTTATGCAGTTCCTTTTTTCCTATAATGGTTTCCTCCCTAGTGCTAGAAAAACATCAAAATTTTCTTCCTCTTCGTCGGAATCTTCAAGAAGTCGATAAAGCTCTTCTTCTTAAATAAAGTTGGGAAAAGTAAAATTTAAAAAACTGGTGGTTTTTTAAAGTTTTGTAAAAAATGTGTTCTTCAACTAGTTTTTTTTCCTTTTTCACAAATTTTCTACTCATTCTTCAATATTTGGCAGTCTTCCAATTTTAGCTCACAAGGAGATAAACGGAAATATTATGTACGACACCTAGAGCGATATGTTAGATTTAAGAGTATACTTAAGTTTATTTAAGGGCCGTTTGCGAGCGCATAGAAAACAAGCAGCGGGCTACCAAGCGCACGGGAACTACGAGTTGGACACCACTGCATTACGGTGATGTTCAATTGAAACGAATGTTGCGATAATGGTTCTTTCACCTATAAGTTTTAAGGCTCTTTTTTGAATCCTATCCAGAAGGCGCAAGTGAGAAGGGGAAAAGTATTTCTTACATCGATTTTGGAAACCTAACCATTTTGCGGCATTTTTGGCGACGTCAAATATGAGATCGTTCCACAAAAGGTGGAAAATCACACAAACGCATACTGTTCATAATTAGAAAGCAATTAATATGAGGAATTGTCCCACAAGTCTCTTAGCGTTTGGACAAAGTTTTGGATCGCGCGTCGTCAGCAAGATGGATTTTATACAGAATTTCTAATCGAAGCGCGAACTGAGGAGCTGGAGTTGTGGTTTCTATTGACCCGTACGTTACCTACAAAATCCTTTTTTTTTTTTATAATGCACACGCGGTCAAGAGGTTTGCTATAGCCCTTTTAATGATAAGTCATTCCACATTCGTGTTGTACGGCTAAAGAAATAATCCCTATATTTGACCTTACGTCCGAAATTGGGCTCAAGTGTAAACTGATGAGCGTTACTAGCAAGACGAGTGTTACGGGGGAAATGTTTAAGGGATGGAACGTAGCTGGCTACTTCGAGTGAGCATTTTTTGTAAAATAATCTGTAAAATAAGGAAAGACATGAGACATTTCGACGATGTTCGAGTGACGGAAATGTTTCCATAATGTTTCTCTCTCCTATCAATTTTAACGCTTTTTCTTGAACTCTGTCGAGCCGGTGGAGAAAAGTTTGAGAAGCACCTGCCCAGAGATGAGAGTTATACTCAAGTTTAGGGCGTATAAACGCTTTATTAATTATAGCCAGATCAGAAGGGGTGAAAAACTTCTTGCGTCTATTAAGGAAGCCAAAGCATCTTGCAGCATTCTTGGCAATCTCAAGTATATGATCATTCCAAAGAAGGTTGTCACTGATACACATACCGAGTACTAATAGCTTTTCGGCCTCTTCGATGGAAGTACCATTCATGGATAATGGCATTGGGGGTATGTTTAGCTTCAACGACAAAAGACAGCATTGAGTTTTTGACGCATTAAACTCCACACGATTTCTAGTACCCCAGTTCACAATGCTGTTTAAATCGGATTTTAATGAGCTTATCATACGATTTCGTTGTAATAACACGTCCGAAGGCGAAGGCCGTGAATTATCAAACGTATATGAAAAGCTGAGGGTTGAGTCGTCAGCAAAACAATTTAATGGATTAGAAGTCACAGACAAGAGATCATTTATAAAAATGAGAAAGAGAGTCCTAATTACTAGAACTGTAATAATTGATAACTAAGTAAACAAAAAGTAACTAAGTATGGTGGAGAGGAACTGGTTCCCTTCTATCTAACCTGAGACTTGTATCTTTAAGTTTGCTTTTGTCAACACGCCCTGGAGCATTATGTGACACTTTATTAAACCCAGTGTCTTTCAATGAATTCGTTGCACGCACTAATGCACCGCAGGTTTTTCCCCGGGATAAGAAACTAGAGCTGTCATTATTTGAGAAGATGTCAGGTTTGGAATAGAAAATTAAGATTTGTTTAAGGTAAACCACATAAAATGGTGAATATTTATAGCACTTTCCATTAGAGGAAAAGAAGCGTCCAGAAGCATCCGGAAGTCTTCTGAAACCGTTCAATTGGTAAGAAAATGACACTTCTGACGATTTTGAGAAGAGAATTTTGCTTCTGGATTTGAAGTCAGAATCCACTCAAGAAGCACAAATACAAATTATGTATAACTCAAATGTCACCCCCTATAGAATATTGATTGGGGAAATGTCTATTCGCATGCAGCAATGTCGAAAGTTTTCGTAATATGTATTTTTGAATCCAAATCTGACGATGAAGACATCGAAGTTCAGCAACGAAGTTTACTGAGTGGTATTTAATACGGGGAACCATTAATACCGCGAATCGGGCTACGTACACCACTTTGTCATTAGCAAAACTTGCGAAACTGATGCCTGCGAATACTACATTGTGTTAAAATTGAACAGAAGCGATTTTGCTTGTTCCATTGGTTTTTAGAATGAGTGGTTCCCCGAGTGAAACCAATGGAAAGTGTTATTAGTTGCTTTGATTTTTTTTTTTTATAATGTACTCGCACTCAAGGGGATATGAATACACTTATAATGATTTAACATGTGCGAGCAAGGAGAGAAGGAATAGAAAGATAGGAAAGAAAGGGGGTACAGTGGTTTGAGATTTTAGGTGATCATTATCTCAAGGAAGTTCCATGGGTGTCATCCAGTTGAAACTTGGGAAATAAATAAAAATTGCTGCCCAGGCTGGGTTTGAACTCACAGCTCTCAGGTTAAGCAACCAAGCACTATATCCACTGTACCATTGCCATCCTGATGATGCACTTGGGTGATCGATTTGAAAAGAAGTTCAGAGCAGCTTTGTAGTTTTTTTTTACATTGCAGGAAGTTGCATTGACATTTCTCAGAGAGCACTGAGACAAGGCAAGGGACATCGAAAAAACCTAGTATCAAACTACTTTTATAAACGTTGATGCGAAATTGTATTCAAAACTTTTTTCCCTCATTTTTAAAAATTCTGTTTGGGTTTTGATTTTGCTTGAAGATAATCAGAATGGTGAATGTGTCTTTGGACTTTTGGAAGTTTTCAAAAGAAATGATTCAGCGTTTAACAACATGATATTTTTTTAAATTAAATAAACAAAAACAAAACCATCAACGTACAAAATAATGTTAAAAAAAAATATAGAAAGGACAATGTTTTCAGTCTTACCTAGATAATAATTGTTAACGTTTACGAAGAGATTTCGAAAATTTGAACCAAGAGAGACTGAATAAAATTTAAAAAAAATACTTGTTCGTCCTTAAATTTACGTTGAAAGCTTAAATTTAGTTTACAAGCACAGCAAACACAAATGGTTAATGTTTATAATTTTTGTTTAGTCGTTTAAATAATACTTTCGATTAATTTATTTATGCTATGGATTTTCAAACACAGGCGCGTCGGGGTTTTTTTTTTTTAGTTTATAGGAAAAAGGTTATTTTGAAAACACACACACACACAATAGGGCCGCCTCCCGTTGAAACATCTCATGCTAAAAATATTCCCCTCTTAGTTTCTGTGTTAGTCGGTCTTAACTTAAAGCGATGTTAAAAACTGTGGAGGAAATGAAGGTGAATGAAGAGAATCTCTATTTTAAAGGAAAGCACTTGGCAATCCGCGAGGATCCTTTTGATTTCGATAACGAACTGTTAGCCAAACACCAACAAACTGTTAAAATAGAATTAGTAGTATAAATATATGGAGTATGAAATAAATTGATTAGTTTTATGAGATTTTGAATGTGTTAATTTGTCTGCAAAAAAAAAAAAAATAGAACTTACCTCGGTAAAACTAAAGAATATACCAACTCCACCGCACAATTTGAAGGCATAATCAATTTTATCTTCGAGCATTGGTAAGCACGGTGGGCATTGGCAATTCATATCGAACGAACCGATACAACATTGTTTGTTAATTATATCACACGATGTATCTTCAGTCGAGATTGAAGTCGAATTGAAGCCACAACAATAGAAGGTATCTTGGACTTCTTTTCGAATAGAATTTGGTACACGATTCCAGCCTTGTTCGGCCAATTCCTGTTGTTGGGCTGAGTTAACTGCAAGGCATGAACTGGCAATTGAGAATTGGATGAGGAACAACAGGAACAAGATGATCATGTACTGTTAAGCTTGTTAAGGAAAATAGCGGTGTAATGTTGGCGAAATAAAATAAATTAAATTGACCTTTAAAGCCGTCAAACTATACTGCGCATTGTTTTAATTTTTGATACTGCAATGTCCTGTGAGATTTCCTACTTAAAATAAAATTCATCGGATACAAGGAGCTATCGCTGATAATCAAGAGAGCATGACAAAAATTAAGCAAGACCTAAATCAAAACCACGATGATGCTACCATCACGGCCATCAAAGAGGTACCTGTGCTTTTCGGCAATGTCGAAAAGCTCCTTAGTATGAACAAAGTTAACTCTGTTAAAATGGACACCTACCACCTGTTCGTCGATTTTAAAGCAGCCTAGATAGTGTTAATAGAGTTGAATTGTATCGTGCCATGTCTAACTTTGGAATCCCTGCTAAACTGATACGCCTTATCAGGATGACGTTGGAAAATGCTCGCTGTTCCGCCCAAGTTGGTAGGCACTCTACTGAAACTTTCGAAAACACCAGAGGGCTGACATGCAGCTGTTTTAACATTGTGCTGGGAAATGTCATACGCAACACCCATGCCGGCACATCGGGCACCATCTTTAATAAATCGACACAATTACTTGGGTTTGCAGGCGACATTGACATGGTAGGAAGAACAAAGGGAGCAGTAACCGGTGCCTTCACTACTAGCGAGGCATCAGCAAGCAGAATAGGACTGAAAATAAACGAGGACAAGACGAAGTATATGCTTTCATCAACAAAAGTCCAATCCCACCACCGACTTGGTCAAAACGTGACCATTGATAGGTATAACTTCGAGATAGTCAATGAATTTTTCTACCTGGGCACTGCTGTAAACACAGGCAACAACACCAGCGCTGAAATCAAACGCAGAATAACTTTTGCTAATCCTTGGCCCTATCGAGAAGACAAAAGGAGACACTATATAAAACACTCTTCATCGCGGTTCTGCTATATGGTGCAGAAACATGGATTCTCTCCCAATCAGATGAAAATTACTTGCAATCTTCGGGAGAAAAGTTTTGCGTACGGTTTGTGGTCCTGTCTGCGTAAAACAACATTTGGCGAAGAAAATACAACGACAAACTATACGTCCTGTACAGCGACATAAGCCTAGCCAGAAAAATTCGAATAGAACGAATAAGATGACTGGGCCATGAAGAACGAATAGACATTTACGCTCTACCCCGAGGTATTCAGAAGCCAAGGTTGCCTCATCTTGGATAAAGCGATCAGGTAGAGGGAGACCTCCGACAACTTGGAGTGCAAAATTGGAGACGGTAGGCTAGAGATTGAACAGGCTGGAGGTGCATACTTAGCAACTAGGAAAACCACGCTCCAGTGGAGCCAACATAAGTATCTCGTTAAGAGAAATTAAAGAGGTGATAAAGTCACTGAACAGCAAACGAGACTTTAATTTCCTAAGCACGAAAATGCTGATGGATGCGTTTAACACAACTGGTCCGATGTTTGTAAAAATTGTAAACCACTCAATGTTGGAAGGACGTTTCCCAGATACATGGAAAGAATCGGTTGTTACTCCTATCGAAAAAATAAAAGGAACGGACAGATGTGAAAACTTTCGTCCGATCAACGCTCTACCAGTTTACGAAAAGGTAATCGAAAAAATTGTACATACACAACTGGAAGAATATCTAGAAGAAAACAATATACTACTCGAAAACCAGTCAGGATTTCGAAAAACACATTCCTGCGAGTCGGCACTAAATAATGTACTTATTAGTTGGAAGGAGGAGATATCTGCAAAGAAATTTGTGATTGCTGTTTTCCTTGATCTTAAAAGAGCTTTTGAGACAATAGACCGTCAGATTCTACTAAAAAAGGTTAGCGGTTATGGTGTAAGAGGGAACGAGCAGAGATTTTTTGCATCATATCTATCAAATAGAACCCAAAAAACATCGGTGAACGGAATCATGTGAAACAGCGTTCAAACAATACACGGAGTTCCACAGGGATCCATTCTGGGTCCGCTTTTATTTATTATCTATATAAACGATATAAAAGAAATTCTCAGACACTCCCAAATTGTGCTATTTGCTGATGATGCACTCATTTATATAATATCTGGAAAGGACCAAGACGAATGCATACAATGTCTACAAGAAGACCTCGAAAGATTTAGCGATTGGCTGAAAGCGAACAAGTTAAAACTAAACGTAATCGAAGTGTATGTCCCTCAAACATAATGTCAACTTGAACCTGGAGATGGAAAATCAATAAATAGAACAAGTGCAAACAATTAAATACCTAGATATAGTTATAGACCATGAGTTAAAATTTGATCTGCATGTTGACTATTTAGTCAATCAAATTTCCAAAAAAAAATGGTTTCATTAACAGGATTAGAAATAAGTTATCTGTAATGTGTGCTATTAATATTTATAATGTTATGATAAAACCTCACTTCGAGTATTGTTCATCAGTTTTATATCTTTGTTCAAATACTGAACTGTCAAAATTACAACGTCTTCAAAACAAGTCTATGAGAATTATACTTAAATGTAACCGTTTTACACCGATAAGAACAATGCTTGACATGCTTCAATGGATGAATGTAAAACAAAGAATATTTGTAAATGTTATGTTTTATTTTCAAATTTAAAAATAATTTGTTGCCAAAATATTTGGGTAAATATTTAAGATATGTTGGCGATTCGCAGCCTTATGTTCTGAGAAATAGAGATGATTTTAGACTTCCTAACTACATTGAAAATATAACTCAAAATAGTGTAATGTATAAAGGATGTAGATTTTTCAACTCACTTCCGTATGAAGCAAAAAGTGAAACAAATTTCAAAACATTTAAAAGATTTGTAAATGAATTTATCAAATGTAATTATTATTAATAATGTAAATATTGTATAACTCTTTAAGTTTAAAAATTGTAAAAAAAGTTTGAATTTTAATAGCAGAGTTCGGCTAAATAAACTATTTAAACTTAAAAAAAAAAAAAAAAAAAAAAAAAAAATAAGTAAGTAAAGCCTGTTTATTCGGGAACGTGTTTTATCCTCAATATCTTTACTGCACCGCCATTGATTGATTTGGAACGATCAAGTTTCTTGGTCTGGGGGTAGGGACACTTTCAGGGTCAAAATGGAATCGGCTAAATAAAAGCGACTATCCATAACCGTGAAGAATAATATTGGTGAGAGCAGGTCTTAAAAACTTTTTTTTGGGATATCTATACATATAATAAAATTGTAATATGTCGATGTCTGTACATTGAAGATATAGATGCAAAACTGATATGGGGAGTCTCTATTAGACCCACAGAAGTCAAAACAACCGTTTTTAGAATTTTTGTCTGTCTGTCTGTCTGTCTTTATGTTTGTACGCGCATCACGCAAAAACTACTGCATGGAATTGAATGCGGTTTTCGCAGATTTATTGGTAGTACGCCAACTTAAAATATAGGCTACATTTTATCGCAGGAAGATATATAATTCTGGTTGTTTTTTTAATATTGCTGAAATCGAACGATATTCAATGAACTTAACGCAAAATTAAAAGATTTTAAGGAAGTTAGCGTCTCACTTACTTAATGGGAATGGCGCTGGAAATCATAAAAATAGCGCCACACTCACCTACATATACATGAATAGAAATAAGTTAGTCGTTCTGAATAGAAGTTACATCAAAAACATCATAGATGGCGCTATTTACCACCATATGTCTCATTCAGCGAAAGCAGCAATCGAAAAAGAATGTAACTATAAAGAACGGTGAACGAGCAATACTTACGCCCAAAATTGATGAAGCGGAGCTGCCATAAATAGCAGTATCGGTGCGTAGCATCGTTTTGAAAGTGGACATTCCAATTAGGTATATTGCTTCAGAACTAAACCCTCCAACATTGCAATTTAAAACGTTATGATACTTCGAAATAATATTACACAGAAGACAAAAATCTTACGGCTGTAGAGCTGGTAAAGTATGAAGCTTTCATACTACGCATACCCCCCATTTTGGACCGGTTGTGCAGAAACAAAAATACACTGAGATACCTCATTTATTCTAGAATCCACGCGTACGAAGTAGCGGGTAAAAGCTAGTTGGGAATACAACCAAAGATTGTGAAAAATAATGCTACGGAAATGGCTTTTCGTAAAGATTTCTTCAATATAATGTTTGTCAAACAGAGACGTCCTTGACTTGATACTATGGCATATTCCTGGAAAGTAAATCCAATTGGAACGCCTATATTCAATGTGCCACAGAAAGTATCAAGGACTCTGTAGGTTTGTCTCGGTATAGCCTGCCCATGTCTGGCTTCCCCTTTGGATACTTTATTTTTTAAAAGAAAACGGCTTCTAAATGTGCTTTAAAACAACAGTAATGACAGACCATAGCGATCTGTGCTATCACCTCAATAAAATTTGCTTGAGCTCAAACACAGAGTTGAATGTTCTAATCTATTTTGGAGTTCCTTTTTAAAGGGAACAAATACACAAAGGCTTAGAGCGTATTAAAAGCAAATCTTTGATGTAAACGCCATCAAAAATTATTCGATATATATTCGTCAAGAATGACGAACCCCCTCTCCAGCACTGGACATAAATTTATTCTAATGGCAAGCTTACTACAGCTCGTGCAGTACTTCGTCTAAAAACGACCTTACAGTGGAATAATAATAATCACGGTAACAAAGAATGGTGTAGTCTTGCCCAGGCTTCATTTTGATAAAAACATTCGTAAGTAGCCCTCTTGCCCTCTAGATCAGTCTGTGAGGAAAAAGTTTTGTTGGAAGATTCAGTTGTCACCGATGATCCAAAAGAAAATTAAAGGGTAGGGGAGGAATTTACTCTAACAGACTCTTTCTATTTCTCCTTCTTCAAGGACATTGTAGAGTCATCTGGATGTAATTAAGCTACTAAACGAAACGTGTTATTTTCCAAGTACTTACAATATCATTTTCTCTAACACTCAGGAATCAGGATGCGCTAACATTTTTAAACTCCATCTCAAAATAGAACTCAGTTATAAATTACCTATCAGGGAGGTATCCCAAGAGTTCAACATTCACCCTATCTGGGTGCCAGGCAAAAAGATATTCCAGGAAACCGCAACTGACCACTTCTAGCGACCAGAGTTGGGTCCAAAACGCTCTGAGACTTTGATTTCTCTAAGCAAACGGTACAATAGCTCTATTATAGGTGACATAATAGGAGACTGTTTTATGGGTAGACTTGACGCGAGGAGAAACTATATGGACAAAGAAAAGGTGGATGCAATTTCTCGCATTTATTGGTTCTAAGTTTTAGGGGAAATAATTACGGTCGACTTAGCCTCTTCTAACTGACAGCTACCTTAACGTAAATAATTTTGAAGAAGCAGTTGCGACAGGCAAACTCTAAGCTATGAACGAAAATGGGAGCCATGGCTTGCAGGCGAAGCACCTAGATAGTAAAATCTAAAGCACAATGATCATTAAGGAAGTTTTATCGGACATCGATATTTGCCAAAAAGTATGGAGGACAATTTCTTATAAGACTGCGATTTTGGTTTCAGTTGCCTGTTGCCATGTCAACCCAACTTTTCAAACCAACCGATTAGGTTAACATTCAATCTCAGCAGATATGCAGTTGCCTTGCCTACTTAATGCGCAACTTATTCATAAATGAAAGCAATAATTACAATTTGCCAATACAAATGTTTACCATACACAATAATTGAACATCGACGGGTACGGGTAGGTACACAAATCTAAAAATCTAAAAATAGGCATGGTATCGCAATTTCAAAATAAAAAATCATATTGACATTTGGCATACCTACACGAACCAAAATTTGATTTTATGTTAATTTAGGAACCATAAAGAAGAATCTTTGTACCCATTATATCAAGAAACCAAAAAAAAAAAACTATTGATAAGAGAGATTACCTACAACTGATTGCCTAACTAATCCGCGTGTGTGACCTAATCGTTGACCTGGCTGAAATTTATAAATTTTTCATTTTAAAAAGGATACAAAGAACAACATAACTTGATGATGTTTCACAGCTCCCGCCAGTCCCAGCATCGATATCAAAATCAAAATAACTCCACATGCCAATATGCCACTAACTATGGGAAGATTTGTTACAATGGAAGCTGCACGTCCATAAACACCAACTCCAATCAGAAGGAAGCCCACTAGCTGTATTAAAAATAATAAAATTTGTATTAAATAAATCCATCGAAGGTTTCCATGGAGAAACAAAGAAAAATCGATAAAGAGCCATAACAATGGAGACTCCTTGGGGCTAGCTATGCTGTATGCTTACCACATATAGAATATTGAGTGCAATTAGAGCGTTTTTCGAACACGTAAAACCTCCGCACATTGTTAATAAAATTAATTGAAAACACTCACAAACAATCAACAAAATGCACACAATAACTTTTGTCAAACTTTAAATTGTTAATTTACTAAGAATTTAAACTATTTTTGATGGTTTTTATGGAGCTGTGCCTGCGATACAAGTCTCTGTGCGTTCACTTTTTTCATTTAATCTGATTCAATTTGTTGGTGGTTAGTGCACCTGCACTGGCAACTCTCACTTTTGTTTGAATTTTGACACAAAAAATTGTTGTGCAAGTGTGAGATGATATTTGGGACAGTGAGAATGAGTGAGAAAGATATATGTTCTCACATCGAGAAATAGCGTTTATTCTTTTGAAAGGTAGATGGTGACACAAAACACAATGCTAGCATTAAAGGCCAGACCACAATTGGCGAACCTGCACTTCGGTGGAACTACACTTCAATTGAACTGCGCATATATTCTTTTTTTGAAATTGTATATTAACTTATTGACTATAACATAGCATTTAGCTGCAGCGGAACTGTACTTAAGCGACAGTAAAGGGCATGATGGAAGTCTACCCTACTTACCAAAAAGCTGCCGCTGTAAAAAACAAACCAGTATTTACTATTAAAATCAAAATGTTGCCGGATGGGCCTAAATCAGATATATCAGGTTCGAGGCCAATTATTGTGTGTAATGAAAAGCAATATCAAGAAATCCTGCAGATAGAAAAAAACGAAATTTTGGTTACTAAACCGCAAAGAATAGTTGTCTGTGTAACATTCTGTATTCTAAAAATTTGTTGCCCGCAAAATTTTTCCTACACATTTTTTGAAGTGGATCGCTCTTATTTGCATGCAAATTTATGAAATGGAAATGCGCCAAGACAAAGAGACAAATACATAACAAAATATGAGATAGAATAAACTGCACAGTATTTTATATCATTGGTCTCCTCGCAAAAGTTGTTTACTAAGAGCCGCTGTTATCTTTAGAGTGTTTTATATATTAGCTTTGATATACATAAATACTTATGTATGCTCATCAAGCAGTAATTTCTGCCGTATTTGATACAGCTAGAAGCCGCTGTCATCTTTCTTGTGTATTTCCTAAAAAGCGGATTCCAGTGCACCAGAGGGCAACCCAGTCAAACGCCACCACAAGATAATACTTGAGTATACAATGACGGCTATGAAGAAGTTAAAGCTGTGTTTACACATACCAAAAAAAGATGTTTGCACATGTTTTTATTTGCGATGACAGCTGGAACACGAACGATTATGAACTGTGTCTCATAATCATTCCAATAATTTTATATTGTCAGAATTCAGAAAGCTTATGATACGATGTACCATGAGTGTCTCCTCTTATTGGAAAATTAAGTATCTTTTAGGGTTTTCACACCGAGCCGAAAACCCGGTTTTCGGCTAAAAGTTTACGAAAACCTGAAAACCATTCACTTCACACCGGACTTTTCAAGTTTTCGTTTGACATTTCACTTCATTTTTACAACAACTGACTATCAAATTTTGAAATGAAAATTTTTTCGGCTGCTATGATTGATTTTTTTTTTGACGTTTTTGCGCTTTTTAGGTGTGTTTGAAAAGAATCGCAACAAACTTAGGTGTGTTCTGAAAGAATCCCAACAAACTCAGGTGTGTTTGCTTTGGATTCCAACAAGTTTTCGACAGGTTTTATATAAAACCAGTCGTTTTATAAAACTTGTGATGAGGAAAAACGTAT
The DNA here is from genome assembly GCA_916050605.2 of Platycheirus albimanus. NCBI lineage: Eukaryota > Metazoa > Arthropoda > Insecta > Diptera > Syrphidae > Platycheirus > Platycheirus albimanus. The sequence continues at coordinate 72,418,705 of OU696696.1, forward strand.
GGTAAAACTTGTGTTTTCGTTCAGGTTTTGGGGTTTTTCGCGAAAACCGCATTTTAGTTTGGTGTGAAAACCCTATTTCGGACATACCGTGAAGATTAGCTACATCGTTTTCATAATAATTTACGAAACCATTCGACGATTCCCCAAGATTCCACTTTTTACTTGCTCTATAGGGCAAGTATTGGTTTCGTGCAGAAAAAAAATCGAGGTTTTAATCAAACATGACATTACGATGATAGAGAAGCCCAAAAAAGTGGTTTTCGCCATACCGTCCGTCGGTCTAGTCTGTTCGGATATGTGCGGCGGATGTGCGCTTTTTCACGTCATGCTACAGCCTAAACGGCTTAATGGATTTTCTTTAAACTTGGTATATAGCAGTTTGAAGAAAAACGATTGTCGAGGTTTTTTTTGTTTCGTTTTAGCCCGGCTCAAACTAGTACTTTTCATGTAACGGTTTTTTTCATTTTCGATTTGCTCGAAAACGGCTCTTACGATTTACATTAAACTTAGAATTTAACTTATCTAAGATATTTCTAACAAAATAGCGTTTTTAGTTTTTGGCTTAAATGGTCGTAACGAAAATCAGGTTTAAACGGCTTTTTTTCAAATGGCCTTAAGTTCGCATTGGCTTGATTTCATTGACTCAAACTTCGTTCAGCATCGTTTTTTATAATGTTCTATTGGATGGCTTTATAAATTTTTCAGTGAAGCGTTTCTAAATGGTAGCTCCCATACAACGAGCCGTTGAGTTTTAGCCAACTTTTTTTTGGTTTTTTATAATTTGCTCGAAAATGGCTCTAACGATTTTGATTAAACTTTGTGTGTTATATTCTTTTAGTGTTTTTAAGAGAATTGCGTTTTCAGTTTTTGGCTAAAAATTCAAATAACGGAGATCTGCTCTTAACGGCTTTTTTCAAATGGCCATAAGTTGTCAACGGTTGCATCGAATTCACTCAAACTTTGTTTGGTATAGTTTCTTTCAGCTTCCTATCAGATGGCATTGATTTTTTTTTTATTTTCTTTTTTTTAATGTTGGCTCCTATACAAAGAGCCATTAGATTTTGGGCAATTTTTTCGTTTTTTCTAATTTACTCAAAAATTCACTCCGTCTGACGAGCTGAAACATAACAATCACTTACCTTATTAACATTGCTTTTGCAATCTTCTTACCTTATCCTAATTCTTCCCTTCCTCATTTCCGCCGCTTCCTTTCTCTTGCCACGCAACAAAATGGCGCCCGACGTCTTTCCATATTTCAACAAATTAGAATAAATAGAATTCCATGCAAACTCTTGATCCTAGAATCTTAAGCTTTGTTTGTTGAGCACTGAAGGGGGTTGAACTATACCCTCTTAAGTGTTTTGAACGCTTAGCCAAGGCTGCAAATAGAAATCGCGATACTCCTTTTGTTCCGGCAGATCCTTGGAGCGTAGAGGTGCGGCGCCTCTTCGTCTTTAGGGTCCCTGCCGGGCTTAGCATTGTCGATATTTTGTAAGCTGGCTTCAATCCAATCATGTATGTGGTTGAGATTGAAGATGGAACTTGAGAGGGATAGATATGCCTATCCTCCGTCTCCGCGTGGCAACCCGGGAACAATATGAATGGCAGGGAAATTGTTGTAAATGAAATAGGAGTGAGTATCTGCAGCTATATTTCCTTTCCTTGAAGTATTGATTCCTTACTGGAAACGTATGCAAGGTAAAGCTTGTATGCGGCAAAGAGAGGAAGGCTGGGTATGCGTATTTGGCTGTTTGCTTCTACCTTGGCAAATGGTTGAGTGCGCATATCTAAGGCTGCCAGGCCTTGAGTATTGATGGTGCTCATCTGGAAGTGACCTCACGGTTGCGAGGCTCCACCGGAAGCTTTATTCTGGTACCACGGGAGATAGTGCCCACCCAGGTTGCCGAGTCACCTGGGAGAATTTCTATGAGGTAGGCCCCTTGTGGGAGTATCGTGGTGGTTGTGGTTTACTCCATAGCGGACATATGGCATTGGGTAATATTATCTACGGATTTTATTATTGGATGCAAGAGGTGTTAGATAGACCTCGCCCCTCACCAAGGAGTGTGGACATGCCTCAACATGTTCCATAAAATTGGTACTATGATTCTACCGAGGGGTAGATCCTAGGGCTCTGGTCTAAGCCCAATTTGACTCTGCATGCGAGTAAGCTCGCCGTGAAATTAAGACTTAATGTCAGGTGTTCACGTTAAGCTTATTCTCATCCTTGTTGAGCACTGAAGTCACCCTGGGGTCGCCTCAATTCGTTTTTTGAAATACCTCAACTCGCCCTCAAGAGAAAATTCTCCGTTTTTTGAAACCTGGGGTCGCCTTGAAGTCGATCTTGATATTTAGCTGGGGCGAGTCGAGGTAACAAATCAGCTGTTGAAGTGATTTTTTTGCTGTCAACCATTTCACGTGTATTTTTCTTCTGTATATTTGATTTTTCATGTCTTCTTTTTCATGAAAAATTAAAAGAATTGCAAGTGAATGTATTTATTTTGATGAAAGTAAATACAAATTCAACAAATAAAGCAAAATGGAAACTTTTGATTTTGTGCGTTGTTTTTTGTGTACAAAGTCTTAAAATCTGAAATTGAAATGGAAACACTATCAGTCACTAACTTGTCACTAACCTATACGAATTTTCATGCTTACCACGCAGTAGGGGATTTTTTTTAAATCACTTTATTTATGTTTTTTTTTTTTTCATATGAAAAAAAGACATTCGCCCAACGTGGGGCTCGAACCCACGACCCTGAGATTAAGAGTCTCATGCTCTACCGACTGAGCTAGCCGGGCATGTAATTCAATGGAAATAAAGTAAACACCGCCGTTTACGCATCTTCTTGTATGCGCAAATATTTATAGCAACTTTTTTAATTTGATAAAAGCGAAACACATTATATCATGCGATGAGCATCAAAACCAAGACAATTTTTGTTTAAATAATATACATAATTTGTATTTAATAATTAAAAATATAACAGGATTTTCTCTTAATATATACAAATATCTATTATTAGTCGTATTTCATAAAAACATAGTATATAGGTAGGTTCTATATTAAAAATTTATTTGAATTCCTTAAGTACATAATGTACACTAGGCAACTTATCTCTACTATAATACAAAATGGTTTCAAAAGCCTTTAGAAAAGCAACAAATTAACAGTTTTATCTTAAAAAACTACAAAATGTGTTCGTAATATGTTATGAGATTGAAACAACAAGTTGTGTTCGAACATCTTAAATACGAGCGAGCATACGCACCAACAGGTACATTTAGAAAATATCTTTTTTAAACAGAACATTAATTTAAAAAAAAAAAAATTGTAGGCATGTATTTTGTATGTTTGTAACAATTAAAAAAATAGTTTCTTCTAGCTTCTTTGACATATTTATTTCTGATCGAATTTATCGAAAAACTTTTGACAGGTTTGTCCTACATAATATAAGCTTTGTTTGTTGAGCCCTGAAGTCACCCTGGGGTCGCCCTGGGGTCGCCATAGCGCGTTTTTTGAATTACCTCAACTCGCCCTCAATACAAAATTCTCTGTTTTTTGAAACCTGAGGTCGCCCTGAAGTCACCCTGAACTCGATCTTGCTATTTAGCTGGGGCGAGTTGAGGTAACGAATCAGCTGTTGAATTGACTTTTGCTGTCAAGCATTTCTTGTGTATTTTTCTTCTGTATTTGATTTTCCATGTCTTTTTTTCCATAAAACTAAATGAAATGCAAGTGAATGCATTTATTTTGATGAAAGTAAATACAAATCGAACAAATAAAGCAAAATGGAAACTTTTGATTTTGTGCGTTGTGAAAAATATACAATCAGCAGCCGTCATGCGTTTTTTGAGAACCGAAAAACCCAGGTTTTTTTGACAACTCTTGGAGTTAAAATGCTTTCTCTATTTTTGTTTGAAATAACTTCATATTGTTAGCTGTCAGATAAATTTAACTTAGAGGTGACGTAGGTAACAACATTCAGTTTGGGACTTTTATGAAATCCGTATTAATTTATCAATCTTATTATTTTAGGCTTATTTAATATATCTTAAATTACTCCATATTCCTAATTTAATAGTTAAATAAATAAATACCTAACTTAAAGTGTGCGAATTTCTAATTATGAGTCAATTTCTTGTATATTGATTTTAGAAAAGCAAAAGAATTGTAGTGTTATTGACACCTAATTGTTTAGGTTACACTGTCACTTGCTTTTTTTGTTGGGAGTAATTTCTTTCTTTTAGTAATTCGTCGAGTTGTTCTTCTTGGTAATAGACTGCGAAGTCGGAAGGTGTGAGGCTTTCGAAAATCGTACAAATACTTGGCTTAAGATTGTAAAAGAAAAGTAGTTGACCACGGCCAGCAAAATCTTTGAATAGTGACTCAATGACAGTAGCAGCAGTAAAGTCAGCACCATAGACGTGTGAAGCATCAATGACAACGGGAAGGTCTTGACGCATTGAATGTTTGGTAACAAGATTGCGTACATAATCGACTGAGGGGAATATCAGGCATCGATCAAGGGTGATCATAAGATATTCAACTCCACCGGGAGTAGTAAGATTCTCTGTAGTTAGTTTAGGTCGAGCAGCATGATAGAGTATAAATATGACATTAAGTCCGATTCCAAGGAGGATACCAACTTCTAGGGGAAGAGCAAGGCATGCGAGGAACGTAGCCAATCCAGGAATAAGATCGATTTCTGAAACGAAACAAAAGAAAATTAGAGAATTAGAAAATTATTACAACTGTTGAGCACATAAAAAAAAAATTGTGGTTGAACTAAAGGGTCTTCTAAAAGGGATGTCCGACTTTGACAGTTGATAGCGGCCATATTGATGAAGCTAAATCTGTCAAATTGGCAGTTATTTTCTCAGTCTGTTTTGTCAAATCACCATGAAAGGATATAGCGTTCATATAAAAATGGGTGTTTTGTTGGGTCAATGGGCTTTACCCATTTTACGGTCGCTATTATCGCCCTACCGAGAGGAATATTAGCAGTGTATGGATAAATTTGAATACACTGGTTCAGTAAACGATCAACAACCAACAACATTATGTACATAAATGTATATGAGGAAGAGAGTCGTAGACAGAACAGAGCCTTGCGGCACGCCAGCATTTATTACGGTTTCCCAAATTATTAAAAAATAGATTCCACCATTCGGTGATATTACCGCCATATGATCAGTGATCAATGGACCTATTGGCATGAGCACTATACTACACTGATCATGAGGGATTTGATGTTTTATCGGCGTTCCCATGACCTTCGAATGAAGCCAGAAGAAGGAAGATGCATTTTTTTAGGTAGTGGCTGGGCAAATGCTGTTTTACATCCACTCGGAGAGACACCTTTAGAAAAGGACAGATAGAAAGCTTATGCATTAGCTTGACTAGCGTATATAGAATTATTACAACTCTTGAAAGCTATGAGGGGAATACGAAAACCATAAACTTAAGTGTGGTAGTGTGCAGGAGGTCAAAAATCAAATGTAACCCTTCGGAAAGATATATATGCATATAATAAATGAATACTCACTCTTAGATCTCCACATCGGTTTTATCACTTTAATTTCAACCATGAACACTACAGCGGCAATAATAATTGCTGCAAGTGCTGGCTTTGGAATGAATGCAAAGTAAGGCGTGAAGAACATCAGCGCTAAGATAACTAACGCTCCAGAATAAATATTTCCCATAGGGGTTCGTACACCACTTGCATGGTTAACAGCACCTCTACTGAGAGCACCAGTTCCAGGAAATCCTTGAACAAAAGAATTCACTATATTCGCTGCACCGATGGCAATTAGTTCTTGAGTAGCATCTACAGGCTTTCCATTTGCTAAAAACAGAACACGTAAGCTATTGAAATATTTCTTTCCTTCATGGAAAAGACTTCAAGATCTTACCAAAAGCCTTGCAAATGGCTATGTTTTCCATTAGTGATATTAAAGGGACTACGATAAGACCAGAGCCCATACTACTAACCAATTCCCCAAATGACTCCGTTTTAAGGCCATTTGTGGTGTTGGTTGTGATTGAGAATGGTGGTAGCTGGAATGTTGGTAGGCCTGGAGGAATGTATCCGATAACCCTAAATGGTATACCATGTTCTGTTGTATTGAAATAGAATCCCATTGCTCCGCAAACAATAACTAAAATAGCATTCCTAGAAGTTCCAATAATCCAAAAGATTTTGTTCATGAATTTCTGGAATTTGGTATGAGCAGATTCATCCTTTCCACCAATTTTTAATGATGCCAGAAGCTAGAAGGAATCATATGTTAAGCCTATATTATTTGATAAGCAAGAACAACTGTATACATACCCTCATTGCCAACAGGATCACAATGCACGTCAAACCCAAGATCGTATCTAAAACTCGGGTTTCTCGAATGTTCTCAAAAATATGCGTCCAGATTTCAATGAATGTTGATCCTTTCGCTGCAATGCCTAAAACATCTTTAATTTGACTCGTCACAATGATTAATGAAACAGCCGAAGTGAACCCCGAAGAAACTGGTCCCGAAACGAAATCTATCAGAAATCCCAGGTTAAAAAGACCCATCAAAAGCTCAACAATGCCACAAAGGAGGCAAAGCAACACTGATTTCTCCCACGATCCATGGGCTGTTTGAAATGTAAGAAGAGCAGCAATTGCTGTTGGGCCGATAGGAACATCTTTACAGCTGCCAAGAAATATGTATACGAAGCAGCCAAGAAACGAGCCATATAAACCGTACTGTAAACGAAAGAAATGTTAATTTTTTACATTTTTGTATTGTCCGTTTTTCATATGGTTTGGAGAAAAACTTACTGCAGCCGGAAGTCCAGCAATGCCAGAATAGGCTAAGGCTTGTGGTATCACAGTAAGACCAACAGTTATTCCAGCTACAAGATCGCCAATCGCATCCGTGCATGAATATTTGGGGAACCATTGGAGGATTGGAAAACGTTTGTGAAGAATTTTTTTCGTAAAGGATTTTTTCGTCCTGTCTCTGAGCCAACTTTTTGCGCAGGCTAAAGGTTTAGTGGGCGGGATGATTTTCTTGCCATCTTCTGTTACTATAAAAAGAAAAAAAAATTAACGTTATTAAACTGTTTAGTAAGATTCATCTTCTAATAAATAAGTATAATATGTTGCCAAAATGCAGCTTTGACGAAATTGATGAACGACAGACGTTACAAAGAAAGAAAGCGAAGAAGGATTTTACCCATTTGCAGCTAAGAGTAAAAGGACCTTTATCGGTTGGTAAAATTTATATTTATTATTCTATGACCCCCAAGTTATAGTGTGAATCAGGTCATCAAGGAGCTGCTGCAACCTGCAAGTCCATGAATAGTGAAACAGCGGCATTGTTTATCTGCCAAAAGATGTGGATGCAAATATGTGAGTCAATCACTGCAACGGAAAGAAGAACCAATAGGTCTGAGGAAAAACGGAAGCTTTCTATCAGCACTGAACTTGTGGTTTTGAGCCGCTTTCTGTTATACATCCATAAGATATACTGGCCATGCACTAGTATATCAAACCAGGTATTGCGGTCCATTAAAGGAAATGCTGAAGTCTTATGGTGGGTAAAAAGACTCAAAAATCATATTAATTTCAAAATAAATTCCAAATAGACAAAGTGAAATTAATTGCAGTGCATCCGTTTGAATTGGTCAGCTGTAACTTTGAAAACAAGTTTTAATCAATATTTTGAAAATGTTGTGCAGCCGATAAATTTTGAAATTTGATTTCAATAAAAATTTGCTCTTTACTTGGGATATAGAGTTGTGAGTCACAACACTGAAACAATGTTACTCCTCTCACCAATGAATTTAATTGCTAGGACGGAAGAATGTACAAAATATCCCCCTCAAGTTATTGACCAAATTGCACTTATATTTCTTTTTTCCAAAGTCAGAAACGCTATAGATTTCCAAAATTCTCTCCAACAAACAATACCTCATAAAGTTTTAGATCCGATGCTCCCGACACTGTGAAACTCACTATCAGATTAGCTGACCCCGTATCAATACATAGTGAACTTGATGGAAACTAGCTATGTATGTCATGGCAAGACTTTGACATAATAAGTTTTAAGAAAATGTTCATTTGTACCTATAGCCTTCTTATGTAGATGAAAAATGCGAATCCGTTTGCATTGATGCAAAAACTAAGTGCAACGACATTGTGCAAATTCATCTTGCTAGCTATCCAAAACACATATTAGGTATACTTTATACAAAAAGAGCCCTAAGACCGACGTTGAAAACTATCTTCCTATTGCTTACCTTTTACATATCTCATAAATATTTAAAAGCATTTTGAACGAAATTTCCCCCCAGGTAACATTGCTTTCTTGAATGTAGGTCTAAAACACCTAGCATTGTTGAACTTGTATTGTTTTCACTCTCAGCATCAGATAATTGAAAAGAAGTCAATGTAATATCTATAGGCTTCAAGACGCTTTTCAATTTGGTGCCGTGCAATAAAGTCGTGCGCAATATGGTCGAAGTGGCTTTATTTCCATTTGTATTTGGAAATAATGTGTCGATTTTTTAAAGGTTGACATAAATACCATAGCGAATTGGCAATAAGGGCGAAAGAAGGGAAATAATGTCGAACTCAAAAAATATTTGCAGAAAAAGATGGAAGAAGGGTGTGCGAACAGCGGCAAGGAAGGGGGCCGGGTGGCGACGACCCTTTTCCTTCTTATTAAGCTATTTTTTCGGCGCATAAATATACATGCTTCTAAGAACCATTCCTCTGTTCAAATATGGGAAGGACCCGGGAAAATATCGTGCTATAAAGCTTTGCATAGCACTACCAGCTCCTTGGGGGGATTTCGCACCTCTCGCTAAAGCACCTCTCCATCTCCTTCACGTTGTTGATGATATTTTTTCTTTCTCCTGAGTAAGCTTTTTTTTATCCTTCCTTCGATCGATTCAGAGATTTTTCGTCGTTCTAGTATCTCTATGTTTGCCAAAACCAGGGTTTCGGGGGGTTGGCGGTGAGAAGCCCAGCACCTTTGAAGAAGCGCTTCTTATGGCTTGTTGACATAGCTGCCATCATCGGTCTTCCGGGTTCATATCAACAGTCGTATATAGATATTCTCCAAGCTCAAAGGATACGCATTGGTGTGTTCCAATTGAAGTCGTCCAACATTGGCCAACTCATCGTAGTTGATGTTCGCCTAAGAGCTTCCATGGATACCCGTACTCTAAGTTTTGCACCAATATTAGTTAGTGGTTTGAGTCAATATGTTAGCTCTCCGGAATGTGCGGATATTCAGAATGCTAGAGCAGTATCTTCGCGACAATCCCAACTTGATCGATTTGGTTGCAGGTTCAACCATCTGGAGATTCTAGATGTGGGGGGGACGTGGGAAGCGTGTGCTGCTCAGGGTTTTTCCCCCCACAAAACCGATGTGCAGGCTTAAGCGGTGAAATTTAGCATTGATAACTTTCTCGCTGACTACGAAAAGGCGTGAACTTCCATCGAGGAGGCATTTTCCAAAATTGAACATTGATAGGTATAACTTTGAGCAGGGTTGCGTCCGATTTGTCGATTTTTAAAATGTCGATTTAAAAAAACTTATCGTCACAATGTCGACTTTCGAAAAGTCGATTGGTAAAAATACTGACTGATTAAAATGTCCACTCTTAAGCGGCATATACACTGGTCAAAATCTCATCAAGCATGTGAGAAAATATCGACTCAAAAAAAGGACTACAGTGTCAAAGTGAGTGATGTTCACTTGCATGCAACACCGCAAGCCTATGTGTACATCACTCACTTTGCCACTGTCGATCAGTGTTGCACCCCTACTACTATGATTTAAAAATAATTTAAAAATGTAAACTGTCGATACAATCCAAAGAACTACATTTTTTATCAGGCCTAAAGTCGATATTATTCCGACACTTTTTCAGTCGACATTTTCATAGTCTGGATTTTAAACTGCCAACTTTTTTTTTGTCGATGAAACATCAGTCGACATTTTGCCAATCGATGAAATTTGCATTTATCCAGTCGACATTTTTGTTATCGACCATTCGTACGCTTCGCCTTCGAGGTAGTTAGTGAATTTTCCTACATAGGTGTTGCTGAAAACAACATCAGCGCGGAAATCAAACGTAGATCTTCTCTTGGTAATCGCTGTTTTCTTGGTCTAAATAAGAAATTGAGAAGAACCAAGGCCGCGATGCCACCGTACATAGCACTAGCTGAAAAGTTACTTCTACTGTTCGAGAGAAAAGTTCTGCTTCCGTAGTGAGATCGAGCAGGCTGGAGAGGCGTATTAAGCAAGGCCTAAGAGTACCCCGCTAAGTAAGTGAGTAAGTCACATTAAGCTTGTAAAAAGTAAGCCAAATAAACACTCTCAACCATTACTGTGTGTGCGTTGATATTCTGCAGTAATGGAAGGGACCTACAATCTACCGCCGAATCCGAACGGCTAACAGAGAAGCACTTTCCAAGACATTAATTACTCTTGAAGGATATGTCACTTTCTCGCAAGTACCCCGGAAAAGAACTTTTTAGGTGGAGTCGTCAGGGATCGAACCCAGAACCTTCCAAAAATTAAAACGAAGCAATTAGACTACGGAAAGCTACACCCACTGATAAACAATTTCTCAAGGCCTACCCTTTACCGCATTAGTATGAATTAAAATAATTTGACCAATTTACCCGGTATTTTCGTTGTTGATTTCAATAAGTTTCTAATGACGCAGGAAATATGAATGTACCTATATAATTTTGATATTGGAATTTTTAAAAAGCAAACATAATTTGGCTATTAAGTGGTGATTGACACCGTTTAAGCTCAGGGGTTTTTAAATCCATTTCAAATGAAACTACCAGACTGTATAGTGCGCTGTGGATCAAAATAATTATTACAATTATTAATCGCAAACAAATGAGCAGAATTAAAGTAGAATATTGACACCTTCGTGTTGGAAGTTCAATTATCACATATTTACAAGCCATTTGTTGAAAAACGTATTTGCTTGCGTCCGTCGCTGAGCCTTTGAAATTGCAGAATAATGAAAAGTTCAATAAACACCTAAACTTTTTTTCATATGAATATTACACAAGAATGTATCTTCGTACGGCGATAATGTGATTTTAAAATTACCATAATAAAAAGGTTTATCCAACTAATGACACAAAATACTTATTTAATCATCAGAGATAGTGCTTTGTGGGATTGTGGAATAACAGAGAAAAAAAACCAACTCATTTTCCCCGACACTTTTCCAATTTGAATCTGTTTGTTTTTCGAGTGGAAACAGCCGACAGATAGATTTAATGGGCGAAAGTATTTAAAAAGATTTGGATGGATGCGCATGAATGCTTTTGATTCGTTTCCATTTAACAGCGTGATTGATTGAATACCCTGCTGTCTTTTTTATTGCTGTTATACAAGTTTTTAATTAGAAGCTATCAATTTTTTTTTTAAGTATGCACAGGTATTTTCCCTGTCTTATACATTCAATTAAAAAATCTATCTTTAATTCGATAGAAAACGATTTAAATTTGAAGCATTTTTAGTTTTATAGAACGATAAGAACTCACATATGAATTCATTTGATCCTTGGGACCCACCGTTTTCGTCTGCATTTGTTGTAATACTGTATGATGAGCAATTGAAGCCATCATTGAAGTAAACATGGTTAGATGCTGGACTAGTCTTCATATTGTTTGTGACCGTGAGAAGGTCCTCGCACAGGACACAGGACCTCTTATATTAATGTGGCGTTGGTCGTTTTCCAGTTTAAATAAATCCTGAAATGAAAAACACATGTTTTGAATTTAATTTTCAGTAAATCTAAATGTAAATTTTTTAATTGATCAATTGATAAAATTACTGTAGAAGATCCGCATACCAAAGTTCTATTCTCAGAATTTTCTAACTTGATTTTCAGTTTTGGATTTTAAGAACACGTTAAGGGCTAACCATAATTAAAAAATGGGTACTCACGTTGGCTGACGAAACAGTAGAAATACATGTGATTTGTATACTCAACCCGAAATGACTTGTTGATAAGTTTCGGCAAGTTTCGTTCACTATTGCTTTCGTACGTAATGTACGCTATCAGTCTTACATTACGTACGAAAATCTGACATTTCCTTTTTTCTAAAGGCTATTATTCTTCTTTCTTTCTCCTTATTTCAAAGGCTATAACGGCCAACTGATGTATTTTACAGATCGGAAAGAAACTTTTCATTCGATTTTGACCCTTGCTTTCTTTTTTTTCGCGTATTATGATTGGGTTTTTATGGTTTTGTTTGGAGGCAAAACAAAGCTAGTGTCAGCAACGAACGAAATGAACTATAGTTACTTATCGTTCTTTGATTGAAGAAAAAGATGCGCCCCTAAACTTGCGAACTTTTCTGAAACCGTTCCCGTTGGGGAACAACTGTTCACATGCAGCATTATGAAATGTTTTGGAAATGTCGACGCATGGACACATTTTTGAATGAAAAAAACTAATTATATAGGCTTCAAAGACGAGGAAAGTGTAAGAATTGTTTCCGCATGCCGGCTTGCGCTTACTTGTTTTAAAATATAATTACATATATAATAATTCTTTCCCCATAGTTCCGTTACATTTTTTTTCTGTTCCCCTGGAAGATTATTTATCAACAAAACATTTTTTCACGAACCGTGACACCATGTCACGAGCAATGCACTGTGACAATTTTTTGTTTGAATAGCTTCGCGCCATGAATGGACCTAAAATCTTTTTCTCACTCAATCTCATTCATGCGACTTCGTTGTTCCACGAAAAGTTTATTTAGTCATCTGGATGACATATTAATCGAAACTTTTATTATTTGACAGTGCCGAAAATGAATACACTGCTACGTGCAGATAAACGCTTGATTTGTAAAATGCCAAAGAGACATATTTTTCCTGACATCTTTTTGCTGATGGCTATAAATGCTTATCACAAACATTTTTTAGCTTTCATGCTGGTTCAACTTTTCCGGTTTTGTTTTTTTCTGATCACTATAATTGGCTCCTTAACGAACAAGGAGACAAAAAGAGAAGTGACACTTCTAGCGAGATTAATGAATGAATTCAGTACCCTTTTCAACTGGCAGTGGCTTATATTTAATTTTGTATACATAAAGTTTATTATAAAAATGTGTTAAATCTTCTAAAAAAAATATTTAGGTGCCATTTCTATGAGGTCAGGGCATAAGGTTAAAAAAAAGGGAACAAAAAGTTCGTTTTGGGCACTTCGTCTCAATGCTGCTCAGCACATTTGGAGTCGTACCAGGAGTTTCTCCAACAATTCTGACACTGCATTTCCATGGCTTGTTGACATTACTGCGATTGGTCTTCCAGGTTCATATCAACAGTCGTGGGTTCGCAAGCTCAAGCAGTCGTCATAGGATAAAGCCCTTACATCAAACTACCATTTTACGATTTTCTTCTAAACATATATATTTCTGGTATTTTTTGTGCGCCATTGTACTGCAATTATTATGAAGTAAGGATATAATATTTTATTTCCGAACTAGGCATTTGTTTGCCTAACTGGTAGGTACTCGTACAAGCGAATTCCACTTTATGTCGAACCAAAAAGTCCACCAAGAAAATTCTTGAGGAAAGAAGAAAAATATTGAAATACACATAAATAACATCCACGTTGTGGCTTTCATTAAATGTATGTTAATCTCTTCCAAGACATTGCTACTGTTTGCAATTACCTATACTATTGACATAACTTTTCCATTCCGATAACCATGTGATCAGTTTCAGCTTCATCACATCACATGCAGTAAACAAAGTATTTCAATTTCTTAGGACCAGTTTTTTATTGATTGCTAACAACTATTGCCCACGAACGTAAGGCGGCGCAGTGGCGCTTTAAACGTCATTTTATAATGCTTCACTTAATTAACTAAAGAGGGTGATATAATAAATTCATAAAATTACCATAATCGGCGTCAAAAAGTGTCAAATTAAAATATGTGAAGCCTTAAAATGTATCTTCATTTAGGCGACACGGATATAAATGTTTAAAACTGAACTTAAATAAAATCAGATTCAACGACAATACGGAGAAATGTGTTGAACTTGCTAATGACTGCTTATATCAAAGCTTTTACGGTAAAATTAATGGAAATTAATACTTAACTTACCTATTATTACAAGAAGGCGAATGATTGATTCGTCTTTAATTAAAACTTTGTATTGCAACTTCTTATTAATAATTCAACATTTCAATTCATTCATTGAGAGGTTTACATTTTTAACGTTTGCGTTTTAATTATTAAAGATACATATGTACCTATGTACTCGTACTTTGAACTTCTGCTGTGGTTTTTTTTAATCTCACTGTCTGTTTATAAATGGACATCATTTCGTTTTTCGTTTTTGGAAAAGTTCTTAATAGAGCATTGACTTAGTGGGCGGAGGAGCCACAAATAGTTATTATTCTAGATACTCTACTCAGTTGAGATGATATCTACCATTTATGTGCTTTGGGAGAAAGATTCTTCGTTGATATTTGGTCCTTTATGTATATCTATCAATGCAATATGGAGGAGAATATTTGATGACAAACTGTACAGCGATAATGACCTGGCCAGAAAGCAAAAAATACAACGGCTTAGATGGCTGGGGCGTGTGAAGCAGTGTTGAAAGATTAAATCTAAGTTGGCGCAATCAGGATGACATCAACCAACTAAGCGTTCTTAACTGAAGGGAACTACTGGCTATGAATGGACTAGCTGGAGGGGTATTTTGATTGAGGCCGTAGTCCACAATGCACAGTCTGGGCCATTAAAAGTAAGTAAGTAAGTAATTCGTGGCTCAAGGATAGTGTTCATTGAATATATTAATGCTAGAAATCCTGCGTTTAACACCCAAAGACTTCCACCCAGAAATAATGTAACGTTCCTTAAGACATTTTATGATTTGGATGTTATGATTTTAGAGGATATAGTTGATACTTTTTTGAATAAAAAACAAACGCAAGAATACTTGTCAGTCGTATAAATAGGTCAAAATGCCATGCATATTTTCCCCCAAAATACTAACCCCTCCTCAGACTGAGTTGTGATAGCATGAAGATTCCTCTTGGACTAATAGCCCATGTACGAGGCTGAACGTCGGAACCCTTTCGCACTTCAATTGATTGGCCCTTATCAGTGTGGTTTCAGGCCCGGTAAATCAACCGTCGACCAAATTTTCACACTTCGACAGATTTTAGAAAGACCCAAGAATATTCCAGATCGATACTCAACACCTCTATATCGATTTTAAAGTCGGGTGATATTTGGTCCTATATGTATCAATGAAGTATGGAGGAGAAGATTCAATGGCGAACTGTACGGGCTATACAGCGACATTGACTTGGTTAAGAAGCTGAAAATACAGCGGCTTAGATGGCTTTGTCATGTGGAGCGTATGGGTGAAAACGCATCAGCCCGACTCGTTGGGCAATTCTATTCCAATCCGGAGGGTCTTGCAGATCAGATCTGAAAGACCCTATAGACCCCATCTAAGGTGTCGCGATCAAGTGAAGAACGACGTCAACCAACTTGGTGTGCGCAACTGGAGGCCACTGGCTAGTGACCGGTTTAGCTAACGAGGATTGTTGGTTGAGGCCGTGGGCCACCTTAAGTAAGTAAGTAAGCAAGTACGGGGCTGATGAATTGCTCGGATTTGTATCGTTTTAGGACAAAAAATTGCAGTAATTTTGACAAATGTTGGTAGAACTCCTAAATTATGTAGAACTGTGTACACCAAACTGTTTCTCTCTACTTTAGATTGTGGGTTGCTAGACTTAAAAAGGAACCTATTAAGTGAAAGCCTTCCCCTCGGGACTCAAACAACTAGATACCGTAAGACTTAGCTCTGACTTTATCGAAAGTATCTACCCGTCTCTTTAACTGACTGCCGTTGAATTACGCCGTTAAATATATTCCGCAATCAAACCACCCAATAAATACAACCATTTGTAAAATATGTGTTTTAATTTGCATAAATCAAATTTTATAGTTATTGTCGTTGGAGTTAATCAGAAATACCTCCCATATCGACATGTTAATAAAACATTCCATATCCTATACCAAAACGCTAAAAAGTAATCCCAGTATAATGTAATAATGACAATTGAATGAAAATTATGACATCATCTTTTTCAATTACTGCGGTCAAATTAAAATTGAACTAATTAAGAAGATTTATTAGCTGCCGGCTTGCCGCCGTACCGTGCCAAGAGACAATGCGGATCTTTACCTGTAGATCATAATATTCCAAACGCGCGCCATATAGGTAATTTCACATCTCACACACACACACCTTTAAAACCATCAATCTATAATGAATTTATGTCTCCAGATACTTAATAAAGATCGTGACTTTTTTCAGCAATAAAAAAAGATCAGCTTAAGATTAATAAGGCTTTATGGCATTATTTTTCTCACTGACAGGTAGCTAACCAGAAATATCTGAGTTGTCACTTCTCGCTTGATGTGTCTATAATAATCATAAATCTGACAAGAAAATTAAATATGCTCCAAACCCAGCGTTTACCTAGGAAAACTTATCTATCTCTAGATATCTCAAATCCATTACAACACAAAAAATGCAAAATAGTATAAACTTAGACGTGCTGCGACTTCTAATTTTATTGACTTTCACAGGTAAACCAACTTGTAGATTCTTGCGTGCAAGTCTTAAACATTCATAAATATAGTGAACAAGTAGCAAGTGCCGCTCGTGTCAGCAACTCACGCACTTAAGCCTTCATGCGTGCACAGTAGTCATGTCGAAGAAACCTTCAGTTAAAGCACAGTTTAACTTCTTTGATGGTGCCTGGTGCGTAACTTGGTAGATTCGAGAATGTAAATCGAGATCGAAATTGACATCAGTCTTGATTTATGTTAGAACTGGGTCACGTGCAGCAAATTCGTTTATAGAACATCTATGGAAGTATGTACTTACACGTTTTTATGTTCAGTTTTATATGTGAGAACTAATGTTTTAGTATTTAAATACTCCAAAACGTTAAACACGATCAAAATCTTTTCATTGGAGCTGGTGAGGCTGGCAAAAAAGTGCAAAACCAATACCATTTGTTCAACCATCATCAAATTTTGTGATGTTCTCATAAAAGTCTCAGAAAATTTAAGTTCATATGTTGGATGATTCAGGAAAATAAATTTTTTAACGCACATGAAATGAAAGTTATACTTGTTTGACATTTCATATAGTTTGAACACGGCTTTAAACTATACAACATTCAGTTTTAAATCAAACAAAACAGCGGTGCGTTCTTTTTCTTCAGATGGTTCTTATAGATACTGCTAGTCTCCCAAACGAAAATTTAATATAAACATATACATACTGTCCGAGGTTAAAAACGTGATGAATCACGACAATGATGTCGTTGTGGAGAAGATTTGGATATTGTTTTAATATGTAACTTTATAACACTTAAACTTTGCATTAAAAAACGACACACAAAAATGTTAAATTTGATTGACATTTTGGACAAAA
This sequence comes from Platycheirus albimanus, assembly GCA_916050605.2. NCBI lineage: Eukaryota > Metazoa > Arthropoda > Insecta > Diptera > Syrphidae > Platycheirus > Platycheirus albimanus. The sequence continues at coordinate 72,436,228 of OU696696.1, forward strand.
AAGGAACAATAAAAGTTAACTATTGTCAGCATAGTTGATCATATTGAATAAATGAACGCACTACTTACTTACTTTCTTAAGGTGGCGCAGCAGTCCCTTGTGGATCATAGCGTCAACTAAACGTATAGAGAAGTATCCGAATACGTCAAAGAGAAATGTCAAATCAATATTTTGAAGGAAAACAATTAAAGGCCCAACCATAATACGCGAAAGAAAAAGTAAACAAGTGTCAAAACCGAACGAAAAGTTTCCTTCCCATTTGTAAAGTACATCAGATGCCCATAATAGCCTTTAAAAATAAGAAGAAAGAAAGAAGAAGAATACCCTTTAGAAAAAAAGGAATGTCAGATTTTCGTACGTAATGTACGACTCAAAGCGCACATTACGTACGAAAACGCAAGTGAACGAAACTTGCCGAAACTGAACAAATAGTCATTTCGGCTTGGGTATACAAATCACATGTATTTCTACTGTTTCGTAAGTCAACGTACGTACCATTCTTCAATTATGGTTAGCCCTTAAATTATCTGTTGTTTCCTGTTGTTGTTTTCTGTTGTTTTCCTTCAAAGTAGCATTTCACATTTGACTTTGACTTTATAGTAGCAAGGGAAAGAAGTATATTGCCGTTTGCTTAAAATCTCTATTACTGATTATAATATGCACAGGCATATTGACAGTTGAATATAATGTCTAAAATTTTGGATAAAATGCATTGTATATCGAGTTTCGAAGACGAGAAAGGATGTTTATTGCGTTGATAAACCGAATGGAACACTTCCTTTTCGGATTTGATTTGGGCTTTGTTAAACAAAGTTTGTCTTATAATGAGACGGTGATTTACTGTATACCAATGGCCGCTCCTATCTTTGCAGCGTATTTCATATTAGCTATTAGAAACGAAGTTTGAGTTACTAGAGGACATAAAGCCCAACCAAAATACGAGAAAGAAAAAGGAAGCAAGTGTCAAAACCGAGCGAAAAGTTTTTTTTTTCCGATCTGTTAAATACATCAGTTGGCCATAATAGCCTTAGAAATAAGAAGAAAGCAAGAAGAAGAAGAATGCCTTTAGGAAAAAAGAAATGTCGGATTTTCGCACGTAATGTACGACTGAAAGCGTAGGTACCTTACCTACATTACGTACGAAAACAAAAGTGACCGAAACTTACCGAAACTTATCAAAAAGTCATTTCGGGTTGGGTCTTGGGTATACCAATCACAAGTTTTTCTACTGTTTTGTAAGGCAACGTAAGTATCTATTCTTCAATTATGCTTAGCCCTATAGGAATCTGTCCAAATTTTGGGATCGAAATGTGTCTTTTTCCACAATAATGATGTAATAAATTTGATTTTTTACAAAATCTTCTTGCTTAAGTTATAGCAAAATACAAACTCTAAAGGAAAGAACATTGAATCTTTAAAGAGTGGGATGTGGATTTGATGTAAGTACTGTGCGGTTTTCAAGTTCAAGAATTATTTTCAAGTATCCCAGTGCATTGGAAAAATTTCCATATTCACGCATTATTCAAAGAAAACACCTTTAAGCAGGCGCCACATGCGCTGAAAAACTTCCATGCAGCTATGCAAATTTGTATAATATGATGTGTATGTCACATAGATTGTAAATTTATGCGTTTAAATGAATATGAAATATGTTTCCAATGTTAAATTATTCATAACACCATTAAATGTATCTTTTGTATAGTGATTAGGTATACTTTAAGCTTGTTTTGAGCCTTAAATATATTTGTAGATATCTTTTATCTAAGTGACGAAAAACAACACTAGTTTCTATTGAATAAAGTAAACTATATAGCAAAATTATATTCGATGTTGACATCCGGCAAAGATATTTGTTTTTGAGTATTAGTGCAAAAAATCCGTATTTACACTTTTTGCTAAGGAAAAGCAATTAGGAACATGATTTGAAAGTTCTATCTTGATGAGTGGATTTAAAATGAAGGTCATTAAAAACAAAGTTCCATTCTTTCATCAATTTGAAACTCTGACTCCAACCTTGTGAAACATGGAAATGCTCTGCCCTGCCAACACTTTCAGTACGTTGTCAGCTTTGTTAAACAAACGCACTGAGAAAGCCCAATAAAGTTCAAACAAGGCCTGCAACGCCCACATACTAAAATCTACAAAAGGAAAAAAGAACATTTTGTCATTGATACAATTTATTCGGATCAAAAACTTCTTTTCTAGATTTATATCTCTGGCATACAGATTTGGAACACTAGCAATATGATGAGCACACTAAATTCTGATCTTGACATCATTGTATCTCTGAATGTCACTTGCACCAAAGAAACTAAGCAGCTTGAATTTCTTATAATGTACATTACCAACCATCTTTGATGAAACGATCACATAATTGATTTCGCCGAAAATTCCGCAAAACATTCGTGTTTAATTTAGCGAATACGAACGGCAAGTAGAGATGCGTTTTCCCGACAAGTTTTACTCTCGGAGGACAGGCTGACCACTACGCCATAAGGCCAACACCAACAATTGTTTGTCTAAATCTTGAATATAACTAAAACATGGAACATATTTTTTGGTTGTGATTTTCGTCAATGGCGGTAGTAATTGACTTATCTACTTTACATTCAATATATTCTATTGTTGTTTTTGTTTCTTATGGCAATCTAGACAAAACCACTGCAATAACTCTCCAATCTAGTGTTTGTAAACTTCGGCCATAGATGGCGCACCTCACGTTCCGCTTATTAAGAGTACTATAGTTTACAATTTTTTAATTTAATGCTTTAGCCTTTTTGACAGTAAGTTGGCAAAAAGAGAAGGGTATTTTAAACGATTGCATAGTGAAGGCTCAGTGAAAGCTCCGCAACTTAAGGTGAACTGTCAAGTTTAGATATTACTTTTATAGCCGTACAACACGATAATGTAGAAAGCTTTATCCAGCTTGTTTTTCCTTCTCAGTGCGATATGCAAAAGGGAAATCATAACCCCTTGAGTAAGTGCGCGTAAAATATAAAAATAGCATGATCATGGTGTTCCGCTTCTCCCCTACTATCGTGCATACCTTACAAAAATTTACTGGCCGTTTGCATGCAAAATGAAATAAACGAACTGTTCACATAATGGGCATACTTATTATTAAGATTATTATTATTATTATTTTTTTTTTTGAAAATTGTTTTTGCTAAATTATTTGAAAAATTGTGAGACATGTGTTTAAACACTGCTGTTTGTTTTTAGTAAACACCAGTTTGTCTGTTCTGACTTCTGAGATGCTTGATGGTCATTATTTATTTGTGAGCAGTTAATGTGACATGTAACTGATTGTGACTCGTGCCTAGACATCATCCAATGCATGAAAGTATTCGTAAGTATTTTAGGTTCTTGCAGAATTTATACATAAATATGGTTTGGTGTTCATATCATCAAAGTAAAGGATTTTTGAAAAAATAAAAAAAAAAAAAAAATAGCTCGTACTTAGTTTCTCTTGCATAAACCATGACCATTTACTTCAACATTGGGCGATGTGACCCACTTTTATGTGCCTTCGTATATAGTAATGGATCAATAAAAAGTTTACACTTGTATCCATTGATTCTATTCGATGTTGAACCACAAATGTCAAGGGTTGTTTCTAACCGTTTTTTCAAGCGAAGGAAGTGAGTATCTCATAGTTCTAGAATGTCGTGAGCTCTAATCATGAACATTGTGAAGCCAAATTGCACAGATAAGGAACACTTTTAAATATCCACTCTATAACAGCCTCGAACAAAAGATATGAACCACCTGCAAATGCATTGAAGGCACAAGAAATGCTATTTAATAAAACAAGAATATTTCCAAACACCCACGAAGCACGACCAACAACCACTCCCACAAAAAGTACATGCACAATCAGTAAAGTATTCAGTTTAGGAAACATATCTCATTGTGGTTTATTAAAAAAAAAAGCAAGCACATACATATATGTCGGACAATTCATTCAAAATCGGTGAGTTAAATGGTTATGGTTTTTATGAAAATATTTTTCCGATGAGTGTCGGCGAAGCCCAAAGTATCTACACTAACTTCCACTTTTCCACTTCTCCCACAATAATTACAATAATTTAAGCAACCATAGCAAATTTCCACATTTGTTGTGAATATATCGTGTTAATGCAATTCAGGCTTGCCAGACTTTGTGACTCGAAAATTTCTTTTGCCGGCTTTGAAATGAAAATATGAAGAAATAGTAGTTACACGCGCTTTCTAGTTTGTTTTTAGTTTTTCTGAACATTGTGCGGAGTTTCTTCCGATAATACCATAAGATGAAGACGAAGGATTTATGAAATTAAAAAAAGCAAGCATAAAAACAGCCGCAGGGTCAAAGATCCACATCTGACTTTGCTTTAATTATTTTCAGAACTTTAATAACTGAATTCCGAAATGAACTGCTCCTTTATTGATTTTCGATTTAAAAAAAAACTATTAATTAAGTGCATCACAACTTTACTCCACGCCGCGCGCCGTTTCCACGAATAACGCAGCGAATCGGCTTTTTTCTAATCAAGATACGCTTAAAATTACCTTAATTAACTTAGTCTGATAACTATTGTTAATTTCTGTTGGAAATTGATTCCCTCTTCATTCTTCAATATGTGAACTAAGTTCACATGAGAAAGTCGAGTACGTCCCCACCTTTTATATGATAACTAATTCCGCTTCACTTAAGTCGATTTAGTTACATCTAAATGGGATGTTAGTAACTCGGTGGACTTAGTTCCTTGAAAATTAGTTCCATTCACCAGATGATCCTTGATTTTGAGATAAGGATTTTGATTTCGGAGCGTTTGGCAACAAAAATCTCAAATTTTTCTTTTCAGATTTTCGATCAAAACTAAGCTTAACATTATTCTAGCTTTTGGGAGGAATATTTTCTAATATCTAATGTTTGGAATTTTGGACCCTCGTTACACTAACAAAAGGCCAGAGGATGACTAGAATAGCTTATGAGTTCATTATAGATTTGCAGACTTATAACCCATCCAAAAGTGGGTTGAAAGTCCATTAAGAAATTTCTTCCTCTGAACTTTTGATCTAGCGCCCACCTATCAATGGTTTAACAAATACCAGTGTATGGCAAGCCTACTATCGACCTGTCTACGTTTAACAGATTTAAATCATGACATGAGCCATAACAAATATTTGTCATTCGTTTCCCTAATCACATGGTTGACGACTGATACCGAAAGATGATCGACGAAAAATGCAGATATTTGTTAAAAAGCTTTGTTTAGAAAAAAAAGCTTCAAACTATTTTTTTCTGATTACCTAAACGCTGGAAAATTGCGATGAATCAGCCGTGCTTATGGAATTTGGAATATTTTTTGCTTGCGTTATTTGACTGGTAGTTTGTATTGAATGAGATTGGACAAACAGATACAATTTAAACGAATTATGACACATGTAGTTGTTTTTGTTTCATGTAATAGGATGTTCCAACGGTATCGTTAGGTTTGTATGCAATATTGTTGTTTTAAATTTGTTTAGACTTTTGTACTCATGTTTGTGGTGGGTACTCCAAACGTCATTATGGTGAAGCTTTTGAATTAAATAATGACTTCTCTTCGAAAATGCATGCATTTAGTATCTACATACGGACCCCTTCTTTAAAGGATTAGAAGATACCTTTTGGACCTTTCCATTCGTGTTGTTTTCATTTTGATATTCACAAAATTAATAATGGGGTTTCACATTACCACAATACGATTTAAATTAGACATTCAAATAAAATGCACATTCGTATCTCCTTGATCTTCTATCCAACTTTACTAAACGCTCGCATTGTGTTAATTAATGATAAGGATATTGATAACCCCTTGATTACGTGTTCATTATTAAAAAACAAACCTCATTGTGGATATCGACTAAACATAATAAACGTCATGTTTATGACATAGTGACATAGTCATTATAATATAATTTGACATACATTAAAATGCCAGCCGCCATTTTCTTTTAAATTAAAAAACGTCACAATATTCTTAAATATGTCATTTTTCGTTTGTTGAAGGCTCGTTTTAAATCAATCCAGTTTACAAGAATAATTAATACTTTTTGTTTATTCAATTCATTTAATTATGTGTTGAAACTTTTGCTTCCATTTTGGAGCCCTTCAAAGGTTTTTGCCTGGAAGTGTCGGTACGGTTTTCCCAACTCATCTAACCCACACCCACCGGTCAGAAAATGTCTTTAACTATCGAAATTGTACACAAATATCCTGCATAAATTCATCGTAAATAGCCTATCGCCATTAATCCTATTGTTAACGTATTCCACAACACTTTAGGAATTTAAAAAAAAACCCAGTAGTAGTACGAGAGCGTGCGGTCCAGCCGTGCATTTGATTAATTTAATTTACCTTTAATAAGAAGCACGTGAAGATAATGATAGTTTCAATGCACCAGCTTACATTTAACTAATTATCTCATAAATTACGAAATTTGCAGTGAAAAATATAGATCACAATAATAACTTGGATAATGATGTTTCATTGTGATTCCGCAATCTTATAACTAATGAATAATGCTAGCTAACTGTCAATCAATTATCGGTGCTGCACACAGCACACTGTTCCCATTATGTAAGTTTCAACCTGGCCAAACTATGCAATTAACTCCAAAAACCCACCACTATCTCAAAACCGCCTCAAACTGCCACCTCAAGCTAAGACCAAAAAAAAAAAAGATTATTATTTCTATCTCAAGACACCTGTTCTCTAGTTCCTTAAATTGAACCGACTCAAGTCCAAATTAAAATGAGATACATACGACACACCTCATCAAAATGTCTATGAAAAGATTTATAACAGCATCGAAGCTTTTCTTGAATGAAAAGAAATCAAATCTTGTAATACTCTTTTGAACAAGAAGACTATAACGCTGCCTATCGGCAATTTGACAGTCACACGTGTGTTTCCCCCCAAATAGAGATGGAGGCCTGATCTTTATAAAACCACGGATCACAGTATGTCGGGGCTCGGGTATCGGGTATCGGGTCTCAAGTGTGCTGTGTGGATTTATAAACATTTTCTTGGTGTTACGGCAAAATTACTGTCAATTACAAACAACGCCTTAGGCGGATGCGTATAGTGTTAGTTTATGCTGGCAGCAGCCAGTATGGCTGAATATATTAATAACGGCTTCCGATTCGTTTAAATGGCGGAGAGTGACGGTGACCGCTGTGCGCCCGCCGCCGCGCTGTGCGGCGCTGTGCTGCGTCGCGCCGTGTGCCACGATCGTTGAGCATGCTGCTTTTTTAAGTTTTTTTTTTTTTTGTTAAAATAAATTATGTCGCTTTCGAGAGTGAATGTTAAACTTGTTTGCTAGTTGTTGTATACTATGTTTGTTTATTTATATTTTTATTTAATTTTCACGAAATGCATTGGTGTTAGTTAGTTAAATAAATGCGATTTTGCTTTCATTTATAGTTTTGATAAAAGAATTTATATAACTTGTGAAAACTTAAGAAAATATGGTATTTGATTAGAAAGGGTTTATTCATGGGGTTCTGAAGAAGAGGTGCTTTCTTTTTAGACCAAGGTTGTGTAGAAAAATTCCTCGACTCGGTCATCCATAGTTAGGTACTTGTGAAAGTCCGCTCTGAAAGGTCAAATATTTTATAAAGTTGAGCAATATAATATAATTTTCTGTTGATGCTTTCTTTGGTCTTATTTGTTCTGTTGTAAAGGTTTGGAAAAAGAAATTAAAAAGAATTTGTTACAGAATGTTCAAGTTCAAGGTTTTGCACTTGTTTTTTGTTCAATAAGTTAGTACCTATACCTGCCCGCTGCCTGTTGACTGATAGCGAAACCGATGCCGGTTCCAACAAGGTCATTTATAAGGTGCTGGTAATACTTGATTCACGACATTTTGCAATTGTTTCTAAAAATAATAATGAAACTTGCAATTGGATCAAAAAAAAAAAAAATGAATAAAACATTTTACGACCAATTGAAAAGATTTTATTGCTCAGCTAGAGAAAAGGTTTTGTATACAAGTATATAAGTATGAAGTAAATGTGTGATAGCAGATAGATAGACAACAAAAAATGGAAGATTCCTTAGTTAGTATAGCGAGATGATATACAAAAAAAAAAAAAAACTTTTATGCATCTCGGAACGAAATATCATTGCTTCGTTTTTAAAATTGAGTACAAATTTCAATATTTTTGAGTGACATTGGAATTTCTGGAAAAGACTAGAACGAATCAGTAATCAAGAACAATCCATATAGCCAAAAATTAATTGTATGCATCATTCAATAACAACTGCAATCGGTTTTTTTGTTTTCGGAAAAAAGAACATGCACCTGGTTTACTTTTTGATGTTTATGGATGCGGAGCATATTGGCCATAATAAAAGCAAGCAACCTCTAAGGAACTTTTCACACGAGAGTCACCAACGAACAACGAAAACTCGCATATTTTGATGGTTCATTCACATGAAATTTCGTGTATTTTTTTGCACTATCAGATCTCGAAAGCAAGAAGCTTATATCAAGAACTAAATTCCACTCAGTTTCGAACAACAGTAGGTCCGTATACCACAGATTTTGATTTTAGTCACGCTGCAATATGGATGGTATGTGGAACCCGATTAGACTGACAGTTTGAAGCAATCACTTTGCACTTCATCAATTCGTCCATTCATTAGTCGTTCTCATGTGAACATTCCTAAAACAAGCCATGTTTTCAGTGAATTGAATCCTTTTTAAAACACACTGTAGTTTCTTGCTGTCAATAAATGACGTTACGACAAATAATCCAAAACTCGAAATGTCAAATCAGCCAATGCAATATGGGCGATTATTTGCAATAATTTTGAGCAATTGACATAATGGCGGATCATGGGAAAATCTTAATTAAAGGCCATTTAAAAGAATAAGCAATAAATAAAGTGAATATATTTTTCTAAGGGGATTGTAAACTTATACACTCTGGGATCTTTTTTTTTATTGGTAGTAAGCCTCGCCTCGCATCCTACCTTTGAAGAATTGTTAACTATTCAATCGGGAGTTAGCAGACGCGTGGCCTGTCAAAAGAGAATTTGAAGTGCCCGGAATACAGTCGTATTATTTTATTGACATGCAACCAAAAAAACACTTTTGATTTAATCTCGGGAACTTTTCGTTTTTCATGAAGTCAAAAAAGCAAGCTTGATTTTTGATCTCAGATTTGATCTAGAGCAATTTTTACGAGTTTCGATTAAGAGCCAAATTTACACACATGCGCTTAAAAAATTGACATTCCTAAACGTCAACTGGAAATTTCTCATAGTGATGTCTTGAAAAAGAAGCACATTTAATTTGCACAATAATATTTTATAAATATAGTTTAAAAAAGGATCAACAACTACTATCAATAATCAATGTGAATTTTTATAAATAATGCTCATCACCGTCTTCAATATCATCTGATGAAAATATAGTTCTGATCGAGAATATTTCAAAATTGAAAATTTTGTTTAAGAAAAGCGATAAGCATTCCTTTAAAGATTCAGACGAAGAACTGGGTTATAATATCGTTTTTTAAATAATAAAAAAAAAAAAATCAAAAACGCCATTAGTTGTTTTCATGATACCATTGTATGACTGTGTCGCCCTCTAGTGCCTCAACGCTTTGTTTCTTAAAGCTTTATACAATACAATCTGAAAATAGTAGTGGCGCATAGTAGTCACTGATTGCAACAGTAATTTTTTCCTAATATAGTTATTATAACAAAGATGATACACAGGGATATAAAGTAGGTAAGCTAAGTTCTTGGTCCTCCGTGACAAAACGGCCATCTTAAGTTCTTTCATTTCATTAGCAGGGGAAAATTGAATTCGACCTAAGACCATACAAATATTGGTGTTCTTATCCGGGTTACCCTGTCTAGTATCGGTGATCTTAAAAAGGTATTCACAATTGTGAGAACCAATAACGAGTTGTTAATTTAAATAATTATCTTAGATACATTTTTTTTAAGTCCGTCCCTATTTAAAATATTGGCTTATCTTTAGTTTAAACCGAGTACTCTAAAATGTTTTGTTGCACTTGAAAGGGGGTAAACTTTATTCTATATAGTGTAAACTGACTTACTTGAAAGTTAAGTGTGCAATAATTATTTCCTGAATATGAAATTGTATCTGGATTAAGCCAGATAAAATGATTTTTTTGTGTGTGTAATTAGATACTTGACATTGGCACTGTGTTTAAGAATGCTGCCATAAAACATTTGTATACACTAAAGGCTCGTAAACGGGCGCTCACACAGATTACAAAAAAGAATGCGAGATGCTCAAGAAATTTTTTTCTCTTTTAAAATGTGTGAAATTGAAGCGGGGATGCCAAGTCAATTATATGACAAACGATAGATTTTACGAGTGGTCGCGTCCGTATGAAATGATGCTATTTGTTAAGCCCAAGATCACTTTGGATTTAGATACAAAATAGTTTAGTGATCGCAAGCAAAAAAAGCATACTTTACTCACGGTCAACAATATATTCTTGATTTTTAAGATATGTAAGTGATATCAAAAAGTTTACAGAAGCAACCATTGCCGAAACTCATGAAAGATGATCCCAACTTAATTAAAATGTGTGAATCTGCAGTTTTTTAATTAATTCAATAGATTTGAAATTGAGACCAATAAACAAATCTCTGAAATAAAATGAGATACTTTGATAGTCCTAAAAACATTTTAAGGTATATCAATTTAATAACTCTGCATCTGCACACAAGGTAGGAGAAAGGAGAGATAAAAGGAGATACTCGTGCACATTAGGTTTGAATGTAATGGGGAGGAATCAGTCTCTTGACAACACTTGCGAAACTTGACGTTAAAGTTTATTGGTGGGCATTGCTAGCGATAGGAGTGTTACGGGGAAATTGAATTGAGACGATGTTGGAGTGGAACAAATGTTGTTAATGTAATGCTTCTATACTACCACCACCTGAACGGAGATACAAATTATACTCAATCATTCGTCGAATGTCCGCATTTTAGATAAAAGCCATATCTCAGGGAGACAATTACTTCTTGTATCGTCTTCGTAAACCTTTACATTTCGTGACGTTTCTGCTGAAGTGAAATGTGTAGGAATTTGCTACACAGAAAAGTTATAGTTCGTGATTCCAACTTTTAACTAGAACTCAAAACAATTAAATTTATGCTTTAAAGTAAGAAGATACCATTGAGTTTTTAAAGTATTAAATTCCTCATTGTAAATAATAGATATTGAACAAATACGTCATCCCTCACCACATATATTCTTAGCGTACACGACGCAACGCTAGCGCCTCTGCTTTTTCACATCTGTCACTTTTTTGACATAAATATGTAAAAACAACAACAAACCGCCCATAAGCCAGATGTGCTTATACCCATTCTCTAAATTTCGATTCTAGAATGGAGAGATAGTTGAGCTCTTATAAGTAGGAGTTGTGTTTTTTCTTTGAAATAACCATCAGCCATGTAAGCTTGGTTTGAAAAATGAATCGCTTTTGGATAATTGGGCTGCTGTTGTTGGTGTAGTTCTCATTAGGTAGGTTTGCCATAGGATGCATTTTTTGAATTAAAGTTATGGTTTAAGGATTTGTCGTATTCTTTAGGCCTGGCCACCATACCAGACAGATGTACGTCAGGATCGGTATAGCTATGACTGTTTGCATACAAAAAAAATGGTTTTGAGATTGGGTTTCCATTTCTAATCAAAGATACTACTGAAAATTAAAAGTTCTAATGATGCTTTTATATTTAGATGCTATTCCTATTTTTTAGTGGGCTAGTCTGGTCTTTTTTTAAATGTTGTTTTTCCTAGTGAATAAAACTAGTTATGTCATCATGTGGTTATGTTAATCCGCATCCTACTGGCTCGTTTACTGAGACTTTCTAAAGGTAGTTCGACACTATCCCACAGTGTAATACGACATGTCAAAAATGTGTGATGAAACAGGTGTATAATAGTGTGGAAAGAGAATATGACAGGGCAGGTCTCATACGATTTGACATGTGTTTAGATCTGAAATATTTTTTTAGGATTGAATGTAAAACCATCACAAATTCCTTTACACTTTTTTCTGACATGTCGTACTACACTGTGGGATAGTGTGGAACTACCTTAAGGGGTACTTCAAAGGCATCACACAAAGTGGACATTTATTCACCTTAGGTCATTTTTGCTTAAAAGGATATACAACTTAGCATAAACGATGCCGATTTCAGTTTAATTTGTCTGCTAATTCATCAAATATATACCTGAAATCAGATGTCAAAAATTATGAAATCTTTAACGTCAAATGCCTTAAGACTTTCAGTTATTTTTTTTATTTTTGCCTTGACATTCGTTTTGATTTTTCTTGAATAACATAACTTTTTGTCCAATCAACTTCTGACAAGCAAAATAGTTAAGTTTTTAAAACTTTCCATTTCAAATCCAAAACTTTTGGAAATGTCTACATCATCTGAAGTATGTTAATATTTGCAAATAATTAATTAAAATCTGACAAAAGTTTTTTTTTGCTACCTACATACATGTTTTAAAATATGGCATACATACATAATCTAAAACAAAATACATCTGTTCAAACCAAACGGCTGAATACTGATTGATTGATGGGAGAACATAAATAACATTTCAAATATTTACATATAAATGGAAACATTTGAAGTAGCTCGAGGGTCGAGGGGTCTTTTGCGTATCATTAAAACCTAATTTTAGAAAAGGTTTCAGAACCAAATTTAGCCAAAATTACATAATGTTGACACTCACTAGTTTAAGCTTAACTATGAAAACTAAATGGCACTTTGCCATACAATCCAATTCAAATGATTTTGCTGATATAAATCAAATAATTCCTTTTTTGAAAGACCTTGGATTGAGCTAAATGTTTTACTAAAGAAGACAAAATGTATGCAAAACATTAATAATGGTGGGCTTCTATTTTGTTAAAGTTTACTATTACTAATAGAGATGGATATTCATTTTTGTTTTAATTTTGCAACACGCCTAATTAAAAAAAAATGGGTCAAGTAACAATATATCAAAACAATTATAGTCTAAAAAAAGTCACCGAAAATTGAAGGAAAAGTTAAAGGAAATTTAAAGGAAAAGGAATAGAACTTATGGCATGATGACAGTTGACAGTCTTGAGTCTTGTTTTAATGACAGTGGATGTGTCGCTGAAGTAAACATGGTTACAAACGCTGAAGAAAGTTAAGCATATACATAGTTTTGAGATTGGTTTTCGTTAAAATCTAAGTTTCAATTTTGAATCAATGCAATGGCTGATCTTGTCTTTAATTTTACCTCCCTATGGAGGAATGATTGGAGTAAGCCAGGACAATCAGCCAAAAGACAGCTCATCTACAGAATTGAACCTGTTTGCAAGATAGCCATTAAATGATTATTAAAATGTATATTAAAAATATTTGTATTTAAGATTAAGAATATAAAACAGAAACCAAAGATCAATGATTCACGCAAATAAAAAATTAAATTCAATTTGTAAACAAATCGAATCGTGTTCTCTGTCATTTATGACTGATAAACATTCTTTACCTATGCCGTGAGGATGAGTTGGATAGTGTCACAGAATATAACACTACAATTTGTATAAAAGAACGACGTCGATGTTTAACATTGTCGAAATATTTTAGTAAAAGAACGATGAAATTTAAATATTATTGAGAATTTTTGAACATATTGTAAATCTTGTATTGCTGTGTATCAGCTTAATGTCCATTAACCCGTACCAATGCAGTCTCCATATTTGTGTACAGGTTATGCGTCTTAGTGTGAATGCACCTGCAGTCAAAGCTTATTGTCTGACCAATTTGAATATTGACGGAAACAGGGTTGTCTTATGTATGTTGACTGGGTGTGCTTTAATATTTTAATGTCTCGAATAGGTGACATATGATCCAAAAAAAGGTGAAGGTAGAGCCAACAGACAATTTTGTAACCATCTTTAGTGCACGTTATTACAACTGTTTACTGTCATTTTAAGAAAATTCGAGTCATGTCACTTGAACTAGACACGAGACACTATATTTAAATGTTTTTGCACTTCACAGCGGTTGAGTTCTGTTTGATTTGAAAATCAACATAACATAGCTTAAGCTCTGTTCCCACTACATGGAAGGTAAAAAATTTGATGGTGAAAAGTAATAGAAGAAAATTAAATGAATTAAATGAACTAGTTCAGAACATTAAAATTGTTTGAAACCCTAACTTTTATCAAATGTGAAAGAAGTTAATAACCTCCAATAGTGAGTGTAGTTCACATTATGGATTTTGCTATTTCCGGGAGCCGATATTTATTTATTAAAGTAATTTGTATGTATTTCCAGAATAAGTTTAAAAATCAATTTGTTTCCAAATGTGCTTATTAATCTCAATTATACTATTTTTTTTTTAAATTATTATTTCCCACATATCCGGTGGTATTTAATTTGGATGTAAATTTGCATTTCGTAAACATATTTCATCTTTCCGCAGGGATGAGAAAGCGGCGGCATTCCAATCACCTTTTATTCCGAGAAAGAAAACAAATGTCTTAATTGTTTTAAAATTTTTTTGTTTTAATTTCTGATTTATTAATGTATGCATTTTCTGAGTTTTTTTTCATGCTACCAGAAAAAATAATGCTCAGACTCATTGTCTCTGAATGGAATGAATGAATGTATTCACATCATGACAATAACATTAATCTGCATGCCACACGAGGCGTGTAATTAACAAATAATTAGAATGTCAGCTTAGTATTTTATACAAATAATTGGGTTGAATGTTTTTGTTAATATTTAAATATACATACACTTGGGAATAAATTAATCAAATTAATATGTTAAGTGTTCTAAAATTATCACAGAAATTCTGTATTAATTTGATTTATTGGATAGCTTAAATGTCGCGGACTGAATCTACGAATATGACACTTTGCATCATGAATGACATTGAATTAAATATTTTTGTGAGTCTAAAATTAGATTTAAAAAAAAAAACTATTAATATCTTGAAATGAACTTGTCAATCTTAATGAAATGACAAATAGGTAAATTGAGATTCAAAAGCGATCTGACATGGACCAACATTTTTTTGGCAGCAGTCTATTGTGTCACTTTTCACTTTCAAAGTATGTCATACGATCAACTCTGGTCTTAAAAGTTAATGGTCTTTGAAGTTACACGGAAAGAATTCTTAGATCAGATCACGAAAAATAAGCTGCAAATCACGTCAAATGAATCCAGGTTTGTACCTTGGATTGGAAAATAATAAATCTATACTTTCTATTTGCAATTTTAGAAAATTTTGCGAAACGAAGATATTGATACTCTATAATCATATTTCAACATCTTTTAGTATCAATAATTCGATCGAGAGAAGCAAAACATTACCATTCGCAAATCGCAAATTGATCCCCATGAGTATCAATTTTATATTTACTCGGTTGTAAATTGCAAAAGCGAGTCGTAGATTTCAATCTTTTTGTTTTGAATAAAAAATCTGTTTTTGAAAAAACTACTGGTAAAGTCGTAAATTGCAACTCCAATTTGCAAATTTGTAACATTATATCGCTTTGGGAGGAAGCAACTTTTATTGAAATTAATGCATATATTATTATTTATTGAAAAATGTAACTTTTACTTACTTGGCTGATTCTAGGAATCGAACTCGAGACCCTCTGCATACCAACCTAGCACACATCTACTAGGCCATGGTGATGCATCCAAGTCGGATATCAAAATTAATAATAAGAAGCAACCTGAATATGAGTTACATTTTAGGGGTGTTCTGAATTAAGATTATGTTTTATTGGCGACAAAAATATAGTCGTCTTATTTTGGACGTCTAACCTCTATTGTACAATTTTTTGTGATGATCATTTAAATAAAGGTAAGAAATTGTATATAATGTGTAGTTGAAATTCAACCTTGTACTCCCTATGTACATAATAGAACTACAAAAAAGGCATTATTGGAGACACAAGCGGGGCCAGGGCCTAAAGACTTATATTCTGAACGATTCCTGTATGTGCGTTCATATTCTGGTGGAATATCATTTCCCGCTGAATCCGAATGGCTTACAAAGATCCACTTTTAATATTAACCAGATTTATTTTTCGAGGATTTTACATTTCCTCAAAAGAGACAGTACCACAAAAAAAAAAGATAATTATTAGTTCGAGGCAGGGATCGAACTCCGGACCTTCGACGTAGCCGTCAGACACACTTGAGTTGAATTTAATACTCAGTGATTGTAAATCACGAACAAATTTTAGCAAATCCAGATTGGGAAAAAGTATAAATGGAATTATTCCCTTGAATCAGTAAATTGCGATAAAAAGGTTGTAATTTACTTTGAAGGGCACAAGCTTAAATTATAACTTTTAATTGTAAATCTCAACTTAGGAATTGTTGTAATTTGAGATGAATTGAAAGTTAAATTGCCAATTGTTCTATCAGTTTCGAATCAAAACGCCGTGATTTACAAAAAAAACATGTTTTGTAAATTGCAACTGAATATTTCGCAATTGGTGATTTTTCAATTCTCTCCGTGTATACGAAATTTGCTTGAATCCATATTTGCCGATAAAATATTAAAATTGTAATTCTCGTACAGACAAACCATTGAGTACAATAATTATATTATAGTGGCTGTGTTAATCAACAGTTCAATATTTTTCTTCAGAAACTATTTCCATTGACAGATATCTAAAATTCATTTAGCATGTCTTTGAGTAAACTGTGTCAAGATTCTTTGTTTTCAATTACAAATTATAATTTTGTTCACATAAGAATAAAGAAAAATTTGAAATTTTCAAAAGGGTAGTAACTATTGGGAAATCCCACCATCTGTCAATGTAGACATAATAAAACAAAAAATAAGATGACAGATATTTACCAAAATGTCAATACTTCTTTCAAATGTAGCACTTTCATTATGTTTTTTGTTTAAAAGTTTGATATCCATCTGCGTAGTTGTTTAAGTACTCCAAATTTCTACGGATCCATATTTTAGTTCCATAAAGAGTTGTACAATTCGTAGGAACTTACAAAAAGTGGAAATTGCCTTATTTGGAGCAAGAGGGCTATGTAAAATCAATTAAGCTTTTGCCAAACATCGGAATACCATATTACTTACTTACACTAACCATCCCGTGTTGGATTGAAACGGCGACCCTTTAGTGACAATTGAAATTCAGCTACAAAGACGAAAGCAGCACTTTTGAGAAATGCTAAATGACTCAAATCCTCAATTGACACAAGTCCACAAACACGTACAGAGATAAAAAAGCTTTACATCTTTTACAGAAAATAAAACCGTCTGAATTCAGCGGCATAGCTGCAGAAGTCCTAAAATCAGACTCTGAAGCAACTCCCCGTATTTTTCTTAAACTTGTTCAGCCTGTTTGAGAGAGTGAAACTCATCCCCGGATCAAGGAACTACAAGGATTAAGTTATTGTAGAGTTA
Source organism: Platycheirus albimanus (assembly GCA_916050605.2). Lineage (NCBI taxonomy): Eukaryota > Metazoa > Arthropoda > Insecta > Diptera > Syrphidae > Platycheirus > Platycheirus albimanus. The sequence continues at coordinate 72,453,706 of OU696696.1, forward strand.
TCAAAGAAAATAGTTCTCCAAAGCTGTAATAACTGGCATACCATTGACATTCTTTCGGTTGTTCTGAAGTTAATGGATCGAGTCTACATTCAAAGTGCTGCTTCAGCGAAATAGCCAGATGCATTCCTCCCCTTAAACGATTTCCCCGTAACACTCGCATCGCTAAAATTAACCCTAATGTGCATCGATATCTCCTTTTATCTTCTATCCTACGGGCCTACGTCATCCTTTGTCTGCACACACATTCTGAAAATCTGTTAGCCGCACACCATCATACCGAAAGTTGAATTGTGGATTAGGATCATCTAGAAAAAAATGGATGCCGACATCATACAACGGAAATGTCGTTGGAGAGGCTAGAAAACACTGAGGAAACCCAGCGCTGCTGTAAATTCACCTAGATAACAAACATAAATGTGTATCACATCGAAAATTTATAGGCTTATAAGAGTTTGTCACGATTCTCACTTTGTTTTCTGTTTAGTTAGAAGTGGATCTGTAGAGTCGTTACAAAATACCTATTAAACAGATCCAATTAGTATTGAATTTTTAAATCAAAATATAATTATTAAGCAGTGTGTATTCTGCTTTATGACATTCTTTTTACAACTTTATAACAGCTGTCAAAATTATTTATGTCATGTTTCACCAACAATTTAAATCTTTTTACACATACCAAACATTGTAAATTTATTGTAAAATTAGCTTTATACTGTATTTTAAGTTGTATTTTTTTAAATTTTGAATTTATATTTCATGTATATAATGTAGGTTCACTAACGAGAAGTAAGAAATTACTACGAACATGACGAAACTTCATTGCAAGACAACTCGTTTAAGTATTGTTTTGAAATCGCAACAAAAGCTTTTTCAGAAATTGTATCACTATTTAATTTCATGTATTGTAACAACGACTATGAGTCTTACTTGTCGTCCTGTCAAAGTGTAAAGCTTTCTGAACATTTGACAAGAACTACGAAACTACTGTATGCTACTACCAAATTGATTGTTTTCATTTTTCTGGTTCAATATATTTTAAGGATTTAAGTAATTAAAAAATTGACCAACATTTTGTATCTACTCCCTAGCGTCGGAATATTATAGTTTTATACTAAAATTTTGTTTGATGTTTTTTCATAAAAAAGCAATAAAATTTATTGTTTTATCATTTTATGGGCAACTCAGTGTGATTTAAAAAAAATTAAGATTCCTCTATGTATTTAAGTTTTTTTTTTTTTATAACATAAACCACATACACATGCACATAGAAAAAAATTAAAAACATGTTTGTCTTTATCATAATTCCATTTGATCGCTTTCTTATAATCTGTATCTTTAAAACCCAGCCTATTATTCCTCTATACCACGTGTTCATTCCGTATTTTTCCTTCTTCTAGACGACTGTATGTAAGTCCATGTAAACCAATTCATTTGATACTAGAAGTTTTGTAAATTTTGTATTTCTCTTCGAGGAACTTTGCTTATAACTTCCTAATACAGGAGCTTCTGCAAAAAAATCAAATATGTTGATCTTTTTCCGGCTTAACAATCAAACAATAGTCCTGACCTGATCACACCAGGTCACCTGTAGATACGTTTTAATCAACAATTATGAGTTTCAAAGCGACTCTCCTTAGCCATTATTATACCGATTTCTCAAAGAATCACTTTAACAGTTAATGTTTAAAAAAAAAATCACGACTGGGTCGCACGTACTTGCTTTGTAAGGTAGCACGATGTTAACAAATTTTTCGAGCAAAAACAACTGCTCTTTGTTGTATAAAATAACCAAAAACTTCCCAAAAAATGCCTACTAAGTAAATCAAAATTGTTAAACTTAAACTTTTGAAAAACTTGATAAAATCTAAAAATGCTTGACTAAAATTGAAAAACCCTATATAAGTGAGCTACCGTTAAGAAAAAAATTAATACATAAAGGGTGGTCCAAAAGAAGTCACCCGCCCATCGGAAGATGCTCTCATTTTTGCAAATGGCCGCCAATGTCAAATCTGTTTTGACATTTGTGGACTAGACAGATGCAGAATACAAGTGAGCTAGTGATGGAGAGATACATGAACCGACATGAACCGATATTCTGAAGGCGGCGTTCCCGGGTCGCCTCATCTCTCGTTTTGGCGATTTGCACTGACCCGCAAGATCGCCCGATTTAACCGTTTCAGACTTTTTTTGTGGGGTTTTTGAAGTCCCGTGTTAACGTGAACAAGCCCGAGACTCTGGAAGCCCTCAAGGACAACATTCGACACGAGTGCGAGAATCTGTCGCCCGAAGTTCTCGCTGAAATGATGAAGAATGCCATCAAACGAGCAATCAATTGTAACGCGCCCATTTGGCCGATATAATCTTCTCGACTTAACCAACACGGAGAGAATTGAAAAATCACCAATTGCGAAATATTCAGTTGCAATTTACAAAACATGTTTTTTTTGTAAATCACGGCGCTTTGATTCGAAACTGATAGAACAATTGGCAATTTAACTTTCAATTCATCGCAAATTACAACAATTCCTGAGTTGAGATTTACAATTAAAAGTTATAATTCAAGCTTGTGCCCTTCAAAGTAAATTACAACCTTTTTGTCGCAATTTACTACTTCAAAGGAATAATTCCAGTTATACTTTTTACCAATCTGGAATTGCTAAAATTTTTTCGTGATTTACAATCACTGAGTATTAAATTCAACTCAAGTGTGTCTGACGGCTACGTCGAAGGTCCGGAGTTCGATCCCTGCCTCCAACTAATAATTATCTTTTTTTTTTTTGGTACTGTCTCTTTTGAGGAAATGTAAAATCCTCGAAAAATAAATCTGGTTAATATTAAAAGTGGATCTTTGTAAGCCATTCGGATTTAGCGGGAAATGATATTCCACCAGAATATCAACGCACATACAGAAATCGTTCAGAATATAAGTCATTAGGCCCTGGCCCCGCTTGTGTCTCCAATAATGCCTTTTTTGTAGTTCTATTATGTACATAGGGAGTACAAGGTTGAATTTCAACTACACATTATATACAATTTCTTACCTTTATTTAAATGATCATCACACAAAATTGTACATTAGAGGTTAGACGTCCAAAATAAGACGACTATATTTTTCTCGCCAATAAAACATAATCTTAATTCAGAACACCCCTAAAATGTAACTCATATTCAGATTGCTTCTTATTATTAATTTTGATATCCGACTTGGATGCATCACCATGGCCTAGTAGATGTGTGCTAGGTTGGTATGCAGAGGGTCTCGAGTTCGATTCCTAGAATCAGCCAAGTTAGTAAAAGTTACATTGTTCAATAAAAAATAATAAATGCTTTTCAATAAATAGAAAACGTTGCTCCTCTCAAAGCAATATAATTTGTTACAAATTGAGTAAAATGGGGTTGCAATTTACGACTTTACCACTCATTTTTTCAAAAACATATTTTTGATTCAAAACAAAAAGATGGAAATCTACGACTAGCTTTTTTGCAATTTACAATCGAGTAAATATAAAATTGATACAAATTTGGATCAATTTTCGATTCGCGATGACAATGTTTTATTTCTCAGGATCGAATTATTGACCCAAAAAAGTGGTAATTTGCTATTTTTGAGTGTCAATATCTTCATTTCGTTCAATTTTGAAAATTGCGAACAAGGAGTCGTAATTTACAAAACCCCGAGCTAGGGTGAGAAACTGCATAAGATTTTCGTGATTTGCAGCTCTTTTTTCTTGATCTGATCTAAAAATTCTTTCCGTGAATACAATAATTCTTAAGGTTCAAATAAACATAATCAAAAAACAGAATCGAAATTTTTCATTTAGAAAAAAAAAGAGCGCAAACAACATCGGATGGATGACTTCTTTTGGCTCACCCTGTATTTATATACCATCTTTGGGTGCTATGGAATATATATACCTAAGCCAGTTTGAACCATTTCGTTAATGTCATTGTCCACTTATGGCCAGTTTAATAAAACCATTAAAAACTGATTTGAAAAAAGCCGTTAAAACCAGATCTCCGTTATTTGCATTTTTAGCCAAAAACTAAAAACGCAGTTTTCTTTAAAACATTCTAAGAGTAAAACATAAAGTTTAATGAAAATCGTTAGAGTCGTTTTTGAGCTAATTGGAAAAATTTTGACTAAAACTAAACGGTTTTCTGTATGGGAGCGAGCCACCGTTTAGAAATGCTTCACTGAAAAAATTGCAATGCCATTCTGTAGAAAGCCGTGAGGAACTGTGCGAAAGAAAAGTTTGAGTTAATTCAATCAAGATGGTCCCATGCGGACTTATGGCCATTTGAAAAAAAGCCTTTGACCTGGTTTTCGTTACGACCATTTAAGCCAAAAACAAAAAAACGCAGTACTATCAGAAATGTCCAAGTTTTTTTAAAATTTTGAGTTTAATCAAAATCTTTAGAGTCGTTTTCGAGCTGATCCAAAATGAAAAAAACCGTTACTTGAAAGGTACCAGTTTGAGCCGCGCTAAAATAAAATAGAAAAAACCTCGGCAATTAAAAATATGAAATTTGAAGAAAATATGCCAAGCGGTTCTGGCTGTAGCTTGACGTGGAAAAGCGCATAGACAGACAGACCGACGGACGCCATGGCAAATACCGCTTTTTTGGACTTCTCCATTATGGTTATGTCATGTTTGAATTTTTTCTGCACGAAACCAATACTTGCCCTAAACAGCAAGTAAAAATGGCCTTAAGGTACAGAAAACACACAGCGATACAACTGTTCATTTAAATAAAAGCTTAAGCCTTTAATCTATAAGAAGTTATAATATCAAGTAAATATTTAAAAAAATCTATATTAAAAAAAAAAACAACAAAAAAGTGCGCATACGCCACAGTGCTTAAAAAAAATAATATTCTATTTTTAAAATAATTTGAGTTAAGACTTTCCCAGGTATGGAACAGTGATAAAATTAATGAACTTTGTTTTAAATTTGAATGCTAATGTAAAGTGAAACCATTTGAATGGAGTAAAAGTGTGTGTAGACATCTAAATTTTTGATTTGATTTTTCCATTAACATACATTTCTTAAAGTTAAAACAAATATTTGATTAAGTAATTAAGTTTAATGATATGATTTTCTAAACACATCTTTTTAACAATATATAACTTGCGGAAATAAAAACCTAAAAATAAAAACACTGTTTTTCATTGAGTTAAATTCATTTCTTCAAGTCGAAGTTCCCCAAAAAATCAAATCAAAATTCACAACAAATTGTAAAGCATGGTGAGTGGAAAATTTAAAACCATCATCACGATCGCATCACATACTATTTTGCTTTTTTTTTGTGAAACATCTATTCGCCGCCCATAAGTTCACAACTAAAAAGAAAACAATCGCAAAATCAATTCAAACTCAATATTTTAAGCAAAAAATAACAACGAAACCTGGCCTTGCATATAAATTTCTTAAAAATCAAACAAAAAAGGCGAGTCAAACAGCTGGATGAGCTAATAGGCATTTCTGACGAACCCCAAAAAATTTAATAATAAAAAAAAAAAAAAAACAAGACAGTAGCTCCATCGACCAAAAGTGGGAGTCTTTAGAGACAAGTTATTCATCAAACCAAAATCTAAAAAAAGAAAGAAATTAACTCTGTGGAATGCAACAACCACGTTTCATGATTCCGATACAAAATTTATCACTCGAATAAATCGAATAACAGAGTCTCTGTTCGTTGCATCACTTGAGCAGCCGCCCGATCACCACCGCCCGCCGCCATATCGAATTTGAGTTACAAGTCTCAGTTTTGTGATCACTGATTCACTGATCGCCAAATGATCTTGCAAATCCACGTTAATAACAGTAAAACAGTTTCATATTAATGGCACCCGAACAACTAGATCGATAGTGAACAAAAAATTAAAAAAAAAAATCACTTACCCTTGCTTCTCGTATAAATTGAGTTGGAAACAAATTCCCGGAAGCTTATCTTCTCAGCAGCGATTAGTTTTGATTTGAAGTTTTGAATAATTTTTTTTTTGTATTTTCAATCACAAAACAGTAAAATATAGTAACAAACTTCTCCAAAAGATACAAAACAGTATTGCAAAGATTTAATTAGAAAAAGATACAATTTTGAATTTTCGATCTTTCGCTATAATCACAATCCACTTCCACCTTAACTCAAATCACTGGACAATTTCGTATGATTTTTTTTTCTAGAAAATTTTAGCAAATTTGAGTGCATTCACTTCTAAAACGATGGAAAAATTTAGTAAAAGATTAACACACAAAAAAAAATTAAAACCGTTTCTTCAGGTCGATATGGCTTGAGCAAAACTTTTATTTGTGAGGCTTGAATGCGCGTCGGAACCAGACTGAAAAAGCTCGCCAAGCCAAACGCTTATTTATTGTGAGTATGAAATTTATTTTACTTTTTGAAAGATTGAAAGATACATTTTTTGCGCTAGCTTAAAATTGGCGATAATATATAAATCCGGCATGAGGGTGACCTGTATTATGTGAGGTTCCAAAGTGGCTTTTACTTTAACAACTCAGACTAACAGATAAGCAGAGAACAATAAGTCGTGATACTCTCCATTCTCCAAGAGTAAAAGAGCTCTAAGCTTGTTTAAAGCGAGTATCTCTTCCAGCTTTGTTTGACTCTTTGCATTGTAAAATTTTTGTTTGGCAACAAATTCAGCCGGCCGGTGTGAAAAATGTATCAATACTCTTAAAATGCTTAAAAAAAATTCGAAGTAAGTCCAAGTTCAAATTCTGAAAGTGAATTCAACGTATGTATACTCGTAAGAGATGGAGCCGAAGTTGATGTTGCCACTTAGCATCCGGGGGTAGATACTTTGAGTTCCAATGGATACTCGTCGTACAGATGGAACTACATATCTACCATATAGATATGTGAGGAGTTTTGGCCACGTGATTTTGTTATTGTTTACATTTATCGTTCAACAGATTGTCAATCAAATTGAGCCACGCTTTTTGCTTTAATTTATTGTTTCTAAAACTGATGATCGTTAACTAGGTTAGTGCTAAGGGCAATTTAATTTGATGCTGGCAGCGTGATCCAGAATTGGATTAAACTAGAGGGTTTATAAATAAAACAATTTAATGGTTTTGTTTTGGATTGTGTAATCATTTATTGATTTATTGTTTTTGTGTTGTCTTTATTGGTTACATTGTTTGGGGTGTACCTTGTTTGGGTTTCAATTTAAAAGTCAAATGACATAACAAAAACTTAAGGGTGCTGCACCTCCAAGTTTCAATGGGCTGAATTCATATCTATTTCACGGCTGCCAAGCCAATCATCAGAAGCTTTTGGTGCGGGTTTACCACGATATCTAGAAAAAAAAAATCTAGAGCAACAAAATCTAGAAAGAGAATAAGGAGAAATAAAAATCTAGAATTAGCAAAATCCAGAAAACCCAAAATCTAGAAAACCTCAATCACGAAAAACAAAAATCGAGAAAAAAATCTAGAATGGACAAAATCTAGAATTAGTATTAATTTTTGAGACAATGGTTATAGAACACTTTTTTTCTAGACTATTCTAGATTTCCATCTTTCTAGATTTTTACTACTTCTAGATTTTATCTTTCTATATATTTTTTTTTATAGATTTTGTCCTTCCTAGATTCTGTCACTCTGGATATTGTCGTGATCCCTTTTAGTGCTGCTTAGTTAATTAATTGAAAAACTTTTTCCAACAGTAAGAACTGAACCTTGAACCTAGACCAAGCTGACTCCGAAGCAAATGCACTACGTATACAACTATTGGAGATTCATTATTTAATTTGAAGCCGTTATAATACAAAAAAAAAAAAAAAAATGTACGGCTGAGTCGCACGAACTTACTCTTATGCTTAATTTGAATGTTTTTAAAAATACCGTTTTGTGGGAAAAATTATCTCAAAATTCGTTTCAACCAGATAAAAGATCTGTCTGGATATAACAACACCCACAAAGTCTTATCAAAACAGTTGAAGCTGAAATCGTATTGAGCAAACATAAAACGGCGTGAATAGACAGATATGAACAATACAGGTCCATGTTACACATCTTGGTATCCCTACAAAGCTCGATCGATTGCAAAGGATGACTACGGTACGGAGTGCTCGGTCTGCTTAAGACAAGGTGACGAGCTGTTAGCTGTTATGTAACCTCTCCAACATCTTTCTTGAGGCAATCGTAGGTAACTCGCATGTTAGCAACGGCGGTACGATTTCGAGCACCGCAAGAATTTGTAAGGCTGTTTATCAAGATAAGACAAAATGTATATGCTGTCCTCAGGTGCAGAGTGTTATTATTCTAGGCCTGGGTCAAAACGTCACGAGGGACAGATATACCTTTCAAGTGGTTTGGCAGTGTTCTACAATCTTCGTTTTCTTTTCTGCCGGCGACTGCCAACGCTCTATAGATCCGTATGTGGGAACTACCGAGTTGACCTCAGGAAGTGGTTGCAAGCCTCCCTGTTTTGGATTGTCCCATATCTGAGGCCGCTTAAATACTGGGTGTCGCTGCATTTGGTTTTACCAAGGTTTAATGGCCCACATACCCTCTTGACATCATATTGGAATATTGTATGATAATGTAATTTTTAGGGGGTTTTCAGTCTCTCCTTTGAACGTAAAGGCTTCCTCGGATCTTCGTACTTTTTTTCGATAAAGCTTTGTTATTCCTACTGTCACACGAAGAATCTTCATCTCAGCTGCTTCTAAATGACTCTCTAATACGTTTTGTACATTGTCCAACATTGTGAACCCTATATGAATACCGGACGCACAACTTAGGTGTAGACTGTAGTCTTCCTTTCAGCTTAGGGGGCATTCTATCCATACGACAAGGGCTCGTTGCACAGATGAACTCTCAAAGTGCATCCTTGCACTATACGAGACACATATCATCCCCGTCCTGCTGTATTTGATAGAAGCGTGGCCACTGACACAATCATTCGTTAGGCTTACTATGAGAGAAACATTTTTGGGTGATTTTCGGCCCTGTAGGTTTCAATATGTTGTATGGAGGAAAAGAATCACAAACAATTATTGTATCCTTATACAGGGTGATTCACCTTAAGTGTGCCAAAAAGTCAGGGCGTTAGGGTCGAGACAAGAAAAAAAAAATTTATTGGAAGGGAAAATATATTTTTAAACTAAATTTTTTCAAAAATGTTAATAATTAAGTACCTACTATACTACTATTTTTGTTGTCAAAATTCAATGTTCTAATACATTTTCAGTCAAAAACAGAAAACAGGATGCTTAAATATCTTCTATATACAATTTTTTTCATGTCTTGACCCAACATCAACGCTCTAGCTTTTTGGCACACCTTAGGCAAATCACCCTGTGTATAGTGGTAGTGACATTGAACTATTAAAGCAAAGAACAAAGCTACTTAGAGGAAGGGGGCATGTGGAACGTGTGAATGGATTAGCACTAGTTGAGGTCTTGGTCTAGAATGAACTGTAAAGGACTATTCACATGAAAGCGACCAACGAATGAACGAAGTAAAATTTTGAGGTTAGTAGCGCACGAATAATTTATTCGTTGCAATGTGGATGGTATGTGCATGGAACGCGAATAGGGTTTGATAATTCGTAACAGTCAGATTGAAATTAGCGACGAACAACTTGTTTTCAATAAAATTTCTTTTTTTCTTCAATTAAAATGGCAATTTTAGCATCTTAACATTAGATTTAATGAGTTTCTATAATCTTAAAATAGTTTTTGTTGCAAAATATTGTTTAGAAGTATGAACAATCTTATGTATTCGTTCATTCGTTGGTCGCTCTCATGTGAATAGTCCTTAAGAGCCACCTGAAGGACTATGGGGCTCTATACCTTTTGCATTGCATATATAAACTATAGTATTCCCACTTGAGGTGCGCCATCTCTCGACGAAAAACTAAGCTCTAGAATACCGTGGGAGGCAACAACAACAATTTCCACCATTTTAATTGTTGTTGTTGCTTCCCATGGTATTCTAGAGCTTAGTTTTTCGTCGATAGATGGCGCGCCTCAAGTGGTAGTACTATAGTTTATATATACAATGAGTTTTGTCAGCTGCCAAATCTCGAGTATCATTTATCGAACTTGAAGGTCAAACAAAACTAATTTGCCTGCAATTTCAACACTCACAGACTCTGAAACTATTTAATTTAACAAATAAATACTTTTTTATTTATTACACAGGAAAATGTTTTATATTTGGCGCTTCTTTAAAGAATAAAGATAGGCGCAAACGAATTTGAATTTTCTTGCTTGTCGTCCACGTTATTTCGTTTGACGTTTCTCTCTGGATCCCCATTCACATGAGAGCGATCAACGAACAACGAATGAATGATTATTTGCCTATTTTGACGTTTCATTAATTTCAAAATTGCTTTTATTCGTTGCGAACAATGAACGTCATATATCCTTATATCACAAATTGAACAGTAAGATTTTGAGGTTATCCTTGAACGAATAATTTATTCGTTGCGATGTGAATGGTACATGTAACGCGAATAGACTTTAACAATTCGTAGCAAACATTTTGCAGTTCACGTTGAACAATTTATTTAATGCAATTTTATTAATTTAAACAATAAAACTTACCTATTTTAGTATACCAATATATTTCAAAATTCAATCTCTATCGATTGGTATGGTTTGAACTAAGAAACAAATCTATGCTTAAATTTAATTTGTTCACCAATCCGTTCATTCGTTGGTCGCTCTCATGTGAACACTCCTTTAGATAAACAAATAAGTAAAATGCAACATTCATTTGTGTCACAACCACTGCATGCTAGGTGCCGCTGCTTTCTTCTATGGGTTTTAGTAAACAGCTATTAAAAACGCAGTTATCCCAACCAGAGGGCTCTACAGCCAAAAACATAGTAGCTAGAGAGTGTTAAAGAGTGTTCACTCATAATGTTTAGACAATAAACTAACGAATTATCGAATAAGTGAAAAGCTAACTTAGCTAAAAACAAGAGCGAGGGATGGAGATTGAATTTTCAAATATTTCAGTATTAAAAACTTATGCATTTTAAAATGTTTAGATTAAATAAAACTTTGTTAAAAATGTCACTGTGTCTGTAATGAGAAATTAGTTGATGTTCAGTACATTCACATATTACAAACACGCCTTGGATCAAGTGTTTTTGAATGCTGATTTATGTTTTTATAAAAAAATCTTTTTTTAGTATTCTTTCTTCCAAAGAAACATAACTAAGTACGAGTATGCTTGAAGAAATCTGTGTTAAAAAACTTTCCATCATATGATTGTTAATCAGTGTGTTAACAATAAATAAAATCCATTCAGAAGATTAGAAAATATGAATCATTTGAAGATTGGATTTTTTTTTTTTAATTCAAATTATTCAACAATCCTAAGAGTTCAAAGTTCTAAAATATATTAGTTGAAGCTGCTTTTAAGAGGTTTAACTTTTAATTTAATAGGAAAAAAGATGGATTCTTATCTGGAAATAATTCACACTTCTTGATTATTTGCACTTGAAAAGTCCTTCTTATCAATCTGTTACATATTAAATTAGCTAACTACAAGTTCAACTACGTTGCAGTTTTTTTTTTTTATAAAAACGGAAATTTACATTCATAATCAAAAAATACTACGTATTTCTTTTTAGGATGGCTTTTAACAAATCGAAGTTTTATTCATGACTTTTGATTTTTATACTTAAAACTTTCCAAAGGTTATGAAAAAAATTTAGAACAGGCCTGTGGGCAAATCAGACTGATCGCATTTTTAGAAAAAAAAAAAAACCTAAACAAGAGCGTTCATCATGATAAGAACTATTTCGTGTTGTATTTAAAATTTATCAGTTAGGTAATTTTATAATTTCTAAAATTGAAATCAACTTGTACACGTGTGACTGATGAAACAAGTAAGCGTCCAGTTGCTATAACAAATTATGAAACTAAATGGACTCAACACTTATTAGTTATTAGATAATTTAATTTAAAATTAAATGAAACAATACAATAACAAAAAAGGCACAGCGGTTGGACCAGACGAGAAACCTTCAGAGTTTTGGAAAAAGATGGGTTTTTAATCTGAGTCACATGGCTTGTGATTTGCATCTCCATGTTAGAAAGAGGTGATCGGACACAGTACACATATTAAAGGTAATATCTTTAGCGTTTTTATTTTTGCATACTTCTGCGCATCTGTCAAAATAAAGAAAAATGGCTGGCTCTGGAGACACTTTAACTTTTTTGCATGTAAAAATAGTACAGAAACCTCGTGGTTTTTTTAAAAGTGATTGTCTTAGATGATTAAATTTATATAAATAAGCATATATTTAATAAAAAAGATAAATTTTTGTTGATTTTTACCACCATTATGTCTCCCTGTTCAGCCATTTTTTTTAATTTGAGCTGCCAAAGTGACAGATCAGGTTTTGACAACCTGCGCAATATATTACCTTCAATAAGTGTACTGTGGTGATCGGATGCCTAACTAATGGGGGGAAAATATCCTTCCTTCTTGTATGTAAGACTATAGTCTACTATCCCGTTTATGACCTGAGCACAATGGTGTAGCTGCAGCAGTAGTAACGTAGCACTGTCACCAGTTAATTGTACGTTATTCGTATTGCACGGCTACAATATGTGAAGTTGCAGCTGCAGCACAGAAAGAGGTTGAAGTACATACAAATAAACAACAAATGAAATGACAAACACTATTTTTGTTTGAATTCAATGCTACACCATTGTATTCGTGCATGCTGATGCTTAGTGAGTTACTTTTTTGACATTAACTTTGACAGTGCTACATATTGAGGTACTACTGCTGCAGCTACACCATTGTGTTTAGGCAATTACTGTCTCATTGAAGTATACAGTTCCATCTAGTGTGATCTTTAGTTACTATGGTGCATGAATAGTTTGTTACCTGCCAACTTTCACGTTTTGTTTTAATTGAACCCTCGATCAGGGGGTTTAAGTAAAATATAATTTCCATAGGTACATGCATTTTTCTTTTTTTTCGTTAACACACGCAAGAGGTGCTTATTTCATTAAAATAGTAAATGGATCAAGTTGATTTATTAAAACAGCCTTTAACTTTATGAGCCTTAGTTCGAAAATTGGTATTTTACCGCCTAATGATGTTCAATATATGTACATATTTCGATGCCGCTCGTAAGTCTTAGGTCTTAGGACGGCTAATAATTGATTGATGGATGGATTTAAGAGGTTTTTAGGCAGCTACACTATCGCCAAACTCTATTTTGCATTAGCTTTGAATACAGATGGCGCCACCGTCAAAAATGTCACCATGAGAGTACAGGTTTTGCAATGGAAACTTTAGTATTAGGTATCATATTGTCGTAATCTATATTGAATTTTGTGTATTAGCTTCTTAATATGGATTCCCTCGCAGCAAAGGATTTGAGTTTTGTCAATCGTCTTCGTGCACATATTTTCCAGATTTTAAATAATAACGGGCCATCTATTGGATATTAGAAGTATTAAATATACAGCGAGAAATGAAACGTCCATTACTGTACCACGCACATGTTGCTAGCTGTCATTTTCGGTTTTGACAGACGAGTTGAAATTTTATTATTTTATTTTATTTAACGAGGTGGACAAGTATCAAAAGTTAAACAAATTCGAATAAAGTACAAAATTTTGTATTAAATTTATCATCAATTAATTGAAAAACATATAAATCTCCTGTCCAATATCATAATGAAAAGACTGAGTGACGAAAGAGCAAAAATTCTCTTTGAAAAACTATCAAAATAGTGAGTAGAATCTTGAAACACATTTTATTTTTATAAATAAATTATTCATTCCAGTGTCGGCAACAACGTGAAACAATTAATTGACCGTCCTGATGGCACATACTGCTTCCGTGAACACAGAGATCGAGTTTATTACGTTTCTGAACGTATCCTCAAGCTATCCGAATGCATGGGACAAGAAAGGCTAATCTGCGTTGGTACATGTTTTGGTAAATTCTCAAAAACCAACAAACTGAAGTTCCACATCACTGCTCTATACTACCTGGCCCCATATGCACAATACAAAGTTTGGGTAAAACCTTCCTTCGAACAGCAATTCTTGTATGGAAATCATATCCCAAAGAATGGATTGGGTCGAATTACAGAGAACACCGGACAGTATCAAGGAGTTGTTGTCTATTCGATGAATGATTTGCCTCTAGGATTTGGAGTGACTGCGAGATCAACAACAGAATGTAAAACGGCTGACCCTCTAGTGAATGTATGCTTCCATCAATCAGATATTGGCGAATACATTCGATCTGAGGATACATTGTTCTGAGTTGGAATGCTCAGACTCGGACTAACTGATAAGGAATTGTGTAGAAATAAGCTAGGAATTCAAATACCTTCGACATTAAATTGTTTTATTAAAAATTTTCTATCAATGTGATGTTTGATGTTTATGTTTTTCTTGGATATGTGCCTCTTGCCTTCGACAAAAATTATGAATGTAGTCGAGGAACGAGGACTCTAAATAAGTCATTTCATTTTGTTTTGGTCATGGTTCTGGAGGAGGGTTTCAACCTAGTTGAACGTCACTTATCAATAGATAGTTTAAGTTCTTAAAAACAAAGCGAGCAAGATTCACAACATTCATGGAAACAACTTTTACTTTTTTAAGAGTTGTATCCAAAGACTATGTTCTGCCATTGACTGAAAACAGTGGCACTGTTGATTTACAACACTGCATCGTGAGACATGGGATGGATTGGGATCCTTTCGCCCGGCAGACTTCTGCTTAGTATGAGTTGAAGGAAGCTAAAATATTTTTCAGAAAAAAGCGCGATGAGGTGCAGTGGCTTCTTTTTACGGCTAAGCATGTAGCTTTTTTTCAATTTAAGCAGTTATGGGGACACTGCAAGTATTCCTTGACACTTCCACAGGCAATGGTTACAAATGATATTATTCCCTTAGCCCCACTCGAAAGTCTTAAGTAAAATATTCGGATAGGAAACTTTATTGGTGAATTTGGGCCAGAAAAATGCAATCACACATGACATCATTACGATGATAGAGAAGTTCGCAATACGGTCCGTCGTCGGTGTATCTGTACGGATGTGCGCTTTTTCACGTCAAGTTATAACCTAAACTGCTTGACGAATTTTCTTCAAACTTCATAATACCTATAGCAGTTTAAAAGAAAACGGTTGCTGACGTTTTTTTTATTTTGCTTTAGCCCGGCTCAAAGTGGTACCTTTTAAGTGGCTCGAAAACGGCTCAAACGATTTTGATTAACCACAAAATTTAACAAACTTGGAGCATTTCTGATATGATGCGATTTTTGTTGTTGGCTCAAATTGTCATAACGGAAATCAGATTTAAACGGAACTTTTTCAAATAATGGCAATTAGTTCCAAACGGCAACGGCTCGATTGAATCGACGCAAACTTTGTTTGGTATACTGCCCATAATCTCGAAAAAGGCCCCTATCTACAAAATGTTTACTTTTCACTTTTTTCTAAATTTGGAGTCTGGGCCTTGTGCCCGATTTTTACTTGCGATTATAGGTACTATAAGGCAAGTTATGCATTCGTAAAAAAAAAAAAAAATTCTAACAATCAAACATGACATAACGATGATAGAGAAGTCGAAAAAAGTGGGTCCGACAATTCTGTCTGTCTGTCTGTCTGTCTGTCTGTCTGTCTGTCCGTGTGTCTATCTGTCTGTATAGTTACCTACAGCCTAAACGGCTCGACCGATTTGCTTCAAATTTGGTACATAGTATTATTATGAAGTCCTACAGAGGTGTTTTTGGAATTAGCATCCTAGCTCCAAAACTAACGGTACCTGCCATACGATTTTTTGTGAAAAATTAAATTTTCTCAAAATCGGCTCCTACGATTTTAATAAAACTTTCTGAGTGATGTTTTCTGTGCAAACTTTATATTTTGGTTGGAATAGATTTTTCAGAAAAAGTCTTATAACGGTACCTCCCATAGGACCGGTTTTTTGAAATCCGATTTTCTCGTAAGCCACTTGACGGATTTCGATGAAATTTTTAATGTAGAAGCCCTTTTATAAAAGAAATAATATAAATTCTTAAATTTTTCAAAAAAAGTTTTTTTGAGTTTTTTAAAAAAGTTTCAAATTTTTTTTTTAATTTTCGTTTTTTCCAAAAACGGCTTAATCTATATTTTTCTAATTTTATTTTTCTGATAAAAACTACAAAGTACTAGAAGCTGGCATACTCAAAAAAAAATTGAAATATATTTTCGAAAAGTTTTTCAAAAAAACTGTTTTTTGAAAAAACTGCTCCAACGATTTTGAAAAAAAAATTTTGTTTAAAATTCAAAAACGTAAAAGAAACCTGATGGCTTACTTCATTTTCTCCAAAAAACGGTTTAGGTATTGATTTTTAAGTGATTTATAAAATTTCATATGATTTTTTCAACGCTTTTTTCCCAAAATCTCAAGCACCCAAGACCATTTTAACACATTAGAGCAAGTTCGTACGACCCAGTCGTGCACTTTATTTTGTATTTATTTCATGATGCTGCATCTTCCAATTGTTTTAAAGAAACACTAGTTAAATTATTAATTTATATTTCCTTAAGTGAAATAAGGTATGACCACAGCGTTTAACGTTTGATGACCGACTCACGCTGAATGAAAAAGAGATAGTTTTCTAAAAGCCCTAACTACAAAACGCAACACATCAAAATTTTAAAGAGCCCTAACTATTACATAGGGCCTTTCATAAGCTGCTGCAGCAAGTTAACGAACCCATGATATTATTTGGAAAAGCCCTATGTCGCAGTCGCAGTTAGAGCTTTTGTATTTAGGACAAAACAAACAAACAAAAATTATTGAAAATAGTAAATTTTTGGACATATGTATGTACATATCGATTTTCAAATTCAATTTTTCAAACGCAACAAAGATCTATCTACACTATTTCCTCAAAACTTAAATAATTTAAACTTGAAGTTATAAGACAACATAAGCGAGAGCTACAGTACGTTTGCAACGAACTGTTGGATACCCTATTCCCCATATTTTTGTATGTGTATGCGTCTGCCTCCCGCAAACAGCCGATGTTTCAGAAACAAAGTTCTTCTTAAGCAGACAGAAAAAAATTCAATAACATTAATTTTGTGCGGTGTTATGTTCAATTAGTGCTGGCGCAATAAAAAAAGCAGTGCGCCACGCCCAAAGTTAAAACGTTTTATTGCCAAGGCAATTGTTATGAGCTCAGTGACATTCAATTTTATTCTTGCAGATCGATTTGAACAAAACGAGACAAAACTTAAATTTTTAAAAATTAGATTTGGAATTGAAATAGCGATTATGGGTGTTTTTAACAATTCTTGGACCACACTACTCTGCTACGTAACCAAGGAATATGAATCCAAGAGTTCATCCTTTAACTTCAAAACAGCGAACGATAGTTAAAAAACGTTAAAAAATTAATGCATTATACAACTTTTGACGGAAACGCCCCTTCAAAGTGGGCGTGTCTTAAAAATTTGACGCACTAACTGAGCTTTGATCAGTATTTAGGCATATCTGTAAAACTACAACTGAATCGAGTAGTTTTTAAACGATCTTTCCTGAACAAAGGTATTTTATCAAAATCACGCCTTTAAAAGTGGGCGTATTGAAAAAATGTACACAAGAAAATGTAGAGATATATTTCTCAAATAACGAACGGAAGGAAAAAGGTTTAAATTAAATATTGGAAGTGCCTTAAATTTTTGAGACTACGTTTTTCGATCTTTCATGAAAAGTGGGCGTAAGCCACGCCCAAAATTCAAAACTTTCTTTTCATACACAAACCTTTTAGTTTCTATTAAGAGACGCAAAATTTTGGCTTGCGGATTCATTATAAATACCGTTTATTTACAAAAACAATTTTTGTATAGTTTCTAATGAAAAGTGGGCGTCAGCCGCGCCCAAAATCAATTTTATACGCAAGATGTTTATGTGCAAGTAATACTCACAAAATTTAATGTTTTTCGCTTGAATATAACAATTGTTATTTTATAAAAACAATATTGATGGTTTTGTATGAAAAATGGGCGTCAGCCACGCCCAAACTGAAATACTTTTATTTGATTGGAAGAAGGTTTACCTAAAGCTTACGTGTGCAAAATTTTAGCGTTATGCTTTTATCGTAACTGTACAAAAAACATAATTTAATTTTATTAAATTGAGGTTGTTCATTAAAAATGGCAATTGTGGGCGTGTTTGTGGGCGGATTTTACCGGTTCACGAACTTAGCCTTGCTCTTGAACCATAGATTATATATATCAAATTTCAGCTTTCTAGCTCAAAAATTGCGACCTCTAGAGAGTATACATACGGACGGACATGGCTAAATCGACTAGGCTTTTGATTCTGAGTCAGAATATATTGTATATGTATACTTTTCTATACCTAACGGTATTATTTCTCTATGTTACAAACTCCACACCAAATACAATATACCCATTCTATGGAATAGGGTATAAAAATAAAGAACACATTGAGCTTATGGCTGAATAACAACGACGCGTTCACCTCAGCTTCGCGTACGTTACGTCGAACAAGCTTTACGGACGCGTCGAGATGAAAGCTGACATGTTTGACGTTTCATTAAATCAAATAATCGAAATTAATAATTCTGAGGAAACGAATATTTTATTTGTCTTGCAATGGAAACAGAAAATCTAATTTCAATTATAGAAGTTTTTGGAAAAGTGGCTTATACTGCTTTTTTAGCATGCGAGGAGTTTGACAAAGAGGATTCAAATCGGCGTTGGTGGGTCCGGGAGTTAAATCTAAGAAGGGATGAAGAAGGATTCTTCGCTCTGAACTTCAAAGCAATTAAAGGAAAAGATCCTGAACAATTTTTTAAAATAACGAGGATGTCTGCACAATCTTTTGAATTGCTCCGGGCACTCGTTGAACCTCACCTAGAAAAAAAATCTATGAGAACACCCATTGAGCCAAGTGCGAGGCTATTCTTTGCGCTAATGTATGTATGTAGGTATATTACCTCCTTTCTCTGTTCAATAAAAGCGGAACATTGTTTTCAAAATTAGTTACCTTTCAAAAGGAGTACCTAAGAAAGAACTAGCATGGATGTTCCGCATGGGACTTTCCACAGTTGGAATTATTAAATTTTCTTCGAAAGACATCTGAAAATCAACATTTTATTTAAGATTTAACTAATATAAACAAATTTAATATCATTACCTCGATTTTTCCTTGCGAAAAACACAGAAAACAATTCAAATTAATTATGTTCAATAAGCCGAAACAGTAATTTAAAACGTCAAACGCGCGCAAATATTCAAATATTTCAACTTTTGCTTCAGCTTCGCTCATTGCTACGTGGTTTGTGTACTTACTTTTGTATATCAAAACGTAACGTTAAAGCTCAACGTTTCATTGTGAGCATTCGAGGAGATCCACAACCATTTCGTCACCCCAGTATTGGAGTGATCTAAACGACAAAAACATAGTTTCGAGAAAACGACGTTTTAAGTTTGAATATGAATAAAAAAAAAATCTTCAGGAAAACAACCTCTCCACAAATTTATTAATTTAGTGGCTCTTTATTTCTACTTTATGCTCTAATTCTTGTTTCAATCGGTCTATTGGTTGTTTTGTAACCTCAAGATGAAAAAAAGGAAATTGCATATGTGGCATGATTTTTATTTCAAATAATGCGTATTTGTATGGTATGAGGCACTTTTTGACCAACCTATGTGGCATTTAAACATGGAACGAGATTGTGATTTTTGGATGCGTATGTGGCATATTTCCATACAAAATTTTAAATAAAAGCATTTTTTTAAACTGTTGTTATTTTATTTTTCTTAGCTTTTTTTTTGATAAACTTATTTAAACTTGTAAAAAACATGTTAATTTATCGTTTCAAAAAAAAATAATACCGTAAAAAAAATACCTTCGCTCATAACTGAGAACTAAAAACCCTATATTTCAGCTTTTTGTAGTCCTATAACAAATTAGTTTTTAGTACCTTCAGAAAAAAAAATAAATAAAATATGAGTATTTTATCCAACTTTTAATTCAATTTAACTTTAAAAAGTCTTCTTGATCACTGGTTTTTCTTAATTTTTCGCGTTGTTCTCCTTTAAGTGACTTCTCTAACTTTTTCAGTCTCAGGTGCACTTGAAATAGCTTGATTTTTACCAAAAATTGCATTATAATATGCCACGTCAACCGCACTCATGTCATATTTCAATTTTGTGCATTGCAAAAATACATGTGTAAAAAACAACAACAACAGCGTCATTTAGATATTACCAACTAAAGGGTGGTTAAATTTTAAGGGCCGATGTTGAATGTGAACCACACCTAGATATCAAGTTTTTTTCTGCATTTTATTTGACATTTCTCAATTTCAGACTAATTCAATTTGAACCATGGAAAGATATACAATCGAGCAAAGCGTTAAAGTAATTCAGGCTCAATATGAAAATGGGCAACAGTGGATGATCAATTTTCGAAGAAAATCATCTTTAGTGATGTGATGAGGCACATTTTTACCTCAGTCTATTCGCCAATAAGCAGAATTGCCGCATTTGGGCGAATGATAATCCAAAAGTTATTGTCGAAAAACCAATGAACCCACAAAGATTGACTGTTTGGCGCGGTTTATGGGCTGGCGGCATCATCGGAACGAATTTTTTTCAAAATGAGGCCGGTCAGGCAGTTACTGTGAATGGTGTTCGCTATTGTGAGATTATAACGAACTTTTTATGGCCCGGCGATATGTGGTTTCAACAGGACGGTGCCACTTGCCACACAGCTAACGAAACAATGTCTCTTTTGCGTGACAAATTCAATGGCCGTGGTGGCGATGTCAATTGGCCGCCAAGATCATGTGATTTGACACCATTCGACTTCTTTCTTTGGGGTTATTTGAAAGACAAGGTGTACGTCGATAAGCCAGCAACAATTCAAGAACTAAAGGATGATATAATTCGGCACATTAAAGGCATAGAACCTCAATTATGCCTCAGCGTCATCGAAAATTTTGACCATCTGATGGAGGTGTGCCGCCGAAGTGGCGGCGGCCATTTGACCAATATTTTGTTCAATACATAATTGAACCATACCAATATTATCATGATAAAAAGAAATGACAGTAATTTCCTAAATAATTTGTGTTTTATTCAAAATCAACATCGGCCCTTAAAATCTAACTACCCTTTACAAAGCGTTTAAGGCATTTGAGAAATGAATTGTATGTATGTACCATTTTAATACTGAACAACAGTAACTGCCTATAAGGCATTTCTTTAACCGATTGTATGGTATGTATCACTTAAACACTGAAATCATTTTTAATGCTTGAAAATGTAATTTGGAGTTTGGTTTGTATGTATCATTTAAACACTGAAAAATTTTCATGCATATGAAGCACTTTTGAGTAAGAATTGTATGTATAGATCATTTAAGCACTGAATTTGTGTTTGCAAAGGATGCATTATTCTAGGCCAATTGTATGTATAGGTCATTTAAAACATTTAAACATTTTCAGAAAAGTTCATACAAAAATATGACCTTCTCATACAAAGGCTTATGTGGCAGACCAATACTGACCATTTATGTGCAAAAGTGCATATAGCTCATTTCTAACACTGATATCTTTGGCAGTAATCAAGATAGGATAGATTTTATTACACCAAAAGAAAGATCTCCTCTTTGTCTTTTATAAATCATTCCTAACTCAAAAATGACAAAAATGCAAATGTGGCACTCCAATACTGGGGTGACGATTTGATTGTTAATTTTTTCTTTTTACATGAATTCCTATGTTTGAACTTTTGCGTTCTGTCAAAGCGAAGCTCAAAGCGTCGTTGTGAAGCAGGCATTAATGTTCTATCAATATCAAATATAATATTAATGAATAGATGATTGCTTGCTATTACTGCATCAATGATTTTACACAGTTCCTTTGCAATAGTAAACTTACTAAATTCCTCTATAACTCAGAAGTGTGCAAAATTGCAGTTAGGGCCTTTACGAAATTATGAGCAGCATAATGTATAAGTCCTTCTTAATTGTCTATATAGGATGGCATTGCAATTTTTTCAGTAAAACCTTTATAAGTGGTGGTTCCCAACAACGAGCCTTTCATTTCTATAGCCAATTTTTTGTTTGGTTTTTTCTAATATGCTCAAAAACGGTTATAACGATTTTAATTAAAATTTGTGTGTAATGTACATAAGTATATACATATTTATGCCTTCGAAGAAAACTTCATTTTTAGTTTTTGGCTACAAATGTTAAATAACAGAAATCGGTTTTAACTGTTTTATTAAAGTGGCCATAAGTGGCCAACGAAATAAACAAAACATACATTTACTTGTACATACATATGTATACATAAATTGAAATTATTTACATATAGTATGTATGTATCTTTCTTAGCATCTAAAAGATGGCATCTGCATTTTAAATATGAAAGGTTTCTTAACGGTAGCTCCAGTTTTAGCCAAAATTTGTTGGTGGTTTACTGTTTGCCAAATTTTTCAAAAATTATTTTAACAATTTTGATTTACTTTGTGAATTTTTTTTTTAGTTATATTTAATTGATAACTGCGTTCCCAAGTTTTGGCTTAAAATACAAGTACTTGACATCTGTTTATAAACGAACTAATTCAATTGGAGGTCTTATATTGAATTCCATGAAACCTAAAAACTACTCTCGATTTGATCTCGAGCACTTTTCATTTTCCATGAAGCCAAAAAAGCAATAGATACTATTTTCATGACCTCCGCAAAGAAACATTATTTGGACCAGTGGCATAGCAGAGTTGGAGTTGTGATGGTGGGGGGGGGGGGGGGAGGGGTAGCATTTGCTATTATGGTACCTGCAAACTTTAAAATTTTTGTCCACCACAATGAATGCGTTGTCTTACAATGGTACATTAAAAGAGGCCTTTCCATACTTTCATACCCTTTTTGGACCTCTGCCGTGGACTTATCAGCATAATAATGCGCCAATACATACAGCCCGGGTAGTTAAAACATATATAGAGAGCCAACATGTGGAACTATTAAGCTGGCCGCCCTACTCACCGGATTTAGACATCATAGAAAATGTTTGGAGATGGTTGACACGTCAAATATACGGATCGGGATAACAATATTCGAGTATACCCGAACTGACCCAAGCCATCGAATTAGCTTGGAGCTCGATTTCCCTAAATTATTAAATTCCAAGCCGGATGTGTGAAGTTTTGTAGCAGAAAGGTGGCTCACTCAACAAACTATTAAATACTTTGTTCTTATTTAAAAATACTTTTATTACCCTAAATTTAAGTAATTTTTGAAATAAAAAGAATCGAAATTCCTTAAAATGTTTTTTTCATTAAAGTGTCCTATTCAAATAACGCAAAATTTGGGCCCCATATTATGATGGTTTTTAGTAAATTATTTGTTGTTATTAATTAAAACAATAGCATTAAACTTTTTTTTAAAGTGAAATAACAAAAATTAAATGAACTTCAATTAAAAAAAAAAAATTAAGTCCCTAGCATGCTTGGTTTGGGAACAATGAACGATAGAAAACAGACCTAAGGGGTAGGGGCGTAACTAGGGGGACAAGGGCCCTGGTGCATAGGGAAAGAATTGGGCCCTCCTCCCTTCTTTGCGAATTCGTCTATAATTTCACTCAAATCCAAGTTTGATACCGCCTCATTTTCTATTGCAATTAACGATAAATGTCGGAGGCGATCTTGTCGAATGCTGTTTCTATATAATCTTCAGTTTACTGAAGGATCTTTCTGCTGCCGCGGAAGTAACAGGAATTGTATTAAACAGTAGCATCGCTGTATCCACTTCCCTAAGGTCACATTCTAGCACGCCAAACTGCACTCATACCAATAAAACGCGCATCTAACTGATTGATTATTGTGTCGAGTACATTGTTGAAAATAGTCACTCTGTAGCGTCTACGCACCGCTACAACTTGCGTAGCCAACATCGCTTCTAACATCTCTTTGGCAGTTTCCCGGTGACCACGCTCAGTGTAATTTGAGCGAAACGTTCGGGGTGAGTAAGAATATAACTCACTAATTATTATTTATAAACGCGGCTAATCCGAAAATTAAAAATGTCAAGTCTTGAACTGTTGCAAAAAACTTCTGAATTTCGACGGAACCTCGAACGGCATCATTTACTACCAAATTTAAATTATGACTGGCGTAATGTACGTACTCTGCGTTTGGCTGAATATCTTTAACTTGTTTTTGTACACCATTATACGCACCACTCACACTGGCCCCATCGTAACCTTGCCCAACACACTTTTTTAAATCAAGACCCTTTTCGGAGAACAGCGTGGTAACTTGATTTACCAAATCCGCGCCACTGTGTTTAGTGACTGCGTTTAAACCTAGAAATACCTCTCTTACTTCAATATCGATTGGTTGTCCGTTTTCCGATCTTGATATCACTGCATTTCTTATGACAATGCTTAGTTGATCCACTTTTGATATGTCCTGCGTGGTAACCACAGACCATATACAGACCGCCAACTCGTACTCCTCTTGCCTGAAACACCCTCGAAATATTTTTTCCAGTCTGTGAATACGTGTACATCTCTCTCTGTGCATTTTGTAATGACAACTATATCTGCGTATGCCATTTATTTTTTAGGTGTGTTTGCTAAATGGGTTTTAAAGCAAGGGAGAGCGTCACACTCTCAAAATAAATGGCATATCAGCTGATTTTTAGCTTGGAGGCAAAAAGAGAGACCATATGGTGAGTTGGCGGTCTGTATCTTCTTGGTCCGTGGTGGTAACCATCATCAGATGGTGAAAAACGGTGACGCCCTAATTTGATCCAATAAATGATTCTCTAGTTTGGTAGTTTGGTGCCCAAACACTCGATCATTTCATTTTGAATCGTTGCACTGAGGTATCTTGTTGATCCTAAGAACATGGGGGATATGAGAAAACATTAGATTACATAACATAAATTATAAACTCAGTATACAAGATAATTTCTTACCTTTGGGCATATCCAAAACTTGACGCAAGATGTGGTCGTATCTAGCAACGAGTTGGACAATTGAGAGAAAATTTCCGTGGTTTCCTCCCTCACTCAGATCCTCTCGATGTCCTCTCAAAGCCAAAAAACTATTCGCAAGAGTAATTATGATATCGAATAATCTCCGCAGAACTTGTCTCCAATATGATGCTTCTTTGCGAATTTCATCTTCAAGTTCTCTGTCGATGGTAGAACTTTTTTGCCACTCTTCATATACAGCGCACGCCTCCGTGTGTGCTTTCGAGGAACCATGTTGCTTAACTCTGTCTGATAAATGCCTCCAGTCCCGAATGCCTGTGCACCATGCATTTATTTGCGAAGCAAACAACCAACACGGTTGACAGTGGGCAGCATCCAGCATTTTCGAGTAGCATATCCAAAAACGATCAACTGGACCGTATTGTGACGTAGAAACGTAATACGTTTCTGAAAAGCTCCTGTTGTCTTGGTGGCGGGGTCCTTCGGAAAAGGTCCCGGAGGTTTCAAAGGTCCCTTATCAAGAATCAGCCGTTTTTCGTTATCGTTCAATTTCTTGTTCATGTACTTTCCCAAGTCATTTGAAATTTCAAGAACTTTTGAAGATGTAGAAATGGTTGATTCCTCTACTGTAGGTTGCACGGAAGTGTCGAGGTAGTCATTTTCAGCAGTGGCATTGATGGTAGTTATTGAATCCTGATCTACTCGAGTCGCTTTATTAATTAACACAGCTGTGTCCACGCTATCAATAAATGAACACTTGTCACTTTTGACCGATATTTCGGCTGTTGAAGGAACTGTAGCAGAAAGCGGTTTCGTAAAAAAGCTGTCTAGCTTGGTCAATTTTTTTTTTACTTTCTTCCCTTTCTTGACGTTGTTTCCGCTTTGCGGCACCGCTAAGTTCCTTTTTTCTTTCCAATAATTTTCAATTGTTAACTATCAAAATTTAAGAAATTCGGAGTACTTACTGAGATTGCTTGTCAATGTTTAGTTAAGATTACATGAAGCTCAACAAAAAAGAACAGCTTCTTTGGTAATGATGCGGCAAAATCAATATTAACTCATAAGAAGATATTATAGTTTCTATAGTAGCTCATTTTTCAATTTGAACTTGAGTTTAGAAAAACGTTGTTTATTTTTTGTTGTTGATCATGTTGAGAGCTATCACAGATTATACGGTTACTGTTGTGCTGCAACCTATATCATATATTATTTTGTCATCGGAAATTTTTTTTAGCGAAAGTGATGGATGTGCGGAATAGAAATCATAGCAATAGTGGTGATACTTGATGAAATAAGGCTGGTAGTAGGGAATTACGAATTACAACAGGCAGCGACACACCTAGCGTTAACTATTGTAGTACGTCCCAGACCCCAGAAAGTTGAAAACATCGCCACAAATATCATACACGAGAGCTGATGCAAGGCAAGAGCGAATGAAAACTTCATTATAAAGTTGATGGGTGGAATTGGCGAATTGATCTCACGATCGTCAAGCACGTGAGCTTATCGCTGATCCAACTACCAACTAACTACCAAAGAACTGAAATAACGATAACAAACAGCACATGCTTATCGAGGACGCTTGGCGCATGTGTAGAAAATGTTAAATAAGGAGTTCTATAATTGGTGATGTTAATTTGAAAAAAAAAAAATCATAAGCGAGAGCTACAGTACGTTTGCAACGAACTGTTGGATACCCTATTCCCTATTTTTGTGTATGTGTATGCGTTCGCCTCCCGCAGCCAGCCGATGATCCAGTTTCATAAACAAAATTCTTCTTTACCAGACAGAAAAAGATTCAATAACATTAATTTTGTGTGGTGTGATGTTCAATTAGTGCTGGCCCAATAAAAAAAGGCGTGTGCCACGCCCAAACTTAAGACTTTTTATTGCCAAGGCAATTAGTGTGAGCTCAGTGACATTCAATTTTTTTCTTGCAGATCGATTTGAGCAAAACAAGGCAAAACTTAAATTTTTAAAAATTAGATTTTGAATGGAGATAGCGATTATGGGTGATTTTAACAATTCTTGAACCACACTCTGCTACGTTACCTAGGAACTTAAATCTAAGTGTTCATCTTTTTACTTCAAAACTTCGACCCAAAAATTAAAAAACGTTAAAAAATTAATGCATTATATGACTTTTGACGAAAACGCCCCTTAAAAAAGGGTGTGTCTTAAAAATTTGAAGCGATAACTAAGCTTTGAGCATTAGTCAGTATTTAGGCATATGTGTAATACTACAGCTGAATCGAGCAGTTTTTAAGCGATCTTACCTGAACAAAGGTATTTTATCAAAATCACGCCTTTAAAAGTGGGCGTATTGAAAAAATGTACAAAAAAAATGTAGATATTTTTTTCATAAAACGAACGGAAGGGAAAAAAAGCTTAAATTGAATATTGGTAAATTTTTAAAATTTTTAAAACAACGTTTTTCATTCTTTCATGAAAAGTGGGCGAAATCCACGCCCAAAATTCAAAAATTTCTTTTCATACACAAACGTTTAAGTTTCTACTAAGAGACGCAAAATTTTGGCTTGCGGATTCATTATAAATACCGTTTATTTGCAAAAACAATTTTTATAGTTTCTAGTGAAAAGTGGGAGTCAGCCACGCCCAAAATCAATTTTTTTGATTTCATACACAAGATGTTTATGTGCAAGTAATACCCACAAAGTTTAATGTTTTTCGCTTTAATATAACAATTATTGCTATTTTATAAAAACTATAATGATGGATTCGTATGAAAAGTGGGCGTCAGCCACGCCCAAACTGAAATATTTTTATTTAATTGGAAGAAGGTTTACCTAAAGCTTACGTGTGCAAAATTTTACCGTTATGCTTTTATCGTAACTGTACAAAAAACATAATTTAATTTTACCAAATTGAGGTTGTTCAACAAAAATGGCTATTGTGGGCGTGTTTGTGGGCGGATTTTGCTGGTTCAAGAACGGACGGACGGACATGGCTAAATCGACTAGGCTTTTGATTCTGAGTCAGAATATATATACTTTTCTATACCAGAACTAGAGCTGCCAAGAGCGCTTTCCGTGCGGTGTACCAGCAAAAGAGGAAAGAGGAACATCGGCTTTTCAGAAGAAAAAAAGAGAACTGGAAAAACGAATGGTTGAATCTATTGAGGGGTGCTACGGCAGAAGCAATGTTCGAAAGTTCTACCAAAGGGTAAAGCATTCGTCCAAGGGTTACAAAGCCCGAGCGGAAGCTTGTAGAGACGAGGGTGGGAATGTCGTTGTAGATACACAGTCGGTGCTGAGAATTTGGAAAGAACACTTCTGCAGACTGTTAAACGGCGAAGACAACCAACTAATCGCTGTCAGGCAGAATGACCCATTCGATTTGGATGATGATGAACAAAATTTCCGTCCTCCCGACCAAGAAGAAGTTCGGATAGCAATATCTAATCTAAAGTCCAACAAGGCTGCTGGAGCTGATGGCCTTACGGCTGAACTCTTCAAAGCAGCGGGAGATGACTTGGTGAGGAGCATACACCAACTCATCTGTACAATCTGGTCGGATGAAAGTATGCCTGACGAATGGAACCTCAGCATTGTGTGCCCTATCCACAAGAAAGGAGATACTCTAAGCTGCGCCAACTACAGAGGTATAAGTCTCCTAAATGTCGCCTATAAAATCTTGTCGGCCATTCTGTGTGAACGTCTGAACCCTTTCGCACGTGAACTGATTGGCCCCTATCAGTGTGGTTTCAGACCCGGTAAGTCAACCGTCGACCAAATTTTTACACTTCGGCAGATTTTGGAAAAGACCCAAGAATTCCAGATCGATACTCACCACCTCTTTATCGATTTTAAAGTCGCCTATGACAGCATAAACAGGAACGAGCTATACAGAGCCATGTCGCTTCTTGGCATCCCTGCCAAGCTCGTTCGATTGTGCAGGATGACTATGGAGAACTCTCGCTGCTCCGTCAAGGTTGGTAAGAACACCACCGACTCATTTAATATCGAGAAAGGCTTACGACAGGGTGACGCGCTGTCATGTAACCTCTTCAACATCATTCTTGAAGCAATCGTGTTACGCAACTAGCAAGTCAACTCCAGCGGTACGATTTTTTTTAAATCCGTTCAATTACTTGGCTATGCTGATGATATTGACATTATTGGAAAAACGAAGCGCGCTGTCAGTGGAGCATTCGCAAGTATTGAAGTGGAAGCGGAAATGGGTCTGGCTGTAAATGAAGATAAAACAAAGTATATGCTGTCCTCGGGTGAAGTAGATCATCACCGTAGGCTCGGACAAAACGTCACAATGGACAGATATAACTTTGAGGTTGTCAAGGACTTTGTCTATTTGGGTTCCACTATAACCTCTCAGAAAAACATCAGTGAAGAGATCAGTCGAAGAATCACTCTTGCCAATCGCTGTTTCTTCGGGCTAAGAAGGCATCTTAGTAGTAAAGCCCTCTCTCAAAGGACCAAGGAGACACTATACAAGACCCTTATCATCCCAGTCCTGCTGTATGGGGCAGAAGCGTGGACACTGACACAATCGGATGAATACAGGCTGGGGTGCTTAGAGAAAGATTCTTCGGGTGATATTCGGGCCTGTATATATCAATGGAGTATGGAGGAGAAGATTCAATGACGAACTGTACGGGCTATACAGCGACATTGACTTGGTTAAGAAGCTGAAAATTCAGCGGCTTAGATGGCTGGGTCATGTGGAGCGTATGGACGAAAACGCTCCTGCCCGACGAGTCTTCAATTCCAACCCGGAGGGCCGACGCAGTTCTGGAAGACCCCATCTAAGGTGGCGCGATCAAGTGGTAAACGACCTCAACCAACTTGGTGTGCGCAACTGGAGGCCACTGGCTAGGGACCGGCCTAGCTGGCGAGGATTGTTGGTTGAGGCCGTGGTCCACAATGGACTGTCTGCGCCACCTTAAGTAAGTAAGTAAGTATACCTAACGGTATTATTTCTCTATGTTACAAACTCCACACCAAATACAATATACCCATTCTATAAAAAAAATGGAGCCTGCTCACAAGAATTTTTTTATTAAATCTATATATATAAAAATCAATTTAATTTTTGTGTGTGACCTGATTTCTAGAGTTAGGATGGGTGGATTTTTATATATATTCTTTTAAATGAAAGGTACCATACTGTAGATGGTTTAGAAGAAAAAAATTTTTAAAACCGTTAAGCTGAATTTTTTGTAGCCCATTTATAAGATTTGTTCCACTGTAAAGTAATATTTATTCGTAGTATTTATTGGAATTTTTTTCAATAAAATTCAATTTTTAATATTTCATAATAAAAAAAAATAAAACATAAGGGAGAGCTAGAGTACGTTTTCAACGAACTGTTGGATACCCTATTATCTCTATATTTTTGTATGTGTATGCTTGCGCCTTCCGCAGCCAGCCGCTGTTCCAGTTTCAGAAACACAATTCTTCTTTAGCAGACAGGAAAAAATTCAATAACTGCTGGCGTAATAAAAAAGGCGTGTGCCGCGCCTAAATTTGAGACTTTTTATAGCCAGGGCAATTACTATGAGCTCAGTGACATTCAACTTTAAACTTGCAGATCGATTTGAACATAACGTACATACATACATACATACATACATACAGTAAATTATCTTTAATAATAGTGTATTGTCTTTTTTTACGGCAAGTATTGGTTTCCTGCAGAAAAAAAGAATCGAGGTTTTAATCAAACATGACATAACGATAAAAAAGAATCCCAAAAAGTGGCGCCATACCGTACGTCGGTCTGTCTGTGCGGGTGTGCGTCTGTGCGCTTTTCACGTCCAGCCACAGCCTACACGGCTTGACGGATTTTCTTCAAACTTGGTATATATAGCAGTTTGAAGAAAAAAGGTTGCTGAGGTTTTTACTTGCGATTATATTTACTATAAGGCAAGTTATGCATTCGTATAAAAAAAAAAATATTTCGTTTTAGCCCGTCTCTAACTGGTATCTTTCAAGTAACGGTTTTTTGAATTTTCTCGAAAACGGCTCAAACGATTTTAGTTTAAACTCAAAATTTAGATAACTTTAAGCAATTCTAACAAAACTGGGTTTTTTTTTCGTTTCTGGCTGAAATGGTCGTAACGAAAATCAGTTTTAAATGGCTTTTTTTCAAATGGCCATAAGTTCGCAACGGCTTGATTGAATTGACTCAAACTTTGTTTGTTATCGTTCTTTATAGTGTTCTATAGGATGGCTTTGTAAATTTTTTAGTGAAGCCTTTCTAAATGGTAGCTCCCATACAACGAGCCGTTCAGTCTTAGCCAACTTTTTTTTGGTTTTTTCTAATTTGCTCAAAAACGGCTTTAACGATTTTGATAAAACTTTGTGTGTTATTATTTTTTTAGTGTTCTTAATAGAACTGCGTTTTTAGTTTTTGCAAAAAATGCTAATAACGCAGATCTGGTCTTGACGTCTTTTTTTCAAATCGCCATAAGTTGTCAACGGTTGTATCGAATTCAAACAAACTTTGTTTGGTATAGTTCCTTTCAACACTGTATCAGATGACATTGCATTTTTGTCTGTTATTCTTTTTTAAATGGTGGCTCCCATACAAAAAGCCACTAGGTTTTGGTCAAATTATATACATAGTTTTTTCTAATTTAATCAAAAAAACAAAAAAAAATCCGCCGATTTTTATTAAACTTTGTATGTAATATAGATACATAAAATGTTTTGATGAAAACTGCAATTAAGTTTTTGGCTACAAATGATAATAACGGAAATTTTGTTTAACAATTTTATTAATTCGGCCATAAACGGACATTTATATCATTTATAGCACCCAAAAGATGACATCTAAATTTTAAATGGGACGTACCGTTATAAGACTTTTCCTGTAAAATCTATTCCGAACAAAACATAAAGTTTGCACAGAAAACATTATTTAGAATGTTTTATCAAAATCGTACTAGCCGTTTTTGATAAAAATCAATTTTCCCCTAAAAGTCGTATGGCAGGTACCGTTAGTCTTAGAGCTAGAATTCTAATTCCAAAAACCCGTCTGTAGGACGTCATAATAATACTATGTACCAAGTTTGAAGCAAATCGGTTTAGCCGTTAAGGCTGTAGGTGCCGATACAGACGGATGGACAGACAGAGAATTGTCGGTCCCAATTTTTTCGACTTCTCTATCATAGTAATGTCATGTTTGATTGTTAGATTATTTTTTTTTTTACGAATGCATAACTTGCCTTATAGTAAAAATGTGAAAAGTAAGTGCGTTTATTTGTAAGGCTTGAGCTCCTAAGCTACTTAACCGTTTTTAAAATTCTTTAATTAAAAGAAAGCTATATAAATTATCTGTGAGTTACATATGCTATATATGAAGTCAATAATTGAAATGCGCTGGAATTTTTACATGCGAATATACATAAACTGCAAGTTCGTCGGAAAAAAAAAGTTTGAACGATGATAGCGAGGACCAAAAAAGTTGGTCAAAAAAATCTGTCCGTCTGTCTGTCTTATTTGTTTGCCTTTCCGTCTGACTAGATGTAACCTAAAGACACCTGAAAAAGCCCAAACGGGTGTGCTTAATTCTTTCAAACTAGGTATATCGAGTTTTTAAGGTATTGTACAGAAGTGAAATTGTTTTTTTTTTGCAGCTCGAAAACTAACGGTACCTGCAACTATAGTTATGTTGAAGCTCATTTTTTCTCGAAAATGACTCAAACGATTTTGATTAGTTTAGCTTTTTATGTATGACCGTATATGACCTATCAAATGGCTGGAAACAAAGTTACCAAAAATTGCTAAGAAAGGTACCTTCCATAGGACGGGTTTTTTTTTGCTTCCAGCTTTTTCGAAGACGGTTTAACCGATTCTGTCGGAAATTTACACATACATATATATAGGTTAAAGTAGCTTAATTAATACCTAAGTACTACATTCCTTTATTTTTAATAAATATTTTTGCTTTTTTTCAAAAACATTTCTCTTCATAATTTAATATTTTGAAAACAGATCATTAACTTTTTCAAAAATAATAAGTAGTTATAAATGCAGAAGACCTATGTATTGGAGGAATTTAATTTCTTTTTGAAAAATGTTCTCCAAAAAATGTTTTTATTCTAAGAAACCAATCCACAAATTTTGATAATTTTTCTACCATACATTGAAATTCATCCATAGAATAAGAGTTTCGAAAGATAAATCTTTTTTCTTAATCTCAAGCCTTATTAGAGCAGGTTGGTGCGATCCAGTAGTGGACTTTATTTTTAAAAATTACTATGGCGAAGGCCAACCCTGTATTTGCCGCGAGCGAAGCCGCGGGTGTAAGCTAGTTTATTTATATTTTCTTTTGGTTTTATTTTATTTGTTTTTTTGTTTGTTATAAAATTACATTTGTTTAACACAATTAAATTCTTCCTATTGAAAACATATTTCTTTTTAGCGTATGTATATGTATGTAGGTACATTATGTATACATGTACATAGGTATGTATGTTTTATTTCTATAAGAAAATTGAAGATTAATAATTAAAAAAAAAACATTAAAATATTGTATAGGTACCTATGTACATAATATGTATGTAGTGTATGTACATATTGTTTATGTATATCTACATTATGTTCTCAGCGTCCTTTATGGTTTATTGTGTTTTGTCATTGTGTCTTCTCCTGGGCCTCACGCAATTCTTTTCATTTTCATATTTACAGATTGTTGTCTTTTCCCTGGGCCTGGTCCTATATTTAAAGAACAATATATTTATTGTCAATGAAAATAAAACATTAATTTTTCGAAAAAATATATTTTAAATATTAAGAAGGTTTTTTTGATATTGTCAAAAAATAAAATGAAAAAGGTCTGCTTTCGTTAAATTGATGTATAAAATTTTATTTCGAGAACAAAAGTTATTTCGAAGGAGGTCATGCCGTTGAATATATGTAAATGTGTTCGAGAAACGGAGATTAATACAGTATTCCCCGACTAAAAAGAACGAAGCTGCTGGATCCGATCAACTACAAATTGAACTGCTTAAACACACCGGAAATAACCTAGTCAGGAGCATTAGAATCTCAGTACAATCTACCCCATTCGCCTAAAAGATTACCACCTAACTCGACACAATATACCAGGATATCTCCTAGTTCGTAGGCAATATTTTAGAGCATCATTCTTGGTTTTTTTTTTTTAAAGAAAAAAAATTGTTCTACAGTAAAGGCCTATCTTCAAATTTGATATTAATTTTTGGGGTTTTAAGAAAAGGCTTATTTTGGTGTACAGTGATTCACGGTAAGCAATGGTTATTGTGCTGTTAGTTAGTACTAACGATATAGAAGCTTCTTTAAGGTCTTGATTTTTAGAAGAAATAATAGCCTTTGTAAGTGCGTTTACCTACATAAATTTGAAATTTTGAAAATCGCCTAGTCAGAGTTTTGTGTAAGCGGCTTAAGCCGTTTGCTGACGATATAATTGGTATTTTCCAGCCAACCAGATATTCACATCTTCCCCTAGATAATGAAGAAGCCCCAAAATGTTAATACAGAGCCCACCCTGTTAATCGATTTCGGAGCAGCTAAACGACATTAAAATGAAAATAAGAAAGAACTTAATACTAACACGATGACATGAC
This sequence comes from Platycheirus albimanus, assembly GCA_916050605.2. NCBI lineage: Eukaryota > Metazoa > Arthropoda > Insecta > Diptera > Syrphidae > Platycheirus > Platycheirus albimanus. The sequence continues at coordinate 72,488,288 of OU696696.1, forward strand.
GGTCGAGAATAATCGCTGTTCCCGCCAATAATATAGGTGGGGTTTATATAAAACCCTTCGACACGACCAGAGGCTTCGACACGTACTGTCATTCAGCTGTATTAAAATGGTTCTTGATGCAGCACCATTTTCAATAAATCCACACAATAACTTGGGTTTGCTGATGACATTGACGTGATAGGAAGGTGCTTTCCTCCTGTCCTTTGGTCCTGTCTGCGTAAATCGAGAAAACAACATTTGGAGAAGAAGATACAACCACTAGGCTAAAGCCAGAAAAATTCGAATCCAACGACTAAGATGGCTGGGCCATGTAGAGCGAATGGACATCGACGCTCCAGCTCGTAAAGTCTTCAACGCCAAACGAGAGGGAGTCAGAAGCCAAGGAAGACCTCATCTCCGATGGAGCGACCAGGTAGAAGGAGACCTCCGACAACTTGGAGTGCGAGATTGGAGACGGCAGGCTAGAGATCGAGCCGGCTGGAGGGGCATACTAAGTAAGGCCTAGGAGCACCACGATCCAGTGGCGCCATCATAAGTAAGTAAGTAAGATGCAGCACCAATGATAATAACATCAATTAGCTTTTATTTTTAATAAATCAACGACATTGGCGGGATAGGAAGACAAAAGCGGATGGTAATGGTAAGGTAATCAGTGCCTATGGAGTCCGCAAACAGCAGAATGGGACTGATTATTATCAACGAGGACAAGAGGAATATGGTGCGTTCTTTTCCGAACCATATCCAACAATTGTTGTTATGTAAAAAAAAAAATTGTTGAAGTGCCATTGTTAGGATTTGTTGGGTATTTTACAAACCACTTAGGAACGATACGTTGTTCGAATTTTTTAAACTGTCAAACGACCACTTTTAACATTTTTTTGCATATTGAGGTACTAATAAAATTATTCTCCATCGTCGCTAAAAATTAGAGAAAAATCCATTTATTCTTATTTGTTATTGCTGCTCAAATTGAGAATTTGTATTTTTCTGGTTTGATTTGAATTGTTTAATACAAAACGTCCAATTCCACAGATCAACAATCTTAACTCATATCATGGAGGTGAGTTTTAAATAGTAACAAATCGTATAACTATTTGACACTTCAACGTGAGTTTAGGAACGCAATGACGTCATATAGTTACAAATCGTTACTAATTTGGGTTAAAAGAACGCCTTTTTGTTGACTATTAATTGTTAACAATTGTTGAATATGTTCAGAAAAAGAACGCACCAATATTATCTGCTTTCTTTAACAAATGTCACATACGTCAGCGCCGTCGCGTCGATTTGGCCAGAACGTAAATAAATCCTAAAATAATAACTCAACTCACTCTAATCACTTTTTCCTCTGGCTGGTTAAGCAATTCAGGGATTTAACAGAAAACTAATCATCATCCCGGTCCGGCTCTATGGGGCAGATTAATATGGATGCTCTCCCAATCGGATGGAAAAGTTCGTTGCAGTTCTTAGAGAAAAGATTTACGTTCAATTAATATTATCTAGACATTGCCGACCTTTTACCAAATTAGGTATATAAAGATCTTTTATAGGAATCTATCGAATAGAACAAAATGCCTAGTCCGTGTTCGATCCGCCTTCCTTCCCTGGGGTTTTCAGTTGGAGTTGGAACTCTTCCTTACTAAGCGTCTGTTCTCTCTTACTGAAGATATTCTGTCATTTTAGCTGTCATCAATGAAAAATAAAAATTCACTGTGTCACACACACAAGTCACAGTGGGGCTTTATTTTTAGATGAAAGAGCCATGGGGCCTATATGTGTGGCTAGTAGGTTTAGGTTCTCACCTAGGACGAAAATCATTAATTCAATTCAAATACTTAGAGTAAACGGGACACAGGAGTGCATTTTTCTGGACTCGGGATACATAAATATTGACCTTGCTTAGAGGTCAGTTATCAACAATTTGTTTTGAGTAGCTTTGTGTAGGCTATATTTGTTAAATGTGTGTTTTATAATCGTACATACTTACATTCTGCATCTTCCAAAGGATCCGTTTGGCTTACAAGTTGGATTGCTAAAAATGAGAAAAAAGAATAATTATTAAAAATTAATTTATAAGTTATGATCACAAAATTTTAGGTTTGTTCGCTCGAATAAAAGCCTTTAATTTATTCAAACAATATTGATGGTTTTATGAAAAGCGGGCGTTAGCCACGCCCAAATTTAAATATTTAGTTAAACGAATATGGCGATTGTGGGCGTGTTTGTGGGTGGATTTTACCAGTTCAAAAACAGGCTTACTCTTAAACCAATGATTATCTATAAACCTACCTAATTTAAGTCTTCTAGAGCAAAATGCGACCTCTAGAGAGTATGCACATACGGACGGAAGGACCTAAATCGACTAAACTTTTTATTCTGAGTAAAAATATGTAGGTATGTAGTGTTTAAGAGGTTAGAACCTTAAGTTGGCCATACTATTTAAACTGGCGGCCATTTTGTCAGCTGTCAAGTGATTTATTTTAAGATTGGTTTGGCATTTCAACATGAATAGACTGACGTCTGTACAACACTTCCAAATTGTGCAAATTTATTTTGAAAATCATGGTTCTGTTCGAAATACATATCGCACATTTTACGGTTTAGAGCGATGGAGCTCACTTTTGGTTGAATGGATACTTCAATAAACAAAACTGCCGTCTTTGGAGTGATGATAATCCTCAAGTGTATGTTGAGACACCGTTACATCCACAAAAACTGATTGTTTGGTGTGATGCTTTATGGGTTGGTGGAATAATTGGTCCGTACTTCTTTAAAAACGATGCAAACGACGCCTTAGGCGTCAGTTATAGTGACCAGTAAAACGTATTCAGTAAAAATTCAAAACAAATGAATTAGAAGTTTTTTTTACTGATGGTCGTTTATAGCGATCAGTAAAATTATGTCGGTAAAAACAGGTAATAGCAACGCATTCTGTCTTTTTCTTCTTCTTTCTGGTCGCAAATGTATCAGTAATTATTTCCGGATGAACGAATTTTTTCCGGATGAACGAAACAGTAAGAAAATAAAATGAAATATTGTTTCATTTTGAGTGACATGACAATCAGCTGATACGTAAAATGAGTTTTTGCCAGTAAAATCTAATTATTGGTTTTCCGTAAAAAATACATTACCGAATCAATATATTTTTTTTTAAATAAATTAATTTATGTTATTCGCCACCTATTGGTATATACTTTTTATTTCAAAACACATTCAAACATATTAAATACCTACTTCAAAAGAAAATGTTTACTGATGCGTTTTACTGATCGCTTTAACTGACGCCTTAGAGCCATCATTTCTGACTTTTTCGTTCATCAATTGAACAACCATGATGTGCATGAGCTGTGGTTTCAACAAGACGGCGCAACATGTCACACAGCTCGTCCCATGATTGATTTGTTGAAGGAATCGTTCGGTGAGCACATAATTTCGCGTTTCGGTCATGTGAATTTTCCTTAAAGATCGTGCGATTTAACGCCGCTTATGAAGTCACTAGTCTACGCTGATAAGCCCCGAAACGATTGACCATTCGCCGCGTTTTTGCTGATAACGGCCACAAATTTTGGAAAAAGTCATCGAATATTGGACCTCCAGATTAGACTACGTCCGAGCCAGCCGTGGCCTAAATTTCATGTCAATTTAAAAAAATTAGCTTTGTTTTATTCCATTAAAAAGTTTTATACCTCTAAAATAAGCACCCTTTATATATACTTTTCTATAACTAATTTATTGTATTATTTTTCTTTTTTACAAACTCACACTAAATACAAAGTTTAAACAGGAAAGGTGTCACCACAAGATTATGGAGTAATTTGTTTGTACTTACGTTATTGTAATTGAGTTAGAGTTTCTTAAGGCACACACACAACTGCTCATAAAAAGAACCAAAATAATCAAAAACATGATTTGAAAATGCATGTCGCTTAGTTTTTAACTTTCTTAGCCGGTTAGTTGATGAATTTTTGGGTGTTTTAAATTTGACTTGCGGATCTAATGTACAACTTTTGAATACTAAGACATCCCGATGGAAGTCTGTCTTTTATATAAGATTGTTCACCGCACTTTAGAATTCAAATTAATACTGTGTCTTCATTTTAACAGTAGAATTTCTTAAGAACTAGACAGTTTCATTATTGTTTTACCTTCAAAATTATGATGCTCTTGATCAGTGAATCTTTTGTTGACCTTTTCTATGAAAAAAATAATAATAAATCTTTTTCAAGAGTCGTTTTCTGATTGCAGAAGCCGATAAGTCGATAATTATTCCTAGGAATTCAATTTAACTGTAGGGGAATACCCACCTGATTCAATAATGGTGGTAAATATTGTTTAACTTAAGAGCCTCGTTAGTCTAATCACCAAGCATATTAATAAAAATTGCAAAACTTGTGAGTGGTCAGGGCCACGCTAAAAATTGTTCGAAACAAATTAGATGTCATATTATTATCAGTCTAATTTTTCCAATTTTTTTTTATAAGGCACACGCGCTCAAGGGCACGGGCCAATAAGATGCAGGCCGCCAAGCGCCAACTCACTCTATGGTCTCTCTTTTTGCCTAAAAGCTGAAAATCTGCCGATGTGCCATTTATTCTGACAGTGTAATGCTCTCCCGTGATTTTAAGATGGGAGCAGATCCTTACAACCTCCCACCGTACGAACACCGGATTCAACTTCTACAGATTCAAACTTTGTCACAAATTATTTTTATTCGCAAAACTTTTGATGGGATCTTTGGACTCACCCGTAGTACGTTCGTTTAATAGATTTAATTGACTATTGTCAACAATATTCAATAGTTGTTGTCGTTCTTAAGTTTCGAAATTGTGACAAAGTGTAACATTCGCGTCGTTCTTTTATGCACAATAAAGTTACATTCTGTAACAATATATCCAACTCATCTCCTCGAAATGAGTTGAGAGTGTTGACCTGTCAAAAGTGAGAAAGGCCGGAATTTGTTTACAAAGTGAACGTGCTTTTTTAGCTTGCGAAAGATTTTAATTTTTTTTTAATAAATATATGTATGTACATACATAATTTCAAATTAAATAAAATAGAAATGGAATATAAATGTATACACAGAGAAAGGTGAAATGTTTGTGCTAGACAGTTCGATTTTGTGCTTTTATTATTTACTTCATTCAAGAGAGATTTTAATTTGTTTTTTTTTTATTTATATTTTAGCAAGTATTTGATTCCCGAGAAGACAACATCAGCCAATAGGTTAAAATGCTTGTAAGGGTACAGAAAATTTTTGTGTAAGTATTTTTTTTTATTTAGTAAATTTTACTTATTATAAATTATCTTAATAAATATAATTAGGTTTAATAATGGAAATTCCCTAGTCGAAAAAGAGGAATATTAAAAGACAAGATGAAGAGCATATTATCTGCAGTCCGATAATGACCAACATTTATATTGGAGGCGAGAGTGGTCCACAAGGATGTGGGCTACAATCTGGTTTATTCGGTGGCAGCTGGGTCAACAGTCGAGGAAGTGGGTTAAAGTAGATTCCATATCAGGAAAAAGATGTGAACTGAAGCCCCTATAATGTTGCATGGATGTGCAGCAGTCAAACCAAGTGAGCTTTTTGTGAAAGCATGATACGGCACTAGTCGTCGAAGGCACACACGAAGAAAGAGAAGATGACCATGATACATCTTCTGTAGACACTTCGTCCACCGTTATGCACTGCCAAGGAACTGCGACTCCGATAAGGTGATGAACATTGTCGTCGGATGGTGTTCTTACTGTTAGCATTTCCAAACAAATCTATCGAAGACAAATCTTTAATGAAAGTCATTCAATTTCAACAACCGCCTCACTTGAATGTGAAAGACAACCAACAGGAGAATCAAGCAAAGACTGCCGAAAATGCACAAAATGTAGACGATAAATAAGTCTCGGAAATGTTCCGAAAAAGGCATTTATATAATATTTTTCTGTTATTTATTACTTTAGTCTACGTTAATAATAAAAAAAAAATTTTAAAAAAGAATAAGATAATTATTTCCTTTTCAAGACAATTGTTACTTCTGAATTAATTTTCCAAACTTTATCATTTAATTTCGTTTGACAGAACAAAAAAGTCGTTCTTAAATGAAATAATTACAAACGTAACAATCTTTAACATGACACTTCAACACTTATTTTTGGCATAACAACAATCTGGAGAAAACGAACGCACCACCGATTTTCTATCATGTGTAGGTTTTAACTATCGCGGAGGGGCTCATCATCTACGTAGACGTAGATTAGAGCTATTACTTTGTCCCCAACACCGTACTTATTATGGCATGAATGAACCTCTTACCCGCATGTGCAAGCATTTTAATTCAAATAAAAGTATTGTTGATTTTCACATTAGTAAAACTTGTCTTAAAAAATCATTCAAAACCAGTGCACCACGCTCATAGTTTATGTTTAGTCTATGGCGTATGGAGCAACATTGTCGAAGGTATAAATACGGCACTACAATAGGTGGGTATGGGTAGACTACCAACCGTTCACTGGCTCTAAAGTGTAGTGCAGTTTAATTCGTACCATTCTAAATATCAAAGGTTTCTTAAATGAAGCTTCAGTTCAGTTTCAGTTTTTCCGGTTTTAGCCAACATTTTTCAGTTTTTATAAAATTTTTCAAAAATAACAATTTGGATTTATTTGTGGGTATTTTTTGGGAGTATTTCATCGATAACTGCGTTCTTTAGTTTTGGCTAAAAATACAAGTTACGTACACCTCCAATTGAATTAGTTGGAGGTATTCGAATAAAGAAATAACTGGCAAAAATAACGTATCTTTTATAACACTGGCAAAGGCAATATGCTCAAAATGCGGGACCATAAACACTTCTTAAACAACACAAGATTTTGAACTTGTTTGCTTATTTTATGCACCCACAGACATTATATATATAAACTATAGTACTACCACCTGAGGTGCGCCATCTATCGACGAAAAACTAAGCTCAAGAATAACATGGGAAGCAACAACAACAATTAAAATGGTGGAAATTGTTGTTGTTGCTTCCCATGGTATTCTAGAGCTTAGTTTTTCGTCGATAGATGGCGCACCTAAAGTGGGACAAATATAGTTTATATATACAATGCCACAGAGCAAGTACGTGCGATAAGGACGTAAATTGTATTTTGGTTTCTTTTTACACTTTTTCCCGGCTGCGCCAAAATGTTATGATTATGTCAAAACACTGATGTACTTAACCGAATCGAATGATACGGAATACATATAACCCTCCGCGTTGCTTTGTAAACCCCACACTCTTTTTATATTCTTTACCTAGCTTTTGACCGCTACTTCGTACGCGTGGATTTTAAAATCAAATGCCTATCTTTTTGCACAGCCAGTTCTGAATTGAAAACCTATAAAATGCAGACACGCAGACAGAGTTGTTTTGGCTTCTGTTAGTTCTAATAGAGACTCCCCATATTAGTTTTTGTATCTATATTACCTTAAATGTACAGATATCGACCTGTTACAATTTTATTGCCAAATTAATACACTTTGTCCAATTCAGCTAAGTTAACCTGGAGCGTGGTGGAGTTCATAGCTACAATGTTAATATTTTACGATTTGACTTAAACGTCCCTACAATGCAGAACTAGCCTAAGTCACAATTTCTAAAAATTCAGGAGAGTGCCGCCGGTTTCAAAGCTTAAAAGTATATTTACTAGTAAACTACTTTATGAAACACTTTGGCGTAAAAAACATATGTATATTTTTTTGTGACTAATGACGCTTATTACCCAGGATCAATTAGTTCTCGTATGGTTATACTTGGACCTTCGACTTGCGGGTGGCAATGGTACAATGGATGTAGTGCTGGGTAGCTTAATCTAGAGTTATGAGTTTAAAGGCAGCCTGGGCAGCAATTTTTATTTATTCCCCCAGTTTCAACTGGATGCTAGCCGTTGGATTTTCGTGAGATAATAATTACCTAAAATCTCAATCCTCTGTACCTCCAAAAATTCTTTCCTATATTTCCATTCCTTATCCCCTCGCTCGCACATATTTTAATTTATTATAAGGGTATTCATATCCCCTTAATTGCGAGTGCTTCATTAGGCGACGCTTTGATTTTGCCCACCGTGGCCTTGGTAGGTAAACTTGTTTCATCGTTTTCGATGACTAGCTTCGAAATGATTCTGCTGATTTTTTCGTTTGAGGAAATCTTTCTTTACATTCCATGTGGAGAGGTAAATATTGAAATCGCTTCTCATGACTTAAGAAGTTAAGGCATAGTTTAGCGTGCTTACATTGTTCATACCCTTCTTGTAATGTAGAATTAAATAAAATGCACGACTGGGTCGCACGTACTTGCTCTGTTGGTGCAATAGTACGATGAAAACAAACTTTTCGATCAATAAGAACAATTCATTTTTGAAAAATTTGGTAAAAACCAAACAAATTTCGCTAAAACTGGAAAACTCGATATATGGGAGCTAACGTTAAGAAACCTTTAATATTTAAAATAAGACGTTATCTTTTGGGTGTTACAAATGATACAAATGCCCACTTATGGCCAAATTAATAATACTGTTAAAAGCAATTTCCGCTATTATCATGTATAGCAAAAAACTAAAAATGCAGTTTTGTTTGAAGTATTCTATGTATGTTACATAAAAAGTTTCATAAAAATCAGGGTAGCCTTTTTTGAGTAAATTAGAAAAAATGAAAAAAATGGCCAAAATCTAGTGGCTCTTTGTATTGGAGCCACCATTTAAAAAAGAGAAAATGAAAACAAATCAATGCCATCTGATAGGAAGCTGTAAGGAACTATACGAAACAAAGTTTGAGTGAATTCGATGCAACCGTTGACAACTTATGGCCATTTGAAAAAAAGCCGTTAAGAGCAGATCTCCGTTATTTACATTTTTAGCCAAAAACTAAAAACGCAGTTCTCTTAAAAACACTAAAAGAATATAACACACAAAGTTTAATCAAAATCGTTAGAGCCATTTTCGAGAAAATTAGAAAAAACCAAAAAAAGTTGGCTAAAACTCAACGGTTCGTTGTATGGAAGCCACCGTTTAGAAAGGCTTCAGTGAAAAATTTACTAAACCATCCTATAGAACACTATTAAAAACTGTGTCAAACAAAGTTTTAGTTGATTCAATCAAGCCGTTGTGAACTTATGGCTATTTGAAAAAAAGCCGTTAAAACCTGATTTTCGTTACGACCATTTGAGCCAAAAACAAAAAACGCAGTTTTGTAAGAAATGCTTAAAGTAAGCCAAATTATAAATTTAATCAAAATCGTTAGAGCCGTTTTCGAGAAAATCCAAATTGAAAAAAACCGTTACTTGAAAGGTACCAGTTTGAGCCGGGCTAAAACGAAACAAAAAAAACCTCGACAACCGTTTTTCTTCAAACTGCTATATACCAAGTTTGAAGAAAATCCGTCAAGCGGTTTAGGCTGTAGCATGACGTGAAAAAGCGCACATCCGCACAGACGCACAGACGCACAGACGCACAGACGCACAGACGCACAGACAGACCGACGGACGGTATGGCGAAAACCACTTTTTTGGGCTTCTCTATCATCGTAATGTCATGTTTGATTAAAACCTCGATTTTTTTTTTTCTGCACGAAACCAATACTTGCCCTATAGAGCAAGTAAAAATGTTGGGCATGTTCAACAGTTATCGTTCTCACCCTTGCATATGTGGCACTGAAGCACTTTCAAGTCAATGTGGAAGTTCCGGACTGGCATGTCTTGGTTCATCAATATAGGTTCATCTTTGAGTTTTTTAGGGAGTAAGAAATTCCAAGACCTGTTAACGCCTTTCTATAATAAGAAGTGTAAGAACTGTCATTTTACTTGGCTCTGTTACCCGGACGCCACACATGCCAGCTACTGGTAAGACAATTGCAAATACGCTCACATTTTCCACTCAAACAGACAAACTTCCATAGACAACTGGAACACAGATAGGAACCTGACAATTAATACATGTAATAACTTGCTTGCCAGTAGCTGACATGTGTGGCCATAGGGTAAGACCTAGCTAGAACAAATATCTCGATTCTGTATCAAGAGTTTTTGTAGTGAGGTGTACTATTATTGTACTACATGATGGGGTATCGAACAGCTTAATATTCTTTAATGCCATTTATTGCAAGAAGCTATTCATGTCTTGCTTTACTAATTGGTACTGGTTACTCGTTACATGCTCCACTTTGAAGTCTTCCACCGTTGCATTGGTTATGAAGTCTTCATGAAGCTCTATCAGGTTTCTTAGTTGCTCCAGCAACATTTTTTGCTGGTACCTACTCGTTGATTTCTTTGGACTTGTCGTTTAGAGTTCTATCCAACTCTTCCGCATGTTTTCTACAATTGGTGTAATCTTCAATTGTAAAATTCAAAGCCGCTTCCTTTGGGCCATACTGTCATTTAGCTTTAATTGCTCGCTAACTTTGCCGGTTTCCCAACTGTTGTTGGTGCTGCTGCACTGTTGTTGTTGAAGATGTCCATAATATGCTGGACTTATGCTACTTGTTTTGTAAAGCACAGGAAAACTTAAGTACATAAAGATAAACTGGACATATAATAGTTCTGCACAATAAATAAAAGGCACGACTGGGGCGCACGAACTTGCTTGCACTGGCAACTTAGGCCATCGGCTCAAAACAACACAAGACAGTAATACGACAGAGAGAGACAGACAGAACAGAAGATAGAAGAACTGCTTGATCAGAGCCAAGGCGGTTGACACTTACTTACTTATGATGGCTCCACTAGAGTGTTGTTCTCCTAGGCCTTGCTTTGTATGCTCCTCCAGCCGGGTCGATCTCTAGCCTGCAGTCTCCAATTTTGCACTCCAAGTTGTTGGAGGTCTCCTTTTTGGAGATGAGGTCTACCTTGGCTTCTGACTCCCTCTGGCTTGGCATTGAAGACTTTTCGAGCTGGAGTTTGGATGTCCATTCGCTCTACGTAGGGACGATATAATCGCAAGTAAAAACCTACATGAAGTTTGAAAAAAATCAGTCAAGCTGAAGCTTCAAGTGAAAGACGGCCAGATGCACAACCTCTACCACACGAAGACGAACACGATGGCTTCTCTATCATCGTAATGTCATGTTTGGTTAAAATAATGTCGATGTTTTTGTCTCCACAAAACCAATACTGGACCTATAGACCACTTAGAATATAAAGAACAGGAAGAGCTGTATATCAGTCACATATTCAGTGTATGTGAGTGAAGCCGCAAATCTAAAAAAAAAAAAAAAAAAAAAAAACAAATTGAGAGATTCATCTGTCATTTCGCCTTGATATAAAACAGTGTATTAGATTTAAAAATCGTTAACAAAAGTGAATCGAGAGTTTTTAATCAATTAAAACAACAAATATAGTGAATACAAGCAATATTCTATAAAAAAAATATATAAAACATAATGAAGTGCTGCATGAAATATTTTAAAAATGCCTATAATAAGGAATGCAAGAGCTTTTCATTTCACAGGTAAGTTATCTCTAATATCGCACATTAAGTAATGTCTAGTGTTGATTTTTAAGTTAATATGTATATTATCGTAGAATAATTTACAATTGATATTTTGTGGCATTTGCTCTAAAAAGCAAATTCCATGAAAATAAAAATATACTGGAATCACATGATTCAGCTGAAATCTATCTGTCTAAACTGAAATTCTTGTCCAGGGGTGCATTCATATTTGTTGGTGATGGCAAGGCGCTTAAATTCATTGGGCAGATTGATTTTTAAAATTTTTAAATTTGTAAATTAAAAATATGTTTAAACGAATTTCTGATGTGGTCCTCGTCTACGGTTTCGGTTTATTATTTTTGTCAAGAAGTGTTTATGTCGAGTTACGTTGAGTTTGTTCATGTGAAAAAGAGCTGAAATAACTGCGATATCAATTTTCAAGATTTGCGAAAGCTGAATGGAAAAGAAAGAACCGGATGGAAATCCTTAAGTTGGATGTTGTCGTTCGTTCGTTCGTTGTGTATTTAAGCCATTTTCATCAAAGTGACTTTGTTAATATTGCTCCAGGGAAAAATAAAATACTTTTATTATTATTATTTATGAAAGATTCGTAAAGAGTAAAATGTTGGAGTATGTACCATTCTAGAAACTTGACGAAGACCACATAGAACTATTTTTTGGTTCAGTGCGGTCACATCTTGGGTAAAATGATAACCCATCCGTGAAACAATTCAAAGCTGCATACAAAAAATTATTAATTTCAATTTCAATCAAGAGGAAAATGAGGCTTTCTTAAATGACCATGATTGTTTTTCAGACCATAGCACATTGACTGAATTTAGGAGTCACATCGTAAAATACATCGCTGGGTTCGTTGTTTTTAAACTGAAAAAAACTTTTAAAATGTGAAAATTGTAAAAATTATCTTGAGGGTGCTGAAAACCCCCAATCATTAATAGCGTTCAAGACGAAAAGATTTTTAAAAACACCTGCAAAAGATGTAGACGACATATATGTCTCATAACGGCAAAAGAATTAAAAATCCAGTCAAAACTCATCGACAGAGGAAAATCAGTCTTGAAAAAGCATATGTACGAAAGAATAATTATTAATTCTCAAAATGAACTTAAGGAAGAACGATCTTCGAGGGACTCATCAAAAACTCAGGTCATTTTGGAATTACATATATCAAAAATGATAATTGAAATATTTTTAAAGACAAGATATTTTTATATTGCTTCAAGAAGTAACGAACATTTATCAATAAGAACTAAATTAGAAAAAGCATTTCATTTTAGAGGAATGAAGCTTCAGAAATGTGACTAAATTTATTTGACTAAGGAAATATCTGTGATAGTGTTTTTCATTAAATTTGAAATAAAAACTTAAAACTGTTTCATTTATTCCTTTTAAATTTTCAGGTTCTTGAGTGTTTTTCATTAAATTCTTATTCGAAAATACAAACCAAATTAAATATAATCTTTCTATTAAGGCTAATAGCTGTGCTTCATTAAATATACTTATGTGAGTACCTACTTTTGTAAAAATGAAAACCAAAATCTAACACTAGCAAATACGCATCTTCTATTGAAAATCGCAAATAATGTGCTCGTGCCTTATTCTCCACCTGCAAAAAGTAACAGCTAAAAATTCATTAGGGCACCCCAGTGTCTTACTGCACTCCGACCCTGTGTCAATGCATTTGTGTATGTGTTGTAACGGGGCAAAGGGAGGTAGTTTGGGTTTGGGAGTAGGATGGGATTTGTATCCGGAATGGACTGGTGGAAAAAAAAATGGATTCCAAAAAAAAACGAATACCGGATTAAGGGAAGGAAAATTAAAAGGACAGGATGAAACCAAAAGGAGAAATACGAAAGGAAGGATTCTAGGAAAGGAAAGGGTAAGGAACAGGGGTGAACAGAATGCCCAGAAGAAGGGGCCATGGCATGCTGGCGATGCGCGGCTAAGCTCGCCGGAAATAGGGGGGGATCTTGCCCCCCTTCTGGACCTCACCTCGCTACAAAAACACATATCATGCCAACGACGATCACAAACACTCATCTCACACTCTCATTCCCAGTCTCCACTCATCAAAAAGAACACTGCAGATGTTGTTGCAGCGATGCCTTCCCCCACCACACCTGGAATTCCGTCGGCGATGTTGTTAGAATTCCCCTTAAGGGATTCTAAAGTTTGCTGGAACGTCTTATGCCACCTCGTTCATTCCTGCTGCCCCTCCCACCCCCTGAAAAGTTAAAAACCTAATAATTCATTTCTGGCTAAGCTTCACCAGATAAAAATTGAATAAAAACAAAAATGCATGTTAGACGTAATTATATGTAATCAAAAAAAAAAAACATAACATAACAAAGTTTCCTAAACGATACTAATAAAAACTTCAACAAAATTTGGTATTTTGACCTGGGTTCTTTATATAGGAGTGGTACAAGTTACGTTATAAAATTAACAAAAAACTTAAAATCTAACAAAACTGTTAATGATTTGAAAAACAATAAAATTCTCAATTACAATTACAAGGACTCGGACGGCAACCCTAAAGATGAAGTTGAAATGAGACGAATACGTAACCGACGACAAATAAGGCGTAGCCCAGCCTCACCCTCCAAATTACCGCAATGGACCAACTCGGCCTTTTCCCCGCACCTACCTATGGAGCGCTCTATAGATTGGTTACAACAAAAATCTAAACGAACATTTAAAAGAAAGGGAAACCAGTTTCGGCCCGTCAGGAACGTCGCCTAAAGCCTTTCTTTAAAGTCCCCTTTGGTCCTTTTACAAGAAATAAAAACAAGAAATGACGTTACAGTGTTAACAAAAAAAATTCAATAAAACTATAAAAGCGAATTACCAGAAAAAGAAACGCGAAATAAAAGAATATACGAATAAACAAAATAAATTAAATAGGATTATAGGTTAAAAATAAAAATAAAAATATAATATTAAAATATGATCTAGAAATATGAAACAAATTATGAAATTATAGTATGAATTGTGTTCGCCGATAGCTCGAATCTTATTTAAACGTAACTGCTGCTTAGTTCCGGATGTGGAACGTAAAGTTTGTATTTCCGCTGTAATCGGTTTTCGTCTTCATCCGATTGAGTGGTTGCGGTTTTAGCTAAGTGGCACGGCGGAAATGCGGAGTGCCTTAGCTAGCTCCACTATAGCTATAATTTTTTTTGCAATAATTATAACAATCTCCCGATGATGGGTGCGTGTCTTTGATGCTCTTTTTATAAGGTATAACACTTTTCTTTAGTATAACGCTTCTCTTTGGTGAGGGCCATTCACCATTGAATATTTAAATTCCCACCACAAAGATATTTTAAACATTAAAAAAAAACAATACAAGTACTTGGATGGGCGTGGCTGTCCTTTTTCCTTTAAATCTTTAAATGTGCCTTTTACATTCGCCCGCAGCTTGCCGCGGTTTGATGTTGCAATTTCTCAGCGATGACCAAAAAGTAATGTGGCGGCACCGACTTGACCTTCGCCGATGACCGCCTCCACGCCAGACCCTATAGGTAATTTTACTTTTAAACCTTTCCTTTCCTAGAATCCTTCCTTTCGTATTTCTCCTTTTGGTTTCATCCTGTCCTTTTAATTTTCCTTCCCTTAATCCGGTATTCGTTTTTTTTGGAATCCATTTTTTTTTCCACCAGTCCATTCCGGATACAAATCCCATCCTACTCCCAAACCCAAACTACCTCCCTTTGCCCCGTTACAAAATGGCGCCCAACGTGGGGCCCGAACCCACGACCCTGAGATTAAGAGTCTCATGCTCTACCGACTGAGCTAGCCGGGCATCGCCAGCATGCCATGGCCCCTTCTTCTGGGCATTCTGTTCACCCCTGTTCCTTACCCTTTCCTTTCCTAGAATCCTTCCTTTCGTATTTCTCCTAACTATGCCTAAACTTCTTAAGTCATGAGAAGCGATTTCAATGTTACAGCAAAAGAAATTGCCAATACTGCAACAAAAAGCATTATTTGCCTCTCCACATGGAATGTAAAGAAAGATTTCCTCAAACGAAAAAATCAGCAGAATCATTTTGAAGCTAGTCATCGAAAACGATGAAACAAGTTTACCTATACCACGGTGGGCACTCGCACTAAGGGGATATGAATACCCTTATAATAAATTAACATGTGCGAGCGAGGGGAGAAGGAATAGAAAGATAGGAAAGAATTTTTGGTGGTACAGAGGAGTGAGATTTAAGATAATTATTATTTCACAAAAATCCAACGGGTAGCATCCAGTTGAAACTGGGTGAATAAATAATAAACATTTCTGCCCAGGCTGGCTTTAAACTCACAACTCTAGGTTAAGCAACCCAGCACTACATCCATTGTAACATTGCCACCCGCAAGTCGAAAATCCAAGTATAACCATACGAGCACTAATTGATCCTGTGTCACAAGCGTCATTAGTCACAAAAAAATATACATGTTTTTTACGCCAAAGTGTTTCATAAAGTAGTTTACTAGTAAATATACTTTTAAGCTTTGAAACCGGCGGCACTCTCCTGAATTTTTAGAAATTGTGACTTAGGCTAGTTCTGCATTTTAGGGACGGTTATGTAAAATCGTAAAATATTAAAATGGTAGCTATGAACTCCACGACTCGACGCTCCAGGCTAACTTAGCTGAATTGGACAAAGTGTATTAATTTGGCAATAAAATTGTAACAGGTCGATATCTGTACATTTAAGATAATAAACATAGATAAAAAAAACTAATATGGAGAGTCTCTATTAGAACTACAGAAAACAAAACAACAGTTTTTACTGGCTGCGCACAATGGTGTAGCAGCAGCAGTAGCACGCAGCAATGTCAAAGTAAATGTCAAAAAAAGTAGCTCACAAAGCAGCATACACGAATACAATGTGTAGCACTGAACTCAAACAAAAATCACGTCTGCCATTTTGGTTTGTTGTTGTTTTGCAGTGCAGCAGGTTCGTGAAGTTGAAGTCGAGTCGACTTGTACTTCAGTTACTCTCTGTGCTGCAGCTGCTACTTCACATTGTAGCCGTGCAATACGATTTACATACATTTAACTTTGACATTGCTGCGTGCTACTGCTGCTGCTAAACCATTGTGCGCAGCCAGTTAGAATTGTTGTCTGTCTGTGTATCTGCATTTTACAGGTTTTCAGTTCAGAACTGGCTGTGCAAAAAGATAGGTACTTGATTCTAAAATCCACGCGTACGAAGTAGCGGTCAAAAGCTAGGTAAAGAATATAAAAAGAGTGTGGGGTTTACAAAGCAACGCGGAGGGTTATATGTATTCCGTATCATTCGATTCGGTTAAGTATATCAGTGTTTTGACATAATCATAACATTTTGGCGCAGCCGGGAAGAAGTGTAAAAAGAAACCAAAATACAATTTACGTCTTAATCGCACGTACTTGCTCTGTGGGTGCATAAAATAAGCAAAGAAGTTCAAACTCTTTGTTTAAGAAGTGTTTGTAGTCCCGCATTTTGAGCATATTTTGCCAGTGTTATAAACGATACGTTAATTTTGCCAGTTATTTCGTTATACGAATACCTCCAATTGAATTAAGTAGTTTATAGAGATGTCCGTAACTTGAATTTTTAGCCAAAACTAATGAACGCAGTTAGCGATGAAATACTCCCAAAAAATACCCACAAACTAAATCAAAATTGTAACCTAAAGTAATTTTTGAAAAAATTTATAAAAACTGAAAAATGTTGGCTAAAACTGGAAAACCCGATATGCAGAAGCTTCATTTAAGAAACCTTTGATATTGAGAATGTAGATGCCATCTCTTGCACGTATTCTTGGTACGAATTAAACTGCACTACACTTTAGCGCCAGTCTACCCAACTACTGCAGTGCCGTTAAACTGAAGTACAGTACCTGCCGCCTAGTGCGGTCTTGCCTTAAATCTGCAAGACAGTTGTACCTATGTGTTTTCTTTTAAGTATTTATACCTTGTAGTAGGGGAGCCCACGATGCTAAATGAGGATTTACTCGAGCGTCGTAGATACCTATTTTATTTTGAAGATTAGATGGTAGAAAGAAAAAAGTGTATGTGGTGTACCCCCGTTCACCGGTGGCGGTGGGGGAGTGTCTACGGGCTTTCAAAAATGTAAAAAAAACTGTGACATGGAAATACTCCAGCGTGCCAGATATTGATAGTGTAATCGCCCCCACGTGTCCCTGATATCGGAGGTATTTTAATCTGCCGCTTTGCATGGTGGGGGTGGCTGTGCGGGTGGGGTAGAAAATATAAAAAAAAAATATCTATTCGAGCGCTTCAGATTTTCAGAGGGGGTATTAAGTGGACCCTAAGGAAGCTCCCATTCAAATGACTGACGATTTGGACGTGACGCAATACAGACCGCCAACTCGTACTCCTCTTGCCTGAAACACTCTCAAAGTGTTTGTTTATTGCTTTGATCTGTGAATACGTGTACATCTCTGGCTGTGCATTTTGTGATGGCCACCACCACACCATCCCTGCGTGTGCCATTTATTTTTATAGTGTGTTTACTGCTCCCATCTAAAAAGAACGGGAGAGCGTTGAGCTACCTATTAGACGGTCCTTGTAATGGTCCTTGCAAGGACAGTCTGACGTCATTATGACGTATTTATCTGTCCTAAAATCGACATGTCGTGTAATGGGCATTGTAAAATGCTGTCCTTGCAAGGACAACCACAATGTCCACCACAATGTCACGAATTTTTGTGTCCTTGCAAAGACAAATTACAAGGACCGTGTAATGGTCCTTCCATTGTTGATGGGACACAAGGACACATTTTTTTGACATCTGGTCCTTGCAAAGACCATGTCCCAGCAATGCAACAGCACGAATTTCTGCGACATTGTTGCTTGGAATGTCCACTTTTCAGGGTGGTTTAGTTTTTGTTCAATTTCAATGAGTGACATCAGATTTTGACAACCTTGCGCGTGCATTTGCTCTGTTCCCACTCTGAACTTTCTGTGATGCGCTACTTATTTTAACATTAGTAAAGAAACAAAGATACAACAAAAAGAGCAGAGAAGAACAAAGAAAATAATTTATTTTGTAAATGAATTTCTTTTTCGTAGAATAAGTAACGATAACGAAACAAAATTCAATTTTATTAATACAGAAATAACCAAAAAATATTGTTAAGTGATACAGAAAAATTTAAAAAGGTATTTTTTCGTCAAATAACGAAATCGAGTTATGTGCACAAATAAATTATTTTTATTGTTTTTAGGGATATTCATGGAACCTCGTAAAACCAACGTAAACGTCGGTTAAAACTGTCCAAACTTGTTTGGAAAATCTTGTACGACAAATCGTATCTAAACTTTCCGACACTAATTTGTGTCGTAAACTTTTGTGTCGTAAACTTTGTCAGAAACATTGTAAACGTCGTAAAAGAAATTTAAGGTATGCTAAGTTTGCTAGTGACGTCACAATTATCTGATTTTGTTCGGATGAAAAAAATGTTTTATTAACCCGGACACTACACATGCCAGCTTCTGGCAAGCAAGTTACTACATTTAAATTGTGAAAAACCTATCTGTGTTCCAGTTGGCTGGAAGTTTGTTTGTGTGAGTGGAACATGTGTGTATTATAACTGTCTTGCCAGTAGCTGGCATATGTGGCGTTCTGGTAACAAACAGCTGATTGAATTCCGAAATAGTTTCACTAAAATCGCTTGTTGCTGTGCAAAGGTGACGTCACGAGACGTGGTCAAAATTGCAACAATCAATCGAAACTTAACATTTACTTGCACACACACCAAAGCATTCGCCAGCACTGACGCTCGTGTATTTTCATGCATGCGTATAAGCACGCCATATAGAAAAGTTTCAACAAACATTCTCCGGATGGTCAACTTTTCCGGAGTAAGCTCTGGTGTATCGTTAATGTTATTGAAATTAATGAATGAAAGATATTGTAATCAGATTTAAACGTTTAACGTTTTTTTTTTCCTACATTATATTGCTACTTTATTGTTTCGCGTATTTTTGTAGATTCTGATAGTACTTTTATAATAAATCTTAATTTACTTGATATAATTTTAGAATAAAAAAAAATTAATGGGTAGTAAGATGAGATTTGTGATGAGAAGTTTAACATTGCCATGACTGTGATTATTTGCAGCAAATCACAGTATGGGAACGTCCCTAATGAAATCTGAAACGTCAAATTTACTTTTAACTAGGACCCGTGTAATGGTCACGGTAAAAGACTGCATTCTTCACCGCGGTTTCATTCACCACCAACTGTCAAAATTGTCATGTCGTGTAATGGACATTGTTATGCTTGTCCTTGCAAGGACACCGAATTGCAAAAGTAACAATGTCCACTTTGGTGGACATTGTATTTTGGGACAAGAATTTCAGATCTGATTCATTCGTGTAATGGACATTTTTACTAGCAAAGACACGGTGAAGAATGTCCATTTACTGACATCACAAAGACACATTTTCCGTGACGTCAGACTGTCCTTGCAAGGACCATTTACAAGGACCGTCTAATGCTAGCTTAACACTCTTAGAATAAATGGCACATCAGCTAATTTTCAGCTTGTAGGCAAAAAGAGAGACCATAGAGTGAGTTGGCGCTTGGCGGTCTGCTTGGTGATTAGACTTACGAGGCTCTTAAGTTAAACAATATTTACCACCATTATTGAATCCGGTGGGTATTCCCCTACAATTAAATTGAATTCCTAGGAATAATTACCGACTTATCGGCTTCTGCAATCAGAAAACGACTCTTGAAAAAGATTTATTATTATTTTTTCATAGAAAAGGTCAACAAAAGATTCACTGATCAAGAGCATCATAATTTTGAAAGCAAAACAATAATGAAACTGTCTAGTTCTTAAGAAATTCTACTGTTAAAATGAAGACACAGTATTAATTTGAATTCTAAAGTGCGGTGAACAATCTTATATAAAAGACAGACTTCCATCGGGATGTCTTAGTATTCAAAAGTTGTACATTAGATCCGCAAATCAAATTTAAAACAACCAAAAATTCATCAACTAACCGGCTAAGAAATTTAAAAACTAAGCGACATGCATTTTCAAACCATTTTTTTGATTATTTTGGTTCTTTTTATGACCAGTTGTGTCTTAATAAACGCTGACGCTGACCCAAATTTAATAAAAACGTAAGTACAATCAAATAACTCCATAATCGTGACACCTTTCCTGTTTAAAATTTGTATTTAGTGCGAGTTTGTAAAAAAGAAAAATAATACAATAAATTAGTTATAGAAAAGTATATACATATAAAGGGTGCTTATTTTAGAGGTATAAAACATTTAAATGGAATACAACAAAGCTGATTTTTTTAAATTGACATGAAATTTAGGCCACGGCTGGCTCGGACGTAGTCTAATCTGGAGGTCCAATATTCGATGACTTTTTCCAAAATTTGTGGCCGTTATCAGCAAAAACGCGGCGAATGGTCAATCGTTTCGGGGCTTATCAGCGTAGACTAGTGACTTCATAAGCGGCGTTAAATCGCACGATCTTTAAGGAAAATTCACATGACCGAAACGCGAAATTATGTGCTCACCGAACGATTCCTTCAACAAATCAATCATGGGACGAGCTGTGTGACATGTTGCGCCGTCTTGTTGAAACCACAGCTCATGCACATCATGGTTGTTCAATTGATGAACGAAAAAGTCAGAAATGATGGCTCTAAGGCGTCAGTTAAAGCGATCAGTAAAACGCATCAGTAAACATTTTCTTTTGAAGTAGGTATTTAATATGTTTGAATGTGTTTTGAAATAAAAAGTATATACCAATAGGTGGCGAATAACATAAATTAATTTATTTAAAAAAAAATATATTGATTCGGTAATGTATTTTTTACGGAAAACCAATAATTAGATTTTACTGGCAAAAACTCATTTTACGTATCAGCTGATTGTCATGTCACTCAAAATGAAACAATATTTCATTTTATTTTCTTACTGTTTCGTTCATCCGGAAAAAATTCGTTCATCCGGAAATAATTACTGATACATTTGCGACCAGAAAGAAGAAGAAAAAGACAGAATGCGTTGCTATTACCTGTTTTTACCGACATAATTTTACTGATCGCTATAAACGACCATCAGTAAAAAAAACTTCTAATTCATTTGTTTTGAATTTTTACTGAATACGTTTTACTGGTCACTATAACTGACGCCTAAGGCGTCGTTTGCATCGTTTTTAAAGAAGTACGGACCAATTATTCCACCAACCCATAAAGCATCACACCAAACAATCAGTTTTTGTGGATGTAACGGTGTCTCAACATACACTTGAGGATTATCATCACTCCAAAGACGGCAGTTTTGTTTATTGACGTATCCATTCAACCAAAAGTGAGCTTCACCACTCTAAACCGTAAAATGCGAAACGTATTTTGAACCGAAAGATGATTTTCAAAATAAATTTGCACAATTTGGAAGCGTAGTTCAGAAGTCAGTCTATTCATGTTGAAATGCCAAACCAATCTTAAAATAAATGACTTGACAGCTGACAAAATGGCCGCCAGTTTAAATAGTATGGCCAACTTAAGGTTCTAACCTCTTAAACACTACATACCTACATATTTTTACTCAGAATAAAAAGTTTAGTCGATTTAGGTCCTTCCGTCCGTATGTGCATACTCTCTAGAGGTCGCATTTTGCTCTAGAAGACTTAAATTAGGTAGGTTTATATATAATCATTGGTTTAAGAGTAAGCCTGTTTTGAACTGGTAAAATCCCCCCAAAAACACGCCCACAATCGCCATATTCGTTTAACTAAATATTTATTTAGTGGGCGTGGCTAACGCCCACTTTTCATAAAAACTATTGTTGACGATATCAACAAAAGGTTACACAATATTGGTAAATCGGCAATGTTGATGATATCAACATTACGCAAATTAAAAACAATATTGTGTAGGTCGGCTAAAATGCAAGCATTGCTATGAATGCATTTTTACTGACCTACCTAATAATTGTTTTTAATCGATTTGACCTAATAGAATTAAGTATATAAATAGGATTTTACATGGGAAAATAAAATAATCCAAATAAGAAGACAAACTGTGTGGTGTGTTTATTTAAAAGTACCATTGGAATCCAAGTGTAAGGATTTTACAACTATCAATATTGTTTGAATAAATTAAAGGCTTTTATTCAAGCGAAAAAACCTAAAATTTTGTGATCATAACTTATAAATTAATTTTAAATAATTATTCTTTTTTCTCATTTTTAGCCGTCCAACTTGTAAGCCAAATCAACGTCTTATTTCAGGAAGATGCAGAACGTAAGTATGTTCGGTTATAAAACACACATTTAGTAAATATAGCTCCTACACAAAGCTACTCAAAACAAATTGGTGATAACTGAACCCTATAAGATAAGGTTAAAATTATATCCAGAGTCCCGACAAATGCACTCCCGTTAACTCTATTTGAATTAATAGCTTTGTTTGTTGAACTTTACCCAGGGTCGCCTCAGGTTTTCTTGACAGTTCCAAGAGTTGTCAAAAAAAGCTTGGGATTTCCCGTTCTCAAAAAACGCATTACTGCTGCTGATTGTATGTTTTTCACAACAGACAAAATCAAAAGCTGCCATTTTGCTTTATTCGTTTGATTTGTATATACTTTTAACAAAATAAATGCATTCACTTGCATTTCTTTAAGTTTTTTCGAAAAAAAAGATAAGAAAAATACACAAGAAATGCTTGAAAACAAAAGTCAATTCAACAGCTGATTCGTTACCTCAACCATTGTAAATAGGTATAAACTATAGTATTACCACTTGAGGTGCGCCATCTAGCGACGGAAAACTAAGCTCTCGATTTTAGAGCTTTTTGTGTAGATTACCATGGGAAGCAACAACAACAATTTTTTTAAATTTTAATTGTTGCTTCCAATGGTAATCAAGAGCTTAGTTTTCCGTCAATAGTTTAGATATAGTTTATATATACAATGCCTCAACTCGCCCCAGCTAAATACCAAGATCGACTTCAGGGTGACTTCAGGGCGACCCCAGGTTTCAAAAAACAGAGAATTTTCTCTTGAGGTATTTCAAAAAACGAATTGTACCGAATCCAGGGCGACTCAGGGCAGGGCTCAACAAAAGAAGCTAATGTTTTTTGTCCTCGGTGAGATCGAACAGACTATAGACACCGGTCGACGGCCCCATGGCCATGGCTCTTATGGGCCTGAAAATAAAGCCCGATGCTGACTTGTGGGCATTACAGAACAGACGCTCGATAAGTAAGAGTTCTATAACTCCAACTGAAAACCCCGATTCGATAGAATCCTACAAAAGATCTTGTCACATACCTAATTTGGTAAAAAGTCGGCAATGCTTAGATAACATTAAGCGTTAAATACGAATTAAACGGACTAGGCCTATGTCGCTGTATAGCAAGTTCATCGTAGTAACTTCATAAGTATACTTATCGTAAAACTTACCTCAAAAAAACTGCAACGAACTATTCCATCCCATTGAGAGAAGATCCATGCATCTGCCCCATAAAGCAGTACCGGGATGATGATGAGTTTTCTGTTAAATCCCTGAATGAAAGCAGGTAATATTCCTCTTGTCTTAGTTGATAAATAATTCCCATTCTGCTGGTTGCGGACTCCATAATAGTCCATAGGCACTGATTACCTTACCACCTGCTTTTGTCTTCCTATCCCAGGGTGGGTCTCTGTATTAACATTTTGGGGCTTCTTCATTATCAAGGGGAAGAGGTGAATATCTGGTCAGCTGGTAAAGACCAATTTGATCGTCAGCAAACGACTTATAGACCAGTGCCGAAGCCCTTGAAAATGGCTCCGGCAAAACTGCAAGTCCTATATATGGACAAAAATTAAATCGAAAGTTGTAGGTTATTAAAAGATCTACAACTTTTGTTATCAAACTTTTTTCACATAACATCAAAATGTTTGTCAAAAATTCAAATAACAAATTTTTTGGTTTTTTGTTTTTATCTTTTACAAAAAACATTTTTATTTCACGAAATTTGGTGAAAACTTGTCGTTTTATTCCTCAAACAAACGGCAATTTTTTTGATTAAAACTATTAATTTGTTCACCAAATTTTGATTTAATATCGAAAAAACACTTTAATTTTCCATCAAAAAATCGTCAAAATATCTGCTTTTTTGAAATTCGGTGTGGTTTTTATTCTCTGCAATCTCTACTTTCCGATTATGTAAAAAATATACATTACCTTTGTAAATGCAAAAATACCAAAATAAAATTTACACTTTTTTAAAAATGTTTTTATAAATGTTTCATATTATATATTATATTATAATTAAAGAGTTCAACTTGCACTCGATCGGCTCCAGCCAGCTTCGTTCGTTTTTAGTCGGTGAATGCTGTTTTAATTTGTATTTTCCTGATCTGCTGCAACTCATGGTTGTCTGTCATTTAATTTGACGTGTTATCACCATAACCTAAGCAATTGATGGATAAAGTTAAAGTAGTCCCTTCAAATGATTAACATTGACCATCTTTGCATCAATCCTGATGTTGATTTTTCCACTTTTCAATAAAAGTAGTTCAACGCTCTTTTTCTCGGGGTATTGACATTCACTAAAAGTCAGTTGGAAATTTGTATTTCTTTTTGTGGTGTTGTGAATAGAAGCATACATATTTATTTATTTTATAATTTATTTAAAAATGAAGCAGTAACTATTAGTTATAGGTATTTCAAAAGCATAAAACAATGAAGAATGTTTCAAAATTAAAAATTTATTAAAGAAAAATGAAAGGCATTCCGTCAAAGATTTTGTGGGATATGTTATTGCATATCATTCAGACGAAGAAGTGGGTGACAACTTCATTTATAATATTACAAAACAGCTGTTTATGATACAAAGACAATAATAAACAAAATCAATTTTTTTTTGATTTGAAAAATCGTGAAATCTAGTTCAAATCTGAAGTTACTGTCGTGGAATTCACCATTAAAGAAAGCAGACCTCTTACATTTTAATTTTTGACAATATAGCCTAGTACTCAGATCGCACTAAAATTTATCTTCCATACAAATTTCCACCCAAGATAAATTTTAGCTTGGGTTTTTAGCTGAGTAGTACTCACTTGAAGCTAAATTCCAGGTGTCAGGTTAACGGCTAAGAAAAAAAGTCTCCACAAAATTTAGCTTGCGAAAGAATGTAAAACACATGGGCCCTATTCATAGATGTTTACTAAAGTTGTGATTTACTAGCCTACAGGTTAAGCTAAATTTTTTTAGACGATTTTCTAGCTGTGTTTAGCTGGTAATAGCTAAATGCAAAAATCTACTACAATTATACTTCAAATTATGATATTGATAAAGAATCGCTTCCCGATCGATCAGCAAAACCAAGCATCACTGTGAGTTGTTAGTGGTAAGATGTGGGACCGTACAATAATAAACCACGGAGATGTTTACTGTTGACATGTTTTTCTCTCTTCTGTTCTGTCTGTCTCTCTTTGTCTTGTGTTTGTCTGCGCTCTGAGCCTTTGGTCATTGTCACCCGTACCTGACAAAAAAAAAAAAGAAATCGTTCATTAAATTTAGATAAATCAGTTGAGAAAACATCAAAATGAAGTTCCTGGCTTGTGAATGGGTATCCTAGTTTTTTACAATTACAGAAATAAGCAGATTTATGAAAAATGTTGCTGTTATCATTTAACTCGAGTCTATTGAACTCTGCCTTATAAATTTTCTTTTGTCTGGCTGGTGGCACAATTTCACACAACAAACCTTCCAGAATTAAACAAATCTCCCTATTGATATTTTAAAATATTATTTTCAGAATTTCCAAGGTATTTTTTTTTGTATCGACTTGCTATTGGCAGACAAAAGTACCTAGCTATACGTTTTTCAATTATTGTATGACAGTAGTAGTTTAAAAGTAACTTAAACACTACATCAGCCACTTTTAAAGTTAGACCCCAGGTTAAGTCCTAATCCTAGGTCTAAATACGTTTATGAATAGCTTAAACTCCAGGTTTGGTTGATCACAACTTAGCAGCAGTTTAAGAAACGTCTATGAATACAGCATATTATTTCACAAGATACATTTTGACAGTTGCCTTTTGAAAAATGGAAGTTCAAAAAAGTACTTGCGATGGTCGCACGAACTTGCTCTTATATTTTTGATAATATTGCTAAGTGCCTGCATAATGTAGGTATATTGTATTAAAATTAATGCATGACTGGGTCGCACGAAGTTGTTCTAATGTGTGACAGTGGTCTTGGGGCCTGAGATTTTCATAAAAATTAATTTTTCGAAATTCTTAAATAAATACCTACTTGAACAAATTTGAGCTAAAAAATTAAAAGGTACGCCATTTTATTTCTTGACAAAAATTTGAATTTACGAGAATAAATTTATAAAAATCTGTGTAGCGGTTTTTGAGAAAAAAAGTAATATTCAAAATATTTTTTTTGAAAAAAAAACAATGCCTTATTATTTTAATTGACAAAACATATTTTCTTCTACTTACATAGACTCATCAATTTCAAGCCCCAGGGAACGAAAACTGACAAAATACAGTTTAAAAAAAAAAATCGGTAGTAATTGCGTGAGGCCGAGTAGAAGAAGAACACGCAAACCATATTAAACCGAAGGTTGGTGAGAACTTATGTATACATAATACAATATTTTAATTTTTCAATTAATCTTCAATTTTCTTACAGAAAAAATAAAAAAACATACCTACATACATGTGTACATAACGTACTTACATATGTATACATATAATATGTATGTATGTAAAAAGGAAATGAGTTTAATCGGAAGAATTTAATAAATGTAATTTTATATAAAAACAAATTAAATAAAACCAAAAGAAAATATAAATACTGTTCAAATTTTGTTTGGTCTTACATTGGAAAATATTCAGCCAAAATATAATTGTTCAAAATTCGTTTCATGTTTTCTATATGTACTTTCTAAATTCTAATATCAATTATTATAGAAACTTGAATAAAGTTATAAATTTGTTAAGAAGTCAACTTCCCTGCGCCCTGGCTCTGATAAATAATCGCTTCCCGATAGATCAGCGAAATCAAGCATCATTGCGCGTGGTTAGTCATATATTTAGAACCTACATATATTAATATCAATTCGGAGTTTTGCTGCTCGGCCGCGGATGGCAAAACAAGGCACTAACTCATTTCAGATTGTTGGTGAAGAAGGAAGGAGACCGAAGGGAGAAAAGAACATGCTAAGAATTTTGTCATCATTGAAAATAATAAAGAAATGAGAGCTCTACATTACAGGAAAAAATAAAATGAATTTTGTTTCTACACATTTGCTGCATCCGCCGCACTCTTAACGGCAAAACAAGACTACTTAAAACTACCAAGTGATATTACTATATATGTTGTATATGTCAAGACAAGAATGAAACGAGTATAAATGAAATGAAACACTGACTCAATTTATTATTGAAAAAGATGTAATGTTTATAAGTAGGTTGTCATTAAAGAAAATATATATGAGGCGACTGTCTTCAGCTACGACACAACGAATAATTTATTTATTTATTTATTTATTTACCATCTAACGAGTACAAAGCTCTCTGAGACTAAGCATAGTAATATTTAACTTAAATTTTAATTTATAAAGACAATTTCGTGTATCTCTACTATACAGGGTGTCCCAAAAGTCAACGTCGAAACGAAAACGGGTGATAGGGTAGGTGGTGACAGTTATCAGAAAAATAATAAATAAAATCTTTGCCATGTATCTTGTGAGTAAGAAGCATTCGAAAAAGAATCGAAAAAATGCTCACCCTCTGACGGCCTTTCAAGTGCCGTGATTACAAATCTTCATTTTTCTCAATTTTTTTTTCTGTTATGGAACCTCGAATAACCCCGCTAACAATTGCATTAAGAAATTTAAACACACCTGCATCAGTTTTGAAGAAAATATCACTTTTTCGCCCAACTAAATACTCAACATTTTTACATGACCCTAATTCAATGGGCTGTAGTGTAAAAAAAACTGTACTACTACGAAATTTTGGAAAGTTACCTTAAAAGTTGGCGTGTTCAATTCTCCTTCCAAAATGGTATCTATAAGATTTTTGAGAATATTCCATTAATAACGGAATAAAAAATGTTTTTCTCAAATAAACGTTTTAAGATAATTCTTTTTCATTCATTAAAAAAAAATCTGAATGTACTCTAGGCTTTCTCGTCCAAGTTTAAGTTCGAGGAGAGTGACCGTTATTATTTAGAAGTAACTACGAGCAGGCCCAGACTTGCAAGGGCTATCAGATAGTGATTCATTTCTTGTCGTTTAGTAAAACTGATCCGGTCCTTGGAATATTTTTGTTGTCCTTTGGATTTAAGTGCGTTATAATCTCACCTAATAACATCACGATGCCATCTTTGTACACTGCGCAGGAATATGCGAACATGCACCTTATTTATGGAGAATGCAGAAGCAATGCTAGTGCTGTAGCTAGACTTTACCATGAGAAATATCAAATGCTGAGCGTTATCCGGGATCATCGGGTTTTTGTGAATTTGCACCAGTCATTCTCAGAAGGTCGATTTCCATACCAAAGAACTAGTGAAGGCAGGCCCCTCATACCCTACGAGAACCAAGTGATACAAGAAGTCAATCAAGACCCAAGTACCTCAGTACGTGAAATTAAAACAAGAACAGGAGTTCCTAAAAGTACAGCACATCGCATTTTGAAGAAAAATGAGCTCCATGCATACCATGTTCAACGAGTGCAAAGTCTACTACCCCGAGATTACCTGTTATACATAATATTCCTATACATAACACTCCCATACAAAATGTTCAGATTCCTAGGAATAACGTAATCTAGATTAATAACATAATCTAGATTACAATAAATTCCAGGAAAAAATAAATTCAAAGTTACAATTGACAAAATTAAAACGAAAGCAAAAGCGACCAACGAATTCCAAGAAAACGTAAACTGCTGCGTCTGGGAAATATCCGCCCCAGTTTCGTACCTTTTATTTTCTTGGAATTATTCACGATCACTTTTGCTGACGGAGTAATTTAATTATTTTATTCATAGGTAACATAAGGTTATTGAAAACTTTGTCAAGGTAGTCTTAAGTAAGATTCCAATAAAGATAGTTCGGTTAAAATTACAAAAGATTTGTTTTTTTTTTTATTAAAATCGAAGTACTAACTAAAACTATTACCCTGGAAGAGTTGCATTTTGTCGAACGATACTACAACGGTAGAGGGAAGATCCGTGATTCTTGGACAAAATTCTGTGGTCCGATAAATCAACATTTAAAAAGGATGGATACATGAACCTTCACAATTTGCACGAGTGGCATGTAGAAAATCCACATTTGATACGGGAAGACAAATTGCAGTATCGCTTCAAAGTTAAAAAAAAGTAGAAGAAAAAGTCTACTCAAAACCAATCCAAAATTTAGCAGAGCTGCGCCAAAAAATCACGCGAGGCTGTTGCAGACATCAACTCAAGAAGATTCGCTCGTCTTATAAAACGATCTTATTTAAGAAGATGTAGATCTTGTTAGTTATAACTAATCGAAATAAACTTTGATGAAATTTTTGTTGAAAAATTGAATTTTATTTCAAACTTAAACCCAAAAATAGAAATGAATCACTATCTGATAGCCCTTGGTAGTCTGGGTCTGGTAGTAGTTACTTCCAAATAATAACGGTCACTTTCCTCGATATTTAACTTGGACGAGAAAGCCTGGAGTACATTCAGATTTTTTTTTAATGAATGAAAAAGAATTATCTTAAAACCTGTTTATTTGAGAAAAACATTTTTTTTTCCGTTATTTATGGAATATTCTAAAAAACCTAATACCATTTTGGAAGGAGAATTGAACGCGCCAACTTTTAAGGTAACTTGCCAAAATTTAGTAGTACATTTTTTTTACACTACAGCCCATTGAATTAGGGTCATGTAAAAATTTTGAGTATTTAGTTGGCCGAAAAAGTGATATTTTCTTCAAAACTGATGCAGGTGTGTTTAAATTTTTTAATGTAATTGTTAGCGGAGTTATTCGAGGTTCCATAACAGAAAAAAAAATTGAGAAAAATGAAGATTTGTAATCACGGCACTTGAAAGGCCGTCAGAGGGTGAGCATTTTTTCGATTTTTTTTCGAATGCCTCTAACTCACAAAATACATGGCAACGATTTTTTTTATTATTTTTCTGATAACTGTCACCACCTAACCTATCACCCGTTTTTATTTCGACGTTGACTTTTGTGACACCCTGTATAGAGAGCCAACATGTGGAACTATTAAGCTGGCCGCCCTACTCACCGGATTTAGACATCATAGAAAATGTTTGGGGATGGTTGACACGTCAAATATACGGATCGGGACAACAATATTCGAGTATACCCGAACTAACCCAAGCCATCGAATTAGCTTGGAGCTCGATTTTCCTAAATTATTAAATTCCAAGCCGGATGTGTGAAGTTTTGTAGCAGAAAGGTGGCTCACTCAACAAACTATTAAATACTTTGTTCTTATTTAAAAATACTTTTATTACCCTAAATTTAAGTAATTTTTGAAATAAAAAGAATCGAAATTCCTTAAAATGTTTTTTTCATTAAAGTGTCCTATTCAAATAACGCAAAATTTGGGCCCCATATTATGATGGTTTTTAGTAAATTATTTGTTGTTATTAATTAAAGCAATAGCATTAAACTTTTTAAAGTGAAATAAGAAAAATTAAATAAACTTCAATAAAAAAAAAATAAGTCCCTAGCATCCTTGGTTTGGGAACAATGAACGATAGAAAACAGACCTATGTGCAGGGGTGTCCTATTAAAGTGGCGAGGAGTGAAAGAAAACAAGAAACGAATTTTGAACAGTTATATTTTGACTGAATATTTTCCAAAATTAGACCAAACAAATTTGAACAATATTTATATTTTCTTTTGGTTCTATTTTATTTGTTTTTTTTTTTTTTTTTTGTTATAAAATTACATTTGTTTAACACAATTAAATTCTTCCTATTGAAAACATATTTCTTTTTAGCATATGTATAATAGCTTGATTCTGTGGTAACCAATTGATACTAACTTCTTTCCCAGTTCAAATACTAATGAACTCCAGAAGCACAGATTCTCCTATTTATACAACTTTATTTGACATTCTAATAAACAAAACAAAATATTCTACAATGTTCAATCGATTATTTTTTAAACGATCAACTAGGGTTTAAAAACATTAAGTACTTCTCATCTATAACATGTATATACAGGTAGGTACATTATGTACACAGTACACATATTAAAGGTAATATCTTTAGCGTTTTCATTTTTGCATACTTCTGCGCATCTGTCAAAATAAAGAAAAATGGCTGGCTCTGGAGACACTTTAAGTTTTTTGCGTGCAAAAATAGTATAGAAATCTCGTGGTTTTTTTAAAAGTGATTGTCTTAGATGATTAAATTTATATAAATAAGCATATATTTAATAAAAAAGATAAATTTTTGTTGATTTTTACCACCATTATGTCTCCCTGTTCAGCCATTTTTTTTAATTTGAGCTGCCAAAGTGACAGATCAGGTTTTGACAACCTGCGCAATATATTACCTTCAATAAGTGTACTGTGCATTATGTATACATGTTCAAATGTATGTATGTTTTTTTTTTCTATAAGAAAATTGAAGATTAATAATTGAAAATAAAAAAAACATTAAAATATTGTATACCTATGTATGTACATATGTTTATGTATATCTACATTATGTTCTCAGCGTCCTTTGGTTTATTGTGTTTTCTCATGTGTTTCATCGGCCTCACGCAATTCTTTTCATTTTCATGTTCACAGAGTGGTGGCCTAGGTGGCCTAGGCTTGGCACTATATTTAGTAAAACAAAATATTTTTTGTTAATGAAAGTTAATAAGGCATTGATATAAAAAAAATTTATATATTTTAAATATTAAGAGCTTTGTTTGATATTGTCAAAAAATAAAATGTAAAAGGTCTACTTTCGTCAAATTGATGTATAGATCTTTATTTCGAGAACAAATAACTTTTGTTCGAAGGAGATTTATACAGCATTCCCCGACTTAAAAGAACGAAGCTGCTGGATCCGATCGACTACAAATTGAACTGCTTAAACACACCGGAAATGACCTTGTCAGGAGCATTAGAATCTCAGTACAATCTGCCCCATTCTTCTCCTAAAAGATTACCACCTAACTCTACACAATATACAGAATACAGATATTCACATCTTCCCCTAGATACTTAATGGAGAAGCCCCAAAATGTTAATACAGTTACCCACCCTGTTCATCAATTTCGGAAGCAGCTTACGATATTACAATGAAAATAAGAAAGACCTTGACTTGACTCAGAATGCCTGGTTAATACTATCACGATGACATGACGGTCGAGAATAATCGCTGTTCCGCCAAAAATTGGTAGGATTTATATAAAACCCTTTGACACGACCAGAGGGTGACATTCAGCTGTATTAACATGGTTCTTGATGCAGCACCAATGACAATAACATCAGGTAGCTTTTATTTTTAATAAATCAACGATATTGGCGGGATAGGAGGACAAGGACAACAGCGGGTGGTAAGGTAATTAGTGCCTATGGACTATTATGGAGTCCGCAACCAGCAGAATATGGGAATGATTATCAACCAAGACAAGAGGAATATTATCTGTTTTAATTTACAAATGTCACATTTGCATCCCACGTCGTCGTCGCATCGATTAAGTCAGAACGTAAATAAATCCTAAAAATAATAACTCAACTCACTCTAATCACTTTTTCCTCTGGCTGGTTAAGCGATTCAGGGATTTAACAGAAAACTCATCATCATCCCGGTACTGCTTTATGGCGCAGATGCATGAATCTTTTCGTTTTATGCTATCTAAACATTGCCGACTTTTTACCAGATTAGGTATGTAACAAGATCTTTTGTAGGATTCTATCGAATTGGGGTTTTCAGTTGGAGTTATGGAACTCTTACTTATTGAGCGTCTGTTCTGTAATGCCCACAATTCAGAATCGGGCTTTATTTTCAGGCCCATAAGAGCCATGGCCATGGGGCCGTCGACCTGTGTCTGACTAGTCTGTTCGATCTCACCGAGGACAAGAAACATTAGCTTCTTTTGTTGAGTCCTGCCCTGAGTTGCCCTGGATTCGGCGCAACTCGTTTTTTGAAATACCTCAACTAGCCCTCAAGAGAAAATTCTCTGTTTTTTGATACCTGGGGTCGCGTCGCGTCGCCCTTGAGTCACCCTGAAGTCGATCTTGGTATTTAGCTCTAACTCTTGGAGTTGTCATGAAAACCTGAGGCGACCCTGGGTAAAGTTCAACAAACAAAGCTATTAATTCAAATAGAGTTAACGGGAGTGCATTTGTCGGGACTCGGGATATATACATTTTAACATTATCTTATAGGGTTCAGTTATCACCAATTTGTTTTGAGTAGCTTTGTGTAGTAGCTATATTTATTAAATGTGTGTTTTATAATCGTACATACCTTTCGCATTTTCCTGAAGCTAAACGGTGCTTACAATTTAGATTGCTGAAAATGAAAACAAAGAATAATTTTTTAAAAATAAATTCAATTCAAACTATATTGATGGCTTATATGAAAAGTGAGCGTTAGCCACGTTATTTAGTTGAACAAAGATGGCGGTTGTGGTCGTTCTTGTAGGTGGATTGTACCAGTTCAAAAAGCCTTACTCTTAAATCAATGATTTAAGTCCTCTAGAGAGTATATGTATACACACAAGGACGGAAGGACATCGCTTAATCGACTAAACTTTTTGTTCTGAGTAAAAATATATGTATAGGTGTGTACAGTGGGTTATTTTAAGAGATTAGAACCTTAAGTTGGCCATACTATTTTAACTGGCGGCCATTTTGTCAGCTGTCAAGTGATTTATTTTAAGATTGGTTTGGCATTTCAACATGTATAGACTGATGTCTGAACTACGCTTACAAATTGTGCAAATTTATTTTGAAAATCATCTCTCTGTTCAAAATACGTTTCGCGCATTTTACGGTTTAGAGCGATGAAGCTCACTTTTGGTTGAATGGATACGTCAATAAACAAAACTGCCGTCTTTGGAGTGATGATAATCCTCAAGTGTATGTTGAGACACCGTTACATCCACAAAAACTGATTGTTTGGTGTGATGCTTTATGGGTTGGTGGAATAATTGGTCCGTACTTCTTTAAAAACGATGCTGGCCCGAACGTTACAGACAATTGAACAAGCATGATGTGCAGGACCTGTGGTTTCAACAAGACGGCCGGCGGTGTAACATGTCAGATGTCACACGATTCATGCCACAATTGGTTTGTCGAAGGAAACGTTCGGTGAGAGCGCATATTTTCGCGTGTTGGTCCTATGAATTGGCCTATAAGATGGTGCGATTTACTGGCGCTTGTAAAGTCGCTAGTCTACGCCGATAAACCCAAAACGATTGAACACTTGGAAGACAACATTCGCCGCGTTATTGCCGATAACAGCCAAAAATTTTGGAAAAAGTCGTCGAATATTTTACCTTCAGATTTGACTACGTCCGAGCCAGCCGTGTCGTAAATTGCATGTCAATTTAAAAAACCATCTTTGTTTTATTCCATATCAAAGCTCTATACCTCTTTAAAAACATCCTTTATATATACTTTTTCATAACTAAGTAATTGTATTATTTCTCTTTTTTTAAAACTCACACTAAATACAAAGTTTAAACAGGAAAGGTGTCACCCTAAGATTATGAAGAAATTTGTTTGTACTTACCATTCAAAAAACCAGCGAGCGTTTATTAAGACACAACTGCTCATAAAAAGAACCAAAATAATCAAAAACATGGTTTGAAAATGCATGTCGCTTAGTTTTTAACTTTCTTAGCCGGTTAGTTGATGAATTTTTGGGTGTTTTAAATTTGACTTGCGGATCTAATGTACAACTTTTGAATACTAAGACATCCCGATGGAAGTCTGTCTTTTATATAAGATTGTTCACCGCACTTTAGAATTCAAATTAATACTGTGTCTTCATTTTAACAATAGAATTTCTTAAGAACTAGAAAGTTTCATTATTGTTTTGTCTTCAAAATTATGATGTTCTTGATCAGTGAATCTTTTGTTGACCTTTTCTATGAAAAAATAATAATAAATCTTTTTCAAGAGTCGTTTTCTGATTGCAGAAGCCGATAAGTCGGTAATTATTCCTAGGAATTCAATTTAATTGTAGGGGAATACCCACCTGATTCAATAATGGTGGTAAATATTGTTTAACTTAAGAGCCTCGTTAGTCTAATCACCAAGCATATTAATAAAAATTGCAAAACTTGTGAGTGGTCAGGGCCACGCTAAAAATTGTTCGAAACAAATTATATGTCATAGTATTATCAGTCTAATTTTTCCAATTTTTTTTATAAGGCACACGCGCTCAAGGGCACGGGCCAATATGATGCAGGCCGCCAAGCGCCAACTCACTCTATGGTCTCTCTTTTTGCCTAAAAGCTGAAAATCATCCGATGTGCCATTTATTCTGACAGTGTAACGCTCTCCCGTTATTTTAAGATCTGAGCAGATCCTTACAACCTCCCACCTTACGAACACCGGATTCAACTTCTACAGATTCAAACTTTGTCACAAAGGCGTATTAACAATGATGTTATTTTTATTCACCAACTTTTGACGGGATCTTTGAACTCACCCGTAGTAGATACGTTCGTTTAATGGATTTAATTGACTATTGTCAACAATATTCAATAGTTGTCGTTCTTAAATTTCGAAATTGTGACAAAGTGTAACATTCGCGTCGTTCTTTTATGCACAATAAGTTCTGTAATCTGTAACAATATATCCAACTCATCTCCTCGAAATGAGTTGAGAGTGTTGACCTGTCAAAAGTGAGAAAGGCCGGAATTTGTTTACAAAGTGAATTTGCTTTTTTAGCTTGCTAAAGTTTTTAATTTTTTTTAATAAATATGTGTACATAATTTCAAATAAAATAAAATAAAAATGGAATATATATATATACATATACACAGTGAATTGTTTGTGCTAGACAGTTCGATTTTGTGCCTTTATTACTTACTTCATTCAAGAGAGATTTCAATTTGCTTTTTTTTTTAAATTTATATTTTAGCCAGTATCTGATTCCCGAGAAGACATCAGCCAATAGGATAAAATGCTTGTGAGGGTACAGGAAAATGTGTGTAAGTATTTTTTTTTTATTTAGTAAATTTTACTTGTTATTATAAATCATCTTAATATAATTAAGTTTGATAATGGAAACTCCCTAGCCGAAAAAGAGGAATATTAAAAGACAAGATGAAGAGCATATTATCTGCAGTCCGATAATGACCAACATTTATATTGGAGGCGAGAGTGGTCCACAAGGATGTGGGCTACAATCTGGTTTATTCGGTGGCAGCTGGGTCAACAGTCGAGGAAGTGGATAAAAGTAGGTTCCATATCAGGAAAAAGATGTGAACTGAAGCCTCTTATGTTGCATGGATGTGCAGCAGCCAAACCAAGTGAGCTTTTTGTGAAAGCATGATACGGCACTAGTCGTCGAAGGCACACACGAAGAAAGAGAAGATGACCATGGGTACATCTTCTGTAGACACTTCGTCCACCGTTATGCACTGCCAAGGAACTACGACTCCGATAAGGTGATCAACATTGTCGTCGGATGGTGTTCTAACTGTTAGCATTTCCAAACAAATCTATCGAAGACAAATCTACAATGAAAGTCATTCAATTTCAACAACCGCCTCACTTGAATGTGAAAGACAACCAACAGGAGAATCAAGCAAAGACTGCCGAAAATGCACAAATTGAAGACGACAAATAAGTCTCGGATATGTTCGGAAAAAGCCATTTTTATAATATGTTTCTGTTATTTTTTATTACTTTAGTCTACGTTAATAATAAAAAAAAAAGTTTTAAAAAAGAATAAGATAATTATTTCCTTTTCAAGACAATTGTTTCTTCTGAATTAATTTTCCAAACTTAATCATTTAATTTCGTTTGACAGAACAACAAAAGTCGTTCTTAAATGAAATAATTACAAACGTAACAATCTTTAACATGACACTTCAACACTTATTTTTGGCATAACAACAATCTGGAGAAAACGAACGCACCACTGATCTTATATCATGTGTAGGTTTTAACTATCGCGGAGGGGCTCATCATCTACGTAGACGTAGATTAGAGCTATTAC
Organism: Platycheirus albimanus; assembly: GCA_916050605.2. Lineage (NCBI taxonomy): Eukaryota > Metazoa > Arthropoda > Insecta > Diptera > Syrphidae > Platycheirus > Platycheirus albimanus. The sequence goes on from OU696696.1 coordinate 72,525,954, forward strand.
TTTGTCCCCAACACCGTACTAATTATGGCATGAATGAACCTCTAACCTCTTACCTTTTTAATTCAAATAAAAGTATAGTTGATTTTCACATTAGTAAAATTTGTCTTAAAAAACATTCAAAACCAGTGCACCACGCTCATAGTTTATGTTTGGTATGTCCACAATGTTTTCGTATCTATTTTGTATATGTATTTGTTTATTTATCTTTGTTTATTTATTTTTTGTGCTTGTGTTATGCTATTTGTATATTTTGCTTACTAACAACTAACACGTGCACTAAATGATGACAGTGAGCACATAATTTGTGTTGGCTAATCTCTGATTGTAAGTTAATGCTTGATATAAGCTTCTTACTTTCGAGAACTGATAGTGCAAAAAAAAAAGTAAACACACCACAGAAATAAATGGCACACGCAGGGATGGTGGGCCATCACAAAATGCACAGCCAGAAATGTACACGTATTCACAGGTCACAGCAACGAAAAAATATTTCGAGAGTGTTTTAGACAAGAGGAGTACGATTGGCGGCAGTACTACCACTTCAAGAAAAAAAATCGAAGCAGATTTGAAGAAAAAAGTGAAGCAGATTGATAAAAATCGAAGTAGATTTTAAAACTAAACTTTTTTATAAAAATCTACATATAGGGTGGGCTATTTAGTGGTTTATTTTTAAATCGTAGGTTATTTTGACATTGACAGCTGTTTCCCGCTCGAAATCTTGAAAGATATTCAGTATCATACCTCCGCGGAACGAAATGTGTGGCTTTATGCTTGAACAGCGTTGGAAATATTGAAAACTTATTTCCAAAGTGAATGCTGTGTAAGTTCGTTGGGGCTAAGAGCAGCTTGAATTGCACAACGATTTTCGGCGAAAAATCAACTTTTCTGATGAGGCGCATATTCATCTCGGCGGCTACGTTAACAAACAAAATGTCTCGGGAAAACTCGCCCGTTGTTGTCGAGAAGCCAATGCATCCACAAAGAGTGTGACAGTTTAGTGCGGATCGTGAAGTGATGAGTTCATCGTTCATTAGACCATTTTTGTTCGAAAATGAGGCTGGGAACAACGTTTCGGTCAACGGTGGGAGTTACAGAGCAATGTGAAGACATGGATTTGGAAGACCTCTGCTTCATGCAGGTTAACGCGCTATAAAACACAGCCCATTCTACAATCGATCTTTTGCTCACTAAATTCCAAAATCGTGTTATCGATTGGCCGACTCGGAGCTGTGATACGACTACTTTGGACTTTTTTGTTAGAAATTGTGAAGGACCGACGTTATGTCACCAATCCGGAAGCGATTATATCAATTAAAGCCAATATTTTCCAAGAAATCCGTGAGCTAGAGCCCGAAAAAAAACTTGGGTTTGGACACCCTCTAAATTATAAATTTTTTTTAATAGCCTTAATAGCCAAACTAAAAGTCTTTCCGACTGCTTATATAAATATTGTTTCATAACACTTTTTAATTTAATTTAACAAAAAAACATTATTTTCATCTTCATTTCTACATGTGTAGTATGTAAAACAAAAATTGGAGTGAAATGGAAAAAAGGGAGTAGATTTTGCCTTTTTCTGTAAAATTGAAGTAGGCTCTATGCAATAGCTCCTAACGTATTAATTCCTAATGAAATAAGTCCTAATGAAGAAATTCCTAACAATGAGTGCAATAATTGCTAACACGAATAAATGAAATAAGTCCTAAGTGGGGATGTAATATCTCCTAATTTAAAAATGAAATAAAACCTAACGTTAGGATTTAATTCATAATGAATTAATTCCTAAAAAAAAAAGGTGAAAGAATTCCTAATACAATATTTGTGTTAATGTATGTTAGCATAGTTGAGTAACATTTCCTTGACTTCTTGTTTAGAAGGATAAATAAAAAAGGAAATACCTATATAGAAATGAAAAACATGATTAAAAAATATATCTTCTCGGGAGTCCGCGGGGGGGGGGGGCGTCGCGCCGCGTGGTGGCGCGTTCTTCGCGTCCGTCGCACCCGTCGCGCCCGCCGCACCCGCCCATTTCCTTGACTTCGCGGCGGGCGCGACGGGTGCGACGGACGCGAAGAACGCGCCACCACGCGGCGCGACGCCCCCCCCCCCCCGCGGACTCCCGAGAAGATATATTTTTTAATCATGTTTTTCATTTCTATATAGGTATTTCCTTTTTTATTTATCCTTCTAAACAAGAAGTCAAGGAAATGTTACTCAACTATGCTAACATACACTATTTTCTAAAAAAAATATTGAACGCAACTTATAAAATGCAATTTTAAGCGAAATGAAATAAGTCCTAACATTAATGAAATAACTCCTAACATAAATTTTTAGTGCAATATTTCCTAATTAGTATTTATTTCATTTCCATGGTTTTAGGGGTTATTTCATCATGAAATAACTCCTAACTATAAACAATGCAACAAGTCCTAATTTTGATGAAAATAAACCTAACATTTAGGTGTTCCTTCATTTGTAATAACACCTAAATTTGTATGGGAATGTTAGGTTTTTTTTCATATTTTTTTGTTAGGAGTTAATACGTTAGGAGCTATTGCATAGAGCCGGTTGAAACAGATATTTTTAAAATGAAGCAGATTTCAGTATTTTGGTGATAGTGCGAAGTAGGAAGTAGATTTTAAATTTTTTTGATAAAAAGAAGCAGATCTACTTCAATTGAAGTAAAGTGGTAGCGCTGGTTGGCGGTCTGTATTGTTAAACATTGTAACATTGTTAAAAACACGTTATTCAAATATATATCTGAGTCAACATAGAAGCAATATAAGTGTATGTGTATATATTATATTTATTTTCAATTTAGTAATCTTTTATTTCCTTTACTTCCTACACTTTTTAAATTAGTATAAAAAAAAAAAAAAAAAAAAAAAAAAAGATCTTGTGTAATTTTGCTATCTTCATATTAAATTGTTATTCATTTGTGTTATTTCTATTTTAATTTTTGTTATTTTTAAGTCTACATTCATTTTAAACTATGTTTTCCATTTATACATCATTTGTTACTTTAAAAGACATTGTCTTAAAACTTTTGTGAATATTAATATTTTTTGAATAAAGAATAAAGTATTGGTCTGTGCTCAAAGGGTTTGGATACCTAGCCCTTTTAATGATTAGTCACAGCGCGAGAGATAGGAAATTAGGGAGGAAGGGAAAGGAGGGGTCGATGAACATTATGGTCTTGAATGTTTGAAGATCAAAATGGCAAGGGAAATTTGTACCAGGCAATACATTGCACATTCGTGTTGTACGGCTAAAGAAAGTTTTTTTCTGAACTCTGTCATCAGGTATACAAAAGTTTGAGAAGCACCTGCCCAGAGATGGGAGAACTATGTCGTCACTTGCGAATGCATGGTTCGGCGTCTGCTGCACTTTATGGGATCAAAAACAAAGAGAATTTTTAGGGTATTAATCCACCGATTTCCACGGATTAAATTAAGTTCATCTAAGGACAAAGAACTTAAAAACGAGGTTCAGTACTGATCCAATATCGTCTATGGCGTATAGACCAACATTGTCCAAGGTATAAATACTTAACAGATAACACATACAATTGTCTTGCAGATTTAAGGCAAGACCGCACTAAACGGCAGGTACTGCACTTCAGTTGAAGGAATATGTACATAAAGATCCCTCCGCGCTGCTTTGTTAACCTCACACTCTCTTTTTTTATTCTTTCACTAGCTTTTGACCGCTACTCCGTACGCGTGGATTTTAAAATCAAATGCCTATCTTTTTGCACAGAAAGTTCTGAATTGAAAATGCAGACACACAGCCAGACAAAAATTCTAAAAACTGTTGTTTTGGCTTCTGTAGTTCTAATAGAGACTCCCCATATTAGTTTTTTTATCTATGTTCATTATCTTAAATGTACAGACATCGACCTGTTACAATTTTATTGCCAAATTAATACACTTTGTCCAATTAAGCTAAGTTAACCTGGAGCGTCGAGTCGTGGAGTTCATAGCTACCATTTTAATATTTTACGATTTGACATAACCGTCCCTACAATGCAGAACTAGCCTAAGTCACAATTTCTAAAAATTCCTTGATACAAAACAGTGTATTAGATTTAAAAAACTTTAACAAAAGTGAATTGGGAGTTTTTAATTAATTAAAACAACAATTATTATACCCAGCACATTGACTGAATTTAAAATACATCGCTGGGTTCGTTGTTTTTAAACTGAAAAAAACTTTTAAAATGTGACAATTGTAAAAATTATTTTAAGGGTGCTGAAAACCCTCAATCATTAATAGCGTTCAAGACGAAAAGATTTTTAAAAACACCTGCAAAAGATGTAGAAGACATATTATGTCTTATAATGGGAAAAGAATTAAGAATCCAGTCAAAACTCATCGACAAAGGAAAATCAGTCTTAAAAAGCATATGTATGAAAGAATAATTATTAATTCTCAAAATGAACTTAAGGAAGAACTATCCTGTAGGGACTCATCAAAAACTCAGGTCGTTTTGGAATTACATATATCAAAAATGATAATTGAAATATTTTTAAAGACAAGATATTTTTGTATTGCTTCAAGAAGTAACGAAAATTTATCACTAAGAACTAAATTAGAAAAAGCACATTTTAGAGGAATGAAGCTTCAGAAATGTGACTAAATTTATTTGACTAAGGAAATATCTGATAGTGTTTTTCATTAAATTTGAAATAAAAACATACTGTTTCATTTATTCCTTTTAAATTTTCAGGTTCTTGTAATGGGTGAGTGTTTTTCATTAAATTCTTATTCGAAAATACAAACCAAATTAAATATAATCTTTCTATTAAGGCTAATAGCTGTGTTTCATTGAATATACCTATGTAAGTACCTACCTACTTTTGTAAAAATGAAAACCGAAATCTAACACTAGCAAATACGCATCTTCTATTGAAAATCGCAAAAAATGTGCCCGTGCCTTATTCTCCACCTGCAAAAAGTAACAGCTAAAAATTCATTAGGGCGCCCCAGTGTCTTACTGCACTCCGACCCTGTGTCAATGCATTTGTGTATGTGTAACTCACACAATTTTGAAAACGGCTTCACTTTTTCCTTGATATGCCCATTCATCTTCTTCATTTTCTAAGGAGAGGACATAGGAGAGTGAAATCTTTTGTACGCATCACCCCACCCACCCTATAATGACTATTTCCGTTTTTTTTTTTTTTTTGTTGAAATCGTGTCTGTGAATAAATGTTAAAACTAACCACGCAAAACAACAACACGAAACCATTAGTGCTGAGAGTGTATGCAAAGTTTTACGAAGTTTTTCAAATCAGTTTGTAGGCAGAATGCAATTTTCTGCAAAGATTTAACTCTCCTTCATATATTATATTCTCCCTGGTTTACATATTATAAGAAAAACATTATTTAATAACTAATTTCTTAACTTAAATTGGAAACTGTGACCCAAAAATAAAAAAGTAAGTTTATACATAAATATGTATACAAAATCTACCAAAAATTGTTTAATAAAATTTCTTCATTGTTTTTTCCAAAACGATGAAAATTACAGAAAACCTTAAGTCAAATAAAATAATGTTCAATAAAAAGACAATATTTAATCGAAAGTGGTAAGTAGAACATAATATATATTATAACGGGTGATTTTTTAAGAGGTTTAGAACTTTTAAAAAAAAAAAAACACAAAAAATTCGAAAAAATGAATGAAATATTTATTTGAATCGATAGTTTGAACCTTGCAATTTAATGTTTAAAGATAATTTCATGCAAATGTTGACCGCGGCTGCGTCTCAGGTAGCCCATCCGCTGAGTCCAATTTTGGCATACTCTTTCACACATATCGGCCGGTATCTCACGAATGAATATATGGATGTTGGCTTCCAGTGCGTCAATCGTAGCGGGCTTGTCCCTATAGACATTAGCCTTGACATACCCCCACAAAAAATAGTCTAATGGTGTCAAATCGCATGATCTAGGCGGCCAATTGACCGGCCCGAAACGTGAAATTAACTGTTCACCAAACTCGCCTCGCAATTGCGCCATTGTTTCGCGTGCTGTGTGGCATGTGGCACCGTCTTGTTGAAACCACATATCATGCAAGTCAAGAACTTCCATTTCGGGCAAAAAAAAGTTTGTTATCATCGCTATGTAGCGTTCACCATTGACAGTAACGCTGCGATTCGCATCATCTTTGAAGAAATATGGCCCAATAATGCCGCCGGCCCATAAACCGCACCAAACAGTGGCTTTTTCGGGATGCATTGGTAGCTGTTGCAATGCTTCTGGCTGATCTTCACTCCAAATGCGGCAATTTTGCTTATTTACGTACCCATTCGACCAAAAATGAGCCTCATGTCATCGCTGAACACAATTTGAACAATTTGAACATTTCGAACCGAGCACGAATTTTGATAGTAAAATTCAATAATTTGCGAGCGTTGTTCATTTGTAAGACGATCCATGGTTAAATTGCAAACCAAACTGAAGCTGTTTTACAGTGACACAAGGTACTAAACACACGTCAGCTGTCAAAACCAGTGTTGCCAAAACCAAACCAGCTAAAAAATCACCCGTTATATGTACGAGCGCGCTGTAATTTAATTTCTCACTAAGCAAGGAAAAAGTCAAAAAACTATTCATGAAGAGATGGTGGCTGTTTACCAGGGTTCCGCACCTTCATTATCAACTGTGCAAAAGTGGTCAAGTGAGTTCAAGAGAGGCAGAGAGAGCATTAAAGACAACCCCCGCTCCGGCGCCCCGGCTACTGCTTGTACGGGAGAAAGCATCAAAGAAGTCGAAAAACTTGTTCTTGAGGATGCCCGAATAAAGGTGAAAATGATGGCAGAGATCACCAAGCTTTCAACTGGTACCATTCACACCATTCTTCATGACCATCTTAACCTTTCAAAGGTCAGTGCAAGGTGGGTGCCACGAATGCTCACAGCACAGCGCCTCAGAAAAAAGTGAGAATCGCATGCTGTAGAGAGCTTTTGGAGATGTGTAGTGAGAACGCGGACGGTGTTATGGATCGAATTGTTACTGGGGACGAAACATGGGTTCACCACTATGACCCTGAAAGCAAACAAGAGTCCATACAGTGGCATAAAAAAGGAACAGACCCCCCGAAGAAGTTCAAAGTCACTCCGTCTGCCGGGAAGCTCATGGCCACAGTTTTTTGGGACTCAAAGGGAATCTTGCTCATTGAGTACAAAAAAAAAGGTGAAACCATCAACGCCACATCCCACGCTTTAACTTTGCATAATTTGCGGGAGGAAATTAAAAAGAAAAGACGGAGTAAACTCGCAGCGGGTGTGTTGCTTCTTCATGACAACGCTCCTGTTCACACGGCGCGAGTTTCCAAGGCTGCTGCGCGAGATTGTGGTTTCGAAGAAATCCAACATCCACCCTATAGTCCAGACCTTGCCCCTAGTGATTATTTCCTGTTTTCGGATTTGAAAAAATGTCTTCGTGGAAAAAGAATTTCCGGATGATGAAGAACTCAAGTCGGCAATAAATGGGTATTTTGCAGGGAAAGAGAAAATTTATTTTTTTGAGGGTTTAAAAAAGCTTATCTCAAGATGTAACAAATGCATTGATGTTAGGGGAAATTATATTGAAAAATAAAAACAACTTAAATTGAATTCGCATTTTCCTTCATATCGATACCGAGAATATATTGAACGCCCCTCGTAGGTATGTTCTTTTTTCTTCAAAATATATTTTTTGTTATTGACTATAAATTAAATTATTATTTCATGTAAAAATAAAATTTAGTAGCAAAACTCAACAAAAAATGTCTTTGTTTCATTTTGAAAAAAACGCTCTATTTTCGGGGTCAAAATTAAGACGAAAAATAACCCTATCGATAAGTTGTGCAATAAAAAACAATTCCTCATTTAATTCTTTTCATAATACGTGTTTTTAATCAAATGAGATAAAAAAAACCTTCTTCTGAAAAATTTGCAAAAAACACTTGTTGAGTTTTGCGAAAACGCTCCTCAAATATTCTCAAACATCGCTTCTTAAATAGTTTATCTTGAAAAAACTGGCGCTTTTGAGCGCTAAAGTGACATTTAAATTTGAACTTGAAGAAAAACGTCAGAAAAACGGGGCCAGATTATATGCAAGTGCGAAATTAAATGGTTTTTTTAATAAAATGTTATAAACAATGTCCTTTCTTAATTTGAAGCTGCCACCGAGCAACAATATTCTGCAAAGAATAATTGGCTGCGCACAATGGTGTAGCAGTAGCAGTAGCCCGCAGCAATGTCAAAGTAAATGCCAAAAAAAGTAGCTCACAAAGCATGCTTTACATACACGAATACAATGTGTAGCACTGAACTCAAACAAAAATCATGTCTGCAATTTTGGTTTGTTGTTTTTTTGCAGCGCAGCAGGTCGTGAAGTTTAACTGGCTGCGCACAATGGTGTAGCAGTAGCAGTAGCACGCAGCAATGTCAAAGTTAAATGTATGTAAATCGTATTGCACGGCTACAATGTGAAGTAGCAGATGCAGCAGAGAGAGTCGCTGAAGTACAAGTCGACTCGACTCGAACTTCACGACCTGCTGCGCTGCAAAACAACAACAAACCAAAATGGCAGACATGATTTTTGTTTGAGTTCAGTGCTACACATTGTATTCGTGTATGCTGCTTTGTGAGCTACTTTTTTTGGCATTTACTTTGACATTGCTGCGTGCTACTGCTACTGCTACACCATTGTGCGCAGCCAGTAAATCGAGTCGACTTGTACTTCAGCGATTCTCTCTGCTGCATCTGCTACTTCACATTGTAGCCGTGCAATACGATTTTCATACATTTAACTTTGACATTGCTGCGTGCTACTGCTACTGCTACACCATTGTGCGCAACCAGTAAAGGGGACCAGTACAGTTGTGATTTTTGTCGCTGAAGCTATTGGTTTTCCATATGACCCCAAGCGTCCATTTTACCTATACTTTAGAAAAGTCTCTGCTTTTTTTTCTTTTTGAATAAAATTACCTAATTTGTTTTACCAAAAAAATGTCTTCTTTTTTTTTTCCTTAATAAAGAAATTGGGTTTCAAATAGGATAAAGCTGCTGTTGAAAAATTTAAACTTGAAACACTTTGTGAATTATTTCAAGAAAACAAAAGGGAGGCCATATTCGCCGCACTTCCTCTATATAGGTGGCTTTACATGGAGCTGCGTATGCAGATTGGACTGTAAAAAGAGCAGGACCGATATAAAAAAGATAACAAATAGAAAGAGCCAGAACACAGTTATACTTCCTATAAACTTGAAAAACTTTTTGCAGAGTCATAAATTAGTTAACTTGAACTTTTAAATAAAAAATAAAGTAAATAAAAATAAAAATTCATATTCTCTTAAATAGTAGTGATGAAAAATCGTCACTCGTCATCATAGTGCTTTTTGACCTCTTCCGTGCACTCTTGGGCGTTTCCTGATAGAACAGTATTGTTGAAATCCTCAGCATCATCCGGAACTTTGAAGAACTTCATCAGCTTCTTGTCAGCCATCTTTTTGCAAGAAACTTTATTTTCTGCTGGAACTCCTTTATATGTGCAGCTTTTATTGACACTTGAAAACTGTTTTTTTAAATGGTTGAACTTTCATAGGAGAGCCGCTGTAGGTGTTATTAACAGACATTGTGACTTTGTTATCCAGTTTTTCGTAGCATATATCTCTTGTCGAAGCAGCTTCGACTGAGTCCTGCTTATAGTCAATCACGGCCCAGTCTTTACCGATTCTCAAAACGCTTCCATGGTTATTGAGAATGCTGTAGTATTTTACGGGTGAAATTATGACTTCTTTTTTATACTCTTTTTCCACTCTCACAAAAACACGGTCTGGTGGTATATAGGTGTGGCCTATAATGGGAAAGTAGTGTCTTATTTTTGTAAAAATTCTGCTTTTTTCCAAAAAAAAAACATATTGCGACCATCAGAATAGTGTTTTTGTTCTGGGAAGAACAGGAATCGGAAAATAGACGAATGTTCTTTGGGATCGCTTCAGCCGTTGACAAAAGACTTCTTTCAAGTTTTTTTTCAAATAGTTTACAACAATGGATGCAACTTCATTTGCTCCTCTTGGGTCGTCCGTCTCGAGCCAAGTATACAACGTTACGTCTTAGTTACTTTGAATTTTCCTGTGATTGACCACTCCCATATTGTAGAGCCAAACTTGTCTTGAATAAAACACTTCTCCAACAGAAAGTTTTGGAAGAGGTTTCTTCTGTTGCAGGTTGAAAACCATCCACTCCTTTATTTATTCATTATTTCATGAAATTTTTTTGCTCGAAGTTCATGAAGTTTTTTTATGGTTTTTATTTCTTGGAGTTTTAACTGATCTTCTTTAGAGTTTAACATCTGTACGTCGAAAAGTTTGCATGTAGAGCATGTTTGCGTGTGTATATTGCCATTAACGTACCTACTTGTATTAAGGGCGTACATGACCAATGTCACATGCGATTCGCAGTCAAACCATTGAATAAATATCTGTTTAAGTGTTCTAACCCATAAGAAAAACTACCTTCATTAGGTGTAGGTACATACTTATAAATTATAATAATATTATTTATATACATTACCAATGACCGATACAATTATTAGTTAGAGCAATAGTTTCTGTTATGTTGAGTTTTGCAAAACCTTGGAGTAGTTTGTTGAGTTTTGCTAAAACGTTTGAAATTCAAAATTTTTTGGAATTAAATTTGTTCCATTTTTTAATAAAAAAAAATTCCATCATCTTGTGCGCCTGTTAAAGCCAAACATTTTGATGTGCATATCTCATTTTCAGATTTTTGGCGTTTGTTGAGTCTTGAAAAAACGCTCCTCATTTAGGCTCCGAACACATGAACCTAATCACATAAGAAATAATTAGAGGGGCCAACAAAAATATACAGGGTCCATATTGCTGACACTTCCTCTACCAACACATTGTATATATATAGAACCTATATAGTAATATCACTTGGCAGTTTTAAGTAGTTTTGTTTTGCCGTTAAGAGTGCTGCGGATGCAGCAAATGTGTAGAAACAAAATTCATTTTATTTTGTCCTCCCTTGAATACTTGTCATTTTTTAAAATGTAATGTAGAGCTCTCATTTCTTTATTATTTTCAATGATGACAAAATTCTTAGCATGTTCTTTTCTCCCTTCGGTATCTTCCTTTTTCACCAACAATCTGAAATGAGTTAATGCCTTGTTTTTCCATCCGCGGCCGAGCAGCAAAACTCCCAATTGATATTAATATAGGTTTTATTATGACTAACCACGCGCAATGATGCTTGATTTCGCTGATCTATCGGGAAGCGATTATTTATCAGAGCCAGGGCGCAGGGAAGTTGAATTTTTAACGAATTTATAACTTTATTCAAGTTTCTATAATAATTGATATTAGAATTTAGAAAGTACATACATATATAAAGAAAACAAGAAACGAATTTTGAATAATTATATTTTGACTGAATATTTTCCAAAGTAAGACCAAACAAAATTTGAACAGTATTTATATTTTCTTTTGGTTTTATTTTATTTGTTTTTTTTTTTTGTTATAAAATTACATTTGTTTAACACAATTAAATTCTTCCTATTGAAAACATATTTCTTTTTAGCATATGTATAATAGCTTGATTCTGTGGTAACCAATTGATACTAACTTCTTTCCCAGTTCAAATACTAATGAACTCCAGAAGCACAGATTCTCCTATTTATACAACTTTATTTGACATTCTAATAAACAAAACAAAATATTCTACAATGTTCAATCGATTATTTTTTAAACGATCAACGAGGGTTTAAAAACATTAAGTACTTCTCATCTATAACACGGCCATTCTGCAATTTTCATCGTTCTCGATGAAACCATGCATGTTCAGTTATACACTCAGAACTCAGAGGTTTAGCTTACAAGCTTAAACTTGTTTCATATCATCAACATTCAGCAGTTCAGAGGCCCTCGGCACAACTACTTTTAACAGATCGTTATAAGCTCAGAGGTTTAGCTCTCAGGCGTAAACATGTCCCATACGATTTATGTACTTTCCACCAATATTCAACTGCAGAATAATTATTTTTAATAAACAACACAGTGCGTCAAATGTTTAACAAAATATTGCAAGTTATTATTATAAAGATACTATTAACATTAATTTTTAATTTTATTTTAAAATTGGTCTAATAGTTTCTCTTGTAGCGACTATAACAATTTTAGAATTAACTTTTTTTTTTAACTTGTATCGATTGTTTGGCAATACGTCCATTACCTCATAAGGCCTTCTAAATTGTACATCTGACTTATACTTTGGTATTTGATTGGTTTTATATTTAACAACTGTTCCTATCACATTTACCTTTATCAAATCAGGTCTTCAGTATTTTGTTTAGCCCAACAGTTACTTTCTTCATGTCCATCCTTATTACAAAATGAACAAATCTTTACATTGTCACTTTTTTCGTATTTGTGATAGGGTTTTGAAGCAAATCGTGGGCAATGTACTTTCAAATGACCAAGTTTTCCACATTCCAAGCAGCTCTTTTCCGATTGCAAGCGGGGTCGCTTCTTTTGAGTATCAATATTGTCGTCATTACTTGGTCTATTTCTGTTAAATCTCTTGGGCGAAACATCATGGGTTTGAGGAGGGTCATCTGTTTGCCTACGAGGAGATTCGCTTATGGATGATATATGGTCGATCAAACATTGAATAGATTTGGGCATAACAAACATCAATGAATTTTTTAATCCGATATTCGATATGCAACCAATTACGATTTTGATAATTTTTTCTTCAGGGACATCAAATGGTAAACGGTTTATTTGCGAAATTTTTGCCATCACAAAATCGGAATAGGACCCAAATTCGTTACTCTCAGAGTTAGCAACTTTCCTGAGCTGAACAATGATGTCCGAACCACTTGAAAATGTATGGATTATAGACGATCGTAAATCGGACCAAGTATAGTGCTGGTAGCCATATTTATCGAACCAGGTCTTAGATCGACCCATTAGAGAAGAACGAACACGGGGTATGACATCAAAATCCTTTAAACCATCACGTTGAATTCTTTCGTCAATATCAGTACACCATTTCAAAATGTTGACCCTTGAATGATCGGGATCAAAAACTGGAAAACTAACCATGTCATCTTTTCGATCTGATCGTTGAGCAATCTGAAAAAATTTTGATAACGCATCAGCTGTTATGAGCATTGAATTATTAGAACTCTCTTTCCCTTGTGAAGTTTCGGCGTTACCATCTTTATCACCTCCAGAATTGTCAATTTCTTCCATTGTCAAATATATTTTTTTTTTATAATTTATTTGTTGGTATTTGTTTTCGAAAAATTCTTCTTCTTTTATTTTCTTTTAAGGTAATCCCACTTCTGATAATAGCTTGATTCTGTGGTAACCAATTGATACTAACTTCTTTCCCAGTTCAAATACTAATGAACTCCAGAAGCACAGATTCTCCTATTTATACAACTTTATTTGACATTCGAATGGGTCTCCTATTTATACAACTTTATTTGACATTCTAATAAACAAAACAAAATATTCTACAATGTTCAATCGATTATTTTTTAAACGATCAACTAGGGTTTAAAAACATTAAGTACTTCTCATCTATAACATGTATATACAGGTAGGTACATTATGTACACAGTACACATATTAAAGGTAATATCTTTAGCGTTTTCATTTTTGCATACTTCTGCGCATCTGTCAAAATAAAGAAAAATGGCTGGCTCTGGAGACACTTTAAGTTTTTTGCGTGCAAAAATAGTATAGAAATCTCGTGGTTTTTTTAAAAGTGATTGTCTTAGATGATTAAATTTATATAAATAAGCATATATTTAATAAAAAAGATAAATTTTTGTTGATTTTTACCACCATTATGTCTCCCTGTTCAGCCATTTTTTTTAATTTGAGCTGCCAAAGTGACAGATCAGGTTTTGACAACCTGCGCAATATATTACCTTCAATAAGTGTACTGTGCATTATGTATACATGTTCAAATGTATGTATGTTTTTTTTTTCTATAAGAAAATTGAAGATTAATAATTGAAAATAAAAAAAACATTAAAATATTGTATACCTATGTATGTACATATGTTTATGTATATCTACATTATGTTCTCAGCGTCCTTTGGTTTATTGTGTTTTCTCATGTGTTTCATCGGCCTCACGCAATTCTTTTCATTTTCATGTTCACAGAGTGGTGGCCTAGGTGGCCTAGGCTTGGCACTATATTTAGTAAAACAAAATATTTTTTGTTAATGAAAGTTAATAAGGCATTGATATAAAAAAAATTTATATATTTTAAATATTAAGAGCTTTGTTTGATATTGTCAAAAAATAAAATGTAAAAGGTCTACTTTCGTCAAATTGATGTATAGATCTTTATTTCGAGAACAAATAACTTTTGTTCGAAGGAGATTTATACAGCATTCCCCGACTTAAAAGAACGAAGCTGCTGGATCCGATCGACTACAAATTGAACTGCTTAAACACACCGGAAATGACCTTGTCAGGAGCATTAGAATCTCAGTACAATCTGCCCCATTCTTCTCCTAAAAGATTACCACCTAACTCTACACAATATACAGAATACAGATATTCACATCTTCCCCTAGATACTTAATGGAGAAGCCCCAAAATGTTAATACAGTTACCCACCCTGTTCATCAATTTCGGAAGCAGCTTACGATATTACAATGAAAATAAGAAAGACCTTGACTTGACTCAGAATGCCTGGTTAATACTATCACGATGACATGACGGTCGAGAATAATCGCTGTTCCGCCAAAAATTGGTAGGATTTATATAAAACCCTTTGACACGACCAGAGGGTGACATTCAGCTGTATTAACATGGTTCTTGATGCAGCACCAATGACAATAACATCAGGTAGCTTTTATTTTTAATAAATCAACGATATTGGCGGGATAGGAGGACAAGGACAACAGCGGGTGGTAAGGTAATTAGTGCCTATGGACTATTATGGAGTCCGCAACCAGCAGAATATGGGAATGATTATCAACCAAGACAAGAGGAATATTATCTGTTTTAATTTACAAATGTCACATTTGCATCCCACGTCGTCGTCGCATCGATTAAGTCAGAACGTAAATAAATCCTAAAAATAATAACTCAACTCACTCTAATCACTTTTTCCTCTGGCTGGTTAAGCGATTCAGGGATTTAACAGAAAACTCATCATCATCCCGGTACTGCTTTATGGCGCAGATGCATGAATCTTTTCGTTTTATGCTATCTAAACATTGCCGACTTTTTACCAGATTAGGTATGTAACAAGATCTTTTGTAGGATTCTATCGAATTGGGGTTTTCAGTTGGAGTTATGGAACTCTTACTTATTGAGCGTCTGTTCTGTAATGCCCACAATTCAGAATCGGGCTTTATTTTCAGGCCCATAAGAGCCATGGCCATGGGGCCGTCGACCTGTGTCTGACTAGTCTGTTCGATCTCACCGAGGACAAGAAACATTAGCTTCTTTTGTTGAGTCCTGCCCTGAGTTGCCCTGGATTCGGCGCAACTCGTTTTTTGAAATACCTCAACTAGCCCTCAAGAGAAAATTCTCTGTTTTTTGATACCTGGGGTCGCGTCGCGTCGCCCTTGAGTCACCCTGAAGTCGATCTTGGTATTTAGCTCTAACTCTTGGAGTTGTCATGAAAACCTGAGGCGACCCTGGGTAAAGTTCAACAAACAAAGCTATTAATTCAAATAGAGTTAACGGGAGTGCATTTGTCGGGACTCGGGATATATACATTTTAACATTATCTTATAGGGTTCAGTTATCACCAATTTGTTTTGAGTAGCTTTGTGTAGTAGCTATATTTATTAAATGTGTGTTTTATAATCGTACATACCTTTCGCATTTTCCTGAAGCTAAACGGTGCTTACAATTTAGATTGCTGAAAATGAAAACAAAGAATAATTTTTTAAAAATAAATTCAATTCAAACTATATTGATGGCTTATATGAAAAGTGAGCGTTAGCCACGTTATTTAGTTGAACAAAGATGGCGGTTGTGGTCGTTCTTGTAGGTGGATTGTACCAGTTCAAAAAGCCTTACTCTTAAATCAATGATTTAAGTCCTCTAGAGAGTATATGTATACACACAAGGACGGAAGGAAATCGCTTAATCGACTAAACTTTTTATTCTGAGTAAAAATATATATAGGTATGTACAGTGGGTTATTTTAAGAGTTTAGAACCTTAAGTTGGCCATACTATTTTAACTGGCGGCCATTTTGTCAGCTGTCAAGTGATTTTTTAAAGTTTGGTTTGGCATTTTAACATGAATAGACTGACGTCTGAACTACGCTTACAAATTGTGCAAATTTATTTTGAAAATCATCTTTCTGTTCAAAATACGTTTCGCGCATTTTACGGTTTAGAACGATGAAGCTCACTTTTGGTTGAATGGATACGTCAATAAACAAAACTGCCGTCTTTGGAGTGATGATAATCCTCAAGTGTATGTTGAGACACCGTTACATCCACAAAAACTGATTGTTTGGTGTGATGCTTTATGGATTGGTGGAATAATTGGTCCGTACATCTCTAAAAACGATGCTGGTCATCAGAACGTTAGAGTCAATGGTGACCCCTTCGCTTAGGCGTCAGTTATAGCGACCAGTAAAACGTATCAGTAAAAGTTCAAAACAAATGAATTAGAAGTTTTTTTACTGATATCAGTAAAATTATGTCGGTAAAAAAAAGGTAATAGCAACGCATCCTGTCTTTTTCTTCTTCTTTCTGGTCGCAAATGTATCAGTAATTTATTTCCGGATGAACGAATTTTTTCCGGTTGAACGAAACAGTAAGAAACTAGAATGAATTATTATTGGTTCATTTTGAGTGACATGACAATCAGCTGATACGTAAAATGAGTTTTTTCCAGTAAAATCTAATTATTGGTTTTCCGTAAAAAATACATTACCGAATCAATATATTTTTTTTAAATAAATTAATTTATGTTATTCGCCACCGATTGGTATACACTTTTTGTTTCAAAACACATTCAAACATATTAAATACTTCAAAAGAAAATGTTTACTGATCGCTATAACTGACGTCTTAGAGCCATGATTTCTGACTTTTTCGTTCATCAATTGAACAACCATGATGTGCATGAGCTGTGGTTTCAGCAAGACGGCGCAACATGTCACACACAGCTCGTTCTACAATTGATTTGTTGAAGGAAACGTTCGGTGAGCGCATAATTTCGCGTTTTGGTTCTGTGAATTGGCCTTAAAGATCGTGCGATTTAACGCTGCTTGTGAATTCACTAGTCTACTCCGATAAGCCCGAAACGATTGACCATTCACCGCGTTATTGCCGATAACGGCCACAAATGCTGGAAACAATCATCGAAAATTGTACCTCCATATTAGACTACGTCCGAGCCAGCCGTGGCGGTCATATGCCAAAAATCAAATTTAAATTACAATGCCAGAAGAGTATCTTTTGAATAAAGTAAATTTCATGTCAATTTAAAAAAATCAGCTTTGTTTTATTCCATTTAAAAGTTTTATACCTCTAAAATAAGCACCCTTTATATATACTTTTCTATAACTAATTTATTGTATTATTTTTCTTTTTTACAAACTCGCACTAAATACAAAGTTTAAACAGGAAAGGTGTCATGATTATAGAGTAATTTGCTTGTACTTACGTTTTTATTATATTTTGGCCAGCGTCAGCGTTTATTAAGACACAACTGGTCATAAAAAGAACCAAAATAATCAAAAACATGGTTTGAAAATGCATGTCGCTTAGTTTTTAACTTTCTTAGCCGGTTAGTTGATGAATTTTTGGTTGTTTTAAATTTGACTTGCGGATCTAATGTACAACTTTTGAATACTAAGACATCCCGATGGAAGTCTGTCTTTTATATAAGATTGTTCACCGCACTTTAGAATTCAAGTTAATACTGTTTACTGTGTCTTCATTTTAACAATAGATGCCTTAGTGATAGGAATTTCTAAAGAACTAGACAGTTTCATTATTGTTTTGTCTTCAAAATTATGATGCTCTTGATCAGTGAATCTTTTGTTGACCTTTTCTATGAAAAAAATAATAATAAATTTTTTTAAGAGTCGTTTTCTGATTGCAGAAGCCGATAAGTCGGTTATTATTCCTAGGAATTCAATTTAATTGTAGGGGAATACCCACCGGATTCAATAATGGTGGTAAATATTGTTTAACTTAAGAGCCTCGTAAGTCTAATCACCAAGCAGACCGCCAAGCGCCAACTCACTCTATGGTCTCTCTTTTTGCCTACAAGCTGAAAATCAGCTGATGTGGCATTTATTCTGAGAGTGTAAAACTATAGCATTAAGCGGCATATACACGCGTCAAAATCTCATCAAGCATGTGAGAGTGTGTTTGTAAATTCTTTTTCGCGTTGAATATACACACATCAAGCATGAGTCATGAAGCATCATTTTTTCGTAGATTTTGGATGTGAATGGATGTGCGGATTCTTTGTTAGGAAAATATGAGTGACACGAACGATTGTTGCATAGCTCTGGGACCAGCGCTGGCGTTAAAAATGAAGAGGAAAAATTTGCGGAAAAAACGGATCTGCTCATTTAAAATGCACGACTGGGTTGCACGAACTTGCTCGAATGTGTGACAGTGGTTTAGGGGCTTGAGATTTTGATAAAAATAAAATTTTCAAAATTCTTAAATAAATACTTAAACTAATTTGAGCTGAAAAAAAGTACGCCATTTTATTTCTTGGATAAATTTGAATTTATGAGAATAAATTTATAAAAATCTGTGGAGCGGTTTTTGAGAAAAAATGTTTTTTTTGAAAAACTTTTTGAAAAATTAAAAAAAAAACGCCATTTTATAGGTATTCAGCAAATACTTTTATTTAAAATTCTTAGAAAAAAATTTAATAAGCAGTTTTAAACAAAAAAAATATTTTTGAAAAATATTGGTATGCAATACAAATTGAGCTACCTACAGCTATATGTGTGTGAAATTTCGAAAGAATCGGTTGAGTCGTTGTCGAGTTAGTCGAAATAAAAAAAAAAAACGGTCCCATGGATAGTACCGTTCTTAGCCATTTTCTAAAACTTTTTTTCAGCCATATGATTAGTCGTACCTAAAAAGCAACACTTATTTTTTTAAATAGAAATCGTTAGAGCCGTTTTTGAGAAAAATAAGCTTTAACGTAACGGTTGTATGGCAGGTACCGTTATTTTTTGTGCTAAAAAAAAAATTTCAATTTCTCCTCTGTACAATACCTAAAAAAGTCTATACACCAAGTTTGAAGCAATTCGGCCCAGCCGTTTGGGCTGTAGGTCTCTATACATACAGACAGACAGACAGACATACAGACGGACAGAATTTTTAGACCATCTCAAAACTTTTTTTTTTCGACGAATGCATAACTTGCCTTATAGTACCTTTAATCACATGCACATTAAAAAAAATCCTTCCGAATGCTGTCTTGACACTAGCAACGCAAAAACAAGAATGATGCTTGATCAAGCAATCAATCACGAATACACACTTTTCAAGCACTTGTCAAGCATAGACCCCTGATTGAAGAAAAATCAAAACATTTTGATTTCGCGTCAAGCATACACACATTCTATACGTGTTTCAATTTCACAAACACACTCTTACATGCTTGATGAGATTTTGATGCGTGTATATGCCGCTTTAGACAGTCCTTGTAAATGGTCCTTGCAAGGACAGTCTGACGTCACAGAAAATGTGTCCTTGTGCTGTCAGTAAATGGACATTCTTCACCGTGTCTTTGCTAGTAAAAATATCCATTACACGAATGAAACAAATTTGGCATTCTTGTCCCAAAGTACAATGTCCACCAAAGTGGACATTGTTACTTTTGCAATTCGGTGTCCTTGCAAGGACAAGCATAACAATGTCCATTACACGACATGACAATTTTGACAGTTGGTGGTGAATGAAACCGCGGTGAAGAATGCAGTCTTTTACCGTGACCATTACACGGGTCCTTGTTAAAAGGGACGTTCCCATACTGTGATTTTCTGCAAATAATCACAGTGATGGCGATGTTTTTTTTTTAGAATGCACTCGCACTCAAAGGGATATTAATAACTTTATAATGAATTAACATGTGCGAGCGAGGAAAGAGAAGGAATATAAAGATAGGAAAGAAAGTTGGTACTGGTGGTTAAACTTCTTATCAGAAATCTCATGCTACCACCCATGATTTTTTTTTTATTGGAAAATTATGTCAAGTAAATTAAGATTTATTATAAAAGTACTATCAAAATCTACAAAAGTACACGAAATAACAAAGTACTAATGTAGGAAAAAATAACGTTAAATGTTTAAAACTGATTCGATATCTTTCATTCATTAATTTCAATAACATTAACGATACACCAGAGCTTACTCCGCGAATCTCCCGCGATACTTTTATCGTATAGAAAAGTTGACCATCTGGAGAATGTTTGTTGAAACTTTTCTATATGGTGTGCTTATACGCATGCATGAAAATACCCGAGCGTCAGTGCTGGCGAATGCTTTGGTGTGTGTGCAAGTAAATGGTAAGTTTCGATTGATTGTTGCAATTTTGGCAACGTCTCGTGACGTCACCTTTGCACAGCAAAAAGCAATTTTAGTGAAACTATTTCGGAATTCAATCAGCTGTTTGTTACCAGAACGCCACATATGCCAGCTACTGGCAAGACAGTTGTAATACACACATGTTCCACTCACACATACAAACTTCCAGCCAACTGGAACACAGATAGGTTTCTCACAATTTATATAATGTAGTAACTTGCTTGCCAGAAGCTGGCATGTGTAGCGTCAGGGTTAATAAAACATTTTTTTAAATTGTGACGTCACTAGCAAACTTAGCATACCTTAAATTTCTTTCACGACGTTTACAATGTTTCTGACAAAGTTTACGACACATATTAGTGTCGGAAAGTTTAGATACGATTTGTCGTAAAAGATTTTCCACACAAGTTTTGACAGTTTTGACCGACACGTTTACGTTGGTTTTACGAGGTTTCATGAATACCCCTAATAACAATAAAAATAATACCTCTGTTCGCGTTCCCAAATGAAACAGTTTGCATTCGATTTCATACGTTTACATTAACACAAAAAGCGTTCGCGTACTGAGAGATTTTTCTCTCATTTGAGAAATTTTGACAGTTTTCATTTTTTGGCACAAAAAGTACGCGAACAAACATAATTTTTTTTCTGCACATTATTCGAAAAATAACTTTTTAAACTACATACCTATATATCACTTAACAATATTTTTTGGTTATTTCTGTATTAATAAAATTGAATTTTGTTTCGTAATCGTTACTTATCCACCCACGAAAAACAAATTCATTGACAAAATAAATAATTTTCTTTGTTCTTCTCTGCTCTTTTTGTTTTATTTTTGTTTCTTTACTAATGTTAAAATAAGTAGCGCATCACAGAAAGTTCAGAGTGGGAACAGAGCAAATGCACGCGCAAGGTTGTCAAAATCTGATGTCACTCATTGAAATTGAACAAAAACTAAACCACCCTGAAAAGTGGACATTCCAAGCAACAATGTCGCAGAAATTCGTGCTGTTGCATTGCTGGGACATGGTCTTTGCAAGGACCAGATGTCAAAAAAATGTGTCCTTGTGTCCCATCAACAATGAAAGGACCATTACACGGTCCTTGTAATTTGTCTTTGCAAGGACACCAAAATTCGTGACATTGTGGTGGACATTGTGGTTGTCCTTGCAAGGACAGCATTTTACAATGCCCATTACACGACATGTCGATTTTAGGACAGATAAATACGTCATAATGACGTCAGACTGTCCTTGCAAGGACCATTACAAGGACCGTCTAATGGTAGCTTAACGCTCTCCCGTTCTTTTTAGATGGGAGCAGTAAGCACACCATAAAAATAAATGGCACAAGCAGGGATGGTGTGGTGGTGGCCATCACAAAATGCACAGCCAGAGATGTACAAGTATTCACAGATCACAGCAACGAACAAATATTTTGAGAGTGTTTCAGGCAAGAGGAGTACGAGTTGGCGGTCTGTATTGGTCTGTGCTCAAAGGGTTTTGATACTTAGGCCTTTTAATGATTAGTCACAGCGCGTGCCATAGGAAATTAGGGAGGAATGGAAAAGAAGTGTCGATGAACATTAGTCTTGAATATGTGAAGATCAAAATGGCAAAGGAAAATCGTACCAGGCAATACATTCCACATTCGGCTAAAATGTTTTTTTTCTGAACTATGTCGAGCAGGTGTACAAAAGTTTGAGAAGCACCTGCCCAAAGATGGGAGAACTATGTCATCATTTGCGAATGCGTGGTTCGGGGTCTGCTGCACAGAAACGATTTACCTCCGTTCGTGTTTGCATAATCAAAGTTAAGACGGTGGCCAAAGAGAAGTTTTAAGGTGTTAATCCACCGATTTTCATGGATTAAATTAAGTTCATCTACGGAAAAAGAACTTGAAAACGAGCTTCAGTAGGTACTGATCTAATATTGTCTATGGACCAACAGTGGAAAATAGTGGGGGAGCCCTAGTGGGAATTTCGGGATTTACTCTAGCGCGTCAGATTAACATAAAGGGGATACCTTGCAATTTGTTGAGTACATAACACCGTATATAAGCGCTTTAGACAGGAACTTGCGTGTAGGGCACCCGATCAGAATAGTAAAAAAAAACTTATCGTTGAATATTCTCGAGCGTTTAAGATTAAGGTGAGGTAGGTTAATTACATGCTGAAAAGTGTGCATTTCAATAATCTGACGATTTGAGCGTGACGGAAGGGACTGGGAGCGTCACATACTTGTAAAAAAAAATCATTACCTTGACAATCTCGAGCGCGGTCGAATTTTTCTTTATTTCAAAGAACGACTAGGACATCAAGCTGAGTCACCTGTATAAAAATCTGACGCGCTCGAGTATTTCAAAATGGCGATTTTTTGTTTGCATTTTTAAGAAGCCGTCACGAGCTTGCGTCACGTCCGAATCGTCAGTCTTTTGAATGGGAGCTCCCTTAGGGTCCACTTAACGCCCCCTCTGAAAATCTGACGCGCTCGAATAGATGTTTTTTTGGAACGAAGTTCCTTATCGTGCGTTGTGAAAGGGGGCTAGACGGAAAAAATTCTTACCAAAAGTTGTCACGACACTTTTTGATATAGTAAGCTATTGTAAGCTGTGCGGCGTGCGCATGTTTCTCTGTCTGTCTGTCTGTCTCTCTCTCTCTCTCTCTCTCTCTCTCTCTCTCTCTCTCTCTCTCTCTCTCTCTCTCTCTCTCTCTCTCTCTCTCTCTCTCTCTTATAGAAAACCAGCCAGATTTTTTCATTTCTATTTCGCATTGAACAGTGTGTTGTCGCGACGATTATTTTTGTTGAGTGTATACAGGTTTTTTGTACATAAGCGGCCCACAGACACCACACTTGTGCGCGCGCATGTGTCGGTGCTGCTGCGCACACCGATTTTCGGCGCGAGGAAAAATCAAAACTTTTTGATTTTTGGTGTGGGTGTCTCGATCGGTGTGATGTGTATGGGGATGCGCGCGCACATTTTATATTCAGTTGCATCGTATTGTGATTGAGTAAGGAGTGCGGAAGATTTATTTAAAATGTTTTTTTCCTTTGAAATCTCTTTCACAACAAAAGTGTGTACGATTTGGTGTGCAGTGTGTGGCGAAATCACGCACCAGTTTCGGTGCACATGCGCGCGCACAAGTGTGGTTTCTGTGGGCCGCTTAATAAATAATGTGTGAATGGAAAACGGTGTTACCTTAATCATGGCAGTCATATGTGTCTCACCAAATAACAAATTAATAGATATTCAGGAGTTCATTCGTCAAGCACTGCTATAGTATTCTAAAGATGTATCTCGAACGCTTAGCAGATACAACAAAAATTTAGATAAACTTCCACTCATTTTAGCCGGTGATTTTAACATCAACTTCAGTAATGAAAAATCAAAACCATTGCTACAGTTTCTAGAGGAAGAATTTGATTTAAGAATTAACAATAATCCAGCAGAATCAACAACAAAATATAATACTACCATTGATGCAGTTTTTTCAAGACATTTAAATAAAATAGAATCCCAAACATATGTTGCCTACTTCTGTTACCACAAGCCAATTATTACTAAAATTGAGCCTACTGATTAAGTTTATATTACATTATATTTGTTAATAATAAAAAACAATATTATTATAACTAAAAAAAAATAAAATTTTATTACATTCCTTCACTAATTAATCGAAAGGAACTTCGTTCCATCCGGGTGTGCCTTGACATCTCTCAACTTTTTTTTTTATATTTTCTTCCCCACCATGCAAAGCGGCAGATTAAAATACCTCCGGTATCAGGGACACGTGGGGGCGATTACACTATCAATATCTGACACGCTGGAGTATTTACATGTCACAGTTTTTTTTTACATTTTTGAAAGCATGTAAACACTCCCCAAGTTACGGACATCACAAAGGGAAGAAGTGCGGGAGCGAATACACATTGATTTCGCTGGACCGTTTCAGAAGCAGATGTGATTAATTGTTGTCGACTCCAAATCAAAGTTCCCATTCGTCGTCCGCATGGCAACTACAACGTCAGATACAACCATTCAAGCATTACGATCAATTTTCGCATTAGAAGGACTTCCCAAAACGTTGGTGTCTGACAATGGCACCCAGTTTACTTCGAAAGAGTTCCAACAATTCTGCCAAAGTAACTCAATTCAACACATAACCCAGAATCAATGGAGCTGCTGAGAGGATGGTTCGCACATTCAAAAATGCACTTAGGAAGATTTTACTGGATACACAACGGTGGGACGAAGCTCTCCTCGTTTTTCTGTCCACATATCGTTCCACGCCAGATGCATTTGGAGTTTCACCTGCAGAAAAACTTCATGGAAGACAACATCGCACTATTTTATCCGCTATTGTCCCGGAAGCTAAAAAAGCGAAGACAAAATTCAAAACCAAATTTACCATCGGTCAACCGGTTTTTGCACGCCAATACCAACGTAAGGAGAAATAGATTGCTGCAGTTGTAGAAATGATTTTAGGAAGAAGAATGTACTGTGTAAGAGCTAGCATAGGCCCATTCCGACGCCACCAGAATCAGATGAAGTTTCGAGTTCCACTTCCAACTGAAAATAAGAACTTCCATCTCTTTGCACCAAATCCTATCTACACAAGCTACCACACAGATGTTGGTCAACCAAACGATAATAGAACAGATTTAAATGACTCCAATGTTATGTTACATTCGGATTCACCTTCAGTCAACATCAATCTGGATTCTTCTCCAATAATTTCAGATCCAGTATCAACCGCACATCCTGGAAACCAAGCAGAAGATGGACACTCATCGAATACACCAACGCAGCCCAGAAGATCTGAACGGCCTCGCAAACAGGTCAGATTCTTTCCAAATTAAGTGAGAGGGAAACTGATGTGATCTGGCAGCATTGACGTCGCATTTTAGATGCTCGATTTTGGTAAACCTGGGGTGGAATCGGCTAAGGTGATTTGTGATAAGTGATAGTCACAATCAACAAATTTCATCTGGCTAAGGTGATTGTCACATGTGATAATCACATTTTTGTGACTTTTTCTTGTGACAGCTATTTAGGTGTATTGCCAAGCGAAGCGGGCCACTCAGGTACTGTTAATAACAAAAACTATTTGACATAGGCGCCTGTCTGACGACTGGACATACCCTTACCGTGGTGTGCCCCCGAAAAAGGAGGAGAAAATCAAAAGATCCCGCGGAGCGGTCCACCCACGTACAATTGATTACAAATACTACTGACACAGGCGCCTGCTGGCCTGACATATAAAAAATTAATTTTTTTTTATCACAATTTTGAGTTTGCATGCAAATAATTTTAAAACGATTGACATTTATAATTTCATTAAAATTAAAAATTAAAGAACAGATTTCTGGCTTTCAAAACCGGTATAAAACTTCATTGTAAGTAATGCCATTCTTTTTTAAGATTTTGATTTCCATTTTAAGTCATTTTTTCGAAAGTCGCCCCTACCTTCTAAACGGGGTGAGATGGACCCCCCCCTACCATAGTAAAAAATGCTTGTATTTAACCCCTCTATAAAAAACCGTTATCAATTCTTGGCGGCCAAGTTATCGTACTCGTGCCCTTCATGATGTCTTCTTTTCCATTTACCAAAATCATTGACTTGTGATGCAACATTGATATTTTAAAAGAATTATTATAACATACTTCCTCAAATTATTTTTATTTGCGATTATAGGCATTATAAGGCAAGTTATGCATTCGTCGAAAAAAAAAGTTTTGAGATAACGATCAAACATGACAATACGATGATAGCGAAGACGAAAAAAGATGGTCTAAAAATTCTTTCCGTATGTATGTCTGTCTGTCTGTCTGTCTGTCTGTCGGTCTGTATGTATAGACGCCTACAACAGCACAAACGGGTCGGCCGAATTGCTCCTAACTTCGTGTATAAAGTTTTTTAGGTATTGTACAGAGTTAAATTTGAAAATTTGTTTAGCTCAAAAAATACCGTTACGTTAAAGCTTATTTTTCTCAAAAACGGCTCTAACGATTTTAATTTGAAAAAAAAGTTTTAAAAAATGTCTAAAAAGGGTACTTTCCATGACCATTTTTTTTTTTTTGCTTTCGACTATCTCTAAAACGACTCAACCGATTCTTTCGAAATTTCACATATATACATATAGATGTAGGTAGCACAATTTGCACTGCATACCAATACTTGTAAAAATTATTTTTTTGTAATTTCAAAAGCATTTAAAAAAAAATTTAAATTAATATTTTAAAAACCGCTTGTTAATTTTTTTTTCTAAAAATTAAAAATAAATGTATTTGCTGAATACCTATCAACTGGCATTTTTGAATTTAAAAAAAATTTTTTGTTTTTCAAAAACCGCTCAACAGATTTTTATAAATTTATTCTCATGAATTCAAATTTATCCAGAAAATAAAATGGAGTACTTTTTTTCAGCTCAAATTAGTTTTAGTATTTATTTAAGAATTTTGAATACTTTAATTT
This sequence comes from Platycheirus albimanus, assembly GCA_916050605.2. Taxonomy (NCBI): domain Eukaryota; kingdom Metazoa; phylum Arthropoda; class Insecta; order Diptera; family Syrphidae; genus Platycheirus; species Platycheirus albimanus. The sequence continues at coordinate 72,553,012 of OU696696.1, forward strand.
TATCAAAATCTCAAGCCCAAGCAAGTTCGTGCATTTTATATATTTTGCAAACCGAATTGTTTGTTTATGTTTTCAAATTATTATTTTTCTCCAATCATTATTGTAATAACTAAAGTTCACAGACTAGTAAATAAATTATCTGCGGTGGGAAATATTTTACATAGATTTGGGATTGTTGTTTTATAAAATATAATTGTTGATGAAAAATCAATTAAAAACATGTAACAGTACTTACAGGGGAAGGTGGTCGAATGGCGGTCACTTAAGGGATAGTATGAAAACTTACTTAAAATATTTTTTAATATTTCTTATTTAAAACGCAAAATATAAATTAATTAATTTTTCAAGTTTCTCAGAAGCAACAAATCTTCTATGACACATACATTTTTTAAAAACAAGTTTAAAAAAAAAAGTGTAACTTGACCGCCATTACCCATCATAATGCCCATTATTGACGGTCATGAACACGGGTAATCACGGTCAAATAATTGACTTCAAATATCAGAAAAAAATTCAATTAAATAATCAATAAAAACACTTAGCAAAATACTAGATAGGTACAAAATATCGCATTTATACCCTTAAGTGACATTCATTTTGAGCACTCTACATGTGCACACAATGTGCAACGAAACCATAACTCATTTTTTTTTTTTTTCAAAATCATCACAGACAAAACTTATTTTGGCCGTCTCACTGTAAATATTTTACGTTTATGTTTTTCGACTTTTTTCTCTTTTTTTAGGTTTAACTGGCATATGGTTTTTGAAACTTGTATTTCTTTTTTTTCTCTTTTCTATTTCAATTAAAATGTCTCCTGTATCCGGCCGTTTATAAAGTTCTTTTGCAGCCTCTAGCCATCCTAGAATCGAAAAAGTAAAAATAAAATCAAAATTTTAATGACGGTCATCTGACCGTGATTACCCAATTTCATGAGCAATCATTAAAATCATTTTTTAATTAAAAAACACACCATTATTATGAAAAATATTACTTACACTGAGTTTTGTTCGGCTGAAAATAAGAACAGAAGCACTAAATTTCATTTTGATGGCTTACCTTCAAAATTAGACAACTCTTCCCTTCAAGCAAATGGATCCGAATTTTGGATCCACGCGCGGGTCAAATTCACATACTAGACTCCGCATACGGATCCAAATACGGAGCGGGAGCCGTAAAACGACGTTTGTCGGCTCCATTTAGTATGTAAATTAGATTTCCCACAGACGCACTTCCAAAGAGAAAGAGCGAGCTCGCCCGCTCAGCGAAATATGAACCCAAAACGTATGTGAACAAAAAAATTTAATGTCTGCATATCCTTTATTCCAGAGATCAGAAATAACTCTCAACCTTTATTTTCAGTTGGTTTATCACTTAGAGTGTTACTACATTCAGATTGTTACATTTTGGTTTTAGTCTGAGATTTATTTTTATGTGCTGACTTTTTAGGTCTTTGCTTGAGATTTATTTTTTACTTTAAAATATATCTCTCAATGGTTGACTTTTTTCATATTTCATTACTGGAGATGATCGACCTAAAACAGTTTCGTCAAAAATAAATAATAAATGGTTAATGTTTGGAATTCAAAGTTTTGATATTTATTTAGTAACATTAATAAAATAAATTTAAAAATATACATTTATATATTTATTTAAGTGTTCAAAGCTCTTCTTATAATAACTTTTATCGTTTGAAATGATTTTAAGAAATTATTGTGTGTTGTATACATTTCATTCAAGTATTTAGTTTTACTTAAAGTAATCTCTGAAGAGTTTTTGAACTTAAGTTATATCTTTTTTCGCTTAAAATAAAATTTAGAGATGAAAATGCTCTTTCCACTGTTACTTGTGTCGCTAGCACGCCAAGCACAACCATTGCAGTTCAAAAATATCAGGAGATTCAAGTTTAAGTTTGTCAAAAAATTAAAGAATATTGGAATCCAACGGCAAACGAGGGTATATAAATTCAAAATTTTCAATATCTGCGTATATTATTGATGCATTATTTCTGGCATCACACCTTTGTTGTGAATTCTGTTCTCGTTGTTCAATATTATTTAAATACATACATAGAAGCGAGTCATCGGCATCGTAAGATGGACGTCTTGAACCTGTTGAAATGTCGTGGCTTAGCGTTGCATTTTCTTCTCGAGGAATTGACGATTTGTTGTTCTATTTGAAAAATAGTGTTGAGTTCAAAATTGGCCAACAACTAATCAAACATATTAAAATGGAATTCCACATGTACATATTAACGGACTGTAGGTACTAATTGAAAATATCAAGATGAGTTTTATTTTTTTCTCTCAGCAATAAATGGTCACTGGTTGACCATAACATAAAAACCACAAAAATAAAAGTCTAAGATATTTAAGAACCTTTCAAAAGGTTGAGATTTATTTCAGACCTCTGCTTTATTCCTTTAATGTTTTCCCCATTTCTTTCGTCATTTTGTCTTGCGCGTTTGCAAATAAATGCAACATCGTGATTTATTTTGTAATAGTCACTCTAGTCTCTATAAATAATTTCAATCCTTTAGACCCGATTTTTCTCCGTGTTTTTTCCTCTAACGCAAACCAAAAAGTAAAATGTTATTATATAAACATCAGCATCAGCAAGCATCCTGCTCTCTCTCTCTCTCTCTCTCTCTCTCTCTCTCTCTCTCTCTCTCTCTCTCTCTCTCTCTCTCTCTCTCTCTCTCTCTCTCTCTCTCTCTCTCTCTCTCTCTCTCTCTCTAAATCTAAATCTATTACAATACAAATAAAAACAAATTTCCGACTATCGACACTCTTTTTTATACTCACCAAAACAAAATTAGGGCCACCACTAATATTCGAATTATTTTGTGTTTAGCTAGGAAAACCATGTTCTCTTTAATTAAGATTAATAAAACAACCAATATCTCATTTAATTTCATAAATTTGAATCCAATTAAACAAACAACACTTTATTATTGAACTTTTTTCGTTTTTTTTAACACTTTTTAACGCGTTTTACCTTAAAAATAACATTAAATTATTGACTTTTATCGACGGTTCTGTTGTTTATTTTTGTTGAACTAATAACGGGTATGTCCTCCTCTTTTGAAAACACATTCTTGAAGCCTTGATGGCATGCTCCGAATAAGATGGTGGATGCTTTCCTCCCTGCACCTTTTGAGCAATTGAATCAGCTTTTGTTGGTTGTGCACATCTTCTTCGGCTGCCCGGACTCGACGTTTCAATTGGTCCCAACGGTGTTCAATTGAATTCAAATCAGGACTGTAGGCAGGCCAAGCCATAACCTGAATATTGGCTTCCTCCAGGTCAGAGATGGTCGCCCGGGCTGTGTGTGGTCGTGCGTTATCCTGCATAAGGATGAAACCCGTCCACCGATCTTTGTTAGAATGGAATGATATGCGGTCTGACAATCCGTTCGATGTAACTTTGAGAAGTCACAGTGCCCTCATTCAGAAAAACAAGGTCAGTTTTACCTTAAGCCGATTCCGGCCCAGATCATAACATTGGGACCACCAAATCTGTAACTTTCGTGAGTGCAAGGATCAGAAAATCTTTCTCCGCTTCTTCTCCACACTCTTATACGGTCGTCACTAAAAAACTTTACTTTACACTCATCCGTGAAAAGCACCTTACGCCATTGCTCCGCACTCCATTCCAGATGTTGGCGTGCAAACCTTAAACGATTCGCACGATGAGTCCCGGTTGGTTTAATGCGAGTTACAGGCCTCCGTGAGCGTTGTTGATCTTCCTGTAATCGGTTCCTAATAGTCTGGTCGCTGACAACGGTACCAGTAGTCCGGAGTAATCGGTTTTATAATGCGCGCGATTAAAGTTCGTATGAAAGGATTTTTGTTAAAAAAAACTTTATTTAAAATTTCACAACTTAAATTAATTTACAATATATTTTATGGATGAACTTAGCTCGCGATCTCAGACTTTTAGACTGACTTTTCATTTGTATCTATTCTATGTTGAAGCATTATGCCTATGCATAATAATGCTGGGTCATCAAGTTAACGTTTTCCTGGAACCCTTAACGAGTCCAATCGATTGGCAATCCAATGTGAGTGTTGGATTTCGTCATGTTCGTAGACGCTGACATGCCATTATTGTTGGTTGCAACGGTGGGAACATCCGTTGTGGTTTGGTTCCCTGACCTTGATATAACCTCTCCCTCCTTAGGATGAAAACTCTCCTGGGTTATATAGAATGTACGTCTGAGCTTTTTTGATTTTATATAAACGTAAATTATTAAATTAATAATTTACAGTAGAATTATAATTCCAATACATATATTAAACATTACATGATTTTTATGATTAAACTTTAATTCGTTAATATTTTCAATATTTTCTATTTGTTTTATTACAATATCATTGAAGCTGAGTTGTTCTTGAGTTGTATTTAAATTTATTTCGTAAGGTATAATAAATCTTTCTTCAAATATATTTTTTCTGTTCACAAAGGTTTCATTTTGGATTTTTAACTCACAGCTATTAAAATTTAATAAAAAGTTTCCATTTAAATGTGTGGTTCTTTCATCACAAGTACTTGATAAATTTATATTCTTAACATTCTTTAACAATAACAAACCATTTTCAATTTCATGAATTTTCATTTGGGAATTCTTTGTTTTCATACAAACGCTATTATATAAACATAAATTGGATTTCCTTAAATTTTTGAAGTCTATATTTAATTCATATTTATATACAGTTTCATTTATTTTTACAATTTCTTCATCATCTATTATTAATTCTTCAGAATTCATATTTGTTAAAGAGGTAACTAAATATTTTCTTGTCTCTATAAGTTCACTCGGTATTTTAATTACAAAAACAATTTTTTTCATTTTCATATAGGGCTGTTCCAATTTTTATATTTTTTAATTTTTCAAAACTTACGTCATATTTTATTATTTCTTCTTTACTTAAAATATTGTTTCCCATTATTCCTGTTCTACTTGAAGCAATGTTATTTTGAATGTGTTCGACATTGTCTTTTATGATTCCGATTTTTAACAATGATTCTAGGTACAAAAATTTATTATTTATTCTAACAATATCTTTTTTACTATTAACGAGTTGATAGGATATTTTAGTTCTATCTTTTTCAATTGTTTCTTTTAAAGTCAAAAAGGTTTGATTAAAGCTATTATTAATAAATACTTGTTTATTATTTTGAGTTATTATATTATGGTTATTTTCGTCGATTTTCAAGTGTTCTTCAATGTTTTGTCTATCATCTTCATCCATTGTTCCATATAACCATTTCATACCTGTACCTACTATGTTAATAAGCCCTCTTTTTTGCCTGTGTGGAATAATAGTATGTATTTTATATTTAAGTGAATCTAACTCATGAAATAAAATGTCTCTTCCTTCTTTTTCGATTTGTAATTTTGAAATATTTTCTTCTAGGCATGCAATTATCTTCAAAATTTCTGCTGGGTTAATAATATGTAGTATAATATCATAAGTTCTTACTATTTCAACGTTTCCAAGTTTTATTTCTATGAATCCACTGTTTGTATCTATTTTTTCTATCGTCAATGTTGTATTAGCTGTTCTGAGTAGAAGGACTAACACTATCCATATCTATTTGATCTGAAAATTTATTTGGTCTTTTTATATTTGTAGGATGGATGTTCTTTAATTTAAGTTTTCTATATCTAGGTTCCTGTTTGTGTCTAAGAGCCTTGTAATTTTTCACTAATCCTTCTTCTCTTTCTTCATTGTATTCTTCCCTATCTTTGTTAAGCTTGCTAATAACCCTATCTTTCATATTTTGCATATTTTCCAGGACCTTTTCTTTATCTACTCTACCTTCTAAAACATCTATTGGTTTAAATTTAATTGAGGAATGCACTGATTTATTGTACCACTCTACACACTGATATATTCTTTCTTTCGTTGTTAGCTTGGATTTTTCTGTAGTGAGTACTCTCATTTTTTCGCTTATGGTGTTATGAAATCTCTCAATGTCGGAATTGCCAGTATGGCTATTTGGCTTCGTAAAGTGTACTTCTATATCTTCCTGTCTTAAGAAATCTTTTACATTTGTGTTTTGAAATTCATTATCTAAAACTATTTTATTAGGTTTGCCTTTAATGGAAAAGTATAGTCGTAATTTCTCTTTAATCGTGATACTGTTTCTATCTTCTAAATCAAATATTATGCCATGCTTAGAGAACTTGTCTATAAAGGTTAAGAAGTTATTTTTGGTGTTAATGTAAATATCTGCATGTACTATCTGATTGTTATCTGTTGGAGTTTCTGTGTAGTGAAGCTTCGGTTTTATTGGTTTTCTATCATACTTAGCCTGATTACATGTATCGCAGTTATTTATGTATTTTTGAATCAACTCTTTTAAATTTTTGAAGTATATGAGTTTTCTTAGACCTGCATAATTTTCGTTTATGCCAGCATGACCTGTTTCATTTTTATGATATTTCGCTATCTGTTTATAGGTATCATCTTCATTTTTCATATTTTGTGCGTGATACATACATTTATAAAACTTTATTTGTTTTGTGGGGTCAAATAATTCAATGAGCTTTAATTGTACTAAGTTGTACTCGTGTTCTGTTAAATCTGAGAAGATGCCTATTCTACCTTTTCTTTTTATAAACCTTCTAAATATATCTATAAGTCTTTCTTCTTGAATATCTTCGGAGTTAATATATATAATTCTTTTATTATTAACTATTTCAATTTCTTTGCTTTTATTGTTTGTAAGCATAATTTGTGTATAGAATCTGTTAACTACTGTATCTAATATGGGGAAATGATCATTTTGATCCTCTTGTTGTGAATGGATCGTATTTTCTACACTCATATTATCAATTTCAAAATTTAAATGGGGTGCTTTCTCTCCCTCCTCAGTTGTGAACGTCTCGATCACATTTATTTCGCCAGTTTCGCAATTAATTCTACTCAAAAAATCTGCAGCTTTGTTTTCTTTTCCTTTTATGTAATCAATATTAATATTATATTCTCCTAGCTGTAACAACCATCTCTGAAGTCGTTGATTTATATCTTTACCCTTATGTTTTGTTTGCAGCCATTTAAGTGGTTGGTGGTCTGTTAGCAGATCAAAGGGTCTACCATAAATATATGGCCTAAGATAGTTTACAGACCAAACTATTGCAAGAAGTTCTTTTTCAGTCACGGAATAATTCCGTTCATGATCGTTTAAAGTGCGGCTTGCATAACAAACTGGGTGACCGTCCTGTGTAAGTACGGACCCAATAGCGAAATCACTCGCATCGGTCGTAAGTTGGAATTTTTTGTTGAAGTCTGGATACTTCAAAACCGGTGAATCTGTGAGGATAATTTTGAGTTTTTCAAAAGCACTTATATAGTTTGGATCATTTAAGTTGATCTTTGAATTTTTCTTTAAATATCTGGTCATTGGTTGCGCAATTTTTGCGTAATCTTTAATAAATTTTCTAAAATAACCAGTTATGCCTAAAAACGATTTTATTTGTTTCGTACTTTCTGGTAACAGAAGTTTTTGTATGCTTTCTATTTTGTTTTGATTTGGTTTAACTCCTTCCGTCGTTAAGACGTGTCCCAGATATTCTGTTTCTTTCGCAAAGAATTTGCACTTGTCTATTTGAATTTTAAGGTTGTGCTGCCTTAATTTATCTAGAACTTTTTGAACACTTATAATGTGTTCTTTCAGAGATGAACTAAATATGAGAATATCGTCAAGGTAGACGACGCATATTTGATTTATGCATTCTCTTAGAACTGAGTTTATCAATCTCTGAAAAGTCGCAGGGGCATTTTTAAGTCCAAAAGGCATTCTTGTGAACTCATAGTGCCCAAGAGGAGTCGAAAAGGCTGTTTTCTTTCTATCCTCTTCCCTAACTAGGACTTGGTGAAAGCCTTTAGCTAGGTCTAAAGTTGTAAAGTATTGGGATCTTCCTAGCTTATCTAATATAGTTTCTATATTAGGAATAGGAAATTTATCGTCAATAGTGGCCTCGTTCAACTTTCTATAGTCGACCACTATTCTCCATTTCTTTTGCCCGGAATTGTCTAGCTTTTTGGGCACAACCCACAAAGGACTATTGTAAGGAGAATTGCTCTCTTGTATTATACCTTGCATGAGCATCTCTTTAATTTGTTTATTGATCTCCTGTTCGTGGATTTGGGGATATCTGTAAATTTTCGCATAAATAGGCCTATCTGTTGTAGTAACAATTTCATGTTGGATATCATGGGTACTGCTTAAATGCTGTCCTTCATGAAAGAATAAATCCCTATTTTTTTTGAGAAGAGTCTTTAAAGTTTCTTTTTCCTCATTATTAAGATGGTTACCAAGGAGACAATTCGGAACGTCTTGGTCTTCTTTGATTCCCTCTAAAACATATATTTCGTCATAATTATGTGGGCATGAATTTATGAATTTAATTTTATTCCCGTTTATTTCAATGAACTCTTTTTCTAAATTAATTTTTGCTTGTAACGGTTTAAGTAAATTTTGACCAATTAAACCGTCGAAATGTTTATCTTTAAAGGATGTAAACTTCCAACACATGTGAGCTTTTTCGCTAAATTCTTTTGGAAGCTCTGTAATTATTTCAGAATCTATTTTTGTGTTCCCGTTCAGGGTGTTAAACGTAATTTTTTCTTTTAAAGGAATTCGTTTATAATTTTGTAATTTTGACTTATCAAGCAATGTAGTCGTAGAACCTGTATCTATCAAGCATTTAATTTTTGTATCTCCTATGGTCAACTCTATTATCGGTAAATCCGATTTGGAGGCTGTGATTGAAAATTTACTTCCTCTACTTTTTGTTGCAGATGTTCACATTCCATTGGCGTATGATTATTATGCCCTAAAGTCCTTTGATTTAAATTATTATTATTTCTAAACTGCCCTGAATAATAATTGTTTCTGTTCTGTCTATATTGACCTGAATTGTTATAATATCTTTGCTGTCCTAAATTGTTATTCTTGAATTGGCCTGAATTATTTTTATATTGACCTGAAAAATTATTTCTATATCTAACTTGATCGTTTCTTGTATTGTATTGTGGACGATTAAAATTATTATTGGTGGCAATGTTTTTGTGAGTTGGGATCTGTTTACTAGCTTTCTGCCTATTAATTTGGATCATCCCTGTTTCCTCAAGGGTGTAGTAGGCATCTCTTAAATTATCTACCTGCCTACTTATTACTATACTAGCAAGATTTACGTCAAGGCCATTAATGAAAGTTTTTAGAATCATTGTTTCATTCGCTGAAGGCGAAAACTCGAAAGGTTTTTCAACATCGAACTCATATTTTGTGTTAAGTTTATCTAATATTTCTTTTAATTTGTTAAAATACTCACTAACATCATTATTATTTCTGGTGCTGATGGCCTGGTGGTGCAAGTTATAGTATGTTTCTCGGACTCCGAAATTCCTGATGAGTTCAGCTTTAATTGTATCCCACGTTGTGTAATTTCCCAATGTCCTGATCGCCTGAAGTGCTGGTCCTTGTATTTTATTGATTATGTTTCGTTGTAAAACGTATTGTTCCAACGGTGTTCCATTGAAAAAAGGTAGAAAGATCTCTACTTCTCTTATGAAGGATGTCAGCGCATATTCTGATGTACCCCAATATTCTCGTATTTTAGAGGACTCTTTCATTAACTCAGTCAGAGTAATTGTTATAGGAACCTGAGGAGGAGCTTGTTGTTGTTGCTGTTGTTGTTGTTGTTGTTGTTGTTGTTGCTGCTGTTGTTGTTGCTGCTGCTGTTGAGCTAGAGCCTGAGCTTGAGCTAGCGCTTGTTCTACTGCGTCCATTTTTTTATATATTTTTTTTTTTGTGGTGAATTTAAAACGGATAAACAATTTTAATTTTATTCCGCAGACTTGAGTCTTTTTATTTTCACTTTTCACTAATAATGTTCTTTTCCTTTCTTTCCTTTCTTTTATGATACTATATTCAAGTGATTACGGATTTCACAATTTGATTCCGGCGACACAAAATTAATTTAAGTTTAGTTTTGTATGTCACTATGCACTTTTTAATATTTATGTATCTATGTGTATTGCAATTCTAATCTTCGGATTAAAATCCTACCGACTGCGCCATTAAAGTTCGTATGAAAGGATTTTTGTTAAAAAAAACTTTATTTAAAATTTCACAACTTAAATTAATTTACAATATATTTTATGGATGAACTTAGCTCGCGATCTCAGACTTTTAGACTGACTTTTCATTTGTATCTATTCTATGTTGAAGCATTATGCCTATGCATAATAATGCTGGGTCATCAAGTTAACGTTTTCCTGGAACCCTTAACGAGTCCAATCGATTGGCAATCCAATGTGAGTGTTGGATTTCGTCATGTTCGTAGACGCTGACATGCCATTATTGTTGGTTGCAACGGTGGGAACATCCGTTGTGGTTTGGTTTCCTGACCTTGATATAACCCGCGCGGTCACAGTGCGATCACGCCGCGCACTAAGTCGCACATACCGGTCTTCCTGAGCGGTGGTAGATCGAATTCTTCCCGAGCCACGACGACGGGATACACTCCCAGTCTCCTGATAACGGTTCCAAAGGTTTTGGATAGCCCGTCGTGAATATTCCAATTTTAAGGCCACGGAACGTTAGAACTGACCAGCCTCAAGCATCGTTACGGCCCTGGCAGCAGAAACAGTGTCCATATGACGTCGGGTTTGTGGCATTTTACACATCAATGATTAAATTACTCGTTAAACTTTTAAAAACAACCGAAACAGTCAAGAGAATTGTCTTAAACTAGTCCAAAATCAATTAACAAAAATGCACCTTTTCACAATTTGGGAAGCAAACAATTTTAATCTGTACACGGAAGAAAAATAATACCTAAAACTTTACTTTACACGTTAACGCAATACTGGGGAGCAAAATGGCATTCATACAAAAAAATTATCGGGATGATATCCGAAAAAAAATACTGTAGAAGAAAAAATATTCTCGTGGCCTTTATTTTGTTTTGAGTAGTATATAAATTGAGTATATACATTATACATGCAATATAAATGAGAGACCTCAAAAAACGTGAACTCAAGCGAATTCGCAAATGACTCAGAAAATTGGAAGTCATTGATTTTGCTTGAAGGGAATTTGAACTTGGAAAACGTCAAAAAGTTGTTTTTCGTTTTTCTCTCTCTTATGTAATTAAAACCGAAACTAACTTCACATTGGTTAGGCTGAAAATACACTGACCGTCATGACCCACTGACCGTGATTTGACCACCTTCCCCTCCTATAGTTAATTTTTATTTTGGTATTTTTTTTTTAAGTTGTCTTTTGTATAAAAAACTAATATACTTCACCAAGACAGAATGTTTTCTTAGGGAAAATTTTGATGTTCAAGTGGGAAATAAAGGCAAACAAAGATGAAAAATATCCCTTTTAATCAAATTCACACAGCAAAAACCTAAAATTGTGTCCATTTCGATGTAATAGTCAAAATTTAGCCAGGGGATCAAATTTAGCCAGTATTTTAACGCACAGTATTGACACACAGCCTTATGTCATGTATGGTAAAAATTATGTCGATGTTTGTCTCCACGAAACCAATACTTGCATGAAAAAAAAAAACAGTTTGAAGGCAACTGCAGAATGATCTTCTAAAGCTCATTTCAACCAGAAATAATTTGCAGTTGACATTTCTCGTCGTGCGTCGGTCGCGTCGCGTCGATCTAAAAGCTTTTTTCTGAAGTTCAATGTTTTGTGATTGTGTATGATATGAATACAAATAAAAGTTATGTTGTTGATGGTCGTATTCGTAGTTGTACGTTGTACCTACTTGTATATCGGCACAGAGAACTCGGAATGGCTAGAGCTAGAGCTGAGTGCTGGTGCACCTTCATATAGGAATAGAGAGAGGGAAAAGAAACTGGACAGAAAACAAAACAATCATTATAACAAACAAACTGAGGCATTTCAATTCGGTCATCCTCAGAGTCAGCCATAACACCTTCACTAGGAACCACTTAATTGATTTGGAGAAATAAATCGAAACGATATCAAAACAATTTGATTTCTTGGTTTTATATATCTGCATAGATCAAAGTTCAATTAATTCCGGTACATTGTGTACTTTAAGGCAGTGATAAATTTTATTATTGTTTGTCGGACTTGATTTGGCCAGATACCTATTGCATTGAAATTTGAAATAAAAGTCCAAAGTTCACTCATCCAAAAGTGACAAGTGAGTGAGAATAATATAATGTCTTTTTTAATTTGTCTAATATTTTTATTACTATTTTCTGGAAGCATTTTATTGTGGCATTTTGGTGAGGTGTTTGGTATTATTGTGACAATATAGTGAATGTACATAAATGTCGAAAAGGGTCAAGTCAAGGCTCAAGTCATTAATGTAGTCTTTGCTGGAATTGTTTTGTTGGGCTAAGGCACTCTGCACACTGATAACAAATATACACATAAATGTTTACTATGTAGTTGCTTATCAAGCTTGCATTTATTGCTGCAATCAAGAAAAAAAAAACACTGATAAGATTTCTATAAATTCTAGAATCTAGACAATAGAAACTGCTAGCAAAGTCATTTTTGGGTTAGTGTTTGTAAGAGTTTCAAGATAGAAGGGTAAGCCGCAAATATACTTTTTTTTTTAGTTAAATATGCTCAACATTATAAGTACCTCAATAAAAGATAAACTTAAAATTAAAAATTTGCTGTTTGATTGATATCTAAAAAATGTGGTTCGAAGTTGATCGAGTCAGATTACAATAAAGCAATTTGCATACCCGTAGACAGCCAATTAAGTGAAAGTTAAACTTGAAAATACAGATTATTGTTCTTCAACTCGCAACCTATAAGGTTGTGATAATAGTGACTGACGGTGGTGATAGTGTGATGCTTGTTATTTATTTATAAAAAAGGGTTAACGAACCGGTGATTGACAGTGGAATTCAGTGAAAACAGAAATATAAACTCTTCCGTTTTTTGAGTGCACACATCACGTTGCGTTTCAGTAAAAGTAAAGTTGTTTTGAGAAAAGCCAACTTACAATAATATCGTCAGGTTTAGAACAGTACTATTATTATAACATAAGTAGTCAGAATCAAAAGTCGAGTTGATTTATCCATTTCCGTCCGATCGTTCGCCGGTCCGTCCGAATGTATTCTCTTTAGAGGTCGCAATTTTAGAGCTAGAAATTTGGTATATATAATCTTTAGTTCAAGAAGTTTTTGAACCGATAAAATCCGCTCACAAACACGAACACAATCGCCATTTTTGTTAAACAACCTCAATTTGGAAAAATTAAATTGTGAGTTTTGTACAGTTACAATAAAAGCTCAACGCTAAAATATTCCACACGTATGAGCTTTAGGTGAATCGTTTTCCAATAAAAAAAAATTCAGTTTGGGCGTGGCTGACGCCCACTTTTCACTAGAAATTATAAAAAAATTGTTTTCGCAAATAAACGGTATTTATAATGAATCCGCAAGCCAAAATTTTGCGTCTCTTAACTTAAAAGTTTGAGTACGAAAAGAAATTTTTGAATTTTGGGCGTGTCTTACGACCAGTTTTCCCGAAAGAACGAAAAACATAGTTTTAAAAATTTAAATTATTACCATAATGTTCAATTTAAACCTTTTTTCCGTTCGTTATATGAAAAATATATCTCTACATTTTCTTGTGTAAATTTTTTCAATACGCCCAATTTTAAGGGCGTGGTTTTTATAAAATACATTTGTTTAGGTAAGATCGTTTAAAAACTACTCGACTCAGCTGTAGTTAAACACATATGCCTGAAAACTGACTGATAATCAAAACATAGTGAGTGGTTTAATTTTTTAGGACACGCCCACTTTTAAGAGGCGTTACCGTAAAAAGTCTTAATATGCATTAATTTTTTGATGTTTTTTAAGTATCAGTCGCAGTTTTGAAGTAAGAAGATGAACACTTCGGTTTGTATTCCTTAGTTACGTGTAGCAGATAGTGGTTCACAGTGGCGTAGATAGCTTTTCGCTATAGGGGGGGGATGGATCTAGTTCCCTCATTTTTACTTGCGATTATAGGTACTATAAGGCAAGTTATCCATTCGTAAAAATAAAATTCTAACAATCAAACATGACATTACGATAATAGAGAATTCGAAAAAAGTGGGTCCGACAATTCTGTCTGTCTGTCTGTCTGTTCGTGTGTCTTTCTGTATAGTTACCTACAGCCTACACGGCTGGACCGATTTGCATCAAACTTGGTACATAGTATTATTATGACGTTCTACAAAGGAGTTTTTGGAATTAGCATTCTAGCTCCAAAAATGACGGTACCTGCCATACGATTTTTAGTGAAAAGTTAATTTTTTTCAAAAACGGCTCCTACGATTTTGATAAAACTTTCTGAATAGTGTTTATGTTTTGGTTGGAATAGATTTTTCTTATAACGGTTCCTCCCATAGGATCGGTTTTTCAAAATCAGATTTTCTCGTAAGCCACTTGATAGATTTCGATGAAATTTTTAATGTAGAAGCCCTTTTAAAGACAAAATAATATAAATTTTGAAATTTTTGAAAAAAAAGGTTTTTTGAGTAAATTAAAAAAAAAATTGTTTGTTTTTTTTTTCAAAAACGATCCAAGCTATTTTTTTAAAATTTTATTTTTCTGATAAAAACTACAAAGTGCTAGATATAAAAAAAGAAATTCAAAAGATTAGGTGATTTGCCGAAATAACAATTTCTTTCAGATGAAGTTGACTTTGTATTTTCCCCGTAGAATAGGTAGAAGTATAGAATGTACCTATAATTGACAATGCCTCTAGGAATCCTGTGAGTACTAATAAGACTTAATTCACGTAGGAAGTAGGTACTAAATTTCAGAGTGCGTTTCTTTAACTTACTTGGCATGACTGGTTATGTTGAACAATTAGGTATCGATTCTAATGTGGGAGGGGATATATCCCCCTGATCCCCCCTATCGACGCCACTGGTGGTTCAAGAATTCTAAAATGGGCATTTCTCTACTAACCAAACCAGGGTCATTTTGGTTGAAAAAGTGCTAATTAATCCAATAAAGTATAATTTGTATTCTTCCTTGAACTGAGATAAATAAATTTTATAACCAACAATGGGGTAAACTAGACAATGCTCAAGGGACTATTTTAAATGAAATAATACTAAGAAAGTCACTTGTTTAAAGCTGTGGACTGTTGCCCATCATAGGGGACTGTTAAAACTAATGAAATCTCATGATATCGCAAATATTACTGCATTATTGGAATTCATTGGTATTCCCAGCGTTTAGTGTTCATTAAAAAAATTAAATCAAACAACAATAAATTTAATATCAAAAACAAAATAAAAATAGGAAGTCACCAGAGGACTATGTGATTCGAACTAGTTTTTGCGTGGTTGTCCGTATAAAATAAGTTAATTCATTAATATATTATTTTTTGTTTGTCTTATGTCATGTATGTGCGTCGGTACGCATTTTTATTTCTCTTCCGATTCGGATACCATGAACACAATTAATGCTTTGATCTGAACTTTTCTCCGATCGGAGGATTCTCCGAAATTCAAATTGTAATTTTTAAAAATTTAAGTTTTGTCTTGTTTTGTTCAAATCGATCTTCAAGCTTAAAATTGAATCTCATTGAGCTCAGAGTAACTGCTTTGGCAATAAAAAGTCTTAACTTTGGGCGTAGCACACGCCTTTTTTTATCGCGCCCGCGGTTATTGAACATCGGCCATACAAAATTAATGTTATTGAATTTTGTCCTGTCTGCTAAAGACATTTTTTTCTGAATCTGGAACAGGGGCTGGCTGCGGGAGGCGAACGTATACACATACAAAAATATAGTCAATAGTGTATCTAACAGTTCGTTGAAAACGTACTGTTGTAGCTTCCTTATGATTTAAATCTATTTATTGACAAAAAATTCAGCAAAAATCAACAAGTTTCTTAAGGATCTAAATTTAGACTTTCTTGTAAACTATAGTAACAATGTCGATAAATATTTTTCATCAAAAGATCAAGCCACTTATAACTGTTATAAGGGTTGGGTCCGATTTGCCGATTTTTAAAATGTCGATTTGAAAAAATCGATCGTCATAATGTTGACTTTCGAAAAGTCGATTGGTAAAAGTACAGCCGCATGCATGTGAAGATCGATCACTTTGCCACTGTCGATCAGTGTGTTGCACCCCGGCCCTACACTATGATTTAAAAATAATTGAAAAATTTAAACTGATGATGCAATCAAAATAACTAAATTTTTGACGTGATAACGTCTAATAATATGGTTTGGAATATATGGGCAGCACGCACAGAAAAATGTCACAGTCACAGTCACACTGACGTTATGGTGGGTGGTTGTAGCTGGTTTGGGTGGTGAGACAAAAATTGTCAAAACTAATGGGTGTTTCCTTGGTGGCTGTAGGTGGGATGGGTGTTTGGTGTTGGGGGGATTTGGTATGATTGGGGAGGGGGGGGGGGGTGAATTGGCAAATATGGTGGGTGGTTGGTTGGCGGTTGTAGGTGGTTTGATTGGTTGGCAGTTTTGGTCGTGGGGATGGTTGATTTGATGGGGTGCGATGAAAAAGTTGTCAAAAATGGTGGGTGAGTGGAAGGTGGTGGCAGGTGGGGTAGGTGGTTGGATTTGGTGTTGGGAGGGAGCGAGGAAAAAATTGTCAAAAATGGTTATTGGTTGGTTGGTGGCTGTAGGTGTGATGGGTGGTTGGTGGTGTTGGGTGAGTGGCAAGTTGTTGTAGGTGTTGTAAGGGGTGGTTGGATTTGCGGGGACGGAATGGTCAAAGATAGTTGTGCTGGGGAGGGGAGGAAAAAATTGTCAAGAATGGTGGGTGAGTATAGCAGGTGGTTGTAGGTAGAGTAGGTGGTTGAATTTGGTGCATGGGGGGAATTGTCAAAAATAGTGGGTGAGTGATTGGTGGGGGTTAGGAATGGTGGGCTGTTGGTTGGTGGTTGTATGTGGGTATGTGGTTGGTTGGTGTTTGGTAAGGGGTGAACAAAAAAAGTCACAAATGGTGTGTGGTTGATTGGCTGTTCTAGGTGGTGTGGGCGGTTGGCGGTGGTGGTTAAGGGGGCGGAGGGAGGGTGATTAGGTGTAGGGGGGATTTTGAAAAATGTTGGGTGGTTGGTTGGTGGCTGTAGGTGGGGTGGGTGGTTGGTGTTGTAAGATTTGGTAAGGAGAGGGGGGGGGGGGGGTGAAGCGAATTCGGATTGCCGGGAATTTGTTTTGTTGGTGGTAAGGAAATAGGATTTAGTTTGTGGGGGCGGGAGGAAAAAATAGTCAAAAATGGTGGGCTGTTTGGTTTAAGGGGAGAACAAAAAATTTCACAAAAATAGTGGGTTGTTGGTGGGGTGGGTGATTGGTAGTGGTTAGGAAGGGGGGATTTAATGTGTGGGGGAGGAGGAAGCAATATTCAAAAATGGTGGACTGTTGGTTAGTGGTTGTATGTGGAGGTGGGAGGTTGGTGTTCAAAGGGTGAAACAAATTTTAAAATGGTGGATGCTTGTAGGTGGGTTGGTGGTTGGAGAGATACCTATACACATGAAGTGCTTTGTGTACTGGTTATCACATAAAATTATCGTCCGTAAACCGACTTTACAGACAACCATGTTTTTTTATCAGGATAAAAGTCGACATTTTTACTGACACTTTTTCTATCGACATGTTCATAGCCTGGATTTTTTAAACTGTCAACTTTTTTTGTAGATAAAGTTTCAGTCGACATTTTGACAGTCGATGAAATTTGTACTTTAGCAGTCGACCATTCGTACGTCTCCCCTGTTATAAATGCAAAATCTAGTATATTCGGATGTTTTAAACGACTGATCGGATTTGGATGAAATTCGGTAGGTAGATGGACGAGACACTTATTTTGGGAGGTGTTGTAAAGTTTTGCTCGCTAGTGGTTTCAGAAAGATTTTTAACAGCAGATAATGAGTTTAATTGGTTTCTAAATGCATTGCCACTGTTGTCCAAGGTAGAACATTTCAATAAGCTTAAGAAAAGATATTGAAAGGGTCAGCGAATAAAAAATAAAATGCACGACTGGGTCGCACGTACTTGCTCTGAGGGTGCAATAGTACGATGAAAACAAAGTTTTCGAGCAATATGAAGAACTCATGTTTGGAAAAATTGGGAAAAACCAAAACAGTTTGGCTAAAACTGGAAACCCCGATATACAGAAGTTTACGTTAAGAAACCTTTAGTATATCAAATTTAGATGTCATCTTTTGGGTGCTATAAATGATATAAATGTCCGCTTATGGCCAAATTAATAAAGTTGTTAAAACAAATTTCCGTTATTATCATTTGTAGCCAAAAACTCAAATGCAATTTTCTTCAAAACATTTTATATATATATTAAATACAAAGTATAATAAAAATCGGTAGAATCTTTTTTGATTAATTTAAAAAAAAATACATAATTTGGCCAAAACCTAGTGGCTTTTTGTATGGGAGCCACCATTTAAAAAAGAGTAACCGACAAAAATACAATGCCATCTGATAGAGAGTTGTAAGGAACTATACCAAACAAAGTTTGTTTGAATTCGATACAACCGTTGACAACTTATGTCCATTTGAAAAAAAACGTTAAGATCAGATCTCCGTTATTAGCATTTTTTGCCAAAAACTAAAAACGCAGTTCTCTTAAGAACACTAAAAGAATATATTACACCAAATTTAATCAAAATCGTTAGAGCCATTTTTGAACAAATTAGAAAAAACCTAAAAAAGTTGGCTAAAACTGAACGGCTCGTTGTATGGGAGCTACCATTTAGAAAGGCTTCACTGAAAAATTTAGAAAGCAATCCTATAGAACGCTATAAAAAACGATGCCCAGCGAAGTTTGAGTCAATTCAATCAAGTCGTTGCGAACTTATGGCCATTTGAAAAAAAGCCGTTTAAACCTGATTTTCGTTACGACCATTTCAGAAAAAAACAAAAAACGCTATTTTGTTCGAAATATCTTAGGTAAGTTAAATTCTATGTTTAATCGAAATCAATAGAGCCGTTTTCGAGCAAATCCAAAATGAAAAAAACCGTTACATGAAAGGTACCAGTTTGAGCCGGGCTAAAACGAAAGAAAAAAAACCTCGACAATGGTTTTTCTTCAAACTGCTATATACCAAGTTTTAAGAAAATCCGTCAAGCTGTTTAGGCTGTAGCATGACGTGAAAAAGCGCACATCCGCACATCCGCACAGACGCACAGACAGACCGATGGACGGTTTTGGCGAAAATCACTTTTTTGGGGTTCACTATCATCGTAATGTCATGTTTGATTAAAACCTTTTTTTTCTGCACGAAACCAATACTTGCCCTATAGAGCAAGTAAAAAAACGTATCAATAGACATTGCACATTGCACTGAGCATTGACGGCAGTACAACCATATATGTAGAATTTCTTAACATCTTTGAATTCACATGCGTGCTTCCCCACAAACTGGTTCTAAAGATTTGCGTCCAAGAGATTGTTCAACATGTCACAGAGCTGGGAAAGAATAGCACAAAGGCCAATATTTATACCGGAGGAGCTAAAGAGAGAGTGTCTTGATTCCCCGATTCCCACTTATCACTGCATATGTGGGTTTTTCAAGAGTATGGAGTTCCCAAAACTTATACCTACTGGCTGACACTCTCCAAACCCATTTTTTTAATTTCTTTAATTTTTTAAGCTAATACACCAAAAAATATAGTTATACTAGCCTTTACCCGCGGCTTCGCTCGCGTTTCAGCTGATCAAATAGTAGACTGTAGCTTGAGGAGTATAGTCTACCATAATCTAGCTTCTTCTTCTTTTATAGCTTTATAATTTAAAACATACATTTAACCCTGATAAAAAGAAACCTTTGTGCTATACCAGATTTTAATCTAGCTCTGAGCCAAATTTCATCCAGATCCGTTCAGCCATTCTGGTGTGATTTCGAAAATAAAAACAAATCTATCCCACGGGAACCATACATTTTACCGGGATAAAAAGTAGCCAGTAGGCTATTTCAGACTATAATCTATCTCTGTGCTAAATTTCATTCAGATCCGTTTAGCCGTTCTGGTGTGATTTCAAAAATTACAACAAATCTATCCCACGGGAACCATACATTTTACAGGGATAGAAAGTAGCCAATATGCTATTCCAGACTATAATCTATCTCTGTGCTAAATTTTATTCAGATCCGTTCATCCATTCTGTTGTAATTTCAAAAATTAAAACAAATCTATCCCACGGGAACCATACATTTTACCGGGATAAAAAGTAGCCAGTAGGCTATTTCAGACTATAATCTATCTCTGTGCTAAATTTCATTCAGATCTGTTTAGCCGTTCTTGTGTGATTTCAAAAATTAAAACAAAACAATCGGTTGAACGGGGCAGAAGTTGCTACTCAGCAGCACCACCTGGTGGCGAGTGACATCAATGAGCATATTATACAAACCTTCTCCGTGGAAAAATTCATATATATACCAATTTTCATAAGAATCGGTACCGTAGTTTTTGAGTTCATCGATGACATACAGACAAACATTCATTTTTATATATATAGAAGATAGAAGAAGATAGATAGAAGAAGAAGATAGATAGAAGAAGAAGATAATAAAAATAAAATATAAAGTAGAAAACAAATTCTTAAACAAAAACTAAATTTTTCAGAACAGAACAAAATGGACCGTGATACAATTTACATTTCAAAAGAGGGTGAGCCCTCGACTTTTGAGTTCGACGAAAGTCTTCCACCACTGCCTCTACCAAACCTAATGAACACACTTCTCCGTTACTTTGATACTCTCCAACCTTTCGGGACTGCCGAAGAATTAAAAAATACTCGTAAGCTACTCACCCAATTCAATCAAGGAATCGGATCCAAACTTCATAGCAAACTCAAGGAACGTGCTTCCAAAATGAAAAATTGGCTAGATAAATGGTGGGATGCGTATGCCTATCACTCTTTAAGATTCCCCCTTCAACCATATGCTTCCATGTCAATGGCCCTCAACTTGGAATGCATCGGAATTGAAGAGTCCAAAGAAAACTGTCTTAAAGTTATGGCCAGAATCATGTACCACACTATAGAGTATTGGGATCTTTTGAGGTGTGAAAGAATGAAGCCAGCTTCATCGGGTGGTGGGAAAATAAATTACTCATCAGCTCTGTTCAAAAGATTTATGTCGACGACGCGTATTCCCGGAGAAACCGTGGACAATATCCAGACTCATTTTAGATCAAGTAGGAGTGTTTTTCGTTTTTGGTATTTCTTGACAATCTCATCTATGGAGTTCCATTTTTTTCCAGTTAGTGACGACGAAGTATCCCCAACACATGGATTGATTTTCGCAAGAGGAAGAATATTTTTAATTGATTGTTTCAATGCAGACGGTTCGATAGTATCACCTCAACAGCTGTTGGTGGCCTTGAATCAAGTATCGGGAATCGTAGAATATAGCGGCAGGGGTGATTGTGTTCCTGTTTTGACAAATGATGATAGAACTTCATGGGCAAGGGTAAGAACAGACTCAATGGAATCTCTTAACAACTAAAGTGAAGAGTTTTTTTTTGTCCATAGAATCGTCAAAGACTGATAGAGATTTCACCAAAGAACAAGGATTACCTCAAGCTCGTGGAGAGTTCCATAGTTGTGGGTGTCTTAGATGATCACGAACCCAATAATTACGAAGAAGTAGCTCAAGCAGCTTTAACTGGAGACTTCTTTTCAAAATGGTCAGACAGAAGTAGTATTTGTGTTGCTTTTAAAAGTGGAAGGTTTGCACTGAATGGAGAGGTATTTTTGGTCCTTATTTGAACCAAGCCAGAGATTTGAATTCCTTTATTTCCTAGCACTCTGCTTATGATGGAACTCTAAGTATCCACTTTGCATTCTTCATCCAGCTTAGTCTCTTGGAAAAAGATGAGCCAAACTGGAATGCTGAGCCACAAGCTCTTCCTTCTCCAATGAAAGAAATCTTCTTTGATTTAGACGATACTCTTCGGGGAGAGATTCAGAAAGTGATGAAGGAGTGTGATGAAAGAGTAGGTTCTGGTTTTCTTGAAATATATTTTTGTTTAACTTTTATTTAACCAATCATTCGCAGCGAATGGATGTCATTATAACGGACTTCACCTTCGATAACTATGGCAAGGACTATTTGAAAACCTTCAAGCTTCATCCTGACTCCTTTATCCAGATTGTCATCCAATGGACCTACTACTTGCTGCATGGAGAGTACGTTTTCCTGCCCATTTTGTTCGGAGTCATTTTATTACCAATGTTTTTGTTGTGCATTCCAGATTCGCTCCAATCTATGAGACTGCTCTGATGCGACAGTACTACAACGGTCGCACAGAAACACTTCGATCATGTACGATGGAAGTTGTCAATTTTATAAAATTAGCTACAGATCCTAGTTCCAGCAAAAGCTCTGTTGCTGAAGCTTTTCGGAAAGCAGCCAACCACCATACTCGTATGATGAATGAAGCTCGTGAAGGAAAAGGCATCGATCGACATTTGTTCGGATTGTGGTGTGTTGCTCAGGAAGAGGGCTTAGAGATTCCTGCACTCTATTCAGATCCACTTTATGCAAAGAGTGGAGGTGGTGGTAATTTCGTTCTGTCGACCAGCACGTTAGGTTACACTATCAATAATGGATATGTGGCACCAATGGTGCTGGATGGTTATGGTGTGTTTTATAGCATTGTTTCGGATGCGTAAGTATACTTTTAGGATTTGATTTAGATTTTAAATTATTGATCCTTTTACTCCTTTGGTGGCATTGCAGAATTCATTTGTATACAACGGTGTACCATGGAAGTGATAAGACGAGCGCTCATAAGTTCAATAAAAAGTTTGCAGAAGTAATGATGTTGGCCAAGGATTTGCTCGAAGGATCTCCACCAGCGAAGTTATAATTAATTTCAATTCATGATAAGATGGTTTTTCAATCTTTGCCGCGAAAAAGTGTTTCCAAATAGTCTTGTTAAGTTTATAAATTATGTGATAAATGTAGATACCTATATATTCTCAGAGAAGAGTGAGGGGACTTTTTTAAAGGAAATTGTTTTTATTAAATCAAAATGAATCCGATCAAACAGCTTCTTTTAACTGAATAAGGAACAAGGGATATGTATATGCTGAGTAAGAACAGGCACTGAGAGAGACTGCTCAGTCTGCTGCCAACGAACCATTTTTCTTCTTGAATTCTGGAAGCTTCTCTTGGTGTCAAAACAATTACTCCTCTTCGGGAGAACGACGGCAATCGAATCCTTTCTGTCGCTCTTCGAACTCATCGGAAAGCTGTCCACTGAGTAGAACCTGGCGTTTTTGTAACTCTTTTTTAATAGCAACAATTTTATCAGGAATGCCTTTAGTGCCGTACTATCTCCAGGACATCTTCCGATAGTGTTAAAATCCGATGACCATGAGGTTAGTCCGTTCGATGATGGTTCAAAGATTTTTCACAAGGTTTTGATGTTTTAGAAGACTGCGATATCCCACTTGGTGCCGCTTGAACGTAGACTTGAAGTTGGACTTTATCCACTGGAACGCTTCCTTCGCAACTTGTCTTCTATTACAATTTAAAGACTACCATTAGTGCCAAAAACTAATTTATTGGTATAACTTTGCTCTTAATAATTAAATACGGCACCCTTGCGTTGCCTCTTCTTTCTTCGAACATTTTTCTAATCTGGCCCTACCATCTCGTCATTATCACAGAAGGCGCTTTCAATTTGCTACGACAAGACAAAGTATATGCTTTCATCAACAATAGTCCAATCCCAACACCGGCTTGGTCAGAACGTGACCATTGATAGGTATAACTTTGAAGTTGTCAGTGAATTTGTCTACCTGGGTACTGCTGTAAACACAGGCAACAACATCAGCGCTGAAATCAAACGCAGATTAACTCTTGCTAATCGCTGTTTCTTTGGGCTGAATAAGCAATTGAGGTATAAAACCCTATCAAGAAAAACGAAGGAGACACTGTATAGAACACTCATCATCCCGGTCTTACAACAAGGTGCAAAAGTTTGGACCTTATTCCTTATCTCAATCGGATGAAAAGTCACTTGGAGTCTCTGAGATATAAATTCTGCGTACGATTTATGCTCCTGTCTGCGTAAACCGAGAAGACAACATTTGGCAAAGAAGATACAACGACGAACTATACGTGCTGTACAGCGACATAAGCCTAGCCAGAAAAATTCGAGTTCAACGACTAACGGTTGGGCCATGTTCCAGCTCGTAAAGTCTCCAACACCAAACAGAAGCCAAGGTAGACCTCATCTTCGATGGAGCGACCAGTTAGTGGCAGATCTCCGAATACTTGAAATGCAAATCGACGCGACGCGACGGTTGACTTACCGGCCTTGAAACTACAATAGTAGGGTCCAATCAGTTCATTCGTGAAAGGATTTTCTAGGCGGCATTTAGGAGCCTTATATATCTGTAGTTGGAGCAGTTCAAAGATGTTGTGGATGGGGCACACTATGCTGAGGTTCCAATCGCCAGGCAATCTTTCATCAGATGAGTTGCTCCTCACCAAATCATCTCCCGCTGCTTTAAAGAGTTCGGCTGGAACACCGTCCACTCCATCAGCAGCCTTGTTGGGCTTTAGTTTAGATATCGCGCTAAATCGAACTTTATCCTTTTCAGTTGGACGGAAGTTTTGTTCAGCATCGCCCAAAATTAATGGATGCTGTGGAAAATTTTCCTGCAACCAAATCGACCATGTTGTGATTGATGGAAGAAACTCCTCCAGCATTATGAATGTCCGTACATTCCGAGGAGCAAACATCGATTCGGACCACTACCTAGTCGGTGCAAAACTTAGGGTACGGATCTCCATGGAAGTTCTTAGGCGAACACCGACTACACCTAGGAAATTCAATGTTGGACGTCTTCAATCGGAAGAGACCGCCGCTGCCTATGCCGACCGCGTATCCCTTGAGCTTGCGAGAAATCCTTCGACTGATGACATGAACCCGGAAGACCAATGGCAGCTATGTCAAGAAGCCATAAGAAGTGCTGCGTCAGAGGTATTGGGCTTCTCACATCCACCCCCCAGAAACCCCTGGTTCGACTCCGAATGTGCTCAGGCAAACAAAGCCAAAACGGAGGCATACAAGTCGTGGCTCCAGAGAGATACTAGAGCATCCAGAAATCTCTATGTTGAGCGAAGGAAAGTTGAGAAACGTCTACTCAGGAGAAAGAAAAAAGAACATCAGCAACGCGAAGTCGAGGAGATGCAGAGATGTTTTTGCAGAAAAGAGGTACGAAACTTCTATAAAAAGGTGAAACAGTCTACATCCGGTTTCACAAGCCGCCCTGGGCCCTGCAAAGATCAGGATGGAAATACCATAGTGGAAACGCAGGCGATGTTAGCCATCTGGAGAGACTACTTTAACCGGTTGCTAAATGGCGATGACAGCCAAGCAGGGCCCGACCTAGGGGGGGGCGCGCCGGGCATTTGCCCGGGGCGGCAAATTTCAAGGGCGGCAAAATTTGAAAATTGAGGATTATTAAAGCTGTATTTTCAAAAAAATTTTTACTTGTTTCTTTCTAATTAAGATCATCAAGGGAGAAAATAAGGTACAGTAAAACTACTTTATAACGAACTCTCCCTTCTATAGCAAATTTCATTTTGTTCACCTTCTTCTTAAAAAAATATCCCATATTAGTTAGGTTCCATCGAATGTATAGATGTATTAAAAAATGTACAGTTATTTAGTTTAAGTTTGCAAAGTCGCGTTTCGAAGGTAAAACAAGTTCAATCCTCAGTAGTTATTTTAACAAAGCTGTCGTTGGTACTTTTGACAATTGGTACGATGAAAACTAAGATCAGCGATAAAATCAATAATAATCGAGAACAAGCAATTTGGAAAGAGTTTACTTCAGACGAGATGAAAAAGCCCTACTATAGTGATAAGAGAACTGCATTAAGAATTTTTGAAGTTTTATTGAAACAAGTGATAAAACTAAAGAAGATGCTGCAAATTTTGTATTTTCTAAATTGGAAAATTTGTATAGTAAAATAAAAAACAAAATTTCAAATGCACAATCAAACATTGAATTTCTAAACAAAAGATATGATTTTTTTTTCATTAATTTTTTTATACCAATATTCTTTGAAAATAAAAAGGAGCACGAGGTTTCAAAACACATTTCAAATTATTTTTTGTTCCCTTGAAGGTTTGCTATAAAGAATTTTGACTGTATTGTATATGTCCGTCAAAAATATAAAGTCGAAGTATTTTATTAATCACTTAAAAACCGCTAGTTAAAACGTTTTTTGAGGGAAAAAAGTTAAGTCATCTGATTTCTTGAACAGTTTTGATTTTTTTAGAAAAAAAAACTTCTCGAAAACATTTTCCCACATTTTTTTTTTTTTTTTTGAGAATGCACTTTCCATTACTTTAGGCGTTTTTCTGTTTTCATTCAGTAAAGAGCTCTGAACAAAGTTCAAGTTTATCGAGCTCGCTCTGTCGGTCCTCTGAACTAATTGTGTTCAGAGCGCTCTGAACTATTAATCAAACGAATTTAATATCCTATTTATTTCCTTTTCTTATGCCATTTTTTTAACACTTAAAATTATGTTTGGCTTTTAGCTCAGTATGCCCCATCTATTTATTTGGAGCTCGTAGAGCGCACTCTGAACACACTCTGACGGAGAAAAGAAATACAAAGTCTATGCTCTGAAGTCTCTGAAGCAAAAAAGAAAAACTTATTTTTGTTTGACAACTCAGGCTCTGCTGTGAACTAAAAAAGAAAAACGCCTTTTATTGCTTTTTATCAGGAAGACAAAATTAAAAAAAAATATTAAATTGTTTTTGAAATAATAAAAAAAAAACTTTAATTTTTTATGAAATTTTAAATAGGTAACAAAGTTATTTCGTTTATAAAAGGCCTTTCACTTAAAAAATGTCATCGAAATCCTTTAAGTGGCTTAGGAGTAAATCTGATATACAAAATTCGGCCCTATCGGAGTTACCGTTATAAAGAATTTTCCAGACAAATTTATTCCAACCAAAACATACATTTTACCCAATTTTTTTTAACAAAATCGTATAAGCCGTTTTTTGAGATATCTAAATGAGTTTGTCAATAAAAATCACATGGCAGGTAGGTACCGTTAATTTCGGAGCTTGAATGCTAGGTCCAAAAATCAATCTATCAGATGTTATAATAATACTGTGTTCTGTGTACCAAGTTTAAAGCAAATCGGTATAGCCGTTAAGGGTGTACAATCAGACGGACAGACAGACAGAATTGTCCGACCTATTTTTCGGCTTCTCTATGATCGTAATGTCATGCTTGATTGTCCAAAAGAAAATTTCCAACAATATTACATTCTTACGGGTCGGAATGAACACCTCCATTTTTCAAAAGTCGGTCAAAAAATGCACCAACAATTTTATATCTTATATGTTCTCATTGCAAAAGGGCGGCAAATTAAATTTTTGCCCAGGGCGGCGAAAAAGCTGGATCGGGCCCTGCAGCCAAGATCCCGCCCAAGATCAACTTGTTCCAGTTAACCTAGATGACGACCACGAACTACACCCGCCCGACCAAAATGAAATCAAAGTAGCCATCACCAGACTAAAGATGAATAAGGCACCTGGATGTGATGGCCTTCAAGCGGAGCTTTTTAAACACGCTGGAGATGACCTGGTCAGGAGCATACACCAACTCATCTGCAAAATATGGTCGGAGGAAAGTATGCCCGATGAGTGGAATCTCAGTACCATCTGCCCGATTCACAAAAAAGGAGACCGCCTCCTCTGCGCCAACTATAGAGGCATAAGCCTTTTAAACATCGCCTATAAGATCCTGTCCAGCGTTTTATGTGAACGTCTCAAGCCGTTTGCTGACGACCTGATAGGTCCTTACCAATGCGGCTTCAGACCTGGAAAATCTACCACCGACCAAATATTCACATTACGCCAGATCCTGGAGAAAACCCAAGAGTATAACATCGACACCCACCACCTGTTCGTCGATTTTAAAGCCGCCTACGACAGTGTTAATAGAGTTGAACTGTATCGTGCCATGTCTAACTTTAGAATCCCTGCTAAACTGATACGCCTTATCAGGATGACGTTGGAGAATGCTCGCTGTTCCGTCCAAGTTGGTAGAGACTCTACTGAAACCTTCGAAACCACCAGAGGGCTAAGACAAGGTGACGCACTGTCATGCA
The DNA here is from genome assembly GCA_916050605.2 of Platycheirus albimanus. Lineage (NCBI taxonomy): Eukaryota > Metazoa > Arthropoda > Insecta > Diptera > Syrphidae > Platycheirus > Platycheirus albimanus. Next base: position 72,581,186 of record OU696696.1, read on the forward strand.
GCTGTTTTAATATTGTGCTTGAAAATGTAATACGGAGCACCCATGCCAGTACATCAGGCACCATTTTCAATAGATCGACACAATTACTTGGGTTTGCTGATGACATAGACGTGATAGGAAGAACAAAGCGAGCAATAGCCGGTGCTTTCACTACTATGGAGTCAGCAGCAAGCAGAATGGGGCTGAAAATAAACGAGGACAAGACGAAGTATATGCTTTCATCAACAAAAGTCCAATCCCACCACCGACTTGGTCAGAACGTAACCATTGATAGGTATAACTTCGAGGTAGTCAGTGAATTTGTCTACCTGGGCACTGCTGTAAACACAGGCAACAACATCAGCGCTGAAATCAAACGCAGACTAACTCTTGCTAATCGCTGTTTCTTTGGGCTGAGTAAGCAATTGAGGAATAAAGCCCTATCGAGAAAAACCAAGGTGACACTGTATAGAACACTCATCATCCCGGTCCTGCTATATGGTGCGGAAGCATGGACCCTCTCCCAATCGGATGAAAATTCACTTGGAGTCTTCGAGAGAAAAGTTCTGCGTACGATCTATGGTCCTGTCTGCGTAAATCGCGAAAACAACGTTTGGAGAAGAAGATATAACAATGAACTGTACGAGCTGTACAGCGACATAAGCCTAGCCAGAAAAATTCGAATCCAAAGACTAAGATGGCTGGGCCATGTAGAGCGAATGGACATCGACGCTCCAGCTCGTAAAGTCTTCAACGCCAAACCCGAGGGAGTCAGAAGCCAAGGTAGACCTCATCTTCGATGGAGTGACCAGGTAGAGGGAGACATCCGTCAACTTGGAGTATGAAATTGGAGACAGCAGGCTAGAGATCGTGCCGGCTGGAGGGGCATTCTCAGCAAGGCCTTGGAGTACCACGCTCCAGTGGCGCCAACATAAGTAAGTAAGTAAGTGTGGAAAATTTTCTGTTTGAAACTTGTAGAAAACTCCAATAGTTCCACAATTTTGTCAAGCTAGTGCTTCAAGCCAATGCGAGCTTTTACAGCAGGGACACAAAGTAACGGGTGTTTTTTAAGAGCTCGAGAATTTTAAATAATAATACAAGATAGAAATATTGTTGAAATTAATTTTTATTATTATAATCTGGCAGATAATATTATGGCGTTTATTTTTTAAATATGATTTCCGACATATGTCCGCCACGGCTACGAGTCACGTAGTCCATTCGATTAGTCCAATTGTTCAATACTTTTTCCAATACATCTGGCCGTATGGCGGTAATTGTGGCTTCAATATTGGCTTTCAATGCTTCAAGAGTTGCTAGTTTGTCGGCATAAGCCAATGACTTAACATATGTATACATAATTCCATACAAATTAATCGAGAGGCGTTAAGTCGCACGAACGAGGGGACCAGTTAACAGGACCACTTTTGAAAATAAATTGATGGTTAAGCGCGCTGTATGGCAAGTTGAGCCGTCTTATTGGAATCAAATGCCGTTTCTGATTAATATTTGAAAAAAAGCATGTATCGATAGTGCTGCCATTCACCGTTACGGCAGTTCCTTCCTCATTTTGAAAGAAATAAGAACCGTAATGCCGCCAGCGTGTTAACCGCCCCAAACCGTTAATTTTAATGGATGTAATGGTGATTCGTTAATGGCTTCAGGATTGTCTTAGCTTCACATATACGGCAATTTTGCTTATTGACAAAGCAATTTAACCAGTTTTATGTTGACCGTAAAATTGACAAAGCGCTCTATAATATTCCCGAAATGATTTATTTTGTTCAAAGTAAATTTCCACAATTTAGAAGCCTATTTTCCGGCGTGAAAGGATTCATAATGAATTGCCAACACAGTTTGACGTTCTAAACTGTCAAACCATAGACAACAACCATCAGAACTTCTCATACAGCTAACAAAATAACACCCTTCGAAAAGAACGCAAAACCTGCAAAACATTTATGCAATGTCACAGTGAACGGTTTAAACATTTTGAAGTACAAAACTTTGCCTGTCGAGGTTGCACTAAGCTTTAACCACAACACCCATTCCTGGTTCTTTTAGGTTATGAGAGAGCAGCTAAGTCCTAAAACCGCTTTTTGAAAACCCATAAAGTCTGTTTAAATTCCCAGTTTTCCAGCTTGAGCTTAGTTCGGTTTAATGGTTTCGAATCATGGCCAACATGGAAAGCGGAAGGAACCAACTTTGGAAGTTTCGACGCTAAAAATTTAGAAATCTGTGGGCCGGTTAGAATTAGAATCGTGCGGTGAAATGACAGGTATGGATACCAAATTTAAAATCGATCCACCACGCTTTTAACTACCCTGTATCGTAGCTCAAATGGACTGTATAATATCAATTAATAAATATGTAAACGAAATGAAACACGATAATTTATAGTGGAAAAAATGTTATAAATAAAGTGCACGACTGGGTCGTACGAACTTGCTCTAATGTGTTAAAATGGTCTTGGGTGCTTGAGATTTTGGGAAAAAAGCGTTGAAAAAATCATATGAAATTTTATAAATCACTTAAAAATCAATACCTAATCCGTTTTTTGGAGAAAATGAAGTAAGCCATCAGGTTTCTTTTACGTTTTTGAATTTTTACGAAAAAAATTTTCAAAATCGTTGGACCAGTTTTTTCAAAAAACAGTTTTTTTTGAAAAACTTTTCGAAAATATATTCCAAATTTTTTTTGAGTATGCCAACTTCTAGCACTTTGTAGTTTTTATCAGAAAAATAAAATTAAAAAATTGTAGATTAAACCGTTTTTGTAAAAAACTAAAATTAAAAAAAAATTTTGAAACTTTTTTAAAAAACTCAAAAAAACTTTTTTTGAAAAATTTTTGAAATTATATTATTTCTTTTATAAGAGGGCTTCTACATAAAAAGTTTCATCGAAATCCGTCAAGTGGCTTACGAGAAAATCGGATTTCAAAAAACCGGTCCTATGGGAGGTACCGTTATAAGACTTTTCCCGAAAAATCTATTCCAACCAAAACATAAAGTTTGCACAGAAAACACAATTCAGAAAGTTTTATTAAAATCGTAGGAGCCGTTTTTGAGAAAAATTAATTTTTCACAAAAAATCGTATGACAGGTACCGTTAGTTTTGGAGCTAGAATGCTAATTCCAAAAACCCCTCTGTAGGACGTCATAATAATACTATGTACCAAGTTTGAAGCAAATCGGTCCAGCCGTTTAGGCTGTAGGTAACTATACAGACAGACACACGGACAGACAGACAGACAGACAGACAGACAGACAGACAGACAGAATTGTCGGACCCACTTTTTTCGACTTCTCTATCATCGTAATGTCATGTTTGATTGTTAGAATTTTTTTTTTTTTTTTACGAATGCATAACTTGCCTTATAGTACCTATAATCGCAAGTAAAAAACCACTTAGCACATTAATTAGTTCACTGTTCAAAATTATGCTTAAGACTAACACTCTTTCGTTAAGTTCTTACGTTAAGTTTCATTTACGTTTAATTATACCTTCTTATACATATGTGACCATAGAATGCAGAGTTAACAGGACTCATGCGGTTCGATACACACCCGTTTATGTTATTCCATTGTGTTTATAATCTTTGGTACTCCCAATAAGATTAACGTTTGGTGCGCCATCTATGGACGAAGTTCACAAACACTTGATTTGTGAGTTAGGTGTGGTTTTTGTCTAGATTGTCATGGGAAGACAAAACAACAATTGAAGACATTTAATGTAGGGTAGACTGGGTACGGTTGAGACAATTTCGCTTACTTCGTCTTTAATATTGATTTCTGTAATCCGAGCGACGAAGAAGGCATGTTCAATAAAAAAGCGGATTTTCATCTACAAATAGAGTGTACCTGTTTAGTGCTCCGTTTCAACCGTACCCATACCAGGGGCAAAACAAACATCACGACATAAGAATAATGCATCTTTACCAAACAAAACAAACTTAACGAAAGTAATTTTAAAATAGACCGAAAAAAAAAATTACTTCAAACATAACTTTTTATAAAAAATAATTAATTAATCGGAATATTTCGAGTCACAATTGTGTTTCAACCGTACCCAGAAAAAATGTTTCAACCTTCCCCAACCCCGCTTTATTTACAAAAATGTATATAATTGTGGTAACATTGACAACACGTTGGAACAAGTTACTGCGATGCGTTCTACACTCTTCGTTTCAAACACAAACACATACCACATATTCTAACATGAATAGAATCACAGTTGTGACAAAAATATTTACTTTTGGTTATCGACATAGAATAAGTGCTCTTTTAAACATCGTTCATGTGCCACGTGCTAAGCAAGACTGACGATTGTTCGAACATGTTTTCGCTTCATGTACCTTCAACCGTCCTTTGTTTCAACTGTATCCAGCCTACCCTAAACCACGGACCAAGAAGATACAGACCGCCAACTCACCATATGGTCTCTCTTTTTGCCACCAAGCTAAAAATCAGCTGATATGCCATTTATTTTGAGAGTGTGACACTCTCCCTTGCTTTTTAAATGGGAGCAGCAAACACACCAACAAAATAAATGGCATACGCAGAGATGGTTGCCATCACAAAATGCACAGGCAGAGATGTACACGTATTCACACACGAAAAAATATTTCGAGGGTGTTTCAGGCAAGAGGAGTAAGAGTTGGCGGTCTGTATATTGGTCTGTGCCCTAAACATTGTATATAAAATATATAGAAGTTTGGAGGAAAGAATCGACGGTAGCGACGCCTAGACTTTCCAAACAATATCTCAAAACTTCTCGTTTTGGAGGGAAGATATAGATAAAAATGTTAAAATATGTGATAATTACCAGCTACATCCATAGCCCAACCGCATTAGGAGTATTCACAATCTGGTGTAACTTGTCTTGCACCATTGTAAAAGTGCAGAAGTGCTACGTTTTCTTGCAATACAACAACAAAATATACTGGATGTCATTTGTTACACTTTTGCATTTGATCTATACCTCAACCCCATTGCAACAGGAAAATACAACGGTGCAAAGTTTGTACTTTTGATTTTGACATTTGTGTCAACCTGATTTTGACATTTGTGTGAGTTTTGCTACAGATTGGAAGAAGTGAGTTCACGATCTGCAAGAAATGCAAAAAATTTCGCTCTTTTAGAATACTTGTTTGCACCAGATCGTGAATACCCCTATTATTTTTTAGTCGCTCTCCAGACTACTATAGATCCTATATACAATGATGGAATGATGTTAAGTAGATAAGATGACTAGCGCCGCCATTGGTAAAGTTCATGAAATTTCTATAAAAATATATATACAATGGTTATTTCCAAAAGATAAGGTGAGCAAAAACGATCGTTTGATTCTTTCATTTAACTGTCATCTATTTCCAGGTCGTTTGCATAGCTTCCAATTTTTACATTTAAATTACTGATATTTCCATAACGATGACAGTTCTTTCCCCTGTATGTAACGCGTGTGTCCTTTTCAAAACAAATCCATCATAAAGCAAACAGTGAATCCAAAATATCATCAAATGGATGGATGCGTTTAAAAACGGCCATTTTTACGTACCCATTTATCCACAGTGGGACCTTTACAAAAAAAAGCATAGTTTTTGTTATTTGATATATTTTATTTATAATTCGCTTAAAATCTACGCAATATGAAAAAATATCTTGCTTCGGTAATAATATATATTCTTAATATTGTCATAAAAAAACTAACTTTTTTATTTATGAAAACTTCGTTTTGCATTACAAATAAATATGAAAAAAGATATTACATACAATACTAGCATAATACATGCTTTTTTTAATACATATACAACGTTAAGATTTTAATATATTCAAAATCTTAATTATAAAAACATCGAAAACCACATTAATTCAACAAAAAAAAATCGATTTACGAAAAAAACTAACAGTCTCTTTTTTTTATATAAAAACGTGTATAAATTCGAATTTTGAGCATTGCAAAAAAAAAAACAGTTCAGGCCCAACCTGCCATTTTTGTGGTACACCTAAACATTCATGTAATTGTGATTTTCTTCGTTGCCATCGCCACCATTTTCATTTGCCACTAAATTACCATTTGGTATATTTTGGTATACTTCCGCTGCGATGGTTTCCTTTTTGACTTGTGGCGCTGCTTGTGGTTTGAATGAGCTACAAATGACTTTTGGTGTGGCTTTGGTGAGCTTTCCATAGATTATATTTGATCTATCGTTGAGAGTTTGTACTTTGATTGGCTGCACGGTGACACCATTTTGATAATTGTGTTCATTCTCTTTGGCCTCGACAATGGTGTTCAAGTAGCCATTGCTGTTGATTGACGATGACATTGACTGATCGCTCGGCGCTTGGAATACTGGAAGGTTTGATGGAAACATGTAGTAATGGTCACTGTTGCTGCCATTAGCTGCTGGACTAGGACTAGTTGGGGTCAGTACTCGTGGATGATGGGGGAAAACTATTCTTTCTTTCTCCTCGCCTGGTGTTGAACTGGGCGTAAGAACTGGTCGGGGAGGAGGTGGGACAAGGTAGTTGTCCATGAGGCTGCCAGGTGAGCCAATTCGACACATTCCGAAACGGCGTTCTTCATGGTCTGAATGGGTTCCACTATCGCCGAGACTTGCTCCGCTGCATGCACTTCCCGTGCTCAACCGACCAGATGATGAAGACGACGATACACTCTGCAGACTCAGAGTGCTGATAGGGCGCTGGCTTGACTGGAAGGAGGAGGCAATTGATGACTTTGTTTCATCGGGGCTCTCGACCGTCACTTTGTGCACCGGGGTCTTGTGCCTCGAGAACAGTTTTTTGATCTTCTCGAAGGGAGTTTCACGTTTCATATTTGATTTAATTTGCACTTGAATCCTTTCGTATTCCTGTCTTAAGAGCTCAATTTGTTCCTGTTTTTCCTTGAAACTTTGTTGAACATCGTTGCGATGCTTCCATTTCTCGACCAGCTGTTCGACATCTCGAATCGACAAAACATTATTCTTAAAGTCATTCATTATCTCTACTAGCTCGTCATCTGCATTGCCTTTGCTGCTTGACGCGTCACTGCCTGCCCTTTTGAGGGTACCCAGTTTGGAGCTTGATCCCATTTTGTTTAAGCCCATTCGAGACTGATGCATTTCTTCCACTGGAAGCTTCTCAACCTCAACAGGCTTGTTCGAGGGTTGGAACAGATAATTACCGTCGTCTTCGGCTATTTGTACGGGGATGTTTGATGGTTGAAGCATGTAGTCTAGCATGGAGGCGTTGCAGTTATCTGGCACATCCTGACTGAACTTATCGGTCTGATACAGATGTGGTTGAATGTTACGTTTGTTCTTCTCCTCAGATTGATAATATGGTGGTTCACTGATTTTGAGTTCATTTGTGGTGATTTCAGCTTCGGTGATGATCTTCATTTGGTCGAAGTTCTTGGTCATCTCTCCGGAGCTCTGGAGGTTGTCATCTTCGGTTTCTACACTGACGTAGTTGAGATTCGAAACTGCCATTGTGGTTGATGAAGTTTGGGCTGGGCACGGGGAGTTATCTCGGTCACTACCACTACTCATATCCATGTACTCCGGCTGTGGGGATTCTTTGGCTTCTTGAGATTTCTGCCTACTGATAGTTTTCTTTGGTGATTCGATTCCTCCTGCTTTTGCTTCGATCATAACCTTGTTTTTGGTACTTGCGTCACCACTTTGGATTCCCTTGAAATAGTGGTACATTGTGGTGAGTTCATGGAATTCCGAGAAACTATTTATGCTTTGGGCGAGTTTGTGGAATCCTTCGATATCAGCCAGTTCCGCAGGTGTTTTTCCAACACAGTTCCTTACTCCACAAGCTGTGTCACCCCCAGGACACTCCATTAGCTGTATGCAGAGGCGATCAAGTCCGAAACGTGCTGCAAAATGTAAAAGAGTTGGATACTCTTCAGGACTTGATTCGCGGATGGTGAGGAAGTGATTTTGCTTATCAAATGGACCCGTCAACAGATGAAAATTGGGAGGCATATTCTTTTGGAAACATTGCAGCAAATGGAGATCCAGTGAGTCACGTTCAGTTGGTCCGATTCCCAATGAATGACACATAAACTCAATGGGAGAGTCTTCAGCTCGCAGCAATTGTTCCAGTTCCCGCAGCCGGCTTTCACATTTGATTGGTCGGCTTCCGATGCTTTTGTCATTCCTCTCGATACGTATTTCCACCATTGTTGAGATTTCCATGCATGATTCTTAAAAGAAGGGAAAATTTTGTCGTTAAAAAACATGATCTTAAAGAGTTATGTGTTTCAATTTAATGTTACCTGGAATTGTAAATTGAAGAGTGAAGGGATTCCTGCGCTTGATATTTCGCACCTCAATCAGTTCTCCAGATTTTTCAATCATAATCTTGACAACATCATCTTTGTCCAGGGGTTCATTCAACATGGCTACAACTTTATTTTGTCCCACTTTTACTTTCCTTGGAAGAACTGTGAAACCCTCAGAGCTGCTAAAACTTTTCGTTTGACTTGTACTCATATCATGGCAGGGAGGACGTTGACAAAGTGCTCTTCCCAGGATATCAGTTGCTATTCCAAGAATGTTTCCAATCTGTGATTGATCATTATCACGAATAACACAACGGCGCCACTTGCGGAATGATGGAAGGGCTGCAAGGGAAGATTATGAAGAAGTGTCTATGTGGGATGTCAAAAAAAAACTTACCGCTTTTGTGTAGTTCGAGGACTTTTTCTTCACTAACGTCCAACAATATTGCAAGAACCTTTTCAATTTTCAAAATAGCCGAGAGTTGAGACTGCAAATAAGAATGGGATGTGGCCAAGAGAGCTGGACACAAAATGACAATCTGCAGGGCAGCATCCTGATATTTTTTAGCGAGATCCTCACTGAAGGGACCGTCGTCAATTTTAACATGAAGAAAACTGAAACAAACAAAAATATCAATTACTGAAAATGAAAAATTAATTGTGTAGAGTTTAATATTAAATGGCGCCCAACGTGGAATATTTAACTGACGTTTAAGAATTTGTGGTTGGAAAATAGTATAAACCAGCCATCGGAATGTTTGATTTTAAGATGTGTTAACAGTAATTAGTGCATCAATTGTTAATAATTTTATTTTATAACGTCCCTGTCAGCAGTTATTTGATCTATGTGATCCTAGTTAAATTTAGCATTTATTTTTCAAATTTTTGGCTAAGAACTGACATTTACGTTATACAAAAAAAGAATTGCCAGATGCTTTATTGCTCAGCAGCACTATGCTCATATACCTTAATAACCTTTGAAAATTCCAACACCTAGTTCGATTAAATGTTTTGAAATTGAAGCACATGAAAAATTGAAAACAATAGAGGTTGCCAACTAAATGTCTGAAAAATACATTCATTTTGAATCGATAGAAGCACGTCGACATTCAAAAACGATTGTCAAAATGTTTTTAATGAATTGTCTAACTAAAAATATTTTTAAATTGAACTTATTGGCACGAACGGGCCAAAGTTTAAAGTTTTATTTAAAAAACTTTGACTTTCCGAATCAAACAATTTAATTTCAAAAACATTACATTAAATGTTTCGAAATAATTGGTTTTTCAGTTAGAAACTACATCAAAAAATTGTATGTTAGGCCCTTTAAAAAAAATAGAAACCACATTTTTTGAAGCTGTTGAAATTGATAGCTTTATTAGTGTACTTTTTGTGTCAAAAAAAGAAAACTGTCAAAATTTCTCGAATGGGAGAAAAATCTCTCACTTATTGGCGAACACTTTTTTTGTGTAAATTCTTGAGAAACGTAAAACTCGAATTTTGTGATTGGTTACCTCTTCGCGGTAAGAGTCATCTGCTTTCTGCAACAACAAATGTTAACGTCATTCGATTTTGACAGAGTTCAAGTTTTTACCAGATCAAATTCCACTGGGTTAAAATTTGAAAATAAATGAACGAAAGAATAATACAGCTGTTGTTTTCTTTCGTTCATCTGTTGGTTCGCGAATAAAGCTTACTTTTTTATTAGGTTTGTTCGATGTCGAAACTTGGGTGAACTATATCGTATCCTGAATATGCACTGAAGGGTTTTTTTTAACCCATTGTTCTTACACTGGGTTCTGTGTTATCCCGGTGGGAACTATGTTCATTGAACTAAGGTGTTTTTTTCGATTTTTTTAATAAAATAAAGATCTATTATTGCTCTGATGTTTTGGGTAAGACTGATGTTCAGGGCAGTCTTCTAATTCTTTTATATTTCACAAAAATTCACTGCCATTTCCCATTCATAATTGGGACAGGGAGCATACAAACAAACTTATTTTTACTTGAAGTCAGTGCTTTCAACAAAAGTAGGAGCTGTCCTTATAGCCTCTAACTGTGGCTCATTGTGTTTCGTTAAGTTTCAATAAAATTTTTATAGACATCCCCACAAGTGAACCATATTTTAGTCTATGCAGATAGACCATATGGAAGGCTCAAGCATCTTTCCAGATATCCCACCCATTAGGAAGTGATAAAAGCTTCTGGATTCTTTAGCCCTCTTCTAATCATAAGTGAGGATTCTTCATCCCTAAAATCGATCACTTGACTTAGGGTAGGGTAGAAATGGCGGTTCTCAATTGAGCTGGAAGCTCCTAAGAAGAACCTAATTAGCGCTGGTATGCGCCGATTTTTAACCATAACTTAACAACTTAACGAAGGATTTTACGGAGAAGGACGGAATGAGCTAGTACTCTCTTGAACGACTCAATCTGCCAATCCAACCATATGACACCCCAATGTAACCGTACTCCAGACTTTATGCTACTTCGGCAGGTTGCTGGTTAGCACGGGTACAATGGTTCTGTCAAAGAGTTGGTTCAGTAAGCGGGTTCGGCGTAGAAATCCTCCAAGATTCTTAGCCCGTCACCTAGGCGAGGTGTATGGTTCTCAAAGCGGTTTCATTGCCAACCCTTTAAATTGGTTAATTAGAAGGATTCGAAAGTTGTTTTTGCTGAGAAGGATGGGATGAACTAGCATTCACTTTGATAAAGACTCAATCTGCCAAGCGAAACCTAGGAAACTTCCATATAACCATACTCCAGACTTTGCTGCTTGGTGAGGGTGGACAGGATTTAGAAGCAGAAGAAGTCCTCAGCTTAGGCCGCACTAGGAAAGCTGTTCTCGGAAAATATTTTTTTTAGCGAATAGGCCGAAATCTCAAGCTTGTCACTGAAACTCGTTCAGGACTCAAGTTGGTTTAGGGAGATCTCATTATTTATTTATTATTATTCCTTAACACCGTCTAACTTTCTTTTCATCGTACCCTCGCAGTGGGGATCCAACGAGATCCGAATGAGATGTAAATTGGACTAATGACGCATAAATCAGGCAAGAATTTACTTGAATGGAGTTTGGTTGGTTGATCTTAAAACACCTGCACTCTCAAGTCCCAACTAAAGTCCAAGCGTACATGGGTCTTCTTTTTTGAATTGGGATCTTGTGATCAACTCATGAACGTATGTATATTCCGTTACGCAAATAAAAACAAATGAAATATTATACTTTTGCCGTCAAATTCAAAATACAAGACTAGCAAGTAGAGAAGTTTTTGACTGGTTTCGGCTTAAAAAAATGAAAACAAAAAATCTATTTCGAAAAACATTCAGAAACACTTTTGAGGAATTGAGATGTTCCAAAACTTTTTCTTTCAGTCCACTGTCAGGATTGGAAAAATAAGAACTCTCATATGAAAATTGTACGTGCCCTAAAACACCTTTTGGAAAATTACCTAAAAAAAATTGTTTCAATCAATCTAAAATACATTTTTGAAAGTTTCAGCAGTTCAAAATATGCTTGTGACTTTTTTTTTGAAAAGATTTTTTTTCCTTAAGTAAGGATTTCAACTAAAATCAAACAATTTTTTTAACACTTATTGATTTGAAAAACACTTAAACTCAAGACAAAGTACTCACTTGAAAGGCTTGCGTCCGCGTTGTTTTGTAATTTTATCGAAATGATTTTTTAAAAAATTCGCTCGCAGTATTGCACGCTCGCTGTGCTTAGCTGTTATGATCAGTATGTCGTCCATATTCGAACTGGTAACACAGTTATCTGAAATTTAAAAAAATAAAAATTCATTTAGTCAAAAAGCGATTGCGATAAAGTCATATGGAAAGGTAGTATTGATTTGGTATCTTTTTTTCAACAGATCAACACATAAGATAGCAAAATATATTGACTTGGGATACTTTTCTAATCTCATCCTTAAGAGGACGAAACGTTGGTTGCGTGAAAAGTAAACACCATACCCTCTCAAGAGTTTTCTTATTTGACTTTGACATCTCTCTTTCGAAAAAAAAAATAAATATATTTTTTATTTAAATTTGTCTTTGAGCTAATAATAATGTTATCTTTAAGATACGCGCGTATCTATTTTTAAAGACAATTTTGTAAGCATCGCTCCCACAACAAATGATTACAAAAGATCAGCGGGGATCACACACCAGAGTGTTGGTTATGTTCCCTTTTGGTTTGCTACACGAAAGGGGGATCCGAATGGACGTCTTGTCTGTTGGAATTATTAATATTGTCCTTGAGAATAAGCCGCGTCGGTCGCGTCGTCGTCGTGCCGTTTGATGGTTTTTTTGTTTTTCTTTTCCAAAAGACCACAAAGACATCAGTAGGAGCAGAAAAAAATGCATGAAGTTGATGAGCGATTGTCTGGCGGAGAGCGACGTGGATACATAATTTCATAGCAAAATGTAAGCGAAATGATCGTTTTGAAATGTCGCGACGGATGTTTTGTTTCAATGGCAAACTTTATAGTTTTTTTCTTTTTTTTTTTTTTGCGAATCTGGAAGCAATATGATGTTGAAATGACAAGAACAAAAATGAAATTTTAGTTTTGAACGAAAGTCTATAAAAAGATCCTCTCCGATGGACTGACTAAATTACTTAAATGGTATATTTCGTGTATCCTATATGCATTATGAGAGAATTAATACAGACGACTGTGACAGTGACAGGCGGTCATAAATTTAAAAAATAGTGAAAAGGAATAAATTTGTTTGTACTACATTATGTACATAAGTTTGTTGAATACATAATTTTTAATTTGGCATACATTTGCAACTGTGGGAAATGGTCAGTGGAACACAGAACACGTCGAAGAATTTTACTATATGTATCTACATACGTGATGAAAACACTGGGAGTTTCCGTATCCAGACCTGTTGATTTTTTTTTTTGCAATTTGGAAGTCTTGTTTTCATTTTAGTTTTAGCTTGGTATTGGTCTACTAATTCAGATACTCGAATGGAGCCGAACCAAACAGGATCATTCGATTCGTTGTAATGAACTGTCCTTACTTTGCATTCCTGAATGATATAAAATACTACCAAAAACGCATTGAAAAACCAAAGCTTAAACGTCAAACAGATTATGTCAAAAGTGACGTTTTTACAATTGTTTTTAAAATTTAACATTAAACAAAGCTTCTAACTATCAAATGAGTAGTTTTTATCCTTTTTGTTCAAAAAATAGAGCACTGAGCAGCGAATAGGCACGGAAAAGACGTTCTGAGCAACGCCCGTCTTGGACATAACGTTCGGTACGTAATGGAGCGTAACTGAATAAATGCAAGATATTCATATATTGCCCCAACCAGTGCTATGTTTCGTCAATTGTTCAATTTGCTTTGCTTTCCAACGTATATAAACTGAGATCCCGTTGGAATTTTAAGGGCAGACATTCGACCGCTGATTATTAATGGGGAAGATAACTGTTTTGTTTTGATTTGACAGATAGGTAATTGTTTCCGTTATGGCTTACGTATTCATCTGAAAGAATAGAAGGGAACGTTTCGTTCGGTTCTGACACTAGGCTCTGTTTCTTTTCGAAAAAAAACCCAATGAAGATTGGAGGATCATTTTCTTTTCCAGTGTTAACTTTATGACTTCACAAAGTTGGAAAGTGTGCGAGGCACATCATCTATATGAATGCCTTTCTGAAATCATGGTAAATTAGCTGTTCCCGGAAATTAAAACATGTTCAACTTAATACTTACACTAATCCGCTATCTGTCCTGGCCTTTGTGAATACAAAGAAAGTTTACGATTGGACGTAGAGATTGCAAACAAAATGCAAATTTTGACAGTTCGTTTTTCTGACAAAAATATGTGTATACGGTATACAGTACCTATACCTATTTAAATAAATGATGGTCAAATAAAATTCTTTTTTTTTGCTTTTTTGTGTTTTATTGGGAACCGTTTCAAATGACAACAATGACTTGAACGTATTAGAATTATCTCTTCTTTTAACAGCTGTCAAGTTGTTATTTATACTATACGTTTTTACAACAGCAAAGGATATTGATTTCTCCCGCAAAATGATTGGCCTGTCAAATAATTATTTTTTTCTCCATATTGTCTTGCCCCCGTGCGTTGCGTTGCGAGTGCTGCCTAACTGGCTGAGCAAAGTTAATGTCAAAAAAAGTAGCACACTAAGCAGCATGCACGAATACAATGTGTAGTTTTGAACTCAAACAAAAATCTTGTCTGCCATTTTTGTTTGTTGTTGTTTTGCAGAGCAGCACGTTCGTAAAGTTGGAGTCGAGTCGACTTGTATTTCAGCTACTCACTGTGCTGTAGCTGCTACTTCACATTGTGTCCGTGCAATACGATTTACGTACATTTAACTTTGACAGTGCTACGTTATATTGCTGCAGCTACAATATTGTAACCCTAAAAATACAAACAACCCAAAGTTCACTTCGAATAAAACATAGGGACACGGCCTAGATTCAATAGAATTTTTACATGTTTTGACAGCTCTTCGTAAAGGTGTGTTATAAGTAAAAGTCCCCAAAAATAAAGTAAGTGATGGAAATTTTCGAGGAAATACAGTGGATACAAAATTAAAAGTTAATTAGTGAGAGAAAGCAATTGGATGAAAGTTCGACAAATTTATATTATAAACTCGCATACAAATATTTAAAGTCCCCAGAAAACGTTGTTTGTTTAAGATTGATTTGCAGATCAAAAGTACCTAATATGAAGTTTTATGAAGTCTGAAAATAAAGGAAGGGATTGACAATAATGGCTGACCCGATGGATTAATCTGCACCACGTGAATTGTACAATGGACGCCCGACCCTCTATGTTTCTTCTTTAAAGCTTTGAACCATAATCAACAACATTTTTAGTCGGGAACAATAATTATTGAAAAGGCTTGACATGCACAAAGTTAACTTTTGTGAAATAAAAGTTTGGCAGACACACATTTTTGACATAATCGCTGAACATTGGGTTACTTTAGATACAATTCATTCACCCCACTACAAAACATTTTATAACTTTGGAATTTCTAAAAGTATCCCGCAAACAAATGTTAAATGTCAAGTTTTGTTTTATGACAGTTCGTAGGCACTAAAAAAAAATTGTACTAAAAAAAACACAAAAAGTCACTAACTTAGATTATAATAAAATGTCATCACTTAATAGAGATCATGAGGCTTAACATTTAAAATGCCAGAAGCAGTAAAAATGTATGTCTAAAAATGTCAATAAATCATTTTTTTAGATCAGAAAAAAAACCAGGACACTTCCACTTGTAACAACATTTTTATCGCCTCCCTAGGGTGAAGTAATTAAAAATAAGAACTAAGCCATCAATCAGACTATTTCACTTGGTCACCTTTTAACTTTGGCATAATTCCAGGATTTTTCGTTATCATCCCACAACAACCACAGCAACTCATTTATTATTGTTAACACATTTTTTTTAACACAATCTTTACAATCCAAATTCGAACGATTTGAATTCACGCACTTTCTTAAATATCGCAGATAAAACAAAAAAGTATCTTCTTTTACTTTCTTAATTTGTATCGTTTAACCCGATCGAAAATACCCGCCAAAGGAAACTATATCATCCACATTTCCCAAACCGATCTTTATGGCCACTAAATCGCTACTACTGCTGCTCCCACTATTTCCGTGGAAACAAAAATGCGCGCCCTCCTTGTTGTGGTTATTTGGTGTATAATGTGGTTGTGTCTTTATTTTTGTTGCACAGAAGCACCAAAAGCCAAGTCGCGTCAAAAATCCGTCGCGTCGCCGTCGTCGTCACAAGAAAGCCAGATGCAGCAAGTAAGTTTTTTTTTTTATTTTTGCTTTTCACTTTTTAGACTCTGTCTTTTCGACTTGAAAATATAAAAAGAAAACAAATACAATATCCCAAAAAAAAACTAAAACATTTATAAACACGTAAATGGCGCCCAACGGATCAACGCATGTAAGAGGATCCACCACTTCCAGCATCCAGAAACTGCCTGCCTGCGCTCCGGGATAGCTCTCCTGTTCGATCTGAGGTCGGCAATAAGACCCAATCAAACGCAATAACGATGCGAATTCGAGGACGGAAAATCTCTCAAGAATTCCCTTTTGGCAAGATCACCGCGACCGATCGCGATCTTACAAAGCTATGTATTTTTTTTTTTTTTTTTTTGTTAAATACTTGCAGTTGTACTTTTAGTTCACTTTCGGGACATCTGCTAAGTGTTATGCCTTTGACCGAAAATAAAAAGAATGCCATCTGCCAGCAACCCTATCAAAATGAAGACAACTTGCATCTTGAGAGGGTTGTGAATAATTGTGATCGTTGCTGCTGTAGCTGATTCATTACAAAGAACGTGATCGCGATATCGTGACACTTAACTCTGGTGACTTGCTATAAAGCTGATGGTGTTTGCTGATGCTGATTCTGATGTATGGTTTCAAAGATCTTCGCACTGGCTAATGTATTATTTCAAGGCAGTTGTTGTGGTTGGTATATCGATTGCAAATAAAATTTAAAATTACTAAAAGTTCAAGGACCTGTGAAGATCAGCGATCGTCTTCGTTAAAAGTTTTTTTTTATTTTTTATTTTTAGGAATCGACAAGATAAGACAAAGAAATTTTCGTTCCTTATTTAAAAATCAAATGACAAAATGTGGGACAATGTTTTTCTTTCGCCAGTAAAAGCGCGACGACAGACACTTTTGAGTGGTTTTCGCTAGAACGACAATTAGCAAACTACTGAACTGAGTTGAAAAATTGAAATTGATTAAGGAATTTGTTAACGGATTCTGTTCTTTTTTTTTCTAAATTGACGGGACGGGGTTTGAAATTAATTAAATCATCACTTGATTGTCGCTTCATATACCAAGTATGTGTAATGTGTTATGTGTCTGCTCAAAAAGCCCACTCTCAGTTCCCAGTTCAGTGTTTTTTTTTTTATGTTGCAATCAATTAAATTCCATTCCTTATTCTTTAAGCAACATAATGTCTTGATGAACATACTACATATATATCTAAGGGAAGACCCAACAAATTGTCAATTGCGAAGAAGGAAAGATAATTTTCGAAGACCATCAAAATCCGATTTTTTGGTCAATCTGTTTGATTTGATTTTTTTTTTGTGGGTAATTTTTTTATCATTTAGGAAGAGAAACAGTGAAGTTAATTTATTCCCGCATTAACCATTTATCAGAGACAATCCTTTCAATTTTTGTTCTGTCCCTTTAATAAGGGCCAGGCAGCCTCAGCAGCACGGGTGACCATTCAATTGGTGACCGTGTGTGCACCACCCAATGCAGACATAATTGTTAACTTCCGGAAAGTTTAAACGATTGTGGCATTTAAACGAGGGAGACCCAGTGCGAGTGGATAAGTCCGATATGGAAGGGTTCTTATTATGTGCGTGGAGAATAAAGAAACTTCCGGTAAAGGCGACTACAATATTTTTCTTTCATACTATGATAATATGGTGTTTTTTTTTTTTTTTTTTTTTTTTTTTTAATAAAGGGTACAATTGTGACCAAAAACCACCCACGTTTAATGCACTAATTTGCTATTCTTTTTGGAGAGTTTTCATAGAAAATTTGTTGTGGAAGCGTGGTTTTTTTCCCTCCACTTTTGTCAAACTTTTGTGTTAAAAAGCATCCCGGTCTTGGATTGTTAAATTCATGAGGTCAACTAAATAATGATGCCTCTGCATTTTTTTGTTTCAGGAATTTTTGGGCTTGCCTTTCTTCTTACTTCCACGCGATCGTATTGGAATGTTGTATGATGTTACCTTTTAAACATAGTTCTTAGGGTCTCTCTTTTGAACGTGACAATACCAACTAAGCCAGTCGTGCATTTCTTTCGGAAAATGGTATTTTTCACGAGGAAACTTCCTTGGAGTTTCATACTCCTTATTCGACAAGCCTTATCACTTTTGCTGGCTGCCATACGAAAGAATTTCATCACGGGTGCCGCTTACTTACTCCCCTATACCTTTTGTACATTGTCCAACATTGCGAACCGTAGGCGAGTGCCGGACGCACATTCGAGATGTAGTCTTCTCTTCAGCTTAGAGTGCATTTTTAGGAGTTTTCCCGCCATTTCAACCAACGCTTACGTGATGAATTATGTCGTCATCACATTTTGTTTCGCCATCAATCATAGATCTTAAATATAGGTAAGCCTTTCACACTACCGAATCAAAGTTTTGCTGGTTAGCCGCAGATGGCAAAAGAAGGCATTAACTCATTTCAGATAATAGGTGAAGAAGGAATCGATGGAAGGGAGAGAAAAGAATGAGAATTGTTATTATTAAAAATTGATTTTAATCGGTTTTGCTTTTGGTGACTTTTTTACACGTTTGCCACATCAGCAGCGCTCTTAGCGGCAAAACAAGACAATACTTTAAACTCCCAAGTGATAGTTATATGGGTTTTATGTGCAATGAGCAGGCCACCCTAATCATTGTGACATTGGCGAAGCTTGTGCGTACCAGCAAAAACTGCCCAGGAAATAAATTTAAATGTCATCATAATAACTGTCAGATTGTTATGATCGCAAAAGTGTATTATGTCTGCTTGGCGCGGCGTACTTAAGCAATTACTCACAAGGACAGTGAGTATTAGTAGTCACTATCCTTGTGGTAAACCTTTTGTTAACATGTTGTTGGCTCTTTTCGTCTCTATGCAATTCTGGAAGAGTGTATTTTTAAACCATCAATTCTTCGCATTTCATGCTTATACCATACATATATATCAAAGGAACAAAATAGAAAAACAAGATCAAAGAATCCCATCTCACCCAATTTAAATTTCGGTGCACCTTATAATCTCATTCTTTTCCGTTCCTGCACAGCTTCCATAGTTTTCCCTAAAGTTTTCCCATTTTTCATTGACAGTTCAAATAAAATTAGTTAAGAAAACAACTTAAAGTCACCGAACTGTCTTCTAAATTTCCCCCTTTCAATTCTAAAAACAAAAACAAAACACAAAAACCAACCTCTAAAACTAAAACATGAATCAATCTAATATCACATAGCCATGGCAATGACAACTGACAACACTCCCGTGTGCAATTTTATAGTCCATCAATCAAAATCAAAGTTTTTAGATTCAAGTTGAATCTCTTCGTGTGCCTTCAGGAATGCTCCCGTGTTTTGCCATATAGCATATGCGTTCACCTTTAAAAATTCCCTTTCTTTTCCACCGTGAAGCTGTTAAAGAAGCATCTAATAATAAATGTCCTCATAAATATCTCGCCGTAGCTCATTTTAGAATAGGTTTTCCTTAAAATTCATATAAATTATATACATATGTAGGAAGACACACGCTTGGCTGCCTTATAACTGGAGAGGGAAGTGCTCCCGAATTACTCCTTCTTCTAGAAATAAACGGAACAAATTAAATTGGATGTATCTGTAAGATTTTTTAGCAGATGCATCAGCAAATGTTCAACATCTGCAAAATTGGCACTACATAATAAATTTCAACATGCTTCGCTAGACTAACCGGATGTTAGAAATTAGACTCCCATTTTGCGTGCCGGAATGAAGGAGACCATGCACCATCATATAAACGATCGAAATAAATTACTATGTTGAAGTGCATCTGTCGATGGGCACTCATTCAAGTTCAATTTCAATTCACTTGCAATTGCCCTTTTTCTTGTTTTTATGCGCGAATAGCCGCGCTTAACATTGAATTCAAGCAATTTCATTGAAATTCATTATTTTGCAGTTCAGAATGTGACCCTTCATTTTTTTTTTTTTTAATTAGAGGAAGTTACTCAGACTGCCGGTAGTGATGGTATTGAACAGTTTTCAATTAAAGTCATAAATTAGTTTGAGGTTATGTAAAGCGAACTCAACTGTCATTTGGAATTATTGTGAACTTGTAATATTTTTTTGTATGCACACAATAGAAGTTAAAATTAACCACGCTGTTTTAATAGCTTTGTTTGTTGATCCCTAGTCACCCTGAGTAACATGAAGACATCTGGCTTACACTCAGAGCCATATGACGTCATGTTTAACGACTAGAGACATTCTCTGTTGCTAAGCAAGGCTTGAGCACAAACATCAATCCAAGCTTAATTCAGCCAAAATCAAATCATTGTTGGCACGAGTTTGCAATGTAAAACCAACATCAACCCAAGCCACTAAAGAAGAAAACTCTCTATTTCTAAAGAGCAATGATTTTCTTGAGGATGCTAAGCCGAGCTTTGCTGAATACAGAGCGCAATACTACTCTCCATTAAAATGCGTTTCAAGGTTGTACCTAGCTAAAAATAAGATAGAACTTTAAGTAAGGACAGAGGAATAATTTTTGGTCAGCATTTTGTGCAGTCTTACCATGATCACAAACGAATAAAGAACTAAATCTAAAAAATTGTAAGAGTGAAAGCGTTTTATTTTCTTAATCTGTAAAATCGGCCTACAGACTATTACTCCTGGGGTCGCCCTTGGGTCGCTCTGGGGTCGCCACAACTCATTTTTACTATGGCATTTTTCATCACTTCAGCGAGAACTTCGAGCGACAGATTCTCGCACTCGTGTCAAATGTTGTCCTTAAGGGCTAATGGAGTCTCGGGTTTGTTCACGTAAACACGGGACTTCAAAAACCCCACAAAAAAGTCTGAAACGGTTAAATCGGGCGATCCTGCGGGCCAGTGCAAATCGCCAAAACCAGAGATGAGGCGACCCGGGAACTCCGCCTTCAGATTATCGGTTCATGTTCACTTGTATTCTGCATCTGTCTAATCCACAAATGTCAAAACAGATTTGACATTGGCGGCCATTTGCAAAAATTAGAGCATCTTCCAATAGGGTTATTTCTTTTTGCCCACCTTGTAGAAAGACTGGAAGTATCGATACATTTGAATGAATACATCCTTCAGAACATGCAATAAAGCTTATGTAAAGAACTTGACTCTTTGACAACATTTTGATTTGATAACAAACGGGATGGTAAAATTTGTAGAAATTCAAAGTAAGAGAAAAAGGCTTTTTGTATGGTAAGTCAAAAGCAACGTCCTTTGCCTATAATAACAAATCAGGCTGTCATCGGAAATATGAACTTAATATGGTCAACTCCGAGAACATCCGGAAAAATCCACAGTGCCTACACTTACACTCATATTAAAGGTAGTAGTTATCATTAGCTGTTCAATTTTATTGACTTCTGCGCATCTGTCAAATTGGAAGGAAAATGACAGTCTCCCAAAACCGTTTGCACTTTGATTTTTTGTAGTGGTGTTGTGGTTTTTTTTAGAACCAACCATTAAATTACATTCCTGTCATGTACTTTTCACCACAGTACAGCTGTTTACGGTATTCCACGCCAAGAATTCGTAGAAGAATTTCGATATAAATTTTGACAGTTCGTTTCTTTTTGATGCGAGCTTTTTGAAGATTACGACGTTCTTTCGTTAACTTTTGATTTAACTCCTATGTTATCTTGTTCTGGCTCTGAATTTTTTCAAAATCTATTTTAAGGTAAGACCACACCAGGTGGAGTATTCTTTGTATGAAATTTCGTAAGTTCAACCATGCTAAGCATCAACGACTTCTGTAAGAGTGACAACTTTTGTGCTACTTTGCACAAAATGTTACAATCTGTCACGTATTATTGCGTGTTGTAGTTCAAGTGCAGTTGGGAAACAAATGTCGATAAGTGCAGTGCGATCTTACCTTAAACCTAACCACCTATAGAATACCTAATGATGAGAGTCATTAATACTAGATATTCAATAACCAAATCAGTAGAAAGGGCCGAATTGACACTCAAACAACGAAATGAGACAATTCTAAGGCTTTAATTGACGTTTGATTCCTATTGAAAACATTTATTGAAAACAAATACTTTTTTGACAGTTAATAATATCGATAAAAACTGTTGGAATAATCTGATACAGGGGCGTTCTTACGTCAGTAATCGTCAAAAATAATTGAAGATCGATTGCCATTTTTACAAGAGATTGATTACCACGAAAAAAAGAAATTATCTGTGAAAGTTTCTTCAAATCAAATAAAAATGGCTGCGCTTAAGTTGCCAGCGCCAGGTAATTAAGCAAAGCATGGCCTTCCATTTAAAATTCATCCGAGTGGTTCGTAAAGGAAAGGTCATTGTGAACACTTTAAGGTTGTATTACAAATATTTCTTCTTCTTAAAAAATATTTTCTTCTTGCTTAAGTTAGAGATTTTCAAACATGCTTCCAAAGAAAAATGTATTGCCAAATTAGAATTTGGCAAGAAACGCTTTTATTCTGGTACAAAGAGATCATTCACATTTGACTTGACTGTTAACAAACTTTTAAGTGTACCTTAGCTTTGTTGGCGACGTTTTTGATAACTGTTCGCTAACTTCACGTAAATGAATCGTGTCGTCATCTGTCAGGAGGATATTAGCCTAAAAATAGCCACGATTGACATATTTACTGTATTTTGAACAATTTTGTAAAATATGCAGATTTTGTGTGTTGAAAACGTGTTGTTTTTCATTATTTTTTGGGCGTACTTACGAGTTATTTTGATTTCGACACCGCCACGCCATCTTGGGTAAGAAAATAATTATTTAACACTTCCACTCACCAGACCGAAGTAATAACCTAAAATGAATATCTAAACAATATTTCCTTTGGAACATAAGGTACAAACTACAGACCTTCCGAGAGGCAAGACAGATTTCTTCTAATTCACTCCCTAGGAATGGTTTCCCAAAAAAAAAAAATGTGCCAATTAAAGAGAAAACCCATCCCATTGTCTAAAGTGGCCATCGGTACTTCAAGTGCCTTCTCTAACAAAAGACTTATTCCGAGCAGGCCCAGGCAGAGGCAGTAGTCTTTATTCGAAGAAGTATGCACTCAAACACATAATGCAATTGTGCGGGCTTACATCTCTAATACTTACTCTTGAAATAACTTATTATTCTCAAGGGCAGTTAGTTCAATTGAAAACAAAAAATCCCCGAAAAAAACCTCTCTTTATTTTTATTGATGAATACGGGTTACATATGTGCTCGTGCTGTCAAAGACAAACTGTTTTCAAGTGACAATAATACACACGCTGCGCTGTGTTGCATTTACTCGTATAACATGCTGAGAGTGTCCTTTGTTTGAATACATAAATGCGATGCCCATGTGTGAATTTGGAGGATTTTGTTTATGAAAGTACTTAGTCGATCCTCATGGAGTTGAAGGTTCTTCGTTTTTTTTTTTTTTTTTTGTGTCTCAAATGAAAGTCAAGATGTCATAAATTAAACTCTTTTTTGACATTCATGCGAACTGTCAACTGTCAAAGACATCCATGTTGTTATTGGTTATGTCACATTTTTAACGATTTTTTTTTTCTTCAAATAATGAAGAACCAAGATCAGTGCGTCAACTAATATTCGTTGTTGTTGTAGTAATTCACGCAGTCGATTAACGTCTAACGTCTAAACACATAAAATGCGCTAAACTAACGGAATTCCATCGAATTAAATGAATGAACCGTATTATGAGGGTAGTATAGGGTCTGCAACTAGCGATGCTTAGATGCATATTTCTCATTATTTAAACCAATTTTAACTATGTAAAGTATAAGCATAAGCTCCAACGCTTGGAATGGAACATCTGTGATGGCCTTATAACAGAAAGATGGACTCCGAAGCCAACATAAAATGCCAGTCTACACACATGTAGAGCACGTAAACAAGCGATTTCCTGTCGTTTCTAATCTAAAAATGGGGAAGAGAACACGCGCTCTTCTTTATGGAACGAACGCATCGTGTTTTTTTTTTTTACGGCACGGCTACAATAATACAACCCTCCTCGGAATATGAAGCTGATATCTCGATTTAGAAAAAAAAAATAAAAAAAAATACAACTAAATTAAAATCAGTTCAGGGAAAAAAATAAATTCGTTCATTAAATTTGAATAAACGCGTGTTAGATTTCATTAGAGGATCGGATAGTTCGAAGTGAACGCTGAACGAACGAACAAAGAATCCATGATAATTATGGAGCCTTGAATTAGATATGGAAAGTGTGCTACACCCGCTATATCAAAAGAAGAGGTGTCCATGTCCATATCTGTCCGTGAGTGTTGTCCAAAATTGGAGAAAATTCAGACAGTTTGATTTGTTTTATGTCGAAAAGCTTGTATAAAATGTGATTCTTGGAATTTATGGTTTTACAAAGAGCTATACAGAAGAAGAATAGGTACTGTAGACAAGATTAGAGTAGGTATTGGAATTCTTTGGAATTGATTAGTTGGGTCAGGGAGGAAATCAATAAATCAGACGTTGGCAATTGAGCAGGTGCCGAAGTCTATTTTTAATTAATTAATTAATTTGTGAATGGATCATTGCCCTAAGGAAAATCAGCACACTATTTAATTTCGTGGATAATTGCGGAAACAAATACTTATTGAAGTGTGAGATTAGGTATCATTTGAATTATTTTTTTTAGATCGAAGCAACAGTTGGGGAAGGGGAAAATGGGAGTTTTGTTTAATGGAATTATTGAATATTAAAATATTAGGCTGCAATATTGTTTCTTCGCTTTTTACTTTTGTACGCTTTTGTCGGAATTTTGATTATTTCTTGTATCCTACAGCATTTACTGCAGTGACTTATGTTCCATTGTAAGATCGGTCAATATGGACCATGTGTTTTATATGGTCTATCGTATATGGGAAATTGACTTTTTCATATTGCACATCACTTTTAATATGATTCGAAGATATTCCAGTATGGTCATATTGAAACATTTGAGATCCTGGAGCTTGTGACTAAAAATTCGAAGAATTATCCACTTCTTTGAAATCAATGCAATTTATGAGAGAGAACGAAGAGAACCATTTGAAGATAAAAACTTTGAGTCTTTTAATTCGTTTGTGAGGAAATCAGACATCCGTTTTAAGTTTTGAATTCTTACATGTACTCTTCCTTTTTTTACAAAATATGGATTTGACTAACATTTTAAAGTTGAACTCTTTTTATTTGGCAATGGGCATTGGTTATGAAATGATCTTTGATTAACTAACCTGATTAACAGATAGTAAAGCCCCTCGTAATTTTTTCTTCAAATGACAAAAAACGAGTTCTCATTAGGTTTGTTCAATAAGCCCTAAAGTCGCCCTTGGGTCGCCAAAAATCGTTTGTGAAAAAGCTGAACCCGGCCTAACGAGAAACTTTTCTGTTTTTTTTCAAATCTGGGATCGCCCTGAGCAGCAGCAGGCGAAAGATCTGTCAAAATTCAATCTTGCGAAAACAATGCAGCTGGAGGCGCAGTTCGAACCACGCACAATACATAGTCGAAAGATTTGGTTTAAGCCAAAAACTTATGTTCAGTCAGCCTGTACGCATGCCTGCATGCAGTTCGGCACCTGAAACAGATGTGCAAGCTCTACGAAAAATTTGATGCCCACTTCTGTCAATAAATATATTTCAATACGTGTACACTAGTATCACCAGTTTAAAAAAGGGCAGACTAATGTGGGTGGCCAACTTTTGCATGATATACTTCTTGTTTGTAGTCAGTCGTCTTCATACAACATTGTTTCCCCACTACTTAATACCAGTTGCACAATAGTGGTTCAGCATTGAACCTCGTTTCAAAAAATTATGATCCGTAAGGGCCAGTTGTACAATCGCGGTTCATCCTCGGATCAAAATTTAAAAACGATTTACTTCGGTTCCTGTGTACATAATTAAAGTTCAGACGGTGGTTCAAGAGTGGTTCAATAGTTAACCCACCGATTTCGGTGGATTAAATAAAGTTGACCCCCGGATCAAGAATTTGAAAATCAGGCTCAGTGCTGAACCACGATTGTACAACTTGTACTAAATCAACTTTATTTAATCCACGAAAATGTGGGTTAACTCTTAAACCACTCTTGAACCACTTTCTAAGCAAACCGCTGTAAATGATTTTTAAATTTTGATCCAAATATGTGAGGTGAAGTTCAAAAAATTCAACCGTGTCGACTCTGGCTAAACTGGTGGTATTGTCGACACTGGTGTGTGCGAACACACGCTATCTTTGTTTTAAAAGGACAGGTACGGTCAAAATAAGTTATGCCAGATAGCAATTATTTGCCTTTTTCCGTTAATTGTGGTGGCTCCAATGAAACTAGGCATGCAATTTAGGAAAAGAGACATCGTGCAGTCATCGCAACCCCTGTAGAATTTGGGTTGGCCTGTCACATAAGAGCCTTTATGTCCATTATTTTGACCATAACTTTTCATGCACCATGTTTTAAACACTGAACGAAACGTATGCCAAGGATATATGCCTCATGGCAAACAACATGGCTGGTTTAAGTCAAATATGTCATTCACTGCAAATGTAGAAGTGGTTGGTTTAAGGGTCAGCTTACACCCGACATACAAAGCACACATGAAGTCACGCTAAGGCAGATGACTATAAGAAAAGTCACTCAGTATATATATCTCGGCAGTTTTTCAGCATCGATGGCGTTACGAAGTTTTACGTTAACAACGCTGAAGTTACCAGCAAAATATCAATTTTCTCCGTGATGAAACTCATCGAATCAAACGTTAAGTGTGTGGAGTTATGTGTTTGCGGAATATGGGGATGTCTCGGCGTAAATCTTTGCCTGCGGTACATTCCTACGAACGTTGAATAGGACCGACAGTCATGATTCAACGGAAATAGGATTGATATCTAGAGGCTGCTGTGGGGAATCGGGTTCAAGCACTGCTGTATTCGCAGATGGAGCTCATACTTTGAAAGACATTATTGTCCTTCGTACGGCTCTGATCCGATTCTTCTTCACGATCATTTGAGGTAATTGATGATGAATTAAACTTTTGGTAAATGTAACATCACAAAACTGACACCCACCAGAAAATTCAAAATATTGCCCAACTAAAAAAGCAATCATATGGCCACGCAAAGTTGATTCATTTTTAGTTTCTACCAAATTTATTTGTTTACATCTTCTCCCACAATGTTTATATCAACACGCAGACAAATCGCATCCGGAACCCGAATTGTTCTGTGATCCATTTACTATGCATAATTTTTAGCAAATATCATCGGATCAGCATTTCCGATATCATTTCACTACGTTTTGATCTTTTTTTTTAGAACATCAATCCCCTTACCCTCGATCTGCTGCTGATTTAAAAACCCGACACCCACAGGGAACAGAAACCAAACAATACCCGCGTAACGCATTGCATCGATCGCAAACCAAACTATCGTTTGATTAAATTTGTGTTTGCTTCTCTTTCTCAAAGCAACAACCTAACAAATTGGTTTAAGTTAAAATTCAAATAAACAATCGACGTGATTTGAATGTAAAGTATCTTATCCCATCTCTAGAATCCAAAAACGTGCTTAGATAGTTTTGCGTATGATGGGGACAAAGTCGTGTATAAAAGGGGATAGCACGGTCTCTCTTTCGTTTTGCTTCTACAATCAACTCATTTTGGCAGGACAGTGTTGTTAGATTCATGGTTCTTATGGTTTATAGAACTACTGTGCAGAGTTTGATATACAAAAACTTGCACAGGAAATGACATCCATGTTTTGTATGTTTAGTTTACATTCAAGAAGCACTGCTACTCTGCACTTGTCTCTGTTGTCCATAAGTCGCATAATAAACTTCCGGAGAAAATTATATATGTATGATTGTGTACCTTCTTGTATTTGAAGAAACAAAATGAAGTTTATTGAAGATCATAATATCCTTTGAAACATAAATATTTTTAGAATAATTATGAAAGGAAGCACGAGCCATTCATATGATGAGTTTTGACTGACTATTTGTCCCGCGGTTGTAATAGAAGGGGAGAGCTCATCCCTTTGTTCCTGTGTGAGGATGTACAAACAGTTGGGGGAAAGGTATGACAGGAAATCCAACAGATTATAAGTGTCTCTCAACGGGAGGAGTCGATTAACATCACCCAAAACAACATAACTCTTTCAATTTCTCATTTAGATTGCCTACATAAAAATAAAATGGGAAACCCTGGAAAACTACAATCTCACTTGCAAGTTGCAAGTAGTGTGGATTATGAGAGTCTAAAAAAGAACATGGGGATGTTTTTTCCACTACCCTATTCTTTTTCTTTTTTCAATTTTTGTTGCCGTTGTTGGCGCGATATGGCAGCGGGGCATATGACAGCATTCAGCGAGGGATTGTCTCATCAAGTGCGTTTACTATTTGTACATTATCACTTCAAATCATTGCTTTGTGTGTTTGGAAAGATATACCTTTTAGTAGATACTTGATGGTTGGAAGCATTTGTCTATCTGCGCTGTGTTTGTAATATCATTTGAAACCGCTCCTACTTGACTCCTATATCATAGTGCTATGCTATGTGGTGCCTGACTCTCAGATACAATATAAATGATAAATTTATATTTAAATTTTGAAGCATTATTCGGTGGAAGATTTTTTTTGAAATGATAACGACGACGATGATGATGATGATCGGCGATGTCGTAGCTTGTCACCGCACTTAAGATTGAATTTATGCATTTTAATTTTTTGCTATGTTAGTCTTGTTCTTTGTCCACGGGATTCCCATACCACTTAAAGATGATGGTTTGGAAAATGCTTGCAAGGAGCTATCTGAGTGGGAAAATCAGATAGGTGGTTTCTTTTCAAGATGTCTCTTTAAAATAATACTGCGTGGTGAAAGGACATTGGCGCCCCAAAGTAGTGCCCCTCAACAGAAATATTGATAAGACTGAGACGTATCAGAATACATTGCAACCGCATCACAATGGAGGTCATTGAGGCATTATTTTAAAGACCGAACCGAACCCAAAGATTAACAGAAAAGTTTGTTAAGGTATTGGTGTCCCGCTTTTCCCCTTCTTGAGTCAGTACATGCTAATAGCGTTTTCTCACGGAACCATACACTCATAACTTCTACAAGGTCACGTTGAGACGATCACATGAAACAAAAACTCTACGAAATTCAGTTGGACCCTTCTCAACTAGCAGTTTTTTTCAATTTGTTCGACATAAATTCGGCACACTATGAACGTACAGACTGTATTACCGACGAGTTGATTCTGTCAAAAAGTGTGTGCTGTCTTATGATTGAAAGAATGTTTAAGGGTTTTAGCCAAAAACATAAAAGTAATTAGAACCGAAAGTGTATGGAAATGTCAACTTTTCCGCCGAGCCATTCACAATAGTTTGACTTTTGAAAAATATTTGAGGGTTTCCAGTTCCCAGGAACTTTTTGCAAACAAAAATCACTTTCATTTAATGAAATCCAACTAACGTTACTTTTGTCACTGAAAACCCCATAATCTGAGGACACATTACTGTCACCCTGGCGAATTTAATCTGTCAAAAAGTGTGTTCTTCACCTAATACTTGCTTGCTACAATTGCAAGTAGAGTTTTCGGGGTTTTATCAATTGTCATACATAGTTTTATGAAAGCTGAAAATGTATGGGAAACCTTGTGGTTTCGGTGCAGGAATTTGACAGAAGTTACGAGATTTCGGCGAGTGAGAACCTATCTACGAATAAACTACGACTGAATATAAATTTTGCCCTAGAAATTCACAACTACTTTCTATTGGGTTTAGAAACAAAGAAGGGTATTTTTAAAACTTCTTTGTCTGTCAGTGTTCTTTTAAGTCTTGTTTTTTCTAAAAGTATAATTAAATTGAGTACAAAATTGATAACTTAGAACAAAGGTGCAGTTGTACAAAATTGGTTGAACTTGGGATTAAATGCTGACTCTTTGGCTTAACCATAGAAAACCAAACGACTTAAAACAAACAAAGCAGTTGGAGCTGGTGGACTTCAAGCGTACAGGACCATTCTCTAACTCATCTGCAAAATATGGTCGAGACCGCCTGCTTAACATCCACTATCGAGGCATGATATTCTGTTTAACCTCGCCTGTAAGATCCTGTCTAATTGGTTCGTACAAATGCAGCTTAGGCATTAAAAAACTAAGACCGACCAAATCTTCCAATTGCGTCAGATCCTGCAGAAACCCCAAAAAATTAACATCGATAACCTCCACCTGTCCATCGACTTTAAACTTCGATGATAGTGTGAGGCTCGTAGTAGCACATTTTGAAGCGCCGCCATATTGAAAATAATGTAACGGTTTTGGTAGAGTATCTGTAAGAGGGTTATAAAGAGAGAAGAAATACTGTTGGCTGTCGCTAATGCTTAGTCTTAGTCTTAGAAACAATTGACAAAAGGTTGTTCATCTACTTTTTAAATTGGGTCTTTACTACAAGAAACTGACATTAACAGCCACATAAATCCAAATTTTTTTTTTATGAAAACATTTCAGAGATTGTGAACTAATTTTTTTGTTTAATACAATTTCTAGAAGGTACCAGACTATTTTTAATTAAAGTGGTTGCACTGAAAACTGATACTTTCTTCCTTAAGAATCAGTACCTACTCAGAAAATAAAACTTTATCTTTAAAAATCTCGCAAATAATCCACTATATGCTGAAAAGTTTGAGTGCCAAGAAATGTGATAAACTTGTTTAAATACATTTAAATATTTCACCAACATTATTAGTATAATCAAACGGTTGCAAGATAATACGTTTTTTTTTTGTGCAGCATTCAGTTAGTTATTTCCGACTGCTTTCATTTAATTATAAAATAAATAAGACTTTAGTCGGGCGCCATTTTCAAATTTAACACTGACTAAAATAAAATTTAAGACTCACCACAACAAAATTCTTTCATTTCCATAACAATTTTAAATCCAAAATCAATTCAAAGTCCACTAAAATATTCCAATATTATTCCAAATAATTTGAAATCTTTAAGGTGTACACATAATTTTAAAACAAAAATTCAATCAAACATAATTTTTCTTTAGCCGAAGAACTTTTAATCAACAATGCACTTTTTTAAAACTTCAAAATATCTCATTAAACACTGCAATTTTCGTTTCTATTTAATAATCCGCTTAAATTCTTCGAAAACACGATCCAACCACTTGACAATCGTTCCGATATCTGTTGGCCATGTAGCAAAACATCAAGAGAACACACTGGCTAAGAGACAGAATATTGTAGCAAGCACAACACAACTACAACACAGTATCGCTTGCAAAAAAGGAACAAGTTAAAGAATAATAAAAAGGAAAAAAAAATTATCGCTAGGTGCCTATTAAAAAAAATGCGAAATGGAGAATCGAAAGAATTAAAAAGTTGAAAAGTATGAGTCAAAAAAAAAAAAAAAAAAAGATAAAACAAAATACGTCAAACTCTAAAATTATGGCAATGCTAGCCATAAGTTCTGTCATATAACATTTTTTTTTTATATTTTTCCCTTCTGTCATTCTCTGCGACTTAATTTTTCTTCTTTTGTATTGTTTCTTCTTCACCAAAAAGCACAAATAATAATAATTTTTTTTTTTATTTTATGAATAAACAATAATAATGGTCGATGAAGACCGAAAATGACGAACAACGACAGAAAATTGAAGGAAAAATTAAAAATGCAACATATGATTGTTCGTGATTGACAACGGATCAAAATATACCCCATCAGCCATCGCAGCGCTTATAGTGGGGACTTATGGAACCCGAGAGGAAGCCAGCTCTTGACACTTGATTAAATTCATATTTTTTTTTTTGTTATTCGAAAGGAGTCGAATGGAAAATAAAAAGAGGCAAAAAAAAGGAAACACTTTTCCCGTAGAAAAAGACGTGACTTGTTGACATAATGTCAATAAGTAAATGCACGCACATGCAAAGTTTGAGTTCACCCCAACGACAACAAGATTTTTTTTTTTAATTTCTGTGATTTCAAAATGGATAGGATCTTTTTGAACAAAACAAAAACACCAAATTAGTTATTCTAAATGTATTTCTTTCTTTTATTTTTCAAAAGAGATAAAAACAGCCCAAAGGACGAAAGATCTTTTCAGTAGAATTTCATTCATGGTTAAGGTATGGAGATCACGATTTTTTGTTCAAGTCTTTCAAGGCTTACGATTCTTCTTCTCGATTTGAATGAACCGATTTTTGTGAATCAAAGAAATTGATGAAAAGGAAGCCGCGACTTTATAAAGGATCTTGGAGATATTCTGCTAGTGTATATACATTTGATAAACCGATATTCTGAAAGGTGATTTTAATGCGATAATTACATAGTCTTTAACACGTCTATATTTGGACGTTTGGGAATGGATTATGCTCATCTTGATTTAAGATATAAAGCAGGAGAAAAATATTTAATTTCTGTAAACTTATGTACGTATAGGTATTACCTGGGAATATTAATTTGACGAACGATTCATGTCTAAAATCATGTCTTTCAACATCATTCCCAAGCAAAGCTAGCACTAGACGGTATGCAATACAGTTAACTAAATCCACAAATGAGTGGGCTTCTGAAGCCATTTTGAAGTCACACGTCTGATTTCACTTCAAGATGACAGTTTAACGTTAAAATTACGTCAGATGTACAAAGTTATGTACATGTCATCTTATCCTTTGCTTAATTAGTGTTTGTCACATTGTTCTAACCAGTTAAATGAAAAACTAAATCAAAAGCTTTGTTCGTAGAATAGTATTTATGATTTCCACAGGTTTTTTTGACAGTCCCAAGAGTTGTCAAAAGATTCTATCTCAAGAGCAGTCGATTTTTTTTAAACCGACAAAATGAAAAGTTTGCATTTGGGTTTTATATTTAATTGTTTGTTTGTTCTTTTTAACAATCATTTATTTGCATGAACCAGCCTGAGACCTCAAGAAAAGCTTGACATTGGATGCCATTCTGACAGTTTATTTGCTATGTCTACCTTCTGTCAAGGAGTAAGAATAAACAAAAGTTTCTCGCCAGAGTGATTTTAACGCTCAACGAACAAATGTGGAATTAATGTCTCCATTTATTTTGACTACTTTCAAAAGGAGACAACTTTCACACACATAATTATTTATTATTTACATAGATTGGGGAATTGTCAAAGTCACAGATTATCTAATTAAAAAGCATTTGACAGTTGAATTATTGGAATTGTTACTCGCGTTAGCGAATTGTTTTTGTTAGCCGCTATTTTTGTTGACAAAATAATTCCTTATTTTTTTACCAAAATATTATATAATTTATGAAAAACATTAGGTTTTCGGTCACAATGCAACGTTTGATTGTTTTCTCATATTTTGAATACTTTGAGCTTGATACACGACAAAAATTGTGTTTCTTGATTGAGAGAAGTAAAACTTTTTATAAAAGAGCACTGATCCCGGAAATTTGGGGTCTACAACATATCAAAAATAACATCTAAAAGCTGTTCCTATACGAAGGCTTGCAATGCATGCGAAAAAAAAACTAAAAATGTTTCCTCTGTCCCTGATTTGAATTCCATTTGCTTACATCAACACAAAGAAATTTTGTCTGTCAATTTTGTCTACCTTACGTCATCGGAATGTCAAGTTCCATTACAAAATTGACGAAACTTGTAAAAAAAAACAAATCGAATATTTTCTTTTCGTCACTATGCTCATTTATTATTGCTTATTCGTAAGAACAATTATAATCACTCGACACCTTATAACAACGAAAGGCAAGGCACTTATAGAAGCATTGCCACATATACATAGCTATTGTAGAAGTTCCCTGTCAAACTCTGACGCCAGTTCTCAATCAAACAAGGAATCACATTTATCTTTTTTAAGTCTTAAGAATGTGCATCTATTACATAGCCATCAACACACTTTGTATATTATATATATGTAGGTATGCAACCCCTCCTTAAACATTAAATCAATCATTCACCACCCTCACGCTAAATCTATAAAATAAAAATAAAAAAAAACCCATTACATCACAACGTCTAATCTTCGTCATGCGTGTCGCTTTCATATCGTGTCGTCGTCGTCTTCTTCGCTGTTGAACGATGAAGACGAAGAACGACGACGACGACGACAACCGCGACGACGTCGACGTCTTTGCTGTCAATATCTCAGATAAAATTTAAATAAAACACAAAATACCTAAACTCTGGGTGATTTGAGACCGTATTAGCTGGGCTTAAGCTCCGTTTAAAAACAACTTTATTCACATTTATTTCACAATTTTTCACGACAAATTGTCGTAATAACTCTAAGTGGCAACTGCGCGCCATTAACAATGGCGCCATTTCTGCAGCTACGTGAGCGGTATTCTCAAGTTAAGTTGTGAAAAAAATAAAAAGCTGGTAATATAGCTGATACCTGTATGCCGCGCCGGCCGTGCCGATGCAATGTCGTCGTGCCGCCACAACTGTCTCAGGTTCAAAAACGAAATCATTTATGTTTATAAGTTATTGCAAATGGACGCTTAACGGTTGCAATTACAAGGATATGTGATACGAAAGTGAGAGTAAGCTGCGCTGAATGGTTCCATTCATTATGTCTGCCATAGTGCCATGACATCGGCTATGCGATGGCGGCGGCGGCGGGTGGCTTGTCATCTTTTCTTTTGAAATTTATGAGACAATTTTGATAAAATTGTTCGTAGGGTAATATTTTAAATTATTGTTTTGTTTTCTTTCTTTTTTTTTTCTTATCAAAATGCACCTCGATTTTTATGAACAAAAGAAAGGTCAGTAATGCATAAGAAATATTTATTAAGAAAGAGGAAGGGAAAAAAAGAAATAAAAACATGGGGCAGCGTTACCGTAATAATAATAATAATTGTCAACTGAAGTTTCCGGTTCACGTTGAGTTATCAATATGGTCGGTCACACAGTGCAGTGCACCACCATAATGCATAAAGCAGTAAGCACAAGGCAAAGGCATAACCCATCAAAGTACTAGAATAATAATTAATGTTCATTTATAGTTCCTGTTTGGTTAGTGCCA
Organism: Platycheirus albimanus; assembly: GCA_916050605.2. Classification (NCBI taxonomy): domain Eukaryota; kingdom Metazoa; phylum Arthropoda; class Insecta; order Diptera; family Syrphidae; genus Platycheirus; species Platycheirus albimanus. The sequence continues at coordinate 72,616,259 of OU696696.1, forward strand.
ATCAACAGGAAAGGGAGTTTATAGCTTTGTTTGCTCCAAAAACACAGGAACTCTATAGAGTTGGGCACGTGCCAGTTGCCATTGGGGCCCCTCTCTGATGAGGATGATATGTTTACATTTGCATTCTGAAAATGGTGAAGAGAAACCGTTCTTTTAACTTAAAAAAAAAAAAAACAGAACGAAAACAATAAATGGACAACCGTTTTTATTTTTTTTTTAATTTGAAAAACACTGCCTGCTTAATGGGCTAAATTTGTTTTGGTCGTGTGCTTCTGCTTCCTCCAGAAATAATGCATTTGGTGTAGGTATTTGAAAAGAATACAACTCTTAAAAAACATTTTTAACAACGACGTACATGGTGATCTTCGAATTCATATAAATGTATAAGGTATGTCGATCAGTATGATGGGTGAACTGTCAAAATTGACGAACATGTGTAAGAAGTCATCGATTTGTTTGGGTGTTGTCAGATGGTTTTTTTTTTATAGTTTGGTAAAAGGGGGACTCTGTACGGTCGATATTAATATGTATTTGTGTTGGAATTTTATTTTCTGGAAAGAGTTCCAGAAATAGAACTCAATTCAGGGTAAAGCAACTGAAGTTAAGACTTCCGTGTGTGTTTTGGACTGCTGATGCTGGCTGGGGTGTTATGGAAATCGCTCAGGTAAATAAGTGCAATGGGATTTTTGGAACTAATAAACATTTAAATGTATTTCGGGGAAAATGATACTTGGGAAATAGAAAGTTTGAGTATTTTTTTTTTTTTTTTTTTCATTTTGTGGGAATTATTTGAGTTGTTTTGATTTTGATCTGGGGATCAAGTCTCTGCAATATTGTTTTTATTTTGTACTCCTATCTGGCAGAGTTGTTAAAAAGAGTTAAAATAATAAATATCATAAAAAAGGAACAACTTTATTCGATCGCTTTCAAACTTCACGCTGAGTTCATCTGAAGTGTTCCATCAACGTCTCTTTGAGAAACCCAAACCTAAACCCGCCAGTGGTGACCCACCTGTCTGTCTGTGAGACCGGGTTTCAATGATGTTTATATGGCCCCGTTATTCTCGTCACCACTGGCGGGTAACCAGTTCCAAGCAACTTCTTTCGTGTTTAATATATGAAAGTCTTATAAAATTGTTAAGATGGAGCAGACTATTGTGGACCTTGGCCTCAAAGCTAATTATTCAAACATATTAAATTTCTTCAAAAATTGCTAGTAGTCATAAGAAATCACAAAACTGTATTTTCGGGTTTGATGAAAATGTTCGTAGGCCGGCAAGTAGTTGAAAACAAATCTAGAAGTCCTCCATGGAGTAGGAAGAGTGGTAGTAGTATCAGACTACTACGAACACTGTTCTGAAATCGGTCTGGTTAGTTTTTTTTGTCTTGCAAGGAAGTGACAAGCCCCTCGTCACGGAAAACTCATCTTTTCTAGCTTGGGGGTAAATTTCAGATCTCCAACTTTCCTACCAAGTAAAGGGTGCTTTTTTAGCTGCTTGAGAAGTTTCGATGGTTGTTATTGTCTATAGTTTGACAGTTGATATTGTCAAACTGTGTTTACATTTCTGTTCATCAAAGTTTGGCAATTCATCATGAATCGATTAACGCCGGAGGCCGGAACGCTTCCAAATTGTGGAAATTTACTTTGAAAAAAATAAATCTGTTTGCGAAGTTCATAGAGCAGAATTGTGTTTAGTGATGAAGCTCATTTCGGGTTAAATGGCTTCGTCAGTATGCAAAATTGCCGTATATGGAGCGAAGACAATTCTCAAGCTATTAACGAATCACCATGACATCCATTAAAATTGGCTGTTTGGGGCGGTTTATATGGAGGCGGCATCATCGGTCCTAATTTGTTTCGAAGTGACGAAGGAGCTGCCATTACAGTGAGGCTATCGAGGATAGATTTATTGGAAAAAGTAGTGACAAATTGGACTTATCATATTTAAAAATCAAATTCCATGAAATCATCTATCTACCAGATTAAAATAATAAAAAATTTATTCAAACAAAATTTTTGTCTTGAATTATTATTTAAAGTTCTGAAGCGCTTAAAAAAACGACCGTTATAAAAGTACACAAGGTTGAGAGTGCAAGCTACTATAGGCTGTGCTCTTGACTGGTTGAGCTATTTCTTTAAAATTGACGTTTTTCTGTCGAAAGACTACATTTTTCTCAAGTTTTTCTTTTGCAGTTTTATTTTTGTAATTGAATTCACATAAAAAAAATGGGCGCGGACAAATCGATCTGTTAATTTGACGTTTAAATTTCTTATTTGCAATCAAAGGTAGGTACTGGTAGGCAAGTTATGCATTCGTGACAAAACTCTAACAGTCAAACATGACATTACGATGATAGAGAAGTCGAAAAAGCGGGTCGGATAATTTTGTCCGACAGTCTGTCTGTTTCTATCTGAACCAACCAAGCCTAAACGCCTTGACGGGTTTACTTCAAACTTGCTACACAGTATTCTTACGACTGGCATTCTAGCTCTCAAAATAATACATTTTCATAAAAAAACGGCTCCTACGATTTTGATAAAACTATCTGAAAGGCGTTTTTTGTGTAAAGTTCATCTTATAGTTAGAATAGATTTTCACGAAAACTGTACTGTTACAGTCCATAGAACAGGTGTTTATCAAATCAGATTTCTCTGAAACAACTCGACAGATTAAGATAAAATTTATAATTATGGCAATTATCGTATAAACAAAATAATCATGTTTTTAAAAATAAAGTTTTTTTTTTAATTTTTAATATTATTTAAAAAACGCTTTGTTCAATTTTTAAATTTTGTTTTCCTGGTAAAAGGTTCTAGAAATGCACACCCTCAAAAATAATTTGGAACATGTTTTCGAAAAGTTTAAAAAAACGGTTTTTAAAAAAAATATTGGTCGAACGATTTTTCAATTCCTTTTCTCAAGACGTGAAACCGTAAAGGAATATTTTCCAAAAAGCTTTAAGCAAGTGATTTTTAAGTTCATCACATGTCACCCCTTTGAAATTTGTATTCAAAATCTCAAGCCCACCATCGCACATTGGAGTAACTCGTGCGACTCAGTCATATTTTAAAATTCAACAAACAATTACAAAATCAAAATCAAAAACCAAACCAAGCAAAACTGTTTTAGTTTATGTTTACTGAAAAATAAATTGTTGTTTTGCCAGAAAATAAGATGTAAATATTATTTTCTAAAATGTATGGGCAATCGACATACGAAATTTCAAACTGTTTTGCAGTAAATTGTCTTTAAAATAAATGGCGCCCGGGCGGGGACTGTTTTAAACAAGTACAAAAACTTATTTTATAGTGAGAGTTCAATTGTTTCAGGTTTTTTTTTTTTTTAATTTGAAAATAAAATTGAAAAATTTGACTCACCTCTTCTTCGTCCACCAGATCCACGATATCTGCTTGGTGAAACAACAGGTGGCTTTGGTGCGATCATATTTGGAACCTCATCTGGTGACGTTGGACTTTTGAAACGATCTCTTTGGCTAAAGTTGCCAAATGAATGCCGTCGTGATCCATGACAAGGCAGTGTGTGGTGGTTCTTGCTAAAAATAAAAACAAAACAAAAAACATTATGTAAATATTGTTTAAGAACTAAACACAAATCTAATCTAACCTCAACGGTGATGCATTGAAAACATCATCATTTTCGGGATTATAATTGGAAGATTCATTGTAAGAACCTAATCTCTCACGAAATGACTCAACGGTGTTCAGACGTCGTAAAATTGGTCCATTTACACTCGTCGGGGAACCTAATTCGAAAGCCTAAATGGGGAAACATAATTGTGATTAAAACAAGTTTGTTCTATATAATGAAAATAATTTTAGCTTACATGCATACACCCTCCGGAATAGGAACCCATTGATCCAAAACTCCCACGAGGACTGCCCAAAACCGATGCAGCTGAATCCAAATTTGCTGAATTAATTGGTCGAATTTTTTCGGGAATAGCAACACGAGGGCTACTTCCCTTCGAGTTTCTCCGTTTGAATATTGAGAAACCCTTGCTGGAAGTTGACGAATCTGGGGTTTTCGGTGAAGATTTGTCATTGTAAAAATAATATGGGTTATCTGGAAAGAAGGGAAAGTTATTTGTGAGATATTTGGAAAATATTTGGAACTAAGAATTATTTTTATAACTTAAGAAATTGTTTCCTTTTTCAGAAGACACGACAAATTTAAAAGTCTCCTAAACTCTGTGCCGAAAAAAGTCTTTTCGATGACATTTCCCATAGCTACTGTATTATCTATTCTAGATGCATTTAAGCGAAAGCATGGGTACACCAATTTCCAAAATGAGGTACATATGAGGCCGAAATCAGATTTGTCGAGTGAAATTCAGGAACTGAGAGCAACTTTTATCCATGAAGTAGGTTCCTTGTTTTTATAAATAGACATAACAGGGTTATGAAAATGTTTATTGAAATAATCGTCACTTCGGAATAAATCTTTTCCAAACTGTCTGCTCCAAAGTCAGAATTCATTTGTGTCCCCAAACCATGAACTGTGAGGGTTGGGTACGATCGATCGCCATAATGTCGACTATCGAAAATTCGATTGGTTAAAATACCAACTGATCAAAATGGCGACTCTTATTCAGTCGATTTTGAAAATATCGACACGAAAAAAGGTCGACAGTGGATGTGGAGTAAAGTGAATGATGTTTTATGATGATTTTAACCAACACTTTTTTAATCGCCATAGTTTGGATTTTAAACTGTCAACATTTTATCTGTCGATCAGACATCAGTCGACATTTTGACAGTTGTATTTGTCTAGTCGACATTTTTACTGTGAATATGAATATTTTTTTAATTTTGATATTAATTTGAGCGCAGAATAAATTCAAATGAGAAGTTTCATCAAAATCGACAAAGTTGCTAAATAGGAGAGGGATTAGGAACAAGATCAATGGAAGTTTTAGTTAGTGAAAGATTTGTATTTCTAGATTATCGTTTGATGGAAGAAGTGCAAGTAAATTATACTTGATAAAGTTCAGATGGCGAAAAAGCGCTACGAAAATAGTCCGATTGAGCTAAAACTTTCACAATTTTTTCTAAGGACCAGTTAGTGATTCTTCCTTGAATCAAAATTTAAAAACGATTTACCTCGGTTCGTTATTGCATAGTCAAAGTTTGGACTCTGGTTCAAGAGTGATTTAAGAACTAACTCACCAAATTCCACGGATTAAATAAAGTTGATCCACGTTTTAAGAATTAAAAAATCGAGGTTCAGTCAAACAAGTTGTGAAATCTTTAGCAGTGTGAGGTAAAATATGGATTCACTCTATTAGAAATCGTGCTTACGCTATCACGGTCGAATATAGAGTTGCCAAATATTGTTATGAAAGTCTATGGCATAAAAGACGGGGAAAGTACTTTCTATTATCAATTTTTCATAACTTTAGACTGATTTGGTTTTTAACTTTTATGCTTTGCACTGCTTGCGACATTGTTATCAACACCAAGTTTAGATAGGTTTTGATACTACTTGTTTCGTGACTGTCTAAAATAATGACATATGACCACGAATACCCAAATCTATTAAAATTCCTGCTCGTTAAACTATTTTCAGTATTTAACGAAGTCCATGAGATTATTTTCGTTCATATTCGGCATATCGCTAGCATCATTGAAGTAGAAATCTCCCGAACGGAGTCTAAGCCTTTGGGGAAAGAATTCGACTAGTTCCGAGGACGAAAGGGATTTTTTTCTTCTCTTCCGTGATCATATATAAGTTCAGTAGAAGTCGATCGCATCAGAATCTGTCCTCTGATGTCCACCATTGTGCAATCATTTTAAAAGCTAAATCTTACTTTCTCGTAACCAACTTCACAGATCTTGACGAAATTTTAAGTGAAGGAAGTCCAACAAAGCCAAATAAATTCTACATGTTAAAATGTGCCAACAAAGGTTTTTGTTCAATTTTAAATGAATTTTTCTCTTTCTAAGTTGGATAAGTATGTCGTTTTTAAAACTTAAAGTACCTATAAAAGAAAGCAAGTGCCACTTACTCAAGAAAACAAAATAATTTTACTGGAGTGATTTCAACATTTTTAAAATAAAATTCACAACCTCAACGGATTCTTTTCTGGCGAAAGTTGCAAATTGTAAGGATTTCTAAACTTTTTGTTTGTTAAATTTATAAAAATAAGACCCATTTCATAAGTATTTCTACGTGTTTAAATGAATTGAAATCATTAAAACAAAAACTTTTTTCTTTCACATTTATTTTAAAATGATTCCTTTTCCTACCCACAAATTGCATTTTGTATCTTTTGATTGATTTTAAAGCTAAAGTCAATGGGCACAAAATATGTAAGTACCGACCATGACATTGTCTTTAAGAGATATCTACTTTGAAAAGTGTCATTGTTGGGCGCCACTTAAGACTTTCTTCTTTCCACCCATTATCTTCTTAAAGAAACAGAGGTTCATTTCGATACCATCACCAGGTAATAAAAACAAACAAAGCATATACAGAAATATATGTAGGTACCTATCCTATATATACAATTCCGTTCTAAAAAAAAAACCAAAGTCAAAGAGTCAACTGCTTGTTTACACTCTTCCAAACTGACCTAATAACTTCTTATCTTTTGAATGACCTCATGCTATCAGTGTTATTTAATCTTAATCCTTTCAAATGTTTTTTATCTAGGTATTATGGGACAACGGGTATCCCAAACATATTCCTTACCTGATATAAAAGAGCTCGTATTATCCACAGTAACGAACATCGCAAAGGCCGTTTTGTATATCTTTATTCTCGTCGGTTATCAACTTTGGTTTTTTTTATTATTTCTTTGGTATTATTCAAATCACTCTACAAAGAGAGTTCCTTTTTTATCTATGGTCAATAAATTGTTGCAAAAAACTCATGTTTATTGAAAACTATTAAAATAAAACGAAAAACAACACTTTGGATGACACTCAAATCGAAATTGTATGTCGATTGAACAAACGAATATTTTTATAAGCGGCCAATCACTTTCACTATCGTTGCGCCAAAATGAAACTAAAGTTCAATACAAACAAAAACATCGGCGACAACAACAACAAAAAAAAAATGTTCAAAAATGAAACAAAAACGAATGCAAAAAACACAAAATAAACAAAAGAAGAAGAAGAAAATTCCCACTTGAGGACGACGACGTCATTCGTTTCAAAACGCACTAAATGTACTGAACGAATGAGGACGAGTCATATCGTCATGTACCCTTAGAAAGAAGTTTCGAACTCTCAAATCCGAATCCGAAAGTAAGAAAATTCCAAAACAACAATATCTCACAGATACTCCACGCATACGCGCATACCACTTAAAGAATTATGTTTATGTTGCTCTAGCTTGCGTCCGTTCCGTTCTGTGCTGTGTTGTATTGTATCAACTGCTGCAACATGGACTTCAAAACAAAAGAAAATCATTGAAAAGTGCTCGCCGTCACCGCCACCGCCACTGCCACCATCGTCGCCATGCACTGGCTCGCCATCGTATCGCAGCGGAGCCCTCTTTTTTCTCTTGGTAGGCCTTCCCGTAATTATTCCATATTGCACCCACTCTGTAGCTATAGTCGGTTCGGTAGCGTAGGAATGACACACACACACACACACACTGATACCGAGTTTGTGGAAAATCTATCAGAATTTTCTTTCCCCTTGCAGACGCTTGTGTCAGTTTGACGTTTTGTGTACGATGATCGGATGATGTGCCAGACCAGGCAGGCAGAGTGTGGCAAACATTGTTGAGCTCATTAAGAATTCAAGACCTATAGGGGCGCGATCATACGTGTTGGAGTTGCATGTGTAAATTTAGGTTTTGATAGAGAACTAAAAGTATCTAGGTAAATAAGGATCAGCAGGACGAAACCAAAGGCGTAGTTATTTGAATTTCGGAAGGGACATTTTTATAAACGTGTGTTATGATGTTAACTGACCAAGTAGTTTTGCAAAATATCAAGTACCTCAGGGTTATGTTTTTGTCCAGTTAGTTTTTTTTTTTTTTTTTATTATTATTTGGTTATGAAATCGACTTATGCCAAGGAAAATATCGCCGAGGCGAGTCCAGAAAAACTGGAACGACTTAAAAAGTCCCCTTGAAAACAGGACACCGACAAGTGTCGAAAAATGCAAGCACTACAATTGCTAGATAAATAACTTTTTGCAAGGAAAAAATTAGATCCTGGCTGAAAATTGGCACGATCATTGGAAATGGTGTGCTCTTTATCAACGGAGAGTTTGCCACCGATCCGAAGAGCGCTACGTCAGTTACGAAGAGTTAAAGATCACTAAAATGGTTTTTTTAATTTACTCAATAACGGTTTGTTTTAGAGAAAAAATCTGTTCCGTTCCACAAACGTGTAGCTGAGGCGATTTCCAATACAAACGGTGATGAGAGTTTCATCCGTAGCATTTCGCGTAAGAATTTATAGCAATTCAAAGAATCGTATAATCGAACAAATTTTATGAACTATTTCAGCCCCAAAAAAATGGTGTGATAATTCTGATGCTTTAAATTGTTATTCCTTTCAGTAAATGCTAGGACAAAATTGCTTGATAAACGTTTCCTTACAACAAATCAATTGAGATGTGTGCCATGTTGCGTCATCTTGTTTAAACTGAAGCTCCCCCACATCTAGCGATTCAATTCTGGCCGGCATCGGTTTTTAAAGAAGTAAGGACCAATTATTCCACCAGCCCATAAAGCACATCACACTATAAGTTAAATCTGCACAATTAGGATGCGTTGTTCAGGCGTCATTCGATTCATGATGAAATGGCAAACCACACTATAGGTAAATCACGTGGCAAATGACAAAATAACTCAATGAAAACAGTGCTGCCAACTTAGTCTTATAACTTTAAAAAAAAGAACATTCTTTATTAACGCAAAGGAACAATGAATTCTATGGGCTGGGGCATTAAATTTCACGATGCTCAATCCTAGTTTCAAACTTCTTAAAAGAGTTTTTTAACAAAATGAATTTCTGGTATACTTTCAAATACTTTCAAGTAACAGCTAAAAAAAATAGGGAACTGAAAAATAAACTTCAAAGTTTAAAAGTGGTTTGGCCCACAAGGTAACAATCTTAATGTTTGCCCTATATTCCCCAGTAAAAGCTTAAAGAAAAAAGATTGGCTATTAGTGGAGGGAAGGTAACTGCCAGTGATTAAATTCTAGGGGAAACTGTTAACAATACCGTCTCTCATTGGAGTGAGTATTATGAACGAGGTCTAGCTTAAGTATTAACTAAGGTTCTGTTTCAAGATTAGCTTTCTGCACCAGGTTTTTCAAAGCATGACTTTATCTATATGCGTTACGATTTTAATGTATGTACAGTGACATTTGCATATAGGGATTTCAAAAATATTAATTTCGAAGTACTAGAATATAACTTATGCTCCGTAGATTGGAGTCACGTTTATTGCTTGCCCTTTCATACTGATCAAATCGAATTCATAAACTCCCAAACGTTATCCTTATTTAATACTCATGTTCCTTTGCGAGTGCATACACGAAAAAAATGATCGAAGACCTTGGTTTACCCTCGAGATTCTTCAGTTAATGCTACTAAGGAATCGCGCTTTCAATAACTGGAAAAGCTATAGACTGGAGGAATTTAGACATAACTATAAAACGTTACGTAACATACTGGAAAGCAAAATCAGATTCGCGAAAATAACGATGCTTCCCAGGAAACTGAATCCATCTCTGGGTGACCGGAGGTTATGGGATAATCTTAGTGAGTATGACATCGCAAGGAATAAGAAATCCGAGTGCCCCCACAATATTAATATAAATGAACTCATCAAAAATTTGTCGATCTGCCTCTTCCATATCTTCCAATAACTTCACTTCAATTTTCTCAGAACGATGATTCAAATGCTTTCTATTTCACAAGAGTTGAAAGCAAAGCACTGACGTTGTAGAAAGTTTTTTGTCGATCAGGTCAAATGCTATGGGTATTGATGAAATAACTCTGATTTTTCTAAAGTCAATATTGCCCATTCTTTTGCCGTATGTTGCACATTTCTTTAACAACATTCTGACAAAGAGTGTTTTTCCTGATCAGTGGAAGTTAGCTAAAATAATACCAGTTGAAAAAGTCCAGGTGGTAAAGATTTTAGGCCTATCGCAATACTCTCTTTCTTGTCAAATGTTTTTGAAAAAATCGTTCAAAAAAAAATAAATTTTTATCTTCCCAGGAATAATATTCTATCATCAAAACAGTCCGGGTTTAGGGAAAAACACAGTTGCTCTACAGCTCTAATTAATGTAATAATTCAAGACACGATGTAGAATTATTAAGGGTTGAAGGAGACCTTCGACGTGGCAGATCCACACACTAACCACTACGCCACGCTTATTAATGTGGATTCCTCGAAAATTACCAATCATAAAATTAATGCTTATTTCGTAGTTCAAGTCAAAATTTTCTTGAAAAAACTGGCCGAAATTGTGCAAACTACAAAACATTGACTGCAAAGTATCTAAGTAGTTATTTGAATTATACCCAGAATGTTTCAAGATACTTTTTCAGATTAATTATAATCTCCGCTTTGATTTGCATTAATATGCAGGCAATCACTGCTTCCAAGAGATCACTGATTATTTACAATACAATGCTTGCAACATGAATGCACCCACATTTTTGTTTAAACTCTCCTTTTGTTTATAATGTCAGCCAGGACCGCACACATGGAACTTCATCTGCACAATTTACCGACGCGACTACGGCGAGCGACAATTCCCCCTCGCAGTATGTTTGTGAAATAATACCCCAAGTTAACGCAAGGAAACAGAAAAATAATTTAAACAAAACATGTTCAGGTTCACCCATAATACTGCCGCCTTATTTCCGGGATCGATTGCTTTCCAAGCGAATCATTTTATTTAGGAGCGTATTGCGCGTACCTATTAAAAAGGTAGGAACACTGAACACACAGACACTATGCCAGTATCGTTTCCGAAATTTTCAATCTGTCACCGTCTTCAGGAAACAATTATTTCGTTCTAAATGCATCATACATATAGTCTACTCCGACTCCCCCTTGAGTAGGTAATATTGTGCTCGTGCTTCGTGTTCCATGTGTCCCCTAGGCATTTGGTGAACTGTTCGATTCAATGTATAGTCATTGCATTATGATCATGGCCATCATTATTGTCGTCATCGTATGGTTGTCATAATCACAAATTCTATACGACTTCTTCCTGTTTAGTGTTTCGTTAATAGATTTTTATAGGGCTCGCTGCACAAGGGAATAGGGAACCCACTGCCAATCCAAGAGCTAGGGCTAGAGCAGAGGGTTAGATAGAAGCAACAACAATCGAATCAAAAAATAAGTACAGTACTCGTATCTACATACTATATGCGGCACAAGTGCGGAACGAAAGACGTGTTGTTGTAGTCGATAGTCTCGGTAGACGAAGGTGACGGACGCCGACGGACGAAAACAACCCTATAGCGCTGCATGCACGCTGTCATCACTGGAAGACAGTAATGTCCCTGTCCGTCCATGGCTTTGGAATTGGAATATTGTGCTCCGGTGCATCTTAATTATACGCTTGCCGGGGCACTCTTGAAAGGGGAAACAAAAAGGGTTGACGATCATGACCAACAACAACAACGGTCAGCCATCATGTGAAACGTCCTGTTTATTTGAATTTCAGCAGTTACACTACGCGTGGAAATTGACGCGGGCGGCGCGGCGGGTGTATACACCGAACCGAACATATACACAAGAACTCTAGTATCTTGTATCTAGATTCTTAAAAAGTTGCGAGAACAGGTCTCTGCAATCTTCAATAAAAACACTGTCCGTATGGGATATTTTACAAAATTAAAATGTTTATCTTTAAGTGCGTTTACTTTTTCGTGCAGAATACTCTCGTATGCAGAGGAGTTTTGAAGACTCATCTTCATTTTTTGACTATTAAATTTTGTTTTTGAATTTATGAAGAAATTATTGTTTAGTCAGAGGTATTATTTTATGAGTAAGACTAATTTTGTTTTATTTTATTGTTTAACATGTTCAACTGAAGCTTTGTATCAAAGCAAATGCGTTGCGAACTTGCATACAAGTGTAAGAATACATCACTTTTTGTCTTGCCTGCAAAGTAAAGACGTAAAGACCTTTCAAATTATTTTCGATTGTTCATTGTATAGAGCAACTGTGCTTCAAAGACCTAGATTTTATTTCAATAAGATTTTAGAAGTTCAGTTTGCTTTATAATGGGTGCCCAACAATTCGCATTTTTCATTTCGCAAACTATTATCTCGCGAATGTCTTAATATTTTTCATTGGTTTCGCAAGAGTCAGTTAGCAAATTAACATTTCGCCTTACGTTCATCTTGTTTCAATATTAACTCGCATAAGTTATTCGCATTTTTTTGTTTTGCATTTTCATCAACTGGCTTATTATGTTTTTAACTTTGCTTATCTCACAAACCGTTGATTCTCACACACCGCTAATTCACCCATTATCTATTTGCATATGTTTCTTTTTGTTAATATGTTATTGTTGTACGGTGCCATGACATAAGGCCATGTGACATAATGCCATACTTCGAGGTATGACTTTATTCGTACATATTGCCTTATGACACTTTGCTAAAGTGTCATAAGGCCATATTTTTTTGTGACACAGGGCCATACTAAAAAGACAATAATTGTCAACAGCAAAAACCTGTTTTTACCGTTGTAATAATAAAAACAACACTTCCTTCAAAGTTCCATGTTTTTAATTCGACTTTTGCTATTGCAAATTCTTGTAACTTTTTCATCAAGCTCATGTCATTATGATCATAAATGAGAACTGGATAAAAAAAAGTTTCACAGAGAAAACGAAAGTGACATAAGGCCATAATGGTTTTATGACGCTACGAATATGGCCTCATGTTTTAGTCATCATTATCGAGCAAATGTCTGCTCAAATTTCAGCAAACCGAGTCTGTATAGGAGATGTGCAAACACCTATGCATGCTCACCCATACTTCTTCGAAAATGAGATCGGCCAAGCAGATACTGTGAATAATGTTATTGGAAAAAGGCCAAAGTTGTTCCTGTCCCTAAAAAGAAAAATGGAACTGCTATAGAGTTCCGGCCTATTGCCATTCTCCCGATTCTTTCAAAGGTGTTTGAGAAAACTATTTTAAAGTAGCTACAAAATTACTTAACCTTCAACAACCTCTTTAGTCCCTGTCAATCTGGTTTTCGACCAAAGCGCAGCTGCAAATCAGCCTTACTTCTGGTGACTGATGAAATAAGAATCGCAATGGACAATGATCAAATAACACTGCTAACATTGTTGGACTTTTCAAAGGTCTTTGATACTGTAAGCCATCCAATTCTCTGTAATAAGCTAACAATAGTTTTGGATTTACCTTAGAGTCTTGTAAGCTAGTTCATTCGTACCTTAACGACAGACAACAATGTGTAGTGGCAAATGAACGGTCTTCCACCTTTCTGAATGTCCTAACCGGAGTTCCTCATAGGGATCTATCCTCGGACCCATCCTCTTCTCACTATATGTCAATGAGCTGCCACATATTGTTAAAAACTGTATGATTCATTTATATGCCGATGATGTGCAGCTCATTATTAGTAGACCCTTTGCAGCAAAAAATGATGCCGTAGCCTAAATGAACGAGGATCTGGACCTCATTCTACAATGGTCAAAAAGGAACAGTCTTTGCTTAAATCCTCTCAAATCAACAGCACTTCCGATACATCGTAAAATCTTTGATGCTTCGATCCTAAGCCCCTTAAAGCTGGGAGACGAAGTCTTTTGTAATTTGGACTCTGCCACTAGCCGCAAATTAAATGTTGCATATAACAACATTACCCGCTATGTTTTTAATTTGCGACGGTATGACCACGTATCTAATTTTGTACCACGTATTTCTGGCTGCAGTCTCGAGAACTTAATAAACTTCCGATCGGTGAGTTACCTGCACGAAATCATTCAAATTCGACAACCGGATTATCTACACTGCAGGCTGACCTTTCCCAGTTCAACAAGGTCCTTTGTGCTCATACAACCTCGTTTCAATTATCTTATTACTGAGCGTCAATTTTGTGTCCACGTTACACGCCTTTGGAACTCCCTTCCCATTGCGATGAGAAGTATCAGAAGCGTGAAAAGGTTTAGGAACTTAGTTTTCATTTATTTGGCAAATCATTGATTAGGTAGTAGTCCGGTCAAAATAGACATTTCGGTTTGCAAAAATTCGCATTAAGCTGAAAATTGGTACAAACGTTGGGAACACCATTTCAAATAAACTAAGCAACATCCCCATCGATCCGACTGGTGCGTTAGAAGTTATTCAAGGTCAAAGGGTCAAATGAATGGTTTTTACAATTTTTCTGGTAAACGGTAGGATTTATCAGAAAAATACATGAGACAAAGTTGTAGACCATGAAATTATCTACAAAACTATTAATATCATTTTTTTGTAAGAATAACCATTTCGGAGATATCGTGATTTTAAAACTTGAAGGAGTCACGTTCTTCATGATATGCTCATATATGCCACATGCATAAATTTAGTCCAGTCCGCAGGTTGGAAAAAGTGGGTGAAAGGTGGAAATAGGACGGAAGCTAATGAAACTATCAGATATTGTTAAAGGATAGTTGATAAGAATTTTACGAAATTTTGGATCTCGAGGGCCCTATGAAAAAAGAGAAGGGGGAGGTTGAAGGGGTAACTGCAAAATTTTTGACCTTGCAATGGTTTTTCCTCACTAACTTTTTTTCGTACGTTCTATAGCAAAAGTATTTCCATATTATAGTAGAACGTCAAATTTTCTACAATTGTGTTAATACCAAAATTGTTGTATGTTTATTCTTTACTGAGATATAGCTCTTCGAAAAACAGGTAATTTTTCAGAATTTGCTAAAAAAATTCCAAAAAATTCAGCTTATTTCTTCTAATAGACGAAAACTGGTGCGAGGTTTTTGTATGACGAGATTTTCATACTACGATTTGTGCTGTTTAATAGTTTCTAAAAAATGTCGTATGAAAATCTCGTCAAACAAAAACCTCGCACTAGTTTTCGTCTATTAGAATAAGCTGAATTTGTTTGGCATTTTTTAGCAAATTCTGAAAAATAACCTGTTTTTCGAAGAGCTATATCTCAATAAAGAATAAATATACAACAACTTTGGTACCATAAAAATTGTAGGAAATTTGACGTTCTACTATAAAATGGAAATGCTTTTGCTATAGAACGTAAGGAAAATAAATTACTGAGGAAAAACCGTTGCAAGGTCGAAAACTTTGCAGTTACCCCTTCCCCCTCCCCCACCTCTTTTTCAATAAGGCTCTCGAGGTCCAAAACTTCGTAAAATATTTATTAACTATCCTTCAACAATATCTGATAGTTTCATTAGCTTCCGACATTTGTCCACCTTCCACCAACTTTTTCAACCTGTCGACTGGACTAAATTTATGCATGTAGCATATACATATCTCCGAAATGGTTATTCTAACAAAATAAAATGCACGACTGGGTCGCACGAACTTGCTCTAATGAGTGACAGTGGTTTATGGGCTTGAGATTTTGATAAAAATAAAATTTTCAAAATTCTTAAATAAATACTTAAACTAATTTGAGCTGAAAAAAAAGTACGCCATTTTATTTCTTGAATAAATTTGAATTTATGAAAATAAATTTAGAAAAATCTGTGGAGCGGTTTTTGAGAAAAAAAGTTTTTTTTGAAAAACTTTTTGAAAAAAATTTTCAAAAAAAATTCAAAAACGCCAGTTCATAGGTATTCAGCAAATACATTTATTTAAAATTTTTAAAAAAAAATTTAATCAGCAGTTTTCAAAATATTAATTTTTTAAATTTTTTTTTTAAAAATGCTTTTAAAAATACAAAAAAATATTTTTCAAAAATATTGGTATGCAATACAAATTGAGCTACCTACAACTATATGTGTGTGAAATTTCGAAAGAATCGGTTGAGTCGTTTTCGAGATAGTCGAAAGCAAAAAAAACGGTCCTATGGAAAGTACCGTTCTTAGCCATTTTTTAAAACTTTTTTTTCAGCCATATGATTGGTCGTACCTAAAAACCAACACTGATTTTTTTAATTAAAAATCGTTAGAGCCGTTTTTGAGAAAAATAAGCTTTAACGTAACGGTTGTATGGCAGGTACCGTTATTTTTTGAGCTAAAAAAAAAATTTCAATTTCCTTTCTGTACAATACCTAAAAAAGTCTATATACCAAGTTTGAAGCAATTCGGCCCACCCGTTTGGGCTGTAGGTCTACATACAGACAGACAGACAGACAGACAGACAGACAGACAGACAGACAGACAGACAGACAGACAGACATACAGACGGACAGAATTTTTAGACCATCTTTTTTCGTCTTCGCTATCATCGTAATGTCATGTTCGATTGTTATCTCAAAACTTTTTTTTTCGACGAATGCATAACTTGCCTTATAGTACCTATAATCGCAAGTAAAAATGATATTAACAAGTTTTGTAGATAATTTCATGGTCTACATCTTTGTCTCATGTATTTTTATGATAAATCCTATTGTTTACCAGAAAAATTGAAAAAACCGTTTAGTTGACCTTTTGACCTTGAATATCCTTAAACGCACCAGTCGGATCGATGGGGATGTTGCTTACTTTATTTGAAACGGTGTTCCCAACGTCTGTACCAATTTTCAGCTTTATGCGCATTTTTGCAAACCTAGCACTATTTTTTTGTCTATTTTGACCGGACTATATGTCCTTTTTTTTTTTTTTTTTTTTTTTTTTTTTTTTTTTTTTTTTTTTTTTTTTTTTTTTTTTTTTTTTATTTCATTTTTTTTATTTTTCTCATTATTTTTTTTTTCTTTAAATTCAAATTTCTGTACATAGTTATGTAGGTACATTTACATGAAAGGTTAACATTTTCTTATAGCTGAAATATATTTAAAAATCTAAATTAATTTAAAGGCTGCAAAACTTTATAAGACTCCTGTCCTACTTTGTAAGCGATTTTGATATAAATAAATACAAAATACAAAATACAAATACAAATGTTAGCTATGGCGAGATGATAACAGACTTTTTACGGCCAGATCATGTCTTGAAACCGTTGGACTTCTTTCTGTGGGGATATTTAAAAAAAAAGTGTAGGTACGTCAATAAGCCAAAAACAATTCAAGACCTAAAAGATGCGATTCGAGATTCGACACAATAACGACATTCAACTTCAGTTATGCATCAGAGTCATTGAAAATATGGACCATCGGATAGAGGTATGCAATTGAAGCCGCAGCGAGCATTTAACCGACATTTTAACTTTTTGAAGAAATAGGTCGCACCAGGCAACGACGAGTTCCATAAACCTATGTGCGAACGACGAAACAGTGCCAAAAGTAAAATGTCTAGCTTAAGTCACCGGAGCATTCTTAATCACAGTAGGGTTATACCAGGGAAGCGTCTTGAGCTCTCTACTTTTTTATTGCAGTCCTTGACTACCTGTTTGAAGATTAAGAGATTGACCCCAAAGTTGCTGACGATACGATGAAGCCATCCGAAGAACTTTCAATCATGCCACGAGTACTTGATGTATGCGTGGACTTTAAAGAGGGAAATTGGAACCGTATCCGAAGAAAAAATAATACTACTTGTGCTGACCATTTTCTGATTCACAAATGCCTACTCCAGACATTTGTATTTGAATGGAACAGTGATTTCCAAGTAGTAGGGATCTTGGGTGTGATGTGACCAAGCCAACAATTTCGTTACGCTCAAAAGTTACGTTTCATCAAGCATGCCAAAAGAAAAGCTTCGCAATTTCAAATACAGGGGTTTTCAAACGGCGCGTTTTAAGAGTACTGTGGCGGCCATGTTTTTTGTGCGACAACTGTCAAATATGTTGATTATTATTATGATAAATGATGAAAAATCACCATTGCAAGTTGCACGATTGAACACCACGCCCAAATGAAAAAAATGATTTCACTTTTCTGGGTGCCATAATGCAGTTTTCTCCATAACCATTTTTGTTTTTGTATCTTAAAAACAATAAAGTATATAAGAATGTAAAAATAGAGGTTGCAAATTATGCGTTATTTCAAGCCGAACTAATATTTTCTTTTAAATTGGGTCTTCCTTTTCAATTTAATTCAATTATTATTTCATATAATAATCCTTCACACAAAGGAAAATCACGCCTCAAATCCCTGAATGCATTTTTTGTCCACTTTAAAATTGTATCCCAAAGATGCTGAAGCATTGAAGCGTGCGTTTACCTGAATTCATTTGTTTTGATCAATTCTGACTATACTGTTCCTTCTTTCCATCTGCAGACGGAAGCATGATCCTTATCTTTATTATTTGTCCAGTCCAGTAGGCTGCATCAACAAAGGACCATGTAGTAATAAATTTGATACGTGTTTTCACAACCGCATCCGTTATTTGCGCATCATTGAGCCAACAAGCATCTATCACTTTACGGTAATTGAAATGTTTACAGTTGCGTTGCCATCCTTCCCAAAAACCTACCTGCATCCATCTTTGTACCCCGCCATAGATTCTAAATTATATCCTGTGTTGTTGATGTTGATGTTGATGTCCTTTATTTCCTTGAATGAACAACACAAATCCCTAAACACATTTACACAAGTGCAGCTCGTGAAAATAAAATAAATCTTTTGTGATAATCATGACATGATGAGCATACGGGAGCGGGATTTTGGACGTGGCATTAAGCATAAGCACAAGCATCTCCATTGATCGGGGTCGTCGATTTGAAATTCAAGCTGACACTTACGCGCGAGGATTTCGTCGAAAAAAGCAATCTTCAAATCCCGAACAACGAAGATGGCGCATTTTCGGGATCACGGGCTATCCGTCAACCTGTGGTTTTCCGAGGATAGTTTATTATTCCTTATTTTTTTTTTTTTGGATTTTCGGATCGTGTAAGCCCTGCGTTAGGGTAGCTATTTTTAACCTTTCAGCTCATCGTCCCTCTGCTTAAGACTTTATAATGATCATGGCGGTAGCAGCACTATAGCTGGGAGTGATGCTCCGTTCTGTTTGATGCATGTGTTGTACATTTGCATCCCAACTTGCAGTGTTCTTAAATTTGAAAAAAAAAAAGATAATAATAATAAAAAACAAGGGAGAGATGAGGTTGTGGGTTTGAGTTTTGAAATCTGTTCAACAGATGTACGCTTGGGTTGTTGAGTCCTTCTTAGTTGTTCTTTTTTTAAGTCTGGAATGTATAGTTCAATGGTAGACCGTAGAAGGTAGACGAAGACCGACCGACGAAGCACGGAGTAAAAATGATCATTTGGATGCCATGATTAGGGTAGAGGACACAACAAGGTGTTGTTCGTGAGGTTGCTTTTGGTGGTTTGGCGTTTCTCCCCCTCCGCTGCGCTGGCTGCGCTTGTGGCACGCGTCGTTGATTTTTCAAATTTGAAGTTTCATAAATAATTTTTTTTTTTTAATGTGGAAAATAATTTGTTTCCGTATTTTTAGAGGATAGTGTAATTACATTTTGGATCGTGGATCTTGTTCCGTTTTTATATTTTTTTTTTTAGGAAAAATAATTGAAAAATTGTTACGCTGCCGAGCCGCCGTCGTTTATGGGGCTTGTCGTGTCGGGGCTCTTTTATCAGGTAACGTATCGTACGTGGTTTCGTCTTGACAACATTTTTTCTAGGTACTAGACACCCCTGTTGAATTGGAGAGGAGGTTTTTTTTTTTAATGCGTTTTTGAAAGGTATTTATTGAGATTAAAATAAAAAAGGGGAAGAAAGAGTTTCCAAATTTAGGCATAAGTAAAAGGAAGCATTTAAATATATTTTCTGTTACCTCAAAAAAGTATCAATTCGATATAACTGCATGATTTGCTTGTATTCAATCAGTTTTCCAAAACTACAACCGAAATTAATAAAATAAAGGATTTTTCATTACGGGCGGGTAGATGTTGAAATCGAATAAAACAAGCTATGTGTAAGTTATTAACAAAGTTCTTTTTGTATTTGTAAGTCCTATGAATACTTTTGTGTGTCGAATGTGACGCAAATGCCCACCTCAAATTCTTACGGTGGCACAAATCCGAAAGGTCCAATTTCCAATGACACTTGCGCATAGATCCTACTGAATTGAATTTAAGCGGTGGTTTGTGTTATGTTTACCTCAAGGGTTTCGGCTAATTGGGGTTTAGGAAACCCTACTTGCTATGTTCGTCTAGCAGCGACAAATTGCATGATCTTGGTGGTCGATTGACGTCACCTCTCGCAAATCGTTTATGCATGCAGAATGTCAACTGTGGCGTTTGCTTTGCGATACGAAGCACCGTTCTGCTTGCACCATTATGTTGACTAGGTTCGTATGGTTAAATATAAATAAGAAATTGGTTATCAAGCTATCATCGTCCTATAAAGCTCGCCTCACGTCTTTTTCGAAAAAAAAAAACACCGACCAATGGCGACTGCGGATCAAAATCTACACTAAACAGTTACGTTTCGAGGATGCATCGTCACTTAGTGTACCTCGTTTGGGTTAGTGTCATCCCACATAATATGGAAATTTTGCTTGTTAACATAGCGATTCATCAAAATATGAGCCTCACCGCTAAGGATGATGATTTTTTTGGGATCCTTTTCCAAACGCTCTGAATCACAGTCAGCGAATAAACGGCGTTTTCTATGATCATGAACTTTGAGCTCCTGGTTCATTTGTATCTTGAACGGGTGTAGACTCAAGTCTCGAAGCAAAATTTGATAAGTTGAAATCTACGATAGGAAACGGCAACCTTGGATCTGCGGTTCACTTTCATGGACCGCGGCAATGTTTTAGAACGCTCTCGCCTTTCTTTGACGTATGAACGTTGCCTGATTGAATACTGATTGAATACCGAACCGGTCGTATCAAATTGGGATACCTACCACTTTCTTCGTAAAATGGGCGAAACGCTAGCAACGTTTGCACTTACGAAAACTCATTTTGATAATAAAGTCTAAATCCTAAACGGATGGGCCGATTTGCTTCAAATTTGGTATTTTTTAGTATATGTTTGGCCGTCCCTCAGAATTTGTTTTAAATAAATGCCCGAAAATAATGGTACCTGACGTAAGTAATTATAAACGAAAAGTTTCATTTTCTCGAAAACGGTTCCACCGATTTTGATAAAACTTTCAGAATGTTATTTTTTTAGAACAATATATCTTTTGATTGGAAAAGATTTTTCAGAATTTGTTTTATAACGGTACCTCTCATAGGACCGGAATTTTCAAATCAATTTGTTTTGTTAACCTCTACCACCGATATCAATACAATTTTGGAGGGAGTCAATATAACTCTATTGATATGGAATTTCAAAATTCTTAAAAACTTTTAGATTTGCTTTTTAATAAGTTAAAAAAAAATGATTTGGTTATAGAAATATTTTGGTAACGCGGTAGAATTGTTCGGGGAGGAAGAGTTAAATGCCCCCGGAAGGCCCAACGTGTATTTTCGAAAGTCTCAACGTCGATCAACAGATGATGAGCGTCCCAAGGATGATAACTATAAACTTCCCACTTCAGACTACACAATGGGGAAGGAAATTATCGCCTACACACTTTCCTACCCATTCCACTTTCGTTTGAAATGTGTTGGCTGTCCTTTTTGTCCAACCTGTTAACTACGACGGACTTCTTAAAGACTTTTAGCTCTGGTAACTGCCGACG
This sequence comes from Platycheirus albimanus, assembly GCA_916050605.2. NCBI lineage: Eukaryota > Metazoa > Arthropoda > Insecta > Diptera > Syrphidae > Platycheirus > Platycheirus albimanus. The sequence goes on from OU696696.1 coordinate 72,637,964, forward strand.
CGCCGCCGAGGCTGTGGTGATCTCCTTTTTTATTTCCGATTGATTAAGTTATGCATTCGTAAAAAAAAAAAAATTGTTTGGACTCCTACGATTTTGATAAAGCTTTCTGAGTGGTGTTTTTATAGGAACTATAAGGCAAGTTATGCGTTCGTAAAAAAAATAATCAAACATAACATTACGATGATAGAGAAGCCGAAAAGAGTGGGTCCGACAATTCTGTCTATCTATCTGTCTGTCTGTCTGTCATTCTTTCCGTATGTCTGTCTGTCTGATAGTTACCTACAGCCTTAATGGCTGGACCAATTCGCTTCAAACTTGGTGCATAGAATGATTATGGCGTCCTACAGAGGGGTTTTTGGAATTAGCATTCTACCTCTAAAACTAACGGTTTTTTAGTAAAAAATTAATTTTTCTCAAAAACAACTCCTACGATTTTTATAAAATTTTCTGAATAGTGTTTTATGTGCAAACTTTATGTTTTGGTTGGAAAAGATTTTTCAGGAAACGTCTTATAACAGTACCGAAAAAAACTGTTTTTTGAAAAAAACTGTTAGAATGATTTAAAAAAAAAATTGTTAAATTTCTAAACAGTAAACGAAATCAGATGGCTTATTTAATTTAAAAAAAAAAAAAAACCTTTAAACTAGTGATTTTAAAGTGATCAACAAAATTCCATATCCTTTTTCCTTGCTTTTTTCCAAAATCTCAAAGCATAAGGCCACTGTCACACATTAGAGCCAGTTTGTACGACTCAGTCATGCATACTTTATTTTTAATTGAGGCCAAAATATAAAAGTTCTTCAATTCGTTAAGTGTTTTTTTTTTTTAGGACCAAGTTTAATATGTAAGTGAAGTGTGCTTAGAAAAATGCTAATCGGCTCAGTATAGTTCGATAGATCGAAAAAACCTGTAATTGGCTTACAACTTTCATGTGGGTGCGGTGGCGTAGTGCGTAGTGCACTAGCTCCTCACACGCTAGGTCGCTTGTTCAAGCCCTGCTCGGGCAAAAGTTCTTCAAAAATTAAATTGAACATAAAGCCATTAAGCACCACTAAAGGAGTCTGATGATCGGGTTGGTCCCCGTGAAATAGCTATAACTCCAGCCTATGAACTTGGTGGTAGCACACACAAGTTGTTGTTGTTTCATTCTAAATTTTCAATTGTAAATTCGGCAAGCAGCTGCCTTAAACTGCGAGTATAAAATTTCAAACAAAAACCTCCTTTTAATATACATATAAGTTTGTGCATGCTTTTACCAAATCATATCCTCAAATTCAAATTATAAGGTGGTGGGAGGGTTTCGGTTTTCGAGTAGAAACTAAAAATTACCAAGAACAATCGAAACATCACATGTCGGGATTTATTAAGGATCAGGGTTGCAAAGTGCTGTTTTGCCAAAAACAGAAAGTTTAGTTCAAATCGTATTAAACTTTTTTTCTAATTTGTCAAGCAAATGATGAAATTGTCATTTAGTTCCACTTGGCTTCTGTCGTTTCAGTCTTTATGCCCAACATTGAAGAAAATATAGTACAGCTCGGAAGTGGTTTAATAGGTTTAGAACTTTTTAAAAAAAAAAAACACAAAAAATTCGAAAAAAAGAATGAAATATTTATTTGATTCGATAGTTTGAACCTTGCAATTTAATGTTTAAAGATAATTTCATGCAAATGTTGACCGCGGCTGCGTCTCAGGTAGCCCATCCGCTGAGTCCAATTTTGGCATACTCTTTCACACATATCGGCCGGTATCTCACGAATGAATGCATTGATGTTGGCTTCCAGTGCGTCAATCGAAGCGGGCTTGTCCCTATAGGCATTAGCCTTGGCATACCCCCACAAAAAATAGTCTAATGGTGTCAAATCGCACGATCTAGGCGGCCAATTGACCGGCCCGAAACGTGAAATTAACTGTTCACCAAACTCGCCTCGCAATTAAGCCATTGTTTCGCGTGCTGTGTGGCATGTGGCACCGTCTTGTTGAAACCACATGTCATGCAAGTCAAGAACTTCCATTTCGGGCAAAAAAAAGTTTGTTATCATCGCTCGGTAGCGTTCACCATTGACAGTAACGCTGCGATTCGCATCATCTTTGAAGAAATATGGCCCAATAATGCCGCCGGCCCATAAACCGCACCAAACAGTGGCTTTTTCGGGATGCATTGGTAGCTGTTGCAATGCTTCTGGCTGATCTTCACTCCAAATGCGGCAATTTTGCTTATTTACGTACCCATTCAACCAAAAATGAGCCTCATCGCTGAACACAGTTTTTCGATAAAAAAGCGGAAATGAACACTTCGAACCGAGCACGAATTTTGATAGTAAAATTCAATAATTTGCAAGCGTTGTTCATTTTTGTAAGACGATCCATGGTTAAATTGCAAACCAAACTGAAGCTGTTTGACAGTGACACAAGGTACTAAACACACGTCAGCTGTCAAAACCAGTGTTGCCAAAACCAAACCAGCTAAAAAATCACCCTACCTTCTTTTTACCCAAAGAAACGTCTACCCTATGTGATTGAAACTCTATTATTAATTATCCATCCGCAGAGAGTGCAATCAGAAATTACTTAAGCACTCAATACGATGACGATGTTGCTCATTAGAGTGCCTGGGCCTATACACAGAAACTCACCGACCAAATGATTATCTTCACAATTATCAAGAGCAGACACTCAAAATGGGCAGTGGTATTTGAAAACCATTAATGTTCAACAGTCGCGCTTACAAATTAGATGAGGTTCCATAAGGACAAGATCAGTCTGTCTAAGACTACGTTTACGGGCTTTTTCCTTTATTCATAACCTCTAGATTTACCAAAGTTATATGTTTCCAAACCTTTTTATTGCGATCCCCTTAAAATATACTTGCAAGCGTATATATGGGAAAACAAACACACTTTTTTGGCACACTCAATAATTCGTCGATAAGGCAGTGAAGTGTGCTAAGTGTGTGGTTTTTACCGACACATGAAGCAAAAACATAAGCGAGAGCTATAGTACGTTTTCAACGAACTGTCAAGCAGAAAGGAAAAATTCAATAACATTAATTTTGTGTGGCCAACAACTGCTGGTGAAATAAAAAAGGCGTATGCCACGCCCAAAGTTGAGACTTTTTACTTCCAATACAATTAGTATGAGCTCAGTGACATTCAATTTTAAGCTAGCAGGTCGATTTGAACAAAACAAGACAAAACTTAAATTTTTGAAAATTAGATTTTGAATGGAAATAGGAATTATGGGTGTATTTAACAATTTTTGAAACACACTCTGATACATAACCAAGGTATACAAACCGAAGTGAATGTCATCAAATGCCTTACACTGTTGGATCAAGAACGGCCGAAGAAACAGGTGAACATTTTTGCGGCAATGGGACAGTTCTCTAGCATTTTCCAAGCGCTAGAGTCAACGCTTTAGGAAAATGTGCAGAAATAAACCTACACAGGAACTCTTTATTCCTGAAGCATCAGTTCTAATTTTCCAAAGTACATGGTGGGCCATAGAAGTCATCCATCCGATGTTGTTTGGCTCTCTTTTTTTTCTAAATAAAAAACTTCGATTCTGTTTTTTGATTATGTTTATTTGAACCTTTAGAATTGTATTGGTCAAGTCGAGAAGATGATATTGGACAAATGGGCGCCGTCACAATTGATTGCCATACGGGCTCGTTTTATGGCATTTTTCATCACTTCGGCGAGAACTTCGGGCGACAGATTCTCGCACTCGTGTCGAATGTTGCCCTTGAGGGCTTCCAGAGTCTCGGGCTTGTTCACGTAAACACGGGACTTCAAAAAATCCCACAAAAAAAGTCTGAAAAGGTTAAATCGGGCGATCTTGCGGGCCAGTGCAAATTGCCAAAACGAGAGATGAGGCGACCTGGGAACGCCGCCTTCAGAATATCGGTTAATATTGGTTCATGTATAGGTCCATGGCTTGTTCACTTGTATTCTGCATCTGTCTAGACCACAAATGTCAAAACAGATTTGACATTGGGGGCCATTTGCAAAAATAAGAGCATCTTCCAATAGGGTGATTTCTTTTGGCCCACTTTGTAGTATGGGTTTGTCTAGAAAAATTAAACACATTGAGCCATCGAAAAACAATCAATGTCTAGGTCTACTGGACACCAGGTCAAATCGTTTGTCGAGGCAAAGAAGAGATTGACGGTTGGGGGAAAACATCTCTGATCGGTCCAGGACTCTACAACGGTTTGGAGAGAACGTGATCAAAAACAAAATCAGATCAAACGGGGAGACTAAATGATTCTAAAGCTCAGGCAAACAAAATTCTTAGGTACTTAGAAACTAAGGGTGTTTTTTTTTAGCTGGTTGTTATCTATGGTTTGACAGTTGAGAATGTCAAACTGTGTTGACATTTCTGTCCGATAAGGTTTGGCAATTCATAAGTTTATGCCGACAAACCAGCAATTCTTCAAGCATTGGATTGGAAGCCAATATTCAAGCCACCATTGACGCCATACGGCCAGATTTATTGGAAAAAGTAGCAAAAAATCAGACTGATCGGATGGACTATGTTACTCGTAGCCGCGGTAGACATATGCCGACAAGATTATAATAATAAAAATTAATACGAACAATATTTTTGCCTTGCATTATTATTTAAAAGTCTCAAGCTCTTAAAAAAACCACCCGTTACAACCAAGAGCGATTTGTCTCATGTTTAAACTTAAGTAGAAACAGCCTAAGAATCATATAACGGGATTCCTTACTTGGCACTGCAAACTAAAAAGACACCCAGGGTTAACAAGCAGAAGATACAACATGTAGATTTTTCGAAAAAGTCTAATGCAGAATAGAATAAAACATCTAGGAAATTAGCAGATAGAGAAGTCCAGGTTACCTCCTTCAAAAGTACTACGTGGCATAAAACTTGAGGAATTCCTGTATGGTGAGTATTTTCATCGCGTCAAAAGTGGACATATCAGACACTTTTAAGGTCGCAATAAACATAACCCCAAAATGTTACCAAGTAAAAAGCTATTTTTGTAACCTGAGAAATTCCCATCAAACCTCAAAACAATATCAAATGTTTTGAAAAATAGATTTTCTGTGCAGTCCTTGTAACCAATTAATACCTTGCACATCCCAAGGCTTCCCTATTAACGCCCTTAAATTTAAAACCAAGCACTCAAACAGGATCTTAAACAGTGTATAGATTACCGCACATAATTCCCAACTCAAAACATCAATAAATCAAAAATTCCCACTAGAAATGAGGAGACATCAATCTAGTACGATGGTCAATTATTGTACAGTGCATTTTCCCAGAACCTTCTTCAAACAACCCCTGTGTGAGCCTCGCTCGCTATGGAAAATGACTTTCCCTTTAGACAATTTATTTTGATATTTAAGGGATCTATTAGTAGCTTCAACCCTCTTCTTGTACTCAAAGTGCATATTAATGAAGGAAAAAAGTAGGCGTTCACAACATGAACATCATGGGTATACAAAATACAACAGAAAACGCCACCACAAAAATTGCATTTCCCATGAACGAACACAGCGCCCCCGCGCCGTTATGATATGGCACATAATGGGATCATAATCGCGCCTAAGCCAAGAAGAGCACATTTTAGAATCTCAGTTGTGGATTGTGGTGCGTCGCGTCACCCAGTTGTGCCGTTGTGTTGTTGTGTATTGAGAGAACTCTACCAAGCCAGCTGGGGTCATCCATCAATTTGATTCTCTATCATCCACCACGACCAGCACGGATATGGGAACTGCACCAATTAATGTCTTCCATTTGTATATATTGAATCCAAGGACTGGGCGCTGGGCCTGATGATGGGCAGTGTGAGTGCGGGCTTCAACTCTGAGATTCGCATAAATGTCAGCAACGACAGAGCCACTCGCTATGCGTAATCTATCGCACATAGTCGCAATCGTCAAGACATAAACTGAACAGAACCACCACCAATCCCGAGGGAAACGGACAGCTTCATTCTGATTCCAACTAATCTAATGTGACAGCGCAAAGAAATATTGAATTTAATTAAGGATTTAAGTCAAGGTTTCCCATTTGTGGCAGTCAGTGTATTATGGTAGCGTACAGCTCCATCTATCGTTGTCGGGCTTTATTAATTAATTGCATAATGGCGGTGAGCTATTGAGCTGTTTGCGGTGTATCGCGCAGTTTAGGTATTAGAAGACCGGTGATTGCTTTATATATTGCCCCACACGGTTTGACCATACATCACTCCATACCTCGACAATATTGCTGATATGAGCTGATAGTGGTTCCAGAACTTCTATTGAATTCAAATGCGACGACGGACGAGGACGAAGGCAAAGACGAAGACGAAGGCAAAGTGTTTGCTGACCATTTTTGGGACAATCACAGTTGTAATAAATTATTCTGCACAAATCAATTACTGTCGCGCTCCGGTAATTTAGTATTCATTATTAATATTTTCGGATGGAATAATCGAACGGTCCAAAAAAGGAAGGAAACAATCGAGTTGGTAACTTTTTTTTTTATTTTTGTTGACTTACCTACGGACATCTTGGATGGGGTTACTGCCTGGGTACAGTTTGGCAGCAGCAGCAGCGGCTTCTAATGTCGTTTTTTTGTATTCGTTCTTCAAACCAAAGTTGTATACTTCCGCCGGATGAACGAAGAGTTCCGTGTTGAGATTTCTTAATTTTTATTAGGTTGCCTGCGGAGAAGGATGATAAGACAACAACAAAATAAACCATTAATATTTATTTTTGAATTTGTTTAAAATTAAGTGTCAGGTGTGATTGATTAATTAATTCATAAGTACGAACTACAAATTGTTTTTTTTTTTTTTTTTTTTTTTTTTGGGGTATGCATCACCCTGTTCAGTAAAAATTTTATGGGTGAAGTTGTAATTCGTGTTGTAAGCAATTAACTTTGTAGGGCTAGGGCTTTCAAAAATAGTTGATCCTAAAATGGTTGAAGGTTTAAGCAAGCTTTCAAGTCGTTAATTATAACAAATTGGTCAGACCTTCTTGGTGATGACGGTGACATAGTTTTGATTGTAGGTAGTACCTTTGGAATTTTAATAATTTAATGATCGTATTTAAATGCTGACATGGTACATAGTTGCCTAAAAGCTACATAACAATGTCAGTATTGTCATTCGCATGCCCTTAAAATATTAAGCTTTGCAAGCAGTTCAAAATATGTACATTCTTGTAAAAGAATGAGATCACCTCAAAGTGTTTTTTGAAAAACCTAAACTTGCATTCACCATTGTATAAGTTTTTTTTAGAGATAAAGAACTTTAAGTTGGCAACACTATTTTAACTGGCAGACATTTTGTCAGCTGTCAAGTGATTTATTTTTAGTTTGGTTTGTCATTTCGACATGAATAGACTGACGTTTACACAACGCTTCCGCTTCAAAATTTATTTTGAAAACCATGGTTCTGTTCGAAATACGAAATTCATAAGCGAATTTTGTTTAGCGATTAAGCTCACTTTTGGTTAAAAGGATACGTCAATAAACATTATTTGGAGTCATGATAGTCCGCAAGTGTATGTTGAGACACCGTTACATCCACAAAAACTGACTTTTTGGGGTGCTTTATGGTTTGGTCGAATAAGTGGTCCGTACTTCTTTAAAAACGATGCTGGCAAGAACGTAATAGTCAATAGTGAACAGTGTAGAGCCATGATTATTGACTTTTTTCGTTCATCAATTGAACAACCGCATGAAGTGCAGGAGCTGTGGTTTCAACAACACGGCACAACATGTCACACAGCTCGTTCCACAATTTATTTGTTGAAGGAAACGTTCTTACTTACTTACTTAAGGAGGCACAGACAGTCCATTGTGGACCACGGCCTCAACCAACAATCCTCGTCAGCTAGGCCGGTCCCTAGCCAGTGGCCTCCAGTTGCGCACACCAAGTTGGTTGAGGTCGTTTTATACCTGATCGCGCACCTTAGATGGGGTCTTCCAGAACTGCGTCGGCTCTCCGGGTTTTGCTTGGATGATAACATTCGCCGCAGCGTTATTGCCGATATACGGCCACAAATGTTGGAAAACGTCATCAAAAATTAGACCTCCAGATTAGACTACGTCTGGGCCAGCCGTGGTGGTCATATGCCAGAAATTATATTAAAATTATAACGCCAGAAGAGAATCTTTCGAATAAAGTAAATTGCATGTCAATTTAAAACAATCATCTTTGTTTTATTCCATATGTCATGTCATATGTGTACCTCTAAAAAACACTCTTTTCTAGGCTAGACGCCCAAATACATTTTGTCAAGGAACGTATTTTGATTGTTCAAGTTCAAGTGGTCTAATACTGAGTTATAATATAGACTGCCCGACAACCGATTAGCGCCCCCTATGCGTCTTGTTTTTAGAGCTTAATATCAGTATCAGCTAATAAAATAAACTTTTTGTATCGAATTTTTCAAAAAATGAAAGTTTATAATAACGTAGTAGCTCATTGAATAATATTTTAACAAAAATTAAAAGAATTGAATGTGAAAAATCCACTTTTCTTTGCGACATTTCATTAGAACCCTCCTTGAAAATGCCGAATAACGTAAGAAAATGGGTAGAAAGTACCCCCAGATAATTTTTTATTTTTATTCCATAAATTAGTAAGTTGTTTACAATCGAATTAGTAATGTGTTGTGCCTCCACGGTGAACTATGACCTCGTACGTCCTGTTGGGTAAGGAGTCTTTATATAATCAAGTGGTATAGTCTCCTATGCACTTTTTATTCCTTGAATTAGTTCCTACAACCACCCATTATTTTTGAATTTTTTTGTATCCCTTAACCCAAACACCAACCTACTACCCCCATATACAACCACCAACCAACAGCCCACCATTTTTGACAATTTTTCCTCTGCCCGACAATACCCCCCCCCCCCACACGCACACCCACCACCACTTACAATCGCCAACCACCCAACTCCCCTCCAACTTTATCGACTTTCTATGCTAAGCATATATATAACGTGACTGTGACTGTGACACTTTTTCGTGTGCGCTGTCAATATATTCCGATTTATTAGACGTTATCACGTCAAAAACCTTTGTAAAAGCATGCGCCCGGACTGTGCGAAGAATGATTTCTAATGCTGAATATTCAAAACGCCTAAAAATAAAACAAAAATCACCTCTTAACCACCTTCGAAAGATGCAAAGCCTCGATTTTTCGACTTTACTAGCTTAGTTTGCATTAGCTTGCTGGAACTTCCATTCCAAGGTTCCAAAAATATCCCTATCCAAACCACTTTTTGATTCACTTTATTGTACTTTAAATCCCTTTTAAATATTAATCGATTCAATTAAACTTTGTCGTCAAATGCTGCTGAACTTTGCCTGAGTTAATAGTAATGATTTTGAAACTCAAGATCTATTTAAAGAATCGTCTATTCACTTCCAATTCGAAGGAAGACGCAACATCAGCTAACAACTTTGGTAATAGCGATTCTGAGCACACACAATATCAATCTCATGTTATGAAATAAACTCGTTCCTAGCATGATGTGGTGATCATTCTGAAACGAATCAGTTTTGAATATCAATTAAAAATTAAACTTTAAAATCGAACAAGTGTTTGCAACAATAAATCAAAACATTTATGCATGTTCGATATGTTCGATGATGCTTCGAAATAATTAATTGAGTATTTCCTATGAAATCATCGATGGATCCCTTGTAACATTTTCCTATCTACACAAAACAATAAACAAAATAAACAAAACAAGTCCAAAAAATGGTTTAATTTTGGCTCAAAACTTAACGACATGACTTGGCCAAAAACGGTTTCTCAAGTTATAAAATAAACCACCCAGGCACGATTTCTCTTCTCATAGGTACCTAATACCTACTTCTCGTATATCTTTGTTTTTGTCATTATAAATTCTTTGCCACAACTGGATGGAATGGAATTCGCACGTGATATTCTATTTACCGCTTTTGGCAATTAAATTAGCATTCAGCAACCATTTTGAGAATTCTGTCGAAATACCTTTGTTTATCGGAATTTTTAATCGACTTTTATTGAGTGCGATATTTTTGTGCTTACAAGTGCATAATTACATGCATTTTGTTGTTAATTTCGTTTCGAAATTGCATTTTTAATGTTTATTTTATTTGTTTTACTTCAAGGGAGTTCAAGGAAAATTATTTCGAAATTGAATTGAGAACAGTGGAGAGTGTAGAATGTAGATTGTAGATTGTATGAGGGGAAAACATTTTCAAAAGAAATTGAAGGTTCCCATTCTCAGGTTCGGATTGTTTGTAAACAATGTTTTCGATAAAATGTGCTGAATAGAGAAGTGGGAACCTGCCGATGGCGATGATGGTTTGATAAGTTAAATAGCTTTGACGCCACCTAAATACGGGAATGTAATAAAGTTTTGCTGGATATGTATTTCTTCATACATAATAATTAAAAAGTTTTGGTTAAAGCTTCCACGAATGAATAAATCAGACAAGGTGGATAAGACACTGGATTTACATTTTTATGTAGGTTACTTTCCATCCCTCCAAAATGAATTATTCCTCAGGAAGATAGTTTGAACGTATTCGGATTTTCAAAAATTTCAGGCCTAAACGGATGAACAGATTGATAAATGTGTGCCTAAAGGCGCCTCCACTGTGTGGTCCAAGGTAAATACGCTAAACATGCGTGTCCAATTTGGAATCAGGTGCCTATTATGAGTCTTAGCTGATAATAACAATTGGAAGTTATCAAGACATGTTTGGCATCCTGTGGGGACAGAGGATTAACATATTTCGCACGTTTTTCCAAACAGCATAAGTAACGAAGAGTGGTTATTCGAGAAGGCAGTGCCCAAGAACTGATTACGACTATAACCTTACGAAAAACATATTGATTGGTCAGAGAGTTGAAATAATGTGCACGACTGCGAGTCGCACGAACTTACTCTTATGTTTGTCAGTTGTCATACGGCTTTACTGGCTGGGCACAATGTTGTAGCTGCAGCAGTAGTACGTAGCAATGTCAAGTTAATGTCGAAAAAAGTAGCGCACTAAGCAGCATGCACGAATACAACACTGAACATAACCAAAAATCTTGTTTGCCATTTTGGTTTGTTGTTGTTTTGCAACGCAGCACATTCGTGAAGTTTCTGCATACTAATTTTTCGCATAAAGTATTTTTTTGAAAATTTAAAAGCATTTTTTAAAACCTTTTTTTGATGTGAAATATTTATTGGCGCACCTAGGCAGTAAAATCGATTGTAATCGTCACGAAAAATGGCATGACGCTCGATAAAATATTTCAAAGTGTGACTGCAGAGTGCTGGGTGGTCGTTGTTGGGGTGGTAGTTGAGGATGGTGTATGGGGGGTTATATTGGGGAGGGGGGGATTGTCAAAAATGGTGGGTAGTTGGTTGGAGGCAAAAATTGACTGAAATGGTGGGTGGTTTGTTGTATGTGGGCTGGGTGTTTACTGGTGGAGGGTTTATGTGAGGGTGGTGTGTGGGGAGGTGGTTGTAGGTGGGTTGGGTGGTTGAGGGTGGTAATTAGGGGGAGGGGGGGGGGGGTATTGTTGAAAATGGTTGGTGGTTGAATGTAGGTGGAGTGGGTGATAACTGGTAGTGGAATTGGTTTCGGGTAAGGGAGAAAAAAAAATGAAAAAAAATGGGACTCTTGATGTGAAACATCTTTTGGCGCACCTAGGCAGTAAAATCGATTGTAATCGTCACGAAAAAGTTGACAAAAATGGTGGGTGGTTGGTTGGTGGTTGTAGGTGGGGTGGTTGGTTACTGGTGGGGGGATTTGGTGTAGCTGGGGGAGAATAGTCAAAAATGGCGGGTGGCTGAAGGTTGTGTTGGTGGGGGGGTTTGACGAGGGATTTGGGGGTATGTGAGACAAAATGTACAAACATGGCGGGTAGTTGGTTGGGAGTTGGCGGTGGCGTTGAGGGTTTGTAAGGGGGAATATTGACAAAAACCGTTGGTGGTTGATTGTAGGTGAGGTGTGTGGTTGCTGGATTTGGTGTTTGGAGGAGGGTGAGGAGTAAAATGTAACAAATGGTGGATGTTTGGTTGGTGGTTCCAGATGGGCTGGGTGTATGTAGGTGGTGTGGGGGACTTGGTTTGGAGAGGGGGAATAGACAAAAATGGAAGGTGGTTGATTGGTGGTTGCAGGTGGATTGGTTGTTTACTGGTGGTAGTGATTTGGTGTGGAGGGGAGGGTGAGGAAAAATTTGTCAAAAATGGTGGATGGTTGGTTGTAGTTGTAGGTGGGTCTGGGTACATGGTGGTGGTGGGGGAATTAAAGGGGTGGGTTGAGGAAAATTTTGTTCCTATTTATAAATGAATATAATCTGTAATAATTTTGCGGTCGTATATCGGCAATAACGCTTCGAATGTGGTCATCCAAGTGGTCAATCGTTTCGGGCTTATCGGCGTATACTAGCGACTTCACATATCCTAGAAGAAAATAGTCAAGCGGCTTTAAATCGCACGATCTTGGAGGCCATTGATCATTTCCTTCAACAAATCAACAGTGGCACGAGCTGTGTGACACATCATGGTTATTCAATTGATGAACGAAAAAGTCAGTAATCATGGCTCTATAGCGATCACCATTCGACTGTTACGTTCTGGTCAGCATCGTCTCTGAAAAAGTACGGACCAAGAAGAAAGAAGTTCGGGTAGCAATATCTCATCTAAAGTCTATCAAAGCTTCTCGAGCGGATGACCTTGCGGGAGAACTCTATCAAAGCAACGGGAGATGACTTGGTAAGGAGGAAACATCAACTCTTAGCATCTTTTAGCATACCAACAGTTTCTATAACACCACATTCTGGAAAAGACTCAATAATATCGCGTATACCATTCAATGTCATTCATTGACTTGTGAAGTATGTTATCCCTCATGGCTTCATCGATATACTGATAAGAACTATCATCTGTATAAATCTGGAGTAGGACTAATGAACTCAAAACTTTTTTGCATATCAATAAAAAAAAAAAACACTCCCCAAAAAAAAGGAAGGAGCATGAGACCTAGATAGATGCATTTGTTTTGATTCGTTTTTCTTTTTGACTCATTGCCCTATTTAAAACAAAATTAGTAAACTTTTAAAAATAATTGTGCTTGCATTAATCATGACTTAGACGGAATGCTATTATTATTGTTGTGATTAATTCCTCAAACATTATCAAACCAATTATTTTCGAGTTGAATAGTTCATTGATTCATCTGAACGTGAGAATTTCCAAAACGATACTTTTGCTCTGCTTCTACCCGTACACCACATCTCTTCTCCTCAATACTTTGCTTCTGTTCTTTTCAAGTGACCAGGTCCAGTGTCCGTCCAGCATCCAGCCTCCAGCATAATCAGTAGTTGTTGCTCAATTTTCTTAAACTCTCCACATTAATACTAATAATTCTGAGCGTTCTCACTCATCCCAAATCATACGCAAATTTTCCTCATCTCAAAATTAACAAGAGTAGCATTAGCATGCCACAGAGTGGCAGGCACATAGCATCAGAATTATTTAGCAGAAAAATTGCCTTTAAATTGCCCTATCGAAATCAGTACGACCAGACCACAGAGGCGAGAGATACTATAGAAGAGTGGGAGATTATTCAAATCACAGTGTTGTCAAAAAGTGGTAGTTTTTTTTTAACTTTTTGTGAAAACATTATATTTAATTATGGTGTGGGGACATTCGGAAGTTGTTTTATTATCAAAACAACGAAGACTGACATTTAACATTGCCATTTCGGATCTGTCCAATGGAATCAATGGAATCTTCAAGGTGAAAGACGCGTTGGAAGACCAATGAAATCCTGGAGGTCAACTACTCTTAAAAAAAGCTGAGTTCCAGAATTTGGTGTCGTGGGCACAGTTGAGATATCGTACTGCGAACAGAGCGAGATGGAAAAATCTGGTTTGATGCCTTATGGCAAAGGAAAAGTTAAAAAAATTAGTTCGTTAAGGGTCAGTTGCAATAAGGGTTCTTAGGCTAGAGTGAACTATTGAATAAGCTAAGAATCTGGAGCGTTAAATCACGAGTTAAGGCTAAACCACAGTTGTTAAATTGATCAATTTAGTAGGGACTTTATTTGAGTATAGGTTTTTCAATTTGATGAGATTGAACTCAGCTGTATTGACAGCACTGTCGCCACTTCAGTTGAAATCCCTTAAAGTCTTATGAGAAGTTCAATAATAGCTTTGAAATACTATAAAAATACGTCAAAAATATGTTAATTAAAAGAAGGACTTTTTATTTAGAGAAATATAAAAAAGCACCTAAAGGCCTTAACTGTGGATGAGTCGAAACAGACAACAGATAAAGATGGCAAGTTTTACAACTGACAGGAAAGTTACTAAATATTGTTGTGCTCAGCTGTCATTCAGTTTTGTGGTTGAAATAAGATTACCATTCAACTTTGTTTCTCCAAATCTACTCACTCAATACATTTTGGATGGAGTGATAGGTTTTAATTTAGTACCCCGGGGCGTAGTGGTTAGTTTGTCGGACTGCCAAGGCGATGGTCCTGGGTTCGATCCCTGACGACTCCACCTAAGTTCTTTTTCGGGGTACTGCCTCTTACGAGGAAGTGACAAATCCTCTATATCAACGCACATACAGGAATGGTTGAGAGTGTAAGTCACAGGCCCCGGCCCCCACCCCGCTTGGAGCTGTTGTGCCAACAATGATGTATGTATGTATGATTGGTGTTAATATTCCAACACCTAAGTAGTTGTTTAGTAATTCCTGGTGCGAAATAACGACACTTATAATACTCATGTGCTTCGATGAATCACAGAATTCACCACAAAAGTATTGCTTTGGCTAGGATTTTTTCCTCGGAAATCATTAACTAGGCCTGCACCCACAAGAAGCTAGAAATAAAACACCTTAAACCTTCTTCAAATAGAAGGTATATAGGAATCGAAACGTCATCAGACAACGGTATGCCCAATTCATTTCTGGGGACTCATAAGTCGCAACAAACACATACTCGTATGAGTGAAATGAGTTGTTGAGATGAAATCGTTCTATTGGTTAAGAAATTACACTTCTGACGATTGTGAGAATGGAATTTCGCTTCTCGATTTGAACTCAGAATCCACTAAAGAGGCACAAATACATATATAACTCAAATTTCTGGTAAAAAATATACATTGGGGAGTGTCTACTCTCATGCAGCATTGCCGAAAATCTTGGTAATGTCAATGCATGTGTCATACTGCTGAATCCAAATCTGATGATATAGGCGCAAAGCCCAGCAACGATGTTGAATAATACGATGAAGGCGTAGTTTCTACTTGGCTAATGTCAAAAAAATAACAGCTTCAAAAGTGACAACTACCGAAATAACGGGCTATTCAAAATAACACCTGTTATCGGAGAACCTTATATTTGTTATATTTGGATAGAAATGGCAATCAGCTGGTACGAAAAGTTAAATTGTACGAAAAAATAAATGAAAACATTTTAATAAAAAGGATTAGTTCAGTTGAAATTTTTACTAGCAATACAAATTCTCTGAGTTGGTTCCCATCGATCAGTATAGCATTTGTGTTCTTAATCAAATCATACCGTATATACAAAAATTTTCGCTTAAAATTTTTTTCTGATCGCTATAACTGGCCCTTAAGTATGGTTACCTTAGCGCTTTGCCAAACATACCTAATGATGGTTGACATAAGCCCACAAAAAATAAATAAAATGGAAATAGCTGCGGGTGGCAATGGAACAGTGGATGTAGTGCTTGGTTGCTCAACCTGAGAGCTGTGTGTTCTAACCCAGCCGAGGGCAGCAATTTTTATTTATTTCCCAAGTTTCAACTGGATGCCACCCGTGGAATTTCCATGAGATAATTATCACCTAAAATCTCAAACCACTGTACCACCTTTCTTTCCTATCTTTCTATTCCTTCTCTTTTCTCGCTTGCACATGTTAATTCATTATAAAGGTATTAATATCCCTTTGAGTGCGAGTGCATTATAAAAAAAAAAAAGGTTAGCGGAATGAATTCCAGTAAGCAAAACAAAATCTAATGAAATGTTTCTTAGCAATACACTTAAGAGATTCAGAAGCTATGTGTCTTTTTAAAGAAGAATTTTCCTAAGATTTAAACTGTAGGTTCGCAGTTCTGTCGCACACACATCGACAAACAAAGCCCCCACAGTATTATTGGACCAAATGTTCATCCTTCTAACTTTCAATATTAAAATAATATCTCGTTTGACTTTACGCAAAAATTTAAAAAACCCCAAGCCCCTGAACGGCCACACTGCTCATTTCAAGTCAGCAGCCGATTGTCATCGCATCATCTCAGTGCATTGAGTTCGCATACACATCAACAACATCACGTTCGCGATGGCTTCGTATTTTTGCACCCCCGCTTCACTAAATTAGTATTTCCGGTAGAAAGACAGAAAGACAACCAATTTTTTCATTTACAACAGAAAATTATGAATAAACACAGAAAAAAAAGTACTAAGTACTTCTAAATGGAACTTATAAATTTAAAAGGAAAATAGGTCAGTAACTGTAATAAGTTGTTAATTTTTTAAACAACAGCAGCGATTATGATGAACTCACCCTTCAAATTAATATTCTAACGGGCTGCACTTAATTGTTGAGAAAACAAACAAACCTTCTGAACAAAAAAATATATAAATGCCCTCCGCACGCACTATAAATCACTTTTGTATTTTTTTTTTTTTAATTTATGCGATGTCAAATAATTATATGGGGTATCACTTTGAAAATTTATGTTTTTTCCGTTAATGTTTTTATTTTTATAATTTAATTTTGGATACCACACGACACTTTTTTAGCGAATTTATCTCGAAGATATGAACGGAACAAGGACAGACTATTCCACCCACACTTTGTAGTTATTGTGTGATGATAGAAAAACATGCGTTTTCAACTAAAGCGTCGTTTTTGAAAAATAAAAACAAATTTATGGTTGTTTTTTTTTTTTTTTTTTAAAGTCTGAAGGAATTTCGCTAGCTGCTCTCTCTAGTTTTATTTTGAATTTCTTGCACCTTCACTCTGTGAGAGCAAATTAAATTGAAAACGAACGACCGATGATGGCGATGATGATGACGATGATGATGAAGACGAAGACGGGCAACGTGAAGAAGACGGTTTTTTTTTTTTTTTTAAATATATTTTAAGGTACGCGTATCGATGGGCAACTATACGCTACCGCTAGAGAATACTAATTACGCGCAAGTCTTGGCATTTTTCAATCATATGCGATCAGTTGGAGTAATCCATGCGATGATGGACAGCTCAAATGTATCTTTCACTTGTTCCAGAGATAGTTTGCCTATCTATTCGAGACCAGTGTGTTGAACGACAATAAAAAAAAAAAAATGTTGTCGTCGTTCTTATCCGTCCCTTCGTCGTCGCGTCCGTTGTCGTCGTGATTACTTTCGATTAATTTGAAAGTCCTAAAGATTTTTTTTAAACGATCGTCCACCCTTTGCACTCGCGTAAAACTTGGCAACGGATTTACTATAGTCTCTCAGAGTAGCACTATACAGCCAGACGACACAGACTGAGTATCCCAGAACCCAGACCCAGGTCCCAGAGCACGAGCGAACTTTAGAGAATGAAATTTAAAAAATAATGCGATGGCCGACTGGTAATGGCGGGCGGGCGGTTGGACGCTCTCCGGCAATGGCAATGCACAACAAAAAAAATTTGTTTTTGTATCTTATTTTTTCGTGTACACATTCGATTTAAATTTTTCTCAAATTTTCTTTCTTTTTTTTTAATTAATTTTAGTTTACTTCAAGCGAGAGTGTAATCAACAGAGAACGAGAGAATGAGCTCTAGCCTCCAGCTCTAGCTCTAGCTATTGGGACTTTTGAAGTGTATCTATACTCAAAAACATGTGTTTTGATAATATGGAATGGACTTTAATGACAGAATATCGAATTCATGACTTTACAGACTTGTCGTTTGTGTTGGTGCTCATATGCTCAATGCTCACGTAGCTTAGGGTTGAAATTTTTGGGGGATATTCCATTTAAGTTTTTATTGGATATTTATGTGGGTAGCTATAGCTGTCCATCACCATGTGTGGTTTTGACGTTGTGTTTCTAAACAAATTGACCCAGATCAGTAATTGAAAAAAAAAAGCAAATTAAGTTATTCTTGAGGCGTACATACAGGTGACCAGCATGAGATCATAGCTTTATGCTAATGAGGGTGGTGTTGTTTGAAATAATCAAAAACGAAAAATCAACGAGATCTTCTCAACTTAGGCTAGAGGCGATGGTGGTCACTTGAGCAACCAAACTGTTTCGTGACAAAAAAAAAAAAATTAAAACAGTCTGTCACCCAGAAAAAATAAACTACAAATAAAAGGAACCCAACTTTGATTTAAACGAATTTTGGAATATTTTATGTTTCAAAACAAAGTGACACGACTTTAAAGTTTAAAGTTGCTTATTAATGTTAAAATGTTTCACTTTAAAACTAGAATGATTATATTTGACAAAAAGGTAATTGAGAAAATACACTGATATAAAAAAAATTGGCATACCTTGAAATGTTGCAATATTTTTAAGTGGTTAAGAAAAAAACGGTTTTTTGTAATACAGTGCTTTTTATTAACGTAAAAACAAGTAATTTAAAAAAAATTGGAAGAATTTAGAAAATAAACACATATTAAAAAAAATGTACAAAACTTAAAAAATTATCATTCAACACATCAATTGACACAAGAATATATAGACAGCATGCACAAAAAAGTGTCACAATGTCACGTTCCGTATCTGCTCTGAGCTTAAAAAGTCTATAAAGTGGTAGGGGAGGGTGTTGGGTGGTTGGTGATTGTAGGTGGTTCGTGGTGGTGGGAGTGAGGAAAAAACTGTCAAAAATGGTGGGTGGTTGGTTGTAGGTGGGGTGGGTGGTTGTTGTTTGGCAAAGAGGGGAGGAAAAAATGTCTAAAATGGTACGTGAACTCTTTTGTGAACTGGTTATCACGTAAAATAGTCGTCCGTAAACCGATTTTACAGACAACCAAGTTTTTTTTTCGACGAGTCTCTTTAAAAGTGGGTATTGCCAACGCGAACATCAATCAAAGCTTTAATTCGACGTGGTATACCTTGGATTAGGTTTCTGGCCACCGTGTCGTCCAAATTATCCCACTCCCTTAGCAATGCAGATTTTCACCAAAAATTGGTGTGAATGGTAACGCCTTATTCTTTGAGTATGCTGTTGATATATTAGCTACAATTTACCGATCTTTCTACGATGCACAGCTCGGTTTTTCCAGTCAGGAAAATTCCTGCACAAACCGTAACCGAACCTACCCAAAAGTTTTCCCTTTGGGCAATCGTCGCGGAAGAATATCTCGCACCTGGTCGTCTCCAGAATCTGTTACGTCCATTTGGAGATCTCAGACAAAATCTGAACTCATCAGTAAAGAGAACTCTGGTCCAGTCAGCCTTGGTTCAAACTTCGTGAATGCGTGAAAACTCTAATCGGCAACGCTCGTGCTCTACCGTTAGCCGCGGTACTATAGCAGTTCTTCTTGCTTTCAGACTACCTACCTTCCACTAAAAGTCAACTAACCTTTTGAGCATTCACAGTTGTTCCCCTTACCGTTTTGAACCTGTGAGACTTTTCAACCGCTGTTGACGCTGAGTGAAGGAGTATGCTTTTCTGACCCTTTAGTTGGCTTTTCTGACGGTTGGCTCTAGTTTTCTGATAAAGAGAGCGGAAAACTCTTCGTCCATTTTTAACTAAAGCTACTGCGCTTGCAACTTCTTCTGATGTAATTTGCATTTCTTTTTCACGAAAATAACAAAAAACTAATAATTAATCCAATTGCAATAAGTCCATAAAACTTGACTCACCAAAACATTTACAGGTTCCCAAAGCCTAAAGAAGTATACTTAATGACAAGTACGAAAAAAAAACGACTTTTTCTTACTTACTTGGTAGACACTCGTAAACGCAGGACAGAAAAGATCAAAATACCAAAGAAAAAAGTAAAATATCAAACTTTCCAAAAAACAGCAGCATGTTGCCATAATGACAAAAATGAAGTAAAAAAAAATATGAGTGCGCCACTTTTTTGTGACTCAGTGTAGTTTTGCTTACAAAAAATTTCGTTAAATTAACAATACGTCGTAACCAAGACCAAACTTAGCCATACAGCAGGGAATACAATTACTAGATGCTTTTTTTCTGTCTGATTTTTGTCTTTGTTTGTAAGTTCCATTTTTGTATGGGCGTTATATTTAGTAAAAAAAAATCGTTTTTCAGAAAAGTTGATAACTGTCATTTTCACGATACTCAATTCATGTTATTTGAACGAGACTCAGGACACCACATTCAACTTCTGTTGGGACATTTTTTCGATCAGCTGCTGCCTGAATGTTGTTCGACTTGTATTTTTGTTGTAATTGTATCCACAAAAACTATAATTGAAAAATAAGAACCCTGTTGTCGCGAAAGATCATTTTTTTGAAAAAAAAAAATTTGACCTCGCCCTAAGTTACCCTGAAGTCGATCTAGGTATTTAGCTGGAGCAAGTTGGGGTAGCCAATCAGCTGTTGAATTGACGTTTGCAGTCAAGCATTTCTTGTGTGGTTTTTTTCTGTATTTGATTTTTCATTTGATTTGTTCGAAAAAAACTGAAAGAAATTTAAATGAATGCATTTATTTAAAAAAAAAAGTAAATCAAAATCAAATAAATAAAGCAAAACTGAAACTTTTTGATGTTGTGCGGTGTGGTGTGGCAAATCTGCAGCCTTAATGTGACTTTTCGAGAACCAAAAAACAAATCAAGAAAACCTGGTTTGAACCTGGGTAAACTTCAAAGAACAAAACCACTAATAGCATTTTATATTGGTTTAACTAGAGAATCCACTCATTCTGAAAAGCAAGAGAACAAACAATAGTTCTTCTGCTCAGTTTTGGCACAATGTCTATTCGCACGCACCAGTTTAACAAGTTTTGCCAATGTCAAACTGGTGTTTAAAGGGAGTTTTACTCGTTCATTGTATTAAATACCGCTCAATGCTAACCAACGACTGCTATATCATCAGATTTGGATTCAACAATAATGTCACATATCGACACTGTCAACACATTTGGCAATGCTGCATGCGAATAGACACCCCACAATTAATATTCTAAGGCTAATATTTGAGTTTTTTTTTTTTTACCAACTTAATATTCACTCAAAAACGGCTCAAATTATTTTTATAAAATTTTATGTGTGTAATATTTTAAGTATTTTTAAAAGGTGTGGGACGACGAGTCTTCCTGTCGATGAAACTCCTGCAGAATAAGTTTGAGGAAACTCCAAGTCTAGATGCGTGTCAAGCCATGAGGTACTCGTAGTGTCCAGTTATGATAGCAATTACGGACCTAAGATAAGATCTGATAAGATACAACAAACATTTACAACGTTTTGATCCTGTTCTGACCAGATGTGTTCATTCGCTAGAAAAGTGTGTGCTCATCTAAAGTTTGTTTTCCTTATGCCATTTTGCTTAAGAAAAGTTTATATTCATCTTTCTGGGTGAAATTGGTGTTGCAGTTCCATTTTTGGCGAGTTCATCGGTTTTGCAGTTTCTCGAAATTTCTTTGTGTCCCGGGAACCAAAAGGTGAATGTAAAGCTGTTCTGACTTCTCCATTAATAAGCAATTGCTGAGTTTGTGGAAATAGCACCGATAACTTTGTGAATATGTGGTAACTCTTTTGTCATATGTGCCTATATGACATCAAAACTGTTGAGATATAATACTTCTACTTGTTAAATATACTTTGCTATAGTATATCGTAATATACTCTGTTTAGTATATCTCATTTTTAATATTTTTATATCGTTACTTTTTATTGAAACTCTGAATAAACAACATCATTATTTGTATTATATTAAATCTTGTGTATTACTTTCTGCTGGACATATTTTCAATAGGTTATGGGCCCAGGCATTGCACATTAAGATAAATATAATATAAATAATAATTGAAAAGTTTCAAGAGTTTGGAAAAGCATTCGTTGCCTTAATAAAGAGTAAAGAAAAATTCGTTAGAATAAAAAAAAAAATGGCTCATCAAGATTCTATTGAGAAGTTGCGTGGTAGTGAAAATTACCATAGCTGGAAGTTTGCTATGCAGAATATTCTCGAATTCAATGATATGGAAGGAGCTATTGCGGATCCTGTGACGGAGACAGATGTATCAAAACTTAGGAAAGCAAAAGCGAAAATCGTTTTGTCTATTAGTGAATCTCTCTACATTCACATTCAAAATGAGACCAGCGCATCGGAAATTTGGAAAGAATTGCAAATTTTATATGAAGACAAAGGACTAACAAGGAAGATCGCTCTTTTGAGGAAGTTGACAAGCATACGTTTGGAGAATTGTGATTCCATGTCGGATTATTTAAACCAAATTATTGGAACGGCCAACAAGCTGGCAAGCATTCAATTCGCTATAAGTGCAGAGTGGCTTGGTGCCATAATGTTGGTGATGATTTTAAACCATTCATCATGGGAATCGAAAGCAGCGGTACGAATATAACTGGAGACGAAATAAAGGCCAAACTATTAGATTGTGACTATACAAAAGTCAAAGAGGGAAATGCTTTTATTGGTGCAAGGAAACCCGATTTTAAAGGTCACTCTGGAAGATTGAATTTTAAATGTTATGAGTGCGGTAAAAAAGGACACATTGCAAAAAATTGTACGAACAAAAGGAAGACAGTTCAAGACTTCAAGAAAAGTTCAACGAAGAATGCATTTTCTGCAGTATTTTCATGTCGATCTGAAAATAAAATGAACTGGTACATCGACAGTGGTGCTTCAAGACACATGACTCCGTACAAAGAATATCTCACAATACAAACATAAGAAAGTCATCGGTTGAGGAAATTGTAACTGCCAACGATCAAAAAATGAAAGTAGCTGAGATGGGCAACACAGTATTACGATTATGCCAGAGAGATATCGATGTAAAAGATGTCTTGTATGTGCCGGAACTCTCAACTAACTTACTTTCTGTTGCACAAATCACAAGAAATGGCAACAAGGTTTGTTTTGATCAAGATGGGTGCAAAGTTTTGAATGATGATGACGAAATTCTAATACAAATTCAAGAAACGGGTGGTGTTTTCAAGTTAGAAAGCCAAACTGTGATGTCATGTATGATTGCAAACGAACCATCAAAACTTATGACATGGCAAAGACGTTTGGGACACCTTAACTATGCTGACCTATGTAAGATGAAGAATGGAGTTGTTAATGGACTTGAATTCAAAGAAGACCCAAGTGTTTTAAGTCGATGTGAAGTATGTCTGAAAGGCAAGCAATCACGTGCACCATTTAAAAACAAGGGAACTCGTGCTAAGAACCTAATAGACCTGGTTCATTCTGACTTATGTGGCCCCATGGAAAATAAGTCTATCGGAGGAGCAAAATACTTCTTAACCTTTATTGACGATTTTTCCCACAAAATTTTCAGATATTTTTTGGAATCAAAATCGGAAGTCTTCGACATGTTTAAGGAATTTAAACAAATGGTGGAAACTCAAACTGGAAGAAAAATCAAAATCATTAGAACGGACAATGGGACTGAGTTTGTTTCCCAAACCTTTCAATCCTTTTGTAAAAGTAACGGCATCATTCATCAAACAACAAACCCCTTCACACCAGAACAAAACGGACTAGCTGAAAGATTTAACAGAACGATAGTTGAACGACCCAGATGTATGATTTTTGACGCTAAGCTGGATAAATCGTATTGGGCAGAAGCTGTCAATACTGCGGTCTATGTGATAAATCGATCTGTCAATTCTACACTAGTGTCGAAAACTCCTGAGGAAGTTTGGTCTGGGTCAAAAGTTGACTTGAATGGAATGAGGATCTTTGGGTCTCCTGTAATGGTTCACGTACCAAAACAGAAACGACAAAAATGGGACTCAAAATCTGTAAAAATGCTTTTTGTTGGATATGGGGATACAACGAAAGGATACCGGTGCATCGATCCCTTGACAAAAAAGGTTCGAACTAGTCGAGATGTGGTTTTCATGGAAACAGATTTCAAATGCACTGAAAATGTCCCTTTAGTCGTCTGCGATAGTGAATCTTCAGTGGGGGCAGAAAACGAAATACACAGAAGCATTGAAGATGAAACTTCGATTCGTGAACCGTTTGATGCTAGGACTGATGGAGTTTTGGAAAATGACGATCCGATAAGTCCAAGTCCATTGCAATTGCGAAGATCAGAAAGAACACCAGTTCCAAGAAGATTTCCTGATTTCGTAACTTATTCAACGATTGCAAATCAAATCAAAAACGACCCTTTAACCATCAAAGAAGCAAGAAATAGTGAAGACTGGAAAAGTTGGAAAGATGCAATAGATAAAGAGATGCAATCACTATCGGAAAATAAAACTTGGACACTTGTGGATTTGCCAAATGGTCGCAAAACAGTCCAATCGAAGTGGGTCTTCAAAACCAAATATGATCATGACGGAAGTGTTATTTGTCACAAAGCAAGATTAGTGGCTAAAGGATTTACACAGAAGTACGGAATAGACTATGATGAAACATTTTCACCTGTAATTCGTTACACTTCTATTCGATTTCTGATTGCATTAGCTGTAAAAACAAAAATGAAAATTGATCAAATGGATGCTGTCACTGCTTTCTTACAAGGTGATTTAGATGAAGAAATTTATATGGAGCAACCCGAGGGATGTAATGATGGAACTGCAAAGGTATGTAAATTGCACAAATCTATTTATGGTCTCAAACAAAGTAGTCGGCAATGGAACAAAAAATTAGATGATGTCTTAAAGTTATTTGGCCTTATTCAATCAAAAATGGATCCTTGTGTTTATTTTCGCCAAGATAACAAACTAATTATTGGTGTTTACGTTGATGACATTTTAATTTTTTGGAAGGAGGAAAAACTAAGAGATAAGCTGAAAGAACACCTTAACAACGCTTTCAAAATGAAGGATTTAGGCAAGGCGAAAAGTTGTATCGGGCTCAAAATTACTTATGGAGAAAATACAGACGATATTTGGTTGGATCAATCTGCATATATTTTGGAAATTTTAAATAAATTTGGAATGAGCGAATGCAAGCCAGTTGGAACCCCAAGTGATCCAAATCAAAAACTTTCAGTTGAAATGTGTGATTTTCGGAAAGATGAAATAGAAAAGGTTCCATATCAAGAAGCTGTCGGAAGTCTTCTTTACCTCGCTCAATGTACGAGACCAGATATTGCTTTTGCAGTGAATTATGTCAGCAGATTCAACGCAAAGTATGGGAATGCACACTGGATTGCTGTGAAGCGTATTTTCAGGTACTTGAAAGGCACAATACATTTCAAACTGCATTTCTCAGGTACAGAACCCATTGTTGGTTTTTCGGATGCAGATTGGGCATCGGATATTGATAAGCGTCGTTCATGCACGGGTTATGTATTCAAGCTCTGTGGAGGTGCAATTTCATGGACAAGCAAACGACAACCTACAGTAGCATTGTCGAGTACTGAAGCGGAATACATGGCGTTGTCAGCAGCAGTACAAGAAGCAACTTGGCTCAGACAATTTTGTGCAGAGGTTCATGCGAAGAGCAATGGTCAACCAATAGAGATAGCATGTGATAACCAAAGTGCTATTAAAATAGCTGAAACCAATTCTTTCAGATCAAGATCCAAACATATTGAAGTTCGTCATCATCACATAAGAGATCGAATAAACGATAGAACTATTTCTTTGAAATATATACCAACTGAAGATATGGTAGCAGATAATTTCACCAAAGCTGTTACATGTCAAAAGCACATGAAGTGCACTAATGACATGGGCATTTATATTAAAACTTAAACTTTTATTTCAATGTTTTAATAAGTGGGGGTGTTGAGATATAATACTTCTACTTGTTAAATATACTTTGCTATAGTATATCGTAATATACTCTGTTTAGTATATCTCATTTTTAATATTTTTCATATCGTTACTTTTTATTGAAACTCTGAATAAACAACATCATTATTTGTATTATATTAAATCTTGTGTATTACTTTCTGCTGGACATATTTTCAATAAAAACACAAAAACGGCAGCCATTGTTTTTGAAACCCACCCTACACAGACCGAATTTTTTAAGATCTTGTAGTTGGGCTCACATTAAATAATAAAACGACAGCAGAAATTTACCTAACCCAACAATGAGAAGAGCTTTATTAACTGTGTACGATTTGAGTACCTATCTTGTGAAAAAAAAAGTTCCACATACGCCACAGTGTACGGTATCCCAGAATAAGTAAAAATAAGGCGACAACGAGATCCTTACATCATGCCTAGGTTTTGTCCACAACTCCAACTTCTACAAATCAGCTTCTTTCAAATCAGTTGACTTTAAGGCTGGCTTTGGCCTTTCGGGGTGTCGTTGGGTTTCCCCCAGTGAAGCCACTTTTTCTGCTTGATGTCAACGTATACTTTTGGTTGTCCAGTCCTAAATCATAGTTCATTTTTGGGTTTGGTTTGTGGCTATGCTGGATCTTAAGGATGTTACGCAGACAAGGGTTAAAAATCGCGAGGTGTTAACATGATTGACTCATAATCAACCACTGTGAAATTTCGAGTGATGATTCTTGAGCGTAGATTCGATCTTATACTTTATACTCTCCAGAATGATAACTGCTATTAACTTTGGAAATACGGGCAAGATGGTGATATATACCTTGTCAGTTTTTAAAATTCTTGAGACCATCTTATTCGTCCCGTTTTTCCATTTCTTTTGAAAGGTTTCATTTTTCCAAATCTGCTTTCAGGAATTCGACAGAAATGCCATCAAGTCCAGCTCCACTTGTCGGAGGAGTCTGGCATTTCAAGTGCAATTCCAATATCTACGTGTCTCTGGTAGTTGGTGATTTGCAACCGTACTTTGGGTTGCTCAATTTTGCTTGAAATAATACTAGTCGATAAGGCACAATTGTGAGAAGAAATTAGTTTAAAAACTTTGAAGTAAGTGTTCTTTTTTAGTTTGAAAAATAAAAGTCCTTCTTCAATTGATTCTATTAAAATCCATCCAGTACTTTGTTAATGGAATTACAACAAACATGCACTCTCATATGAATAAAATAAAAAAGGATACATTAGCCCATGGAACGACACAGATCTATATCAAAAAAAAAGTTCACCATTATTGCTATTTAGGCCATTCACCTTTCAAACTGGCCCCCCTTCCTTAACAGACCGAACTAAATCATATCCAAACACCCAAACATTAATAAAAAAAAATTAAATTTTTCTCAGTTGAACTGGCTGCTGCTCGCATAAATTAAAACAATTCAAATCACAGCCCCTGACAATTCAGATAAGATAACTTTGACCTTCTGCAACAATTACTTGCGACATTTGTTTTACTGTAATTTCGATTAAGATTCTTTTTTTTTTTTTTTCATTTTATTTACCCACTCACAGTGATGATATCTTTTATCTCAATGAAAATGATCTTACGCTTAATAAAAATATACATTTTTTTTATTGTTTAAACTGCGCAGGCTCTTATAATGAGAGAAAGTATCTTTTTGCTTCTCAATCTGTGCGTCAAAGTTGAGCATCCATGTATACGAGTAAAATTTACCCTAATTTTCGAGAATGATGTTGTTCTCTCTAATGCGATTCAGTTTTTGCATTCCTTCTTCTTTATAATCGCGGCGGACTCTGGGGGTTATTAATACCCTTATCATGAATTAACAGAGTAGGAGCGTTTAGGAAAAATGGATAGAAGATACCGATGCCTACGAGACTACTGTGAACTCTGGAACCTATCAGTAAACTTTCGTCAAAAATAAAACAATGATTTAAAAAAAAAAAAAAAAAAAAAAGGAGGCGGAGTACGTGCTAGGAATGAGAGTTAGCATTATGGTGGAGAAAACTTAGAAGTGGTCAAGAAATACATCTGGAGACAGGGTTGTTTCCTCTCTATATACAAACTCTTAAGCTTCACGCGGATTATACATATACATATGTAGATAAATGGAGATGGAAGAAGGTCGGCTTCCCAGAAGCCAGAAGAGTTACAAAAATTGCAATTTCAAAGCGAAAACTATGGTTTAAAGAATGGAACGAGCTGGCGATTTATTGTGGAAGGACTTATGAACTCAATTTTAGAAATGTAGCTGAATGCAGAAAGATGTTCTATGATATTACTGCGGCTATGAATAAAGATATAACGCAAAGCTGTATAGAAAAGGCGAGACAGTCTGTGCATAGAGAAATCTATTCAGTGCTGAACTATCTACTCGAAGAAAAGTCCTATTTCATTTCAATGAACAATTTAATACTGAAACCATCTCTACTATCTTTCGACCAAGAGGTGAACTGTTGCGGTTGAACTTTGTACCCCATAGGGAGGACCTGCCTCTAGTTTGTAATCTATGCAATGCTGGAGTAAGAAAAAATATAACCCATTTTTTAGGTGAATGTGCGATTTTACGTGAAATAAGAAGAGCATACTGAAATGTACACTATCTCAACAGGAATGAAGTTATGGAACTCTTAAACGGAAAAGACTGGGTACAATTCTATGAATTTTTTAAGGATCTACTTTGCTAAAGCAATAAAATTATCAACGAGCTGTTTTAGAAGTTTTTATTTAAAATTTAATGGGCCCTATCGGGAATAAAATGCCGTGGGAAACATTTCCCATATTCGGAAAATTGGTATCGGGAACAATGTTCGGAAATCCGTGAGGATGTGCTCATTCCACGCATTCCCATCATTCCCACTGATATCTATGGCTTTTGATTTTGAACGACTGCAGTTCCCGATTCGACTTGCATTTTCAACGACTATCAACAAGTCGCACGGCCAATTACTTCAAGTATGCGGTTTAAACTTGGAAAATCCGTTTGTCACATGGTAAGCACACGAGTCGGCCTGCCAACAAATTTATTTGTTTTTGCTGAGGACGGAAAATCAAAAAAATTAGCCGTCACGGGACGCCGGGCAAATGTGAAACATTCAAGTTTACATTAAAATTCATAATTTTTAAAAACCATCAAAGAAAATATGGAGTGAAATAATTTTTAATAATTTAGTGTTTCGTTAATAAAATGAATATATTTGTCTTACTATTTTATTATAATAACAATTATAGTCCGGTCAAAATAGACATTTCGGTTTGCAAAAATTCGCATAAAGCTGAAAATTGGTACAGACGTTGGGAACACCATTTCAAATAAACTAAGCAACATCCCCATCGATCCGACTGGCGCCTTAGAAGTAATTCAAGGTCAAAGGGTCAAATAATAGGTTTTTACAGTTTTTCTGGTAAACGGTAGGATTTATCAGAAAAATACATGAGACAAAGTTGTAGATCATGAAATTACCTACAAAACTATTAAAATCATTTTTTTGTAAGAATAACCATTTCGGAGATATCGTGATTTTAAAACTTGAAGGAGTCACGTTCTTCATGATATGCTCATATATGCCACATGCATAAATTTAGTCCAGTCGACAGGTTGGAAAAAGTGGGTGAAAGGTGGAAATAGGACGGAAGCTAATGAAACTATCAGATATTGTTAAAGGATAGTTAATAAGAATTTTACGAAGTTTTGGATCTCGAGGGCCCTATGAAATAAAATGCACGACTGGGTCGCACGAACTTGCTCTAATGTGTGACAGTGGTATAAGGGTTTGAGATTTTGATAAAAATAAATTTTTCAAAATTCTTAAATAAATACTTAAACTAATTTGAGCTGAAAAAAAAGTACGCCATTTTATTTCTTGGATAAATTTGAATTTATGAGAATAAATTTATAAAAATCTGTGGAGCGGTTTTTGAGAAAAAAAGTTTCTTTTGAAAAACTTTTTGAAAAAAATTTAAAAAAAAATTCAAAAACGCCAGTTTATAGGTATTCAGCAAATACATTTATTTAAAATTTTTAGAAAAAAATTTAATAAGCAGTTTTCAAAATATTAATTTTAAAATTTTTTTTTTTAAAATGCTTTTAAAAATACAAAAAAATATTTTTCAAAAATATTGGTATGCAATACAAATTGAGCTACCTACAGCTATATGTGTGTGAAATTTCGAAAGAATCGGTTGAGTCGTTTTCGAGTTAGTCGAAAGCAAAAAAAACGGTCCTATGGAAAGTACCGTTCTTAGCCATTTTAAAATTTTTTTTTTCAGCCATATAATTGGTCGAACCTAAAAACCAACACTGATTTTTTTTAATTGAAATCGTTAGAGCCGTTTTTGAGAAAAATAAGCTTTAACGTAACGGTTGTATGGCAGGTACCGTTATTTTTTGAGCTAAGAAAAAAATTTCAATTTCCCCTCTGTACAATACCTAAAAAAGTCTATATACCAAGTTTGAAGCAATTCGGCCCACCCGTTTGGGCTGTAGGTCTCTATACATACAGACAGACAGACAGACAGACAGACAGACAGACAGACAGACAGACAGACATACAGACGGACAGAATTTTTAGACCATCTTTTTTCGTCTTCGCTATCATCGTAATGTCATGTTTGATTGTTCTCAAAACTTTTTTTTCGACGAATGCATAACTTGCCTTATAGTACCTATAATCGCAAGTAAAAAGAGAAGGGGGAGGTTGAAGGGGTAACTGCAAAATGTTTGACCTTGCAATGGTTTTTCCTCAATAACTTTTTTTCGTACGTTCTATAGCAAAAGCATTTCCATATTATAGTAGAACGTCAAATTTTCTACAATTGTGTTAGTACCAAAATTGTTGTATGTTTATTCTTTACCGAGATATAGCTCTTCGAAAAACAGGTAATTTTTCAGAATTTGCTAAAAAACTTCCAAAAAATTCAGCTTATTTCTTCTAATAGACGAAAACTGGTGCGAGGTTTTTGTATGACGAGATTTTCATACTACGATTTGTGCTGTTTAATAGTTTCTAAAAAATGTCGTATGAAAATCTCGTCAAACAAAAACCTCGCACTAGTTTTCGTCTATTAGAATAAGCTGAATTTTTTTTGGCATTTTTTAGCAAATTCTGAAAAATAACCTGTTTTTCGAAGAGCTATATCTCAATAAAGAATAAATATACAACAACTTTGGTACCATAAAAATTGTAGGAAATTTGACGTTCTACTATAAAATGGAAATGTTTTTGCTATAGAACGTAAGGAAAATAAATTACTGAGGAAAAACCGTTGCAAGGTCGAAAACTTTGCAGTTACCCCTTCCCCCTCAACCACCTCTTTTTCAATAGGGCTCTCGAGGTCCAAAATTTCGTAAAATATTTATTAACTATCCTTCAACAATATCTGATAGTTTCATTAGCTTCCGACCTTTTTCCACCTTCCACCAACTTTTTCCAACCTGTCGACTGGACTAAATGTATGCATGTGGCATATATGTGCATATCATATAGAACGCGTGACTCCTTCAAGTTTTAAAATCACGATATCTCCGAAATGGTTATTCTAACAAAAAAAATGATATTAACAAGTTTTGTAGATAATTTCATGGTCTACAACTTTGTCTCATGTATTTTTATGATAAATCCTACCATTTACCAGAAAAATTGAAAAAACCGTTTAGTTAACCTTTTGACCTTGAATAACTTTTAACGCACCAGTCGGATCGATGGGGATGTTGCTTACTTTATTTGAAATGGTGTTCCCAACGTCTGTACCAATTTTCAGCTTTATGCGAATTTTTGCAAACCTAGCACTATTTTTTTGTCGATTTTGACCGGACTATTATTACAGATTAGGTATATTCATTTATAAATAGGAACAAAATTTTCCTCAACCCACCGCCCGCCGCCATACACCCAGCCCATACTACCAACCAACCATCCACCATTTTTGACAAATATTTCCTCATACCCGTCCACACCAAATCCCCGCCACTAGTAACCACCTAATCTACCAGAAACCACCAACCAACCACCTTCCATTTCCAACCACCAACTCCCAACTCTAGTACCGACCATTATTGTAAGTTTTGTCTCCCCCAACACCTTCTTCAAAAACCACCCCAACCCCACCAACACAACCTTCAACCACCAACCAACCACCCGCCATTTTTGACAATTTTTTCTTCATCCCCTAACACCAAATCCCCACCCGTAACTACCCACCCCACCTACAACCACCAACCAACCACCCACTATTCTTTTCACCCCCCCAACCAATTTCCCACCAGTTACCACCCACCCCACCTACAACCAACCACCCACCATTTTTAACAATACCCTAGCTCCCAACCACCCATCCCACATAGAACCCCCAAGCCCCAACCAACCACCCACCATTTTTGTCATTTTTTTTTTCATCAACACCCTTCCCCCCCCCCCCCCCCCCCAACAAAAATCCACTCATCAGTAACCACTTACCCCACCTAAAACCACCCACAATTTTAGTCAATTTTTCCCTCCAACCAACTATCCACCATTTTTGACAATTTTTTCCACAGCCCCACCCCCTCATCAACCACCCAGGCCTACCTACAACCACCAACCAATCATCCACATTTTTTGACAATTGTTCACCCCCCCCCCCCACCTTAGCCCCCTCCACTACCACCCCACCCCTCCACCACTACCACCCCACCCCCACCAACGACCACCCAACGTACAACCACCCAACACTTTCCACTTTGAAAAAAATTTATCAAGCGTCATGCCATTTTTCGTTACAATTACGATCGATTTTACTGCCTAGGTGCGCCAATAGATGTTTCACATCAAAAATATTGTTTACCCCAACTTCAATAATAAAGTCTGCAAATTTGTTTGTTCTTCTTCTTTCTTTATGCCACTAATTATTAAACAACCGCCACCAATTTTGAAGCATTTTTTAAATTTCCGGCAGTGACGCGCCGGATACCTTCTGGTAATTTAATAAATAAATAGTTGCATACAAAAAACCCTTAGTTGTAATTTAATTGTTCTTAGAATCTAAAACTTGAGTTCAATGTCAATAGCGCTTGTGCTTTTATATGTATATATTCAAGCCCCGTTTATTTAGCTTGATCCCTGTGATATTTATTCATGAATTAGAAATCTTCTTTTCTGTCCCTCGTTTTTTTATACTTTTTCGTGGTGTCATCATTTATTGTTGTCACCTCCAAATCACTTACAGATTTTTCCTCGAAAAAGTCTAAATCATCATCGTCGACAATACTTCGGTCTTTAAAAGAAGCCTTATTGCCTTTGACTTGTCGCCTCGAAGACTTGCTTGAGATTGAAAAACCACTCAGTCGTATGTACTTGGCTTGGAGATCCTTTACCCATGTTGTGTCGGACCAGTGGTAATAGCTCAGCACGAACACGCTCATAATGAACATCAAGTTAATACTTATTCCTATAATAATATAAATGGGAAAGCATCTTTTTGGTTAGAATGGACAAATGATCATAAGATGGGAGAGTACATTACTTACCAAAGAGAGCCGAGATTGTAGGGAAATTGAACATTGCATATCGAAGGCCCGTGAAGTCGGCGCTGATGTGGAGTGTAACGGTATAAAATTGAATTTTGTGCGACTGAATCTCAACATAAACGTCTGTGATAGGATGTTGGCGCTCCTCAAGGTAGCGCGAGAATAAGACAACGGGGACTTTTTGAAATTCTTCTTTAAGACCAAGTACGAAAAGTGGACTGAGAGCCCAGGTTGATATCGTACGTATGAGCGACGATCTATATCGCAGCATAGCTGAACGACACGAATGTCCACGAAGCAATGATTCAATATCGCGCATTTCGGCGCAAACCATAAACATTCCAAGTTCTTGATTCTGCGGCGACTCTGGCATGTCTATCTCTATTGATACTTTGTAAGCTTGACCAACCATAAGAAGTTGTTGTGTTTTTGTTAAAGCGACATGAGCGTGAGGGAATGTACATGGTCCATTTGTGTCCAAGCATGTTCTTTAATAAAATCAAATATTAACTTATTCTTTGCAAGACAAGAATTCAAGTATACTCACTTAAACTGCATGTGAACTGGTCTAATATGCAACATTGCAGGCATATAGGCAAAATAAAAAGTAATATAAAGGAATACAGCACTACAGATAATAATGCCGAAAGCAAAGCTTACAATTAAAAGCCTTAAAGTAAGGTCCTTCACTGTTATAACTCCATGCTTTGTTTTCGAACGAAAATGCAGGAATATGTTGGTCGTTAAATTTAGGGCCGGTCGAATAAATAACTTTCGCATGATCCCAAACGGATCAACCAAGAAGATTATAAAATTCAAGAGACTCATATTGAATATGACACTATTCTATTGAACGTCCAACGAGAACGGATGAACTTTGTATTAAAATTAAAAACTTCGAAATGTATGGTATCATTTTCCTAATCAATGGTCAAAACTTTATCAGAACTCAATTGATTACAGTTCTAAAGGTCGCGATGATATGAAATCTATAGTATTCTGGAGAACGAGTTAGGCATGGGCAAAAAATATCGATATAAAAAAAATATCGATAATTTTCCCAAAAAATTTCGATATACATCGTCGACATTTTCAATCGCGATATAGCAATATTCGATATTTATTTAAGAGTATCGAATTCGTATCAATTTTGATTTTTTTTAATGGCGATTTTTATTGGTCACGTTAGATCAATATTTTTTGATCTAAGATCAATGTTTTTTGATCTGACAGCTAAATTTTAATTTCCTTTTGTCAACAAATCAATTTTTTTTTCGATCTAGATCAATATCTTAAATCTCATTTTTTCGAGATTTAACACATACCACAATACTGTTTGACATTTCTCGAACAGCAGACTTTGAAGTTTTGTTGTTAGCATTGCGAGAATTGTCATTTTGACACACACAATTACAAAAAAAATCAATCTCGTTTTTGATCAAACATCTGACATTAAAATCTAGGATTACCAATAAAAATCACCATGAATTTGTGTTGACTGTTTATGCTCCTTGTGCATCGTTCGTTAACTTTATAAAATCCCGCCACAGTCTTCTTTTTATGAAAAAGGAAATACAATATAACAGTAATTGGCTGCTTGCATGAAAATACTATATCCACTAATACAATAAAACCATCAGTGTGAGACGAATATGATCCTGCAGTTAACAGACACTTAACAATGTTCACAGCACACAAACACATATACCTTTAGCTCATAGACGTACATATATAATTGAATTGCCAGCAGTTCACGCCTGTCATTTCAGAAGTCACCCCTAAATACTTAATTTGCCAGGCTTCTTCGGTGTCTTCCGAAAGAGTTGCTTCTACCTTGAATCTTTAAGTAGCCGACAAAAGAAACCGTTTGACAGGCGAGCACATCAAAAAAATGATGCTCCTAATGTCCATATCTGATGACTACTGATTTGACTTGACTAATCGTAAACATAAAAAATACTATTTTCTTAGTTTCTATGTTCTTTTTTACGAATTTTGAATGGTTTGGGAATTCGTATGAATAATCATGCGAAAACTGACGATATCGATATTTTTCACTCGATAACTTTCGATACTGTTTAAAAATATCGATAGGTACGATAAATATCGATATATTTTTTCACTTGCCCATCCTTAGAACGAGTAAGAGATAACGCAGTTTTTGGCATATAGGTACTCGTTCTCCAGACAACTATGGGGCTTTATACCTTTTGACAGCTGCCAAATCTCGAGTGTCATTTATCGAACGTGGAGGGCAAACAAAAGCTAATTTGTCTGCAATTTCAAAGAAATTTTTAAATATTTCTTAATAAATTATATTTAATAAAGTTTTTTTTAGTTAATAAGTTTATGGGTATTTTGTATGAACTTTTCTTTCTTCGATCTTATTTTGCTCTTGTTGGTTTTTTAATAAATTACATTATTATTGATTTAAATATGAAATTTGTTTCCGTTAATACCTAAATTTGTTTTGTCTTCATTTTTAAATTTATGATTTAATAAAAAAAAATAACTAATCAAAGCATTTGTTTATGTTACATAATTATATAAGTTAGTAAAAGCACAGCATATTTTGACAATGTAGTCAAAGTATATTTCATCGCCGCGCCGTTTACCTATTTTTGATGATTTGTTAAAATCAGGTACTTTTGTCGGAGAAGACCAATCACTTTCTCAACATGAACCCGCTATGGGTTTCGAAAATTGAGGATATTCCATGAATAAAGGTGGTATCCAATCTCGATGTAGCTTTTCTTTAAGCTTAGCTGGACGACCTTTAAAAAAATGTGTTTTAATTTTACTATACCTACATCACTAAATACGATCTTACTTGGTAATAAAAAATGTTGAGAAAATAATTCTTGTTGTCTTTAGTGAGCTTTCTTGTAAATCTTTTCTTTTAATGGCATTTAGCCATTCTGTTCTCCTTTCTTTAAAGATTTCAATCTCGGTTGGCTTTTTTTTTTGACGGCCGGGAAGCAAAAAAAACTGAAAGTGCTATTTTGGCACAAACAATAGCACAGCACCTAAAACAAAAAGCAGTTTTTGGACATTTATTACAAACAACAAACAAAGAAGATAAAAGAAAAGCACAGCACAACACTCTGAAACTATTTAATTTAATAAATAAATACTTTTTATTTATTACACAGGAAAATGTTTTATATTTGGCGCTTCTTTAATGAATAAAGATAGGCGCAAACGAAGTTGAATTCTCTTGTTTGTCCTCCACGCACAAATGACACACAAGACGTCATTTCTTTTGACGTTTCTCTCCGGATCCCCATAGATTTCATATACAATGTTGTTCCTACAAGGTACAGCTGACATTGGTGTCTTTTTTACTTGCTCTATAGGGCAAGTATTGGTTTCGTGCAGAAAAAAAATCGAGGTTTTAATCAAACATGACATTACGTTGATACATACAGAAGCCCAAAAAAGTGGGTTTCGCCATACCGTCCGTCGGTCTGTCTGTGCGGATGTGCGTCTGTACCCTTTTTCACGTCATGCTACAGCATAAACGGCTTGACGGATTTTCTTCAAACTTCATATATAGCAGTTTGAAGAAAAACGGTTGTTGAAGTTTTTTTTTGTTTCGTTTTAGTCCGGGTCAAACTGGTACCTTTCATGTTACGGTTTTTTTCATTTTGGATTTGCTCGAAAATGGCTCTAACGATTTTGATTAAACTTAGAATTTAACTTACCTAAGATATTTCTAACAAACAAGCGTTTTTTGTTTTTGGCTTAAATGGTCGTAACGAAAATCAGGGGTGGAATCGGCTAATGTGATTTGTGATTGTCACATTTCTGACAATCACGTGTGATAAAATAATTTTGTGCGTCTGCATAATGTGATCACCGGAATTTTGTTTATTTTCATTATGTCATTTTCCGTTGGGCAATTGGAGAGAACTCCGAAGACAAATCGTTTCTCTTCGGAGTTGTGTTTTGCGAGTCTTACTTCTTCTGCTTTTTATGAAATATGCGGTCTGAAGGCGCATATATACGAACGTCACAGTTTCTATATATTTTGTATTTCAAATTAAACAATTCGAACAATTTTAATATATAATTTACATTAAGGGACGTTACAATTATGTATTTATTTAGAAAAGATTAATTTAGTTGTGCCTTCACGTGATTGCTCACAACATATACGCGTTTCAGAAAAGTATCTCAATTAAAAAAATGTTCATTTCTGTGTTTTTTTTTTTTTTTTATTGTTTTTATTTTTACTTTAATCATGAGGAGAAACTAATTTCTCCCAATCGAAAACAACATTAGTATAGATCTTTGACAAATCTTTGACAGCAAAAGCAAATAATTTTGTTTTATAAGTCAGCGTCAGAGGTTTATTTTTTATTTATTATAATTTTTGTATGCAAGTGACACCTAAATAGCTGTCACAAGAAAAAGTCACAAAAATGTGATTGTCACATGTGACAATCACCTTAGCCAGACGAAATTTGTATATTGTGACTATCACATATCACAAATCACCTTAGCCGATTCCACCCCAGGTTTATACGGCTTTTTTCAAATGGCCATACGTTCCCAACGACTTGATTGAATTGACTCAAACTTCGTTTGACATCGTTCTTTATAGTGTTCTTTAGGATGGCTTTGTAAATTTTCCAGAAAAGCCTTTCTAAATGGTAGCTCCCATACAACGAGTCGTTCAGTTTTAGCCACCTTTTTTTGGTTTTTTCTAATTTGCTCAAAAATGGCTCTAACGATTTTGATTAAACTTTGTGTGTTATATTCCTTTAGTGTTCTTAAGAGAACAATGTTTTTAGTTTTTGGCACAAAATGCTAATAACGGAGATCTTGTCTTAACGTCTTTTTTTCAAATGACCATAAATTGTCAACGGTTGTATCGAATTCAAACAAACTTTGTTTGGTATAGTTCCTTACAACTTTCTATCAGATGGCGTTGCATTTTGTTCAGTTATTCTTTTTTAAATTGTGGCTCCCATACAAAAAGCTACTAGGTCTTGGCCAAATTATATAGTTTTTTCTAATTTACTCAAAAAAGATTCTGCCGATTTTTATACAACTTTGTATGTAATATACATAGAATGTTTTGAAGAAAACTGCATTTAAGTTTTTGGCTACAAATGATAATAACGGAAATTTGTTTCAACAATTTTATTAATTTGGTCATAAGCGGACATTTATATCATTTATAGCACCCAAAAGATGACATCTAAATTTGATATACTAAAGGTTTCTTAACGTAAACTTCTGTATATCGGGTTTTCCAGTTTTAGCCAAACTTTTTTAGTTTTTCCCAATTTTTTCAAACATGAGTTCTTCATATTGCTCGAAAACTTTGTTTTCATCGTACTATTGCACCCACAGAGCAAGTACGTGCGACCCAGTCCTGCATTTTATTTTAAACATGTACGCGTAAAAAACGCATAAATAAAGAAAATTCCGACTTTCACCTCCTTCCACACCAATTTCCCAACCTAGATAGTACACACTGAAATTATTAAGTTGAGATAACACTTCGAAGTATTGCATTAGGTTTTTTCGAGATGTTTTTTTTTTAATACG
This sequence comes from Platycheirus albimanus, assembly GCA_916050605.2. NCBI lineage: Eukaryota > Metazoa > Arthropoda > Insecta > Diptera > Syrphidae > Platycheirus > Platycheirus albimanus. Next base: position 72,676,916 of record OU696696.1, read on the forward strand.
TATTTTATATTTTTTCACACACTATTAACAAGAGCTGGGTAAAGAATTCTACATTCTTTTTTGTGATACCGTCTAATAAATCGGTTCGGAATATATGGACAGCACGCACAAAAAAATGTCACAGACACAGTCACAGTCACGTTATATAGCTGCTTTGATAGCCTAGAAAGTCGATAAAGTGGGAGGGGAGGGTGTTGGGTGGTTGGTTGGTGGTGGTGGGAGTATGTGTGGGACAGGCGGGTAGTGTCGGGAAGAGGAAAAATTGTCAAAAATGGTGGATGGTTGTAGCTGGTTTGGGTGGTGAGACGCAAATTGTCAAAACTAATAGGTGGTGCCTTGGTGGCTGTAGGTGGGATGGGTGTGTGGTATTGGGGGGATTTGGTATGGTTGGGTGGAGGGGGGGGGGGGGGTGAATTGTCAAATATGGTGGGTGGTTGGTTGGCGGTTGTAGGTGCGTTGATTGGTTGGCAGTTTTGGTGGTGGGGATGGTTGATTTGATGGGGTGCGATGACAAAGTTGTCAAAAACGGTGGGTGAGTTGAAGGTGGTGGCAGGTGGGGAGTGGTTGGATTTGGGGGACTTGGTGTTGGGAGGGGGTGAGGAAAAAATTTTGAAAAATGGTTGGTAGTTGGTTGGTGGCTGTAAGTGTGATGAGTGGTTGGCAAGTTGTTGTAGGTGTAATGGGTGGTTGGCGGTTTAGGTGGTGGGGATGGTTGATTTGATGGGGGGCGATGAAAAAATTGTCAAAAATGGTGGGTGAGTGGAAGGTGGTTGTAGGTGGGGTTGGATTTGGTGTTGGGAGGGGATGAGGAAAAAATTGTCAAAAATGGTAGATGGTTGGTTGGTTGCTGTAGGTGGGATGGGTAGTTGGTGGTGGGGTTGATTTGGTGTTCGGGGGAGGCCAAAAGTGTAAAAAATGGTGGGTGAGTGGCTGATAGTTGTATGTGGAGTGGGTGGTTGGATTTGGGGGAGGATTTGGTGTTTGGGAGGGAATTGTCAAAAATAGTGGGTGGTTGGTTGGTGGTGGTAAGGAAGTGGGTTTTTATTGTGGGGGGAGGAAAAAATAGTGGGTGGTTGTAAGTGGGGTGGGTAGTTGGTGGTTGGAGAGATACAACCTACACATAAACTATTTTGTTAACTGGTTATCACGCTTATCTTCACGTATCACTTGGATCCGAAGACAACTAGTACTAACTTGGGTAGATGTTAAAGCATGGCATCTACCTGAGAAAGTTTAATGTAAGCCGCCTATCCACGGCTGTGGTAATGGTATGGAGACATTATTCATTTTTGAAATACAGTGGCAAGTGATATTCGAAAGAGACACAAGCTTTAACCATTACAGTTTGAAGATGAATCTCCAAGAAAATGGTAGAGAGATTCGAAAGAAACTCGTAAGACAACTCATTTACGATCAAGATTGAAATCTTGTAACATGAGATAGTTTCCAAGTGATTGTCATATTATTAGTGACGTTTGTGCCTGTTGAGTAATAGCAAATAATGAAAAAGGGAGAGGGGGGCTTTGGTTTCTGGATCGAACCTCAAAGCACTGGGGGTCTGTCCTTCGGCAGCTGCGAAAACGTGTAGGCTACGTAAAAGCTACTACGGGGTTACAGAAGCCCATCTCCTGTCTTCAAAGTGTGTGACCCTCGGCCGCATTTTTTGTCTCAGGCGGTGCAGTAACGTTGGGAAAGGAGTCTTCGGATAGTCTCGTAGTGGTTGTGCATGGACCTAGATGGTAAGACAAAATGCTTGACTTTGGTCAGGCAACTTAGAAGTGTATCATACCAGAATATGATACATTATGACCGTTTAGCTGGTCTTCAAGGTTCCGTATATAGTGTTTAGGTACACCGTGAGGTTAAGGCATCAACTGTCAGGTACTCACGTTAAACCAATTCATTATTTCATGTCTGAAACTGCTAATACACTAAATCAACAACGGAAGAGAATGATAAGCTCATTCAATACAAACTTAAGCAGCATTGTTGCCCGGGGTATCAGAAACCGTGTGGAATTCAAAGCTTCAAAGACCCAAATTTGTTTTCTGTCGTTGAAGCGAAATATTCCCCTCCTTGCTTTATCTATGAATGGTACTTTCTTCGAAGAGACTGAAAAACTATCTATCCTTGGTATGAATTTATTAGAAAGATGATATATTAGACATAGCTAAAAACGCTGCAAAATGTATCGGTTTCCTTAGAAGATGCAAAAACTGATCTGGCAACAATTTATAAGGCGTATATATGTATACGTCGTGCACCCATGTCTGGAGCTTTAAAAAAACATCATAAGGTTTCCTAGATAGAATTCAAAACAGAGCCTTAAATCTCAAAGGTGAAAGATCAATCTCTGAAACATTTGTTTAAAATGTCACTTGCCTCTCATTGTTTTATCGCAATTTTTTTAATCAGTGTTCAAGTGATATAGCCACTTACGCTGAAATGTTTTTCCCGTAATACCCGCTCTGGTGGAGTTGCTCATCGTTTTACCCTTGAGCCAAACTTCGGACGAACCGAAAAGTACAAAGATTCTTTTTTTAGTCGAACTACACGAATGTGGAAGTCCCAACCCAACTCTATTCCCATTCAATGTCCAACTATTTCAGACAAATGTTCATCGTTGTCTCCTGCTAAATCGTTCTTCTTTTTCCTAAACGCTCGTAATGTGTTATAACTTAACATATAAAGTGGTTACTTGAGTGCGCGTTGATTATAAAAAAAAGTTATAATAATTATGAAACACAATTTGTTGGCATTAACAACAAAGCATTAATAATTTGTATTTTGAAATAAGAGTACCGAAAAGTACGTCTTTCTTAGTTCTTATAAAGACATTGAGTCATCATCTCGGTTTACTGTCCGAATGTCGACCTTTATAATAAATTCTAAATTGAACTTACCTCTTCGAATTGCTTTCAGCAAACTCCATTACTTCTGCCTTCGGTATTTGTTATCCATCTATTCAAATCTGCTTCCTGGTTTCTGGTGCATTATTTTATTTATATCTTTGAATTCTTCACATTCTTTGTTGTTATCAAAAGGGTAAAGTGTTTAACGTTTTCAAAATCACTTTACGAAGAATTTTGTCTTTTATTATATTTATTTTTTAATTTTTTTTTTTTTTCTTTAAAAAAAGTTTTCAACTTCATGTAATAATATCACAACATACAAAAAAAATTCTATGAAAGCAAAACAGACATTTGGTGGGAGCGTTTCTGTAAATTTTGTTATGCACTTTGGAGCGCTTGAATTTCTTCTTTCAATTTTGTTGGACTATAAACACCCATTTCGGTGATAATACCGGTAATAAGAGCTGCTGGTGTAACATCGAAGGCTGGATTCCAACAATTGATGCCTGCAAATATAATTCAGTTAAACTATTTGTTTACAAAGATGGTAAAATACAATTATTTTATTGAACTTATAAATAGTAACCCTGAAAAAACTCGAAGAGAAGGCGAACAAAGTGGGCAATGAACTTAAGTCACCGTCTTTTTGTACGAGTATATTTGCGTTCTTCAGTTTGTATCTGAACGCCTTGGCATTTTAAAATTTTGTGTGAAGGAAACAACATTTAACATTCATCGTCTATTCTCCTAGTCGATCTGACTTTGTATTCAGCCAACCTTATCAAAGTATTTCAAACTTATAGAGCGTTCTGATCTTGCCCAGGAAAAAAGACCGCCCTAGGCGATATTACGAACTTGTAAAAAAAAGGTTCATATAAACTAAATTTTGGATTGAAAAAATTGAGAACCACACGGTTCCTTCAATCAAAGATTTCATTTTGTTTCGAATATTCCACCTTCTTTGGAGCATATAGTGACTTCACCTAAAATGATGATAGATGTGTAGATTCCTTGGACGATGCAACAAATATGTTTCCCCATCTGATCTGGTTACAATACACAAAAAGTTAGGCATTCATTCTCCCAAAGCTTAAATGCAATTCTCATATCTAGCTAGAGAGTTTCCCCGTACTACCTCTGCTAGATATTATCATTTTACTCTTGAGTCCAAATGCAAACGTTCTGCTAGGTTAAGACACTCCACCGCCGATTAAATAAAGCATAAGCTACCTTTGATACTCTGTCTCCAGTCTAATTCGGTTTTGCATTAAGTTAAGATCCTGCGAATGGTAAATCTTGCCCATCAGTTTGAGAAATCTGGAAGTCTCAAGAACTAACTCGGCTTTGAATCGTTGGTCATATTATTTAAAACCAGATTTGATGATTGGTAACCCATTGAGGAAACCAAAAGACAATGTTACGTTATGTAAAAGTCCTAAAAGAAGCAAAAATACAGCAAAAACACATGGCCCCCAGTCAAACTATTGAGCAGAAAACCATGAAGAAGACTTATTGTCGCCGCTTTATGCTTCAGAATGGCATAGTTTATGTAACTTAGCCTACCTTGGATACGTTTGCAGAGCAAGTCAGCTATTAACAGTTATTCCAAATTCCCTAACTGAAAAGTGTTTTGGGAAAAAATGCAAAAATCCTTCCTTTAGTAAGATGTCCGTAAGAAAACCGAAGTAAATCCCCTCTTTCTTTAAGGAAGTTGCTGACGAGCAGAAGATTAAGTCAAAACTGCGTGTTTCATTTGTAAGATGGTCTGTTAGTAGGAAATACGCCACAAGGTGGTGTTCAATTTATCAAGGAACTACTGACAAGACTGGAAGAGTAGGTTTACAGAGTTATTGCTTATGCGGATGACGTTGCTTTCAGAAAAGCATTTCAAACCCTCACAAAACTGACCTTTAAGAGAAAAAACAAAATTTCGAAACAAAAACTTAATTCTCTGACGGTGGGCTTTTATTTGGGACAGTAAATCGTAGGTTATTTTGACATTCAGAGCTGTTTCCCCCTCGAAATCTGGAAAGAAATTCACTATTATACCTCCACGGAACGAAATGAGTCGCTTTAGGCTTAAAAAACGTTGGGAAATATTGAAAACTTATTTCCAAAGTGAGTGCTGTGTAGCCCAAACAGATCTCGGATTATTTGCTTACAAGGTCTAATTGACTCGGCAATTGAAGGTGCACGGCTACCCGCTTTGTTATCGCTTCCTAGTTTGGGCGTTAGAGCAGCTTTGTCGAGAAGCCAATACATCTACAGAGAAAGACAGTTTGGTGCGGATTTGTGGAGTGGTGGCATCATTCGATCATTTTCTTTTTTTTCGAAAGTGAGACTGTCACCGGTGGGCGTTGCAGAGCCATATTAACCGACTTATTTTTTAGTTGAAATTGAAGACAGGGATTTGGACAACCTCTGGCTCATGCAGAATGGCGTGTAATGCCACAATCGATCTTTTGCGCACAACATTCCCAAATCGTTTTATCAGGTGTCTTGGCGATATCAATTAGCCACCTCGGAGCTGTGATTTGACCTTTAGGACTTTTTTTTTAGGGGAACCGTGAAGGAACGATGTTGTGCCAACAATCCGGAAACGATTCAAGCCAATAAGGCCAATATCATTTAAGAAATCCGTGAGCTAAAGCCCGAAACCATCAACAAGGTCTTTGAAAATTGGAGTTAAGCATTCTGCTACTGCGAAGCTAGCCGAGGCAGCCACTTAAACGACGTTGTGTTATAAAATTAATGGGATTGTTTGTTCTTCCTAATTAAGCCATAATACATTTTAATTTTATTCATTCATTAATTTTGAAAAGGAAACTTGCAAGAAAGCCGTTGGGGATAAATATGGTCTACTACCTCGCATAGTTTTTTGGCTATATATATCGGTTATAAGACCGATTCTCAAGTTCGGTGGACGGCCTCAGTCACAGCGATTAATAGTGACAACATATTTGGCCAAAGCTGGGTTCCAAAACCCTTAAAATCTTTGATATCTCTAAGCCAAAGGACACATTAGCTATGTACATTACAGGTTTCATTATAAAACACAACAAGACTTGCCAACTTTTTTAGAAGCTGTATGAATGTGGAAGAAAATGGGACAACTGCCCATCTTATTTGCTAAAAGACGAATGCTCTACCTGGGAGGTTTCTACTTCAACGACATAAAGTAATTGATAAATACTGAAATTTATTTGTTTCCTCTTTCGTTTCGTAAGGATCTCAAGTTAGTTTAGGAGAAAACATCCCATACTTTATGGCATTACAAGAGTCATCATTCGGACTAAGTGTGTCAGCATATCCTTTTCTAGCTGGCAGCCATCTCAAATTAAACTAAACTAACCCAAGCTGCTGTGACTTGTGCACAGACAGACGCATATCTAAATAGACAGACCGCCGACGCACGGATGGTATAACGCAAAACTTCTATTTTTAGCTTCTCAATCTCATCAAAAAATGTTTAAGTATTCTAGCAAGGAAGTATCATACCAGGTGCAGCTATCCTATGTTCGCCAACATGTGTCATCTCTCGATCAGGACGTTCTTCGATTATAATATGATCACCGCTTGGAATTTGCAAATCAATGGAAGTTAGAGGAGCTGCTACATAGAAAGGCACATCGTGATGTTTAGCCACCACAGCTATTTGGTATGTTCCTATTTTATTTGCTGTATCACCATTTGCTGCTACCTTTTGACAAAAAAAGAACATTTATTCAATTGAAACTCGAACTAAAAACAACATTCACACTTACTCGATCAGCGCCCACAACAACGGCGCCTATATTTTTGGCTCGTAGCAATGCTGCTACCATACTATCCAGAACCAATGTTGCCGGAAGTTTATCGTGTGCTAACTCGAATGCTGTCAGACGTGCGCCTTGATTATATGGACGCGTCTCTGTGCAGTAAACATGTTCTAGAAATTTCACACAAAAACACACAAAGAAACATACTGTTTTAAAAAAAAATTCTTGCAATTATATAGTTTCCCTCTCTCAGCGTGCGTCTCGTCAGCATCAGCACATCACCCCATCTCCCCCATCATCATCATCATACAGTTTCCACAATAGTCTCACCTAATTTTTTCAGTTCGTGCAATTTCCGCACAACACCCAGAGCTGTTCCATAGCCGGCTGTTGCCAACGAGCCTGTATTACAGTGCGTCAACACCCGAACAGATGTTTCTTTGGGATATGTCTTGAGAATAGCAACAGCACCATTCGCTCCTATGGCTTTATTGTCGGCAATGTCTTTCTCCAGCATTTCCTCCGTGGCCGCTAGGAATCTGTGAAGCAGCAGCACAAGAAACATAATTTTTTTTTTTGTAATTCAAACAAAACAACAAAACAGATGGGGCGAATTAAGTGTTCAAGTATATGTACCTCGATTTCATGTCTTCCACTGTGCACTGCTCATCCTTTGTTAATTCGTTTGCAAGTGCGATTAACTCGTCGGCGGCAATTTTCATGTTCACAGCTGTCGGTCGAGCCGACACCAGATAATTTAATTTTCCCTCGATTTCCTGGCGCAGGGATTTCTTCGAGTCGAATTTTTCTGGATAGATTTCTACAGCTAGCGAAAGACATCCCACAATAGCTATAGCTGGAGCACCTCGCACCTGAGCAACAACAAAAATTGTAATTAGTACAAATTTGGACATATATGTATATTTGTGTTGGTCCGTCCGTAGTCCGTTCAGTTTGACGGAGCAATTGGTTTCTAAATTTAGAAGACTCTACGACGATTTATATTTTTAGGTGACAAATAGCTAAAAATGACAGACAGGTATTGAGGAGGTTCACCTCTGTTTGAAATAAGCAATTTCGTTTTTTTTGGCGTGGATGTGTGGTAATAATTGTTTTCTATTTTCTTCTTCTAGATCTAGCTCTAGCTCTAGCGCTAGCACTCATAATAATATGGGATGGGAGTGAGAATTGCAAATTTAATTGATGATTTCAAGGCATTTACATTATGATGGCTGCTGGCAAGGAGACAAGTTTGCATTTAACAAATCATAAAGACATCTTTAAATGGTTGTACAATTTTCATGATGGCGCACAAGTGGTAAACTTTTTGTAAATAGCCCAAGAAACGAGCGGCGGCGTGGATGGGTGAGAAGCGAATGTCAAATGCGATTGCCCTCGTACTCGAAATTAAACGATAGATTGATATAAAATTGTTCACATTTTTCGTGAAAATCCTATAATTCAAATTAATTTAGTGGGTTTATGCAAACGAACTAATAAATTTGTATAAAATTAAAACATTCTGACAGAGAAAAATTTCCATTTTGGGACCAGAAGTGATGTCACAATTAAATAAGTCGTTCCAATTTAAAATTTAGGAAAATTTAATGACTTGATAGAAACGTACATATTTTCCAAAAAGGAAATTAAGTTATTTCTGATTTCAATCAGTGTGTGTGGGATGTGATAAGAGGGCAAGAGTGGACAAAATTCTAGATAAAGCAAGGACAGCGTAGAAGATAAGATGAGCACTAACACAGACTTGAATCCTCTATTGAACATGCCCAAGTTTTATTCTAGGAGTATTGACACACACACAGTCAAAAGATAAATCAAGCGATCCATCGTCTAAAAACTATAGAAAAGCAAATCACCCAGAGTTGACGGAATGTCTGCATGATTTCTTAGCAGACCCTTAATCACCTGCCCGTATTTTGCTAAAACTGTTTTTTGAGCTCCACTATAACCTCTCAGAACAACATCAGTAAAGAGATCAGTCGAAGAATCACTCATCCAATCGCTGCTCCTCGGGCTTAGAAGGCATTTAGGTAGCAAAGTCCTTTCTCAATCTGCGTCTTAGAAAAGTATCAATGGCATCTAACTGATGAGCCCACCGTTCATGCTTGGGCGAAACGCACACAAGGCCAAAGGAACTACTTTTTATTTTTTAATTTCAAATTAGTTAATGCTCGAATTGAAATTAAATTAAATGCAACAACTTTTGTTGTTGTGTTTTTTCAATTTTTTCAATTTGTCTTTTCATTTTGGAAATTTTAATCTTCAACTTTCTCAAAGGACCAAGGAGACACTAAACAAGACCCTAATCATTCCAGTCCTGTTGCATGGGGCAGAAGCGTGGACACTGACATAATCGGATGAATACAGGCTGGGATGCTTTGAGAGAAAGATTTTTCGGGTGATATTCGGTCCTGTATGGAGGAGAAGATTTAATGGCGAACTGTACGGGCTATACAGCGATATTGACCTGGCGAAAAAGGTGAAAATACAGCGGCTTAGATGGCTGGGGCATGTGGGGCATATGGATGAATACGCATCGTCCCGTCGAGTTTTGGATTCCAATAGGGAGGGCTGACTTAGTTATGGAAGACCCCATCTAAGGTGGAGAACGACCTCCACCAACTTGGTGTTGGTGCTGGCGAGGATTGTTGGTTGAGGCCTTGGTCCACAATGGACTGTCGGCGCCTCCTTAAGTAAGTAAGCAAGTGTAGGCTGTTTTAAGAGAGTGAACAATGTTCGATGGGACTGGAATAGAGTTATTCTAAAGTTAACAAGAAAAAAAACTTCAAAAACTGTTATAACTGGCACGGTACTATCGTTATGTCTGTTTTTCCTAAAATAAATTGAAACTATTATCCTCGAGAGGATACAGTGTAGGATCAAGAGGCACCAAGTGGAGTTTCGTTGTGGCCGATCATGAGTCGACCAAATCAACACTTTGAAAAGGAGAAGTTGACAATCGATGACTGCCATTGCAGCGGTGGGTACAAATGAAAGAAATAGTATCCCATTCGACAAACATAGCTTCATAGATTATGTCGCTGATTTATGTCTCATGCAAACATCATTGATGTTTTAAAATCAAGTGGCTAACTTCGGGATCAACGCAATCAAGACCAAATAATGGCCACAAGCCAAAGCACACAACAAGGGGAAGTCACTTAATTTTATTATCTTTTATTTCAGTTTTATAGCAATCTATGGCAGGAAGGGCCTGGATGTTGACAACAGGTTCAGGGCCGACAAATAGCAGTGAGGCGTCCTCTTTGGCCAGGGTGTCGGCCCTTTCATTGCCATCGTACCCCTTATGTGCCGGGATGGTCCAATGGAGGATCAATGGAGTTTAGTGAGTATTAAGACAGTCTCCTGGACTAGCTTGGATGTTATGACAGGTGAAGCCAGAGCTGTTAAGGCAGCCTGGCTGTCTTGGAAGATGAATATTGTTCTATTTTTGGCGTTCAATTGATATATTATCCTCGCACATTCGTTACCAGCGAGATCTTCCTGGAACATGGACAAATGAAGAACAAGGCTGACTGAGAAGTTCGCGCAGGGTGGTTCTCCAAAAATATCGGAACCAGTACCTGTTTCCACTTTTGAGCCATCCGTATACCAGACTAGGTCTTCACTGGAAGGGTGTGGTTTCTTTAAAGTTTTCCCAGTCTTCCCTAGGAAGGATAACTATAGATGAATTCTGTGTGGGGATTTTGACATCCAAGCACATACTAAATTCTTTATGATTTTCCAAGCTACTTAGGTGGCCTCTTGAGTTTGGGTTAAGAGTTTGGAGATGTAAGCTAAGTCCTGCTTCCATTCTTATGAATATGTGGATTGGAGGTAAACCCAAAATTACATTGAGTGCAAACGTAGGTGTGGTCCGTGCATGCATCCCGTTATGCATGTCGTTGCTAGTCTTTGTGTTTTTTCTAGCTTATAAAGCTTATAAATTGCTGTTGTTTCCTTTATTTTTGGCCGCAAAAAAACTAGAAGCAGACAAAATGCCACGGATATGATATTGGATAGACCATACACTGAGAAACCTGATTACAACAAAGCTAAAAAGTAATATCGTTGGAATAATATACGTGTTGGACAACCAGAAATAGCTTGGATTTCACCTGTTTTAAAAGAAACTCGTAATCAAGTTTCTTTTATCAATAGTGGCCACAACTTCATCCAGTCACTACTATTCAAAAGACAAATAGCAGGATTCTGTTATCTGTTGATCCTTTTTTAAGTCAAAGCGCTGCTGTAATGGCAGCAAGGCAAAATATTATCAAAATATGGCATGCGCAAAAATTAGGGCTTTTGATTTCTTCACTTGTAAAAAAAGGTGTTTATAACAATTACTGCAAAGCTTTTTCAAAAAAAAAAAAAAACATAAAATGTCTTGTCGACACGCAAACACACGATATACAGTTGTTTATGCTTGAAGCACGGAAACTCTGAATTAATCCCACAAACTTTCAACGACTGCCCCTGAGATTGGTTGATAGTCATCCCAAATGAAAAGTCTGTTGGAATCATAGACAATGAATGCACTGAACAAAACATCTTCTCCTTGTATTTGTGGTCAATCTCAGTGTATTCATATGGCGGCACAAGTTTTATGATTTCAAAAGAATATAATAAGTTCGTGATCTGTATTTGAACACAGAATAACCGGAAGAGTTTGACAACAATATCATGGCTTCACAGCGCCACAATAACAGATTGTGGGCCATCCCAAACAAAATTGCACGCGAGATGTTTCTGACGATTTTGCAAGTTGGTGTTCCGTTGATTTCAGGTTCAATGGCAATTTAAGGGCAGAATGTGAAGTTCGACCGCCTTTCAACATAGTCTAACATAGTTAATGCTATGGCAACTTCTTGCTGCCATCGACAGAAAATTAAACAAATTAAGAACAATTTCTAGTCCCTCCGGGAGAACCAAGGAAGTTAATGCCAACAGTGTCATTGTGGACAGCTTCCATAAAAGAATAGTACGCAGTATTTTGTTGTTGTTTCTTATAGTGGATAAGGACCATTGTCAAAGTTGGTGGTTTGACTGACAATAAAATGTTTTACCCTGACGTGCATACAAAAACAGAACTTTCAAAAAAATACAAAGGGCATCCAATTATTGTATTCCCTGCTATATGGCTAAGTTCGCCCTTTTTTACGACGTATTGTTAATTTAACTTGATTTTTTGTAAGCAAAACTACACTGAGTTACAAAAAGAGTGGCGCACTCAGAGAAACATACTCCTTCACTCAGCGTCAAGATTTAGATTGGCCGAGAGTAACTTCTGCCAGAGATGACCGATATTTGCTATTTTAAAATCTTCGAAATGGAAATCAAGCAGCGGTTGTACAGTCTCACATATTCAAAACTGTAAGGGGAACGAACAACTGTCAATGCTGGGTTAGGCGACGTTTAGTGGAAGGTGGTTTTAGAGCAAGGAGACCAGCTCGAGTACCGCGGCTCACGGTGGAGCACAAGCGATGTTGATTTGAGTTTGCATGCATTTACCAAGTTTGGACCGAGGGTGGCTAGAGCAGAGTTCTTTTTACTGATGAGTATAGATTTTGTCTGAGTTCTCCAGATGGACGTAACAGATTCTGGAGATGACCAGGTGAGAGATACTCTTCTGCGAAGATTGCACAAAGGGAAAACTTCTGAGGAGGTTCGCTGACGGTTTGAGGCGGAATTTCCCTCAGTGGAAAAACCGAGCTGTGCATCGTAGAAGAATCAGTAAATTGTTGCTAATATGTCAATAGCATAAGGCGTTCCATTCACACCATTTATTGGTGGGAACTTCTTACTGATGCAGGACAATGCTAGGCCACATGTTGACATATGTGTTATGGATTATTTGGAGGAAGTGGGAAGAATCGCGGTTATGGATTGGCCTGCGATGAAAAACGGATATGATAACATGAATGCTAATTCAACATGTTTGGGACATGCTTGGAAGAAGGATTAGAAGTTTGTCTGCCTTGCCAGAGACACTCAGTGCACTAAAATCTGTATTGCTAGATGAGTGGCAAAATTTGCACGACACGGTGGACAGAAAGCTTCTTTTTTTTTTTGCGTAGGCAAACACACTTTTAAATTAACGAGAACTCGTTGGAAAAAAAAATAATAATAATAATAATTTTAACTATATGCCTGTAACACCCAAGGTCTTTTGAATGCAAACTGCACGGCAATAGTTAGAAGGAATAGAAAGATAGGAAAGGTTTTTCAGGTGCTCTACTTCTTTGTAACTCAGTGTACATTCAAATTGAAGCAGATTAAATTCCAACCATTAAAACTTAGAGAAAAAAAAAATAATGAATGCATTTCCAATGTTGAAAAATTCAAATCATAATTGTTTTGTCAATTTATTTATACAAAATATTTCCCATCTACACTCTATTTATAATTTTATTGAGTTTCATGGAAATCTTGCTTAGATGTCCGTCAAACTTAATGATTTAATTTATGCATTCACAGATAAGCTGTGGTATCTTTTTAAAATATGACTTTGTCTCTATATATTTAAATTGCTGTCTACAGCTTCTTACCTGCATTTTATTTATAACCTTCCAGCCATCCTCGACACCCTTGACCGATATAAATTTTGATTGAACCGGCAGTAGCAGCTGATCCAATATTTCTAATTTAAAATCTGCATACTTGATCGATTGCAAACTCATTTTATATTTACTTTTGAACTATATTTGTTTTTTTTTTTTTTTTATTATTTATTTATTGCTCTCCTCTGCAACACTTAACTGCAATAAAAAAAAAAGATGAATGTTTTGAGACATACCTACAAAAATATTTTTGAAATTTAAAAAATAGTATATCCAACCATAAAAAAAACACAACTCTCGATACAAAAAACAAATATGATCACAGTTTTTAAAAAAGTTTGTTTTTCTAAAGTTGAAGCGAAACCAAAACCAGAGGAACACACTTAAACGTTAGAAAGTATCGCGAAAATGTCTAACGCAGACGAACTGTGAAATTCTTTTACCCCTGAAACGAGACGCGAACTCGGATCGACAAAGTTTTTTGTCGTCTCGATGTGGTGGTGGTGGTGGCAGTGGACGACTATCTTAAGGCATTTATGCCTCTCTGTAGCAAATTACTTTTTTTTGACGGCGATTGATCATTCTAGCGCTGAAAACTTTGTGTAGAGGGACAAAAAAATTGAGTGCCGTTCGTCGATGTCGCCGTCGCCGTCGCTGAGGTAGGTTCCGAGAACAGAGAGAGTGAGATGTTTCTCAAGATGTTTGTGATATCAACATCATCATCAAAACACATGGCACCTAGAGTGACGATCACAAGAAGGCAAAAAAAAAATATACCAAGCCATGCACTGCAAGAGAAACAGAGCAGCATCCAAAAGCACGAGTGATATTTAGGAATTTTATAGATCTTATCAATCTCCTTTTTTTTTCTTGGGGGGTTGGGAAGATTTTAGAGATCTTTGAACAAAATGACATCAATATTTTGATATAAGGGTAAGTTTTCATTTTGAGAGACATTATTTGTCAAATTTTCTCTTGAACGCGGTGGGGCCACTCTTTCAAAAATCAATATTTATTATTAAACAGACGCTAATTAGTGTTCAACAAATAATTGTGCATGTTGCACAATGTTTTATATTTTTGGGAAAACAAATTTCAATACTTTCACTGATCTGAGTGGCAAGTGACGCGATTCCAATCAATATCTATTTTAATTTTGCCAATTTATTATGTAAATTGGTGGGTGGGTAGGGGTGGGGTAGTGGGGTGGATGGATGCTAGCAGAAGAGCAAATGAATTTTGTGGAAATTAATAATTTGGCTGGGAAGCCAGATTTTTTTTCTTTCTGTTAATGCTTTTGACACACTCGTAGATAGTTGATGTCAATTTTTCAATTTTTGTTTGTTTACATGAGCAAAAAGTTGAACAGTTTGAGATGATCGAACAGTTGATGATAGAAGTTGGAAACAGCATTTAGTATTTTATTTGTTTACTTAGGAGGAAGACCGATTTGACATGGAAAAAACGTTTTTGTTTGCTGATATGAAGGCCTTTTGAATGTTCTTAAACTTAGAGAGCAATAAAATATTTAACTAAACTTGGAGTTGCACGTTGAATGCTCTTACCATAGACATGCCGTGTCTATTCGAATAACTAGATACATAAAAAGTTAGAAGTACAGCAACTCTCGAAGTGAATTGAGATGGACAAAGGCACAAAGATTATACAAAATTTACCATGTCTTATGCGAAAAGTTCCACAAGACGAGAAGACAGTGCGTATTTGTTCTTAAGGGAAGTCTAAGGCTTTTATAAGGTCCAAGTTTAAGAATATCTCGCTGCATTGCGCTCCACAGAGAACAATTTTCGGGACGCACGGTCAGAACCACAACACTTCCAGTAACGTAACCCACGTTCCCTACAATTTTTTTAATTTGGGATTCATATCGTCAGCAGGAGAGTTTATAGGAACCAAGAGTTAAACAATAATGGCTTCTTGATATTAGCTTGGATGGGAATGCAACACATTAAAGATTTTCAGCGTCCCACAAAACACATTTTGATAAAAACTTCAAAGTAAATATAACTTTTAGATGGGACCTGCTAATAACTTACGAGGCGTTTTTGTGGTGGCCAAAAAGAAAAGAAATAATAAAAAAAAAGAATAGCAAAGGCATGCATAACATTTTGTGTGTCTGGATTTAACAACCCCGACACAAGGAAATTCTCTATAGTTAGCCCCTACCCCCCCTTAGGGAGCACTGAATGAACTTCAAACCACATCCTTTTAGCGAGGACCTAGCCTAATAAATTGAAGGCTCAAACATGGAGACCGGTACTGGTTGGGGTCGTTTTGGTGAATCACCTTTGGCGAGCTTCTCTGTCGGCTTGGGTCATCACTCGCCCATATTTCAGACAGAGCTTTCGTTATTAACCAGTGCGCGGGTAAAATAAGTCATTCAAAGACCAAAAATGAAATTAAAGGTTTCACGTATCAGTACATACAACCATTTTCATGAGACTGTCACAGTCATCTCTCTGACCATTCAAAAAAACAATTTTCTTTCTGCATTAAATAAAAATAAAAACCAATTTTAGTGCTGGTCCCAGTTTGGAGCAACAGATATGCTCTAGAAACTCAAATGGGATAACACAATAGGATTCAGTTAGATACCGCAGTGCCGGAGCTGCAAAAGCTCTCAAAACCCTTTAGCCTGCGGTGCAACTCCGCGTACATTAGGGCTTGTATCGCTGGAGATACGGGATAGTACCTTAACTTTATTGACGGAAAACTACGAACAACAGCTTGGAGTCATCTGGACTCGAATTTATTTATGTAGCTTGGTGGGTCTCTCGTCTGGCCCACCGGCCGTCATTCCTGAAAGACCTGCAATTAAATGAGGTGCAATCTGGAATGTTCGCCTGAAGTCAACGCTGAGATATAGGCGTTGAGCTAATGACGGAACTATACATATAAAGTTCAATACTTTTCTCGACGTTGATCAGCGTTGTAAAATGGATTGCTTGTGTCCATCAGCCGTGGATACGGTAGTCTCTACCTTCCTTATCGTAATATCTTTGCCTTTTAGGTATGAAAGAAATGCATCTAATGCTTGCCCCTGAGTCAAGCAGACCCAGAAAATTGTCACCATATAATTCGACCGTTACGTATGGACGTGGGTCATTTGAATCTCGTGAGTAGTCCGCTTCTGATCCTTGTCCTTCTTATCCGCTTGGATAACTCTGAAAAAGTGACGATTCGATTGCGGACCTCGTAATAATTACGCAACCTTTCATGAAAAGGCTTACGATATACCTAATGGTTCTACTAATGGTTTATTAATATTTAAATTCAACTTGTTGGCTTATTGACGCCTACACTCTAAAGTTTAGAGTTTAGAGTTTAAACTTTTCTTGTGTATTCTTGTTGATAGTCTGCAGGTAAGAAAGAAAACTACGATTACTCTCAAATTCATTGTTTCATGACAAGATTTATACCAGAGCAGAATTATAGGTAATTTTTTCGTCAACAACAAAGGATGTCTAAATACGTAGTACCTTCTCCACCATGCTACTCCTCAAAATTGATTCGTGCAAGCCAGCTATAACTTAGCCTTAGTGTTTATAAATATTTATTCTTATAATAATTGTCGTCAGCAAATTGATTTGTGACGCAGTTTATTGGCATTTACGTAAATCAAAAGGCCTAGTTATGCATAAAATCATATTGCTTTTCGTTTAAGTTTTGCCTCGAAAAATGTCTTTACCCAGCGATAAGTCTAAAATTGCGTTTCCCAGACCAACACAACACGATATGAAAGGGTTGTTGTTGCTTTGATTTCCTCATCTTCCTTAGAAATCGAATCACGTTCCATCAACGACAACAGCTAAAAGCAAACAAAAGTACCTACCCCCCAATAACCCAGTAAAGATAAACTTTTGCTTAGAGGGAAAACTGCACCATAAAAGGTACTTCTTGCATAATTCCTACAACTTAAGATTGTGTTAGGCTTTAAAAGCAAATTAATTAGGTAAAACTTCTAAGGTACATACTTATTACGAAGGTGGGTTGGAGTGGAGAATGCTTTTATCTCTCAATACAGTGTTTGTCCAAAAATAACTAAAACATCTAATAGATTCGTGAGCTGATAAGTTTATGAGGAGATTAAAAAGAAAGATTACTACCGCCAACTTATAACCAGGATATTGTGGGAGAAAGGAGGAGGATTTTCCAATTGCAACGTGCTTTGCTTTGGAATAAAAATAAATTAAAAATATAAAATGCTTACCAAACCATTTCAATTCGCCAAAAAATAACAACAGACTGTGTGTACACCAACAACACCACCACAGACCACACACAATATTGTTTTTACTTTTCGCAGAATCAACTGGTGGTTGTGGTTGGTCTAGCCAGCGCTGCAGTGCTATTGCACCCAATCAATCCAACCTCTCTTAACCCAAAAAAAAGAAAAACCAAAATCAACCGCAAAAGACGTGACCAGACACAAAGCACTGATTATGAAGACTTGATGACAAAAGTTACAAGACATTACAGGAATCATAAGCAACCAAGAGAAAATATAGCTATTTTAAATAATAGATCTTTCTCAAAATATTAACCACTCTAGCTTTGTTGATTTGTTAAGAAAATAAAGAAATTTTATCAACTTTTTTTGTTGGTTATGATTACGAGAAATTGTGCTGTTTTCTTATCGACTGTCTGGCAGACAAATAAATCGAATTGTACTTAAACTTACCTGGATTTATAAATATGGAAAATCAATTTATTATTTATAAATTCGTTGCAAATTATTAACAAATAGGACGTTGGTAATAAACAATTGAAAAAGATAGAGGTCGGCCACTTGGCCAGAGAGAAAACTATGAAATTTGCAACAATAAATTTGGCAAAAAGAATTCCACCCGCACCGGTTTGACTTTGACGTATATGCAGCAGTTTTTTTCTTTTTCACCAATGTCTGACAGTTTCCGTTAGAATAGAAATTCGATTCATCAAAAAACATAAGGGTGTGAACAGAAGGAGACAATTGAAAGACAACATATTTTACCCATGTTTATTTAATTAACATGCAACTGTAATAGTGAATTTACATTGCTCTGCAACATCTTTATCTGCAAGTTTCAAGAAAATTAAAGCGAGAGATACCCTATTCACACCAAACCAAAAACGAGCATTTACTCGTTTTTCGCAAAAATACTACACAAAACGACTCGTTTTCCCATACATTTTTCATACCCAACTCATTTTGCAAAACGACTCGTTTTTGTTAAAACGAATTGAAAACGAGTTGCGATTTGAAGATGAACTAGACGAACAGATTTTTTTGTGATGTTATTGTGAATAGACTCAAAAAAATAAGAACAACGACGGCTGCTGAGAAAACAGATCCAATATTTCGACAATTTGAAAACATTCTTGGCAGCGGTAAGTAACTAATATTTTTAAGAAATACTTGTATATCATTGCTTTTTTATAATAATTAGATACCAACGAATGGAAGGACCATTAATTTGGTTGTGAAGCACTTTTCTGTCGAGGGTTCAAGTACCTTTGATCTATCTATTTGAGAACCAGAGAAAGCATAACAGCATCAAATCAAGCCATCAAGTTGTGAATGCATAGTGTGTGTTTATCATGGACAACTGCGAATGAAAATATCTTTATCCAGAGTATCTATTGCTATTCCTTACAAAGGGTGTTGTTGATTCCGAAGATGTCCCATTGAACGTCTCCCATGAAATGCTCCAACAGAACAAAGTTCTAAGATTGGCAGATTGTATTATATGCATGAATATGCCAGCTAGCGATAGCACCTCAAGAAATATAAAGGCTGGTATTTGTGACCCAGGACGGATTGGATTTGCCTCAAGACGAGTGGGAGAAAAAACGCGAAGAAGACAAAGCGAAGTTCAAAAATCATTTTATATGTAGAAACAAATAAACATAATTTTATTTTAACAATATTTTTCTTATCGGTGTCATCCTAGCCGGCATCTTCAATTGTAGGCTCGTCGGTCTCCATTTCACTCTTCGTCGACGAACAACTTCATTGGCTAGCTGAACTGAGAGTGTTCTTTGTTGACGATATCCTTGGTCTTGCTCTCCTATAAATATTACCCCTGGTCCTCATTATATACAAAATACAAAACTATCTTTGTACCAAAGGCTCAGATTTAAATTTAATTTAATTTGAATTTTTTTTTATTTTCAATTTCAAACAATTGAAATGTCAAACAAAAACGAATAAATGTTAGGTGTGAATGCTCTACTCGTTTTGGTAAACGAATAGCCAAAACAATTAGTGCGGTGTGAATAGGCTATAACACACCGACCACTATTTACTTTTATTCGAAATACCAAAAATTTTCTTTTTCTTTCATCGTGAACGAACCGCCAAGCATCCATTCGAAATTAAAAGTCAAATTTCAAAATATACTGGCTACGTTTCCGTTGTCATTTGGTCAGAGTTTATCCGCACGTATCAGTGTTGCCAGAATGAATTTTGTACCTTCTCTCCTCTGAGAGCAAAAAAAAAGATAAGAAAAAATTACCGACGCTAGTTTTATGAAAAGCACGTGATAACACTTGCAGAAATTGTCTACTAGGGGCTGCTGTTTTCTTGGAAATTTTATTATGATTTATGCGAAACGAAGTCAGAGTAGAGGATTTATATACAATGCTGGCAACTGTCTAACCACGCCTTAACTAGTGCAAACAGTGTTGTAAGAAACGAGACTAATAACATAGATACGTGCGAATAGACAGATGTTTTCGAACTTTTTCGAAGATCCTCCATGTAAATATTTGTTGGCATTATTGAATACGGAAAATATTTCGATAATTTCTGAAATCAAAAAGATGTCACCAGCATCAGTATTTGAAGAAATAATTAAACTTTGAATATTGCTCCATACGATTAACCATTCAAATTTTGTTCTTTTTTTATACAACATGTGGAAGGAACCTAAGGTTTTTTCTTCGAAAAATCTGAGCAATCTACTACAACCAATTTTGACATTATGCGTCAAAATGTGTCAATGTCAACCATTTTCTGTATATGGTGGCTTTCACGTTTGTAATTATTAAAAAGGGTCAAATCGAAAATAAAAATAAAAGTTTATTTACAAATAAATAAAGTCGTGGTAAACATTCTTATCAAACTGAAATCATGAAGACAACAAAATGCAACATAAAAAACACCTCACCAGAGCTCAAAGTCATGTGTCGGCTGTGTTTGCAGCCCGACAAGGGCACCATAAATATCTTTGAATCACCATTATCGATTCCTGTCCGAATCATGGCTTGTGCTGCCCTCGAAGTCCAACCCACCGATGGATTGCCCAGTTTAATTTGTGAAAAATGTCGCTATCAATTGGAAGTATTTTATGTTTTCCGAAAAAAGTGTCAAATATCCGATGCAAAGCTTCGCAAACATATTCGATTGATAAATGCCTCCAAAATAAGTCGCGTCTTCCACAATTCGAACAGTGAAGAAGACGATGAAGAAGAGGAATTCCAGTTTGGGGAATCCAAGAAGTTCATCGAAGCTCAAGATGAAAAGAACAAAATAGCAGAGAGCGAAAAGATTCAAAAATTGTTAGAACAAGAGCGAGAAAAAGCTAGACGGGAGGAATGTGAGAGGATGTTCCAAGAATTTGAAAACTTTGTGCAGGTTCGCAGAAATATGACAATAATTACACACATAGATGATGATGATATCAGACCTCTTCCTTCGCCAAAGAAAGATCAAGTTAAAGAAGCTCCACGATCTCATGTGAAGCCAGTTTCAATCCATAAAAAACAACAGAAACAAGAAGAATCTCATTCAGAAAATGATGCTGACAATGAGATAACTTCATCAGAACAAATAACCGATCATTATGGGAAGGAGCTGGAAGAGTATCAGGATCCGGCGGCACAGTACGAGGACCATGACGACTTCAACGATCTAGATCAAAACCATGAAAATGACCAGGAACAAGTTGCTGTGGTATACAGCGACGATGGTGGTGACGGAGAGAGTTCAGAAAATCAAATCATCAGGACGTTCTTGATATTTGACGACGAGAAGAGTAACAGCGAAGAGAGCAGAAGTCAAGAGATTAACCAACTTCAAGATGTTGGGCCTGTAGTGATGGAGTATGAAGAAAGTCTTAACCAAGATGACGGCGACGTTGGAGATGTTGCAGACGATCATAACTTGGATATCAAACCACACGAAGTCTCTGGTGACATGGACGAGTACATTTTCGCTGATGACTACGATGACTCCAACCAATGCGATGACAAATCTGGGGAACAAAACATCATTAACTCGTATCAAAGTATGTCCTTTGTTTGATTTTATGTTTCTTAACAAAATAAATCCGTACAAACTTTGGATGCACAGGCATCACCTGAACTAACACTCCGCAAAATAATTTAAAAGTTAGAAATTCGTTCGCGGCTTATCGGAACTTTGTTCTTACTTCGTAAGCTGAACTTGTTGGTATCATACATAAGTTGTTCCAACCTTAAAAGCCCAATTTTGTTCGTTGTGAACTTGTATCAGCTTATATCATCAGTCCTTGCGTCGAAAGTATCTTTCTAAATTACCGAGACAGCTTTTGTTCAAGTACTTTACTTACTTATGTTGGTGCCACTAGAGCGTGGTGCTCCTAGGTCTTGCTTAGTATGCCCCACCAGCCATCTCGATCTCTAGCCTGCGGTCTCCAATTTTGCACTCCAAGTTGTTGGAGGTCTCCCCTACCTGGTCGCTCCATCGGAGATGAGGTCTACGTTAGCTTCTGACTCCCTCTGGTTTGGCGTTGAAGACTACGAGCTCGAGCGTCGATGTTCATTCGCTCTACATGGCCCAGCCATCTCCAGCACGTAGAGTTCGTCGTTGGATCTTCTTCGCCAAATGTTTTTTTCACGGTTTACGCAGACAGGACCATAAATCGTACGCAGAACTTTTCTCTCGAAGGCTCCAAGTTATTGGGAGAGATTCCATGCCTCTGCACCATATAGCAGGACTGGGATGATGAGTGTTCTGTACAGTGTCTCCTTAGTTCTTCTCGATAGGGCTTTACTCCTCAATTGCTTACTCATTCCAAAGAAACAGCGATTAGCAAGAGTTTGTCTGCGTTTGATTTCAGCGCTGATGTTGTTGCCTGTGTTTACAGCAGTGCCCAGGTAGACAAATTCACTGACTACCTCGAAGTTATACCTATCAATGGTTACGTTCTGACCAAGTCGGTGGTGGGATTGGACTTTTGTTGATGAAAGCATATACTTCGTCTTGTCCTCGTTTATTTTCAGTCACATTCTGGTTGCAAATGACTCCATAGTAGTGAAAGCACCGGTTGCTGCTCGCTTTGTTCTTTTTATCACGTTAATGTCGTCAGCAAAGGCAAGTAATTGTGTCGATTTATTTAAGATGGTGCCCGATGTGCTGGCATTGGTGTTCCGTATGACATTTTCAAGCACAATTTTAAAACAGCTGCATGACAGTGCGTCGCCTTGTCTTAGCCCCCTGGTGGTTTCGAAGGTTTCAGTAGAGTCTCTACCAATGTTGACGGAACAGTTTAGAAGGGATTCTAAGGTTAGACTTGGCACGATACAGTTCGACTCTATCAACACTGTCGTAGGCGGCTGCTTTAAAATCGACGAAAAGGTGGTGTAAACCGATGTTGAATTCTCTGGTTTTCTCCAGGATCTAGTGTAATGAGAATATCTCGTCGGTTGTAGATTTTGCAGGTCTGAAGCCGCATTGGTAAGGACCTGTTTGATCATCAGCAAACGGCTTAAGACGTTCACTGGCAATTGGCTTCTTAAGATTTGTCCGGTCAGTAGCATCTTGCCTTATCGAAAGGTTACATGGAGCGATCGGAAAAGCCATGTTCAGTTGAGTGTCGGTGAGAGGTATTTTGGAGTTAGTGTCAAAATAGAATCTAGGGATTTCAGTGCGGCCTGTCTATCGGAGAAAATAATGATGTTCAGATACGTTTTTTTTAGCCATGCAAATAAATCCTTTTGTACCATTAATTCCTCTTTGGTGTACATTTTCCAATTATTTTCGGATAAGCTGCTTTATTGAATTTGAGAGAGAACTTTCGTACCCACCCCGCTTCAATTTACATTGACAGTGGTCACCGGGAAGCTGTTGGTGAAACGTTATTCATTAGATTGGCTAAAAAGGTTGTAGCCCTGCTTAGAGGGTTACATCCCATGTTGTTGTTGTTGTTGTTGAGGTACAGGTTGTTTGGAGCAAAAAATAAAAACCCCATCGCAGGGTGTTTAAAGCTTGATCTTCAGGGTGTTTAAAGCTTTATTTCAATAGCCTCGTGCAACAGACATGGGATGTAGTGTGTTTCTTGAGCTAAAATCTTTGCTTGTTAAAAGTGAATAAGCTATTTCTTGGGTTTTTATCAACAAGGGCTTCTGATTCAAAATAATCTATCCACAAATCTGTAGCGACGCAAACCTATAGCAACGCCATCTACTTGTAAATAGAACTTGGTGTTGAAACAAAAATACTCCTGTGACAGGCAGAACTCCAAAAGTGGCATACAGTTGTCGTTAATGCCGGAATTTGAACAGGTACATAATTTGTAAAAGGTTACTCGATATGGACACTCTCACCATAACTTTACCCTCTTCCAGTCTAAAGTTCCCGAGAAAGAAGGAAGAATTTTTTTTGAGGTGTTCTGTCGACCTAAGTAAAGTTGTGAAAATTCTACTTCGCTAAAAGATAACAAGGAGCATTTGTTTGACTCACAATTGGTCGCATAAGATGTCCTTCTCTATGGATTTTTTGCAGCCCATACAGTGTTGGTGGTTGAGTACATGAGCCGGGCTGTTGGATCGAAGTGTTCTGGTCTTCAACCAGAACTTGAAAGAGCACTCAAGGTCCTAGATACGGGTAGTATCTTACTCGTTATGGGGTGTTTTTAGAAGCTGGAAGCGGAATCAAGCTTTTCCATCTGTCCTATTTTACTAGGGTCTTTCCAAGTGGGTAGAAAACAGTATTTGTCTAGCCCGTTCCTAAGAAGAACGTATATTCATCCCCTCCAACTATCAACCAATATAACGCATCGCCCCTCTTTCATATGCCTTACTTTGAAACGCTGATGAATCAACAGTCCAAAGAGAAACATAAAGTTCTTTTAGATTGGAGAGACGATTATCCTTCCGATGTGTCAAGCTCAACACATCTTATCGAACATTAATCCTAACATCAACTGAGATGTAGTTAGATTGTTGCGCTTGATATTTCAAAGTCAATTGAAAGAGGTTCGCGTCAAGCTCATTATTTACATACGGTCCCATACGAACTACTGTACTGGACGGATTCAAGTCTGAACTCAGGATGTATGTATGTGTACCCCCAGGGATCCTTTTTGTTTTCGACCGTCTTTTTTATTTTTATTAATCAGAACCTTCTGAAGCTTATAATCCATCAAATTCTTTTACTGACGACAAAAAGACAGCTGTTCATATTTGCTTCAATCACATGCCTGCTCTTCGGATCTGAAACGGTAACGTAGGTAGGGAGGTCGAAATGACAATTTGTTTGAGTTGCGAAACTTCCAAAGAAACCCCAATGAGCGTTGGGGTTCGCCGTTTTGTCACAATGACATCACGAAGGAATAAAAGGGGTATAAGAGGATGATTTTGGACGATTTTTGGTCATTAATCAATCTGCCAGACGATCTCTTAGACGACCAGTGTGATCAGATGCCAGACTTTGGGCCATCTAGTCGGATAACTGGTTGTTTAGGTTACTTTAAATGCGATAGAGATATCGTTCGTTTCACGGGTCGGTTAAGTATTCACTCAAGAATCTTAAGCTCCCTAACTATATAAAGTGTTGTTAAGGACTATGTGGGGTTTAATGGAATGAGAACATTTTTATGGACAAGGACGGGATCAACGGAGGAACGACAAAGTATGATAATCACATTAAATTCTGTTTTTAATGTAGGGTATAAGAACCACGTACAATGCTATGCTTTTTCCATTGTCAGTGAATGCCACATGCTTACTTAAGGTGGCGCTAACAGCTTCAGGCAACATTATCTACCAGCCAGTCTGGTACCCTGGAAGTTGCCTCCAGTTACGCACGCCAAGTTGGTTTAGGTCGTTCTTCAGTTATTGTACGGGATTGAAGATTCGACGGGCTGGTGCGAATTTGTCCATAAGCTCCACATGCTCCAGTGACTAAGTCGCTGTATTTCCAGCTTGTTGGATATGTCAAAGTATCTGTATGCCCCGTTCAGTTCGTTATTGCATCTTCTCTTTAACACTCCATTGATACAAACATAACCGAAGATCACCCGACAAATCTTTATCTCAAAGCATCCCAACTTTATTTCAGGGACCACACTTCTACCCCATACAGCAGGACTGAGATGATTAGGGTCTTGTAGTTTATTTGTTTCTTTGAGAGAGAGCTTTACAACTAAGATGCCTTCTTTCGATAATAACGCTTTCATCAGCATAGTCAAGTACTTGAATGGCCCTTATCATACCGCTGGTATTCACATGCGACTTGCGTGCGATTGCTTCAAGAGGGATGTTGAAGAGGTTGCATGATCACCTCGTCTTAAGCCTTTGTTAGGAGTTGGTGGTTTTCTTCCTAATTTTCCGGAGCAGCGAAAGCTCTCC
Source organism: Platycheirus albimanus (assembly GCA_916050605.2). NCBI lineage: Eukaryota > Metazoa > Arthropoda > Insecta > Diptera > Syrphidae > Platycheirus > Platycheirus albimanus. The sequence continues at coordinate 72,702,719 of OU696696.1, forward strand.
GTACTCATCCTGTATAATCAAACGAGTTGGAAGGGATGCGAAGAAGCGACAAACAATGCATGGCTCAGTATAGCTCCTCCTATTTGCGAACATGTTAAGTCTCTTGGCGTGTCTATCTATGAGACAATGTCTTGTATTAACAACTATTATTTTGATAATGTGCTGTCTGCTTAAACAAACCACTTTACTTAGCTCATCACTATTCAAATTGTGTCCAAGGCAATCCACCAAGTGAAAAACAGTCTAATACATCAATATGTCTAGCCAATTAAAGTTATAAAGGGCTCCAGACTTCTTGTTTGTGTCATTTTCAGCTCAATTAACTCTCCAAAAATGGGATAAGTACTTTGTTCTCAGGTTAAGGTTAAGCTTAAGGTTTAAAAGACGAAGGTCCAATTATGTTTTTTTTTAAATGTCTAATCTAATTTCAGTTGAAGAGAATGGAGATATTCAATATCTCAAAGATGAAAAGCCAGACGGATTCTCGATGACCGATGAAGAACTGGAAGCAATCACAGCCAACGATTCTGATATAAAGTATTCCATCGACAAATTTGACCCCATACAACCAAAAGTGAGTACTCTTCTCTAAAAATTAAATAAGCATAGCCAATTAAACTTTTTCTTTTTATGTTCGTGTGTTACCAAGAAATACGGAAGGAAACAGCAACATCAAACAAAATCACCTATCGGAGAAATTGTTGCGACACTTGTCGGCCAACAAGTTAGTTCGAATGATTTGAAAATATTCAAATGCAGTGATTGTCCACAATCGTTCACCAGAGCTGGTTCTCTTTTACGTCATCGATCAGCTCACAAGGGCGGCAAAGAATATTGTTGTGATTATTGCGAAAAGCATTTCTCCTGCAAGAGCTCACTAGATCGCCATATACGCATTCACACAGGAGAGAAGCCATTCACTTGCGAACAATGTGGCAAGAATTTTATGCAAAAGGAAATCCTTAAACGCCATTTGACCATACACACGGGCGAACGACCTCACCGATGTCCCCATTGTCCCAGATCTTTTGTGCAGAAGCTATTGATGATGCAGCATATTAATTCGACGCATCTCGAGACGCCGCTTATAATGAAGCACGTTTGTCATTTGTGTCCAAAAGTAAGAAACATTTTTGAAATAAAAAAAAAAATCGATTAAAACAAATTTTGTTTTTTTTTTTCAGAGCTTCATTCATCCATCTGGGTTGAGTAGACATCTCTTAACGCACAAGGGACAGTTATTCACTTGTGGCCAGTGTGCTCGCTCCTTCAATGATAAGAGTTCGCTTCGAAGACATTTCACATATTTACACAAAAATTTACAAAAGTGATATCAAAATAATATTATCCACCACCCCCTCATTTCAATCAAAACACAATAATAATTTATAACAAAATCATTCAACAAAAGAACAGTAGTTATAGATTTATAACTTTGTAGTACAAAGAAGAAATATTTTAAGAAAGTATTTCATTTAGTTACTTTTACTTATTTGGCAGTTAGGCTCCATACACGAACTTCAGAATAAGATTAATTAAAAATGTTTATTGTTTATATAACAACACATTTCTGCCTTGTTTTAACTTAGTTAAAAAAAAAAAAGAACAAAACAACCTGATGCCAGGCTGCGTGGAGAGCACAATCGCATCTTCACCTCCCCTTTGTGCAAGCTGGATAACCGAAAGGTGAGTTAACAATTGATGTGATAGGAAGAACAAAGCGAGCAGTAACCGAGAACAGGACGAAGTATATGCTTTCATCAACAAAAGCCCAATCCCACCACCGACTTGGTCAGAACGTGACCATTGATAGGTATAACTTCGAGGTAGTCTGTGAATTTGTCTACCTGGGTACTGCTGTAAACACAGGCAACAACATCAGCGCTGAAATCAAACGCAGAAAAACTCTTGCTAATCGCTGTTTCTTTGGCAGAAAAATGGACTCTCTCCCAATCGGATGAAAAGTTACTTGGAGTCTTAGAGAGAAAAGTTCTGCGTACGATTTATGGGCCTAACCAGAGGGATTCAGAAGCCAAGAGTTAAAAACGTGGATCCATCAAATCAATGGGTTGTAGATATGTACATGAGTTACATTAAACAGACCGCGCAAAGCTGAACAGCTGGCAGAGACAAAAACTTAGAAGAAGTCTAAGTAAAGTCAGCGAGAGTCATTCTCTCGAAGATGCAGCCCAAATATCACCACTTAAGCCTCATTAGCGGCAATGCCCGTTCTATAAGAGAAAAACGAGGATGCCAAGGAGAGTGTCTACGAGTTGTTTGTTAAATTTAATAGAATTGGAAAGCAGGACATCTTTGGTGAGACGGTTGGAATGCACAGCCTGCATGACAACACTTCCGGTAACCGACTCAAATTGATTGCATCGGGAAAATTTGTGTTATAGGCAGCACACGATTTTCACGTCTCGATATCCACAAAGGAACTTGGCAGTCATCAGACGGTCGGCCCTACATACAACCAAATCCGCATGTTGCGATTGAAGGAAGTAACTCTTTAAGGATTCAGTCAGGCTTTTGTCTCGAGCTTGCAAGAAATCCCAAGGATATTTCTATGATCTATGATCTATGTCAACAAACCATAATAAACGGAATATAAAACTTTTTGGGCCTCTCACAAAAACCTCCAAGAAACATCCGGTTTGAGTTGAAATGTGCTCAGACCAGCAAAGCCCAACAGGAGGCCTATATACCGTACCTCCAAAACCGTCCGGCGGGGTTTACGTTGAACTTATGAATTATAGGAGCGCTTACTCAGGATGAAGACCGGCCGAAACTTAACATTACGAAAAAACCTGGATATAACGCAAGAATTTAAAATCGAGGCCCACCACCTTAAGAGAGTAGAACTTTATTGCATTAACCTATCCATCGGTAAAAAAAAGGCCGAGCCATACCCAAGGGAAGGAGTTTACAAGACAACATGGAGTGACTAGATAGACAAACATCTCCGACTGCTCAGATCAGCTAGAAATCGAGTTCACTGGAGGAGCATTTGCAGCAACATGGGAATTTAAGTAAGTAAATGAAATTAGTTGGGAGCTGAAAATCATCTCAAAAACCACTGACCCGACGTTAAAATTATTTAACTTCTTCAAAACCATATAGTTAGGAGATGATGATGAAAGGGCAAAATTCAGCCTTTTTAATGTGAAATGATCTGAATATAGAAATTTTTTTTTGACAAAGAAATGTGTGAATTATTCTGATGAGTCCAATGTTAAATAATTTCCTTATTTATGTACTGTACATGTACCTACATCCTGTATATAAATGATATTGGGTTAGCACGCCTATTTATTTCATGCTCTATGTTTTAAAACATTTTCTGTAACGGTTTTGTTTAAATAAGCTGTGAAAAGATTGAAGGGTTAGATATCTATCGATCTTAGATTTTAACCTATTGTAGGGGAATTAAAGGATGGCTCAAGGACTTAATAGTTTAGTAAATAGCTTTGTTTGTTGAACTTTACCCAGGGTCGCCCCAGGTTTTCTTGACAGTTCCAAGGGTTGTCAAAAAACCTGGGTTTCCCCGTTCTCAAAAAACGCATTAGGGCTGCTCAAATCAAAATTTTCCATTTTGGATTTGTATATAGCTTTATCAAAATAAATGCTTTCACTCGTATTTCTTTAAGTTTTTTCCAAAAAAATATATGAAAAATCAAATACAGAAGAAAAATCCACAAAACATGCTTGACAGCAAAAGTCACTTCAACATCTGACTCGCTACCTCAACTCGCCCCAGCTAAATACCAAGATCGACTTCAGGGTGACTTCAGGGCGACCCCAGTGTTTCTCTTGAGGGCGAGTTGAGGTATTTCAAAAAAGAGTTGTGGCGAACCCAGGGTGACTTCAGGGCTCAACAAACAAAGCTATTTTAGGGCTGTTATGGATTCACGTAAAAAAAAAATCTAATATTACGATGATACTTACTTATGTTGGCTCAACTAAAGCATGGTGGTCTTGGCCTTGTTTAATATGCACCTCCAACCGGCTATATCTCTAGCTATCATTTTGAAATGCATCCGTGAACATATTGATCGCTGATTTTAAGACGATTTAGCAAACAGAACTGGGCCTTTATTGGTATTAAAATGAAGCTTGTGAATTCTAGAATTGTTTTAATTTAAAAAATAGTTTAATCTGATTAATACTGTGTTCCAAGTACCAAAAATGATAATCAGCTGTACGTTGAAATCGATTTTTGTTAGTGAAATAATAAAAATAGATTTAAAGAAAATTATTAATCAGATTAAAGTATTTTTTACATTAAAACAATTCTAGAATTCACGAGCTTTATTTATTTACCAATAAAGGCCCAGTTCTGTTTGCTAAATCGTCTTAAAATCAGCGATCAATATGTTCACGGATGCATTTCAATGATAACTATAACTGGCCCCTATCGTAGAGCTTTCCCTCTACCTGGGCGCTCCGTCGAAGATTAAATGATTTGGCTTCTGACTCCCATTGGTTTGGCCCATAAATCGTAGGCAGAACTTTTCTCTCGAAGACTTCAAGTGATTTTTCATCCGATTGGTATAGGGTCTATGCCGGACCGGGACGATGAGTGTCTTCTTGGTTCTTCTATATAGGGCTTTATTCCTTAATTGCTTATTCAGCCCACACATCGAGCTACTGTCTAACCTAAACGGTCAAGGGTTATTTTATTAAAAAAGGCTCTAACGATTTTGACAAACATTTTAAAATGACAAATTAAAAGCGGTTTTAAGAAAACTTTGAAAGAACTAATGGAATTTTTCTTTTCACAGTTAAAATGTTTGTTTTAGCCAGGCTTGTATACAATTGTCTCACCACCAATTCACTACTAAGGAAAATTCGATTAATGTGTTCAAATAAGTCTACTATTTTGTTTTCCAAAAATTCTACGAACCGAACCGTGTGAATAGTCAATTATAAGTGGAAGAGTGAAAATTGTCCGGTGTGTGCGGGCGACTCCGGAAAAGGGGCCGAGATTGTTTGAAAAGTATTATGTAAAAGTATATAACGTAGTTTTTTTCCTAATCTTTCGCCATCGCCGTGTTTCAAATACGATGAAACGCAATTCAGAATCGTTGTTTGTTCATTTAGTATCCCACATTGGAAAGTTTCAAAAAACTTTCCTGATTTCCAAGCAAAAACGCTGGTTTGAAGCAGCTTTTTGTGTTTTAAACAATTCACACTGAGTCCTTACAACCTTTTTTTTTTTTAAATACTATAAATAAAACAAATTTTGTTTAAAATTACTAAATGTTTTTTTTATTTTACTTAATTTTTGTTTATTCTTTAATTCATACAAAGGTTGGCCATTCTTGAACGAAAATCAAAAATCTTTTTAACATTTTTTCTAGTTAATTGTTTGCATTTCAACAAATACCATCCCACAAGTTTCGTTCTTTTTTTCGTTTTACATTAATGTGCGATAGATACTTTATTATTTAAAAATATTTAATTGAACTGTTTTATTAGGCATGTTACATTTATATAACAATCGTTGGGTTTATGAACTATTCGAAAAGGGGCACATAAAAAACATTTCTCAAAAACATCAACAGGATATTTTTGTTGAGTAGATAATAATTTGTGTGTGTATTTAAACGTTTATATAAATATATATATAAAAAAAACAAGGAATAAATCGTATAAGAAGAATGTATTTTTTAAAATAATGTTTTATCTTTGTTTTCGAAAAAGACAAACTTCGTAATAATATCATAACATAAATTGGCCAGCTGAAGGAGAAAAAAAAAGAGTCAGCAAAAATGCTTTTATCGCAAAACGTATAAAACATTTAACAGATACTTAACTTTAAATTGAATAAATACAACAATTTACAACTTAAATCTTATGAGTAATAATAATAATAATAAAATTGAGATAGAAAAGTCAATATATATGGAAAAAAAAATGTTCATTTAACATAATTTTTTTTTAACAATAATAATAAATTTGAACAATCACGAGAGTTACTTAAGAGAAGGGAGACAAATAAGCGGAGGCGGTACAACACCCATTTTTTTAATATCAAAAATATATAATTGTATTATATTATTCGTGTGAGAAACCGAAATTTAGTAAAAATCTATGATTTCTTTCAACTCTTCCTTACAACAACATAATTTTGTTTGTTTGTTTAAAAACATCAAAGCATTAGCATGTACAATACATCATAATATATATATTTACTTAAGGAACTAACCGGACAAACAGAAGGCGCTGGTTTTAAAAATATGGTATAAAGACTTGGCAGACAGGGTAGGGTGTGTCGTGTCGTGTGTGGCACAGTTACAGCTCTGTTTTCTTAATTTTATTGGAATAGCGAGTGCAACATAAGCATGCAGGTTTTCTATTTATTTCATTTTCTTTCAACTTCAATCTGAATTCGTCAGAGAAGATGCTTGGGATTCGAGAGTGTTTGTATCGGTGCGATTTCGCAGCATTCGTGGTTGACTTGAGGCGAAATTAGAAAAGTCTTTCATAACATCTTTGTAGGTCTCATCTTCGCCGTTGCCCTCGTCACTTTGACCAATTTCATCGTTCAGTCGTGTAAGTCGCAATCTGAAATGAAAAGTTATTAACAAAATGAGTTTTGAAAATGATTTATAAATCAATTTTTTGTTTTGTTTACAGGGTAACAATATCAGCATTTCGTTGGTCGACAGCAATGTCTAGAGGTTTCTTTCCATCTTTTGCCACAATGTCGTATTTGGCTTTGTGCTTCAGCAGGAGGTATGCTTGGGCAATGCAGCCTTTTTGTGTGGATAAATGTAGGGCACTGTAACCGAAGTCGTCTATCACATCGATTGGTACTCCGTTAAGTAAAAGAAATTCACAAGCCATTACTGATCCCTGAAATTTAATAAAATAATTGTTGAATGTGCTGTTTAAAAAATGTAATGCATTTACTTTTCCTAAGCATTCACCATGCAAAGGAACTATTATTTGAATTGATATATGCAAGAGAAACATGGGATGAAATACCCAATAACACTTCATTTATTGGAAGTTGATCATCCTAACTGAAGAGCAAATTCTTTAATTATTCCCATCGTATAAGGAAACACCCTACCCAGTATTTACAATTATTTGAGCGTGTTGTAATTTGCGCGCACCCTCAACAGAACACACCGAAAACAGCTGAGAAACTTACTGATCACCTTCGATACGATTTGATAGATTCGGCTTAAGAGTTTATCGGGTGGCAATGGTACAGTGGATGTAGTGCTTGGTTGCTCAACCTGAGAGCTGTGCGTTCAAACCCAGCCGAGGGCAGCAATTTTTATTTATTTCCCAAGTCTCAACTGGATGCCACCCGTGGAATTTCCATGAGATAATTATCACCTAAAATCTCAAACCACTGTACCACCTTTATTTCCTATCTTTCTATTCCTTCTCTTTCCTCGCTCGCACATGTTAATTCATTATAAAGGTATTAATATCCCTTTGAGTGCGAGTGCATTATAAAAAAAAAAAAAAAAAAAAGAGTAAGATTGGATAATTAAAAACTAGAAGCCGCGGTTTTCCTCACATATGAATACCAAAGTCGAAAACTATGGGTACCTTCATTCCTGGAAAGGATTTCAGTTTATTATTCTACTCTATAGAGATCCTGCAAATTCATTGCTCCTTTTAAGTTGTGTCCAATTGTGTTGCTAGTTCGTACACTAAACTGGGGAGAAGATATAAAAAGGAACGAGGTAAATAATCCTACATTGCATTCTACACTTGTAGTAGGTAGGACCTTTGGCAAAAGATGGGAACGAGGCCCCAAGACCATTCACTTGATGTTCACAGCAAGACCGATTCTATCGAAGGCCTGTTTGGTCTGGTGGCCAGCCCTAGGAGAGAAAACCGACCTCAAAACCATGAGAAAAATGCATAGACTGGATTGTATTGGTAGAACTGTTGCCATTAGAACTACACTAACCGCAGCCTTAAAAACATTTCTTTCACTAGTCCCACTCAATTTGTTTACCAAACAGATGACGGAAAAAAGTACGTTACGACTTAAACAATGTAGTAATAGGAAAAACAGCTTCTTTTTTTTAATAATTTGCGCGCACTCAAGGGGTTATTAATACCCTTAACATGAATTAACACAGTGCGAGCGTTTAGGAAAGTTGGATAGGAGATAAAAGGAGGTTTTGAATGTCTTTAAATCATAATGGGAGGGAAAAATCGAGTCGGGTAAAGCATACAACACATTCTTGTAGTGCGGCTAAAAAAGAGTCACTACGTCCGAAGATAGGCTAAAGGGTAAAATGATGTATGTGTGATACGGGGAAATTGTTTCAGGGGAGGAATGCATCTGGCTATTTCGCTGGAGCACTGTTTATGGAAGTAGCGAGAAAACAAGGTGAGGCAAGAGACATTACGACGATGTTCGAGTGAAACAAATGTTTCGGTAATGGTGCTTTAACCTATCAGTTTTAAAGCCCTTTTTTGGATCCTATCCAGGAGGCGTAAATGTGTGACAGGAGCACTTGCCCAGATATGAGAACTATACTCAAGATTAGGGCGAATGTATGCCTTGTAGATTCTAGCCAGATCAGAAGGGGAAAAATATTTCTTGCAGTGATTTAGGAAACCTAAGCAATTTGCGGCATTTTTGGCGACGTCATATATGTTCTACATATTGATTTGTGATGCAAATACCTAGAACGCAAAGCTGTTAGGTTTCCTTAATGTAATTCCCACTCATGGATTATGGCATAGGGGGTAGGTTATGCTTTAACAACAGAAGACAGCATAGAGTTTTTGAAGCATTAAATTCCATGCGGTCGATTTAATGAATTTATCATACGCTACAGTTGCATTTCCACGTCCGAAGAACATGGACGTGAATTTGGAAACGAATATGACAAGCTGAGAGTACTGTCGTCAGCAAAACAATTTAGTGGATTAGAAGTGTTAGACAAGATATCATTAATAAAAAGAAGAAAGAGAGTCGGAGACAGAACGGAGTCTTGGGGCACACCAGCATTTATTTTGTGGGTAGCAGAATGAAAACCATTCAAAACAATGCGAATTGCACAGTCCGAAAGGTAGTTTCTAATCCATTGAAGAAGGGGTTTATCGATGCCAAATGCACGCATTTTCGATAAGAGAGCCTGGTGCCAGACTCTATCAAATGCTTTTGAAATATCGAGTGCAACTATCTTACTTTCTCCAAAACGATGTAAAGATTGGTTCCACTGTTCGGTGAGATATACCATCATATCACCAGTGGACCTATTGCTACGAAAACCGTACTGCCGGTCATTAAGGAGTTTTCGTTTCTCAAGATATTTCTTGATCTGAAAGTATATCAGAGTTTCCATGACCTGGAAAGAATGGATGTAAGTGCAATTGGTCGGTAGTTTGAGGGGGGTGAAGATACGCCTTTTTTGGAATGCTGTTTTCCATCCACTCGGAGAGACCTATAGAATAGGAAAGATGGAAAAGCTTACGCAGTGGTTTTGCCAGCGTGGAAGAACACCTCTACAATACCCCGGGGGGTACTATCTGGCCAGCGTATTTGTATATATCGAGATCATAGCTGAAGTTTTTGTAATCTTTGAAGCCAAAAACATGAATATTTTCATAGAAAGCCAAGCAGCCATCAAAGCCATTTCCTCAATAATCACAAAATCAAAACTGGTGGATTGTTGCCGCAAAGAGTTAAGAAATCATAATGCAACTAACGCAGTAACACTTTCCTCTGTCTCAGGACACTGTGATATAGAGGGGAAATAGCATATATAATGACCACAACCGGTTCTTTAATCGAATCAAGCCAACAAAGTCTCGTCGATACCCAAGAGGAGGAAAATTTCACAAGAGTTTCCTCATATCTGCAAACCAAAGATGGTACTGGATAAGCACTTGGCGAGTATTGAGAAATCTATGGCCAAACTTCTCAAAGAAAAAAACTGAGTACTTACTCATACTGAGCGGGCCTTAACTGCCCCTGAACCTGTCTAGAGGCTGTCAAGACGAAAGGGCTGTTACGTTCATGCCGTTCTTCGTTCTTCTTGGAAGAGCAAGTTTAGGAGAGTTAAATAGAATTAGGAAGTAAAAGGCCTGCTGTCGCGATGCAGTGGCTACAGCCTTTACATTTTGATGTTAGGTTTAACTCTGACCTCTCCTCACATTTGGTTCTCTATTTATACTACTTTATTCCTATATGCACCATACTATGCCCTAAGATCCTTATGTTATCTGACATAAAAAGAACTTTGTTATTCAACAATGCGTTTACCAAAACCAGGCCACACATCGTGGTTCATATATGTATTATTATCATTACTCGTCACAGCAACATAAATTATTACTCATTTCAATGTGCAATCTACTTCTTTGTCGATCGTTTGGTGACCCATTCTCTCAAGTGTTTCTGGGTATGACATAATCGATCGCAGTGTTCGGTGTCATATTGCAATATGCACTTTCATGTTCCGAAGTAATTGCTGTATTGAATTGTATTGCATGGCTTGGCTTACTATTATGTAAACCAAGGAATGTTTTATAATAAGAGCTGCGAAGAGCATGGATTGAGCACATGTGGGTTTATGCATATATATGACATGTAGGTGTCTTTAAGTAAGAAGATATGTAGAGAGGTATTCGTTGGAACTAGCGGGTCACAACAAGGCGTAGGAAGGCTCATTTCACTTCGTATGTGAACGTCCCAGATTATCACGGACTTTAAAGGCAACCCCCGGAGAATATATCTTCAGCGAATTGAGCAACAAGCCTCTGAGGAAATTTTCTAGAGTTCATTCAGAACTAGGGTTGGTTCAGGACGAAAAAACACTGCGGATTTGGAATCTAAGAGCAACCTATGAAAATAAAAACAACCAATATAATATTTGGATTAAGAAGTTGAGATCACTATCAAACTATCTGACCTGACCACATGTGAATAAAGTTCTTGTTCACTTACCGATAAAATCGCTTGATGTAAATACGTCCTATTTGAGTCATCTGGATTCTTCCAAACCTTATCCGCACCCAAAGCAAATGCCATACACATAACTGGCAGATTATGCACCCCTGAAGCCTTATACAACAATAGATTCGCACTTAGTTTCTCAAAACGCATCTCCTCAACAATTGACTCATCTTCACCCTCTGTTGACTCCTGATCAGATCCAAGAATTGGCAATTGATCACAAGATTCCATCTTTAAATTTTCTCCAATTATCATTAGATCTTCTCGAGATATACTCAAGGACATCGATGGAATGTTCAAAGACTCATCATCGCCATCTGATTTTGAGCTCGATCCATGACGATACCTGCGACGCAATTTCTTAACACCCCACTTGCGAATCGTTCCAACCTCACCGGCTCCAAAACTATCGATGTTCTCGAGTTCTTCCACTTTTGGCATTCCGCAAATGAAGCGTTTCTCGATGTATTTGGCTTTTATCCACGCCTCACGCACACTTATATCACAATTCTCAGTTGCCGGAATCAAATTGCAATTCTCATCGATGTGGGCTTCGTAGATTCGATTAACTATGTCGTTGCCTAGTTCCATCATTACTTTGACATTTTCAGACTCCCAGACGTCTAGTGTGAGTGAACGAACTTTGCTGTAGTGAACTCCAAGACTACGATGTACTCCAGAGCACTCGATGCACAGAGTTATGCCAAGATTTATCGATGCCCATCGAGGATCGGAACCTCGGCAATCGCAGCACTGGGAATTACCTGGGATTTTAAGGAAGTGTTCCCAATGGATCTTTCTTTTCATATTCATAGCATTCGATGGCAGAGATGATTGTGGCTTTGAGTTTAAACTGTCATGTTGTATTGCAGCCCCAATGCTCCTCTGAAGGGCACAGATCCAAGCTTGAAGCATCTCAGAAGAATCTGCCTGTAGCGTATGGGACCTGAGAATATAAATTTCAGAACTTTAAATACCAACTTAAATTATGTAGATGTACTCACTTTGTTGGAGAAATCACTTCAAAGCAAAACCTTCGATCGCCATCATTGACCGGGCGCACTGTACATATCCGGAGATCCTCTTCCATCACCGAGAACGAGTCTTCATTGGATCGCTTTCTGAAACTCGCCAAATCACTTATGAGTCGCAATGAAATATCGCTTTGGAATTCACGCCTTCAAAGGCGAATTTTGTTGATTTTATTTCCAAAATAAATGCTCACCTGTATACAAGTTGATTATCACTCAAATAGAACCATCGTCGGCACCAGGTTTTGAATCCTTTGGATTTTTTCTTGAAGAGATAACCCTCGAGTTTGTTGGATGCGTTAATTGTGTTATTGTCATTGAAACTATTCACACTTAGATGTCGATTCTGCATTGATTTCTCTAATATCTCGTAGTCTGTGTGAAGGGAATTTATATCGTCTGAGAGATTCTTGAAGAAATCGTCGAAATCATTGCAGAGATCTGAGCCTTGGTGATAGTAAGTGCCGCACGCTTGGTAATAGTCGAGGAGCTAAAGATAGTTAAGAAATTGCACGTCTTTAATTGTTAATGTTGCTTTACGATCGGAAGACAAGACTTTATTTGAGTTAATGGGAACTACTTTGTTACTCATACAATATTTTTTCTTCTTATCTGGACATGGACATAGATAATAAATACTTTAAATTTTTTTTTATTGTTCAGTTCCACGGCATTGGGAACATACATTTGCACAATCTAATCGTATTCTGGGAACAGTAAGTGTTTATCTATCGGTTGTTTTATTTACATTTAGCGTACCTGCTCAGTTCATTGGGGGAAACAATGAGGAACATTCCTAATCGTAGTTCACTCCAAAGGCATATATTTTATTAACACTACAAGACAAAGTAAGCTGAATGCTGCAAGTAATAGTAAGTTATCAACATAAATCATGTTTTGTTCGAAGAAAAAATCAAATCCAACGTTGCAGAAAATCACTTTGCGATGAGAGAAATCGAGATGCAGGAAGGAAACACCTGCTGCTGCCAGATACCAAATACAGCAAACGGATCGAAATTGTATACACCTTTAACTTAATCTCCCATGAGATGGTGTGGGACATGGTTAAGATTTATTTGAAGCTGGATCAAGAGCGTTTATGGGTTAAATCGCATCATCACCTACGCGAGGTGCCCGCTGGAGAGATGAAAGGTGAAAAAACATGAGCGTTCGATTTATCAAATTCATGGGTTGAAGATGAGTAACCTTGTCAGCAACAAGAAGCAGGAGAAAAGATAAGCTCTGAAGACCCAACAAGTTTTATGTCATACTCAGGCCTCACAAACCAGTCATGAAAGGCAAAATTTATTTTGAACAGAACTGCAAAATATGCCTCTGACGAACAAACTAATAATGATGAAGAGCTTCTCCCCCTTCCCCTTCCTACAAACAAAAAAACGGACAACGATCTACGTGTATGCAGTTGGAACGTGGATACACTAAACAGATCGCGCAAACCCGAACAGCTAGCCGAGACCTTCGCTAGTTTCCAAGCTCATGTAACAGCCCTCCAGGAAATGCGATGTGATGGGGCGGGCCTGAGAGTTACAGAAAACTGTGATTTCTACTATGGGAAACGCCACCTCGATGGGAGATCGCTCTTGTTTGGGTGCGGATTCGCTGTCAAAGGAAGACTAAGGCTTTAGCTAAGTCAGCGAGAGGGTGACAACGATCCGCATAAGGGCCAAATTCCACAACCTAAGCCTCATAAGCGCCCATGTCCCTGCAGAACATAAAGACGACGATGCCAAATTAAAGTCTACGAGCTCCTCGCCAAACCTACGAACAGTGTTCCATAAAATAACATTAAAATCATCTCGAAAGGGGACTTTAACGCCAAAATTGGGAGTCATCTTTGGTAAGGTCTTAAAGCACAGCCTGTATAACACTACCTTTGATAACGGAGTCAGGCTCATCGATTTTGTCGTGCGTCTCGATATCCACAAGGACACATGGCGGCCTCCATGTCAAACTGCAACTAAATCGATCATATTGCGATTGGCAGAATATATACTCCTGAAGCATTCTGAATGTCCGTACGCACTGAGGAGCTAACATCGACTGGGAACAACCTAGTTGGTGCATAACTTAGAGTACGGATATGGAAGCTCTTAGGCGAAAACCACACACGCCGAGGAAATTCAATATTTGACGACTTCAATCGGAAGAGACTGCTGTAGCCTAAGCGTAGCCTTGCGAGAAATCTCACGACTGATGATATGAACCCAGATGACCAATGGAAGCTATGTTAAAGAGCCATAAGGCGGGCTGCGTCAGAGATGTTGGGCTTCTCACAGCCACACCCTCGAGAAATCAACTCCGAATGTGATCAGACAAACGAAGCTTAAACGGAGGCATTAATTCAAGTCATGGCTCCAGAGAGATACAAAGAGCGACCAGGAATATCTACACCGAACGAAGAAAGGATGAGAAACGCATACTGAGGAGAAAAGAGATCATCAACAACGTACAGTTGAGGAGATGCAGAGATGCTTTAGCAGAAAAGAGGTGCGAAACTTTTAAAGAAGAGTGAAACAATCAACTCCAGAATTCATAAGCCTCCTGAGCCATTCAAAGATGGGGATGCAAACACCATAGTAGATACGCAAGCGATGTTAGGAAAGACTAGTTTAAACAGTTGTTGAATGGCGATGAAAGCCAAGATCCCGCCGAAGACCAACTTGTTCCAGTTAATCTAGATGACAACTCTGAGCTACATTCGCCCGACCAAAATGAACCAAAGTAGCCTTCAACAGCTGTAAGATGAACAAAGCAGCTGGATGCGATGGTTTACAAGCGGAGCTTTTTAAACACGCTGGAGATTACCTGGTCAGGAGCAAAATATGGTCGGAGGAAAGTATGCCCGATGAGTGGAATCTCAGTACCATTTGCCCGATCCACAAAAAAGGAGACCGCCTACTCTGCGCCAACTATAAGGCATAAGTCTTTGAAACATCGCGTATAAGATCCTGTCCAGCGTTTTATGTGAACGTCTCAAGCCGTTTGCTGATGATCTAAAAGGTCCTTACCAATGCGGCTTCAGACCTGAAAAATCTACGACCGACCAAATCTTCACATTACGTCATATCCTGCCGAAAACCCATGTCTAATTTTAGAATTCCTGCTCAACTGATACGCCTTATCAGAGGGTTAAAACAAGGAGACGCACTGTCATGCAGCTATTTTAATATTGAGCTTGCAAATGTAATACGAAACACCCAGGCCAGTATATCAGGTATTATTTTTTAACAAAATTATTTTAGTTTGCTGACGGCATGGACGTGATAGAAAGAACAAAGCTCGGAGTCAACAGCAAGCAGAATTTGATTGATTATTATCAACGACGACACGGAAAACTATAATGTTTTCATCAACAAAACATCGCATCCAACCACCGATTTGGTCAGAACGTCAGCATTGATAGGCCTTAATTTGGGATAGTCAGTGAATTTGTCTCCCTGAGCACTAAAAGAATCTTGTTAATCGCTGTTTTCTTGGGCAATCAAGGAATAAAGAACACTATGGAGATAAACCAAGAAAATGCTTTACTGATCACTATCTTGGTGAACAGGCATGAACCATCGCCCAGTCGGATGAAAGCTCTATTGCGCTATCCGAAAAAAGAGTTAGATTAGGAGAGGTTAAAGTGGCTGTTCGCTAGAAAGTATTAGCTGGCACACTTAGTCCAAAAGAGTATCTTTATGAAACCACAAGTTTGAAGTATTACTCCCTTAAAACTTTTACACTTAGAACCAATTAATGATTCTTACGAAGCACATATTAAGAGAATCGATGTCTAAGCTCATTCTTGCGGCGTGTCTACCTATGAGACAACGTTCTGTAATAACACCTATAATGGAGCTAATGTGCTGTCTGCTTAGAGATCAAAGCCCTAGAGAGTTTCGGATCCAACTTTCGCCAAATCCAAATTCGTTCTCTCTTGTTTTAGCCAAAAATTTACATTTTACCATGGGAATACTTAGAAAGCTGTGTTTAGTAAAAATTGGTACTGTTGTTCCTTGTTTGGCAAGTTCGTCGGCTTTGCAGTACCCTGGAATATCTCTATGCTGTTTCATCTCCCTGAAAGATGATTGACAATCGAAGGTGGTTTTGAAGTTAGTGGATATAGAATTCAGGGATTTTAGCGCAGCTTGGCTATCCGTGAAAACGATGAGGTCTTTGAAGGAGGATACTACGTTTTTCTTAAGCCAGAATTAAACCTTCTTTAAAGCCATTATTTCCGACTGGAACACGCTACACTTGTTTGCAGGACGGAAAGAGAGATTGAGATATAGTATGTTAGAGTAAACACCACCCCCACACCAGAGGGAGTCTGAAGCGAAGATAGACTGATTAGGCGTCCAGAAAGAGGGAGTTCTGCGACTGTTTGGAGATAGCAATTTGGGCATATTTATCACGACTTTTTTGAAGCTCTATCTAAAGTAAGATGTATAAATCATCTGTTAGATTTCAGGCTTATCTAAAGACTTAAAAATCGTAACTTTGAAAATTCCTAAGAAAATGGAATGGAACGTAATGTCTACCAACAAAGCAATAGAATCATTCTTGATATGCTTCGACTTTTACTTGTAGCACCTACCCTCCTTTTATGACTCTGAACTAAATTAAATTGGTTGCCAGGACACGTAGGCATATTATGCCGCAAACAAATAGCGGACAGAGCTACTAAGACAGCACGCTCTACGATTCAGTTTCACATACATTTTGACCTGTAAAATTATCAATTCGAGTCCAGCTTAGTAAACAAAGTAAAAATAATTAAATACTGTCAGCTGGACAATTAACGGCAAAACCTGTCTTTTGTCGTAAACAAATGAAATGAAGCAAAAACAAAATTTTTAACACATTTTTCTCGTCAGCTGATATACGAACGTCGCGTCAAGCGTCGTCTCCAATTACGACGACACACCAATAACAATGACTATGTTCAAACATTCATTTGGAATTTCACTTTTCCAATCTTCCTCTCAAATTTATATTCATAAGCAGATGACTAAACTGGTTATAAAAAAAAAGAAACAAAAACAATGATAGTAAATACCTATCAATGTTTGTACATAAGTACTCAACTGAGTACACACACCCTCTTCTCAGCCCAACCACCACCCACAAAAAACAATAATTTGCCTAAGAAATTAACCATCTACATAGTTGGTAGTCATTTTCATTTTATAAATAGATTCGTGACAAAGCAATCAACAAGTAAGAAAAAAAATGCATAAACCAATTTGAAATTGGTTCTTAGTGCTCAACTCACCGTAGACAATATTGATGGAACCTTCCTGGACTGTACCAAAGTTATATAATTCACATAGTCCAATGCGGTATGCTGGTAGCACGATTTAGACGCTGACAGTATGTTTGCAGCTTCCTGCACTTCTTGCGTTCGATTTTTATTTGCCTACGAAAAAATATTCGACTATGTTAAATGAAGCAGAAAATAATACCTATTTGGCTTTACCTGAGCGTTTTTTATAAGAGCATTGTCGTAGTTTTCAGAGACCTTCAGAAAGTGCCCTCGATAGTCCTTCACTTGGTTGATGTCGTCTTTGACGAACACACTCAAGTTCTTTAACACCGTTCGACTGGCTTGATCCAGTAGTATCGTATGGAATTTATTCATCTCCTTTAAAAACAGAATTACACAAAAGAGAATCATCAATTAATTAAGCTGATAATGATTCGTCAGAGAAGACAATAATTAAAGACGAACGAACCTGAAAACAATGGATGATCTTGCCGAGTGCGTTGTGTGCATTCTTGTTATCAGCAAAGTGCTGCTGCAGATCCCACAGCGACATTGCAAAAGCACTATGAAGAAAAAAATTATAGAAATGGCAATCCAAGATCATTTATTTGCACATGTGGCAGTTAACAGTTGGCAGTGGCACAATTGAAGGAAGATATTTTATAAAACAAACCTTTGATTCTTGACATATTCCTTGCCAGAGTCCACGGCCACTGTGCACAGTTTGATTATCTTTTCCAGACGCTGCTCCAAATGCTCGATTTCTGATTCTTCTTTCGAGATGTACTGCCTACATTGTGTACGAAATAATTATAATAATTTTGTTTATTTATTTTCATAGTCATAAGAGTTATGAAATGACTCAGCCAGCAGTTGGGATGTGAGGTAGCGACAGGGAGTTTTAATGAGAATCCGCTTACAATTCCATGAATAATATTTGCATTTGCAAGATGATTGCTCACCTGAATCTTGGAGAATCTTTTAAGCATTCTTCGAATTCTATTGCGGAACGCATTTTTGACAGTAATTTTATTTGGCACTACAAGGATTTATTAATAAAAAAAAACCAAAAAGGAAAACTTATTAAGAAACAAAAAAAATAAAACACCGAGAAGACAACACAGCTAATCTTTTATTTTATTTTTTTCTTTCTCGTTAAAACATCATTTGTGATTGGGTAAAGTTCTTAATTGGAATGGTTTATTCTTTTTCTTTTGTTAGGCAGCAATGTTTTTAATTGAAAATAAAGAATTTTCTTTGAATTAATACGAAATTACAGCAAATAATAATTATTTTTCGCCTTTTTTCTTAAACAAGGGACTTTCACTTGGAAATTTCTTTTCGGATTGGCAAATTTGTGGTTTTTTGAAAGATGAAACGTCAGTTTTATCGGAAATGTCAAACAAGTGGTGGTTTAATGGAGTGCGTTCAGTGGTTGAAATGTTTTAATGATACAGGTAGCGCTGGGCACAATAAGAGGAGAAAGAAAATATATGGCCGTTTAAGAAAATGCCGTTACAAATTCGAAGAAAAAAAAAAATTGAAATAAATCAGAACTGTCACTATTTTAAAAAAATGTTGGTTACGAATTTAAACGAAATGTTTAAAATTTCCATTTTTTGACTTCTGATATTTTATTTCGAAAGGAAATAGTGGGGGAGGGGTACTTTCACGATGGGGCCAGTTATAGCTATCATTGAAATGCTTCCGTGAAAATATTGATTGCTGATTTTAATACGATTTAGCAAACATATTGGTAACAGAATAAAGCTCGTGAATTCTAGAATTGTTTTAATGTACAAAATAGTTAAATCTATTAATCAGAGTGTTCCAAGCACGAAAAACGAAAATTAGCTGTACGTTGAAATCGATTTCTGTCAGTGAAATAATAAAAAAAGATTTAAAGAAAAGTATTATAATCATTTCACGGATGCATTTCAATGATCGCTATAACTGGCCCCTAAGAAGGAAACAGTCATTTTTCGAATATTCGTAGTAAAGTTAATGAATTAAGTGGTAAATAGCCCTTTTCGAACTTGAGGCTCATATAGTTAACCCTGACCCTGACGCCACACCTGCCAGCTACTGACAAGCAAGTTACTAGGTACATATTTGTATCAATTGCCAGATACCTATGCGTGTTCCATTTGGCTGGAAGTTTGTCTGTGTGAGTGGAAAATGTGAGTGTATTGCAACTGTGGCATCCGGGTAAGAGCGGTTGGATGGTGTTAATTGAATATCACGCTAGATGTCATACATTTTAACTGCAAAACAAATTGTATGGTTAACTACGTTATATGGACTAATATTCTTTTGATTAAAACCCATGACTACGAATCTTTCTAATATTGCTTAGAAATTGAATATTATGGACTGCTAATTGCCTGCAACAAATTAATTCCATTTAAGTCTCAGTCATTTTTGTTTTTGGTGACACTAGCCTTTCACTTCACTTGCAACTAGCGCCAAACAAATTTCTTGTGACTAAGCTCAATTTGCTTTAGCTGAGATTGCTTAAGGCAAAATGTCATAGATGTCGAAAATTTTCAATTCTATTCTATTTTTAATTTTTAAAACAGATGTTGTTGCGGGCTTCCTTTAGTCTCAAAAACTTCCCTAGCTACAGCATCGCGATAACAAATTTTGCCGACATTTTTGTATGTATGAAGCTGATATTAAGTTAGCATAGTCCATATAAAATATGTCCATGGTCAAAATAGACATACCCCGAGCAAGCCTGCAGGGGAACCATACATAGATATAGATATTAAAAACTTCATTTTAATTTTTAGTCGCAGTTTTTTAATTTTTTGTGATATTGGTGCAGCAATTACTGTTATTTGGAAATCATTGTTTATTCTATTTTTACCCATATAAGGTTCATATACATTATACATACCTGATCGTGTTTTAAAAGTCAATGTCTATTCGTACGCAGCTGCATTAATCAGAGTCGACACTTTAACGTTGCTTTAGAGCAAAGAAAATCAACTCGAAATTGCCTTAAACGTTAGATCGCCCTAGGCGACGGAACTGAACTATCACCAAAATCTTGTTATATTGGTAAATTAAGGAAATGTGCTTGCTTCCATCAAAAACAGTTACAAATAATAGACAAAAACCAAATATGCTTTGACACACCTTTTCAAAGCCGCACATAGCAGATTGTAATAAACTGCGGTTTCAAGAGTTGCTGCAGTTTAGTTATAAGGCATTTAATTCATACTTACCTATTAGGTGCATTTCCACCAAGTGCGGTCTCATTTTACTTGCGATTATAGGTACTATAAGGCAAGTTATGGATTGGTGCAAAAAAAAAAATGTCGAGATAACATATGACATTACGATGATATAGAAGTCGAAAAAGTGGGTCTGGAAATTCCGTCCATCTGTCTGTCTGTCTGCATGGTTACCTATAGCCTAAACGGCTGCGCCCATTTGCTTCAAACTTGGTACATGGTAAATATTATTATGACGACCTACAGAGCGTTTTTGGAATTAGCATTCTAGCTCTTAAACTAACAGTACCTGCCAGACGATTTTTAGTGAAAAATTAATTTTTCTCAAAAACGGCTGCTACGATTTTGATAAAACTTTCTAAATAATGTTTTCTGTGCAAATTTTATGTTTTGGTTGGTATTGATTTTTCAGGAAAAGTCTCATAACGGTATCTTCCATAGGATTGGTTTTTGAAATCAGATTTTCGCGTAAACCACTTCATGTATTTCGATTATAGGAACTACTATAAGGCAAGTTATGCATTAGTAAAAAAAATAATCAAACGTAACATAACGATGATAGAGAAGCCGAAAAAAGTGGATCCGACAATTCTGTCTGTCTGTCTTTCCGTATGTCTGTCTGTCTGTATAGTTACCTACAGCCTTAACGGCTGGACCAATTTGCTTTAAACTTGGTACATATAATTATTATGGCGTCCTACAGAGGGGTTTTTGGAACTAGCATTCTACCTCTAAACTAACGTTACCTGTCATAAGATTTTTAGTGAAAAATGTATTTTTTGTCAAAAACGACTCTTACGATTTTGATAAAACTTTTTGAATAATGTTATCTGTGCAAATTTTATGTTTTGGTTGGTATAGATTTTTCAGGAAAAGTCTTATAACGGTACCTCCCATAGGAACGGTTTTTTTAATTCAGATTTTCTCGTAAACCACTAGACAGATTTCGATGAAAATTTTAATATAGGAGCCTTTTTATAGACGAAATAATATAAATTCTTACATTTTTTCAAAAAAGTTCTTTTGAGTTTTAAAAATAAATTAATTTTTTTTTATTTTTTGTTTTTTCCAAAAACGGTTGGATCATTTTTTTTTAAATTTTATTTTTCTGATAAAAACTACAAATTGCTAGAAGTTGGCATACTCAAAAATGTTTTGGAATATTTTTTCGAAAAGTTTAAAAAAAAAACTGTTTTTTGAAAAAACTTGTCGAACGATTTTGAAAAAAAAAATTCTTAAAATTTGAAACAGAAAACGAAATAAGATGGCTTACTTCATTTTTTCCAAAAAACGTTTTAACTAGTGATTTTTAAGTGATCAATAAAATTTCATATCATTGTTTCCCTGCTTTTTTTCCAAAATCTCAATCCCCAAGACCACTGGTCACACATTAGAGCAAGTTCGTCCGACCCAGTTGTGCACTTTATTTAGTATTATTTTCATCTGACGTCTTAAGACTATATACAAGGTACTACCGTAAATTGTTTGTTTTAAGTTGGAAATAGTTTAACAATACATTTTTCGAAACTGCAAGATCGATGGGCGACGTTTTAATTTCTACATTCCTTTAAATGCTTCTTAACATCCAATTGGGGTCAATAAATTTAAAAAAGAAGTTTTTAAATAGTTACCCCTTATTTGTTTAAATTAGTTCGCCAAATAAAGGTTTTTTTTAAATTTATATTGCTACCCACATCGATATTATATCGATAGCAGCAGGAAATTAAAACAAAAAACATTAATTAATACATCCGCACATTCAAAAAGTATAACCTACATTAGACACTAGGCAGCAGCCTAACTGTTTCCCCAATATTCTCTTTATATGGAAAAAACTATAGCATCCATTCAAGCAGAGGCCATAAAAGCTGAAAAGAAGTTCAATAGGCAATAAGTCCATCTTTGGGGCACAAACAATTTATAGTTGAACAAACGTTTAACCTATCTTTCGCTTCGAATCAATCTTAATTGCCTGAGATATCTTCGATTGTGAGAGGGAGCTTGATGCGAGCTACAAGATCGAAGACGCGCCTCCGTATAAATTGTCGTTATAAATTTCCTCCTATTTTTTTTTTCTTCAAAGATTCATTCATGTGGAAAATTATATTTTAGAAGAATTTGTAATTTGATTTATGGGCCTAGATTAAAAAATGTGCAATTATTGTTGATGTAGGTAATTTGGTATCCCATATGGGGGAAAAAAATCAAATTAGAAGATTAATTGAAAGTTCAAATTTAAAAAGAAATTATAAGTTAAACCAAGAAAAAAGCCGAATCTTTTATGAAAATAGAACAGAGTGTTACATGAACCTTGACGCTGGCCACAAAGTAAATTAAAGTTCCTTGTCCAAGTTAGGTTCTCAACTTTGTGAACAAATGATCTCAAGCAATAGGTTCATATATCATATATCCAGTGTGTACGTTTTAGGTACAAAAATTTAATCTACATACATCTACTCGTAATACAAAATGTGGTTTAAATGATGATTCTGAGAATAGGATTTTGCTTCTGTATTTCAGAATCCACTCAAGAAGCACAGATACAAATATAACTCAAATGTCACCCATAGAATATTCATTGGTTAAGGTATATTCGCATGCAGCAATGCCAAAAGTTTTGGTAATGTCAACACATGTGAAATAGTGTTAAATACAAATCTGATGTATTTAATACGAGAAACCAGTAAAAATCCTTTAATATCGCAAATCGAGCTGCGCACACCACTTTGACATTGGCAAAACTTGTGAAAAAAATGCGTGCGAATACTACATTGTGTCAAAATTGAGCAGAAGCAACTTTGCTGATTCCATTGGTTTTCAGAATGAGTGGTTCGCCGAGTGAAACCAATGGAAAGTGCTATAAGACATATGTTGAGAATGTCGATGTGTCAAAAAGAACAAAATGGACAATTTGTTTATATTATTTATGTTGCTTGTTGTTTGTTTTTTTTTTTAATTTGCGACTGTGCCCATAACCTTAGATATGAGAAAATCAAATTAGCTAAAGTATATACGGAAAAACGCAATGTATTAAAAAGACAATTTTTTGAAACAATCAATTGAGCCTATTCTTCTCAAAAGTGGTCAATATGTTCAATTTATTTAACTAGTTAAAATTTTTTCGTAATATAATGATGATGTTTATCACAGACTGGCACAATTTCACAATAAACGACAAAATATAACAAATTATTTCTCATTTGACGTTTGATATTCATATCGAATCTCGAAACCCATTAGCGATAAAATCTTTCGTGTTGAGAATTCATCAAGAATTGCACTTTTTTTACAATGAAACTTGCAAAACTGAAAAAGATCAAATCTTTTGACAGAAAGAACAAATATTTTCTTGAATGAAACTCCATAAGTCGTTTCTAAAGGAGACATGAATGACGCTTCAATACTTTAACACTGATATGACAACCATATGAAAAAAAGAACGCAACATAGAGGTTTTCTATGTGTTACAAAGTTCCAAGTTGCTTTGTAGTTTTTTTTTATTTTTTGACATTTCACACAGCTGCACTCCGAATAAGTTTTGACAGGAGTTGCATAAAAAGATCTCAACATACATAATTCAAAATGTTTGGGGATGGCTTACGGTTCAACTTGATGAAAAACCCTGCAAGAAGATTTCCTTGGACTGTTTTAAAAATGTATACATAATTCTCTACAGACTAGAAATGTTTGTGTAGTTATAAATCGTGAAGTTTGTACTTGTAATTATTATATACTGAAAATGTTCTAAACTTACGAAAACATAATATAATTAAATTACAAAAATAAAAATATATAAGAATTGTTTTTTTTCGAACATTTAATCATGTGACCGAAAAAAAACTATTGTTTTTAAATACCTGAGAAGAAAAACAGAAAAAACGTAAACGTAAATGTGTAATTTTGTTTTTTGTCATGGAGAACTAAATAACCTGTCTCATCAATTTTAAAATTAATACAAATACGAACCCAAAAAATTTAAATTTATAAAAAAAATGTGGTGTGTCTAAGCAAGTGAAACGCAGCGTATGTGGGGTCCAAAGGGTGTATCAATAAGAGTGCACAATATAAATTTGTCTAAATTTCTGTCCATATATTATTGAGACACCCTTTAGTTTAAATAGCGCATTGTTTCTCCTATTTGACTTTTTGATTGAGTGGAGTTCTGTAGTTTTGATGCAGAGATTGTATGGAAATACAATTTGAATATTTAGAAGTCCGAATAAGTATCTAAAATATATGTCAATGTCAAGACCGCATTTAGTGGAACTCCACTTCAGCGGAACTGCACTGCACTTATCGAGTAAACTATACCAACCATGCTTTTTAGTGTCGGAATTGCAGCTCCACTGCAGCGTAGTTCTTTCTGGTTATCGAGAAACGATAAAAATATTCAACAAGGTCATATATAATTCTTTAGCAGTCAGATACTTTGAGCTCGTAATTTGAGGTCTAATCTGACTTATATTTGTTTTTCACAATTCCTTCTCTCGATTTTAGTACAATCAACTCTTATGAATTCATACAATTCAAATTCTGGGATGGACCTTTTTAATTTGATCCCTCAACTGCTAAACAAAATATTTCAACCTATAAAATATCCCCGGGGACAGTTTATATTCTCCTATAATCTCCCGTAAAGTCCCGTGTAAAAACGTTTCATGGAAAGATCATTCTAACTAAAACCAAATAAAGCCCCTTGATGGGCATGAAACATGCCTGAACACAAATGCGTCTAGGCTCAAATTTACTATATGCGTGGGCCATGTCTTACCTTTTAAACATCAGAGAAAAACATTTAGTACCCAAATGCAGATGTGCATTCATCATTTAAGAGTCATTATGTTGGGCCACTGTACTTTCATACATCATTTACATAGGAAAGGATGTAAGCCGTTTGTAATAAATCTATTCAAATTAGAAAATTTTTCAGATTATTGTTAAGCCGCACGCACAATGGCTTCTAACGACAAATTCATTGAAATTAATAATGTCCAAGATTCTGTTGAATTTATGATGCCTTCGTTCAGCAGCAGACGACAATGAATTCTACATAAGTGGCGTTCTCTCTGCGCTCGGCGCGACGCGTGGTTCATTTTAATCTCCCTCGAACCTCAATCATGATGTAACCCGCAATCCCACACAATGACTCACACATTGTTCCAATGTATCTTCTTAATTATTTAAGTCTAGTCTGGGATTGGAGTCGGAGTCAGAATTATACATAAAAGTGCTTGCTTTTTGTGTAGGTCGTTGTTAGTTGGTTAGTTTATCTTTTTTTTAAACATAGGCAATAAGATATAGTTATTAAGTCCCATATGACAAAAGAAATTTTCACCAAGCTCCCAGTTAAATTATTATGGACCAGAACCGTGGGACAGTTTTTCGATCTGGATGCAGAACTTCACCCTTTACAGCTTCAACTTCCAAATTAACCTTATTTATTGCAAAATAAGGATTTAAATCGTCCTTAATAATGTCAAACAATACATATAATGTACAGTGTTAAATTGCTTCTTCCCAACGATGTGCCAATAATCTAGCGTCTTCCGTGCCTTACTTTAATTAAAACTAAAGCGTGCTTAGCCAGGGTTATTAAGCTAACTAACGCCTTAGCCAATCACAATACGATTTATTATTTTAACTCAGCATTGTTCGTATATGTACCATGTAAGTACAAAGCTCATTGCATTTGTATAATGTAGTTAAAACACGAACGTTTTATTGTATGATATATTTCTTTTTAAACGACTGTGCCCATAACCTAGGATATGAGGGAATCACATTAGCTAAAGTATCTACTGAAAAACGCGATGTATTAAAACGACGAGAGGACAAAATCTTTAGATTTCAATTCAAAGAAAAGAGAAGGCAACAAAACAATCAATTAAAGTCTTTTCTTCAAAAAAGCTTTCAATTTATTTAACTACTGATGGCTTAGACCTTAAGCCTGATAAAGAAATTCTATAGTCAAAGATATAAACAGAATTTTTGTCAACGACCTTGGCCCTAATAAAGCATCCCTTCTCGATAGATCAGCGAAATTAAGTATATCATTGCTCATGGTTAGTAATCGAATGGAAGACCGTACGACATTAATCGTTAGCTGTTGACATGTGTTGCCTGTTCTTCTCTCTTCTCTTCTGTATGTCACTCTCTCCATTATTTAATCGCGCCACATTAGATGGGAAATGGGATCTTCCAGTACTGTGTTGGTCCTCAGAGTTGGATTTAAAGACTCATTGGGCTGGTGCGTTTTTGTTTATACGTTGCACATCCCCTAGCCATCCAAGCCGCTGTATGGTACGCTTTCTGACCAGCGTGTACAGTTCGTCATTAAATCTTTTCCTCCATACTCTATGGATACATAATAATGATCGGAATATCATCTAAGATCTGTGTGAAAGTAAAAGTGTGAAAATTTGGTCTATGACTGAAAGCACACTGATAGCGAGGCCAATCAGTTTAAGCGCGAAAGGGTGAAGATGTTTACAAGAAATTGCCTATACCTCTCTGTAGTTGACTTAGTTCAGAGTAACTTGCTGCGCACAATGGTGTAGCTGCAGCAGTAGCACCTAGCAATGTCAAAGTTAATTGTACGTTAATCGTATATATTGCACGGCTACAAAGTGAAGTTGCAGCTGCAGCATAGAAAGTAGCTGAAGTACCTACAATTTGACTCCACTCCAACTTCACGAACGTGCTGCGATGCAAAACAACAACAAATCAAAATGGCAGACATGATTTTTGTTTGAGTTCAGTGCTGCACATTATATATTCGTGTATGCTGCTTAGTGTGTTACTTTCTTCGACATTAACTTTGACATTGCTACGTGCTACTGCTGCAGCTACACCATTGTGCGCAGCCAGTAACGGGTAGGGCACATGATCCTGATGTTTCATTCGTCAATCATACTTCATCCAACTAGATTGTTCAGATGATTTTGATTTGGCGTATACTCTCCGCAAGTCCAACCGTTCCAGCAGCCTTGTTTGACTTTAGTTTAGATATCGCTATCCGAACTTCCTCTTTTTAGAGTGGACTGAAGTGCTACTGCCGTAGTACCTAGCACCCTTCAATAGATTCAACCGCTATAGCTTTTCCAGCTTTCGCCTTTTCTTTCTAAAAAGCCGATGTTTCTCCCACGCCTAATAAGCTTCGCTCTTGGCCGTGTTGGCCAGGTGTTTCTTTGTGGTCACTGGTAACCTAATGAAACCCAAAACATCAGTGCATGCATTTTTGATGGTCAGTTTGCAATATCGCTACTGTGCCTCTAAGTTTGGCGCAGGCACCGCGGGTTTGTCGAGAAGTAGGAGGAGACATGGTTGGAAAAGATTATGTCGGCTTTTGCGGTTGCAGCTTTTCAACATCAAATTTTCTCACAGTTGTAGATGTTCGATGCTGCGGTCTAGTGGAAATGTGAATTCGCAGTGGTCCGAGTCTATATGTAAACGCCTGGGAAAGTGCGGACATCCAAGACATTAGTGGCATGTCTGTTTTCGATCGCAAAATGGTTAATTTGGTTGCCGATTAGTTGATCAGGACAACTGCTAAGTGAGGGAAATATGTAAGTGCCACCTAAGATGACACTTCGCGTTGCAGCAAAGTCACTTACTCTGGGGATGCGAGAGCTACCGTGAGCTTTTTAAGGGCTTCTCCAAATCTGTCGAAGTAGCTCATTGGGGTATACCTACTATGATGACTGCTGTCGCTGACTTTTTGACGGGTTCACCTTGGTTATTCGAGACCCAAAAAACAAAAAAGTTGAATTTTTTCCCGTGTTCAACACTCGCGCTTACAAGTTCGGCAGAAAAGTCAAAGTGGACATGGCCATTACCCGACGCACGGCTACCACTAAAAAGTAAAATAAGGCACAATTGATGCGCATAAGATGGTTAAAGCACTGGGCACCACCAGGTTGATGCCAATCAGATACTACCCTATTTATACAGCACCACACTATCCAACATCACAAGCGACCACCTAACTTAAACTATGACACAATCATCAATTGTTCCCCAAAGTCCTTATAACCTTCAACATTTCTTATCCTTTCCCTTGATTTTCTTCTTTTTTTGTGGGCAATTCTCCTGACCGTCGCGTCGAGCGGGCTGGATAAGAGTGGAAGCGGCACAGAACCATCCCCTATTACGGTCCCAGAGTTTTTCAACAGTAGCGACCTATGATTGCACTAACTTATGCTCCTATAGTCGCTAAAACTAGTTAAAAAAAAGTAAACTCAAAAATGAAGTCAAACTTAAACTTAAATTTTCTAAAAAAAAAAATGTACCCCAAAAGTTTTTCTTATAAGCTTGACTATTTGTCAAATTATGAATTTAAATAAAAAAAAAATATTTCTAATTATGAAGCAAGAAAATTATTTCCAAATCTCAAAACCCAACGTACCTATAGAGTCACTCAAAAATCAAAATTCAGACTCAATCTACATGATAATAATGTATCTTTATCACACACAAAACGCAATCACAAAAAAGAAAAAAAAACCACCAAACCCAAGAAAATTTAAATCAAAAAATAATCTCACTGCACACTCGCATCACACGCTAACTATAAGATACAAGAAATCAGACGAATAAAAATGTATCTGGGTTTGTCTTGTTATCGCTTGAATCCAATTTTCTTACACTCATCTACTCCAAAAAATTACTCAACCATCCAAAAATCCATCTTCATCCAGACTTTTTTTTTTAAATTATTTTCTTGGGTGCAGTGACGAATGCCATAAGTTATTTCTGATTCAGATTTCCTGAAAACACAAAACACAAGACACAACAACTATCTATAAGTACTCCTCCTGTATTCCTGTGTATTCCCCTATTCACAATCATCCTCACATCATAGTAAATAAACTCCAAGACTCTATCTAGATACTTGCAATAGCCCAAATATAGGAGCACGAAAAAAAAACACTCACTGCCTGGCCTGACTGTGCTGTGACTCTGAGTGTAAATCTACTTCAATCCAAAAATCCAACAAAAAGATTGAATTGGTCTTTTATATGAAACGAAATGAAATGTTCTAAAGGCGGGGATTGTCGTATAAAAACTCGTTCACATTCTGGAATAATTTCAGTTGAAATCCACGTTTGTTGCATTGCGGACAAATTTTGCGGAGACCTCTCTCGAGTACATTGTCAAAAAATTTAAATAAAAAAAAAAAATATCTTAAAGATATTAACACACCAATATAAGAGTTGTTGTTAATATTGTTTATAAAATTTATAAATATTTTTTATACAAAACTAAGTGCAATTTTGTGATCAACGGTCTTTTTTTTGAAAAAAAACGTGTTCACGTGTTTTAAATTCTTTTTCTACCAAATTTAAATAAAAACCGAATTTATTAATCATGGTGAGTTTAAGTTTAAATTAAAACAAAAATTATTTAAATATATATGTTTTAAGTGATTTTTAAAGTTACATGTAAATGGTTCCATGGATTAAGAATAAAGAAGACAAGGGATTTGTATTTGATGGTATCAAATTTTCGTGGGGTTGATACTTTTGTGGAAAGGCTTTAGAGTTTAGAGTTTAGACTTTAGAGGGAAACCCTAAAAATGCATGATGTCACACTGTTCAGTTGTCCTAGTCCTTTTTTTCATCCTCACACTATACCTTTACCTATACAATCAATGGATAGATATACTATACCTTACACACCCTTAGTCCTGAACAAAGAAATTCAAAAATGTCACCCCACTGGGTGGCATGGCGTGGAATAATTCTTTTTGAAACGCGCACGTTTGTGTGTAGAAAAGTAGCTGTAGTAGGTACTATTTTACTGCCGGCGTTTTTCAAAACTACAAGGGTATTCCTATCCCTCCCTACTTTATGAATTCCATTGGAAAGGGTTGCATTTAAGACTAGACTCTGGCAATGGGGTAATAACGAGGTTGATGTTTTCACGAAATTTAAATAAATGTTTCGAATGGATTCCACAAGAATGTAATTATTTCCTCATGAGTATTCAAAAAGGTTGGATCCATTATTTTCTACTATCTGATAATAATTTTTCCTTTGAATAATTGTCTCTCTTTAAAAGGTCTTAATAAAAAACTGAACTGTATGAATCATTTTTTTTTCATAATATAAGTCATTATCGGTCGGGGTCTTTAGCTTTATATAATTTTAGGGGAACATGAACATGAACACGAACCTACTTTTCTTTTTTTTTTTGCTAGGAATTTAGAAAACATTTGGATAAACAGAGAGTTGAAACAATAAAATAGCAATATGGTGTGCGATTTGAAGCCAATTTTTTTTTTTTTATCAGTGAGTTGTATGAATGATTGCAGATTTTTTTTTTTATAAAGTTTAGATACATTTAGTTGGTTAGAAGGAAGAGATACGAGCAATGTTTTTTTTTTTGCTTCCGATCGTAAAAAAAAATTCTTTCCGAGATAAATTTACGGAACATGACATAACTATGTTTCGGGAAGTCGAACAATTCGCTCACTCAACTGTTCTGTTCGCAATTCGGTGACAGTTTGATTAAGAAAAAAAACCTACAGTGGTTGGATGGTTTGACTTGCGTCAGAACTTGTGCTTAAAGTCGAGGGAGGGTATGATGGCATAAGATGGATATTTTGTATTGATTTAGTCTAGACATTCTCATTTAAAAAGCTTACTGGCTCGCTGGCTTGAAAAATAAAATGCACGACTGGGTCGCACGAACTTGCTCTTATGATAAGCAATTGCTTATTGTGGCTGCATATATGGCTATTAAAAAAATTTAAATAATTTCGAAAATTCTTTGATTTTTTAAATTAGTTTAAGAGTTTTCTCGGAAAAACAAAGTATGCAATAAAATTTCAAAGCTATACGTCAATCTAGAAAAAAAAAATATTGAAAATCGTTGGACCAGTTTTTTTTTTAAAAGGTTATTTTTGAAAAACTTTTTCAAAAAATATTTTGAAATTTATTTGAGTATGCAAATATATGGCAATCTGTAGTTTACATTTGAAAAATAATTTAAAAAAAAATCAATGTACCCGTTTCCAACATATTTCGAAAACCAAAAATTTTTTTGAAAAAATTATAAAAAACCAAAAAAAAAAAGTTTTTGAAAATTTTGAAATGCCATATTAATAAAATTATGAATGACTTCATGTGGCCAAAATTTTATTGAAATCGAATGTATAGTTTACGAGAAAATTTGATTTGAAAATACTGGTTCTATGAGAGGTACCGTTATTAGAAAAATTTTGAAAAAAAATTTCAAACCAAAAGATAGATTTTCTTGCAAAAATAGCATTCTGAAAGTTTTATCAAAATCGTTAGAGCCGTTTTTGAGAAAATCAATTTTTGTCTTCAAGATTGTATGGCAGGTGCCGTTATTTTTGGACCTAGAGCGAAAATAAATAAAGTGCACGACTGGGTCGTACAAACTTGCTTTAATGTGTTTAAATGGTTTTGGTTGCTTGAGATTTTGGGAAAAAAGCGTTGAAAAAATCATATGAAATTTTATAAATCACTTTAAAATCAATACCTTAAACGTTTTTTGGAGAAAATGAAGTAAGCCATCAGGTTTCTTTTACGTTTCTGAATTTTGGCGAAATTTTTTTTCAAAATCGTTGGACCAGTTTTTTCAAAAAACTGTTTTTTTTGAAAAGCTTTTCGAAAATATATTCCAAATTTTTTTTGAGTATGCCAACTTCTAGCACTTTGTAGTTCTTACCAGAAAAATAAAATTTAAAAAAAATTGATTAAACCGTTTTTGGAAAAAATAAAAAATAAAAAAAATTTTAAAACTTTTTTAAAAAACTCAAAAAAACATTTTTTGAAAAATTAAAGATTTTTTATTATTTCGTTTGTAACAGGGCTTCTATATTAAAAATTTCATCGAAATCCGTCAAGTGGCTTACGAGAAAATCGGATTTCAAAAAACCGGTCCTATGGGAGGTACCGTTATAAGACTTTTCCTGAAAAATCTATTCCAACCAAAACATAAAGTTTGTACAGAAAACATCATTCAGAAAGTTTTATCAAAATCGTAGGAGCCGATTTTGAGAAAATTTAATTTTTCACAAAAAATCGTATGGCAGGTACCGTTAGTTTTCGAGCTAGGATGCTAATTCCAAAAACCCCTCTGTAAGACGTCATAATAATACTATGTACCAAGTTTGAAGCAAATCGGTCCAGCCGTTTAGGCTGTAGGTAACTATACAGACAGACATACGGACAGACAGACAGACAGACAGACAGACAGAATTGTCGGACCCACTTTTTTCGACTTCTCTATCATCGTAATGTCATGTTTGATTGTTAGAATTTTTTTTTTTTTTTTTACGAATGCATAACTTGCCTCATAGTACCTATAATCGCAAGTAAAAATACGTTCCGAGGGACGGCCAAATAAATCCTAAATACCAAATTTGAAGCAAATCGGCCCACCCGTTCAGCCTCCAGAGGCGCGAACAGACAGACAGACAGACGGACGGAATTTCCAGACCCACTTTTTTCGACTTCTCCATCATCGTAATGTCATGTGTGATTGTTATCTCAAAATTTTTTTTCTGCACGAATCCATAACTTGCCTTATAGTACCTACCTATAATCGCAAGTAAAAATATGTTCCGAGGGACGGCCAAATAAATCCTAGATACCAAATTTGAAGCAAATCGGCCCATCCGTTCAGGCTCTAGAAGCGCGAACAGACAGACAGACAGGCAGACAGACAGACAGACAGACGGACGGAATTCCCAGACCCACTTTTTTCGACTTCTCCATCATCGTAATGTCATGTGTGATTGTTATCTCGAAATTTTTTTTCTGCACGAATCCATAACTTGCCTTATAGTATCTATAATCGCAAGTAAAAAATTATATAACTTTCTATGTGTTTTTTGTTGTGGGGATTTTCTAATTTTTAGTTAAGGCTGGATTAATGCCTCCGAAATTTCATTTCAACGTATAACTTCATTTCCTTAAATCTTTTTAGACAGTTTTCGAAACATTATTCCGGTTCTGCACTCCGATTCAAAAAATCAACAATGGTGGCGTGTGAAATATTTTGTACCTTGGATTTGGTGTCTGTTAAAATATAAAGCAGAGGTAACCGAAATTAAGCTAGCTTCGTGGTGTCGTTTTTCTGATTTTTAAAAAGATAAAACTAAAAATCATACAAAAAGTTAGTTAGGATACAAGGTTTGAAAAAAAAAATCTTTTCGAATGAAGAAAATCTAAATCATTTTTAGTTTTTAAAGATTTGGCCTGTATGTCTGTTGTGAATCAATCGTCGTAACGGCTTTTCTAGGCGAGAATCAAGAAATTAAAATGTTTTGCTGATTAACCTAAGTGACCCCATTAACTGCCTTGGCATAATAATGTAGCTGCATCTGAAGTCCATAGTTCTGTCAAAGTTAGAGGTACGTACTTAATTCGTAAAAAACGGCTGAAATTAAAGTTGTCGCTGTAGTACAAAAAGGAGTTGTAGTTCAAGTATTACCTGACCACAATGAGAAAATCGCTGAAGCTAAGAAAGTAGCTGTAGTACAAAATGTCAAAAAAGTAGCTTACTGAAGTAGCATGCTCAAAAACAATGGCGTAGTGCTGAATTCAAATGAAAGTTTTGTTGGTTTTTTTTTCTATTGAAATGTTGAAAATGCAGCGCAGCACGTTTCTAAAGTTGGAGTTGATTCGACTTGTACTTGAGCTACTTTTTGTGCTGCAGCTGCAACTTCATATTGAAGCAATACGAATTATGTGCCTAACTTTGTCAGTGCTACGTACTAAAGCTGCAGCTACACCATTGTGCTGAGGCAGACAAACTCAACTTCAGCTGCAGCTACAGATCTACCATTGTGCCAATGCAGGGACCCTATTTATTTTAGTTCATGTCTGCTTTTAAGATCTTGTTTGACTTCGAGAAAAGTATAGGTACACAAATTATATACAATCTCCTTGAGGTTGCCCCAAAAAATTACATCCTGAAATCAACATCAATCAATACGACTTATATAATTCTTCAAGTGCAGTGCATGCCATTGCAGTTCAAATGAGATAAGGTTTCGTAGAAATAGAATCTAGCTTAATAGGAGAAGACCTAAGAAAATGTCAAAAGTAAATCGTTACATATTGAAGGAGCTTATTTGACATTTTGATAGCCCATATGACATTTTTGTGCACTGTTTTGACAGTACGTGCAACTTTCCTTGTGTTGTAACCTTAAACCAAGTTAAACTAAGCCGTAAGGAAAATCTACAATCTCTTTTCTTTGGAGAAAAAAAGCGTCCAGAATCATTCTGAAGTCTTCTGGAACCGAAAGTTCGGTACGCAAATGACACTCTTGAGAAGAGAATTTCAGAATCCACTCAAGAAGCGCATATAATTAGACAACTCATTTACCTAACACAAAATATTCATTGAAGAGTGTCTATTCGCACGCAGCATTAAATCGGGCTGCGCACACCAGTTTGACATTGGCAAAATTTGAGAAACTGGTGCGTGCAAATAGAAATTGAGTCAAAATCGAGCAGAAACAACTTTGCTTGTTCAATTGGTTTTCTTTTTCAAAATTAGGAGTTCCCCTAGTGAATCCAATGAAAATTGACCTTTGTTGAATATTTTTTCAAACGATAAGAATTGAGATTTTTTTCTTTAAAAGTGAAAGTGTTGAGTCATCGTGCATTTTTTGTTTCTAATCTCAACTATTTTTTGAACTCCATCCAATAATTTAAATCTTAAATTAAATCTCCAAACTCATCCCAAATTGTGACTCAGCTGACCCTAGATAAGCATCAGGGTTGAAAAAAAAGAGTGTTCGGGTATTGATACATATATCTTGGTATGTCAGTCGCCTGCCGCCGCCACGGTTGAGTCATGTTTTATTAAAAATTTCGAATTCGATTTTTTGTATAAACTCATTCCCATGATCAAAAAATTTACCTACCATCTGAACCTATCTTTCTACCCTATACCTACAAAAGATTGATTATATTGCCGAGGCAACTTTCCTCTTTCCTCATGGGGCCAACAAACCCATTTATTTAGATGGCAAACTTTATTACAGTGACGTACCTACCTACCTACCTTTATAATAATGCATAATTGCATTCCCCTGCTGAACTCATTAAGGGAACTTTCCATCCAACTTATAGATACTAAAAAATGTTACCTGTCTCATTTGATTTAACTTGTCAATCATTAGAGACTTTTCCATCCTTGTCTTGGAACTAACCTATAAAACTATAACATTTTACAAAGATGAATCTCTAACCTGACGGGGCAAAGGAACGAACAAACATAAATCAAACTTACAACAAAAAAGAAAAACGAAAAAAAAAATGATTATCTATTATTCGGCCCACTTCTTAATTGCATCCGAGTCTTATAATAGCCATCTTGTCCGCCCAAATATAAAATGAAAATACCACAACAACCTAGGATTTTAATGGAAAAATATTTAACATGAATAATATTCTTTTTGTAGTGTTTGATGTTTCTAGAGTTAAAGTATCTTACGAGTATAATAAACCTTTAGACATGAAGTAGGTTGTTATCTTAATGAGAAAAAATTTCTACAACCGAACCGAACGATCGCATCGTTGAAGTACAAAAAATCTAAAGTGAAGTTTTTTGTAATCAATAAATTTTCAATGTGCTCTTTGGGATTGTGATTTTGATTCAGATTCTGGTATCTGATGGATGCAAGAACCCCATCATACCTATATTAATTGTGTGCATCGGGGTTCGTCTATTGCTATTGGGAATGGGTATTCTCGTAAGATGATTCATTCTTGTCTCAGGTTATCGTCTCCATGCCTTTCATATTTAATTTAAATCTCATTTTTCAATTTGGATGCAAAGAGTGACGAAAGTCACCAACAGTGGCAGCAGCAGCGACAGCGACAGCGCCACACCCTTTAGTCGCACGTCGCGCCAAGCAGCGCTGTTATGGTGTTTTAACTTTAATGGGCTTGGTTAGCTTTCTTCTAAGTAAATTCATTTATCCTCATTTGCTTATTAATTAAGCAAAATGTTCCGTTAAGCATGATGCATTTTTTAACACCAGCCGCATGTACAAGTATACATGGTACAATCGCGGTACGTGATCTTGAAGCGTATGAATCAATTGAAGTGTAAGAATCAGGCATCAGGCTTCAGCTTCAGGCTTAAGGGGGTGACTGTACTGCTCATGCACAATGCACAATGGCATTTCGTCAAAGTGCTTTTGTTTGAAGCGAACAATAAAAGGACGAAAGAAGTGGCAGGCGCAGTTTTAATGTTTTCGGCCTTAATTGCATTTTTCAAATTAAAAACGAGTTGACATTGAAAGTTATTATAAAAAAAAAAAATATAATAATAATCCACTTTTTGAACAAAGAGTAGAAGTTTGAATTTTTTTAAAGCAGGTCAATGGTGGCGTAGTTATTTTGGCATTATTTAATCCACCAACTCAAGCACAATATTTCCGAGAGTCTCAGGTAACACCTTCATGAATTTATTACTGTGTCATTTGCCTCTTTCTGATTTGACATTAGAGCTTCACATTAAAAGTACGATTCTACGAATTTTACAATTCCTTGTGTCAATTTGATGCAGTTGACAAATGCTTTTTTATAGGAATTCAAGGTAAGGAAAAAGGCATTACGTCTGACATCATAGTTTTTTTCTAATTTTTTTTTTTGACTGATAGTAAATTAAAATTTCCTATAGAACGACAAGCTTACTGTAGACGAAATATGAAAGCTACACTAAAAGCTCAGTTAACAAATCTGATTTTTTCAAATGTCAGTCAGTTCTAGTTGCAAAAAAGAAATTGATGACACAAAACTTGACGCCATACATAGGTACCAACTAGGAGAAATCCAAAAAAAAAAACAAAATATGTAATGCTAGACAAATCATCTTTTGTACCAACTTCCTTGTACAGCCTACATCACAGCAGAAAAACAGACAGGAATTTGACAGTTAATATACACATGTAGTTTCATCCTGCTTGCCAGTAGGTGACATGTGTAGCAGCACGGTTACGTGGCGCACTCGTCGAATATAAAATATATTATATAATGTGACAGTAGGTTGGTGTTATGAATATACACATAATCAGATCCATCCGCCATAATAATTTTCAAAGCGGACCATGGCTGGCTGTCATATGCCATTTAGGGTTTTTGACGTATAGGTACCTATATTATAAGAATTTATGTAAGCGTTATAGAAGCTTATGGTAAGCGATAATATATTTATTTTTACCGAACTGAAGTCCGAACTTCAAAGCAGTTTTTGTTTGAACGCCAAATAATTTCGACCTGCGTACAGAAACGTGGGGTCGACTTCTTGGTTTTGATACCGGAGTCAAAAAGTAATTTTTCTCAACGTTTCATAACCTCGTTTATTTTGTTTCAACGCCAGCTGAATATTGGCTATAATCGTACAAAATGCAACTGTCTTTGCGAAACTTTCTTGAAGGAACTATTAGGGTCTTTTCCAGTTATCGGTTATCACTCAGACTCTCATCGATTATTTTGCACAAGAACAGTTTGATGACTCTCTCTTTCTTTCCCTTGGAAATAAGGCCATTTTAGAACACTCTAGCACTGAAATATTTTGGTTGGCCTCCATGGTGTTCTGCGAACTATGACTGACTTATATACCTTAACTACGGAACAATATGGTTGCCCAAGTCATTACTATGCGGATAGTTGATTGCAGCTGAGCGTACCCTCACATCAGCCCATGGGCCAGTCTTTTAAGCAATCAAACTGTTCCGTGACAAGATGAATATAATGGGCGCCCGGGTTAAAGTTTTCATTTAAGGATATAAGTTATATGTTTCCACACAGGAAAAAAATTGCAGAATGCTCTTTTAACTCCAGCTTTCAAATTCAATGACAAACACAATCGAATGCCTGCGCTTAGTCAACTAAAAATATCGTCAACTCGTATAACAGTTCATCGAACCAAGAAGTCCATCTTTATTAATCGCCTTTAGAAGATAGAGTAATGATTTTTGTCCTAAAACTTTTCTTCAGCTTATAACTGGTTCCCTGCTGGTTCCCCTTTGAACTACTATGATCATCCTCATATTATTCCTACAGCATGTTCCGAAATGTTATCTAAACCTTCCTTCTTATCAGGCTTACACAGATCTGCACTTGCCACTAGTGGTTTTGTCGTTGCGATAAATATGTTCCCCTAGATCCCTAGCTCTAATCAATTTTGGTTCAGATATGGACTCTTGAGTTATCCCGCTTGGTTTGTCAGAAGAATCATCATAGCTGGACGTATAAAATTCAAGACGTAAATATGTACTGAACATCGACCAATCACTATTTGAGTGTCTCTGGACAGAACTTGCTTGCAGGAAGTAAAGCAGGAAGTTGTGAAACCACTTCCGCCTTCCTTATACCAATTATCGCAGTTTGGTTTACTCTGTTTCTGCGTCATCAAGCAACACTACTTATCGATGACTCTTGTTTCAACAAAAACGATACCGGAACAGATCAGAAGGCCAACATAATTGGAGTGTAACTAATTTTGCGCCTGAAAGACACATTTCAAATGCGGACCTGAACATTCTTGAAACTAGAGTTCAGTTGTTCAGGACTGTGACTGGTTTAACTCCTTTTCTTGTTAATACAAGCACAAGAACCTAACCTAATACTACATCCTGTAAGGACATCATCGAAATAAGGGTGAATTATTGAGCTGAGCCAAGCAAAGCAAGCAAGGAAGTTCGGCAGCTTTATTATGTGTTAAATATATAATATCGCACACTGTACCTACAATGTACATTGCACAGTGTGCACTTGCACGCGCTACTTTTGCAAAACGAAATATTCTATCCCCGAGGATTCTTTAGGCAAAAATGAAAAAAAAAAAAATCACTTAATGGCTTCTTTCTTGTTATACTGATCCCTTCCTATTCCTGAATAAAATAGGGGTAAGTCTATAAGTACTCCGTATACAAGTACGTTACGTAGGTATATATTTAGATATATTTTTTTGAAATTAAATTTTGCAGCAGAAATCCGGTCTTGGAAACTCATTCAATTAATTTCGTACGTCTACGTAGGTTATCCGTACTTCAAATAACTTGCAAAAACATCTGTACTCCGAG
Organism: Platycheirus albimanus; assembly: GCA_916050605.2. Taxonomy (NCBI): domain Eukaryota; kingdom Metazoa; phylum Arthropoda; class Insecta; order Diptera; family Syrphidae; genus Platycheirus; species Platycheirus albimanus. The sequence continues at coordinate 72,742,283 of OU696696.1, forward strand.
CCGTTGCCCGAGGGGTATGAAAGACCTTCCAATAAAAGGTGATGGTGATTCACAAATCCCTACTGGAAAAGTGGTAGGTTAGGTATCGTGGAGGTATTGCTTTGCAAGTTGAAATGAAAGATGTTTTACCACGAGGTTTTTTTTTCCTTTTGCAATTTGTATCTACAACAGTGGATTTGTGTAGCGTGAATCCTATGACACTACTTTCAGTGGGCTGAGTTGGCAGACAGCCTCTCGCCTACACAAATCTTTTGTTCAAAAAGAGAATCTCTGGAAATGACATGGAAATGCAGCAGAAGCTGAATCTGAAGCAGCCGCACGTCATCGTCATTCGGTCGTCATATATGACGGCCAAGGCAATTGCGTTGGCGGCAGAGATTGATACTTAAGACGATTTCAGGCCAAACGAGATGAGCTTATCTCTTTGCAAAGCCGATTTGGTAATGAAATCGAAATTAGTTTTTACACAGTCATAGGTCTTTATATGGAGATGTTCAACGAAAAGGAATGAATTAATAACATTCTTGGAGCGTTTTGATAGGCTTTTTGCTTGCTTAGGTATATCTATGACATGGGGGTTTCGTTGATGGATTTATTTAATTAATGCAGCAATTAAGTAATTGAGTGGAATCGAACAATTTAAAAGAGGTAATGGATAAATTAATTGGTGAATGAAATGAAAATTGAAAATAAAATTGAATGTGGGTTGGTTTATTTTGTAGATTTGGTTTGTCTTATAAGAAAGGTAGCATTCCATTCAATTGTTTTTATTAAAGATTGACATGACAGTGATGACAGTTATATATGGTCATTTTAAATTGCCCTGGTAGATTAGTTTCTTCAAATGGTGTAAAGGGACAGCGGTGCTGGGTAATTAGCTTGGATTTATGCTAAGAAAGAGCGGACAGATATTATATAGTACTTAGTTTTTTTTTTAATTATTTGGTAGCTGGGATACTAAACGTCAGATTAATCATAAAGTGACAGGATCTTTTGCCCGACCTTGGATGTTGTGATTTTCTTTTGCTTTTTTCTCATTTCAAAGCACATACATGTGTACATACTTCTAAAATTAATTCAATAGAACCTTTAAAGCATTTAAAATATAATCTATATCATTTACGTCGTACGTCAAGCTTTGTTTCTAATAGCAAAACACCGGCCCCTAGAATGTGTTTGTGATTAAATGACTGCCTAATTTTAATATGGTTTCTATAACAAAGCTCTAAAATGTATTCAAATTTCTCTGAATGCATTCACATTTCAGAGCTTTAGTTTGAATGCATTCATTTTAGCGACATTAAAAGACTAAAGCGGGGTTCACATGGGACAATGCAGAGGCCAAGACAATGAGACAAAAGACAATCATTGTTACATGTGAACTACTGTTTCCAGGACAAGACAATTGTCATTATATTGTCCTTCGAGCTAGTCTGCCGAGCTATCTCTGAGGACAATATCGACTGGCTGACATCGTCATATCCAACCCCATTCAAGACGCTTAGACAAGACATTTAAGTTTTGTCCCATTGTTTTGTCTACGTGTGAACGCTGCTTAATACTTCTGTAGTTGGCGCAGTTCAGAGTATCTCCGATCTTGCCTTAAGATTCCATCCAGTATGATAAGTTTATCGTGGTTTGATCTCTCTGGTTAAAGTCTCTACGGACTGGAGCACATGTCCAATCAATCTTCACGGCAAACTGCAAAACCAAAACCATTTTAAATTTGTGACGCAATGCAGCTTAGCTTTTTTGACAGCTGTCACTCCGTTCTTTACGATCATAACTTAAAGTCGTTGGTACACATATATAATTGGCATGGGAACTTTTCCCGAATATTGCACGTAATCTTTTACTCCTGTCTAGAAGAGGGTCCATGCTTCTGTAGCAAATATACGAGTAAAGTGCAAGTATAATGATGAGAATTGTATATAGCATTTCTTTGCAATTCTTGCTTCTTGGTGTGTCCATTGTATATAAAATCTATATTACTCTGGAGATTACCTTTGACTGCGTCGCCCTCTAGTGCCCCAACACTTCTTTTCTAATAGCTTTATATAGTACAATCTGAAGAAAGCAGCGTTACCAAGTACGTGCACATAGATTGCAACAGTAAAATAAATACATAAATAAATACATGGATCCGGATCTTCGCGAAGCTGGTTGCGAAAACCCAATATTTTTGATGTTACCACTTTCATATTCGGATTATTTGACTAAGCTAAGGGGATATGCAATTAACATAGGAAGCAGTGAAACGGTCACTTTTGATTCTCACGAAAATCTTACGGATGGCATCCAGTTGAAGCTGGGGAGTAAAGAAAAAGGGGCCTCCCAGCTTGAGGTTCGAACCCACAACTCTAGGTACACAATCAATTACCATACCTACACTGTACCATTACCACCCGAATTACTTTTAAGCTTGTTTCAAAACCTGCCTCCAATTCCTAAAATTTCCTGAAAACTTTCACACAGTTTTTACTGAAATTGGATGGGCGTGTGATATCAATCCATTTCAAATAATGCCGTTTCCCTAAATAATAGTTGGCTGACTTTGTGTAATTGCATCCAATAACCTAGGTTTCTATTGTTAAAACAAAAAAAAAATCCATTCTTTTTCCATTATTTGAATAATGACATACATAAGTGCAGTTTATCACGCTATAAACATTCCAAAATAGAAGTTGACATACAAAACAAACAAAAAATTATAATCGAGGAAAGAAATTCATAAATAATTGCACTTCCGCAAACATGAACTTTTCTTATTGGCTTAGCCTTGATTTTTACACCAGCACACCAGAGTACCATCAGAGACATCATGAATACCTTGATTTTTGTGTTAAGTTTGGCAAATCTGAATAAATTCGTTGGAGTCCCACAACTTGGAAACGTATAATTATCTACCAACTACCGAAGTTTTATTTGACTTAATCAAGAAAGAAGGTATGCAAAAGTGAAGAAAAAGTTGACAAAATTAATGGGCACAGCTCGGCAGCGGCGCGGCCGGCGCGGCGCTGCGTACCAGAAGAATCATGTCCCCTTTCTTGTCAAAACAAATGTTTGAATTGGCCTTAGCACTATCATTAATGACGTTGAATCTTGGTTCTGGAATGTAATTTCGGAAATTGCTTTTCATTAAATAATCAACGACCGATGGCACTATTTATTTTTAACGCCACACTGTTGCCCATCGTGTGAACTTAATTTTTTTTTTTCAATTAAACTCCTGTGTTGAGGGTGAGAACTGTAAAATACAGCGATTCCACTGTCATTTGAATGAATCTCGAAAAATATGTGTTTTTAACGACACCATACAAATAATTGGTAGATCCAAATTTCTTCATCATAACTTCTTTAAGTTTCGTTTACTTTCGCAAACACGACTAAAATCTTAGGTATGTGCTAGTGTCAAAATTACACAACGAATAACAGTAATGATTTCGGGGATCATAGAAACATTGTGACACTTACTAACTATATCAACAACTTTAGCTGTAGTCTTCGTCAAAGATTTAGGTAATTTTAACTTCGACAATGCTTCATATTACAGCTACAGCTACTACTAAATGATTTATCTGTCAGAATTTATTTTTTCCTTCACGTCAGAAAAGCAAAGAATTTGGCATTCCAAGCGAAAATCGTTTGACCCAATATTTTACAATCTCTCAAATTTACATGTGTCGGAGTGTTTAATACGGAAACACCTCATGCTTAACGAAAATCAACAAAAGGCACGTGTGTCTGTTATAGATTCAATTCTGCATGACTGTGTATGCGTTGTTAAAAAACTGACCTGCCACAATAGTGTAGCTGCAGATGTAGTATGTAGCGCTGTCAAAGTTGTCGCTGAAGTACCAAAACTAGTTGAAATTCAATTAAATTCATCTTCAGCTGCAGATACAGCTACACGAGTGTGCTAAGGCACATGTTATATGCGTATAGAATTATATAGGTTTTATTCAGACATAGTCAGTCACTATTTCTTTCTACATAACTGACATCTCTTTTAATTAAGAAGAGCTGATATACCTGTTAAGCTATAGCTACTGGTCATACCCTGAGCGGAGTAACGAATTTGTGTGAGAGGGCCTAACTATAAAGAACTCCTATTATTCGGTTATAGTGTGCGTCCACCGAGTACAAAATGTACAAAGAATTGCGAATTAAAACATCCGGAAGTCTTCTCTAAGAGAATGACACTCCTGCCGATTCTGAGAAGTGAATTCAGTTTCAGAATTTGAAGTCAAAGAAGAAATACAAATGTGTCAAATTGCTTGCGTCAATTGCACCAAAATGTCAAAAGAAACGATTAAATCCATATAATCAGCATGGGTCGATGCAATTTTCAAATAACAAATAGGGCAGACAAACCTAATTATTGACATCTTGATGTGACATTTCTCATACCAGCTGTCAAATGAGTTCTGTTTGATTTAACATTAACAACGGCATCGGTCAAGCTAAGTTCACTTACCTAATAAGTAGGTATAACTTTCAATGCGCTTGTAGCTAGTTGATGTCAAGTGCAAATTACTGGACCGATTTTTATTATTACTGCTGTTTTGATTACCTAGCCTTATAATGTACAAAAGTATGGGTATCTCAATTTAATTCAGGCATTCCTTATAGGAATTATTGTTAAAGCCATAAATCCTTTCAAAAACAAAGAAATACAAGAGAAGGCTGTTTCTTTGGGAAAATCCAATTCCAATCTTGCCAAAGAATATCTTTTGTTCACTTTTACATTTCAATTTAAAAATAAAATATAAGTACTATAATCCCCTTTGTGTGGGCAAAAGTAATCATGGTCGTGCTTTCTATGGATTAACTTCGAAATCTGCAAGTCTATCCCTTCAAGAGTCATTAAGCAAAACCAAGTAGTAAGCGCGCATTTCAGATCCCTCTCACTCTACTCTTGGCAGACTTGGCAACAAAAAAGGCAAACAAAATCAAAAATCCATTCTAAAATAGATCTCCTTCATCCAAGCATTGGTCCCACTGCCGCTCCATCGCCATCGCCACCATTATGCAGCCGTGTCGCTGCCACCGCCACTAGACTTTCCATCTTGATGCAGATGTTTTCTGCATTGAAGTGAAAGAAGCCCAAGTATGTGCTCCATGCGAGATGCCCAAGCGAAGGCCTCATTAAGTAGTATTTATAGATTTATATCTTTCTATCCATGGACCCACTCATGTTAAGATACATTCATATATTTATTTGTATCTCAAGATACTCGAGCTAGAACTTAAATTGCAAATAATTTCACAAAATTTATTTATGGGTGGTGTTGACTTTCTTTATAATAATATTCATTTTTCTTTTCTTTTATTTTACAGAGGGAATGCATCTCAGTACATATTGGACAAGCTGGTGTACAAATTGGTAATGCTTGTTGGGAACTCTATTGCCTTGAACATGGTATCCAACCCGATGGACAGGTTAGTACTCCTTTTAACATTATATTATATTACATACATCTATCTAGATACATTATTATTTAACGGAAAATGTGCAATGAGTAGAAGATATCGCAGAATGGAAAGGAAAAAAAATTAACTAAATTGAATAATTCAAGAAGTAAAGGTAGAATGGATAACATGCAAATCGCGCCTGGGACGCGACGCCGAGTGAAGAGATAAATATATATGATTATTTTTTTTTTTTTTTTTTTACAATTTTTATAAAACGAGTGTGAGTTGGGAAGAAATAAGAATCTTTAAATAACTGCATATCTCTTGGCTTGGCCGTCATGTAAAGTATAGGGGATTTGCATTTTCAATTGCATAGTTTTTTTTCTATGTAAAAAAGAATAGAAGAAATGAATTATTAATTTTAAACACACATTTGATAGAAATTCTTGGATGGAAGAGATGCCTTAGTGATATTTAAAACTATACTAGATGGAAGTAAAAGTAACAAAAATAGGTATAGAACATTTTATATTTCGTAAGCTGCTCTCTAATTTCCTAGCTGCTTCTGTTAAAAATATTACTTCCGGTAATTCAAAATGGGAAGCAAACACCTTTCGGTACTTTTTCAGGTACCTAAAACCAAATGTATGTGACGAAATTTTATAATGCTAGGCTAGAATGGTATCGTAAAAAAGGGTGTACACAAAACTATTTTCATGTGCTTAAGAGTAAACGGATGAGGAACAACTGCGCTTTACTGGTTGAGCACAATTGTAGCTGCAGCAGTAGAACCTACGTAGCACTGTCAAAGTTAAATGTACGTAAAATCGTATTGTGCTGCTACAATGTGAAGTAGCAGCTGCAGCACAGAGAGTACCTAGCTGAAGTACAAGTCGATTCGACTCCAATTTCACGAACGTGAACATCAAAATGGCAGACATGATTTTTGTTTGAGTTCAGTGCTGCACATTCGAGTATTCGAGTATGCGCTGCTTAGTGCGCTACTTTTTTTGACATTAACTTTGAAATTGTTATGTACTGCTGCAGCTACACCATTGTGCATGAGCTCAGCCAGTCAATTGGGCTCTACACCTTTTGACAGCTGCCAAATCTTGAGTATCATTTATCGAACATGGAGGGCAAACCAAAGCTAATTTGCCTGCAATTTCAACACTCACAACACTCGGAAACTATTTAATTTAATAAATAAATACTTTTTATATATTACACAGGAAAATGTTTTATATTTGGCGCTTCTTTAAAAAATAAAGATAAAGAATAAAGTTGAATTTTCTTGTTTGTCCTCCACGTCATTTCGTTTGACGTTTCTTTTCGGATCCCCATTACAATAAAAGTCACTATAGAAAAGTCTTATACCATCGCATCGGCTCTTTGGTATATGGTGTTGATGTTGTACGCTCAAAATTGAAGTTCCTTGCATATTCTGTAGAATACTGTCACTTACTTAAGGTTGCGCTGACAGTCCATTGTAAAGCACGGCTTGAACCAACATACCCAGTTGAGGTCATCCTTCACCTGATCGTGTCACCTTAAATGGGGTCTTCCGAATTCCAATACTGCGTTTACCCTCAGGATTCGCTTTATTATTGTAAACACTTTTGCTTGTATTTAGCCAATTAATTAAATTAAATTTGAAGACTCGCATTAGTTCATACGCTGAACATCCCCCAACCATCTTAGCCGCTGTATATTCTGCTTTTTGACAAGGGCAATGTTGCTGTATAGCCCGTACAGTTCGTCAATGAATGTATTCCTCCATACTCCATTGATACAAACAGGACCGAATTTCACCCGAAGAATCTTTCTCTAAAAGTACTCTAGCCGCCTTGCAGGACTGGAGTGAATAGAGTCAATTTCTCCTTTGACTTTTTATAGAGGGCTTTGCTACTAATATGCCTTCTGGGCACGAAGAAACAGCTATTGGCAAGAGATTCTTCGGCTACTCTCTCAAACTATACGTCTGTGATTTAGACGCTCGTTGATAACTACACTGCTGTGATCTGTTCCCGAGCCAAATTTGATTCATTCGCAGTACAGTCTATTGCAAATTTTACGCTTCCAGAGAATGACGTGGCACCTTCTGTACTTTAGACAGTACAAAGTTTTGCAAAGGGCATATCCAAGCTCCCCTCAAGTGCTTACCAATAATATGACTAGAAATATACTGACTCCTTTCCAAGCACATGGACACACTGACATCTTAACTATATGATCAAGTTCTAAGAAACGAAAACTTCTGAGTGACCAACAGCACGGTTTTTTGTCAACGGGAAGTGGAACATATCTTAACATACGGGTTTGGAGAAAGTAAGGCAATTGAGCTTGATATTTTAAAAGCATTTGATAGAGTCTAGCATTTCTGAACGAAAATTTATTTAATATTGACGAACATCTTCTTCAATATTATTACCATCTACTTTTCGGACTGTTCTATTCACTTGGCTTGGACGGTTTTCAGCCTATTATTCCCAAAATGAATATTGGTGTGCTCCAAAGATCCGTTCTGTATCCTACTCTCTTCCTAATTATTATAAATGGTCTCTTGTCTAAGACTTCTAATCCATTTAATTGTTTTGCTGACGATAGTACCTTGCATCATGCACCTCGACAGCGGAATTACCATACGTATAGGATCTAATGCTGCAAAACTCAATGCTGTCTACTGTCGCTAAAGCCACTATCCATGAGTATAGCACTAGAATCGAAGATCAATTTTGAACAAACACAAATTTTTTTGACGCCGCGCCTCCCAAAATGCCATGGAAACCCATAGAACTGTCATACATATCCGAAAGTATTTGACAGTCATTACTGCCAAAAAATCAACAACGGCGTCAAATTGTCAGTACGTAAATGGAAAACTGACAAATCGAAAGAACTCATCTGCCATTCCTGAGTCCTGACCATGACCATTAATCAGAACTCTACCTTAATCTTCAACAGAGATTTGTATGAAGCTCCTAGTCTTACGTTTGGATGAAAAAAATAACCAAACCCCAGATGTTCGTTTATCTCTGCGGAATCAGCTGTAATCTCTATTGCTGTTATGGCTTGTGCGACTAGACACTCCATTATTGTGGGAAGACATAATCTATTGTTATGCATTCATTGCATTTGATTACTTATCATTTCCAGAAGCTGCATCTGTCAATCAACTAAAGTGCAAAATGATCACTCAAATTGTTATAGAAATGGTTACAGGTCCGCACTTCATCCGCAGCAACCACATACCACAATAATTTAGGGCCCCATAAGATTCACCGCATACAAATACCTGTAGACAATTATTATTTGTATAGTTTTTTTTAAAACTCATCATGTCATCATGCACAATACAGTCTTATGTCAAATGCCAAAAAAATGGGGAGTTCAACAAACTATCAGTGTGTAATTGGTTCTCGAAACTTTAAATATGTTATCGCAGTATCCATTTATATTTGACTTTCCTTACGTTTGTTCGCTTAAGTACATAAAAATGGTGGAATTCGTAAGAGTTCCTAACAAGGGAATAGACTTTCTTGTGGCCAAATGTCAAATTAGAAAGAGAAGGAGACATAGACAGTTCTTGATTAAAGATTCTTTTTGTACTTTCGTTCGCAATACTCGTGAAATGTAGACAAGTAAATCAAAAATCAAATTTATGAGAACACACTTAAAGAGTCGATTCCACACGAACACATGGTCAAATACGGCCCTGGAATTCTGTGAACACAGACAGCATTATATTCATGCAGTAGCGCTTCGCTGATCTATTGTCTGCCAATCATAGGAAATTTGAACTCGCCACTGTCTATTTGTCAGTCAAATTATGCAAGTGCTTATAAACTACTTAAACTGAAAAAAAGACGTTCAAAAGAAATTCAAGTCTAGCGAACTTATAAGAACGTTTCAATCTTGCAAATATTTTTTTTTTTTTAATTTTTTCTTAAACCCCTTGACCATAACATGCTTCACTGAATTTTAAATTGATTTCAGAAATTGATTATGATTCCTGAAAGGCATGTTGCGTTTTTCAGTTCCATTCCAATAGCATCGCATCGTCCGTTTTTCCGTCTGTCCGTCCACTCGTCGTCGTGGTCGTCGCGTCGTCATCGTTTGGATTCATAAATTCTTGTTATAAACAAATGAAGCGTGGTTTCCAATTGCCAGATGATGATGATGATGATTTGCTATGATGATTTGAGAGGACATTACACTTTAAACAAAGAACAATGACATCACTTTTTTATAGTTTTTGATTATTAGCTGTATTTATGTTTGAATTTATTTTTCCATTAAATTCATGGATGAGAGGTCTTTTTTTCAATTTTTTTTAAATATACATTCTCGTGTTGATAAGTTGTATTTATTTTTATTTTTTTTTATTTGCATGAATGGAAAACAGATGCCATCGGACAAAACCATTGGCGGAGGTGATGATTCATTTAATACATTCTTCAGCGAGACCGGGTATGGGAAACACGTACCGAGGGCTGTTTTCGTTGATTTGGAACCTACCGTAGTTGGTAAGTGCTGTTTTTATATTGACTTTTCCTAATAATTTTATAAAACTTTTTTTTTGACAACTTACCCGCACTTTAAGGGGTATTGAACACTCATTTGATGACCAATATACACAGTGGGAGGGTTGAAGAAATGTAGAGGGATAAAAGATGCATTTAGGTTTTGAATTTCTGGATACCACAATGAGAGGAAGCAATAGAGCTGACATTCAGCATTCGTTTTGTGCAGCTTAAGAACCAATATTTTGAAGCTCTTGACAGTACGCCTAAGATCGAGCTCAAAGATTTACTGAATTGCTTAGAGTGAGTGTTACTTTTGAATTGTTTTGAGAGGGAGGTATTAAAAATTCAGTTCAATTGAAAATTGTGGTTTTTGTGATAGGGATTAGGACAGTTGTTGTTTTCATTTTCCTAGTATAAGACATAAGTCTGCGAGTAGTTTCATTTACTGTCTCGCTCGATAAAGTGACGAAAAGACGTTGATGGGAATGCTCATAAAATCGCTGGGCTCATCATTTGCGAGTTTCGAAGATTGAAGGGAATGAAGAAAGATGTAGTCATTAGAGGAAGATTCTTTGTAAATCCTGTTGTTTTTTTTTTTTTTTGCAGAAGTTATTTGAGAAAATGACAAAATTGGTGGGGTCTGGAATCTCCACTGATTCCACAGCTAAGAAAAGGTCAGAAAGAGATAAACAGTCCAGTTTTGTACAGACCTGCTTAGTAGCTAGACAAGTAGTGCTGTTTCTAATTTTTGATATCTTGCTTACGCATAAGCTTAAACGTAGCGACGGATTCTTTGGTGTTATAGTTCCATTTTTAGCAACTTTAGTTTTCCGTAATGTCAGAGTATGTTCCTGAGCGGTAGTTACTGAGTTCATGGAATCAGCACCTTATGATTTAAGAGCTGATTGCCTAATCTGTCTGAGAAGGTATCTGATGTAGGCATTGTGGGTTATCTGCGCCAATATAGAAAACCTTTGATAACCAAAACGTCCGCTTTAAACACCGTACAATGTTCCCGGAAACGAAATGAGAGATTAAGATTTAGTTAGTCTGATCCGTCGCCCTCCACCTCAGCTTAGGCTTTTGAACTGACCAACCAAAAACTGTTAAATTATTCCTACATCGTTAGACTAAGGTTTTGAATTTGAAAAAGTTTACTTTATTTAACGAACTGTCATTCAACATTTCCAAGATTTCTGTTTTATTTGAAACCTATGGAGTCTATTCCGCTGATCTTCCGCAAATCTTCCGCAAATCCTCTTCCGGAAAGGTTTTCCGTTGTCATAAAAATAAGAAGAAATGTCAGAGAAGAATAATAGGTCTATTTGATGTTCCCTGCACCAGTGCGCACTGAAGAATGTCAGTGCATTTCATTCAACTGTCAAAAAACTGCACATATTCAATTTTTTGACATTTCTATCATATGAATTTAGTTTTTATAAGCAGTGGCAAGTAAATAAAAGTTTATAAATGAGGAACGAAAACAACAAGAAAGTTATTTTAGCAGTATTTTGGAAGCAAGCTACTGCATGGATGAATCTGAAGTTTTTTTTTTCTGTGATTTAGATAGTGACGATTAGAACTTGGTAAAAAAAAATTACTAAATAGTATACAAACTATTTAATATTTACCAGATATAGTATACCAAACTTTGAAGTTACATTTATTTCTTCTCTGAAATGGAACTTCTGCCAACAGCTGATTTAAATTTTGACATAAGGCGCCTGAGAGTGCATTCAGTGCGTGCCCCGGGTTCACATCGAACACAGTTCAAAAACACTGGGGTGAAAATAGTTTCACATAAGACGCTTCAACGCGTGTCGACATCAAACAGACTTAATGCCCATTTCGTGCAAACACTCATCTTTTTTATTTTGGTATATTTCACACTTGAAATATATATGTTAAAACACCTTAACAATAACACAACTAATCAAACAAATTTGTTTATGCTTAACATTATTGTTTTTAAATCTAACAATTTTCTTAGTTTGTTTTGTTATTATATCAACCAATGCCTGTTCTTTCTCTCACAGAATACATAGAGAAGTATCTGTCGAAAATCATACAAACCTAATTCACACAGTTTTGACATGAGACGGCACATTAAATGCACCAGTCATCAAATGAAATATTAAATAATTGTATTGTAAATTAATGAATTTGTATTAAAATTAATTCGTAATACGTTCCCCTAATAAATGTTTTAATTATATCGTTGAAAATGTATTAGTTTCTTTTTTAATAGAAAGAGGTATTCAGACAAAGCTACACTTCAAAAGCAAGTTGCAAAACTTATAGTAAATGAAGACTCAAGCGGCATTAGGATTTATGTTAGTCCTCCGGTACTTCACGAAACAAAAATATAAATATAACATGATTACATGTTGGTATACCGCTTTAAACGTTTCTTTGTTCATTCACTGGCTGATGGGGGTGCCAATGTTCCAGCCGTACGCAAGTTAATGGCATCGACAGCGAAACTGTCAGCTGTCAAAATTCACTCACACGGTGGTATATGACAGTTTATTTACTGACGTTTTTGTCGCGCAGATAAATTTCAACGATGTTTCATTACTATATAAACTTGGAATAAAAATGGAAGAAACTTATAATAAAATTACAAACTACTATAATTTAATTAATGCCCCCTTTTCACGAATTTCCACAATCCGACCGTTCAAGAAAATGCATTCCACATTCGTGTAGCGCTGCTTAAGAATGAATCTAAACTTTAAACAATCTCAGAAGTTGGTCGTGAAGAGAATTTCTTTAGAAGAGGATTGCAACTGGCTGCTTTTCTGGAGCATACTTTAAGAAAAGTATAAAATAGAATAGGGAGAGGCAGGAAACGTTTCAGTGGTTTTCAGGCGTAACAAATGTTTCTGCCTATACTTTATCAACCGAAGACAGCATTGAGTTTATGTATTGCGTTAAATTCCACCCGTTTAATTATTGGAGAACGCTGTCGTATGGGACATTCTTTTTCTAACCATAGCCAACAATTGTTAGTAATAGTCAACAAAAAGGCGTTCCTTTAATCTAAATTAGTTACGATTTGTAACTATATGACGTCATAACAGCGTTCCTAAACTCACGTTTGAAGTGTCAAATAGTTACGATTTGTTACTAATTCCTACTCACCTCCTGTTGACCTGTCAAACTTCACGTTTTGTATAAATCAATTCAAAGTCTTTATTAAAAATCAAACTAAAAAATTACAAATTTTCGATTTGAGCAGCAAAACAATGCGTCTTTTTATACCCTATTCCATAGAATGGGTATATTGTATTTGGTGTGGAGTTTGTAACATAGAGAAATAATACCGTTAGGTATAGAAAAGTATATATATTCTGACTCAGAATCAAAAGCCTAGTCGATTTAGCCATGTCCGTCCGTCCGTCCGTCCGTCCGTCCGTCCGTCCGTCCGTCCGTCCGTCCGTATGTATACTCTCTAGAGGTCGCAATTTTTGAGCTAGAAAGCTGAAATTTGGTATATATAATCTTTGGTTCAAGAGTAAGGCTAAGTTCTTGAACCGGTAAAATCCGCCCACAAACACGCCCACAATCGTCATTTTTGTTGAACAACCTCAATTTAATAAAATTAAATTATGTTTTTTTGTACAGTTACGATAAAAGCATACCGCTAAAATTTTGCACACGTAAGCTTTAGGTAAACTTTCTTCCAATCAAACAAAAATATTTCAGTTTGGGCGTGGCTTACGCCTATTTGTCATACAAAAACATCAATGTTGTTTTTATAAAATAACAATTGTTATATTAAAGCGAAAAACATTAAATTTTGTGGGTCTTACTGGCACATAAACATCTTGTGTATGAAATCAAAAAAATTGATTTTGGGCGTGGCTGACGCCCACTTTTCATTAGAAACTATAAAAAAATTGTAAATAAACGGTATTTATAATTAATCCGCAAGCCAAAATTTTGCGTTTCTTAATAGAAACGAAAAGGTTTGTGTATGAAAAGAAATTTTTGAATTTTGAATTTCTTTTGTAAATTTTTTCAATACGCCCACTGTTAAAGGCGTGATTTTGGTAAAATACATTTGTTCAGGTAAGATTGTTTAAAAACTACTCGATTCAGCTGTAGTCTTACACATATGCCTAAATACTGAAAAAAGTGCAGTTAGTGCTTCAAATTTTTAAGACACGCCCACTTTTAAGGGGCGTTTCCGTCAAAAGTCGTATAATGCATTAATTTTTTTAAAGTTTTTTAACTATCGGTCGCAGTTTTGAAGTAAACAGATGAACACTTGGATTTATATTCCTTGGTTACGTAGCAGAGTGTGGTCCAATAATTGTTAAAAACACCCATAATCGCTCTTTCCATTCCAAATCTAATTTAAAAAAATTTAAGTTTTGTCTTGTTTTGTTCAAATCAAATAAAATTGAATGTCACTGAGCTCATAACAATTGCCTTGACAATAAAACGTTTTAACTTTGGGCGTGGCGCACGCCTTTTTTCATAGCGCCAGCATTAATTGAACATCACACCGCACAAAATTAATGTTATTGAATTTTTTTCTGTCTGCTAAAGAAGAATTTTGTTTCTGAAACATCGGCTGTTTGCGGGAGGCAGACGCATGCACATACAAAAATATGGGGAATAGGGTATCCAACAGTTCGTTGCAAACGTACTGTAGCTCTCGCTTATGTTTTTTTCTGTGATCAACAACAAATAATAAAATGAATTTTTGGCCAATTCTGAGCGACGAACTAGAATAAATTAATTAGTTCCTCAATAAACATACAAACAAAAAATGTTAAAAGTGGTGGTTTGACGATTTAAGAAATTCTTACATCGTATCGTTCCTAAATGGTTTTTAAAAAACCCAACCAATAAGCCTAACGATGACACTCACAAATAGTTCAAGAAACACCTATTTAGTGGATAAAAAGTCTAAATGTTGAACCATTATAGTCGGAAGTTAGTGTCAACACCTAACGAAATGTTCCCTTCCAATCTGTCAAATGAACACGTTACCCATAATGGACTTACTATAGCTCTGAAGCAAAACATGTATTTAGGACATTAACCATCAACTTTGCTACCTAAACTATAGTCCTATGGATACAAATATTAATTACTGTTACAATCATTCACAATTAGGCACTGCGCTGCTATCTTCAGATTGTATATTGTACTTTTATTAGCTATTAGGAGGGAAGTTATAAGGCAAAAGGGCAAAGCAGTCAAACGCCACGTCCATCAGAGTGCTTTAAAAGACACATTGCAGTGCATAATACCAGGTAGGCTTACCTGTCAAAAAAGTAAACAAACAAATATGGCGACTCTCTGTGACTATTCTATTCATGTGCTGTGAGTTTTCGCATTACAATATAATTTGTTGCTGATGTTCAATGTGTTTAGCAGTCACAGTTCACCGCCATTTTGCAAAATTTAGGTAAAAACATTAAAACATACAAATCTGTTTTTTTTTTTTTTTAAATAGTTTGAACACTACCGCATTCCAAACAAATTTAAATTAATCGACAATATTCACAGAGTGGTTGATATGTCATATTTAGCTGAAGGGGGCTGTTTGGGAAGTGTTCGCGACAGGTTGGCAGGCGTAGCGTCGCGTGGGTCCTGTTTGGTTTGCTGAAAGGTTCTCTGAACAGTCCAACTCGAAGGGCTTGCGTCTTTTGGGCTAAGATTTCTATTGAAGACATGGACGAGTACGTGCGGCGGAGAAGTCCTATTTCCAATAAACTCTTCAATGCTGTCTTACTTAGTGAGTCTTTTCAAGATTATTGCCACGGATATGCCATGAATATCAAATAAAGAAACATTCAACTTTGTTGTGACTACAATTTGCAAACAAAACAAAAATAATATCATAAATAATTGCTCAAGTCCACTTCACTTAAGGTCTTTAACCATGCGAGTTTAAATTCTTTTTTAAAAGGATCCCAAGCTAGACAAACACATGAGAGAACAGAGACTTAGGGTAGAACAAATTGCAGGCTACTCGGACGTGCCCCTTCGCATGTAATGTACGACTAGTTGAGTGGTTTTAATGTGTTTGCATAATTGTTGTAATAAGTTAAAAAAAAAAAAAAAGGCAAGAGCCCAGAAACCATATCTTGGCTTATCAACTACAGAACAAAGTATGCAGATGGTTCGTGATAGTTTGCATGAGCAGACGATATAGGAATAATACAAAGTTGAGTGAGGAATTTCAAGCAATAATGAGGAAGAGAAGAACACATCATGGCTTTGTAGTGTACTTTTACACCATATAAAGGAGGGCATTCTTTACCAGATACAATCACAACTTTTACTATTCTGGGAGGGAACATCAACACGATTAGAATTAAAAAAGACGTGGAAATGCTGGATGGAAGCTCGACCGTAACAAGCAGCGCCAAAAGAATTTCAAGACAAGCATATTGGGTGTTGCAGTTGCAGCTGCATATTCTGTATAAAAGGTATAGATGGGGTTATGCAGAAGCATGTCTAAAAAATTAGTTGCTGTTTCGCTATTTGCTTTAAATGTTTCATGAATTGAAACTATAAGCCAAGCTGTAAATATAGTTATTGTGGCACAAACAGCTCCATGGAGCCCAGGCCTTTGAAATTACACTCTCAACTATTCCTGTGTGTACGTTGACACTCTTCAGAAAAGAAAGGGACCAACAATTTAACAACAGATCTAAACGGGTAGTAGAGATGCACTTTTATCGACAAGTTTTACTCTTAGAGGATTTGTCACTTTCTAGTAAGAAAGATCTGGTTGACTGTAGAATTTTTAGGTCTGAAAGCGCATTGAAGAGGCTGGTGCCGAGTAGGTGGTCTTCTTTTCTGAGTTTCCGATTGTCTGGCATACTTTCTTCAGACTAGGTCATCTAAGGCCGCTTGTAGTCCATCAGTTCCAGCTGCTTTGTTCGTTTTAAGTCTGGCGATATCATTTCAGTGGGTCGAGTCTAAATCTTGGTTGACGTTGACTGGTAGCTGTCATCACAAACTGAAGCTAGAAACTGTTAAAAATAGTTACTCCAAATGGTTAACATTAGCTTTGTTTGTTGAGCCCTGGAGTCACCCTGGGGTCGCCACAAATCGTTTTTTGAAATATACCTCAATTCGCTTCAAGAGAAAATTCTCTGTTTTTTTAAACCTGGGTCACCCTGAAGTCGATCTTGGTATTTAGCTGGGGCGAGTTGAGGTAACGAATCAGCTGTTGAAGTGACTTTTGCTGTCAAGCATTTCTTGTGTATTTTTCTTCGTTCAATCAGCAGTCCTAATGCGTTTTTTGAGAACGGAAAAACCCAAGTTTTTTTGACAACTCTTAGAGTTTTCAAGAAACCCTGGGGCGAACCTGATGGGTAAAGTTCAACAAACAAAGCTACTGACTGTATCTTGTTTCCATCCATATTTTTGCAGGGTCCAATGCAACTAGTGAATCCTGATGTTCTTCTTGACTTCACGTTTATTGTGGTCTTTATTCATTCTCCTGCACAAGCGTAGATATTACAAAAGACGGTCTAGTTTTCTTCCTGACCCACGACTTGTAGACTTTTGTTTTGGTTTTGTGTGCCTGAGAACACTCGGAGTCATACCACGTATTTCTCGGAGGTGGGGTTGTGAGATGCATAATTTTTGTTCACCTTTATAGCTTACATGGATATCTGTTCTTGAAGTTTGGCACCAAACACGTAGGGATCTGAGTCTATGTTGGCTTCTGAATGAACGAAAAATATCCTCCGTCCATCGTACCATGAATGTTTTGCTGCTAAACATTATGTTTTTCCTTTACAAACTAGATGAACCTGAGCCTGTTATCGGAATTGATGTCGTGTCCTCTTTTCTAATTTTGGCATTTAACTTTGCCAAGATAATTTAAATGCGATGCTTGAATCATGGCTCGTATTATTTGGCGAGGAGCTTTTAAAAACGCTGCTTATTAGCGTCTTTTTTTCTCTTCTTTAAGGACATGTGCGTTTATAAGACTATGATGGTGATACTCAGCTGAACGCGGATTGTTACTATCCGGCTGACTTCACGAAAGCCCATGACACTTTGCTTTCGTCAAGTCATTTTCTGACAGCAAAACCGCATCCAAACAAGGGCGACACTCACCCATTAAGGTGACTTCCCATATTTTTTCGCAGGCCCGTCTCATCCCATCGCATTTCTTGGAGAGTTGCTATATCAGCTTTAAAACCGACGATAATATCACATTTGTGGTTCTAAAACCACAAACTGTCAAAATTGTAGTTAAGTGTTATTTCCTGAACTAAATGTCATTTACGTCATCGCTTT
Organism: Platycheirus albimanus; assembly: GCA_916050605.2. Classification (NCBI taxonomy): domain Eukaryota; kingdom Metazoa; phylum Arthropoda; class Insecta; order Diptera; family Syrphidae; genus Platycheirus; species Platycheirus albimanus. Next base: position 72,760,507 of record OU696696.1, read on the forward strand.
GTCGGTAGGTTAAAGAAGGTTCATGCTTTGAATACTTTTATGGTTTTGGCACGTGAAAATTCCTCAGAATGTATATCATGCTTTACATTATTCTTGGTAGTAGAAAGTTATCCCTTTGACTTACTTATGTCACTGACAGTTCTACGCAGAAACAAAAGTTATCCTAAGGCCTCAACGAGCTTGAATAAATTAAATAGGTTACTAAGAAAATCTTTAAAATACATTTTCTCCCTTTTCTTTTCTTTGTTCAACAAATACGCTTCTTTAATATGTTTTTGGAAACTGATCACATAACTTTGTAGTCCACAGTTGGCGGTGAAAGTTTCAGTTGTCATATTTCAAGCGGCTTGTTACATATTCTGACCACCGTAGCGCTGGACTTCCCATCCCTCAAAAGGGCATTTTTTCAATCAAAACAAAAATATATGAAAGGAGAACCAGATTTAAGGACTGTTTCCCTCAAATAGGGGTAGTAGGGCTTTTGTAACATGGGGGGCTTTTAGGGTTTATGATTCTTAAAATAATTTTTCAAACCAACAATAAATTGAAACCATTTTAAACTGGAATGAGGAAAGTTACTGGTCTGGAACCATGTGTGATTAATGATGTTCACACTGAGCCTCTTTTTAAAATATACTCGTATATACTTCAGATGTAGCTTGAGGCTTAAAGAGCACAAAGTACCCACTATCATAGCACCACTTAAAGACATTAAAAATCCTTGATCCATTTACAAAACAACATAAACTTAGAACATTTTGCCTTTTTAATTTTCTTACAGATGAGGTTCGTACCGGCACCTATCGTCAGCTCTTCCATCCGGAACAGCTCATTACTGGCAAAGAAGATGCTGCCAATAATTACGCTCGTGGTCATTATACAATTGGCAAAGAAATTGTTGATGTAGTCCTGGATCGTATTCGCAAATTGGCCGATCAATGTACTGGTCTACAAGGATTCTTGGTATTCCATTCGTTTGGTGGTGGTACCGGAAGTGGCTTCACTTCACTCCTCATGGAACGTCTTTCTGTTGATTATGGCAAGAAATCCAAATTGGAATTCTCAATCTATCCAGCACCACAAGTAAGTTCTCTTAAGAATGTTGCAATTATTACTATTTTTGAATTCATATATCGTGTGCACACACGTCATAATATAGAGATGGCCCACAACAATTCGCGTGAGATCTATAGCATAGTGTTGTGTTGGTTGTCGGTTAGTTGAAAAAGAAGGGGCTCCAAGCTGCATGGTATGATGGACACGCAATCGCCTTAAATTTATGGATTTCGTTTACCACGGCGGGCGGCGGCGTTTACCACGGTGGTGGTGGTGTCGGCAGCTCTGAGTCATGGATTCTTGAAATCGAGTTAACGACACGACTTGTGTTTGTGTTCTTAATTATTATTAGACCAAGAAGGCTGGAGTTCTTTTCTCCTTTTTTTTTAGTTTTGTAGTTGAAAGGTCAATAGCCTGAAAAAAAAACCTGTGTTTATACTGCATGGACATGGACATGCACTTGGACTTTGAAAGCCAAAGTTTTGCCGGTGAAAATTGTATAGACGCGGCCTTTGTCTTTTCCTTACACAATTTCCATTGTTCACAATTAACTTGGTATTGAACTTAATTGAAGGTTTGATATAGAGACATGATATAGGTAACATACCGGCCACTTCTCATTGAGGGTTGGAAAAAATTGTTTCATTTGTTTGTACTCGTACATATTACATATCTAAGTTGCGTGCTAAGGAACCTTTAAGATTATACGCACGAAACTAATTATACCAACTTGACCGCAATTAAAATGATATTTTTCCTAAATTAATTAGTTTATTTCTCTTTGTCAGATTTGCAGAAGTGGAAGGGACATTCCTAGCATTATTTTCCTTTATATCATTTGATATGCTACACGAATTCTTGGTTTCTTTCCTGAAATATGTTTGAGAACCAACTTCCCCCAAAATTTTTAAATACCGACTATTGTGAACTAGGTTTTCGACTATCTTTTGAAAATGCTAACAGATTAAACTTGATGGTTAATGCTGTCTTAATGCTTAATGCTCCCTGGAACATACCTGGGCGGCAACCACATCCTTCCATGTCGCTTTGTTCGCAGCACGCTACCTCAACTATGTAAACTACTCCAAATTCTGGGGTTCAGCTTTCTTAAAAAAAAAAAAAAAATGTTGACCTCCAGGTTTTTTTTGGCCTTCCAACGCTTTCACCTTGAGATTTCCATTAAAAAGACTGCTATGCATTGTGTTATTGCTCAGTGTTAGGACTTAGGACCAATCCAGCGCCACTTTCTATGTGTGATAGTTACATCCACAATTGTTTGTCCAGTTCCAAGCTACAGTTCACTGTTGGATATGGTTTTTGGCCACCGGATCTTTTTGATGTAATTCAGAAAACGGTTGTTCAAACTGAAGGAAGGATTCCAAATGCACTACGAGCATTGCTTATTCTGCTTTTGACGTCCTTGTTTGCTCCACCATCGAGTGACAAATAACTTCCTAGGTAGTTGAACTGAGTGACCTCGTCTATTGTATCCTGTCTCCAATAACCTGCTGTTGTTATATCTGCCCGAGTGTAAAAATTTGTTCCTTGAATAAGTTTGAAAATTCAGAGGATCTCTCTTTTGTAAATCAGACACATGCTGCTGAGATTCCATTCTTCTACGCAAATTTTTAACAAAAAGCTGATAGTATGCTCGAGCTCTGTCGGAAGGCCATAGCCATTACAGGAATTTAGTAAATCTTATCTCAAATAAAGTGGACAACAGTCTTCATGGTTCTTATTAAATCTGCTGGTTGGCTTTATCCGTCGTTAGAACTTCTGTAAATGCATATAGGATGCATTCATTCATTCATTTAACTTTTAGTTTTCAGAAGCTACTATATTAGTAACAGCACTTCAACTCCTCCTGGAGCAATGGCCGCAGCCGGCAACTAAATACCTTCATCTGTCTTTGTTCGCTTGAAATTATGGGACTCAGCCTCCTACACAGCAGATTACTTCCATGTCTCTGATCTGACCGCTGCTCGGTGTCTCTTAAACGAAGACTTGATCTTGGACTTCTCGTGAATGTTAGTTACGCAAAACTTCGGAAAATGGTGATACCATGCCAGTTATTGCAGTATTTAAGCCATCTTTTATTGGTGTTTTGACTATGTTTCACTCCCTGCAAATGTTTGGTTTTCGCCACAGACAGAGGCTAGAAAATACAGGCTGCCAATGCCAAATCAGAGACTGTTTCGATTTTCCCTAAGTGGCCTGGTGTTCCAGTTTCTATGGTTTCTTCTCAATATTTGGTTTCCTCCCTCTCTCTCTCTCTCTCTCTCTCTCTCTCTCTCTCTCTCTCTATCTATGGTCCAGCTGAGCATGACTTAGTGATTCGGCTGGAGGCCACTGCACTGGTTTTGGTAGCTCTGTAGATTATTTTCTATTGCTAAGAGTATGTTCTTGAAGATTGGCTTGAACCTTACCTTGAGGATTGCCTTGAAGTTTTCTTTAAGCGTTACTCGTCACGGTCTTTCATCTTTCTTTTACTGAGGGTGGCTGACAAAGTAAGATCCCGGTTCTTATTTCTGAGTTTGTGGGCAACTTACTGCCCCTGGAAAACCTACGGATTTCTGGAGGTTTGTAATTTGTCATAATGACGCAGGGCACAAAATTGCCCCTATCACCTTCGCTCTTAGCCTTTTTTTAAACTAAAAGACTGCTGGGGTAAATGGGAAGAGCTTGGAGTTGTCAAGGTAACCTTGTTGGACCATAAGTTAACTTCAAAGAACAAAGTTTTTACACGTAGCCTTAAAAAAAAACTACTTCAGCCAGTGTTGAATCAAAAGAATATGTGTGTGCACACGTATTGAAAAAAAAATAAGAATACAAAATTAACTTCCAATGTGAAGATCCTATACTAAATCATCTTTTTATTTCCAGGTATCTACAGCTGTGGTTGAGCCTTACAACTCTATTCTTACCACTCACACAACTCTCGAGCATTCCGATTGTGCCTTCATGGTAGACAACGAAGCTATCTATGATATCTGTCGCCGTAACTTAAACATCGAACGTCCATCATACACTAACCTCAACCGTTTGATTGGCCAGATTGTTTCGTCCATTACAGCTTCTTTGCGTTTCGATGGTGCTCTCAACGTTGATTTAACCGAATTCCAAACCAATTTGGTGCCATACCCACGTATCCATTTCCCATTGGCAACCTATGCACCAGTCATTTCTTCCGAGAGGGCTTTCCACGAATCGTTGACTGTTTCCGAAATTACCAATGCATGCTTTGAGCCGGCTAACCAAATGGTCAAGTGCGATCCACGTCATGGCAAATACATGGCTTGCTGTATGTTGTACCGTGGTGATGTTGTACCAAAGGATGTCAATGCAGCCATTGCCACCATCAAGACCAAGAGAAGTATTCAGTTTGTTGACTGGTGTCCAACTGGATTCAAAGTTGGTATCAACTATCAGCCACCAACTGTTGTCCCAGGTGGTGATCTTGCCAAGGTTCAGCGTGCTGTTTGCATGTTGTCCAATACCACGGCGATTGCTGAAGCGTGGGCTCGTTTGGATCATAAGTTCGATTTGATGTATGCCAAGCGTGCTTTTGTCCACTGGTATGTTGGTGAAGGTATGGAAGAAGGTGAATTTTCAGAAGCTCGTGAGGATTTGGCTGCTTTGGAGAAAGATTACGAAGAAGTTGGTATTGACTCCAATGAGGAAGCTGGCGAAGGAGATGAATACTAGAGAGGATACTTGGTGTAATGAGGAGAACTAGGATATCGCTTGAAAAAACAAAGACCAATATACCGTAATGGATGTCGTTTGAGGATTTTAACTATCATTTTCATTTATAGCTCTAAAAAAACAGAAACTAACGTTTTTTTGCACATACTTATATAATGTTTTTTTTTTAAGAATTTATATTTTTAATCTTATCATCATCATCAACATTTCAATTGATTTGAAATTTCTTTTCATCATGCTCATTATGTAAAAAAAAGTAAATAAAAATTTGCTTTAACATTGCAAAGGCAAGTTTAGTCTTTTTTTTTAAATGGTTCCTAACCTAACTCTGTTCCTCAGTTTTTTCAAAATCGTTTTTTCTCTTTTGATGATGGAAGAACTCAATGCAATTTTTCTAACCAAGTTAATATTCAAATTTAAATGGCTAGAAGGTACGAGTAGATGATTAAACGATACTTCTTCTTTCGTTCTGTCAAATGAACACGATTATAAACATTTGATGAACGGAAGTGGCAGGAGGCACAATCTTTCTGTCAAAACAAAAAACATTTTTAACCTATTAACTGTCAGATTTTAAATGTTCATCTGTGAACTAAAGATGGGTGCCAGTTAACTGAACTTGTTTGAAGTGAACATTTTCAACTTGCATTAAACGCTGCCATTGACATTTTTACTCTTGTCAAATATAGCGCAAAGACAAAAAAAACGGTATTTCAACCTTCAGATATTATGTGTCGTGTGGATCAGGACCATGCCTTAGTAAAAAGAGATCTTCCTTTACTACTACCTATGACGAAACAACATGGATAAGGCCACAACCAATTTGAACACATTCGGCCGTAAAATAAAAATTGCTTAAGAGAGTAGTGGTAGTATTTTGAATCAAGCCTTGTAAATGCCAATGTTTTTTTTCGGAGTTGGTCTTTTTGGCAGCTATTATTTGATTTATGCGTGAGTTTGGTTTGCCATTTCATAATTAATAAACTGACTCCTGAACAACGTTTGCAAATCGTGCAAAAGGTTTTTGAATTGGTGCGGGTAGATTTTGGGGGCCTGTGGTGGACATATTGTGTTGGTGGCATCTGACACATCTTTTGTTTTTTATTCAGCCAAATGAAGCACGTCCAAAGAATATAACTTTATTATCAAAATCAGTTTGCGTCCATTTTCCGGTAGACGTGGTGGCCCTTAACAAGGAACTAGGTCCTACACACCCGTGCAATATCCAACTCACCCAGGAGCTCAAAGTTCATGACCATGTCATAGACAACGCCGTTTGTTAGTGATTGGATTTCTTATTACCAACGAGGCGCATTTTTGAATGAATGACTGTGTCAACTAATTGGCGTATAAGGGACAACACCAATCCACCAAGTGACAAGGTATCCGAAAACAAAATTCGGTTCATATACAATATTTCGTACATGGCATCTAATTCAGATCGCATGAACTTAGTGCATGTAACTGCTAGATTTATCCCTTGGGTATGCAACGAAATATGAGTTACTTTAGTGTCATTATACAATATCAACTTTTATTAAACGTCCCTAGACTTCCGTGTATTTTCATTAAAGCCATGGAATGGTGACAAACCTTGGTGATTGGTAATGGGAAGTTCTACAAATTATCTTTCCCTATTCTCTTTCAAAATTGATATTAACCTACTACAAGCTACGCATGATTTCTTTAAATTTCTTAGCATTCCAAATATTTTTTATGCAATTGGCATACATATTTGTGGACATCCGCTGTACCGAAATAGGTTTAAAAACGTCAAATTTGGAGCGTTTTAAGACAATTAACATTAAGCTTACGCAAACATTTCGTGTCTTCGACATTTGGTGCGTACTTTTCTGACCATAGTCAACTCTTGTTGACAATAGTCAACAAAAAGGCATTTCTTTAAACTTAATTAGTTAAGATTTGTAGCTTTATGACGTCATAACACCGTTCCTTAAATCACGTTGAAGTTTCAAATAGTTACGATTTGTAACTATTTCCAACTCACCTCCATGAGATATAAGTTGAGATTGTTGATTTGTCAAGTAAGACGGTTTGTTTTAACCAATTGAAAGTCTTTATTAAAAATCGAACCAAAAAATTACAAATTCTCGATTTGAGCAGTAGTAACGTCTTTATTTTCTTTGAGTAATCAACAAGAATGAATAAAATGGGATTTTCGCCAATTTAAAAAAAAAAAAAACAAATCCTAACAATAATACTTCAACATTTTTTTTGACATAACAACCAATTTTGACTACAGTTAGAAAAAGAACGCAATAATTGCGGTTGAGAAAATGCTCAAAGAGCTTCTTAAAGCGCTTTGGGTAGCAAGAAAAGAAAAGTCCAGAATAACCCAGAAATCCTAAGAAAACCATTCTTTCTCATTCTGAGAAGCGCGGATGTTGCCCCTTGGTTCAAAGTCACAAACCAATCTAGAAACGCTTAAGCATATCGAAACTCAAATCTGACAAAAGATTTTTTGGGGAATGTGTCTATTTGCATTCGCACACAGAAATGCCACCAATTTTACCAGTTCCCCTAAGGTAGATTATGGTGTAAATTTAGTCACCAAAGCTAAGCAATGAAGTTGCCTGAGCGGTAATGGATATGAAGATGGTGTTAAAATCTCTTTATCTCTAGAGCGGGCTGCAAACACCAGTTGTTAAGACTGGTGAAACGTATGCGTGCATGTAGACACTACTTCAAATTTGAGAACAAGCATTGTATTTAAAATCTATAGTATTCCCAAGAAGCGGAACGTTTTGTGCGGCATCTATGGACGACGTTCACAAGCTTTGATTGTAGAGTAATTTTAGTGGTTTTTGTCTAAACTGCCATGGGAAGCAAAAACAACAATAGAAGACATTTGATGTAAAGTAGATAAGACAACTAGTGCCGCCATTGACGACGTTCAGAACTAAAATAAAATGTTCCATGAAATTACTATAAAATATAAATACAATGGAACAAGTTATTTTACGTGTTTCTTTGATATTCCCAAGTTGAACGAATGGAAAGTGCTAATACAATTATTGTTGGTTTTTACCAAGCAAATCCTTCCAGTCAAAGCGTCCAGGTAAACTAAAAACCAAATCAATCACACAGAACTCGAATATTTATTTCCGTGTGCAATACTTCTTTCGATTAAAAATAAAAAGAAACGTGATGTATAAAATTGACAAACCAACAAAATTCTTGGCATTATTTAGGTACACAGAGAATCCCTTAAGGCATAGTTTTAAAAGTGTGGATGGATACCATTCCACCATTTACTATCCCATAAATTTATTATCATTTTGATTTACAGTTTTTAAGAAATTATCCAACCACTTTTCAATAACTGGTAAGTTCTCATCACTCCACTTGGCTTCTTCCTTGATATTTTTCAAATTCCTATCGATGATGTGTTCAGCACTACCAAACTCACCACGACGTTCGTCTTTAAGCTTTTTCACCATATCATAGCCTTCTTGAGTGGTGAAAACACCAGTTGCTGATCCAATTAAATTGTCCCACAAATTTGTTTTGTTCTCAAATCTATACAAACAAAATTATGTTAAAAATGCCAGTTGAATGGTTTGAAAACTCACCTTTGTCGAATGACTACCCAGTTGTGGGATAAAAAGTTAAACAAACTCATGTAGCCACTTGAACCTCCTGTTAGCATCGAAAAGATCAAAAAGATGTCATTCTCTGTGAAGTTGCCATTTGATTCCAGGATGGTGATGTTCAAAAGTCTCTCGATCTTTTCATGTTGAACTGGACAGCCTGCCAGAGTCTTCAAGAGGTAAGTCCTCTCACTCTGAACCCTCGATTTGGGGAAATTAATAACACGCTGCAAGCCAAATTCCCATTCTTCCATAGTTCCCCATTTGAAGACTGGACATATGTATTGATTTGGAACGCTTAAAAGACATAATTATGTGTGAAATGAAAATTTGGAATGTTCATTTGTATTTTACGGATTGCCTTCATCTGGGTTTTCACTTTGCATCCAAAGCTTAAAAGCCTCCTGAGCTTCTTCAATACAAGGTCTGTAACCAGCTCGGCATAGGAAAGTCTTGGACAGAGACCTCAAATCAGATTTCCAGTTTTCCTCGTTTTCAAGAGGCTTACCCAACTCTTCGTAAAGTGGCGTCAACAAGACGCGAACGTAGGTCTTTAAGAAGCCGTTATTGTCAGGTATTAATTTTTTTTTAAAGAAAGCGCAAACTAACCTCAAACTTCTTGTGCACTGCTGACATATCGATGTGTCTCCCGATGTGATCAATAAAAGTGAAAACGGGGTTCCATGCAATATGGTTCCGCTCGTACTGCATGAATAGTGTCATATCAAAGGCTGTAGCAAAGCTCAGGTCTCCAGCATAGGCAAGGTTCCAGGCATCATGCAATAACTTAGCCCTACAAGGTAAGAACCCCGTCAAGTCAATTTAGTCAAAGAACTTTTTCAAATGTCCTACCTAGTATAAATTGGTATTTTAGTCCTTCCATCTTCAGTCTGGAGAAATTTCGCTAACAAAGCCCAATTTTTCTCATCGTAGTTGACAGGAAAAGGTCCGATCTCTTCTGGATTTACAATGATGAACTTCTCCTGTTGGGGAAGGTTCTTAAGCGTCAGCTCCCGGGTCTTCTCCATCCAAACATGCGGTGTTGTGTTGTTGAAGTCTAGGTTATCTTGGGTTACCAACACTAAGGGAATCCACCACAACATCTTATCCTGCTCGGGAACATCATGAGGACGTTCCCTAAGATAGACTTTCTGAACGACCTTAGCAGTGTTGTCTTTGTAGTTCCGATCGATTTTCACAACTGGCAGACGGTCTTTAGTGATCCACGAGCCAGCAATTTCATTGATTGCATATTTTGGATCCAAGGTCTTGTCTTCGTGAGCTTGCTTTGTCAGGGCGTCCCAAAGATCATCCCCAAAGAAAGTACTAAAATGACGATCAGCAATAAATCTGCGTATCCCTGTCTTGAAAGTTTCACTGCTCAATGTGTAGTTGAGCATCCGCATGACTAGTTCGGTTTTGAATGAAGTCGTTTCCTGTTTCATTCCGGTGATGCGAGAGTGTGGATAACGTTTGCTGAACTCGTAGTACAACGAGTAAAGCACAGTCATGGGATACTTTCCATTAAACTCAAGGCCGTTATCGATCTATAGAGAAAGTTTTGGGAAATCTTGTTCTAAAAATAGTTTTTGTTGCTACTTACACCAATAACTGTGTAGGATGCCAAAAAGCTTGCCAAAGCCTTATTGACGTGTGCGTCACTCCACCAATATGGTGTTACCCATGATCCAAGCCACTGATAGATGAGCTCTTGGGAGAGACCGTAATATCCTTTTTTAAGAAGCTCAGCTTCTCTAAAAGCATTTGAAAAGGTTATTGTTAAGAAATCTAGTTCGTTCTATGCTCTAATAAAATTTACTTGAACATCAGGACACCCCAGTTGTCAGCAGGACGTACTGATGACAGTACAGGAATAGCAAGTACGTCAATCTTGCTCAATGGAACTGATACATTGAAATAAGCTTCTAAATGATCATAAACTGTTACCAGTTTGGTGTAGATTTCCTTTCAAATAAAACATTTTTATTCAGATTAAAATAAATGGCATAAGATTGACTGAAATGATATTTTCTTTAGGAACTGTTGACCAAAATACGATGTAGGAAGATGTGTTTTTGAAAAAAGATTAAACATGCATAGTCGAAGAATCAGGATATTTTAAGTAGTTTACAAATTTAAATGACCCACTAACACGGCCATATAAAATGAATATGGTGTGCTATTAATTTTAAGCAGAGCATGACATGATTTTGAAAGCCAGTCGATTTTAAATGCAAATAAAAATCTCGCATTGGGCGCCATTTTTCTAATACCAGAAAGGAGAAATCAAAATGTATGCACTGGAGTTATCTTAACCATAAAAGAAAAACACCAAATCAAAAACTTGTCGTAATACTGTCCAATAAAAATGTCCGAAACATTGTACGTGAAGGTAGACTTAAACTTTAGCTAATATGACTCTTCGAGATGTTTTATGCAAACAAAAAGACTTTTTTAAACATATTACACTTTTGCACTCATAACTATCTGTCAGTTTTCTTCAATGACATACAAATTTGTTATCTTCGCACGCGCAAGTTTTACCATTTTCACACTGAAGTGAAGATTCAATTGCACTCAAGCAACTTAGTGGCTTCAATTAAGGTATAACCTGACTAGTTATCAGACAGTCACCTTTATCAAAATGACTTTATTCGTAAAGATATCATTAGTAGTGACATTGGTGCATGCGGATAAACATTGCCAAATTACTAAAATCCAAACTTTAAAACTTCAGTGTTTTTTGTGTATGGAGTTTGAAAAAGTGAACTAAACGAAACGATACCGAGCCGGCGTGATACAATGCAACTAATAAAGATATGGCATTGCGCATAATACAATGCAAAACGTCAAACTCCATTGCGCGCCGATGACGTAGTGCGCAGAACGAAGAGAAATGAGACTTTAAATACGCTATCTTGTTAACTTGTATCATGCCAAGCCGGTATTCAGTCTGTATATTAAGAGCGATTGTGTTTATTCGAAAAATTGACAACTAGCGCGGTTGCACGGTAGTGCTAAGCATGTTTGGGCCTTTAGTTGTTAATTGTATGCATATCCTTTTATTGTTTTTAAGATGCACTAAAGGGCCAGAACAAAATAAAACGGAAGCAAGTGTCAACATCGCACGGCAAGTTCATTTGCGTCCTGTCAAATAAACACGTTACAGGTAATGAGGGGAAGTATATAATCTGTCAAAACAAAATATGTATCTATTTCGAACGTTTATGATCCGCTGTCAAATTGTTGTCAGTAAAATGCGACCGGGAATATTGATATCATCATAAAGCAAAACTGACGAATCACGGAATGAAAAGGAGCGATATGAACTCCTTTTATGTGTTAAGTTAAGTACGAACCGATACCGTCCTTAATCCTAAGAAAAGGATGCCATTATAAATTTTATTCAAATACATTTAGAAAAGACAAAAGCAGCGATTTTCAAAATGACACATGGTGGGTACTACAATCAAGAATCAAGGTATAAAGTCTTACAGCACATACTAACCTGAAGTTCGTCACGTATTTCCGACCTTGACCACATATTTATTTGAGGTCTTCTGTCTTCTGGTAGGGGAGTAGTGGGTACTAGCTTCTCCAATTGAGAGATAACAAAGCCGAATGTAAATGAAGACATTGCTGGCGTTGTCTCAAAATAGTCTACCATGTAGTTCTTGCCTCTGTTTAGAAATAAAATATAAGAATAATAAATTATTAAAAAAAAGTTTTATACAAACACAAACACAAACCATCTAAGAACCAAAGAAACCTAAAAATTATATATTATATGGTTGCATACATTGATCATGCAATACTTTGAAATGCACAAAATAGCGTTTTTAGTAAGTTCTTTGTGAGCAAAATTGTTAAGACTTGTTTGGATTCGGTGACGTGAAATAAGGCCAAACGAAATAAGGCCAAATTCCGAAAATTTGGCCTTATTTCGTTTTCCAAAACGAAATAAGGCCGAAATTTCAGTTTGGCTTAATTTCGTTTTCGAAAACGAAATAAGGCCAATTTGGCATTATTTCAATATCAATTTTCACACCTCTAAGATGATACGGTATTGAGGTTCATTATCTATTTTCAAACGCAATGAATTGAAAAGGTATTTATTTGATTGTCTTTCTTTTATGTATTAGAAAAATATTTTCTGTGCATGAGTAAAATCGAGCGATTTTACTCATGCACAGAAAATATTTTTCTAATACATAAAAGAAAGACAATCAAATACCTTTTCAATCCATTGCGTTTGAAAATAGATAATGAACTCGTTAAAAGCATTTGTTGCGTTTCGTGACCACGCTTGTTGACCAATTTCCGCTTTAATCAAATCAAATGCAGTTATCATGTTTTGTGCGCTCAACAACGGAAGCGCAAACAATTTTTAAAAAATTCTTTGAACATTTTGGTTGTTCCTCATTTTATTTTTTCAAAACTTTAAGCACTTAACAATTAGAACCGTGAACCAAAGCCGAATTCCTAATTTTTTATTTTCGGTCTTATTTCCATTATTTTTTCGCTCTTATTTCTATTAGTGCATGGAAATAAGACCAAATTGGCCTTATTTCGTTTTGGAAAACGAAATAAGGCCAAAATCTGAAATTTGGCCTTATTTCGTTTGGCCTTATTTCACGTCACCTTTGGATTCACAATAAACCTGCAGTAGGAAAATTGAAAATGTTTGTAACGCCGAATATAGCTTTCGATATGCGAATTTTCGGAGTTTTATATTCAAAATTTGAAAACGAAACCATTGTATAGGTATATATTTTTATAGTAATTTCATAGAACATGTGGTTTTAGTTCTAAACTTCGTCCCACCATTGCGGCATTGACGCTAGTTGTCTTATCTACTTTTCATCAAAATCTAATTGTTGTTTTTGTGGAAATCTAGACAAAAGCACTCCTTACTCACCAATCAAGTGTTTGTGAACTTCGTCCAAAGATGGCGCACCAAACGTTCCTCTTATTGGGAGTATAAGTTTTAGTTTATAAATACAATGACGAAACTGAACAAGAAGAACGGAATTAAAAGCACGTTATCCATAAGGTGATAGCCCACTAACTCTTTTAGTTTATTTACTGTCTCTTTTAGATTTCTCCAGCTGAACAATAGCAATTTATACGTGCCATGCCAATTATTACCAGGCGTCGCAAGTTAATGGCTGGCAAGATAAAAGTATGTGTAAAACGATAAGGTTCGACTGAAAAACTCTGGAAGAACAATAAATCATAAAGTGTGCTTGCACGTTTAGAAATATTTTCTTTTCGCATCGTTCTTGTTCCGTTTCCTTCTGACCCAAAATTAAGATTGTGGTGGCTAGTGGCGTTTACGTTACGGAACATTGTCGAACCTCTCATAACTTACTGGCTGCGCACAATGGTGTAGCAGCAGCAGTTGCACGTAGCAATGTCAAAGTAAAATGTACGTAAATCGTATTGCACGGCTGCAATGTGAAGTAGCAGCTGCAGCATAGAAAGCAGCTGAAGTACAAGTCGACTCGACTTGAACGTCACGAACGTGCTGCGCTGCAAAACAACAACAAACCAAAATGGCAGACATGATTTTTGTTTGAGTTCAGTGCTACACTACACATTGTATTCGTGTATGCTGCTTTGTGAGCTACTTTTTTGACATTTACTTTGACATTGCTACGTGATACTGCTGCTACACCATTGTGCGCAGCCAGTTAAGTTCGAAAATTGAAATTCGTTGACTGATTTCGCTCAAGAGTGGTTAGACTTGTTATAAGTTAAAGGAGCGCTCGGAAATCATCACTAATATTGATTGTTGAATAGACAGACAGCAGAAGAAACAGCTATTCCTCAAAGTTTCGAATTAAAGTTAACACCAATCAGTGAATTGCATTTTTTGAACTTGAGTAAGAGGCTCATAATGCCGACAGTAGTTTATTATTCTCTCATGATAGTATACCTACTATTTGTGGAATTATGAAACTGTAGTTAATTGGAAGTTTTGTTTATGTGTAACACCGGCATAATAAATTATGTCCTGTCGGGTAGGGTAGTGCCAACTTTGCTTTAGAAATTATAGTAACTAGAATCGCAAAGTGGCCAAAATTTGGCCATTAAAATGCCCAAAACTGTGAGAAAAAAATTTCACAGCGAATTTATACTAACAAAATGTTAAAAAACACCAAGACATTTTCAAAACAAAACATTCTCAGCACACCTACTTAGTAATACCTTTCCAACGATATATATATCATCTCAATTGGTTGGGTAACCACCTCACAATTGGTACCACAAAAAACTGCTTGCCTATTTATGTATAGATATATATCATGAAACACTCATTTCAGTCACAATCGTTGCATGCTAGGTGCCGCTGCTATCTTCTCTGTTCACTTCATTCCGGTTGTCTCATGCTTCATGGTATAGTACTCAATAAACCAAAAGCAGCTAGAAGCGTTTAAATGTTTAATACTCACATATCCTCAGTTTTAATCGGCAAAGTATTAAAAAGTGTGTGATAGGTTTGAGGCCTCGAAATACTAACGGTAAATGGGACCTAAAAACATATCGTTAACATGAAATTGCTTCGCTCATACGAGTATCCCATTATCTCACCTTGAATCCAGGTTCATCAAAACACGGAAACAATCGCCTAGCATTATGCGGCCTCATATAAGTTGCCAAATAATGCTTCTTCTCCCCATCGCCACTAACATAGCTCCCCTTAAACAATCCCTCCGTACTTTCCCAGATTTCTCCATTGAATCGTATATGCAGTTCACATTCTGTTCCTTGTGAAATTGTTTCCTTCAAATAGATCACATAAACTGTCTTCTTTGGCAATCTATCAGCTCTCTGAACGACAACGTCCTCATACTCGATAGCAGTACCCTCTGCTGAACCCCTTCAATGAGATGAAATTTATTTCTGACAAATTTTACGAATTCAGTTCGACAGTGCCCACAACAATTTTCAAATATTTACTCTGTTCTCCGCTTGATTTTGCGCAACTTAATGTCCGTCTCATAGATATTCAAATCGTAGTGCGCATGCAAGGAGATCTTCTTGGTATCCTCGTTCCAGCTGAGATTCATCCGAATATCGCCACTAAATGTACTGTCTTCAAGATTCGGTCGCAAATTAAGTATGTACGAGGTTGGGATGACATCTTTGGAGAGGCGGGCATCTGGGATGAGAGCATGTGACGCAGATAGATCAATGCTCCGTTTTTGTCGTATCTATTTGAATATGACGAAATTCATCACTACTTCATAATATTATTCTTTCAAAAAACATTTTTCATTTTTTTTTAAATTAATAGATACTTACGTCGACAATATAACCATTGCAGAGGGATAGAATCGTTCCTAAAAGCAGGAACGATATGATTGAATTCATATCGCGGCGGGCGATCTGAAAGAAACATTTTCAAAAATATTTTTAGCATTAAGATGTTTATATGAAAAAAAATTGAAATAAAAAAAAAAAGAATATTTTGCCAACATCAAAGCAAATAGCAAATTCTTGAGATATTTCTAACAAATTAGGAATGAAAATTCATCGCCCACGAACTGTAGACGGAATTAAAAGTTGTTGAAAAATGTCTTAAGGCTTAATTGACTATGATGTGACATTTAAGAACTGTGCATTTTGTTTGAGGGCAAGGAACCTTTCGTATAAACGAATGGATGGACAAAAGATTTGCGCAGTTTCTGTTGGCTTGGAGACAAAGGATTATAAATGAAATCCCGCACCCATTTCCTAGGCAGATTTTAGCAAAACCCCTCTTATGTATTAAAGTGCGTCCATATTATCCAAATCAAGTTATGTCAATAGGGAGATCCAAGATAGAATGGACACTTTGATCAAATGGGTTCAGTTGCATCAAGAAACTGCAGTACTATGAGCATCCAAAGACCGGTTGATAATAATGTGAGATGTGTTGGTTTTTCCATACACCTATTTTAACACGCCATTAAAAGCCAAAAGGATTTTATGTTGAGAATGCGAGCCAGGCTGACAACAGACCACATAAGCGAAGTCGATTAGTAGGGTTTTTATAAATCTCAGTTTGGAATCGATTCTTCCAACTTTGTAATAAATGTGATATGCGGCTGAAAGTGACCGAACTGGTAACACATTCAACAAACTGGAAGCTGGAGTTGGAAGAGATATAGTAGATTTAGAGGAGAGGAATTTAGATTTAGAGAGATGGAATTTTCAATGAAGTGTTGTTGCTTTTGTTTCTTTTAGCTTTCAATGATGATTCTTTTTTAATAAATATTACAACGGTAAAAACAGGCTATTTTCAATTGCTTTTTCCTTGCGATTATAGTAGGTATTAAGGCAAGTTATGCATTCGTAAAAAAAACATTACGATAATAAAATAAAGTGCACGACTGGGTCGAACGAACTTGCTCTAATGTGTGACAGTGTTCTTGGGGTTTGAGATTTTGGAAAAAAAACAGGAAAAAATGATATGCAATTTTATTGATCATCTAAAAATCACTAGTTAAAACGTTTTTTTTTTTTTAATGAAGTAAGCCATCTAATTTCGTTTACTGTTTAGAATTTTAAGAATTTTTTTTTTTCAAAATCGTTCGACCAGTTTTTTTCAAAAAAACTTTTTTTTTTTTTTTTTTTGAAAAACTCTTCGACAAAATATTCCAAATATTTTTTGAGTATGCCAACTTCTAGCAACTAGTTTTTATTAGAAAAATAAAATTTGAAAAAAAAATAGATCAAACCGTTTTTGGAAAAACAAAAAATTAAAAAAAAAATTAAATATTTTTTTACTAAAAAAACTTTTTTTTGAAAAATTAAAGAATTTATATTATTTCGTCTATAAAAGGGCTCCTATAATAAAAAAATTAAAATTAAATTTCATAGAAATCCGTCAAGTGTTTACGAGAAAATCTGATTTAAGAAAACCGGTCCTATGGGAGGTACCATTATAAGACTTTTCCTGAAAAATCTATTCTAACCAAAACATACAATTTGCACAGAATACATTATTCAGAAAGTTTTATCAAAATCGTAGGAGCCTTAAATGAGTTTTTCATAAAAATCGTATGGCAGGTAGGTACCGTTAGTTTTGGAGCTAGAATGCTAATTCCAAAAACTCCTCAGTAGGACGTCATACTAATACTATGTACCAAGTTTGAAGCAAATCGGTCCAGTCGTTTAGGCTGTAAGTGCCGATACAGACGGACTGACAGACAGACAGACAGACAGACAGACAGAATTGTCGGACCCACTTTTTTAGGCTTCTCTATCATCGTAATGCATAACTTGCCTTATAGTACCTATAATCTTAAGTAAAAATAAAGTGCACGACTTGGTCGTACGAACTTGCTCTAATGTGAAAATGGTCTTGGGAATTGAGATTTTTGGAAAAAACCATTAAAAATTCATATGAAATTTTATTAATCACTTAAAAATCAATACCTACCTGAAACGTTTTTTGGAGAAAATGAAGTAAGCCATCAGGTTTCTTTTACGTTTTACAATTTTTACAAATTTTTTTTTCAAAATCGTTGAACCAGTTTTTTCAAAAAACGGTTTTGTTGAAAAACTTTTCGAAAATATATTCCAAGCAGTTTAAAGTTCTTTTCAGAAAATAAAAATTTCGAAGCAACTGTTTAAACAAAAAAAAACAAAATTTGAAAAAATCAACTTTTTTTTTTAAATTCAATTTTTTTTTTTGAAAAATTTAAAATTAATATTTTTTGTTTATAAAATTGAAATTTTCATCGAAATCCGTTGAGAAAATCTGTTATGAAAAATCTGGTCATATGGAAGGTACCGTTACAAAACATTTTCTGAAAAATAAATTCCAACCAAAACATAGTTTACTCAAAAAACATCATTCAGAAAGTTTTATCAAAATCGTAGTTGCCGTTTTTAAGATAAATGAGTTTTTCATAAAAAATCGTATGGCACGTTAATTTTGGAGCTATAATGCTAATTTCAAAAGTTCTTATGTAGGACATCATTATAATACTATGTATCTGACTAGCCACTTAAGGCCCAACCATAATACGCGAAAGAAAAAGTAAGCAAGTGTCAAAACCGAACGAAAAGTTTCCTTCCGATTTGTAAAGTAAATCAGTTGCCCATAATAGCCTTGAAAAATAAGAAGAAAGAAAGAAGAAGAATACCCTTTAGAAAAAAAGGAATGTTAGATTTTCGTACGTAATGTACGATTCAAAGCGTACATTATACGTACGAAAACGCAAGTGAACGAAACTTGCCGAAACCGAACAAAAAGTTATTTCGGGTTGGGTATACAAATCACATGTATTTCTACTGTTTCGAAAGTCAAGGTACGTACCATTCTTCAATTATGGTTAGCCCTTTAGGCTGTAGGTGCCGATACAGACAGACGGGCCGACAGACAGACAGAATTGTAGGACCCACTTTTTTAGGCTTCTTTTTTACGAATGCAGAACTTGCCTTATAGTAATTACAGGGTGGGCTAAAAGAAATCACCCTATTGGAAGATGCTATAATTTTTGCAAATGGCCGCCAATGTCAAATCTGTTTTGACATTTGTGGACTAGACAGATGCAGAAAACAAGTGAACAAGCCATGGAGTGATACATGAACCGACATGAACCGATGTTCTGAAGGCGGCGCGGCGTTCCCGGGTCGTCTAATCTCTCGTTTTGGCGATTTGCACTGATGGCCCGCAAGATCGCCCGATTTAACCGTTTCAGACTTTTTTACTGGGGTTTTTTGAAGTCCCGTATTTACGTAAACAAGCCCGAGACTCTCGAAGCCCTCAAGGACAACATTCGACACGAGTGCGAGAATTTGTCGCCCGAAGTTCTCGCTGAAGTGATGATAAATGCCATAAAACGAGCAATCAATTGTGACGGCGCCCATTGGGCCCATATCATCTCTTCTCAACTTGACCAATACAATTCTAAAGGTTCAAATAAACATAATCAAAAAATAGAATCGAAGTTTTTCATTTAGAAAAAAAAGAGAGCCAAACAACATCGGATGGATGACTTCTTTTGGCAAGTAAAAATTGTTCTTCGGTAAGGATCTATCTCCAATTTCGATATGGCAATTACCAAGTTATCAAACAGTTCTTGCCTTATCCTGATCCATGTTGACGCAAAATAGCTATTATAATACTATATAGCAATAGAAACTTCGTTTAGGGCTATATTTTAAGGTTTGTTTGCCTATGTTAATATTTTACTTTCTACCCTTAAAAAATCCAATACAGTAAGGTCGGGGCATATTGCAGGTCAGTGAACTGGTTAATTTTTTCTCATTCAACGATTATCTACCCTATTTTTGTTTCAACCTCATTATCATATTGGGCTGGAGCAATATCCTGATGGTATGTAGTAATGATGAAATAGTTGAGAAAGTGGAATGTCTTCTAATAAAATTGTTAAATCATTTTCCAAATTATTGTCTAGGAGTGAGAAAACACCCTGTACAGGCGGCGGTGACATTTTGTGTACTGCACAGTGCACATAAAAAGTATTTTTAAAGTACAAATAGCAGTACTCTAGCCTCTAAGTGTAGTTAAAGACACTACTGAACAGTAACGGTAGGCATTCGGATTTTCTTTTCTTTTTCTTCCTTCTTTCTTATTATTTTACCCCACAACTCGAAATGCTGCGCTAAAAATAAAAGGTACTCTTCCAAACAAAAGGGGGTGTGTGAAAACTGAAAAGTCCCCTTGTTTTGTTGCATAATGTCTCATATCTCATTCCACCACCGTACTCCTTCCTTTTACTTTGGTTCAGAGTTTTTCGTTAACGCTTTTGTTTTGGTGAGGAACATTCAACAAGAAGTATTGTTTTGTTTTTGTCGTAAAGTATAATGCTCTGTGGGAATGAGAATTGTGACTACAGTGATGTGCAAAAACTTTTCTTTTTTTTGGGTTGTAAGTCCAATTTTGATTTTTATATGTTTTCTTGTGTGTGAATATTTCTTTTAAGAGTTGTTATATTTAATAGCTTAAAACAATGCAGGTCGCGGAAATAGAAAAGAGTGTTTTCTTTGCAATAGGAGACTTAGAATTTGGTAAAAGGTTTAACCATTTATTTTTTATTTTCTGAAAGCTTCAGCCAGAGACAAACCTTGTAATGCCATTTTTTTATTAACTTTGTTTTCTTGTGAGACTTGAATAGAAGCAAACACTTAGGGGTCAGTTATACGGAAAACCAAACCGAAAAAATTTCAAATGGAAATTTTTTTATCTTCTGATTCAATTTGTAAGACAAATGCTGCACTGATCGATGGCAATCAATGCAGAGAATGTTTTTTGTTCATAATAATTCTAATTGAACAAATACTTTTTGTTAAAAATGTAATTTTTCGTTTTTATTTTATACGTATAACAGAAAAATAAATAAATATACCTACATATTTTTTTAACAAAAGTACAAGTTCAATTCAAATTTTAATTTGCAAAATAAATTCTCTGAGTTGGTTGCCATCGATCAGTGTAGCATTTGTCTTAAAAATCGAATCAGAACATACAAAATTTTCCATAACATACTAAATTTTCCATTATACCTAACATTTTTTCGGTTTTGTTTTCCGTATCGCTATAACTGGCCCCTAACTGGCCCCTCAATAAGAAACAAAAAGCACATGAACTTGATCTGTTGTGTGACAGTGGTCTTGGGGCTGGAAAGTTTAGACAAAATCATATGACGCTGTATTAATCACTAGTTAAAAACCTTTTTTTTCGTTAGAATGGCTGATTTTTCTGACTGTTTTAAATTGAAAAAAAATTTCAAAATCATCGAACAAGTTTTTTTTCAGAAAACTTTTTTTGATAAACTTTTCAAGAACATGTTCCAAATTTTTCATTTAATATACGTATGTCAATTCCTAGCACTTTGTATAGTTTTTTATCAGGAAGATAAAATGTTAAAATAATTAATAAATCTGGTTAAAAAAAACAGGAGGGAGAAAAATCTATTCCAACCAAAATATAAAATTGACAAAAAAACATCATTCAGAAAGTTTTATTAAAATCGTAGGAGCCGTTTTTGCGAAAAACGAGTTCTTCATTAAAAATCATATGGCAAATACCGTTACTTAGTTTATAAGGTAAAAAGCTAATTCCAAAAACCTTCTGAAGGACGCCATAATAATACTGTGTATATGTACCAAGTTTGAAAATTTGAAAACCCGTTTCCGAAATATTCAAAACATAAACACATGTAAATAAATTTGTTAGAAACCAAAAAGACAATTTGTCGACATTTTTAAAGAAATATGCATTGATTATTTATAAATAAGCTTTAACATTAAGATTTATAATCGAAATTAGGCTTAGTGGCTTACGATCTGAAAAAAGACTATATTGAAGAAAACTCTTTGTTATAAGACCTTTCCTGAAAAAGGAAGACTTAACATAAAACAAAACTATGCAGAAAGTTTTGTCTAAGCACAAATACGTGAAGGACCTCTCTCTTTCTAACACAGCAAATCCTGCCAATAAAAGTAGGTTCTGATATTAGAACATCAAATTACTTCTGGAGATGTACCTACCTGTGTACATACTTCAAAAGTACTTCTTTGACTCAAATATTTAACCGGTTGCTTGCGTACTGCGCTCCGAATGTAGGACTACGAATATAAGCGGCGTAAAATGTACGTCATAGATGTAACGTTTGGTCCGAAAAACAAATTATGAATTCTGTATTAAAATAATTTTATTTCGTAAATGAAGATGTACTTTAACACGACCATCCAACTAAAAAATAAAATCGAATGTGATGCTACGTTCATTTTAATTAAAGAACAATCTTCAACACGAAAAAGAGACGCAGTTTTTTCAGGAGAAGCAAATCTATAAAATACAAAAGTATTTAACGAAATGATTAAATTTGTCGCCACACTGTTAAGGCGACCATACTTGTATCGTAAAAATATCCATTAAAGCATATAAATGTAATATAAACTACTAGCTGACCCGCGAACTTCGTTTCGCCAAAATTCATCAATGTATTGAAAATAATAATTCTTTCATATGCATTCAGTAAATAGCTGATATTTTACACTTTTTATTTATGTGTATAGATACTGTGTAATTTTAAGTTAATTCGGCTTATCAGCTATCTGCCTGTGAAAATCCCGTCAAAATCGGCTAATAAATAAGAATTTTTGAAAATTGCAACTGCAGCGCCACCTACAGGAGTGATTCAAATAGCGAAAATTAGCGAAAATCCCGTCAAAATCGGTTTAGCCGTTTCCGAGATTAGCCGGAAAAAAACAGACAAACAGACAAAAAATTTTTAAATTGCGTTTTTGTTATAACTACCGTATATACTTTCATACGCATCTAGTAAAAACTGATATTTTGAAATTACAAACAGACACTTAATTTTTATTTATGTGTATAGATTATTAGCTATCTGCCTGTGAAAGTCCCGTCAAAATCGGCCCATAAAAAAAATTGAGACCGCAGCGCCACCTACAGGAGTAATGAAAATAGCCTAAGTTACTCCTTACAACATCAGCTATCCGCCAGTGAAAATTCCGTCAAAATCGGTGAAGCCGTTTCCGAGATTAGCCGGAACAAACAGACAGACAGACAGAAAGACAGACAGACAGACAGACAAAAATTTTAAAAATTGCGTTGTTGTTCTAAGTACCGTATGTACTTTCATACGAATTTAGGAACAAATTGATATTTTGAAATTACAAACAGACACTTCATTTTTATTTATGTGTATAGAGTATAGATGTACCACACAATAAAATTATTACTTTTTGTTAATACGTCAACGGTCTGCATTTTTCTGACTGTTTTAAATTGAAAAAAAATTTCAAAATCATCGAACAATTTTTTTTTTCAGAAAACTTTTTTTTTATAAACTTTTCAAGAACATGTTCCAAATTTTTCATTTAGTATACGTATGTCAATTCCTAGCACTTTGTATAGTTTTTTATCAGGATAATAAAATTTTCAAATAATTAAAAAATCTGATTAAAAAAAAAGGAGGGAGAAAAATCTACCCCAACCAAAATATAAAATTGACACAAAAATATCATTCAGAAAGTTTTATTAAAATCGTAGGAGCCGTTTTTGCGAAAAAACAATAAAATTATTACTTTTTGTTAATACGTCAACGGTCTGCATTTTTCTACTTCATCTCGGAAATTTCTTTAATCAACCTTTTAGAAATTGGCGGTAAAAAGCTCTCATCTAAAAACCCATTTTCACGTTTATCGGATAAAGGTTATCGTTTTTAATAAATTCAAACATAAACCCAAACATTCCACCGAGTAAAAAGTTTGAAATGTCAGATACAAATTCAACTGTTTTAATGATTAAGATTATACCTAGTTGATTATACATTGAATAAAGAAACCCACCACCTAACTCGAAATTTTATAAAATAAACCACTTGAATTTTTTGCACAGCATTGTACAAGCATCTTAAGAACATAAAGGAACTGAAGGGGAAAGGGACCCCGCTAAGATTTCCGAATAGCAGGTACTAAGTTGTTTCCAAGTAAAAATAAAAATACCCCTGCAAAAGTTAAAGTACATGGTTCTGGTTGACGTTGCCCGTTGCCATAGCTACTACCTGGGATGAGAACGTCTTAACACCCCAATTTCTAAAGACGCTGGCGTTGTACATAAACAAGATATACATGCGTGCTCAAATTCTGTAGGTATCTTTTTCTAAGAAATCCAACTAAGAAGAAGACGTTAGAGTAAGAAAAAGACGAAGAAAAGTACTTAAGACACAAACACTGCTTTACAAACCGCTGAATTCCCCATATACATTGTTCCGCACACATCTGACGTTCGTTAATGGGAAAGTACAAAAACGACCCATGTACGATCTACTCTGTACTGTACTAAATATATAGCTAGCGAACTGTGCTCTTTCTTTAGTGTTCATTTAAGTTTTGAAGATAAAGGTAGGTGCGGGAGTACGTAGTTCAGTGTTAAAAAATAGAAGCAAACTAAAAAAAAAAAAAACAGTTATAATATGCCGCGACCTCGAAACAGTTATTTGTTCAATTTATTTAAGACTAAAGACCTTAATGAAATGGTTTGTTACAACGAAGAATGTAATGGAAAAAAACTATGTAGACACAGTGCGAACTTGGAAAGACATTTAAGAAAGATACATCCATCTATCTACTCGATTTATATGACGAAAAAAAGGGTGATCAAATTCCCTTGGAAAGCTCACATGGAAAAAAAATTAATTAATTTAGTGCGCGGATATCCGGTTTTATGGGATAAATCCCAAAATCAAAGTGTTAGCGAAGACTTGGTCAGAAATGCTTGGGAAGAAATAAGTGGTGAAATGAAGACATATTCACCTTTGCTGAAAGGTAAGTTCGTTCATGAATAAAAATCGTACGTACCTAGGTATGTACCTACTTTTAAAATGTACACATTTGATTTGAATTCTATTTTTAGAGTTTGTGAATTGTGGGTTAAATGTGTTTACAGTGAATTGTAATTGTTAGATGTAGCTTGGGGGAATGTAGCTCAGGCAGTAGTTAGGTTAGGAATTTTCATGACATAAGAGTCAACGAACACGAAAACGAGGACGAGGACGTTCCATTCTCTCTTTTGTTCGTTGCGAATGACGATTGAGGTTAAGGTTATGCTTTTGTTAAAAAAAAATCAATGAAATGTGAAGTAAGTCGGGTGCAATTAGCAGGTACATTTGACGCATGTAGGTACCTTTTGAAAAATGTACCTGTCATATGTATATATAAGTAACGTGTTCCGTAGCTTTGTTAAAAATGGAATATTTAAAAAATCTGAGGTGTAGTTTTAATCGTATGCAAAAAAAAATACAACTCTTTTCTTCTACCACCTGTACTTATGTAGGTACTGTTAATTTTAATGTACTTACTAATGTACAAATGAATAACTTGAATTTTGAACAATATTCGATTTGATATCATGAAATAATTATAAAATAAATCAATTGTTGTTGAAAGAATTTAAATTTTCTGTGGGAATTTGTTCGTAGGAGTTTAATCATTGTTTTTGTGTACCTACAACCCTGTGTAAAAGCGGATTGCTCTATTTTTATGCTCTATTCTACAGAATGGTTATATTGTTTTTGGTGTGGAGTTTGTAACATAGAGAAATAATACCGTTAGTTATAGAAAAGTATACCTACATTATATTCTGACTCAGAATCAAAACCTAGTCGATTTAGCCATGTCCGTCCGTATGTGTACTCTCTAGAGGTCGCACTTTTTTAGCTAGTAAACTGAAATTCGGTAAACCTATATAATCTTTGGTTCAAGAGTAAGGCTAGGTTATTGAACCGGTAAAATCCGCCCACAATCGCCATTTTTGTTAAACAACCTCAATATTGCATAGTTAAATTATGTTTTTTGTACAGTTCCGATAAAAGTACAAAACTAAAATTTTGCACACACAAGCTTTAGGTGTATCTTCTTCCAATTAAATAAAAAAATTTCAGTTCGGGCGTGACTGACGCCCACTTTTCATACAAAACCATCAATACTGTTTTTTTTTAAATAAAATAACGATGCTTAAATTTGAGCGAAAAATATTAAATTTTGTAGGTATTACGTGTACACAAACATTTCGTATTTCAAGAATTGTAAAATACACCCGTAAATGCTATTTCCCTTTAAAATCTAATTTTTAAAAATTTTGAGTTTTGTCTTTTTTTGTTCAAGTCAATCTGCCAGCTTAAAACTGAATGTCACTGAGTTCATAGTAATTGCCCCGGCAGTAAAAAGTCTCAATTTTGGGCGTGGCACACGCCTTTATTTAATGCGCCGGCAGTTATTTGAAAATCTGGGACGTTTGAAAAACTGAACTTTTATCATTGCACACAGAAATTTAAGGCATGCTGAAATTGAATGTGACGTCATAGTTATATTTTACGTAGCGGACAAAAATAGAGCAATTTTTATTAAAGTCTTAAGTCCATAAGAATAAGCACTAGGTATATGGCTTTGACATCACAAAATACGAATACATTGTAAGAGTGCAAAGTAAATGTTTCGTTGTGTCAGCCATCGTCCTTTTTGACACCTCATACTGACACTATAGTTTCAATCTTTCATTTGCGGCCGCTGGCTCTTTGGGTTCTTCTTTCATTATTACATATTTACAGTTGATTGCTAATGACATATATATGTATACATAGGTATGTATGTGCATTAATGCACAATATGTGTGGATTAAGACCGACTGTGATAATTTTGACGGATTTATTGAAAAAAATTGTCAATTCAACGCATAACGCATTTTCATATATCGGCCACATCGCAACGAATCAATTATTCGCATTGGACTAACCTCAAAATAAAAACTTAATCGAATTATACCGTAGTGAATTTAACACATTCACCTTCCACAGTAAATATTTCATTATAAAATAATTTTTCGACAAACGTCAAACTTTTCCAAGTCCACTTAGCATGACTCATGTTGTGGTTATTAATTAAAACTATGGCATTGGAAAGGTTGTGGATCGCATTAATTTTGTATTCCACAAGAAAACACAGTCATTGCAAAATTCGAAAATCTTTTCTAGTCAGATTTTTTAATCGACCACAAGGGAAAACACAATCAAAAGTGTGACATCTGTCAAAAATTTTGTTTTGTTTAAAAACTATTCTTGTGGAATGTCAGATTATCCTCGCCTACACTATCTGCTGCAAATTTTGATTTAATTTTTTTAAATGTTTATGTGGAAATGTTGTGGAACTTATTTTATTTTGTGGAATGTATTACAGAAACGCTTAGTTTTCACGGAGTAGTATAAAATTTGGCAATTAGGTAGTTACAGCCTGTGGAATGTATTCAATTTAATTTCATGCTGCCTCTTTATTTGTGTTTCACTGATATGTTAAGTGTTTTATGTTCTATATATGAAAAAATCTAATAACTTTTGTATTTTTTTATTTGCAGCGGAAATATGCAAGAAGAAATGGAATGCTTTCAGAAAAAAGTTCATAAATGAGTGTAAAAAATTCCCACAGTCTACACCCGAATCGGATGCTGACGCAAAAGAAAATTGGAAATATTTTTCCGATCTGATTTTTTTACGCGATAAAATTAAACTCCCTCTAGCTGCAGAGAGCGTTGATCCAAATGTACCTGAAACTATAACCGATATGGAAATCATGCTAACTGAGTGCATTAAAGAAGAAGATAGTGACGAAACATATCTACTTGACGGTGATGCTGTAGAAGAATCAACAGCACAAGAAGAGAGTCAAATCAGTGTGAATAGGGAACAAAATGAATCATTACCAAGAGATACTACTTGTAGTGATGAAAATGATCTAGAATCTGTCGAAGATACAACAATAGAAAGGAATAATAATGAGACAAGTCCCCAAACACAACCTCTGCGTCCTAACAGTGATCAGGAAGATGGTGATAACGCCGACACTATAAATGTAGAACCTCGAAAACAGAAAAGAAAGAAGCCAAGATCAATTCCGGAAAAAGAAACAGAAGACAGCAATCGTGAATCTGTCGAAGATACAACAATAGAAAGGAATAATAATAATAAGGTGACACATCTCCAAATACAGCCTCTTCGTCCTAACAGTGATGAGGAAGATGATATAGTTGATGATGACGCTGACACCATAAATGAAGAACCTGAAAAACAGAAAAGAAAGAAGCCAAGATCCATTCCAGAAAAAGAAACAGTGGACAGCAATAATTGTGAACATGATCCAGATAAAATGTTTCTATTAAGTCTGTTGCCATTTTTAAAAGGAGTTCCTGCTAATAGGAAGCTTTTGGTGAGACATAGCCTGCAAGGCGTGTTGCTTGAAGAAGAGCAACAACAACAAAAACAACAAAAACAAAACCAGCAGCCACATCGTCCCGCTTCAAATGGTCCTACAGTATTTGTTCGCCGAGACTTTGTAGAAGCAACAAATAGTTTTATTAACCATATTATTTAAGAACTAGCTATAAACTATAGAAAATGTTTAATTAAATGTACTTCTGTTAAATTTTATAAGTTTTATTTTATCTAGTGATTCTAGGGTGGTTGGAGCACAATGGTCACAGGTGTTGTACCCTAGTGCTCGTAATAAATTGTCAAATAAATGGGCCAACGCGTTGACTCTTTCACTTTATATTTGAGTAAATATTTCGTCTAAATTGTCATGCCGTGGTTATCGTCAACGTAAACTGTAGTCAACACATTGACGGCTGCATTGCCATTCGCGCTGACACGAATTTTCGCGTCAGCGCGTTGACAAACTTGCGTTAACCCTATAATCATCCCGTCCATGATGTTGGGACGTGTCGACTGAATATTTTGGTTAGCTCATCAACGCGATGACTGTGTCACAGCGATGACACGGTATACATTTCTGCAAACTCCATGAAGTTTGCGTGGACTTCATTATCATTGTTCATTTAGAACTCAATCTGAATTTTCCACATGAATACCAAATAGGTAATGACACTTCCTTTGTCGTATTGTTTTTCTAAAAGTTATCATCGTCACTGTCTGCTCTGCTCTTCATTCTTCCCTGCTTTGTTTACTGGAATTAATTTAATTTTTTTTCGCTCAGGAAGGAAGAAATGGCAGTTCTCTTTAAAAAAAACCCCCCATGGTTGTGTTACCATGACTTTACGAAGGAATAAAAGGGATATTAAAAGTTAATTTTGGTCGGTGGTTGGTCAGGTTTCGGCGACTATAATCAGTCAGATGATCGTCTAGATGAATCAATGTGATCAGATTCGAGATTTATGCGACTTAGAAAGGTTGCTCGTTAGTAAGGCACAATTTAACGCCAGAGATATCGTTCGGTTCTCGGGTCGGTTTATAAACCCCCACCTATGCAAAGTGTATCGTTCCGAGAAGTTACCTCTTAAAAAATAAAAAATAAATTATTGGCACAACAGCTCCAAGCGGGACTTACATTCTCAACCATTCCTGTGTGTGCGTTGATATTCTGCAGGAATGGAAGGGACCTACAATTTACGGCTGAATCCGAACGGCTAACAGAGAAGCACTTTCCATGATATTAATTACTCTTGGAGTATTTGTCACTTCCTCGCAAGAGGCAGTACCCCGGAAAAGAACTTATTAGGTGGAGTCGTCAGGGATCGAATCCTGAACCTTCGGCATGGCAGTCCGACACACTAACCACTACGTCACGGGGCCCATCTTAAATTGTTTAGGAGTTTGTTTTTATGGAGAAGGACGGTATGAGCTATTCCTCCCCTGGAAAACGACTCAATCGGCGCAATGTTGACTTATCCTTTACGAAAAAAACTGTAAAAGCCTGATATTTGCCTGAAAAGCTCATCGGTTCGATTATTTCTTTGCAAGCTACTGAGCCCTGATACCCAGAGATGAGTATGGAGTGACCATTAAGGCTGGTGCCAAGACCACCCAATTCATCCATCCTAGTATTGTTTGACAAATTTAGAGGATATGTGGAGGCCGAGTTTTTAGCCTTGGTAGCTGCCTAACTACCTTTTAATATAGGTTATTTGCAAGCTCCCCTGAGTGCAAGAGTTTCTGCCTGGTAGACGCTAGTGAAATCAGAGAGCCGGAAAGATTTGGTCACTTAAAGCGTTTCTATAAGCACTCCGCATTCCTTATTGTAGCCATCTCTAAAGATAGTTATGTCAAAGTTTCTCCTCTCGTCACATCTTTGTTTTCCCAGACTTTCCTGAAAGAGAAACCTACTTTAAAGCCCTTTCAGAAGGGTGGCGTTAGTCTTTGGGATACGAACCTTAACCGGCACCTCCATGATGAGTTGGTAATAGTAACTTTTTGACACTTCAACGGAACGCCGTTATGACGTCATATAGTTGGAAATTCGATTAAAGGATTAAAGGAACGCCTTTTTGTTGACTATTGTTAACAATTGTTGATATGGTTAGAAAAAGAACGCATCCATTGCCTGTAAACCCGTTGACATCGAATGGTAAAAATCGTTTTCAACATTTCGCATGTCAATGCACTTTGTATCAACACAGATTGGCTCGCGTCGCGTGGCCGTCGTTTGTGTTATGCAGTAAACGTTGACACAGTGAACGTTGACGTGTCATACCAGCTTTAAAGATAAAGACATGTACGAACAGACAGAAGAGACTCCGAATGTGCTTAGGTGTTCCAAACATAGGCAAAAGCAACTAGTTTCCACATCGCAAACAATGTTAAAATACAAAATCAATGCAATACAACGCAATAACATAATATGTGAAGGTTTTTATTTAGAAGACACTGCGATTTTCAAATTTTATAGTTGTTCCAATCCGTCTGGTTCATTTATTTATTATATAAATATTCTATTTTTAACACCGGAAACAGTTTAAAAATCCATCGAACACAAAACATCCCACTATTTTGTTTGCTTGAGCCAACAACTAAACAAACAAACAATAAAAGTTCGAAGATACACCGACAAAAACAAAAGATCCCACAAAAAAAAGAGCAACGACCCAAAACAAAATGTTTTCATCCATAAAATTGCTTCGATTCATTCAATTTTGTACGCATAGATAAAAAAAAAAAAAAAAAAAACAATATGACTTTGCATCTTATGAAAATTTCCCATGTCTTCATCTTCAATAAATATCGCAGCTATTATGCCAATAACTCGCAATGTTTTGAAATCCGACCACACGCGTTAATGCAGATTTCTGTGGCTTCAAACTTTAACCCATCCAGAATAGAAAAACAAACAAAAATAATGTAATTACTTGCAAGTTAATGGGCCCTTGTTCACAGAACGTTTAATAAAGTTTAACGATTTGATTGTCGGAAACGAATTATCTTCTGAAAAGAGATTTGCCAGTGTTGCCAACAATAAGATTTCAGCAATTTTTTTTTTTTTTTACTTTTCAAAACTACGAACAGAAATGATGCTGGTTTCCAAGCCATGGTGATCCTTTCAAAATGTTTTAAAGAGTTACATAATGGCAGAAACCGCTGTTCGATCTCTTCCCTACACTTTTCTAATATTTTTCAGTCGCTCTCTAATACACTAATGTAAAAAAAAAGAATCACAAGTAAGGCTACTTTCTGGATGAGTTGAACAATAGTGGTTCATACTGAAGTACAATTTTAAAACTATTAACCTCGCTTCGCATTTACATAATCAAAGTTTAGACAGTAATTCAAGAGTGGTTTATGAGTTAACCCACCGATTTCGATGGGTTAAATAAAGTGGATCTACAGATCAAGAATTTAAAAACGAGGTTCAGCGGTGAACCAATATATTGCTGTTCTGGTATTAAGGGGCGAAACTTGTTGAAATTTGAAGACCTCGGCGAAGTTTTGGAAGAACAAAATCCGATAACTAATCGCTTTTCTCAATGGGATAAAATGATTAAATGAAAATGATTATGAGCACTCCCATCAATATTTATCACAGCTTCCTTACCTGCCTAAGCGATCAAAGGGTTGGTAGAGGCACCAGCCGAGGACTATTCATATTGTCAATCTGGCGGGCTATGATCTTTGGCGGAAACAGCAGCTTGAACGCACTTGTAAAGTGACTCCAAATAAGCTCAAAAAAATGTATCTATCTTGTATCTCTATTATCTCTGTGCTTGTGATTTTTGTTAAAGGAGAATGATAGCATTTACTTTGTACATCACTTGCAGAAAATCCGACTATTACTTCCTCAACCTTTTCATCAGGATCTTCGAGCGATGAAAAAAACTTCTCAGGGAACAAAAGTACACTTTTGCTTTTTCCACCTTTGACGTACCAAGTCCATTGTAGAGCACGGCCTCAACCAACCTTCTCCGCCAGTCCGTTCCTTTGTCAGTTGCCTCTTGCCTCCAGTTAGGCACACCAAATTAGTAACGTTGGGCCTCAGGGTTGCAAATGGATATTAGCGCAGTTTCTCCACACTCCATTGCACATTCAGGACCAATATCCCCGAAAGAATTTTGTTCTCGAATCACCCCAGATGCCTTATTCCGATTCTATTTTAGGGTCTTGCTGTTTGGGTTGGGTATGTTATGTATAGCCGTTTTCGGCGCACCTGTTTACAGCATCCAAACGATCTTTGATTTTGCTGAGCATTTTCCCTTAAAAAACAAGAATCGAATCACCGAACGATATTGCTCTTTTTCCATTTTTGTAAAACTGACCGACACGCTCGCTTCCAAAAGTTATCAAAACAAAACTAATGGGGGAATTGACTGAAACTTTGACAGTAGTAGAATGTACTGCACGATGTTAAAAATTTTTTTTAATAGCAGCGCCATCGGGCGGTGCGGCTAAGTACTTGTTGAGTGATACTCGTGATTGACAAGAGTGATTCGTCGACTGATCTCTGTACTCATATAATTCTTAGCGGTTATAAAGAAACCAAAAAAGAAACATGACCACTACACCAACTGATTCGGTGTTGTTTTTCCCAAACTTGGTGAAGCAACGCGATACTCATCCTGCACAATCGAAGGAGTATGGCAGTGAGTGAAGCCATGATGTAGCATGGCTCTGTCTCTTTTGACGCTGTCATAGTCGACTTTAAAATCGATAAAAAGATGTTGAGTATCGATTTGGAACCCTTGGGACTTTTGTAAAATCTACCGGTGTGAAAATTCGGTCAATTGTTGATTTACCTGACCTGAAACCAATGATAGAGGCCACTCAACTCAGTTAAAGCGTTAAAGGATTCAGACGTTCACAGGAAATAACCGACAAGATGATGATGTATGAGTGTAACTTGCATGGTGATTTGGCATCAGTAGCTGAGTAGTAAACAAAAGATTTGTCAGATGTCACTAGAATAACATGGCCGCCACAGGTCGTTAGAATCTAACCGCGCAAATTAAGAACCCCTTTATTTCAATGGTCTGTAACTGAATGAGGCAATTATAGTTAGGTACTTAGAATTTCTCTGCTCATTTAAAAAAAAATTAAAACATCACTATCACTATACATACCTAATAAATTAGTTAAGGGCTCTTTGAATCTGGCAATTCTTCATCTTCACATCAATCGCTACTATAAACAGAACGCATCATCGACTGCGCACTGCACTGCAAAATCTACACTGTCTGATGTGTGTGTTTGAATGCATAATAAAACAGTTAATTTGGGTGGCATTTTCGATATCACACGTCGATCAGTATCTTCTCAAAATCAAAATAAACAAAACAGTTCAATTTTGCGAGAAGATATTTATATTCTTGGAAATATTTATAATTTATGAAAAAATATTGAAACGTACGTAGGCATCTTGCGGCGCGCTGCTGCCGCTGTAGTACGCGTTGTAAAAGTATGAATATAGACAAGTTTTATTCAGGAATCCCCACGGATGCCACCGCCGCCGACCAACCAGCTGGTTGCCGCCAACGCTGCGCCTGATGTCTCCGCCGCCGCCGGCTGGTCGTTTGAACAAAGTGCACAAATTCAACAAGTCTGCAGCTCTTTGCTGCTGCTCTATACATTTTACAATGCACCTCACATGGTGTATATGACAGGCAGTGCAGAGTTATTGCCAGGCGCTGAGCAGCCAGCGCAACGGTGCTAATGTTTTGTCAAGCTTTTATTGAGAAAACAAATGATTGAGCAATTAAAAGCGATGATCAGGTGCGTCAAGTATTTTATTTTTATTAGACGAGATTGTGCTTTATGATGATAGTTTAATGGTAATTGGTATTAATTTATTATTAATAATTCAGTGTCAAGGTTGTTGACTTTTTTTTTGTGTTCTATAGGTTAATATCTGTCTGAAGTTGTCTAAGTTTTCAGCTCAATTTTGTCTCTTGTCATGTTTCTAGTTATCAATTACTACCAGGGTTGGCCGAATTAACTACACTACATTTACTACATCATTAACTACGCGTAGTTAATTCAATAAACTACACGCCTTATTTAATACAATTTGTTACGTTTGCTACATACACGTAATAAATATAGACAAAATGGAATAATTGATATAAATTTATCAAGTATTAAGTTCAAGATTCGAGAATCAAGAGTCTTGATTAAAGACCAACGAACAACGATATTTAAGAATTTTTATTTGTATGTATTTTATAATGTATGTATGTATATTTGTTGTACCTTATTGTACATTTGCACATTACAAATTACCTACAAAAATTAGAAATCTAAAAGGAAAAATTGAAATCAAGTAGGCATTCAGTTTAATTTTAATAGTCTTCCAAGAACAACCGATTTGCAAACTGTAAAATCGTAAAAAAAAAGTAAAACTGACTGCTGACAGATAATTTGACAGTTCAAACTACGTCTGCTACATAAACTACATTTAACTACATTTAATTACATTAACTACATAAACTACATAAACTACGTAGCAGACGTAACAAATGTAGTTTTTTCTAAAAAGTGACAGTTCGGCCAACTCTGATTACTACTACCTACAAAGTTTCCAGAAGTCTTGTAAATGTCAAATCTGATAGGTAGGTACTCGTGGAGAAAATAATGAATGAGTTTGTGCTTACGTTTTTGACAGGGAGGCAAAGTAATGGTGAATGGGTTTTGTTTGGAAATTGGGTGATTAAATAGGTGTCACCGCAGAAAGTGGAAACGCGCGTTAGGAACTATGTTGGTTTTAGGTGGAGGTACCACTCTTGCCAACCTTGAACAATGGCTGAGGCTGGATACGAGAATCCTGTATCCTTAGATATTTTGTTGTCTTAACGATAATGTTTGTTTTTTGGACTGAGATTTTCAATATACAATCCCATGCGCAAAGGGGTCAGCTTATACAGAAGGTAGCCTTTAGGTCTGTTTGATATTCTCTGCCCCAGTGCGCACTGGGGAATGTCAGTGCATTTCATTCAACTGTCAAAAAATGGCATAGTTGATCGGGTTTAGATTTAACATCGAAAAGCCCAGTGCAACGTATTCAATTTTTTTGACATATCTATCATATGAATTAAGTTTTTATAAGCAGTGGCAAATAAATAAAAGTTAATTAAAAATGACGAACGAAAACAACAAGAAAGTTCTTTTAGCAGTGCATACGTTATTGGAAACAAGCAGCTGCAGGGATGAATCTGAAGATGATTGTATTTTCTGTGATTCAGATATGACGATGAGAATTTGGTAGAAAAAAATAAAATAAAAATAATCTAAAAACTTTAATATATAGGTACCAGTATACACCATACTTTCAAGATACATCTACGAGTATTTCTTCTGCGAAACTGAACTTCTACCAACAGCTGATTTAAATTTTGACAGCTCTGATTTCTTAAGGCCCCGACCCATAGAATCCGTTGCCGTCGTCCGGCAAATCAACTGACAGCTCGATCAAATACACGCGTTCTTACGAGAAGTGGTCCATAGACAACGCATGCGGCAACGCAACGGACAGAAGTAGTCGAACTTTTAGCTTTTTCTTCTCCGGCAATCCGTTGACAGCTGGTTGACAGCAATTTTTTTTCGATTTGAAGTGGTTTCGTTTTGGCATTGAAGAAGAGAAATATATTTCTTCTTCTAAGGGTTTTGGTTACAGTTGCAATTATGTAAAGCATAATTTTTTGCAGCATGTTCGAAAAAAAAAGAGAAAAAATGGAACGTGAACGCATTCATTGGGTCACCCCCAATCCGGCGATCCGGCAAACGTCAACGGATGCGTTGCCGCAACTGACCAACAGATTCTATGGGTCGGGGCCTTTAGTCCAAGTAAAAACATGGCGCGTGAGAGTGCATTTAGTGCGCGCACCGAGTTCACATCGAACACAGTGCAAAAACACTAGGGTGAACAAAGTTCATAAGACGCTTCAGTGCATGTTGAGGGCGCACCAGGGCCCCATGTCGAAATCAAACAGACCTTTTGTCAGAATGACACAAAATTGTTATGGTTACAAACTAATTAAAAACAATTCTGACAAAGCTTGAGATGAAAATAGTTTATGTAGATGGATATGATTATGATTTTCTGTATCTGTTGAAGAACTCATGTCTGTATATGGACGAAGAGATCAAAAGTTATGGATTAGTAAAGTGGATAGCGAAGTCGTCTCTCAAACCTTTGATCCAAAATTCGTCACTCAGGAAAAGCAAATATAAGTTGATTTTTCAATTTAAAATAATCTTTAAATGAAACTGAATAAACTATATCGGCTATAGTTTTGTTAGTTAGTGATTCCACGCTAGCCAATTTCTGAGGGGAAGAAAAACAGCATCAACAAGTGCATACCATAAAAGGAACCCTTCCTTTATTCGACTAATAAATATCTTCAGAAACGGAAACGACTTTATGGCCGGCAGATTTGCTATAAGAACTATATAATAGCACTATGAATATGGGGCAATTTCTGTTAACTACTGCAAACTGTGGCTTCTAGCAGGGCAGTGGAGTGGGATTGGCTGATGGATTCCCCCGGGCAATAAGCTTTCGAATGGGACCCGTAGTTATCCGCTGACACTCGAAAAATGATCTTAATGGATTCGTCGAAAACATGTTTGCAAGAAATTAAAGTGGTTGCAAATGGACTAGATGAAAGATGATACTTTGACAACATTACCTGCTCTTTAGAAAAAAACCCCGGGTGCTGTATCCAAAATCGAAGACAAAGATAATTCTGAAGAAAAAATCGAATTAAAAAAGATTCAATGATAATCGATTCAAAAATATCAGGAATCAATTATTCATTCTCGTGGAGGTTTCCAAAGATGAAAAAAAGGTGATTGATCAATGCTGCAGACAATTTTGTAAAAAGAATTCCTGCATTTCAGTGGTTGAATGAGATCACTTAGTATAGCTAGTGCTAAGCGATCTAGTAGCGTACTTGTAAGGAAGCCAGTGATGAGTGATTTTTAAGCATACTTGCGAAAAATATCGTCTTTCCTGTTCGGCCCAAACAAAGAGTTTCAGAATAAGCAACAATATACCTGAATTAGCTAGGAAAAAAGATTTGAGTACAGTATTCAACTTCAAAGCCTCCACCAAATCGTGGTAAGCTTGCATTGCACTTGCATAGAAGTTACAAAATTTGTACGCTCATGTATAAATAAAATTATTATAATATTTTATGAAAAAAGTTTTGTCTTATTTACGATAATGCAGTTGATTTTAAGATAAGGGCTCCGTACATGTTACCATTGGTCCCGAATTTTGTCTAAGCAGCTCTGGCTACTGCTACTAGCTACGGCAGCTGTTTTCAGATTTTAGGTTAAACACTTTTAGGAACGAAGTTTTGAGGCACTAGAGGGCTACACAGTGCAAAACGACCAGGTGTGTGCATAAAAACAACGCTTTTGCTCGACAAAAGGTTTTGTAATAGATCTGGGTTAGATCCGGGTATAATCTATAAGGCGTTCATCTTCCCAAAGTTAAATTTTTATAATTCTCTAGAAATTAGCTAATTACCTAAATGCACTAAATGCACTCACCTCGGAGCATTGAACACAACCACTTGTCACCTTTTGCCTGACTGCGCTTGTTTAACGAAACCATTTTTTTACTAGCCTTTGCGGAAGTCATCGTTCAATCCACATCCATTTTTTCTTCATTTTCGACAAGTTTCGAAAAGATTTTCTTAAATTGCTGTGATCTTCAAGCGGTCAACGAGGGTAGAAGAAAACTAAAATTTAAGCAGTTGATCTTTATAAATACATTAATTGAACAATAAGATTGTTCTTTAAAAGTTTTAATAAAGTAAATTTTATGAGCTTTAAATTTGTGCTATACCTATTTCTTTTATATTTACGTTGTCAAAAGGTTTCAAGACAGAAGTAGTAATTGATATCAAAGTATGGAGGTGGAGATTCCTTCTTAAACTGCAAAGCATGAATAGTTAATTCTCTGCTCGTCTCAATTATTCCCTCCAATTGCGACCAATATACTCATCGAATTCTCCTTTAGGTCAGAAAAATTGCTGAGACAACTCTAAATTTTGTTTAATTTACCAAAATTTTATTTTCTGAGTTCCGATAAGGCCAAGAATTTTATTTCTAACATTTGAACTAAATAGAATTATTATTTAGTTGATCTTTTAATAGGTCTTCTTTGCAATAGCTTTTCGAACACCAATTAATATCTAAGTAACCTAAAGTAGCACATCTTGAACGATGATTCACTTCGATAATAATAGGAATCTGAGTTATCAACTGTACCTATTGATTTAAGAACACCTTTTCCTTAATCGTACCAGAAGTATCTACAGCTATGTTTTATTACTACCTTTCATATATGTAAGTAGTCCGGATTGTATTGGATTTAGAAAACTAGCCAGGTTTTTATGCTTATAATGTTGTGTAATACGTGGGATTTTTTATTAATGCAATTTTTATCGGCAGAGATAAACAAATACGAGATAACAATATTAATGACGTTGTTCTTTGTATCCACTCGTTCATTCTGATATTGCAGTGCGGATGCGATCTTAAAAATAAGCTATAAAATTCAAATATTTTCTTTGCACTTGTTGTAATTATTTTAAATGTATCTTTAGCTATAGGTATTCTTTGGCAGAGAAGCGATAACCATAAAAAGAATTAATCAATTCTTTGAAACAATGTGATATTGTATAAATTACACCCAACATCCGGTATTATTATAAAAATTCCCTGTAAGCAGTAATCCAATACTACAAAATGCCGAACAAAAAATTGTCCAATAATTACAAAACAACAAAATTTCCGCCAATAACATAGTCACACTTTTACAAAGTATCTCTACCTATATGTAGATGTAGATACATATAAAGTATCTTCAGAGTTCAGACTTCTGAAGTAGTCATAACTCATAACCAAAACAAACAAAGTTTTTTATGTTTTGTTTAGAAAATATAAACATTTTATTTTGGTATTTAATTTTTTTGATTAATTCATTTATTGTTGATTGACAGCAGCTAATGAAAAATTATGCTAAAGACAAGATCATTCATCAATGGATCTTAGACACGTGCCATTTAAAACATAAATTGAATGATTTTATCGTCGATTTAAAAACGCTTAACTTTTGTTTTATAGTAAAAAAAAAAAACTTCAAAGTGCCACTTAACTTTGTTCTAAGTAAACAATAAAAATGTTTTATCTGCTTGTGGAATGACATAACATCATGTTAAATTAAGAAAAAAATCATGTTTTGTATTAAAAATTATTTTAAACTCATCATAACTTATGCACAACGTAAAAAGTATCTCTATGTACTCCAATGATGGCAGGAACACTATTGTATAGTTCTTGGATGATTTTACTTTTTTTTGTCATGTGGGTAGCTCTGAATCGTTTATAGGAAAAAGAACATGAGCTAACAAAGCTCTCCTCTTTACTGTGTCTGCGCGATCGTTTCAGCCAAATGATGAAAGAAGATTCAAAAGGTACTTACCTACCAACCGTCTATGCCAACAAAAACTATAAGATTGTTATTTTTATTTGAGTATACAGCTACTGTGATCTAAGCTATAGTAAGGAACATGGCTGTACTTGTGCATGAAGGGGCCCGAAGCGCTCTAATGTAAAATTCAAACGAGTTTGCTAAGAATTTACTTAGTTATGAAGTATACCTATATCATAGCAGACGTTGTTATACTTTGTATTATGTACATGTACAAATAATATACATAGTGTATGTTACATATCTTCGTAAAAAAAATTTCAGGGATATCAATCTTTATTTTTAGTTTGCAACCAAAAACCACTCGCGATTTTATCTCGAGCACTTTTCGTTTTCGATGAAGCCAAAAACGCAATCTAGATTTGATCTCAGATTTG
Source organism: Platycheirus albimanus (assembly GCA_916050605.2). Classification (NCBI taxonomy): domain Eukaryota; kingdom Metazoa; phylum Arthropoda; class Insecta; order Diptera; family Syrphidae; genus Platycheirus; species Platycheirus albimanus. The sequence continues at coordinate 72,800,516 of OU696696.1, forward strand.
ATCTATGCAGATCAATTATAGTGAATCTCGATTTAGAGCCAGACTTACACATACATACATACTTGCACACATACTAACGAAATTGACATTCGAAAACGTCAGTTGGAAATTTGTTTTTCTCATTGTGGAGTTGTGAAAAGAAACACATTTAGCTATCTCCAAAATAATCATCAAACTAATATTATAGATGTAAAAGTTACGATGTTTGTTGCTCAATAACGCCAGAAGGGCTGAACGGATCTGGATAAAATTTGGCACAGAGATAGATTATAGTCTGGAATAGCACATATACTTTTGGTTCGGGTAAAATGTATGTAATTATAAAGCTCGGGCTACTAAAGTCGCTAGATTTCGAGAGACGACTCCTCGAATACAGGCTACTTCTAGATCGGCTGAAACGCAAGCGAAGCCGCGGGTAATTTAACTAATTTAAAATTGGCGCAGCAACCATGAGTTATATTTCAAAGCGGTAGGCATTCTGTCACAGATTTTGTGGAAGATGTTGGTGCATATTGTTCAGACAAAGAAGTATGTGATTATTTCGTAACAAAAACAAAATCAATCATTCTTCGTTTTCCTTGCAACCAGAAAAACCGGGAAATCTGGAGCAAGTCTGAAATTGTCGTGGAAAACACCAATTGATGTCAGATGGCGATCTGGAGAACAAATCAAGAAAATTTTTGGCTTGGAATGTCTGCAAATCACACCTAACTGTAGGAAAAATCGAGCTAGGCTCGTTCTTGCTAGTAGGTACGGCCGAAAAAATAGTCTCTATACTTAACTATTTAACAGCACGTTGGAAGTAAGGTGTCTGTACATTGATGGGCATTTCTTATAACGCGAGTGTTACGGGGCATTTTACATTTTAATTTTATGACTGTTTTGGTTTTCTGATTCCTCATCCAGGAGACGTAACTGTGTATCAACAGCACCTGTCCAGATATGAGCTTTGTGGGAATGTACATCTTGAAGACTTCAAATTTGTATTTGTTCGTTATACAGAAGGTGGTGTGCAATACACATCTCCAGAACACAAAGCTGTTGTTGAGTTTCTTCAAAACAGGTGCCACTTATGACAGAATTATTGAGTTTTTGAAGCATAAAATTCCACGCGGTATGAGGTCAATATCGGAATTTAACGAGTTTATCATGCGATACCATTGCAGTACCTCATAAGGGTCGTCAGCAAAAAAAAATTTGTTGAAAAGAAGCCTTAAACAAAGATGAGGAAGAAGGTCGGAGACAGAATGCATGTGGCTCTAGCTTTAATTTTGTAGATAGCAGACTAAAAACCGTCCAAGAAATTATGAATTGAAAGGAAAGGTAACTTCTTATCCGGTGGGATGGTACTTATAGCGGATGTGCTTGGTTGCTAGTCTATATAGAGTTGTGGGTTAGATCCTCAGCTTGGGCAGCAATTTTTATAAGATAGCTTCATTTTTGATAAGATAGCTTGATTACAAACTCTAAAAAATGCTTTAGACATATCCAACGGAGTAATCTTGATTCCTGCAAAACAATGAATCTATAGATAAGAACACAAGTCGAGAAGGATAAAGATACGCCTTTTTAGGTAAGAGCTAGCCAAATTATGTTTTCATACACTCAGAAAAAGGCCTGTAGATTAAAATTGAAAAGCTTACGCATTAGCTTGACTAGAGTGGAAGCACACTGCCTTCAAAACTATTGGAGGAAAAACTATCTGGGAACAGCTGATGTCTGTTTATTAGGATTGTAATGAAACGCCCCTACCGCCACATTTATTTTAAAATTCCAAAATAAACAATTCCGTTCGACCACCGCACATTAATTGAGGATTTCACCCCCTCCCCCCTCAACCGTACAACCGTAAACAATCATGCGACAATAGAGCATTTCACTCCTCACTGACCGTAGCATATTGTATTGCAATACAAGCAATACCAGCCAAACCAGTTTTTCCACCACACCTAGTCGTTAAATACACACAACAAATAATATGACAGCTACAATTTATTTGCGATTAGCAGTGATTGGAATTTTCCATGCGTTTTCGTCGTTTGTTTTATGATTAACACTGTCTTGCACCTGAAATATGCATAACACAGCCAGTTTGATTCAGTGCAAATCGAGTCGGTTGCCGCCTGTGACCGTGTACCAATCTAGTCAGAAGTTCCGAACCCCAATATATTTTGATAATCTTAGAGTTAGAATAGAACACAGAGTTGACGTGGGCTTCTAATTCCAAGTTTTGAAATTAGTGTCAGCTGCTATCTCAGTCAGTTTAGTGTCCACTGCTATCTCAGTCGAGAATTAAGTAGGCCTTTTGCTACCTTAGGGTCAAAATAAATAAAGCTACACATTTAAATATTGAAAATTGTAATAATATTAATCAGAAATTATAAATCGTAGCTTTGTGCTTATAATAAGGTAAAATTAATAAATTAAAAAATGCATTTGAAATAGTATCAAGAATCAGTGAAATAAACAACCTTAAAACAACTTAAATTTCTTTTTTCTTCAGTAACTCCTGGACCCGCTGAGCTTACCTCTCAGCCTAAGACAAAAAGCATCTCTCAGGATCTATAAATACTCTTTCAAAACTGAAGGAGTGCGAAAAGATATTATTTTTCATAAGACCATTTCCGCTTGATAGTCTCTAATACGTACCAAACTGTGCTGCAAATAAGTCAGCTTTTGCTGGAGAGCTAACCAACGGAGTTTTATTCGAAACTAGAAGTCAGAGTAGAACTTCGTTAGTTTTTAACAAATTACCAAAAATGTTTACTATGCCTTTGCGCCACTAGTGTTTTTTTGTTTCTCTTTTTTTTTGTATCGTGTTTCGTCAAGTTTTTCCATTAGATACCTTGGATATCTAGAAAAAAAGCTGGACTAAAGTATAAAATGTTAGATCTCGAATGACCAACACCTAGAAAAAGCATGAATTTTCGAGACAATAGTTGCAATTCATTCACTAAGAAACAGGAAAGAAAATTTAAAAAGAATTAATTTTCAGATAATAATAGAAAAAGATAGGCCCTTAAAGGGTTTTCACATCGAGCCGAAAACCCGGTTTTCAGCTAAAAGTTTACGAAAACCTGAAAATCATTCACACCGGACTTTTCAAGTTTTCGTTTGACATTTCACTATATTTTTACAACAACTGACTATCAAATTTTGAAATGAAAATATTTTCGGCTGCTATGATTGATATTTTTTTTGTGACGTTTATGAGCTTTTTAGGTGTGTTTGGAAGGAATCGCAACAAACTTAGGTGTGTTCTGAAAGAATCACAACAAACTCAGGTGTGTTTGCTTTGTATTCCAACAAGTTTTCGACAGGTTTTATATAAAACCAGTCGTTTTATAAAACTTGTGATGAGGAAAAACGTATGATAAAACTTGTGTTTTCGTTCAGGTTTTGGGGGTTTTTCGCGAAAACCGAGTTTTAGCTTGGTGTTTAAAGCAATTTTTTTCTTGAAACATTCACATGAACCATTTCCCAAATCATTACGGTCCGATTAGGAAGCATCCTGTACTGTAAGGTCTCTAATGTAACAATAAATATACGCTTTAAATGAAGTTGAATCCAAATATTAATTAAACTTAAACTTCTTCTCAAAAGGGAAATTTCAAAATAAATTAGAATTTCTATTGTTTGCCGTATTCTAAGATTGGCCCCCTCTTCCTGATCAAAAGTTCCTTAAAATCTATTACATTTCCTAATAATAGTGCTATGTTGTATTTATAGTGATTGTGAATACAATACGCCTTATATGATTAAAAGCTCTGTTTCGTCCCTGGCTCAGACTTACCCACAACCACCCATGTTCATCAACCAAATGTTTTTTTTTTTTTTCATTTTATTTATTATTCTTTTCCACTCACCTCTGCGAATATATTTAAATAATGATAAGAAAAATCTTAATTTAAACAAAAACAAGTAGAAAAGCGCGCAATGGCATACAAAAAATATCTCCTCAGATACTTTTTATTTTCCTGCAATGCGGACCAAGATGGTAAGATGGAGGTACCTACTCCCGAGCAGAGTGCTTTGCTTATCTCTAACAAGCTAATCAAAATTGTCTGCTTCTGCTTCATTAATTTTCCTATTATTGAACCTAATTAGAATACTATACTCTCAAAAATATGTCGAGGATTTTCAGAGAAAATTGGGAGAGGAAGTACGAAATATATACTCTCTCGGGGAACCGGGTATTGGGCATGAATTGGCGGTATACAGAGAGAGAATTAAATTAAATTCCGATTTCAATACTCAATCTGAGAGATGATCGTGCTGCGATCTTGCTGGTGTATTCTGTAGTTAGGTCGAACATATTTTTAATTATTCAACCCCAAGCACTCAGTCTCGTGGTCTTTAATCGTAAAGTTCTTCAAAAATACACTGCGCTGCTTGTCTTGACTCTTGACTGAAAGTAGAGGTGTCCGCAGTATAGCAAAGCTTTTGTGTTTATTTTCTTTGAATCTACCGGAAGATTTCCGAAGATCTTCGAAGATCTTGTCTCGAAGCAAAGAAGTTAGATCCGCATTTTGTAGATACTTTTTTTTTGTTTAGATATTTTGTTTTGTTTTTACAATAATTTCTGGTTGTGTTCTATCGCAGTTCGCGTTCGCGGGTCAATCTTATCATGGAATGTGGTGATTTGTTTGGATTGATGACGTTATTATTGCCACTATTAGTAACGGGTGGTGGAAGGGATCCCAGTGTATGCATTTTAAAATTTAGAATAGAAAGATATTTAAATTAGTTTTATCTTACTTTTTTTTTAGCTTCCATACAATGTGTGCAACAAAGAGATAACAATTCAAGGCGAACAAATATTTACCTGGAAATATTCAAAGAGCAGCGAAACAGACTTCGTGATATCAGATCCAGCTTGTTTGCACACAAATGGCACGATCATTATGCGAAAATGTTCAACCTTGACTGGCCAATGGACCCCAAAAACCTCCCCAAAATGTGATCATGCACCAGAGACTTTCGTCGATAATCATCACTGCCCAGAGGATCTAATTGAAATACCCACCTACGGCAGTTCGAAACCTCTGTGCGTGAATATATCTGATCAATTGGTCGAATGGAGTGATCGTTTGTGTCTGGGATCGGATGCAACGATCTTCGATTTAAACGAACATGAACGCGATGCAATTTATGAGTATCTACGGTCGCTTAAGCATATCAAAGCATTTTGGATACCTGTTCAAAGATCCGACGGAAATAGATACAATCCACTGATATGGAAGCTCCCTGGTAGAGATTGGGGTGATCTATTCACCAAAGTCGAGTACAATGAGCTTTCTGATAAGAGTTGTTTAATTGCCACTGTAAATCCATTGCCTGTTTTCGAGATGAGTCATTGCAAGGAACGACATCATGCGGTGTGTGTTTTTAAACGTAAAAACCTGGCGATAAAATCTGTTTGTCCACAGAATTATGGAGCACTGAGCTATAAGCCAAACATCTGCTATGGCATCGAGTGGGATGTCGAACCACATCAAGGTGCCAGGCAAATGAGTACCGGAGAGTACTTTGGCAACCGCAATGCTGTACGTCAGATCTTCAATATGATCGACTATGACGATGATGAGTATTTTTTGCTTAGTCCAGCACAGATTGATGGCGTAAGATACAATCTATTGATGAATATGAAGGAAAAGTTAAAAATTGGCCTTGGCTACCGATCGGTGAGATATTTGGGTATGGAGATGATCACTGATCCCGGGCTGCCAGTTGAGATGTTTTTAAAGTTCGACTCTGAATTGGATGGTATTGTGTTGACAGTCTACAATCGCAATTTGATCTGGAGACTAGATGAGGAGGATTATGGTATTAAATGTTTCACCAACGCTGACTACGAGACCTTGCGATCAGTGAAGATCAAGGATATAATTTGGGAGAATCCTGATCAAACAAAGACCATGTTTGAACTGAAGCTATATGGAGATGGTCCAGGGTATTATTGGTGTGAAGCTCATTCGGTGTTCAATTTTACTCTTTTGCGCTCGAAGAAGATCGTTGCTACTAAGAAGCGCAAAGGACACACATTTGCGATGTTTTTTGAAATGCCGTGCGATGTGGAGAAATGTCAAGAAGTTCATGGCAATATGAAACGATTCGGCAAGCAAGCAGAAAAAACAATGACAACTCTCATGAATGTCCGACGAGAGAAGAAAAAGTATAAGGATTTGAAAATTCATAGCATAAGAGTAATGAATATAGAATCGATTGATGAGGATCTTCAGAGCATATCGGTACTATGCCATGTTTCAGTTTCGTTGAAAAACTCAGCTGTAGATGATAGCGACGAAGTGAGTAGCGAGGAAGATGACGAAGAAGAAGATGACCAGGGGATCCGCCATGATACATCAGTTCGAATGACAATGAGAAACCTTCTAAGTGACTTGATGAAACTAAACAATGCCAACAGTTCCTCGGTTAACAGTACCGAGTTTTGTTTTCCAGAACTTTTGCCAGATGACACGCACAATCAATGGTCAACAGCAAGCCTTGGAGAAACTTCAACAACCAAGGAGCTATGTCTCCAATCAAATGGCTTGCCAATAACTAGACGTTGCGTTGGGGATTTCCTCTATGGAGCCATGTGGGAGAAAATCGAAGCTAAACAAGTTCCATGCATACGAAAAATTCCTCAGAAACTGATAACTAGTCATCTTTTCGAAATCGATCATTCCAAACAGCCAAACAAAGATCCCAAAAAGGCCATGAAAGATGTGAAGGCAATGATACAAAAAAATGTCAAACACTTAATTCCAGCCGATCTTTTTTACTTGGGCAGAATTCTACGGAGTATTTCTTCGAAAGTGATCTCGTTGAGATCAATGGCAAACACAACAGACCCATTCTCGTTGGCAACTTTGAACCTGCTTAGCATAACAAAAGCTACGACTAGTGACATTATAAGCATTTACAATTATTTAATGAAAGTCAATGTGGATGTTATAAAACCATCAATTAGATTGAATTCAACAAACATCCTGCTTGACGCATTCGAAAGGCTAATTGATGAGGTTTCAACAGCACCACAGTTGGTGGTGACAGGTACCAGTGACAGCGACAACAATGCTGCGATCAACCACACTCACAGTGGTGGCGGTGGTGTAGTCGAAACGAGGGATGACACCGACGAGCTAATTGAGAGCATCAACTACCACGATGGGGTTGTTGTTCGGATCACACCTAAACTGATCGTGTTCGTCATAGATCCGAATGTGGCCAATATTACCGGGCTGGCTCTGTATAAAACTAAAACTGGTAACGCCATTCATAGGGGTGTGTTTGAAGATAACAATTACAGATTCCTTCATTCGAATCAGTCGATTGAGGAACTTCTTGAAGAGGATGATCTTCAATTGGCGACCTTTGTTCCAGAAACTCTTCTCGATCGCTTGGATGAAATTACTTTGATATCGAAAAATCTTTCATTGGTTGATCTTCCCGATCCTCGAATTGTGATCAAAATTTTTACAAATGACAGACTCTTCCAAGAAGATCGTGATATAACCGACAAAAAGGTATACAGCAATATCGTTTCAGTGTCGATTCCCGGACATGATAAGGATCTACCAGAATTGCTGCCTTTGATCATGAGAACCCCCCCTGGTGAAGGTAATGAAACTGATGCAAGTTGCCGATATTGGGACTACAGCACATGGGCCAAGGATGGATTGGTGTTTTTGGGACGATCATCAAGTGACAATAATTTGATTTGGTGTGGCTGTTCGCACTTGACTCCATTTGCATATCTCATTGGAGGATCATATAATTTGACAGTTGCTTCTGATGTTGTGATCATAACGGATATTCATCGGGAGGCATTGGATATCATCACACTTCTTGGTTGTTCACTTTCATTGATCGGCATCATAGGAATCTTTATAACAGCTATAACTTTCCAAACTTGGCGCAAGAAGGCCTCCTCAAAGGTTCTTCTTCAACTATCCCTGGCCATCGCTCTGCAGATGGTTCTATTTTGCTTCGTCAACACCGAGGATTACACATCGCATCTTATTGAAAATCATATTTTCTCAAGCTGTGTGGCGCTAGGAGCTTGTTTGCAATACTCTGTGTTGGTTCAGTTTTGTTGGATGATGATCATCGCTTATCTTCAATTCAAACGATACGTCAAGGTCTTCGGAAATAGTCGACCTAAACGATTCTTTATCAAATCATTCTTTATTGGCTGGGGAGTTCCATTGATTCCGGTGCTCTTGGTAGTCTTGCTCGATCGACAATCGTACATTCCACGTGAAAGTTCTGGCTCAGCTATCTGCTATCCAACCGGGAAGTCACTCTATCTTGGAATATGTTTGCCTGTTGCCATAGTGATCGTTGGTAATCTTATGATCTTCTTTGCAGTGATCTATAATATAGTTCAAGGCCCGGACGGACCTATTCGGCATAATGAAAAGAAAATGGCGATATCACAGATAAGACTATCGGTTTTGTTGTTCTTTCTTCTTGGATTCACTTGGATTTTTGGGCTTCTAACCGCCATGAAAGCTGGAATACTCTTTTCTTATTTGTTTTCGATCACAGCAACTATACAGGGCTTTGTGCTTTTTGTATATTTTATACTTTTAGATCCGGTCACAAGGAGTATGTGGACGGGCTATCTTGGAAGAATTTGCGGCGTCAAGAATGAAAAGACTACAAAAGATTCTACAACAACGTTGTGAAAACAGGAATTAGATATGCCAAAACTTATATAATGTATCTCGATAAATTGTTATACAATATGTATGCCATAAATGTACAGGAAAAAGGTCATTTAAATTTAAGAATATTGTCATTGTTGTAATTGTACTTAATATTTATGTATTTATTTTTATCCAATATATAAGAAATTCGATCAAAATTATGTAGTTTTTACTAAAGTTTTTTCATTAAAAACGAAGTTAAAGACTCGCAGATACCTACTTAATGTTTCTGTGTACCTCACCCAGTAGATTGAAATTATTAAATGCTTATGGTAACCCTGGCACTGGCAAACAACATAATATGCGGAGAAAATTCAATGTTGGACGACTTGAATAGGAAGCGACCGCTTAAAGCTATGGTTGCATCCAACCTAATGAAATGAAATCAAAACAGATATCCTCAGACTGAAAATGAAAACAATTCAACTGGAGCCGGTGGACTAGCGACAAGCTAAACTGTTTAATCAGACCGGAGATCAGCTGGTCAGGAGCATATACCAACTAATCGATTCCGATGACGAAAGATTTCGAACATTAGTCTTTTGAATATAGCCTAAAAGATCCTATAAATCTATACTTTGCAGCTGATTCAACATTATGCTTAAAAACGTAATGCGTAACACCAATGCCAGAATGACTTGGGTTCGCTGGGGACATTGTCGGTGCCAATTTACAATGGACATTGTAACCTTGAAGTAGTCTAGTCCAGTGAATTTCAATCTGGGCACAACTGTAAATATGTAAGGAAAAGAACATCAACATAAAGACCGAACCATAATTGAAGATTGGATACGTACGTTGCCTTACAAAACAGTAGAAATACATGTGATTTGTATGCCCAACCACTTTTGTTTCCTTACGTAATTTATGCTTTCAGTCGTACGTTTCGCAAGAAAATTTGACATTTTTCTTTTTTTCAAAGAGAAAGAAAAAAATTAAAAAATTTAATTTTTAACAAAAAGTACTGGTTCAATTAAATTTATAATGAACAAAAAATATTCTCTGAATGATTGCCATCGATCAGAGTAGAATTTGTCTTAAAAATCGAATCAGAACGTACAAAATTTTCCTTTTGAAAATTGTTTCGGTTTTGTTTTCCGTATCGCTATAACTGGCCCCTTAGCGGGGGAAAATATTTTTGTCTGAGATTTTTACGCTTGTCCTTCGGCCGTTTGCTTTGATAGGAACTACAAAAGTCTAACAACTCTCACATTGCAAATAAATTACAACAAACCATGGAATGGCTAAAAACGAACGAAATGAAAGACACCACCTGAAGGCATCTTTGAAACAGAAAATTGATGATTTTAAAATACAATAAGGTTCATTTGTTGAACCCCAAAGTTGCTCTGGGATCGCCGAAGAAGAAATTTTGTTTGCATAGAAAAATATTGTGAATTTTTTAAATTATCACACTCAAAATCTTATTTGTATTATACAAAAGTGTAGGTACCTACTGTTATACATATTTATAACAGTTGACATCACAGGACTAATCTTCTAATGAGAAGTGTTCAAATTTAAAATTTTGTAAAAAACAAATCCTATTCTTTTTAATACATATTTAATTCAATGTTGACTTGAAATTAAATTTGATACATCCCCTGAAGAAGATGGCAACCATTGTCAAAAGCAGAGAGAATAATATATGAAGAAGAGTTTAAGTTTGATATAGGTAGAAAATTTCATTTTGCCCACAACCTGCTTTGACAGAATCGCCGATTAGCTGCGAAAGTCTGCGTAAAACTAGTGTTGTTGGTTTTCACATTTATTCACGGACATAATGTCAAATAGAATAAAAATAAAACAGCAAGTGGGTTTTGGAGGATGATACGAACGAAATATTTCCCTCTCCTTTATGTCCTCCCTGGTCAAAACGACCAACAAATCCGACGAGAATCACTTTTTAAAAATTCTCAAACATCAAAACATGTAGAAACGGTGAAATGATAGGTACTTTGAGAAATGAAAAGCGGTATTAAATTTTAAGATTAAAGAACTTAGGAATCAGACCCTTTTTTGGCTATTTCTGAATCCCTGTACTGAGAGTACAGAAAAGCACATTTTTAAAATGTATTAATTTGCTATAGTGACCAACATTCACCTTCAGTATATCTATGTTTTCATTTGTTCGGTATTAGGTATAATACATCTTAACATTCGAAATGAAAACTTTTATCGACTTTCGATCAATCACAGTACATCATTTTATCGCATTTTTCAGTATATCCGTTACTGGTTTAATGCGATAAAATAACTGTCAAAGTTGCAGAAACTGACTTAAATGGTAAACAGTTTTTCGGTCCAATTTTCAAAGATTCCCTTCTAATTATCTTGATGCGAAAGTATCGTATTAGAACATAGATATATGTAGGTAAGGACGAATTTAGGATTTGTTAAACAAACTTTTTTGCTGAACATCTCTAAAAAACGAAATCGTCAAAATCTATTGATAGGATCAAATTCGAAAATGCCATTTGAACTTATGTAGAAAGGAGTTCTAAAAAAAAAAAATAAAAAAAAGTGTAGAAAATGTTAATTCAAGATTAATGAAGTTAAGTCGCCGTTTTAATTTTATTTTGAGGCGTACATTCTTATTCTTTTTGAGAGCCACACAAAAAAAATTAAATAAATAACATTATGGCACTGTAATTTTTCTAATTCCAAATTTGTATAGGTTTACACTGATAGTTTGATGTTAACTTTTTTTTTTTTTAACGTGAACACACTTCATAACTTCACTCAAATATAAAAACATGACGTTTTTTGACTTGCATTTGGTGTTGCATTTAACTATAAAAGTTCTAGGAAACTGAATTTCTAGACAAAATGTACCTGTTTATTTGGTATCCAATATATAGAAGATCCTGTAGGTTTTTCTTTGTACCGAAATCTAACTTTCAAAACGAATTAAAGACCGTTAAGCGAAATATTAGAAGAACTACAGACCGAACCGACCGCTGTATTAAGACTGAATATTTTCAGACGATTTTAAGAGTATTTCCACTCTGATTTAGTTAATGTTTTTATTTTTATTTCTCTAGACCGTATGGAACGTATGGTTTGATTAAATCAAATGTAAAGTATGATAATTCAACGATTATCCAATTTAAAATAAAATCCATATAGCTAGTATACTGTAGAATTGAGAACGATGCGACGCGACTAAAGCCATGTATAGTTGTCTTTTTTATATAGCTTGTTCTGGGTAATGTTTTTTTTTTTAACTTTGAGTGCATGATGAAATCATTGACTTGTGGTTTGAAGATTCCTTTGCATGAAACATTTTATTGTTCTATGTTGTTTCGTCATGGATAAACACATACCATTTCCTTGTGACAGTTTGCATTATAGTTCAAATAGTACCTTCACTTAACCTCAACGTAAGCCAATGCGTCTAGGCTTAGTATGATGCATTCTATGCGTATATGTAGATATATATATATAAGGGAGGTATCTGGTATATATATAATATATATATACCAGATACCTCCCTGAAAAGAGCTTAAAAGAAAACTTTTTCTTGCAAAATGTCTTTACGTAATAAAGTACTATTTTCGTTGTCAAAATAATGCTAGGAACGCTCATCAGTTTACACTTGAGCCCAATTTTGGACGTACCCGTGGAATGAAGGGATTCCTCTTCAGCCGTACAACACGAATGTGGAATAAATTGTCTGGTACAATTTTCTCTTGACATTTTGATCTTCAAAGATTCAATACCAATGTTCATCGACGCCTCCTTTTCTTTCCTCCCTAGCTTGCTTCCTATCGCTCTCGCTATGACTAATCATTAAAAAGGCTTTCCGAAAATCTTGAGCTCTTGTGCCATAAACATATAAACAAAAATGCTCTTATTAGAAAAAGAAAATCTTGCCTTACGATCATCATACGAATTGGACAGGTGATCATTTAACCAATTTGTTCGTGTTTTTAAACAAAGAAGTAAGTTTGGTAATTTTTGAATAACTTGGCAACAAAAAGTCCTAATAGAGTCATTCAGTTTTTAGTGTTGGACCTAAGACTAATAAGAGCACAAAATTTTGACAGTTAAAACAGTACTGCATTCGTAAATTTTTGAAATATCATTTTAAAGATTGTTGAGGAGATTTTGATCGATCGTTATTAAAACCAGCTTTATTTAGGAATTTAATCTTTTAAAATATTTATTTTATTACAGAAAAAATTGCTTTAATAATTCTAATTATTTTTCAGGTTTTCGATCACAAACAAAATTTAATAATATAATTTTTTATATACATACATATGTACCTACATACATCAAAACCAGGGGTGGAATCGGCTAATGTGATTTGTGATTGTCACATTTCTGACAATCACATGTGATAAAATAATTTTGTGCGTCTGCATAATGTGATCACCGGAATTTTGTTTATTTTCATTATGTCATTTTCCGTTGGGCATTGGAGAGAACTCCGAAGACAAATCGTTTCTCTTCGGAGTTGTGTTTTGCGAGTCTTACTTCTTCTGCTTTTTATGAAATATGCGGTCTGAAGACGCATATATACGAACGTCACAGTTTCTATATATTTTGTATTTCAAATTAAACAATTCGAACAATTTTAATATTTAATTTACATTAAGGGACGTGACAATTATGTATTTATTTAGAAAAGATTAATTTAGTTGTCACTTCACGTGATTGCTCACAACATATACGCGTTTCAGAAAAATATCTCAATTAAAAAAATGTTCATTTCTGTTTTTTTTTTTTTTTATTGTTTTTATTTTTACTTTAATCATGAGGAGAAACTAATTTCTCCCAATCGAAAACAACATTAGTGTAGATCTTTGACAAATCTTTGACAGCAAAAGCAAATAATTTTGTTTTATAAGTCAGCGTCAGAGGTTTATTTTTTATTTATTATTATTTTTGTATGCAAGTGACACCTAAATAGCTGTCACAAGAAAAAGTCACAAAAATGTGATTGTCACATGTGACAATCACCTTAGCCAGACGAAATTTGTATATTGTGACTATCACATATCACAAATCACCTTAGCCAATTCCACCCCAGAATTAAACTAAATATTATTCAAAGTGTATATTCAAAGTGTTTAACAATAAACTATCAAATTAACGTGTATGGTAATGTTGATCGCTGCTAATAAGATTAAAAAAAAATTCAAAATTTTGAGTTTTGAAAATTTATTTTTCTAAAACGATTCACTAAAATACCTCTTTTTAAAAACACAATAAAAGAATAGATTTCTAATTTAACAGAAAGGTATATAGCTCAGTCGAATTATACAAAAAAAAGGGCTGAAATGGAAAAAATTAGATAGGGGTTTTTTTCTTTTGATCGTTAGAGGGGTTCATTAGGAGCATATGTATCAGTTTTCAACCTCGTAACTCTATTGCGTTGGCCGCCATCTTGAGTTTATGGATAACTTGTTTTTCTTAAATAACTCGCTTATTTTCAATTTTTCACTAAAAATGCTTATGACAAAAGTTGTTTAGAATTGTATTTCCTACAACTTTGTTCATGACAATTTGTTCCCTACGACTGATATTTTTCGATTTAATTGGAAAAAACAAAAAATTAAAAATACATTTAATTTTTTTTTTTTTTAAACTCAAAAAAACTTTTTTTGAAAAATTTAAGAATTAATATTATTTCTTCTATAAAAAGGAGATTAAACATTTCATCGAAATCCGTCAAGAGGTTTACGAGAAAATCTGATTTCAAAAAACCGATCCTATGGTAGGTACCCTTATAAGACTTCCTGAGAAACAAAAATTTCAAATAATTTTGTTATAATTTATTAAAAAAAAAGAGAGAAAACTATATTACGAATTTTTTCATTAATTCCCATTGCATGTTCAAGAAGATGTTACCAACAAGAAGTTTTGATGAATTCCGTCGCAGTTCAATTCTGCAAATAATAAAATAATCGTTTGGAAAATGTTAAAAAGTGCGCGCGCGCACTTAACACAGAATTGCGTTAAACAGAATTATGAAAAACAGAATTTTGAAAAGCAGAATTTTGTAAACCAGAATTATTAAAATCAGAATTTTGAAAGCAGAATTTTGAAAGCACAATTTTTATGCACCCAGAATTTCGACCCCAACCTTCCCACGGACTCATTTGTCAGAGAGAGAGAGAGAGAGCGAGCTCGTCCCGCTCAGCGAAATATGAACCCAAAAATGATTTGAAAACAAAAATGTAATAAGGTAAGGTGGGATAAGTACGGCCCATAAAAACAAAAGTTCAGCTATAAACCCATGCCAAAAACTGAGTTTTTGAAATCGATACTACCCGATGGTCTTAAAGTTTTGTTTATTACTGTTAGTAATCTATTTTGTTGTTTATTCAAAACCGTATAAATTTTTTATAAATAAAAAACAAAAAAAAGTCCCATGGTTTGCACTTCCTCTTAATTTGGGGTAAGTGCATACCATACAGGAAAACTTTTTTGTTTGTTGCTTGAATTACTTGTTGTAAAGGGTAATAAATAAGGAGTATTTTGTCTATTCAAAACAGTTTTTAGTTTTGAGATATCTTTATAAATTCAGCTTTATTATTATAAGAAAAAAAATCTCAAATTCAGTTTACAAGTTGTATTCACTAAGGTCTAGGTAGACGTACACCAGCTCAATAAAAAAAATAAAAATATTATATAATCGCCATCCAATATATATTTTTTCCACGAAATATTATTACAGGGGGCTTTTGGCCGTTTGCAATAGTGTTGGCTTAAGATCGATAGTCTATCGATACTATCGATAGTTTTAAACTATCGGCGATAGTATCGATACTATCGAAGAGGAAAAATATTTCAACAAATATTTCAATATCAAAATTGAATATAACTTTTTTGAAAATTTGTCTTCGCTCTTCGACATCCTTTTACACTTGCAAATTCAAATTCCAGTTCTTTGATTCACAAATTGTAGTAATGAGTGAGTTTCTTTGTTCATTCCGTATATTCGGAATATACGAAACGCCCTTTTTGCGTTTCTTTACTCAATGGAATATTCCGGATAAACTATTTCCTTGTTTCTTTATTCAATCTGGAATATTTGGAACGCATTCTTTTCATTCCAAGTGAAGAGGTGGTTTAAATGGAATATAACACTGTACGTGACCAGATGTCAAGTTCAACTCGCTTGACGGAAGCAGAAGCCATAATTGACATACGTCACTACTTGGAAAAATCTTTAATGGATAGAAGTTCTTGTTCACTTACGTATTGGAATCAATCAACAAGTAAACAACGAGAAATCGCGATTTAGTATATCTCTGCATTCCAGCTCCTTCGGTTCCTTCTGAACGAATTTTTTCCAAAGCAGGAGACATAATGACCAAAAAAAGAAACCGCCTCAAAGATAAAAACTTAAACCATTTGCTTTTTATCAAACATAATTCAAACATTTTTGAAGACTCATTTTATATTTCTTTTCGCTTTTCCTTCTACCTATGCTTTGCACATTTCTCTTGAACTTATAATAAACTAACATGGCATTGTTTTATTTTGTTTACAGCTAGTTTTGTTTTGTTTTATTTTTTACTTAAACAGAATTATTTCATTTTCACTTTGATAAATTAATGATTTTAAAAAATACTATCGATAGTTTCGATAGTTTTTCCGAAAAACATCGATACTATCGATAGTAAAATATTTCGATTGTTAGCCAACACTAGTTTGCAATGCATGCCATTAGAACCGTTATCTTCCTCCCTTCCAGGTCCACTTATTTCCTAGTATAATTCCTCATTTTAGTCTGTAAGAATTAAAATAAATAATACATTAAATTAAAGCTACTCAGATGTTAAAATACTGGGGTAAGTGCATATTCAAAAAAGCGCTTACCCCGGGCTTCAGCGATGCACTTCACCCTACACAGTAATTTGATGGGGCAAGTGCATACCATGGTCAAAAACGTATCTATAAAAGTAAATCACCAAAACTGAATACGTGATCATATTGAACAACATTTAAACAAAATACTTACCGCTTTTTTTCTCTTAAAATTTAACAACAATCGGATTTAACTTTACACACAGCTAACTCTGCAGGTGACCAAAAACAAACTTATTTTTAAATGTCAAAAATGAATAAAGAAAAACATATGTCAGTTCTGCCAAATGTTTTGTTTTATAAAGATAACATATTTAGCGTCCGTGTACATCAATAAAACTTTTTTTTTTCAATTAAACTGTAGCTTTTTCGATCCGTGTATGCACTTACCCCGGATATGCACTTACCCCACCTTACCTTAAAAGCATTTCTTTCGTCATTTTGCGTGTTTGCAAATAAATGCAACATTGCGATTTATTTTGTAATCACTTTTATTCATATTAAAGTTTACCTTTTTTCTATCTTTATTTTATATTTGTTCTAAACTTTTTATAGGCGCGAAATTTTCTTTGTGCTGTCGTCTCTAATGCAAACCAAAAGTAAACATATTATATAAAACAAAATGCTCCTGTTCTCTCTCTCTCTCTCTCTCTCTCTCTCTCTCTCTCTCTCTCTCTCTCTCTCTCTCTCTCTCTCTCTCTCTCTCTCTCTCTCTCTCTCTCTCTCTCTCTCTCTCTCTCTCTCTATCTCTCTCTCTCTCTCAATCTATTACAAAAGAAAAAAAAATACTCGAATCTACTCTTTTTTAATTTTGTTTGCCATGCATGCAATTTTTATCGTAAAACGCTGACTCAGATGAGTCAGGAAATGAGCAGTAAATTCTGAAGTCAGTAATTTTGCTTGAAGGGAAAGAAGCCCCACGTTCAAACGCCATCACAAACTAACTATAATTTTTTTATAAATACATACATACAGGATTAAAGAAAAAAATGTCTATGAAACACCAGCCGGGTCACCCTGTAGCATTCATAGTCCACTGAACACACTCCGGCAACAAAATAAACGAGTCTCGAAAGTCAGCTGTGTGCAAAAAATAGATTTGTTTTTTGTTTTGACCATTCAAAAGTTTTGTTGTGCCGGGAGTAGGTGTAGAAATAACTTTTATTTTGCTTTTGCGTTGTTATTTAAATTGACTGAAATAAATTATTTATTTAATCAAAAATATAACTTCAAGACTCCACCCGGTAAGTGAATTTACTTTAAATATCTCGCAATTGCATATTTTAACTTAGTCTTTCAATAATTTGTATTTTTTTTTTTTAGAATTTATTTACACGTAGTTACATATTTTAAAATGTTTACTAGAGCACGCAATTTCATTTGCACAATTTTTGCTCCGCCAACGTATCAGAAACCAGTGTTCCATCCAACATTAGCTCTAGTAATGGAAGGCAATAGATTTGCCTCCAATTTACCCGACGCCAAATCCATAAAAGTTGTCCACGACCCGGTGGGCCAAGAGTTTCATATTGAATTCACGAATTGCCGAGCCTTTTTGCTCTACGAAATGGAAGGCGATATAATAAAGATTATGCACACCGAAGTTCCAGAATCGCTCGGTGGAAAAGGTTTCGCTAAGGTGTTGGCTCAGGTTGGGTAATTTTGTTTTCTTCAATTTTATACCTTAAAATGTATTTTTCGTGTTGGTTTTGTATTTTGTACATAACAATGAATGTTGTGAGTGTTTCTGTGTTGCTAGTGGTGACCACCCACCATCGCCATGGTTATCCTTCATTATCATCATAATTCATACATTTTGCTGTCGTGTCCTTATATTTTAATATTAATTTATCATCGTGTTCTTAAATTATCGCTTCGCTTTGTAAATTACATTCTCCTTCGCACCATCAAATGGTTATATTACCTTTGCTATTAAGTGACTACCTACATCGTGTCATCCATAATAACCGCACTGACTCGGTATTTGAACGAGACAATCGTAGCTTGCCTTTCAATCTAAACAAGGAACTTTTTCACTTTTTGATAAACACCTTTTGCCCCTGTTTGTGCAACATCGATTAGTTCCTTCCGAAAATGGCATATCTGCTGGATTCTTGAAAGCACTCCTTGATTTGGTAGCCTGAATGTTCTTGCCGCTCGGTATAGCTGTTTGGGGAACGAAACTTTCCATATTTCCAAAGAAAGTTTGACTCTAAGAACTGCAATAACTTTTCCACTATTTGCTTTGTAGTTAATGGAAACTATAATTCTCGAGAGTACGATCAATCACCAAGCAGGATTTCGCAGTGATCCATCATGTGTCGTAGGAGCAACCTTCTTCTTTTCTGGAAGCTGTTGTTGGCAGCAACACTTTAACTCATCCTCACTTTCATATCTCTCTGTTTCTGGCACGATACCACAGCTGTGACCGCAACTGCAAATTTTGGGACTAAGCTTCTTTCATTTCCATGTTTCCTTTGATCTTCCAACTCGCCTTGCATCTTGAGGATTCCATTCAAAGCACTGCTTTGCTATGATGTCATCAGGTTTCCTCAGTAATCCAGCGATGCCTTCTTCGTTTGCGTGATGTCATCATCCACTTTTGTCTGTCCAGTCCTTAGCCGCAGTTCGTCGTTGGTTATGGGTTATGGCGACTTGATTTGAAGGATGTAACGCAGACAACAGTTGACAAACAGCTAGAGATGTTGGTAGATCATTTCCAAGCTTCACAGGCATTAAGCCGCACAGATTTCACGTTGGATTCAAAGAGTTTCAACTTGGTACGAAGTGAAATTTTTGGAGACTTCCACACTGGATAAAGTATTCCGAGCGTATGGCCGGCATTTTATAGTGCGCTCTGTTCTTCTCTTGGAACTAAAGGGCTTACGATCGTGTCAAAATTAGGGTGATTGGTACTACTTCGTTGACCTACAACCTCCGTAGTAATTTTACTCAGCACCCTTGCATTTCCTCTTCTTGAAGCTCCTTCACCACTCTCCGCTGAAAACCTGAACTACCAATTTGCTATAAGCATCAGTTCAAACATTTAACTCTGCTGTGTAATTTTATCTCAGGTGTCTTGGGATATACAGAGGTCTCTATCTCTTTCAGATCTAACTCCCATAAAACTGTATTGACCTTTTCTCACATCGTATAGTCTCAATAGGAGCATAAGCCCACATTTCATTTAGGGTGTTGGCGAAGGTTCGACCATCAGGAGAAGCCACCATTATTATTGATACGATCAAACCTTACGTTGTCCGGGGAAACTTTAGCATTGAGGCCCCCCATGATGATAGCGATGTCTCCTTTCGAAACGTTGCTATGAGGGAGTTGATCTAAGCATAGAACATGGTCTTGTCTTCCTCCACTGCTCAAACTTCGGAGCATTACACTGAATGACATTGACATTGAGAATTCTAGAGCTAAACCTTGTAGTCATTATTCTTGCCGAAACTGGACTCCAAGAAATTAAGCTTTTTTTTAGCCTTCTTATTCAGAATTATACCGAGACCATTCAATCTTTGACAACTGCCTGTGCCCTACTCCCCGAAATACAACATCCGAATCAGTCCTGAGCTTGAACATTATTCTGCTTTTCCCCTCCACATGTCTCACAAGAATACTGATGTACTTTGAGAATAGACACCTTTTGAAGCCACCCATTATTGGTACAGAAGCTACTTGCTGCTGCCGTTGGCCTTGCAGTGTAGGCTCCTTTGACATCAGACTTTCATACCGTTGACTGCTATAAGCAGTTCCTTCGCTTTTCGCTGGGTTAGTTGATTATCCCGGCAGCCTTTCGGTCCCCTTGTGCGTTAGCCTTCTTCTATTACACGGAAGTGTACACTAGTCAGCATAAGTGTTTTGACGAAATAAAAAAAATCTCGCATTTTTTAGTTCAACTTTTCTTGGACTTTAAGTAACAATTGTACAATTGATTTTATATTCTTGGTAAGTGGATCAACTTTATTAAATCCAAGGAAATCGGTGGGTTAACTCATTAACTTATTAATTTGATATAGCACAAGCTTTGTTTTTTGAACTTTACCCAGGGTCGCCCTGGGTTTTCTTGACAACTCCATGAGTTGTCAAAAAAACCTGGGTTTTTCGGTTCTCAAAAAACACATGACGGCTGCTGATTGTATATTTTTCACAACGCACAAAATCAAAAGTTTCCATTTTGCTTTATTTGTTCGATTTATATTTACTTTCATCATTGTATATGAAATCAATAGTAATATGGATAGCAGGATCGACTGTGGCGACACCGTGAGCCTCCAAACCTTTTTTTCAAATTTCTCGTTTTGGAGAGAAAATGTAGGTGGAAAGGTTTAAATATGTGATAATTATCAGTGACATCTATGTGTCTCCAAACCCCGTTATCTCATACTCGTTCCCCAGACTACTATAGATTTCATATACAATGCTTTCATCAAAATAAATGCATTCACTTGCATTTCATTTAGTTTTATCGAAAAAAAGACATGAAAAATCAAATACAGAAGAAAAATACACAAGAAATGCTTGACAGCAAAAGTCACTTCAACAGCTGATTCGTTACCTCAACTCGCCCCAGCTAAATAGCAAGATCGACTTCAGGGTGACTTCAGGGCGACCCCAGGTTTCAAAAAACAGAGAATTTTGAATTGAGGGCGAGTTGAGGTAATTCAAAAAACGCGCTGTGGCGACCCCAGGGTGACTTCAGGGCTCAACAAACAAAGCTACAGTTTGACGTGAGAAATTAAAGTCATCTGCAATGTATTTTACTGCATTTCCAGCTATAAACCTTGCAACCATTGCCGTTCTGATAACCAAACTCATAATTTTTAATGACTTTTAATCAATGTTTTTCTTTTATCAACCGCTTATCCTTTTCAAGCATAGCATTTATATTATTATTTATATATTTATTAGTTATAAAATAACATTCAAATTTACAATTTTTACAAATTTAAATTTAGAAATTTAGTTAGCAAACAAATTGTTGGGATTCTTTTACAAGTTTAGTTACAAGTTTTTTAAAAGTATAAAAATTTGACTCATTTTTTATATTCATTGGTAAGTTGTTAAAAAGCTGCAATCCGCGATACATCACTGAGTTTTGGGTCCTGGTAAGGTTGTATCTCTCCAGTCTAAAGTCATTTGCTGATCGTAAACTGTAAGGTTGCACTTCATGCACATACAATTTGATATATTTTCCGACAGGTAAATGGGGAACAGGTTGTATTTGACCTTGAAAATAAAAATTAAAACTTTTAAACAAAGACGTTGTCTTACATTTAGCCACTGTAATGCCTCCAACATAAATGCGGATCTCGTGTAAATATTACATTTAAGTAAAGAGCGCATAGCACGATTCTGTAGAACTTGTAGTCTAGATTTTGTCTCTTCATTACACATGAATAATATTGAAGCACAATAGTCGAAGTGTGGAAGAATTATTGTATTATATACCATTGCAGCATTTTGAAAATTCAAACTTTTTCTTATTCGCCCGAAAAAACCTACTTTTTTACTTATTTTTGAACAAATAAAATTAGCATGTTCTTTAAAGTCTAAACGATTGTCGATAACTACTCCCAGATACTTTATTGACATAACTTCTTTAATGTTTTCATTACCGATATAGATATTAAGTACAATGTTTTCTTGTCCCGATCTTATCACCATGAATTTTGTTTTATCAATATTTATTTTTAATTTATTCATACACAGCCATTTAAATAAACTATCTAGGTCTTCTTGTAAATTTGTTTTCATTTCCATTAAGTTTTTACCCTCAATGTACAAAAGAGTATCATCGGCAAACAGACCAACTCTACACCACTTTAAAACTTTTGCAATATCATTTATATGAAGCAGAAAAAGATCTACTCCCAAATTTGAACCTTGAGGAACGCCCAGATTAACATTTATAGCCAACGATTCTTTATCTAATATTTTGGTTTTTTGAAGTCTTCCAGAAAGATACGTCTTAAACCATGACAGCTCACGTTCAGTAACTCCATATGCTTCCAGTTTCCTTAATAGAATTTCTCTAGAAATTGTCTCGAAAGCCCTTTTAAAGTCCAGGAAGACAGCTATTATAAATTTTCCGTCATCGATTTGTTTTTTCCATTCGTTTATAGTCCATACTAACGCAGTCTCACATGAGTGGTTCTTTCTGAATCCTGATTGTTCCTTTATTATAAGATTATTTTCACTTAAGTATTGCACTAATTGTTGACTAACTACTTTCTCAATTATTTTTTCAATTATTGGTAAGGTGTTTATAGGCCTAAAGTCTTTCGGTTCATTTGAATTATCAATTTAAGGAATTGGTACAACTGTCGAAATTTTCAATATGTCTGGAAAAACTCCATTATTCAATGACCCATTAACTATATTGACTATTTCGTTTCCAAGAACATCATAATTTTCAAGAATAATTTTTGTATTAAGCCCGAAAGTGTCTTTTTTATTGTTCATTGATTTGATAATATTTTTAAGCTCTAATATATTTAAACTTCTAAAATGAAAAACTGTTTCAACTTGTTGTACATTTAACACAAACGGAACATATGGTATGGACTGGTTAATCTCAACTATACTTTCAACGAAAAACACATTTAGGTGGTTAACTATTGCACTTAAATTTCAATATAATCAATAGATCGAGAGTTGAGCACTTGGTGGAAATTAATCTTAGACATTTTAAAAAGATGTAATAAAACACTTGTTTTTTCCACAATTTATAATAATTGTTTTTATTTTTATTTTTATTCAGCCAACGCGTTTCGTCTTAGTTAGGACATCATCAGGGCACTAAATTTAATATCAAATCATACAATAAAGATGGTTACAACATGACATAGTAGTGGACATAAGTATTCGTACAAATAAATAAAAAACATACAAAATGAGAAATTGATAATAACAAAGTGACGATAAAAAATTATTTGTTAAGGAGTGGGCTATTATTTAATAAATCGATTTGACAGTTCAAAATATTTAAGCACTTATGCTTATTTATTTCGAAGATTTCGTATTTATCTAATACACGTCCGGCAGGTAAACAATGTAGAAGAGACACATCATCGAGAGAGCATCCATGTCCAGAAGTTTGAATATGCTGAGCGAGTCCAGAAGAAGGTTCTGTGCGCTCAGAAGCCTTTAGGTGTTCAGCAAATCTTTTCGATAGGGATCTTGAAGTTTTTCCTATATAGACTCCATTGCATTTTTGGCAGGTTACCTTATACACACCGCTTTTTGAATATGCAGGCGTTTTAGCTCTAATTTTGTTGTTGCATAGAGCGTTTTTTAGGGTGAAGTTGTTGAAAAAAGCAGTTTAAAAAAGAGCTTAAAATAATTAAGGAAATCGCAACAAATAATGGATATGATATCCAAACGATTGATCGTTTATTGCAGAAAAAATCTAGGAAATTAGCCCTGCAATCAATTTTCCCGATTCCGGTTGAAAAGGAACTACAAAAATGGAAAAAGATCCCTTACATTCCTGGTGTTTCAGAAAAATTATGTAGCCCACTATCCGCTATAAATGTTAAACCTGCTTTTTTCAACAACTTCACCCTAAAAAACGCTCTATGCAACAACAAAATTAGAGCTAAAACGCCTGCATATTCAAAAAGCGGTGTGTATAAGGTAACCTGCCAAAAATGCAATGGAGTCTATATAGGAAAAACTTCAAGATCCCTATCGAAAAGATTTGCTGAACACCTAAAGGCTTCTGAGCGCACAGAACCTTCTTCTGGACTCGCTCAGCATATTCAAACTTCTGGACATGGATGCTCTCTCGATGATGTGTCTCTTCTACATTGTTTACCTGCCGGACGTGTATTAGATAAATACGAAATCTTCGAAATAAATAAGCATAAGTGCTTAAATATTTTGAACTGTCAAATCGATTTATTAAATAATAGCCCACTCCTTAACAAATAATTTTTTATCGTCACTTTGTTATTATCAATTTCTCATTTTGTATGTTTTTTATTTATTTGTACGAATACTTATGTCCACTACTATGTCATGTTGTAACCATCTTTATTGTATGATTTGATATTAAATTTAGTGCCCTGATGATGTCCTAACTAAGACGAAACGCGTTGGCTGAATAAAAATAAAAATAAAAACAATTATTATAAATTGTGGAAAAAACAAGTGTTTTATTACATCTTTTTAAAATGACTTAAATTTCGTTCAATCACTCCGTTTATCATTATTTCTGTTATGTCTTTGGTATTTGATCTTAAAACTAACTCTTTTATTGCACTCCATAGTCCCTTTTGATCACCGATTTTAGTAGATATTCTATATTGCACATATTGATTTTTGGCTTTGTTAATTTCAGTCTTATAAATATTTCTTAGAGTCCTATAATTGTTCCAGTCTTGTATGTTCTTACTTATCACAGCTCTTTGGTATAATATCCCTTTTGATTTTTTTTTCATTTCATTTAATGATGGACTGAACCAAGGATTGTGATCTTCAAGTTTTATTGTTTTCTTGTAACTTAGTTTATTCATTACATCTACAATCTTGTTATGGAAAAACTCTGTATTACAGTTAACATCAAAAGAATTCGGTTGTACATAGTGATCAATCGACCAGATTCGCCTAAAAGCTTCCTGAGAATACCTTGATTTTGTTACAGTTTTAAAAGTATTAGTTTTCGTTCTTTTACATTCTATCATTATTCTTATGCTCTCATGATCAGATATATTAATTGTTTTATCGACTTTGACTTTTACTTTAATATTTGTTTTATTAGTAACAACATAATCAATCAGTGTTTGCGAGTTGTTTGTGATTCTTGTTGGTTCAGTTACTAATTGTTTATAAGATCTTTCTTCCAAAAACTTACATATCTTTGTTTTATCACTTGATGTTGTTAAAAATTCTATATTTACATCTCCAACAAAAATCACATTATCACATTTGTTTACATTGTCATCAAACCACTCATTAACATTTAAAATAAAGTCATTTACAGAAGAATTCGGAGATCTATACACTGTTATAAGTTTCCACGGAACTCCATTTATCCAAGTTTTTACCGCAATAAGCCACATTTTATAATCATCACAAAACTTTCCAATATTTTCAAATTGAATTTCTTTTTTTAAATAAATTTATAGCACTTTTCATTGGTTTCACTCGTGAAACCACGCATTCTGAAAACCAATGGAACAAGCAAAATTGCTTCTGCTCAATTTTGATACAATGTTGTACTCGCACGCATCAGTTTCACATGTTTTGCCAATGTCAAAATGTTGTGCGCAGTCCGATTCGCGGTACAAAGAGATTTTTACTTGTTCCTTTTCAAAATTTGTTGCTAGGCTTCGAAGCCTATATCATCAGAGGTGGTTTCAAACAATATGTCACATTTGTCGATATTACCAAAACTTTCGGCATTGCTGCATGCGAATATTCATTTCCCCAATGAATATTCTATGGGTGACATTTGAGTTACCTATATTTGTATTTGTGCTTCTTGAGTGGATTCTGACTTTAAATCAAGAAGCAAAATTGTCTTCTCAGAATCGTCCGAAGTGTCATTTGTTTACCCATCGAACGGTTTCAGAAGATTTTAGAAAACTGCCAAATTTTATAAAGACTTCATTGGCGTTAGGAAATAGCGCCCAAGGAAATATCGCCCAAACCGATTTGGAAATAACGCCCAAAAAATAGCCGAACAAATTGTTGTTGTATTTATTTTTCCATTTTGGGTGCTATTTCCTTGTTTTAGTTTGTTTTTATAAAAGGCAATACTGCTCAAAATATGAGGCCGAAATGGTGTAAAAGGAATTAAAGCCCAAA
Organism: Platycheirus albimanus; assembly: GCA_916050605.2. NCBI lineage: Eukaryota > Metazoa > Arthropoda > Insecta > Diptera > Syrphidae > Platycheirus > Platycheirus albimanus. The sequence continues at coordinate 72,826,876 of OU696696.1, forward strand.
AGTAGGAATAACCGCCCAAAAGTGCAAGTACAAAAAGAAAAAGCACCCAAATAGGGGAAATATCGCCCAAAATTTTATTTTTCAAATAAATACTTGTATACTATCTACCACTATTTGCCTGCATAATGGGCACAAACAGTTTTCCTCATTATTTGCCAAAGCTTGACCCTGCAATCTCATAAAGCAAACGTTACACATTTTCAAATGCCTACAAGGCTCTGATAGGCAAGCTTTAAAAAAAGACCAAGGGCACTTAGTATCCTTAGATAGTCCATATGTGTTCCATATTGCCTCGTGTTGAAAAGCCTCAATTACATCCAGGGGCGTTCGCGGAGATTGAAGAAAAATTTTCGATGACAAATATTGTAAGCCTCTTCGAAGTTTTGAATAAACTAATTCCGAAGTAGATTCCTGATTGCTGCAAAAAAAAAAATTAAATTATAGTTACAAAATTTGTCAAAACAACCTACATCGCGGGGGGGCGACGCGAGTGACGCGGGGCGACGCGGGGCGACGCGGGGCGCACGCGGGGCGCACGCGGGGCGCACGAGGCTTCGCGACCGCAGTGACCGGGCGGCGTTGGGCGATATTGCCATTTATTAATTTGGGTGATATGGAATTTTGGGTGTTAAGCCCTAACTTTTGGGTGATAATTCCTTCTTTTTTTTTGATTTTGGGCGTTAAAAATTTTTTTGGGCGGTATTTCCAAATCGGTTTGGGCGATATTTCCTTGGGCGCTATTTCCTAACGCCGACTTCATTACCTCACCTTTTCTGTTTCATATAAATTAATAAATAGCTACGTGGCAGTCACCCTGTTGAATGTATTTTCTGCTGAAAAATGAGAAAATAATCGAGACTCGAATATGTATTTTGACAGCCGATGTTGCTGGTGCTGACAATTTATTTGTTTTTTTTTCCTTTAAATTTGTTATGCCGGGAAGAAAATGTAAACAAAATTGTGTTTTGTTTCGTTTGTAGTCCTCTAAATTGACTTTATTTAAAAACTCATAGAAAGTACATTTGCATTAAATATTCAAAATTAAAAAACCCTTCAATTCCTAAGTTTGTGCCATTGCAATGGAAGGCGAAAAATTGGCCTCACATTCACTCGATGTTAATTCCATGAAAGTCGTCCATGATCCGGTGGGACAAGAATTTTATATTGATTTCATAAACTGCCGAGCTTTTTTACTCTATGAAATGGAAGGAGATGTTATAAAGATAACGCACACCGAAGTTCCAGAAGCGTTAAGAGGGAAAGGCATCGCCAAGTTGTTATCTAAGGTTGGACACGTCTGAATTTGATATAATATACTACTTCTGTAGTAAGCTTTGTTGTTTGCATGTTGCATGTTTGTGTTCCTTGATAAGCTTTAATTCTAGGTATAGTGGATATTATTCTTTTTCTGTATGAAGAGAAGGTCTACCTTGGCTTACTGCCTCGAGTATGGCTTTGAATTTGAAGATTTAAAGAGCATTCATGACTGTTTTTGCTCTACAAGGATTTAGAATCACGCGTAGCTTTACAGACGGTTCATCGTTGTATCTTCCTCGGCAGATGTTTATTTCACACCGTATGCATGGTGAACAGATAATACATTGATGTGCCTTTTCCAAAATCTAGCTTAATATGAAAACTAGGTCCATTTCAGATTTCCTTAGCCGCATTGGTAAGCACAAATTAGAATTAGATCGTCAACGAAGGGATTGAGAAGTTCACATAAAATGAATTGGGCATACACGAGTTGATGTTTAAAAGGCTACGTTCGTCTATTTTGTGTATGGGGCATATTATGAGGTTCCACGCGTCAGGTATACTTTCAAACGACCAAACATTAATTGAATAATATCTGTTCGTTAACAGATCATCCCGTGCTCAGCACGTCGCCCATTAGCGTCAGCAGTGGTAATAACTCATGGTTGCCATTAAGTTAATTCCAAACCTGTTCATAAGTTAGCCTTTGTGTCATCACTGTTAAGCAACCGGGTGAAGTATCCTCGTACTGAGATAATAATTGTTAAGGGCGATTTCAATGTACAAACACGAATCCCTGACATTCAAGGTCACTCCGCGCACTCTACACTTGTTCCTAACCTCTCACTCCGATAAATACTGCATTAATGCTTTTTCGCCTCTAGGGAGTTTGGATTCTTGTATTATATTGAAGAACAAAATCCAAAGTCACTTGTATGGCAGTACGAGAAAGCCAACTGCATAACTCTCCAGCACTGATATGACTACAAATTTTATTCTCTAAGAATTGAATCGAAAAAATGTTCATGGATTGACTTTGGGAAGTGGTCTTTACGAGAAGGCTCTAGCTCTGGCTTAGTTTTTCTTTCCTCATTCTACAACTTAATGCCTTAAAGTCATGAGCACATTCAGCTTCAAACCAAGCATTTTCTCGGGGTAGTCCCAGTTCTAGCTGATATCCTGTTCATTGCAAATTATATGTTTTGGTGGATCAAAGCTCTCCCACTTGTCTGCCTCACACTATTGATCCGCTTGTGGGGTTGATCGGAGAAAGTGTCGACAAGCCTCCCAGTTTTGAATTGTACCTTTACCTTTATTAAATGCTGGTGGCGCTGCATTTGTTTGTACCCGAAGTTTTGACGTCTGCCTCTCGCTATCGTATTGGAAGTTGCCTTTTTGACAGAGTTCACAAAGTCTCTCCTTTGAGCGTGACAATACCAGCTGAGCCGAATGTGCCCTATTTATTTTCAAAATGGTATTTTTGAGTTTTTGAGTATTTCTTACTTCTTATTCGGTCAAGCTTTGTTACTCCTGCTGTCAAACGATGCATCTTCTTCTCAACTGCTGTTTATTTACTCTCTTGTGCACCATATGAGAGAGCTGGATGCACAACAAGAGTGTAGAGCTTTCCTTTCAGCTCAGGGGACTTTTTTCCGTCACAGAAGATAGCAGAATTTTCCCTCCATTTCATCCACGACACGTCGTCATTACAAGTTGCTAATGATGGCTCTATCCTAAGCAAAGAATAATTGAATTTCCGTAAATCCGTCACTTTACCTTCAATCCGGTATTCAAGGACTCCAAAAAAGGCCAGGGGATTCATAAAGCTTCTCTATTGTAACCCTACTATAATTTGGAATTCTTCGGTGACTCCAACTGGACATCTTACCTCTGTCACTGCTCCTTCGTACATGTCCATTACCATCCGCACATAGGTTTCCGGAACTCTTCGTCACCTAATAGTTTGGGTCGCATTTGTTATTCAATTCAACGCAACAAGCCCGCACTAGTCATCACACAGCTTTAATAAATGTCGCAGTCAGCCATCAAAAACTCGCTCAACGAAGATCATGGTGTGTGACATTGAACGGAAAATATCACAGCTTCGTATAACCCCCTTTCCTTAATACACTGTGATCTAGCTCCCAGTGGCATACACAACGTTCTCGTAATTCTTAATAAACGTTAAAATGTCGGGAGGTTTGGATATTTTATCCCTTAAAGAGGAAGATGTCACCAAAATGTTGGCCGCCGCCACTCATTTAGGAAGTGAGAACATCAACTTCCAAATGACAAGCTAATGTTGGTTGCTCGTGCTATTGCTGCCATCGAGTACCCACAAGACGTTTATGTTATCTCATCTCGTCCACTTGGTTAGCGTGCTGTTCTTAAGTTCGCCAAGTACACCGACACCACCGTACCAATTGCTGGACGATTCACACCCGATTCAGTCGGGTTTCCGCAAGCCACGTCTGTTGATTGTCACCCATTGCGTTATGTTGATATCGCCATCCCCTGCCACAACAAGTCACCACACTCCATTGGTCTTATGTTGGTGGTACTTGGCTCGTGAAGTTCTTCGTCTGCGTTGAATCATCTTGCGCCAATCCGAATGGGGAGTTGTTTTAGATCTGTTCTTCTACCGCGATCCAGAGGAGACTCAGAAGGAGGAAGCCGCACCCAAGAAGCTGTTGCCAGCACCAGTCAAGACTGACGAAGTTATCGACCAACAACTTGGCCGATGAAGTCGTTGCTGATGAGACAGCTGTTGCCACTACCACAACCGGTGCTAGAGGACTGGGCTGACGATAAGGTTAAGTCAAATAATGTTGTCGTCTTCCACATTGAATTGAATATATTTTTTTAAATAATTTGAACAATTTTGAACAGCTCATAGCATGCACACATCAATCATCAGAACTCACGAACTAGGCTCACTTGTTTCAAAATCATTTAAAAACTAACTTCTCATCTTAAATGTTGTCAGTTTTGAGCTTGTGTTTCTAAATTCACCAGCTACTGTTCTAAGCTTCACTTTCCATATTCGCCGCTGTTTTCGAATCAATTTTTCAAAACAATTTTTTATTTTTTCAGGCCGCTTTGAGGCACATCGAAAAGCACAAATACCGGGCCGAGGCCCACTGCGATTACTTTCGTCACTACGTCGAAACATATGAGCCAAAGTATTTGAAATATTTTGAAAACTAAAGTCTAATTCGCACTCATTTTGTAAGTCGAAAAAAAAGAACTCATATTCTAAAACAAAAATTTTAAGTACTGAGAGGTTTTGAAAAACAAAAACAAGAGACTTTATTCTCAAATTTATTATAAATATATGTATTTTTGTGTATCTATTGATAAATGTAAACAAAATAAATAAACTCTAACTGTTGTCGAGGAACATTTTGGAAGAGTATTATTAATTTGAGCAGTTTTCGAAAATCACCTCAAACAATGGACGAACAAGATTTTACAAGTCTTATCCTTTATTATGGACGTGCTAGATTTTTTCATTCAATGCAAAAGACCGCTCTGGATGGTTTGGCCAAACATCCAGCTAATGCTTCATTTCGATTGTACAATGGTATCTCATTGGCTCTTGGAAATCGTGTCCAGGAAGGCATTCGAGAGTTGAATCCTTTGAAGAATGAACCCGATTTGGGATTGGCTGCAACTTTGGGTCTAATTTACGCTCACAAGAGGTGTAATTTGGTGGACAACGATGCATTGACCAATTTGGAAGCGAAGCTCAAGGAAGAACGAAAGAATTTGACTGCGAACTCAGCTTACTATGCGGCAGTGTTTTTGTTTTTGAGCGGCGGCAAGGTGGAAAAGGCTAGGGAATATGCTGAAAAGGCTATTAAACTTAATCCGGAGCTTCTGAACGCTTACGTGTTGAAAGCATGGACCGAGATGAACACCGAGGAGAGACTTAGTAAGAACATTCTTCTTTCATTGGAAAAAGTTCTGCTTAAGGGAAAGAACATCGATGCATCTCTTGGCCAAGTTAAGTACTTTCAGCTGAATAGCGACTACGAGAATGCTGTGTCTGTGCTGAATAAGCTTTCGGTACGCTTTCCTGAGCTGAATATCCCTCTGATTGAAAAAATGGAAACCCAGCTGGCCAGTTGGAACTGGGATTATGCTTACGAAACAGCTCTGAGAATTGTGAATCTCGAACCGACAAACATATCAGCACTTCGAGTGAAGGGATTTCTACTGATTTGCAGAGAAGGAAACATTTCAGCTGGGGTGCAGACACTTCAACAACTGCTCACCGCCGCCGAACGAGTAGAGATGGGCAACTACAGTTTGATTTTGCAGATTTGTCAGCTGTTTTCAAGAATCTGCGGTCGCCAGAAGGATGTCCTTAATATAACCAACAAGTACGTTGATAAGATTGTCCAGCTCAGTCCCGGGAATGTTGAATTTCTCACCGAACTAGGCTATCAGTTTATTTTGATGGGCAATTACAAGGACGCCACGAAGTGTTTCCGATCGGCAACCAAAGTTGATGACAATCTCTTCTATGCCCTGTGTGGTCTCACTCTTTGTCAAATCATCGAAAATGGAATTACCGAACAAGTTCGGCAGCAGGTTGAGTTCCTGAATGAAATTAAGGGTATCAACAAAGAGCCGATTTTGTTGTTTCTTTCTTCAAAAATTGCTGAAAATGGTGACAAAGCCGTAGCGTTTCTCATCGAAGCCACTGAAATTCATTTTAAAAATCTAAAAACCTTGTCTTTTGGTGCTGAGTATCTTCTTCGATTCGATCCGGATTTTTTGCTTCAAGTAACCGGGGAGCTCATGCAGCACTCACCAGTCCAGGTGCAGGTGAAAGTTGGTGTGAATCTAACTAAAGACACACTACACATTTCGCTGAAGCATTGCCTGAATATCTTGGAGGCTGTATGCAAAGCATGTCCCGGTTCAGTCAAGGCTATTTTCCTCATGGCCAAGGTGGAGTTCCTTTGTGGCGAGATAAGTTCATCGACAACAACTCTACAAAAGATTCTCAACGAAATTGACCCAACTTACACCGATGCTCATCTGCTTATCGCTCAAATCCACATTCAGCAGAAACAATTCTCGAAGGCCTTGCAGTCGCTAGAGATTGGATTGTCACATAATTTTGCAGTTCGAGAGAATCCATTGTATCATTTGTTGATTGGTATCGTGCAGAAGAATCAACAACAATATGCTGAGGCACAGAAGAGCTTTCTGAATGCAATGAATTTAACGGGAAGTAAGTTCATTCAAGAGATATCGAATAATGTGGCTTCGCCAAAGAGGTATCGTAAGTCGGACATTGGCAGTTTTACTCTGGCCGATAAGGTTACGTTGTATTTGGAGTTGATTGAGGTTTATATTCAGCTGGGCGAGAGCTTCGAAAGTGAAAGATTATTGCAGAATGCCTTGGAAGAATTCAGTGGAACTTCTGAAGAGGGACGCTTGGTGATTGCGAACTCGGATCTGGTGTTGCAAAATGGAAACATTGGAAAGGCAATTGAATTGCTCGAGGAAATCCAACCAGGGCAGTCGTATTATATTCAGGTGAGTTTGAAATGCATTTGAATTATTAGTTGGCAGATATTAATCATGTCTTCCCGATGTAGAAGTTAGGGAAGTTGACTGTTCTGTACCGTTCCAAATGATCCAAAGTAAGAATTCCTTGTTTTGTAAATGTTTAGAAGTCTCCTGGTTTATTTATGTCTTTTCTAAGCAAAGCTGAATTCTTCTGTATTTAGGAACAAGAGCGATCGGATTCAACTCTCGTTGTATGATACTACATTTATGGCATAAATTGCAGTCGCCTTGAAAAAACTATCAAAATACCTATCAAACTTGCCATGTCGAATTTTTTTGTTTGTTCAGTACGCTTTAAGACCTACAACCAAATTATTGATTTTGCTGAAAGCATTGTGTGCCGTCCGTCCGGCTGTTTGATTTTTGAACTCGTTGTTGTTCACTTTAAAACCATTGAAGGGGATTGAAGAGCTGAGAGACTAAAGTATTTCTTTCTCTTTAACTCTTCCTGGAGCATAGGGCGGCAACCAGATTATTCAATCTCTCTCTGTTCCTAGTAAGATACCTCAGCTGTGACCACAACTGCAAATTCTGGTTCTCAGTTTCTTCCATCACAGCTGACCTTCATGTTTCCTTTAATTTTTCAACCCGGCTTGCACCTTGAGGATTCCATTGAAAACACTGCTTTGCTATGTTATCATCTGGTTTCCTCAGCTTATGGCCAATCCAGCGCCGCTTTCTTTGCTCGAAGTTCGTCATACACTCTTGTGTGTTCAGTCCAAAACCGCAGTCCATTGTTGGATATGGTTTGTGGCCACCGAATCTTAAGAATGTAACGCAGACAACAGTTAACAAAGGCTTGCAACCTACTAGAGATGTTGGTAGAGCGTTTTCACAAGCATATAGCAGCACAGATTTGACGTTGCATACAAAGAGTTTTAACTTAGTAGGAAGCAATATTCTTGAAGGGTTCCACACTGGCATTTTTTTTTTTTTTTTTTTGTCTTTTTGGCGTTAATCTGCCAGCCGCTTCTCCACTTTGTAAACTACACATTTGGTTAAGGGCACCAGGGGTTTAACTTGTAGAACGTATCCAATTGAATACCAAGACTCATTTTCACCAACCGTGGCAGTCATAACAAGAACAAAATCGTTGAGAGAAAATCACATTGTCGCGCATCGAATATTGTCTCCAACAAAACAACTTGTGTTGTGTACGATTCTTTTAATAGGCAACAATTTTACTTGGGATGCCTGGGATGGATCAATGGTCTTCTTGAAATCGACAAACATGAGGTAGAGCGGCGTTCGTTACACCGATGATTGCCCAAGAATTATTCTTAACGTGTCCTCCTCTGAACTTCAGCTTTTTTGAGAGCACCCCCTCATCAAAAACCAAAGTAGGTTTATACCTGTTAACCCAACCATCGACAATATATTTACACTCCGACAGATTTAGAAAAGACCCGATCGATGCTCACCATCTTTTCATCGATTTTAAGATCGCCTATGACAGCTTTAATAGATTATGTCATATCTTGGAACCTATTTTTATCAAACTCGTTTAATTAAGTAGAATGACCATGAAGAACTCTTGCTGTTCGGTCAAGATTGGCAAGAACACTTATAACTCCATCGATGTCGAGAAAGTTTTAAGAAAAGGTGACCCAGTAAGAAACCTATTCAAGAAACAAGAAAAGACAAAGTGTATGCCATCATCATGAGCAATCCAACTTAGATGGGGCCTTCCAGTACTGCGTTGGCCCTTATGTCTGGATGTCCATATGCTCTTATTGCCCTATCCATCAAAGCCGTTGTAATTTCTGCATTTTGACCAAGTCAATACCGCAGTATAACCCAGACAGAATGTCATTGAATCATCTCTTCCATACTCCATTGATAAATATAGGACCGAATATCATCCGAAGAATCTTTCTTTCAAGGCACCGCAGTCACTTTTCACTGACATTGTTCTGAGAGGTTATAGTGGAACACAAATAGACAAAGTCCTTGAGAACTTCAAAATTATATCTGTCCATCGTGAGTCGTGACGTTTTGTCCTAGCCTGCAGTGATGATGTTCTGCACCCGAGGATAGCATATACTTTTTTGTCTTCATTTACAGTCAGACTCATTCTCGCCGCCCGGATTTCAAATACTTGCAAATGCTCCACTAACCTTCGTGCATCGTTCTTGCGTTGATGTCAATATCATCAGCAAAGCCAAGCTTTTGATTGGATCTATAAAAAATCGTACTCCTGGTATGCGCTTACGAGTTGCGTACGATTGCCTCAAGAAAGTTGTTAAAGAGGTGACTTGGCATCGCGTCACTTTTGGGGACGTCATAGGCTGAAAACAATTTTCAAAAGATTGATTGCATGAAAATTGTGAGCTAATAAGTCTTTATTTTCGATCAAATTTTTTGTCGATTACTTCTAATAGTGTCTTTAGCTCTTCGCTGTCCTTATTTGAATGCTATTGCTAACTGCTATTGCTGGAACATCATAGTTGTTTTCTGTTCTTTCTTAAAGCTGAACCTAAGTTGCCAACGACAAAGTTATATTTCCTTTCACTTGGGAATATTTATCGTAATTCCATAGTTCCAAAGTTTTGATTCTCGGAATTCGAATTCGAATTTGTATGGTCGGGTTTGGAGAAGGTCTTAATTTACTTCCGAAAAGTGGTGAGTTAAATTGAGCTCTATAGAGATTTTGGGTGTCACTCTCTATTTCCGCCTGCTTTCCGAAATCCTTCGATCAAAAATTACTAGGTCCTTGTTTTCTTTTTCAGGCAAAAACACATTTAGCAAACATCTACCTTCACCATCGTAAGGATCGTGTTGCTTTCGCCAAGTGTTTCAAACAACTTGTGGAAACATGTCCAGAGCCTGAAAGTTACCTTATGCTTGGCGAAGCATACATGTCCATTCAAGGTAAAAAAATCTAATGATCACACATCCCCATCATTGCTAAACTGATTCCCAATTTTTTAGAACCTGATCTTGCTGTCGAGGCTTACATCCGAGCCCTCGAACTCAATCCAAACGATTCACTGCTAGCAAGTAAACTAGGTCGTGCCTATGTCAAGACTCATCAATATAAAAAAGCCATTAGATATTATCAAGAAGCAGTACTAAATCCCGATCATTCAGGACTAAAATTAGATCTAGCTGAACTATACTTAAAGCTCAAGCAATTCCAGAACGCTGCTGATATCCTGATTCAGGAAGTCGACCAGAGAAGAGTGTAAGTTGCAGGATTCCTTTGAATTCGTTCCTATTTAAACCAAAACAAAAATCGTTCGTTTTAGTGATGATAACGACATATCAGCCCTACAACTTCGCACCAAACAGTTACTGCTTCTGGCAAGGGTTCATGAAAAATCTGGCAATCTTGCTATGTCTTTGCTCAGACTCAAAGAAGCCCGAGACAATCAATATCGTGTTCAAAAAAGAGTCACCATTGATCAATCAGGAAATTTGCAAGAACAAAATCAAGTTCTGATCAAGTGAGTGTTGGACGGGGAGATTATGGTGTCATAAAAAAAATAACTTTTATATTTTCCTTTGCAGAATTTGCCTCCTCATTGCTGAGCAATCAATCAGCCTTCGTGAAAATGAACAAGCTGTCAAAGTCTTCAAGGAATCCCTCAAGTATTCGCCGAATGATATTAAAATCTTGGCTTCTTTGGCTCGACTCCATTTGCAAATGAATCAAATGGACCAATGCAAAGAGATATGCAATCAAATCCTGCATTTGGATAGCAACAATGAAGCAGCCTCGGTCATGATGGCTGATCTCTCCTTTAGAAAGGTAACGAACCGACGCGACGGTCCTATTAAGATTACAATATTACCTTCACTTTTTCAGATGGACTTTGAAAACGCTGCCTATCACTTTTCCCAGTTGCTCATATCTCAGCCATGCTATTGGACGGCTCTAGCGCGTCTCATTGAAGTCATGCGCCGATCTGGAACCCTCTCTGAGGTTGGCTCATTTATTCAGCGAGCTGAGCAGGCCTCAACCAATCCCTCTCAAATACCCGGATACAACTACTGCAAGGGACTGTACGAATGGTATTGTGGCAACCCCAACGGCTCCCTTCGCTTCTTTAATAATGCCCGTCGGGACTACGAATGGGGACAGCAGGCAGTTTTCAATATGATCGAGATCTGCATCAACCCCGATGGAGATCTGCCTAGCGCTGCAGATGCTGACACCTCAGCCGACAGTGGAGAATTCAACGACTCGCGAATAGTGGCTTTAAGAACTGCCGAAAGGCTTCTCAAAGAACTTCGTCCTCGTCCAGGTGGAATGGACAACGAAGCTCTCAATCATCGATTACTACACAATTTCCTGCAACTTGCAACGAAGCAGAAATTCCAAATCGAATCCTCTCTCCAAGATTTTTCTGATCTGGCTCTCAAGGAAGAATATCAGAATTTAGTTGGACCCATTCTGGGAATGTCCACGGCACTGATTATGTTGAAACAAACCCAGCGAGCTAAAAATCAACTCAAAAGAATATCTCGAAATACCTGGAATTTCGAAGAGGCTGAATACTTGGAACGCAGCTGGTTGCTTCTAGCCGACATATACATGCAATCAAGTAAGTATGATGTTGCGGAGAGTTTTGTTGACAAAGTATTGGAACACAATAAATCATGCACCAAGGCTTACGAATTTGCCGGACAAATTTCGGAGAAAATGCAAAACTATCGGGAAGCAGCAAAAAGTTATCATAGCGCATGGAATTGTGGTGGCAAATCGAAGCCGCACGTTGGTTATAAGTTGGCTTTCAACTATATGAAGTTGAAAAAATATGCAGATGCGATTGATGTTTGTCAGCAAGTGGTAAAGGAGCACCCGGATTATACGATCATCAAGAAGGATATCCTCGATAAGTGCAGGAATAATTTAAGGTCTTAAAAATAAGCTAAGAACTAAGATGTGTTTAATTTGACAAAATTCCGTCCAGCCTGTGAGTATTTGCACGTTTTAAGAACAAATTTTTGGTGAAATTTTTAGTCCGGGATGTTGCGTTATGGCCCTCAAGTACCTATCTCCCTATCCATTTGAAGCTAGCCTACTGTCTCTGATCCCATACGTAGATCTCTTGCACATAATGACGCCATCCAAGATGATGTCTGGCTTTTGTTCGTCTTTCGTTTCATTTTCTTTTCCTTTTTCTGTATTTTGGGATCGTTTCATGTTCGTCAAATGATTTTTCGTTCATTAGCACAAGAACATATGTATATTGTACGTTGAGCACAAGAAAGCTTTCATCTGAACGGAAGATAGTATATGCTGCTGCACCATTTCAACATTTTGACTCTTCTCGTAAACGCTTCTAACTCACCCCATGCTCGCATTGCAAAGAAAGTCCATATTCTGGTTCATTAATTTTGTTGATAAATAGTACTAACTAGTCCCCTAGAGGCAGCAGCCAAAAACTAAAAATGCAGTTTTGTTTGAAGTATTCTATGTATGTTACATACAAAGTTTCATAAAAATCGGGGGAGCCTTTCTTGAGTAAATTAGAAAAAATGAAAAAATTGGCCAAAATCTAGTGGCTCTTTGTATAGGAGCCACCATTTAAAAAAGAGAAACTGAAAAAAAATCAATGCCATCTGATAGGAAGCTGTAAGGAACTATACGAAACAAAGTTTGAGTGAATTCGATGCAACCGTTGACAACTTATGGCCATTTGAAAAAAAGCCGTTAAGAGCAGATATCCGTTATTTGCATTTTTAACCAAAAACTAAAAACGCAGTTCTCTTAAAAACACTAAAAGAATATAACACACAAAGTTTAATCAAAATCGTTAGAGCCATTTTCGAGAAAATTAGAAAAAACCAAAAAAAGTTGGCTAAAACTCAACGGCTCGTTGTATGGAAGCCACCGTTTAGAAAGGCTTCAGTGAAAAATTTACTAAACCATCCTATAGAACACTATTAAAAACTGTGTCAAACAAAGTTTTAGTTGAACTTATGGCTATTTGAAAAAAAGCCGTTAAAACCTGATTATCGTTACGACCATTTGAGGCAAAAACAAAAAACGCAGTTTTGTTAGAAATGCTTAAAGTAAGCTAAATTATAAATTTAATCAAAATCGTTAGAGCCGTTTTCGAGAATATCCAAATTGAAAAAAACCGTTACTTGAAAGGTACCAGTTTGAGCCGGGCTAAAACAAAATAAAAAAAACCTCGACAATGATTTTTCTTCAAACTGCTATATACCAAGTTTGAAGAAAATCCGTCCAGCCGTTTAGGCTGTAGCATGACGTGAAAAAGCGCACATCCGCACATCCGCACAGATGCACAGACGCACAGACCGACGCGACGGACGGTATGGCGAAAACCACTTTTTTGGGCTTCTCTATCATCGTAATGTCATGTTTGATTAAAACCTCGATTTTTTTTTCTGCACGAAACCAATACTTGCCCTATAGAGCAAGTAAAAAAGTAAATTCTATCCTTTCAACGATGACAGTGTGATAACACGATCATCAAAAATGGTCATTGGGATGACTCACACATGTGTGTCGTTGTGCTTGTCAATGACAGAATTCTAAGATGGCGATCACATGACTTTAAGACAGATTACCACGTCGTTATGACGATTGAATGCCATTGCGATGACCCATTTCGATGACCGTGTAATAGTATGTCTGTCTGTTCGCGTACTTTTTGTGCCAAAAAATGAAAACTGTCAAAATTTCTCAAATGAGAGAAAAATCTCTCTCACTTACCGAAAAGTACACGAACACTTTTTGTGTAAAAACTTGAAAAACGTCAAATTCGAATTTTTTGATTGGTTAGCTCTTTGCGGTAAGGGTCATCTGCAACAACAAATGTTTACGTCATTCGATTTTGACAGAGTTCAAGTTTTTACCAGATGAAATTTCAGTGGGTAAAAACTTGCAAATAAATGAACGAAAGAATAAAACAGCTGTTATTTTCTTTCGTTCATCTTTCGTTCATCTCTCAGTACGCGAACGCTTTTTGTGTTAATGTAAACGTATGAAATCGAATGCAAACTGTTTCATTTGGGTACGCGAACAGAGGTAGTATTTGCAGAAAAATCCTCACTCTATCAGGATCCCCCAACTAAACCCCTACAGAATTTTTGAGAAGAGTCACATTCTTATTATTTTTCTCTCATCACCAATTTGTGGCATTGCAAAAAGAGAGACGCTTTCCAATAAAAAGATTTATAGCCCTTCTTTGCACTCAGTACCGCTCACACGACTTCGTTTTTCTGCTCAGGTTATATGTACTTGGCTTGCAGGCGGTAGCAAATTAATAAACTTGTTTACCGGTTTACGTTTTAAAAAAATATTTTATTTTTCTATTCACTTAATTATAAAGTTAGTAGGTATTTTTTAAAACTGCGGTTCAAGAGTGATTCAATTCTCGGTCGAGTTACTAAACGAACGAATATGATCGAGCTGCGAAGAAAGAATGAATCCAACTTCATCTCGGATTCTTATTGATCATCCATCAGATACATTTATCATAGTATGATGATGTGATCGGCAGCCAATAAGAGATGGTGTGAATTTCCTGATTACGAGATAATGCTTCATCGTCATTTTCTGCAAATGGGATCTAACGACGAAATAGAGTTTGTCGCAGATTTCGTGGGAATGGATTTTATTGTCCGAAGGGATGCTTTGCTTATGTTAGCATTCTTGAATCGGACATAGGGTCTTTTGTTTATGTTATCGCGATACGGATGTGGGGTCTTTTGCTTATTTTAGCTTCGATGATTGCTATGATTGAATCATGCAATAAAGTGAACGTTAACACCCCCCTTACTTCTGAAGTGATCGTCCCGATCGCTCATCTATTGCTTTCCTTGTTTCTTCCAAACATCGTAATGTTGCCATCTCAAACGCTTTCTTATTGTTGTCTCTTTGTCTTATCTTGTATATTGTTAGTAGTTTTATAATTATAAAAATGCTTAAAATCAATACAAAATTTATTGTTATACCCCACAATATTGGGTGTTTCTTTACATCACTTATGTATGGCTCTATGAAATCAATATTGTTGTATTTAAGTTTACTATTATTTGATTCTAAGTATTTTATAATTTCCAACTGCTCATAGCTTGTATTTTTAATATGTTCAAGTACTTTATTTCTAACATTTTCATAAAATTGATTATCAATAGTTATATTGTCTTTAAAAAGAATGAGCTTAGTTCCAATTACTGTTTCATTATTAACATTATGTGTTCCTGTTATTAATATTGTTCCTTCGTTAATCCTTTCAAATGGTAGATTTCTTTCTTGAATTTTAATACAAGTGGCTTTAGCTTTGTTTAAAAGTTCTGTTAAACAATTGATTTCCGTATTTATTTTACAAAGATTGCCATTTAGTTCTAATTTACATTCACTGTCATAAAATTGATTTTTACATCGAATGATTTCTTGAGGTATTAATAGTTTTCCTCCGTTAATGTTATTGCCGCGAACTTTATAATGTTCACATAAGTTTCTTATTTTTGGGTACTGTATATATATATAATGAACATATTTTTGTTTTGTATTATTTTAAACCTTGACGCGTCTAAAACGTCTGAAATAGATATTTCTAATTTTTCTTCTTCAATAACATTTTTTATTTCTTCTAAGTCTAAAATCATAGTGTTAAGTACATTTGATTTTCCCAAATTTATAGTGTTTATGATTTCTCTTAAATCTATTATAACATATTTCAACATAATTAGAAATTCGTTGTCGTTATTTGTATTTTCAATGACACCGTGTATTTTTATGGTTTCTATCAACTGTGCATTAAGTGTAAATTGCTTGTTATTTGATTCAACTAGCTCTTCTAACTTTGTATTTATTTTCACTAGATCATCGTGGTCAGGAGTTCCACTGATCCACTTCCATAGAGTTCCTAGTTCATTTAGGCCTCGTCTAGTTCTTATTTTTATCACTATTTGATCAAGAAGGTTTTCAGTTATTTCTATATCCTTTTTAAGTTGTTTTGATTTTTCCCCACTATCTAATTTTATTGTGTTTAGGATATCTTCATAAAATGTTATATTTAACATATGGTAAATTTCTCCCGTTTCGTTATATACAGCTGCAGGGCCATCCTCTATGAGAATATACTCCTCGTTTGTATAATCTACTATTTCTCCTTGGACAATAGTTGTCATAAGCATTAGTATAAGCAGCATCTGCAAATATATTAACTCCTAATATTATCTTTGTGTATGATTCTATTTCTTGAATCTAAAATTTTGTTCCCTAAATCCTGTTTAACTTTCCTCTTTTTATATAGCTGTTTATTCTTTGATTTTCGTTGACCTGTGTCTGCATAAATTATTTCCCCATTTTTATAATCTTTATGATTACGTTTTTTATTGTGGAATTCTAACATCTTAGCCTGTTTGTTGATTAATCCATCCCTAATATCTTTACTATCGTTGAAGTTATGAAAAACGTCTGCTGGTATTCGTTCTGTGGTAGAGTGAATACTTTCATTATAAGCTTTAACTGCTAATGGCATTAAATCTACTACATCCTCTAATAATGTTTGGGTTTTCTTTATTCTAAGTAATTCTGTTATCGTAGAATGAGCTCTTTCTATTGGACCGTTACTTTTGCTATGTGCTGGTGGAGTTACTTTATGTTCTACTTTTAACCGTTTATACGCTAGTTCTGCTGATGGCGAACAAAAAGATGCCTCGTTATCAGTAGTAATGGTTTTTACATTGCCAAATAATGGAATTAGTTCAATCATTCTATTTTTCGCGTCTGTTTTACTTGTGACATGGGAAACTATTAAATATTTTGAAAAGGTGTCAATCATTGTTAAAAAAGAATTATTGTCGTTGTAATAAATATCAGCATGTATATGCTCTCCCCCCTTCTCTGGTATTGGAGCCTCTCCAATTAAATGTCTATTAGGATGTCTATCATACTTGTTTGTTTTACAAGTTTCACAAATCTTAGTTATACCAATTATTTGGCCAATAAAACTTATTAATAATTTGTTTATATATTTCTTTTGCCTGCCTATGAGCTCTTTCGTGTTCTTTGTTGATAATCTCTATTTTTTTATCTTCATCGGTGATATCTTCTACTATCTTATTAGTATATATGAATTTTATGTTGGGAAACTCACTGACTAAACGATTTTTAATTTTATAAAATACTTCTTCAGTTGCGTAAATACCTATGTTTACGTTCTCTCTAACAACCTCTTTTAGTTTATTAATTATTTCGAGATCCTTGAATAATACGATATGCCTCCAAATTCCCTTATGTATTTGATTGCTTATTATTTTATTATTTAGGCTTTCACTAATGACTAATTGACTCTTGAAATGATTTACACTTGTACCTGTACGTTTAATAATCTCAACGGGGCTACTGCTTGCACTATGTGCTGTTCCGGCAACTGAATCATTATTATCCTCTTCTAATATGTTGAGCTCTTGCCTGCTTAAGGCGTCCGCTACTACATTTTCTTTCCCAGGTTTGTAAGTTATCACTGGAGCGTATTCTTCTATGAACGCCTTCCAACGTTTCATTTTAGCATTAGGATTTTTATCTGACATGGCAAACGTCAATGGTTGGTGGTCCGTATATATATGGATGCCACTTGTTCCATAGAGGTAATTCCTCAAATTCTTCAAGCTCCATACAATCGCTAACAATTCCTTTTCATTGGTTGCATAATTTTCTTCTGTTTTACTTAACGTTCTGCTAATAAATGTAATAGGTTTATTCTTTTGACTAAGTACTGCGCCTATGGCTGAGTTACTAGCGTCGGTTGTTAATTCAAATCCTTCTTTAAAATCTGGTTGGTTTAATACAATATTTTCTTGAAGTTTATCTTTTAGAATTTGAAATGCTCTCTTTCCCTCTTCGTCTAACTCTATCACTACCTTTTTGCATTATTATCCTGTTGCCTTAAAAATTTAGTAAGGGGCTTGCTTATCATTACGTAGTTTCTAATAAATTTACGATAATAACCGCTAAGTCCTAAAAATGATCTGAGTTGTCTTAATGTTTTTGGCTCTGGATATTCTTTAATTGTTTGAACCTTCTTTGGATCTGTTTTAATATTATTATAGGAAATTACGTATCCTAAAAATTCGACTTCCTGCATGAAATATTTGCTCTTTTCACTGCTAATTTTCATATTGGCTTCACTAAGTGCTTTGATTATGATCTCGATATGCTCTAAGTGTTTCTCTTCTGATTCAGAAAATATAATGACATCGTCAATATATACGTGACAGAATTTTCCTATATAAGGCCTAAGAATATCATCCATCGCTCTCTGAAATATAGAGGGTGCATTTTTTAATCCAAACGGCATACGAAGGAATTCGTATTTTCCATTGTTAACACTAAAAGCTGTTTTTTCCCTATCTTCTTTTTTCATCATAATCTGGTGGAACCCACTTTGTAAATCTAATGTTGTAAAGAATTTAGATTTTCCCAAATTGAATAGGATAACAGAAGTATCTGCCATTGGATACTTATCTGTTTTCGTAAAAGCGTTAAGCTTCTTGTAGTCTATAACTAATCTGTGTTTTTTTGATCCATCTTCATTAACTCCCTTTTTATCTACTACCCACACTGGTGAGTTATATGCTGATCTACTTGGTGCTATTATATTGTTTTCTAATAAATCATTCACTTCATTATTCACAAATTCGCTCACTGCCTGAGGATAAGGATATGACTTTGACCATATTGGTTCATCCTTAGTTGTTTCTATTGTTGCAATAATATTTGTATTATACGGAAGATAACTTGGTTTGTCTGTAAAAATTCCCTGAAATTTCCTTAAAATATTTTTCAGCCGCTCTATGAACGTTTCTTCTGTACTCATGCAGATAGTTAAACTGTTCACTAATTCCTCATTGAATAGTAAAGGTACTATGCCTTTCTCATATTCTAGCGTACTATCGACTATATTAATTTTTCCTTTTATCTTCCTAAGGGTTCTCATGCCTATTATCAAATCATATTCTCGCAATTCGTTTAATTCATAAAATTTGTCCTTAATTCCTAATATATTGATTTCTTGATATTTATTTATCAAGCTTGTGCCATGCACGCTCCTAACTCTAGTTACAATTTCTAAGTCTTTATTTTTAAATAGCCCTGGCTTGACATAACTATGTGTCGCACCGGTGTCAATTAAAATGTTAAAAACACGACCTGTCCTTGGATCAGTCCGTTTAATATAGGGCAAGTCGTTCCTTATTCTAAAAAATTATCTCCCTCATTAAGATTATTTAATCTTGGATTTTTTGATACCTGAACCTGGTCACTGAGTGGCCTGTCGCGCTTAAAAGGATTATTATTATTTCTGATTTCATTGTTAAATCGTTGGTCCCTGAATTGATTATTACCATAATATCTATTGGCATTATTATTATATTGTGGTTTTGGGCGGAAATTGCCACTTCCTAAATCCATTTGTTGTGGTGATGCTATTTGGTTATTGGGTCGCTGATATTGATTTGAAGAACCCGGAAAATTATTATTCAACCTTGGTTGAGAATGAAAGAAAGGGCGTTGTACCTGTTTTTGAGGTGGTACCCTATTAAAATGATGATAATCTGTTTTATGCGGATTACCAATTGAGTCTCTATGCCTTATTGATTGGTTCACTTCAATTTCCTGAGCTCTCGCTAGAGCATTGGGAAGATCCCCTGGACATAAAGAAAAAACCAAATTGCTCATGGGTTGGTTTAACCCTGTTATAAATACCCTCAATGCATTTTCCCTAGCTACCTGAATTAAGACATCTGTCTCTGCTGTCCTTACCCCATAACTCATAATGGTTTTATTTGTTATCAAAGTTAAAAGTTTGTTAACCTGATCATAATGTTCTTGCAATGTTTGTTTCCCTTGTCTAGCATTAGACAATTCAGTTTGTAACATATGAATTGGTCTTTTATCTTCATATGTTAAATCAAGACGACCTAAAATTGCGTCGACATGCAATGGTGTGCCATGTGAAGTTAATACATCATTTGCTTTACCTATAATTTTATTTCTTAAGATATTTACAGCTGTAAAGTAGCTTGAACTTCCCTTACAATGATCATAAGCTTTCATGCAGTGCGTTACTGAAGTACGCCAACTTATATAGTTATCCCCATCAAATTGTTGTAAGCTTTTAACTAATTCTAAACTTTCTTTTTTTGTGTTATTGGGGTCAATCGCTACGTCAACATATGGAATTATGTTGTCGGACGGTGCTAATCTACTTAATGATTCTGTCAAATAATCTATCTGTTTTTTCAATTCTACATTGCTATCCGCTATTGATTGTGCAATTAATGCATGCAGTTGATCGGCTGTCATTGCCATTATTAATACAAATATATATAAATATTCTTAGAGTATAAATATAATAATGGTTAAAATATAATTAATATTCTTTAAACAATACAATTTGGTCAGTTTACATAGGTGGTTTTCCAAATTGTAGATAAAAATCCTTAAATTATTTCTTACTTTAAAATTTTTCAAATATTCTGCTTCCTGCTTTCAAATATTCTGCTTTCTGCTTTCACTCACTGTTCGACGTCTTTTCCTTAATAGTTTTTTTTTCAATAAAAGTTAGTTGGAGCAAACAACAATGATAATTTCTTTGAATTTCACTTTACGTTGTTGCCCTTTATTATTATTCACCGTCAGCTTCAATTTACACTGTTAAGTTTTTTTTTCACTAATTAACGTTGTTATTGCTCTTATCTTTTTGAGCTTCCTCGAAAACTTTTTTTATTTTCAGGCACTTTTCCACTAAGTTATTATGTTTTATGGTTCTGCGAACCTTTTCGTTAATTTTATTTTTTTGTTCTTTACTTTTAGCTGGGTCTTCACCTGACCACATAATATTATTATTATATTTTTGACACTTGAATTCTTTTCTTTAGTTGGAATATTTTTTTCCAATTTCACTTTAATGGGATATATATATGGGTCAATATTTCAAAATATTAACATTTTGCACCTCGAAATGAACATTTACTTATATGAATATATTTAATGTTTTTTTAGTTACTCTGCAGTTAAGAAGCTTTATTAAACATTTTAAGCATTTGGGCCAACCAATTTTATAATTTTTAACAGTTTTTTTTTCACGGGAATGACTGAACCGACACGGAAATGACAAAATCCTATCACGGTAATGACGTAACAGCATGGAAATGATCTTAACTTTTTTTGACAAAATAAATACTGTTGAAATAATTTCTTTTAATAATCACTTATTAAAAATAAGTTGGGTAAGTATACAGGAAAGCAACGTAAGAAATTTAAATAAAGAAACTTTAGGTAGGTGTATGGAAATAAGTATTATTATTAAAGGGAAACATTTATTTTTTGTGGAAATTTATAAAAAACACGCTTTCCCCGCAAAACCATTATTAGCTTCGGCAAGATGGTTACAATATGGTTGGAATTTATAAACGATGAATCTTCATGGTTTAATATGAAATGCTCTTTGTCGTTGCAGCTTTAAAAAAAAATAACCTCAATGTCCCCATCTTTGTCCATATTCGACTGACAAAATGCTGCAAATAGTTTTTTGTTTTTTTCGCCTTTTTTGTTTTGTTTGTGCCCTTCCAAAGACACAAGCACATGGGAATCTTTTTTGACAGTTTTCATTTCCATTGACTGTGGGTGTACTTCAGCTTCAGACGAATTTGAACTATCGTAAACCTCTTCAAACCGTACTCGAACTTTTTTCTTTTGCTGCAACACCAAAGGACTATCTTCATCAGAGCTTGAAGAGAGAATTGCAGTGGGAGTAAAGTCTAATACTCCTAATTGAAAATGCTCACAATCACATTCGCATTGAAATCAGCTTAAGGATCGGAGCGACAGTCTATTCGAAACTGTATTTCCCAATACCTGTGCAAAAATGTTACAAAAATGTATGCTTTTTAATACAATATTTTTAATTATAAACTTACCTGATGTACTTTCATTGTTCCAGCAAATGTTCTGATTTGACTAGCATCAAAGTTTTTGTCAAATTCTTTAATTTCGTTTTCAAAGATTTTGAAAATTTTAATGTTATGGCAGTTTGTGTTGAGAACGTCAAATAGTGCATTGAAATCCGAAACATCTTTGCCTTGGGCAACAAAACGGTCGGCTGTTCGTTTGCAAACGGCACCAACACCATCAGCAGCTCCTTTTCCATGACCAGCCTCAAGATAGTTCCATGTAAAGTTTTTCAAAGGTTTGTGCAAAAATTTGATTTGAGTTCCAAGAATGTAGAACATTGTTTTATTTTTGTATTGTGTAGCAGGGCCATCGCTGAGGAAATGAATCGTGTCCACTTCATTGGGAAGATCAAATAATATTGGTCGAAGGTGGCACCATATTGCTGAAGGATTGTGCAATAAACATTCTGATAGAGTGCAATAACTTTTAGGAACAACGACATCATCTACATTTTTATGAAGTGTAATTTGCTGTCTTGAACCACCAAAATGGAAGGACTGTGCTTCTTCTGCGTATTTAAGACAGTAGTTTTCACTAAAATCCATGTGAATTAAGCACTCGTTCTTCTGCAACCTTAGTTTTAAATTTTTCATTTCAAGATATTGATGCAAGACCCTTGCTTGATGCTCTAAGAATGGTGTTATTCTATTTTGGTATTCAAGTACAATTTCTTTAAGGGACATTGATTTTAAATGCTTCGAAATTTTTGACACAACTTTTTCGGTTTTGGTCTTAACATCAAAATACTTTTCTTTTAAGGATTCCCACTTAAAATATTCACCGTGAGCTTCAGGATCGAACTCTTTTATTAGAACACATTTCTCAATGCATTTTTCGCAAGAGCGAAGCAGACACTTTTCTGTTACCAACTGACAGCTAATTGCATTGGTTAAATGTTTCGTAGAGTTGTATTCAAGGATCTTATAGTCATAGCATTTTGAATCACTTTTTTGTTCGTATGGTTTGAAATTTTATATTGGTGAGAAATTTGGTCTTTAATGGCTTCGCTAAAAATAAGTTTTCTTACCACTTCTGGGCTCGACGATAAAGGGTTTTCAGTACAAAGGTGTTGAACACGCGTATTTGGAGATGGATTGCTTAGATCTTTCTTAATTTTAACCGATCTGTTACGGTTAAACTGTTTTTTTTTAAATTGTGAAGCTTCGACTTCAACGACTTAATGACTTCTTCCTGCTTTCTTACAATTTTTTTAAATTTGTATTCCCGTCTACGCATTTTATGTTTGAGATTTTCTTTAAAATTTGAAACACCTCCGCCTAAGTTGACATTGGGACCTGGATGACCTTGCTCTTGGACGAAAACATTCTCATTCATCATGACAGGGGATCCAGGTGGTGTGTTAGCTTCAATAAATTCTGTTTCAGCTAGTTGTTCGTTCCTTAGAAGCTTTTTATTTTTACGGTGATTCCTTGTATTTTTTTTCCACTTTTTTCTTTGTTTTCGCTTTTCTCGTGAAGTCATATCATTTATTGATTTGACAATTTTACTGTCCTTTTTTTTAAATACCGCTGTTTTTCTTTCTGTTGTTGACATTTTTCAGGGTCTTCTCGAATCTTCCGTCGACGTTCACGTTCCTTTTCGGAACGAAGTTTTCTTTTTTCGATTTCTGTGGCTTTGCTTAAACGTTTTGTAGGTGTCATGATGTTGATGAACTATAACACTAATTGAAAATAAAAAAGTGAAAATATTTGGCAAATTCACGTTATTTTTATCGAACATGTCATTTCCGTGTGCAAACTGTCATTACCATGCAGTCACGGGAAACCATGGAAATGACAACATGGAAATGACGACGAAAGACATTTTTTCAAAATAAAACTGAACTTTATTGGGTATTTCATTTTAAACTCATTTTGTTATTGAATTCGTAAAAAAAGACATGCATTGAAAAATATATTCGATTTAAATATTATATTATAACAATAAAAAACACTTACCACGGAAATGACAACTTGGGGGAACGAAAACTTGAAACACTTATAACACTTGAAAGAAACTTCACTACTGATACTTTTTTGTGCGCATTGCGACATTTTCCGAAAGCAACCAACGGGTCCTATGTTTTATGTGATCTGAGCAATCTTTTCTTTGGCCGTTAATTCAAATTTCTCAAAGATTTGTTTTTTGCACGGAAATGACAATTGTGCAGGGGACAATCACTTAAATACCTTTAATTTTTTTTTTATAGCTCTAAAAATAAATTAACTGGGCATTAGTCGCCCTTGTTCTTTCTTCTTCAAAACTATATTAATACAATATTCAAACCTATTTGCACCTGAAAAATAAAATGCATTTTATGAGGGAAGGTACCACTTGGGAAATGCCATGGTAATGACATTTTTGGTGTTTAAGTTAAAAATTTTGAATTAAATCAAATTTTTGTTTTTATTTTGTTACGAGTCCGCGTTAAAATAGAATTGCCAGAAGCTTTTTTCGATAAAATATTTTAAAAAACTATATGTTTTTAAAGATTTAAACTCCTGACCGCAGAATATTAATATTTTGAAATATTGACCCATATATGTATATTTTTTTTAAAACACTATTTACGTATTATAGGATTTTCCGGCAATTATGTCCGTACTTCTCTTGATCTTTGTCGAAGAATTTTTTTCTCAACGTTTACCTCTCAGGGTTTTAAGCTGAGTAGGATTACTGATTTATTTTTTTTGTTTAACCTGTAGCTAGTGATTACTTTTCTTTTTCATCACTTTGAATGCACTTTTTTATTGATGTGATTGTGAATGAGTTGGGTGTAATTATACCCGTTTAAATTACTTTACTCATTCAATTTTCTGTGATAGGGTTTAATTTTACCCTTATTTAAAATTAATTTAATCACTTTTTTTTCACTTTATTCACAATAAAAAAATTACAGGTCCCTGCTCTCGGGCGCCAATTAATAAACTTGTTTACCGGTTTACGTTTTAAAAAATTATTTTATTTTTCTATTCACTTAATTATAAAGTTAGTAGGTATTTTTTAAAACTGCGGTTCAAGAGTGATTCAATTCTCGGTCGAGTTACTAAACGAACGAATATGATCGAGCTGCGAAGAAAGAATGAATCCAACTTCATCTCGGATTCTTATTGATCATCCATCAGATACATTTATCATAGTATGATGATGTGATCGGCAGCCAATAAGAGATGGTGTGAATTTCCTGATGACGATATAATGCTTCATCGTCATTTTCTGCAAATGGGATCTCACGACGAAATAGAGTTTGTCGCAGATTTCGTGGGAATGGATTTTATTGTCCGAAGGGATGCTTTGCTTATGTTAGCATTCTTGAATCGGACATAGGGTCTTTTGTTTATGTTATCGCGATACGGATGTGGGGTCTTTTGCTTATTTTAGCTTCGATGATTGCTATGATTGAATCATGCAATAAAGTGAACGTTAACATAGCATACCCTAGCGGAGCAATGAAGTTACGTAAGCGGGGACACCCGAAAACTAGATTTAAATCTGTAGATCCTGGACGAAAAAACAATCTGTAAACAATTTTATTTATTTTGAATATCTCCAAAAACCATCACGCTGAAATTACTCAGTAAAGTGTAACACTAACTTCCCGGACTATTTAATCGGTGATTGTGAACGAAATTGGTTTCAAATGGATTCGAAGCATATGCAAACAATAAATTTTTATATTTTTTATTTTACACATTAACACAAAATAATTGTTGCATTAAATAAAATTAAACAAAAAAAGTTCACAGTCTTCATTTTAAAAATTGCCATTTCACGTAGCTTTTATGTCACCTCACCGATTGAAATAAACGGGGTATCAATTTTGGGCGATGAAATTATGCCCCATAGTTACGTCTCAGACTTCATCCAAACCTCTAAATGTCCTTTTTCCTACACCCCCCTCACTGGCGTAGCGAGGGGGGGGCAAGGGGGGCACAGGCCCCGGGCGGCACTTGGCTAGGGGCGGCAATTTGGAGCAGTTAATTTTTTAAATTTAGAAAACTTATTCTTTTCCAAAAAAAGAATTAATTTAAAAAGTTAACCAGTATTAACACTGCTTCACAGTAAGTAATTGATAGGTAGAGGTATCTTATATGTTAATAATAGGAAGGACACTCTCTACTTAATATGCAACTCCTAATGTAAAAAGGTACCTACATACATACGCAATCAAAAAAAGGCAAACAAAAAACAGAATAGTTTAAAACTATTTATATACATATGTATATTAAACTTAAGAAAGATAAGTAAGAATGTTCATATACAGGGTGTTCCCTAATTTGTAGGCAATATTTTAGGGCTTATTTTTTTTTGTATATTTTAAGAAAAAAATCGTTCAAGTACAAAATCAGAAAATCCTCCTTTTTTACCTGCTGCAGGTTTTCCCAAGTATCATGTGTAGGCATTTCCTGTTTTACCATAAAATACTAATTACCTAAACCCAATAAAAATCGTTTTCTTCATAACTCATTACATTTGCAGCTTAAGGCACTGATATTTATTTTAAAATTAAGGAAATTAAGTAGTTTTTTCACAAATAATGTATGTAACAGGCAAACTGCGTATGTGTGTTATGAACAGTGAACTCGATTGCATTCGTGTGTTTTATCCTGTTTATATTAAGTGAAGCTTAAGCTTTGTTTGCAATTGCAAACATCCCAGTCGGTAGTTAATAAAAAAAAATAGATAACATGTAAAGGCATGTGTTAAATTTGAAAAGTTAAGATATTACAAAAACAACACAAGACAAGGAGTCTTGTGTTGTTTTTGTAATATCTACGAAGTATATATGTATGTTTTTTACTTAAAACGCATGAAAAAAAATTCTATTTATGTAATTATTTATTTATTTATTTATGAATTAAAAAAAAAAAAAAAAATTAATAAATTAAAAAATTAAAAGCTAAAGAAAAAAAAATTGCATGGAAAATCAATGAAAAAATCCTAATTTTCTGAAGAATTTGAATTGAGATAATTAAAAATTAATTTACGTTATTAATTTGTTTGATATCCTGAGGTAAGTCATTTTTATTCGTTTAGAGATTGGTAAATCGGTAAAAAACCAATAGCAAAATTTTAAATTTGCAGCTTCATCTTTGCTTCACTTGCTATAGTGTAGTAGGGACAACAGTTCACAAAATTTTGAAGAGAAATGTTACCAAATTCATTGGCATACATTATGTGTAGGTTTAACTGTTTGAAACCATAGACGAAAAAGTTTTTTTTAAATTTTTTAGTGTTTGAAAAAATTACTAGGGGCGGCAAAATTTAGGTCTGCCCCGGGCGGCACCAACCCTTGCTACGCCACTGACCCCCCTTTGTCTAACGGCAAATATAACTGTTTCCAACCATTTTCGCTTTCACAGCAAAACGTGCCGTTAACGATACACCCCCTTCACCCAGTCGCCATAAGCCTGAAATAACAAAGTACTTACATTGTACATTACTCAAACCAAATATGAATATTTTGTAAACAAGTTCAGACACGCTCCCACGGGAAATAAACTTACCTGCAGAATAGTCCAAAGTTAGAGTCTTAGTCCTAATGCAACAATCTGATTGTAAGGTGCAGCCACTTGGTATACGCAGCGGCCTTAATTAAAACCATAATTGTACTATATTCGAAAAATAATCAATAAAGGTATACAAAAATAAAAAAAATTTGAAAAATCTTTTTTAAAAACTCCAAACGGGAATTTCAGAACTTAACTCCATTTTTTAAATCGTTGGTCTTAATCGAATCGTCATTCCCGCGTGGTGCCCCCTTTCCTGGATAGCCAAAAGGTTGACTGACGACGAACATTAGATCCATCCGATCCATGGGCTGTAGATATGTACCTGAGTATCCTTGTCAGGATCTAGGAGCAGAAGAAAAGATACCCTCTAAAGATCCAAACCCAACCTAGACTTCATGCTCAGCCACATGTCTCATGAATGAAAAATGTTAATATGATGAAAAATGATAGATATGCCTCAGATAAGCAAAGCAACAATGTTGATGATCACTCTCAAACGAAAAATGGTAAACGATTTACGAGTACGTATATCAAACATGCAGCGCAAACCCAACAGCTAGCCAAGACCTTTGCTAGCTTCCAAGCTGATATAATAGCCCTCCAAGAGATGCAATGGGATGGGACGAACCTGAGAGTTACAGAAAACTGTAATTTTTAATATAGGAAATACCTTTTCGATGAAAGATAGCGCTTGTTTGGATGTGGATTTGCTCTCAGAGGAAGACTGTGTCAATACGTTTACGTTTTGAGCTTTCGCGAAGGCAGCGAGAGAGTGACGTCGATCCGCATAAATCCAAATTTCACCACTTAAAGGCTCGCGCAAACCAAAGCGGCCGCGGTGGCGGTGGCGACCTAGCAGGTCGCGCGATAAAGAGGCGGGCAAAAATCTGCTCAAACCAACGCGATATTTTCAGTCGCGGCCAAGCCGTGAAAAACATCATTGTTAGTTGAATTGAAATAATAATATTGATTTAATAATATTTAATAATTAATATCTAATTATTCCCCCAAAAATTGATGAAGCCCTACTACTTTTAGACGAGACAAAAAAGTTAAAAAAAAATTTCATAAGTTTATCTTGCATATTTCTCATTATATATTTCAAAAACATTTTTAGTTATTAAATATTCAAAATGGCTTGCAATACTTTCAAACAATAAATAAAAAGATATCACGAATGTCAGCTGCGATACGGCGGGCAAATGGTGCATGCAGCGTTCTACATAGATCGCGTGGCTGAACGCAGCAGTGGATCGTATTCACAACCCACATATCGCTTAGGTGTGTGCCATTTGTATAGTTTACATGTGCATCATCTGTTTGGTGATCGCCACCGCCACCGCAGCCGCTTTGGTTTGCGCGAGCCTTAAGTCTTCTAAGCACCCATGCCATGCCTACAAAAGAGAAAGACGACGATACCAAAGAAAGTTTCTGCGAGTTCCTCGCCAAAACCTACGAGCAGCGCCCAAAACATGACATTAAGGTCCTCTTGGAAGACTAACGCCAAAATTGAGAGAGCGGATATTTTTGGTATTGGAAAAAACAACCTGCACAAAACCCCTTCCGATAACGGCAACCAAATAGATCATGTTCCGATTTACGGAGCTGACATCGATTAGGACCACTGCTTAGTTTATACAAAACTTAGAGTACGGATACCTATGGAAGCTCACATCACCACCAAGGAACCCCTGTCTCGAAAAAAATCCTAAACAGAAGCATCTCTTCATCGAGCGATGAAAGAATAAGAACCGCTTACTCAGGAGAATCTACGTGATGTCAACTCATAACCCTATTAAAAATCGCATACGTGTCCTGTCCAGAGTTTTATGTGACCGTCTTAAGCCGTTTGCTGATAATCTCTTAGGTCCTTATCAATGCGGCTTCAGACCTGGGAAATCTACGACCGACCAAATCTTCCCATTACGAAAGATCCTGTAAAAAATTCAAGAAACCCACCATCACCTATTCGTCGATTTTAAAGCAGCCTACGGCAGTGTTATTTGATTTGAACTTGAACATTATATCGTGTCATGTCTAATTTCATAATTCCTGCTAAATTGATTCGCCTCATCAGGATGACGTTGGAGGATGATCGATGTTCGTTTCAGTTTGTAGGGACTCTATTGGAACCTCCGACACCACCAAAGGTTTAAGACAAGACGCACCGTCATGCAGCCGTCTCAACTCTGCTTGAAAATGTAATACGAAGCAACCGTACCAATCGATACAATTATTTGGCTTTACCAACGACATTGACGTGATAAGAAAAGCAAAGCCAATTGTAACTGGTTCACACGACTGATTCTTAACGAGGACAAGAGAAGGTATCTGCTGTCATCAACAAATGTCACCTCCCACCACCGACTTGACCAGAACCTGAACATAAAACAAGTAGGAACTTTGAGGTAATGTGTGTGAATTTGTTCACATGGGCACTGCTGTAAACCCGATTCACAATATTAGTGCGGAAATCAAACGTAGAATAGCTCTTGCTAATCGCTGTTTCTTTGGGCTAATTAATCGAGGAATAAAGGCTTATCGAGGAGAACCAAGTAGACGCTGTACAGAACACTCATAGTCCTAGTCCGGCTAATAGGTGTAGAAGAGTCTTCTAATCGGATGAAGTAACTTGGAGTATTCGAGAGAAAAGTTCGCCATTCAATGTATGGTCATGTCGCGTAAACAGAGAACGAAACTTTTGGTGAAGAAGATACAACTTTACGTACTGTACAACGACATAGCGAATGAACATCGATGCTCCAGCCCGTAAAGTCTTCAACGCCAATCTAGAGGGAATCAGAAGCTAATGTAGACCCCACATTCGATGGAACGATCTGGTTATGGGAGATCTCTGACTACTTGGAGTGCGAGATTGGAGACGGCAGACTAGAGATCAAGCCGGCTACAGAGCGTCAGAGGGTATCTCGACTGGCCCAACCGCTTTGCCTTGTTTGGACTTTTCATTCGCCTGACAATGGGTAGTATTCACAGAGCACTATTAAACCGTTCGTTACTTAATAAGCCTCGAACGGAAAGTTTCCTTCCGATTTGTAAAGTACATTAGTTGCCCTGTTTCATAAGACAACGTACGTACCCATTATTCAATTATGGTTAGCCCTTTACGTCTTACCAGCATCAACTCTTGAACGTTGATTTAAGTTTTAAAAGCACAGAAACGGTACAAAGAAAATCCACCACCAGATGGTTCACTGTTTGTTTGAATGAAAGACCGCATTACCTGGAACTGCACTGAAATTGAAATGCACTTATTCCTTGAATGAAATAGTATGAATTAAATCGCACTACACTGCAGTGGAGCTGCACTATAGCACCGGTAAGCGGTTTGTTAGTCTATTAAACCATTGAAGAGAAGTACCGCTTAGTACGGTCTTTCCTTAACTGCTGGAAAACAATGGAGCCGGAGTCGGATCCGCGAACGCAGCCGTATCGCATGTCAAAATATTGAATACACACGAATTTAATGTTGTGAACACAACGAGACGGATCCGCAAACGCAGCCGCAAACGGCGACGGACGAGTTGGCCAACTTTTAATAAATACGTGCGTATTTTTGACATTCCATACAAAAAAACAGAGCAACGTGCTAATAAAATCCTTTTAGAAATTAGGTCAGGGTACAAATGTATAAAATAGACTATACATGATGCGATATGTTTTATCATCTATTATATGCATATATATGTATGTTTTTCAGTGGAAATTGTAAAAAAAAGGTGGAGTACGTACGACTCCATTGTGGGCACTTCTAATTAGGTACGTACGGCATGCGATACGGTTGCGGATGCGGTTCCGGTTGCGTTTTTCTATTGTGTTCCAGCAGTAAAGCTGCAAGTCAGTTGAGGTGTGTTTTCTTATAAGTTTGTATACCTTTGCTACTGTCCGTCCATCCTTGGCACTAGACACTAATCCGTGGAAATCGGTGGGTTTACTCTGCAACGACACCGTCTAAGTTTTGATAATGCAAACACGAACTGAGATAAATTGTTTTTAAAATTTAATCCGAGGATGAACCACAATTATACAACTGGCTCTAATACGAATTTATTACAGTTGATTCACTGATCAAGAATATAAAAACGAGGTTAAGTGCTGAAGCACTATCTAAGCGCCTGTTGTACAATATTGGTTCAACACTGAACCTTGATCCGTAGATCAACTTAATTTGATCCTTGGAAATAGGTGGGTTACCTGTTAATTCTTCTGGCAGCCGACTAAACACGCATTCGCAGGTGACGAGAAAGTTGAAAAAATGACGTATGGCGTAGGAATAGGCAGCTAGCTACGAACATTTTTTTCGAAGATACCACTCTTAACTTAAGATTGGTTGTCATCACTCATAAGTAAATCTTTTTTAATAGATCTTGGTGAACAGACATTCGAGGCTCTCAAGTTAAGAGTGATCAGTAAACGGGATTTAACTTCTTCGATAGTATAGGGTTTTCCAATAAAAGATGTTATTTGTGAATTTTAATAATTTCAATGCGTTGTTGAAGCGTGTATCATTCCATTTTTATTAATGGCTTACTTTCTACTTGTCAAAATGTCAAAAAATTTCAGCTTCAAAAGTGACAACTACCGAAATAGCGGGCTATTCAAAATTACACCTCTTATTGGAGAACCCTATATAACTTTGTGTGTGTTTCGGTAAAGTAAATAAAGAAAATCAAACAAAATATTCATACGGCTAGTTTTTAAATATATTTTCAAACTTTATGATACATAATAAAGACATAATTTTATTTCCATTACATCTTATATTCTTTAAAATTTTCTATCTAAATATTTCAATTTAAAGTCAAATTGCGCCAAGATTTGCACATTTGAAACGAACCATTAAGATTATTATTCAGTTATAACATATTTTCCAGACGAAAACACCGATTAATTTTATATACATTGAAATTTTTGTTAATTAAAAAGAAACTATTTGGTCAAAAATTTGTTTTTAACAACAAGGCTTAGAAGTTAACCCGCGGTGTAACTTTATTTTAACAAACTTTAAATCATGTTGCATACTTTTAAATGCCCGAAAAATACAATTGTTTGAAATACGTTTCCAAAACAAAAAGAATTACTTAGTTTAACTTAATTTTGTATACGCTATTGTTCGCAAAATAAAATAGATATTTTAATTTAAATATTAAAGATACATTTTAATCTTGTGGTGTGGTTATTGTCCAATAACCTAATACGTTTTTCTAAAAACAAACCAGCATTTCGAAAGAGTTTTCTTAAACAGGCGCATCAAAAGAAAACAAAAACAACCCTCCTTAACAACAACAATTTCTTACAAATCAAAACTTCCTTCCTTACAAATCTAAATACATAACGCGTGTTGCCGCCAATGCTCCACAAAAACTTAAAAAGCTTGCCATGCTGACAACAGCTGTTGTCGTTCCAGAAATAGTCACAATGGTTCCCATGCAAATAGACAAGATAAATTGTGCCAAGAATACCATGCTGCTGACAATAGCGATGTCCGTGCCTAATCCACGCACCTCAGTGCCCAACTTTGGTGATCCATCATAGTCCAATTCAAACTGAAAGGATACACAACAAGAAACACAAACCAAAACAAATTAATAAAAGATTTAAAAGGATGACTATCAACAAGAACAAATATATTTCTAAAGACAGAATCTCACACATCTAGTACGTTTTTTTTGTATTTAGAAAATGTCTACCACCTTTCCTGGATGAAGTGTGATGAATGCAAAAATATACTTACAGTTCCTTTGGCATGGTAGTGCGCCACTAAAAGATAGGGCATCGTAAATAAAGTCGAATACATAACACCTGCCGTCCAACTGAAAATGATGACACTCGCTTTGGCGCGTGTCAGCGCCATCAACGTCATTCCAGCACAATAGAAGAGCAATCCTCCAATGTAAACCGGCTTAGCTCTGTTTGATTTTTTTTTTTTTTTTACAAATAAAGTGAATTGTCCAAGCCAATTAATTTGACAAACTGTCAACAAGAGACTAAACTTACTGTATATACTTACTTAAATCTCTGAATGAGTTTTTCAATAATGAGGGAATAGCAGGAGCACGATAGCGAATACATTGCCATGCCCCAGCATCCAAAGCGGACGCCTTCTTCGTAAAGGATTTGCGACTCTGTTCCTTCTAAAGCCTTTGGATCACCACCAAAGACGGCCTCCCCCACAAAGTCGGTAAAGTATAGAGAATAACAAACGTGAGCCATCCAACAGAAGAGATTTGTCAGGCAGACCATCCTTAAGGAGTGTGGCATGTAGACAATTGAAAGCAAGTAGTGGGAGAGGGTTTGCACGGTTTCTGTGGGTGGGGGCTCACCACCCTCGGTTTCAGAATTTAATGTGGGTGGAAGTTCATTGCCAGCAGCAAAGGATGTTTCACTTACATTCTCTCCCGGGACAGTGGTGTATTCGGACTTTTTATCCTGAAAATATTTTTTTGATTAAAATGTTATAAAATTTTTTTAAGCTATTTATATATACCTCATCTAACATTGCATCATTCACTCCTTCGTCATCATTGAGGGCGCCGTAGGAGACGGCATTTTCACCTGGTCCCAAGGCATCAGATTCTCCTCGGCCGGAAGTCTTTGGGGCTACTAATGCCCACAGGGGTATTTCCTTGAAGCTGGTTATAGTGAATGATACGCAAGCAATGAATATGAAGGTGATTATTGTGAATACTGCCTTGACGTGTCCACCAAGTCTGCGACCTATGAATTAGAAATTGAGAAATAAAAAAAAATAGTCAAATATGTAAACATTTAGCCTTTTGAAATTCTTATCAGAAAAAAAAATTTAAAAAAATTGAATAAACCGTTTTTGAAAAAAAACAATAATTAAAAAAAAAATTTTTTTTTTTAAACTCAAAAAATTTTTTTTTTTGAAAAAATAAAGAATTAATATTATTTTGTTTCTAAAAGAGCTTTCACATTAAAATTTTCAAGCCTTGAAGGGGCTTACCAGAAAATCTGATTTAAAAAACTGGTCCTATGGGAGGTATAAGTTCATCAAAAAACACCCTTCAGAAAGTTTTATCAAAATCTTAGTAGGCGTTTTTGAGATAAATGAGTTTTTCATGAAAAAT
This sequence comes from Platycheirus albimanus, assembly GCA_916050605.2. Classification (NCBI taxonomy): domain Eukaryota; kingdom Metazoa; phylum Arthropoda; class Insecta; order Diptera; family Syrphidae; genus Platycheirus; species Platycheirus albimanus. The sequence goes on from OU696696.1 coordinate 72,861,285, forward strand.
CATATGGCAGGTACCGTTAGTTTTGGAGAATGCTAATTCCAAAAACCCCTCTGTAGGGCATCATAATAATACCATGTACCAAGTTTGAAGCAAATCGGTCTAGCCGTTTTAGCTGTAGGTGCCGATACAGACGGACGGACAGACAGAATTATCGGACCCACTTTTTTAGGCTTCTCTATCATCGTAATGTAATGTTTGATTTTCCAAAAAAAAAATTTTTTTACGAATGCAGAACTTGCCTTATAGTATGTACCTATAATCTCAAGTAAAAATGGTATAAGAACTGACAAGAAATACTGGTAATACCATACCTCATGGTGTAATTTGCTAACAGTGGGTGTCTAAAATTGGCAAAACATCAATGAAGAATAAACCTTTCTCTTTTTTTTGGCAGACTGCGTGTATTCGCACATATCTAGTGTTTTGCCATAGTATTTGATGGCTTTAAATGGTCTGCCAATAAGATCCGTTTTCCAGTCTTGTAAATAGCATAAACGAGTTAATCCAAATTGAAGGATCAATGGCTGTTTAACTATTGAAGTACAACTTGCATTGGAAAAATTTAAATTGTAGGGTTTAATAACTTGTTTGAGTTGTTTTTTGATGTGATAACGTCTAATAAATCGGAACATATGGGCAGCTTGCACGAAAAAGTGTCACGGTCACAGTCACAGTCACGTTATATACATAGCTGCTTTGATAATCTAGAAGTCGATAAAGTGGGAGGGAAGGGTGTTGGGTGGTTGATGATTGTAAGTGGTGGTGGGTGTGTGTGTTTGGGGGGCGGGGGGCAGAGGGAAAATGGTGAGTGTTTGGTTAGGTGGCAAAAATTTTCAAACATAATGGGTGGTTCGTTGGTGGCTGTAGGTGGGATGGGTGTTTGGTGGTGATGTTGGGGGTGTGGGTAATTTGGTGTTGGGGGAGGCCGTAAAAGTGTAAAAAATGGCGGGTGAGTGGCTGGTGGCGAATGGTTCGATTTGGGGGGATTGGGGTGGTGGTGGGGTAATTGTCAAAAATAGTTGGGGTGGGCGGTTGACGGTTGGCGGCAGTGGTTGGTGAAGGTGGTTGTGTGGGGGGGGGGGGGGGAGGAAAATATGATCAAAAATGTTGGGTGCGTAGCTGGTGGTTGTAGGTGGAGTTGGTGGTTGTATTTGGGGGAGGATTTGGTGTTTGGGAGGGAATTGTCAAAAATAGTGGGTGGTTGTAGATAGTGTGGGTGGGTTGTGGTGGTTGTAGTTGGTGTGGGTGGTTAGTGGTGATAAGGAAGGGGGTATTTATTGTGTGGGGGAGGAAACAATTGTCAAAAATGGTGGGATGTTGGTTGGTGGTTGTATGTTGGGGTGAGCGGTTGATGTTTGAGGGGAAGGAGTGAACAAAAAATTCAAAAATGGTGGGAGAGATACAACCTACACATGAACTGTTTTGTTAACTGGTTATCACGTAAAATTATCGTCCGTAAACTGACTTTACAGACAACCAAGTTTTTTTTTGAATCGCCATAAGGAGAAGTTGTGATATTTTGTTCTTCCAAAATTTGAAATTTAGTACCCTATAAGTGTAAAAGGGTACGGACTGCTACGTGCGTCGAATATCTTCTTTTAAATCCATGATTCCACCATTTTTGTTTTGTTTTGTGAAATATGAAATTGACAAATCCTCCCAGAGTACAAATTGTCGAGAGACGTGCATAATCTGCTAGCCGTTCGGATCCGGCAGTTTATTGTTAAAATTTTGCATTCCTGAAGTGTATCAAAGCACATATCGGATATATGGATGGTTGTCTATTACAAATGCCAGGCGCGGATAAATAGCAATTTGTCATCAAGGTATAAAACTGAAGATGAATTGGTATTGAAAAGTTTCATTGGGCATTTTGATTAGACATCGATCCTAGATAAATAGTTTTGTGTATTGAAGTGATGGGTAAGCATTGGGGGCTAAGAAAGAATTTTTGTGCTGCGTTCGTCTATACTGCTAAAACCCAGGTTTTAGAAAATTCCTATCACATGGAATTTAATCTATCTGGATATAACTTGGTGCCATTATTCTTCCCTTACCATGGCCTTGCCGTCCTTATGCGAAATGATGTAGCGTACCAACTTCAACCCAAATATGGTTTGTGCTTAAACACAAACTTTAAGTTATTCATGTGGCTGTGGCTTAAATTAACGGTTTCAAAAACTCAATGCTGTCGTCTGTCGTTAAAGCATAACCCACCTTCTTTGCCACTAGCCATGAGTGGCACTTAGATTGAGAAAACCGAACAGCTTTCCGTTCTAGGTATGTGTATTACGAACCACCTTTTGTGGAATGATCACATATTTGATGTCGCCAAAAATGCCGCAAAATGCTTAGGTTTCTTAAATCGATTTAAGAAATATTTTTCCCTTTCTGATCTGGCTACAATCTACAAGCCATGCTTTGACAGGTGCTCCTGCCACTCACTTGCGCCTCCTTGCTATAATACAAAAAGAGCCTTAAAACTTATTTATTAACATTTGTTTCACTCGAACATCGTCGTAATGGTTCTTTTTTAACCTCGTTTTATCGCTATTTCCATCATAAACAGTGCTCCAGCGAAATAGCCAACTAAAAAATTCAACCGTAATACCCGCACTGCAAGGAATGCTCACCAGTTTACCCTTGAGCCTAACTTCGGACGTATAGTCAAGTACAATGATTCTTTCTTTAGCCGCACCATCCGAATGTGGAATGCTTCATCCGGCTCTGTCTTTCACCAATGTGCATTCATATGGATATATTGAATCGTTCCCTTTTTTCCTAACGCTCGCACTGTTTTTTAACATTTAAAGGGTATTCACAACCCCTTAAGTGCGCAAATTATAAAAAAAAATAAAAAAACAGAATTTGTTGAGAGTGTAGGTACCTTGGCTCCCCGGAGCTATTCGTGCCACAGTATTTATTTTTTACATTGAATTCTTGAAAACTTAAAAAAATTGTTACTTTAAGTCGCCCCATATAGATCAACTTTGGAAGGGGTTTCAAGTCGTGCCCAGATATCAAAACACAGAACTTTTCAGCGGGAGAAGTGAGACTTAAAAAAATAGACTTTAGGGCTACCCCTGGGGTGGTACTTCAGGGCCCAATGAACAAAACTACTTATTAAAATTTTTTGTAACTAAACTCTACAAATATTTTAAGGACTTTATATAGTTTGTCTTATTTTACTTTTAAAAGTGTTACTAAAAAAAATATTAACTCACCTATTGAAGTTGCATCCCAGTTGATGCCTCCCATTGAGTATCCCATAAATCCACCTAATCCAGCCATTATGGTAAAAGTAGAAAGTCCCTTAGCATGGTCCTCTTAAAGATGCTCAAAAAAATTAACTTAATTTTGAATAAATCTAAAAGTTCTTACCTGGCACACAAACATCCAATAAATATGCCCTCGCTGGACTCTGACAAGCATCTGCATCGAAATCCAACAGCACCGTTCCCAATATCGTGAAGAATATCCCCCAAGGATGTGCTGTTTTCTGCACAACCTGCACATCAGTATCCGAAGCCGATGCCCGATGAGGCGAAACATTAATATTGTTATGGGTTTGATTTGAAGTCAAATTCATTCCAGCAATCTGCAAGTGCGGATCCACATCGCCAAAGGTGTATCCCAAATCCTCACCATTCGGTACAAGCAATAATCCTGTGGACATAAACAAAATCATTCCGTTTGATTACATCAAAATGATAGCTTCAAATTGCCATTCATCGTCCTCCATACCCATTAGAACGCCAATTGAAAGGAGGATAATGAAAGGTCGCCTTCGTCCCATATTCAGTTTACAACGGTCACTCAGTGATCCCAGAATGGGACACACAAAGAATCCAACTAAGGGGGAGAGCGCCCACACCAAAGTCATGTGTTGATGTTCGACCCCGATTTTCAAAAGGGTTGGGGATACAAAAGCTGTTTCGGCGGCATACGAGAACTCAATACCCATGACTGCTGCTGAAACTCGGACAAGTTCCCGACGACTCTTGTGTCTGGAAGTGAGAAATAAAAAGAGAATGTGCCAAGGGCGGATTAGTCGTTCGGATATTATTGTCGTGTTTTGTGTAGTAGTACGGGACGGGACGGGGTTAGGGTAGTTTACTTAATTTCAATCAATTGTTGCTTCGCAAATTGGAAGGAACGACTGGATTTTGTGGGATTATTTTTGTCATGATTGTCCGTTTGTTTTATTCCTTTCTCTGATTCTAGTTGCGATGAATGTGTTATTTTATGAACAACTTGGTCTAAAGTATATAATTTAATGTGTTGATTGGTAGTAATTTGGTCAAGACAATATTTCAATTTTAAATCGATTGTTAGCTTAAATCTTTTTTTTCTGAAAGAACATTAATGAGAATTTAATTCACACTTTATTGATTTAAAAACCCTTCTGACTATATTGAAGCATAATTTGGTATTGGAAGCAGAGCTAGAAAAACTACAATGACTTGCAACGACGTCGACGTGCATAACGAGATGCATGTCTTCCTCTCAACTTTATTATGGGACTAGTCCCAATCCTAATATTTTTGCGGGTGGCAATGGTACAGTATGTAGTGCTTGGTTGCTAACCTAGAGCTGCGAGTTCAAGCCACAGCCTTGTAAATTTCCTCGAATATGGAAAGAATCATTCATATGACATCGCCAACTTACTTACTTACTTACTTAAGGTGGTGCAGTCCATTGTGGACCACGGCCTCAACCAACAATCCTCGCCAGCTAGGTCGGGCCCTAGCCAGTGGCCTCCAGTTTCGCACACCAAGTTGGTTGAGGTCGTTCTCCACTTGATTGCGCCACCTTAGATGAGGTCTTCGAGAACTGTGTCGGCCCTCCGGGTTGGAATTGAAGACTCGTCGGGCAGGAGCGTTTTCGTCCATACGCTCCACATGGCCCAGCCATCTAAGTCGCTGTATTTTCAGCTTCAACCAAGTCAATATCACTTTATAGCCCATACAGTTCGCCATTGAATCTTCTCCTCCAAACTTCATTGATACATAGAGGACCGAATATCACCCGAAGAATCTTTCTCTCAAAGCACCCCAGCCTGTATTCATCCGATTGTGTCAGTGTCCACGCTTCTGCCCCATACAGCAGGACTGGGATGATAAGGGTGTTGTAAAGGGTCTCCTTTGTACTTTTAGAGAAGTCTTTGCTACTAAGATGCCTTCTTAGCCCGAAGAAACAGCGATTGACAACCTCAAAGTTATATCTGTCCATTGACATGAATGAACCTTAAACCGACATGTGGAAGCTTTTTAAATGATTTTATTTTTTAGTAAAACTTGCCTGAAAAAGCATTAAAAACCAGTGCCCCACGCTCCTAGTTTATGTTTATTTTCCCCGGGGAGTAGAGATTTGTGTGTCGGACTGTGACGATGCCGAGAGTTCGGGGTATGATCCCTGACTCAACCTAAGCTTTTTTTTTTTAGGTACGTTCTCTTGCGAGTAAGTAACAAATTCTCCAAGAGTAAATCTTATTAATAAAAAGAGCTTCTCTGCTCGCTGTAGGTCCCTTCGATTCCTGCAGAATATCAGCACACTCACAGAGGAATGGTTGAGAGTGTAAGTTACAGGCCCCCATTGGAGCTGTTGTACAAACAGTTTTTCTACTCTCACAGAATATCTTAAAGTTTTGGACCCAGAGTGGAGCACCAAATAATATTCTTTAGAAAATCATACCGGATGGCACTGTAGGAATCATCTACATACCGTAGTGGCTGAGCTGCATAAGCTCTTCCTAATCCCCATTCTATGTATCCATCTAAATGGATATCAGAATACATACATAATTCAGTTTAGAACGGTGATCCAAAAAACAAATCCTGATCATCCCGCTGCAATTGAAATTAAGAATACTTTTTATCGCAGCCGCAGGTAAAAAAGCTCTACGCTCACTTCGTAGATCTGTCGGCAGCGTTTGAATGAATTGACAGATGCGTATTTTTTATTTTTATAAATTTTCTGTCATGGGATCAATAAATCGTTTTACAACAGCAACAGTTTGGGATGGAAAAGGTGCATCTAACATCTTAAGGAGCCAAGCAGGGATGTGTGCTTTTAGTTCTATTCTTTTTGTTTTATATGCCCTTAAATGATCTTCAAGATGAACTGCCAAATGATCTTAAATATTGAACGATGGCGATGCGACAGATTTTTTTTTTTAAATATAAAGTTTTAAATGGTGCTACAAAATCAACAAATATCTATGTATAATTATTGTGGACAGATTGTTTTTGACAATAAGAATACATCATACAAGAATTATAACTGTCACTGATGCAGTATCAAACAAAAATATGTATGTTTTTGTCCCAAAAATGAGCAACCTTTTCATGCGAAAACTGACTTCAGTCCGAAAATACATTTTCCAGAATAGGTTTGGGTTTCCTTACTAACAAGACTCTTCAAAAACATTTTCAAGATGAAAAGATACTGTAATTTTGTGTGTACCGAACCGAAGTTCGGTACCATTTCCTAAATAATTTTATCCAAATATTGAAAGCAAGATGTGAACCTTTCCAAATGCTTAAGTCTTTCCCAGACCGAATCAAGCCTTTGTTATTGTTATTTCAAGTGGGGTGAGGAACTTACAAAATTTTTTTTATTTCTTAAGAATAAATTTCTAGAAATTTCTTGTTCTTATCAGGACCTGTCAACTACTACCTTCCTGACAAGTCAAAAAATATGGTCTAAGGACATTAATATTTTGGAAATTCATTTATTCCGCCTGGCTCTTTTACTAATATAGTCGTTAGATCAAGATTGAAGATGCATTACCCTAGTTTTTTTTTCATTCGATTTTGTTTTCATCAGAGATAACATTGCGTCCCAGATCAAAAGCCATATAATTAAAGCGTAGGGAGGAAGAAGGTAAGTGACATTTTTGCCTTTTTCTAAATTTTTCCAAGAATTAAGATGTCACGTGAAAACTTAAATTTCTCTGATCTTCTTCACTCTACGATAGAAGATTTAGCCTTTTAATTTTTAGTACAAAGGTTTTTAATATTGAAAACAAATTCGAAATATTCAATTATAAGAATGAGTTAATGTCACTTAACTCCTTTTTGCATTAAAATATAAAAATTGAAACAAGTTTGATTGATGCATGAAGGGGTTAAGTGCATACTTGTACCTCCTTGATGCAAACAAATTATAATCAAAGTAAAATGGTTTTTTTTGAAGAAGAAGTTAAATGTTTATTTACGTCCTTCATGCAACTTCAGGAAGCAAGCACTGAAAAAGATGTAGAGTTCGAAATGCCCACTTTAGAGTTCTGGGTAACTTATTATCAATTTGTTATTCTCTTGCAAAATCTTTTGTCCCCCCTTTTCATTTTTTTTAACTTGTTAGTTTAAAACGAGAAGAAAGTAAGTTCAATCTTATTTTATTGTACAAGAAATGTTGAATTATTATAATTAAAATATTTTATTTGAATCTCACAAATACATTTTGAGGCGAAAACAATACATAACCTTAAAGGCAAGTGCAAATGCAAATATAGTTTGCAAACCCTTTACCTTTAAAAAAATTAAACTCTATTCAGCTAGCCATATGCGAGAGACCATAAGTTTTGTATTACTTTACACATTAACCGCTTGAAATTGCATGTTAACCGCAAACCTCACATACGAAGACTATGCATACGAAGAAAATAGCAAAACGCATTTATCATTGATGAATCGAATTGCGTTTTAATGAAAGAACGCCTTATATGGTGCGTGTACCTATTAAGCTAGATTTAGGTTACATAACGTAGGTAGATGCAGGAGGATGAATAAAAATCAAAACGTGATAAAGAAATAAAATTATTTTTTCCAACAACTTAATAATAAAGCTACATTCTTGGCCCATTAAATTATATGCGTTTTATTTCTTCTTGAAAACCACACGTCTAAAGACGTCTGCACGCCTCAATATCTGCGGACAAAATATCCGGGTCAAAATATCCGCGACATAATACAGTGCTAGCGCCCAGCATTACAATGACCTATGCAACCCCCCTGCATGGACAGGACTTGGGGTAGGTGCGAGGTTGGGTGTATGCGTGGATATTTTTTTTCCGCGGATATTTTATCCTCGGATATTTTGTCCCGGATATTTTGACCCGGATATTTTGTCCGCGGATATTGAGGCGTGTCACCCTAAAGACGACCCGACCACACCTACTAGGTGTAATTTTGTAATTGAAAAGAATTCAACAATTCTGTCTGTCTGTCCGTCTGTCTCTCTGTATCGTCACCTACAGCCTAAGCCAGACCGATTTGCTTCAAACTTGGCACATAGTATTATTATGACGTCATACAGAGGGTTTTTGGAATTAGCATTCTAGCTCCAAAAATAACGGCACCTGCCATACAATCTTGAAGACAAAAATTGATTTTCTCAAAAACGGCTCTAACGATTTTGATAAAACTTTCAGAATGCTATTTTTGCAAGACAATCTATCTTTTGGTTTGAAATTTTTTTTTCAAAATTTGTCTAATAACGGTACCTCTCATAGAACCAGTATTTTCAAATCAATTTTTCTCGTAAACTATACATTCGATTTCAATAGAATTTTGGCCACAAGAAGTTATTCATAATTTTATTAATATAGCATTTCAATATTTTGAAACACTTTTTTTTTGATTTTTTATAATTTTTTCAAAAAAATTTTTGGTTTTCGAAATATGTTGGAAATGGGTACATTGATTTTTTTTTAAAATTATTTTTCAAATGTAAACTACAGATTGCCATATATTTGCATACTCAAATAAATTTTAAAATATTTTTGAAAAAGTTTTTCAAAAATAACCTTTTAAAAAAAAAACTGGTCCAACGATTTTCAATATTTTTTTTTCCTAAATTGCCGTATAGCTTTGAAATTTTATTGCATACTTAGTTTTTCCGAGAAAACTCTTAAACTAATTTAAAAAATAAAAGAATTTTCGAAATTATTTAATTTTTTTTTAATATCCATATATGCAGCCACTACGCAATTCCTTATCATAAGAGCAAGTTCGTGCGACCCAGTCGTGCATTTTATTTATGAAAAACTCATTTATCTCAAAAACTGAATAGTGTTTTCTGTGAAAATTTAATGTTTTGGTTAGAAAAGATTTTTTAGGAAAAGTCTTAAAACGGTACCTCCCATAAGACCGATTTTTTGAAATCAGATTGGACGAATTTCGACGATTTTTTTTTAAATTGAAATTTTGTTTTAATTTTTTGTTTTTTAATTTTATTTTTCTGATAAAAACTACAAAGTGCTAGAGTTGGCATACTCAAAAAAAATTTGGAATATATTTTCGAAAAGTTTTTCAAAAAAAAGTGTTTTTTGACAAAAAACTGGTCCAACAATTTTGAAAAAAAAAATTCTTAAAATTCTAAACTGTAAACAAAATCAGATCTTAATTCATATTTTCCGAAAAACATTTTAAGTGATCAATAATATTTCATATCATTTTTTCCCTTCGTTTTTTCCAAAATCTCAAACCCCAAGACCACTGTCACCATATAAGAGCAAGTTCGTCCGATTAAGCCGTGCACTTTATTTCTTAAACTGTTCGAATGATTTCGATTTCTTCCTAAGCAAAACGAAGTGGTTTTTTTTATTTTTTTCCGGAAAACTTTTCGAACATTAATAAATTAATGTTTTTAATCATGCAAAATACAATCATACAAGATACAAAATTGATAAGAATCAAGAATCATTTTTAAAATGAGTTTCAAAAGTATAAAAAAAGATTGTCGCATTTTTTTTCGTATTCTTCCAGGGCAACAGCATCCAAGTTTATCTGAAACTCTGCCCAAGAAACCACACCAACATTCAAAAAGCTGTGAAGTAGAAAAAGAAGGAATCGTATCTCCCGAAGATTGTACCTTTTTACGTATATGGGTAGGGTATGCTTACTTACTTAAGGTGGTATGTGCTCCGTTGGGTGCTTTATTTATAGCTGAAGCTCCATCGTTACTCTGCCCAAACCAAAACGAACAGTTGATATCAATTCTCAAAAGAAATTTAATTGTTGTTGTTTCCAACTCCTCACCAGAGGTGTCTGCTACGAACAAAAACCAAGCAGTCCTCTCGGAGATTTCGTAAGGGATACAAATATCTCGAACTGATCAATAAGGATCAACCCTTGGGTTTTAATTCACGTGCTTAGTAATAAACCATATTGAAAGATTGTGACAAATGTCAAGTATTTTATTTTTGAAGTTTTTGGTGATGAACAAGAGGGTTTGAGCAGAACACTTCAAAAATATTGTTTCGAATCTTCGTCTCGTTCTCTTTGTAGAATGTTGAATCCCGAGAAATTTATTCGGTATTGCAAATAAATCAAATGACTTTTAGTTTGCGGCTTTGGGTGTTAATTTGAAAAACTCATCTAGAAAATGTTGAGCCGCCCATCAAATTTGTAAATTTCTTTCTAACAAAAACTATCTCTTTTTGGGTATAGAATTGTGTAATCAGGATTTATATTTTTCAACTGCAATGCGAAGAAAAGAATGCTCACTGAAAAACATCCTTTCTGGTTCACATTGAAAATATCTTTGGTCCTCGTAACCCCCAAATGAAGTCTCGGATCCGCCACTGAATACTCACATTTTGTTTAATAAATTCCAAATTTTTGTTTTCAAAATGTTGTTTCAAAAATAAAAACATTTTGGGTGTATGTTCTTATCATAAAAGAACATATTTTGAACCACTTGGTTATCTCATAAAACGAACAATATACCACTAAGTTTATCATTCTTATCAAAAACCAAATTTTAACACATGTTCACCTGGCCATCAACTGGGTTGATAGTATTCCCACTTTTCTTTGGCCACATGTTGTCTACGAATTCCACAATATATTGGATCAATAAAAACAAACAAAAAATGCCACTAAACCAGATCGATTTCAAAACATAAAAAGAAAAAAAAAAAAAAAACATGAATAACCCCCATCTATTGCCTTCCAATTCCAACGCAACGTTCCAATAATGTTTTTCAAAAGACCCGTATAATTTATCAAGCTCTTCCATGAAATGTTGTGTTCCTTACCTGTAAATGTGAGAATAATCCTCACCCACAGCCGTATTGCCCTTCATCTGATCGGAGGCAGCTGTTTTAGCCATTTCGACAAGACTTTCGGGATGCTGTTCCCGGAAACTAGCAAAACGCTCCCGTATCCCATCACGCCATTCATGCAGCCTTCCCGACCATCCCTGATATTCATGCAGTTTTTCCATGCTTCTTCTTGTTTTTAAAAAAAAGTCCCCAAAATTTCACACTTTAAATTTAATAATACTATATTTTAAATATTTCTCCACCACAACATTCGACAGGGGGCAACAAAAAAAAACCCTTTTAACTTTAACTTTTCGAAACAACCTTCCCACCACGATGCTTGCAAAGGTCGATTTTATAATTTAATTAGGCCCGAGCCACAGAGCCCGATACATGATTTAACTATTTATTTTCTTCTGCACACGCAAAATGTTCGCAATTTTCAAATTTTATCCCTAATTAAGTTTCTGGAACTTTTTCTTCTCAATATTCTCAAACAATACGATACACACTGTGACACTATATGAGTCTGTCTGTCTGTCTCCCCGGGGAGATTAAATGCAATCCCGAGGACCGAAGACCGCACCGTAACGTTTTCGTAGGTCTTCGTTTTTGTTGGAATCCGTTTCGTTTGTCGTTTTTAGTCACTGCCGCCTTATTGGGATGGATGCTTGTTGGGAGCTAGCTGGTCTAGCTTTTGAAACGAACTGATTGATAGTTCCAATGTTGGATGTTGGTTTGCCTATGCAATTTTCTTGGAGCTGGGAATTATTGCGGCTTGCTTTATTGTCTTTGGATTCCGAACGACAAGAGCATGCGTTGGATGGACTCTGGGACTGTTTTTTGTGGTGGTTATTTTGTTTCAATTTCAGAACAGCTGATAGCAGCAGCTTAAATGGGAAACAAATGGAAATGTTTGTGTTTCGTTTTTTTTTCCGAAAGAGTGGGTAAAGATAAGGTATAGATACAAAAGTATCTGGTTGCCTTTTGCCTTTTTACCACGAGAATGACATTGATCTACAGGTCGGTTAGTCTTTTTGAGGTAAAGCAGTGAAAGTGTGCAAATGTTCATTTTATCAAGTCTTGTGTTAAAACATTTTGGCGGCATAAAAACAAGGGTGATAGGGTGCATTGCGTTGAATGTTTTTATTTTTATTTTATTCAAAAGAAATACAAAACACGGTTTTTATTTGATTTGAGAATGTATCTATTCTTTTTGATTTGGAGATAAGTTTGTAAAGGCGTTTAAACTGGTTTCTTTTAGAAATCTTTGAAATAATCTTATCGATGAAAAATTAATAATTACATTTTAATCCTGATCACAATTTCTATTCAAATCCCAAAGTAGGTACACATGCAGATTTGTACATATGGCACCATACAGGGTGTTTCCTTATTGGATGGCATTTTTTTTGTTGGGATATGATTTATGGACATGTAAGTAAGGATCCACCTTGTTTTTTTTTTTTAAATCACGTAAAAATCAAAAAATTGGCCTGATGCGGGATTTTTCCAGTATCGTACAATCCATGCAGTTTTCTTGCATTCTTTTATTAATTTTTTTAATAACGCTTATAAGACAAAAATAGTAAAATCGAATGATTACTGCGCAGATTTACTAGACAAGAGAGCTGAACGTTAAAATTGAGCACAACGCACAAGTATGAATAACGGAAGAGGATTAGAAACATTTTAAATCTGAACACTCAAACAAAATGTCGAGTTTATATCAGCTTTGTTAAACAAAATTATATTTTTTCTTGAAATTGAGCTTAAGGGTACTGTAAAGTCAAACTTTTTTAAATTCTCTGTAAGTGATGTCGAAATTGGCGATATACACAAAAAAGAAGATTTATAAATCATTTCAAAATGATCATCCAATTCGAAAACACCCTGTATAATTTTTAAAAATAAAGTCTACTACTGGATCGCACCAACTTGCTCTAATAAGACATTGGTCTTGGCTTGAGATTTTGAAAAAAAAAATTATTTTTCGAAACTCTTATTCTTTGGATGAATTTCAATTTATGGTAGTAAAATTGTCAAAATTTGTGGATTGGTTTCTTAGAATAAAAACATTTTTTGGAGAACATTTTTCAAAAAGAAATGAAATTGCCCCAATACATAGGTATTCTGCATTTATCATATAGGTAACTACTTATTATTTTTGAAAAAGTTAATGACCTGTTTTCAAAATATTAAATTATGAAGAGAAATCTTTTTGAAAAAACGTCTTCGAAAAAGCCGAAAGCAAAAAAAAAAAAAACCCGTCCTATGTAAGGTACCGTTCTTAGCAATTCTTGGTAACTTTGTTTCCAGCCATTTGATAGGTCATACGGTCATACATAAAAAGCTAAACTAATCAAAATCGTTTGAGTCATTTTCGAGAAAAAATGAGCTTCAACATAACTATAGTTGCAGGTACCGTTGGTTTTCGAGCTGCAAAAAAAATCAATTTCCCTTCTGTACAATACCTTAAAAACTCGATATACCTTGTTTGAAAGAATTAAGCACACCCATTTGGGCTTTTGTAGGTGTCTTTAGGTACATACATATAGTCAGACGGAAAGGCAAACAAATAAGACAGACAGACGGACAGATTTTTTTGACCAACTTTTTTGGTCCTCGCTATCATGCATCGTTCAAACATTTTTTTCCGACGAACTTGCAGTTTATGTATATTCGCATGTAAAAATTCATTTCAATTATTGACTTCTAAAGGAATACTTTTGATACCTTGGGTTTCACTATTTCAATTTTCATAAGGATCTCTAGTTGAGAGTTGAGACTAAAGAAATGTATAGCCTATGAAACTCACAGATAATGTATAGCTTTCTTTTAATTAAAGAATTTTAAAAACGGTAAAGTAGCTTAGGAGCGCAAGCCTTACAAATAAACGCACTTACTTTTCACATTTTTACTATAAGGCAAGTTATGCATTCGTAAAAAGAAATAATCTAACAATCAAACATGACATTACTATGATAGAGAAGTCGTAAAAATTGGGACCGACAATTCTGTTCGTCTGTCCATCCGGCTGTATCGGCACCTACAGCCTTAACGGCTGGACCTATTTGCTTCAAACTTGGTACATAGTATTATTATGACGTCCTACAGAGGGGTTTTTGGAATTAGCATTCTAGCTCTAAAACTAACGGTACCTGCCATAAGATTTTTAGGGGAAAATTGATTTTTATCAAAAACGGCTCCTACGATTTTGATAAAACATTCTGAATAATGTTTTCTGTGCAAACTTTATGTTTTGTTCGGAATATATTTTTCAGGAAAAGTCTTATAACGGTACGTCCCATTTAAAATTTAGATGTCATCTTTTGGGCGGTTTTATGGCCGAATTAATAAAATTGTTTACAAAAATTTCCGTTATTATCATTTGTAGCCAAAAACTTAATTGCAGTTTTCATCAAAACATTTTATGTAGGTATCTATATTACATACAAAGTTTAATAAAAATCGGCGGAATTTTTTTTTTTTTGATTAAATTAGAAAAAACTATATAATTTGGCCAAAACCTAGTGGCTTTTTGTATGGGAGCCACCATTTAAAAAAGAATAACTGACAAAAATGCAATGTCATCTGATACAGAGTTGGAAGAAACTATACCAAACAAAGTTTGTTTGAATTCGATATAACCGTTGACAACTTATGGCCATTTGAAAAAAAAAGACGTTAAGACCAGATCTGCGTTATTAGCATTTTTTGCAAAAACTAAAAACGCAGTTCTATTAAGAACACTAAAAGAATATAACACACGAAGTTTAATCAAAATCGTTAAAGCCGTTTTTGAAGAAATTAGAAAAAAACAAAAAAAGTTGGCTAAGACTGAACGGCTCGTTGTATGGGGGCTACCATTTAGAAAGGCTTCACTGAAAAATGTACAAAGCCAACCTATAGAACGCTTAAAAAAACAATCCCAAAGGAAGTTTGAGTCAATTCAATCAAGCCGTTGCGAACTTATTTCCATTTGAAAAAAAGCCATTTAAACCTGATTTTCGTTACGACCATTTGAGCCAAAAACGAAAAACGCAGTTTTGTTAGAAATGCTTAAAGTAAGCTAAATTTTGAGTTTAATCAAAATCGTTAGAGCCGTTTTCGAGAAAATCCAAATTGAAAAAAAAACCGTTATTAGAAAGGTACCAGTTTGAGCCGGGCTGAAACGAAATAAAAAAAACCTCGACAACCATTTTTCTTCAAACTACTATATATCAAGTTTGAAGAAAATCCGTCAAGCCGTTTAGGCTGTGGCTGGACGTGAAAAAGCGCACAGACGCACATCCGCACACCCGCACAGACAGACCGACGTACGGTAGGTATGGCAAAAACCACTTTTTTGGGCTTCTTTTTCATCGTAATGTCATGTTTGATTAAAACCTCGATTCTTTTTTTCTGCACGAAACCAATACTTGCCCTAAAAAAAGACAATACACTATTATTAAAGATAATTTATTTACTGTATGTATGTATGTATGTATGTATGTACGTTATGTTCAAATCGATCTGCAAGCTTATAGTTGAATGTCACTGAGCTCATAGTAACTGCCCTGGCAGCAAAAAGTCTCAAATTTAGGCGTGGCACACGCCTTTTTTATTACGCCAGCAGTTATTGAACATGGGCCACACAAAATTAATTTTATTGAATTTCTTCCTGTCTGCTAAAGAAGAATTGTGTTTCTGAAACTGGAACAGCGGCTGGCTGCGAGAGGCGCACGCATTCACATACAAAATATAGGGAATAGGGTATCCAATAGTTCGTTGAAAACGTACTCTAGCTCTCCCTTATGATTAATTTTTTTTTTATTTTGAAATATATTAAAAATCAAATAAATTTTATTGAAATAAATTCCAATAAATACTACGAATAAATATTGCTTTACAGTGGAACAAATCTTATAAATGGGCTACAAAAAATTCAGCTTGAAGGTTTTATAATTTTTTTCTTCTAAACCATCTACATTATGGTCCCTTTCACTTAAAAGAATATATATAAAAATCCACCCATCCTAACTCTAGAAATAAGGTCACACACAAAAATTAAATTGATTTTTATATATATAGATTATATTTCGAAAGCCAATAATTGTTTTTAAATAATTATTAAAAATCGAAAAAAAAGTTTTTAAGAATTTTTAAGTTATATCAATAGGGTTATAATATAAATGACTTCCTTTGTCCAAAGTTTTATTGAAATCAGATTTTTAGTTCACGAGAAAACTTGATATGAACATTTCAGTTCCTTGAGAGGCACCTAAAAAATATTTTCTACAAAAATATAGACTGTCTTTAAAGATATCATTCTGAAAGTTTTATCAAAATCGATGAATCTGTTTTGGCTCTAGAGGGTCGAACCGACAAACAGATAAACAGACATACGGACGGAAATTCCAGGCCGACTTTTTTCGACTTCTCCATCATTTTAGCTTCTTCGTTGCTATTTCTGTTCAAGTTATCTCTTAAGTCTGTTCTATTCCAAAGCTTTTCGAACAAGTAGTTTATGATATTATAACGTTTTTCTGCAAAAATCTAATCTGAAATCAACAACATGGCTTCATACAGAAGTGGTCTACATGTCTAACTTATTAACCTTTATGCACAAGTGCTCAAGGGCATAAGAGAGTAGACATGAGCTGGATTGTATCTACACACACTTCTCAAAAGCTTTTGACCAACTCTCATATGAAATCATCATATTTAAAGCTCTAGGTTTCCCTGTAGGATTTGTTAATTGGATATACTCATATCTCCGAAACAGACAATACATAGTTAAGTTCAGAAATTCGTTTTCGAACCCTTTCCAAGCAAAATCAGCAGTCCCAGAAGGCAGCCATCTTGGTCCGTTTTTGTTTTTACTCGCTATCAATGAAGTCACTTCGTGCATTCATTCTAGTGAGATTCTTGTTTTCGCTGATGATATGAACATTTTCAAATCTATTAACTCAGCTAATGACCGCGTCGCATTGCAAGCCGACATCAACAGATTTGCTATCTGGTGTAAGAAGAATTTTTTAAGGCCCAACCATAATACGCGAAAGAAAAAGTAAACAAGTGTCAAAACCGAACGAAAAGTTTCCTTCCGATTTGTAAAGTACATCAGTTGCCCATAATAGCCTTTAAAATAAGAAGAAAGAAAGAAGAAGAATACCCTTTAGAAAAAAAGGAATGTCAGATTTTTGTACGTAATGTACGACTCAAAGCGTACATTACGTACGAAAAGGCAAGTGAACGAAACTTGCCGAAACTGAACAAAAAGTCATTTCGGGTTGGGTATACAAATCACATGTATTTTTACTGTTTCGTAAGTCAACGTACGTACCATTCTTCAATTATGGTCAGCCCTTTAAGCCTGAATCCGGCGAAATGTCAGACAATGACATTTTCAAATACACTACTATTACATTTCGCAACAAATTTTGCATCGTGTTTTTAGTTTTAAACTTTAGCCCGGACTTGAGTTTCACGGAACACATCAACTTTATTGTTAAAACATCGAGAGCTACAGTACGTTTGCAATGAACTGTTGGATACCCTATTCCCTATATTTTTTTGTGTGTATGTGTTCGCCTCCCGCAGCCAGCCGATGTTCCAGCTTCAGAAACAAAATTCTTCTTTAGCAGACAGCTGGCACAATAAAAAAAAGTGGCAAAATTAAGACTTTTTATTGCCAAGGCAATTAGTATGAGCTCAGTGACATTCAATTTTATTCTTGCAGATTGATTTGAACAAAAGAAAACAAAACTTAAATTTGTAAAAAAATAGATTTTGAATGGAAATAGCAATTATAGTGAATTAGGACAATAGGTCAAAACCAGACTATATAAATAATAAATTCGATAAAAATCCAAACTAAATATTTACAACTTATAAATGCTCACCTCAAATATGAAAAAAATAAAAGCCGGTATATGTATAAAAATTAATGTACATAATGTTTTTACTTGCGATTATAGGTACTATAAGGCAAGTTATGCATTCGTAAAAAAAAAAAATTTTTTAGGACAATCAAACATAACATTACGATGATAGAGAAGCCTAAAAAGGTGGGTCCGACAATTCTGTCTGTCTGTCTGTCCGTCTGTCTGTATCGGCACCTACAGCCTAAACGGCTGGACCGATTTGCTTCAAACTTGGTACACAGTATTATTATGGCGTCCTACAGAGGGATTTTTGGAATTAGCCTTCTACCTCTAAAACTAACGGTACCTGCCATATTATTTTTTCATTTATCTCAAAAACAGCTCCTACGATTTTGATAAAACTTTCTGAATAGTATTTTTTAAGTAAACTTTATGTTTTGGCTGGAACAGATTTTTCAGGAAAAGTCTTATAACGGTTTTTTTAAATCAGATTTTCTCGTAAACCACTTCACGGATTTCGATGAAAATTTTAATATAAAAGCTCTGTTATAAGCGAAATAATATGAATTCTTTAATTTTCAAAAAAAATTTTTTTTTTTTTTTTTTAAAGTTAATTTTTTTTTTGACTTTTGGTTTTTTCAAAAACGGTTTGTTCAAAATTAAAAAAAAAAAATTTCTGATAAGAACTTTAAACCGCTAGATTTTGAAATAAATTTGGAATATGTTTCCGAAAAGTTTAAAAAAAACCGTTTTTTGAAAAAAACAGCTCCAACGATTTTGAAAAAGAAATTCCTTAAAATTCAAAAAAGTAAAAGGAATTTAATGGCTTACTTAATTTTCTCCCAAAAACGATTTTACGTTGATTTTTAAATGATTAATAAAATTTCATATGATTTTTTTATTGCTTTTTTTCCAAAATCTCAAGCTCCAAGACCACTGTAACACATTAGAGCAAGTTCGTGCGACCTAGTCGTGCACCTTTTTTTTTGGAATTATGTTATGGATTCCCACCCATATAACTGAACTCAATCTTTCCGTAAATCTTTGGTATTGTTCCATAGTGTTTCTGTCCTGCGTGTCTTTCTTCGCTTTGTGGCCAAACTACATTTTCGACTTTGATTGATTATAAAGCTAAGAAAGACACGCCGGCCGGGCCCATGAAAAAATTCTATTAAATTAAAACTAAACTCAGAAACCACACCTCTAATTTAAACACTTATTTTTACTTTGAAAAGTTGTAGTTTGCGGATGGCTTCAGGGCTTCTAAATATTTTTTGCAAGACTTAGCTGTTTGTAGGGTGAAATAGGTTAAAATCAATAAGTTGGTATTCCGATTTTAAAAATTCTTACTGTGTTTTCTTAAAAAAAAAAAAAAACTTTACTGTGATAATCTTTCAGAGCACCCAAAAGATGGCATAAACTGTTTAAATACTAAAGGTTTTTTAGCAGTAGTTTTTTTTTTTTTTTTTTTTCAAAAATGACTTCAAAAATTTTGATTTATTTTTAGGTATTTTTTGGAAGTATTTCATTGATAACTGCGTTCTTTAGTTTTGGCTAAAAATACAAATAGCGGACATCTGTTTATAAACTACTTAATTTAATTTGTGGTCCTAGTATAATGAAATAACTGTGAAATTTACTTATCTGGTAACACTGTCAATATGCTCAAAATGCGTTACATAAACCATTGCATATATAAACTATAGTATTCCGACTTGAGGTGCGCCATCTATCGACGAAAAACTAAGCTCTAGAATGCCATGGGAAGCAACAACAACAATTTCCACCATTTTAATTGTTGTTGTTGCTTCCCATGTTATTCTAGAGCTTAGTTTTTCGTCGATAGATTGCGCACCTCAAGTGGTAGTACTATAGTTTATATATACAATGCATAAACACTTCTTAAACAAATAATTTGAACTTCTTTGCTCGGAAACTGTCTCATCTGTATCATCGTGTTATTGCCCCCACAGATCAAGTACGTGTGACCCTCCATTCAATATTAATTATTACTCACATTCAGAGTAAATGTAATTTTGGTTCAGTATGAAAAATGTAAACTAATGATCGCATTGAAGTTAAAAGAAAATTTACAGCAATTGTCCATTTTGCAATCTATAGTACACTCGGGCGTATGCGTACTTTTTGTACATTTCCAGACAGGCAGACAGAATTCTCTGACTCACCTTTTTTAACTTTCCTATCATTGTAATGTAATGTTTGATTGTAAGAATTTTTTAATCAATGCATAATTGTTGCAAGTTAAAACGTCAAATTTGAAGTATAGCAAACCCTCATCGTGGAAGCAAAACAAAAATGTTTGATAACATGATGTCATCTTGTTTTTTTTTTGTTTAACTTTATGTAGTTTGTTGACGTTAGTGCTTTTGAAACATAGTCCACGTCCTGCTCACTATTTCTCTGTTAAAATGTCAGGCCTTGTTTTTTTACAAGATATTATTTTGCTGAAGATCGTCTTGCACGAAGCAATTGATAAGTACATTTTTAAAAATAATAAAAATGCGCCATCGCGTTCGTGGCTAATTAAAGATATCAAAATGACTTAAACACGGAAATGAGGCACACAAAATTTAGCGATAACATATAACCTTGGCATAAATATATTTTTGCGGATAAGAAGCGATAAGATGCAATTTAATATTTTTTTGGACCCAGCATCAAGGTCGTGTGTGAACTATTTTTTTAATGATATCGCAAAAAATATGCAATAAAGCATCGATTACTTCAATTAGCCGAGGGCAACAAGATTAATTTCATACAGGGTGGTTGATAATAATATGCGCTGCGAAAATAACTACGTTTTAATTTTGTTTCGATGTTTTTAATTTCTTATCTTATACAGATTGTTTTTAAGATATAATGACACAGCTCTAAGTCGGATCGTATGTCATTTCATTTCCGTCGAGTGGCAAACCTGCGTACGCAGATAAAATGTAATTAAAAAAACTTTTTGTAGACACAAAGCAGCCATTTCTTCATTTCTAACTAAATGTTCAACGTTGACACACTGACGTTACAAGAACATTGCGTCAATGCACCGCCAACGTTCACCGGTTCACTGCTTACTACATTTTCGATAACACGAATGACAAGAATGTTTGAATGTTGTCTTAGATTTCGTATATACATATGTGCAACGTTGACACGCAAGATGCAAAACGTTGACGATCACACGACTTCACCACTTTGGAAACTTTGATCGTTGACATTGAGCTGAAACCGCACTGACATGAACTCGAGTTTCTGATTGTAGATAAAAGGAAATTAAAAGATAGCAAAAAGAAACATCTGGGAAACTAATCAAAGTCAAATGAAGTAAAAATTATCGATTCAACATAGTCCATTTGAACGTTGTTCTAGGTAAGTTCCCATTTGAGTTCTTCCGTCTCCATAGGACACGAGTGCTGTTCAATTGATCACCCAAAAACTTATCAACCATCCAATTATTAATCTTAACGTTTTTTTTTTTTTAAGACTATGCATTAAGATTGATCATTAGTATTTACGATATTAAATAACATCGAAAACAATTAAAAAACATAAGCGAGAGCTACAGTACGTTTGCAACGAACTGTTGGATACCCTATTCCCCATATTTTTGTATGTGCATGCGTCTGCCTCCCGCAAACAGCTGATGTTTCAGAAACAAAATTCTTCTTTAGCAGACAGAAAAAAAATTCAATAACATTAATTTTATGCGGTGTGATGTTCAATTAGTGCTGGCGCAATAAAAAAGGGAGTGCGCCACGCCCAAAGTTAAAACGTTTTATTGCCAAGGCAATTGTTATGAGCTCAGTGACATTCAATTTTATTCTTGCAGATCGATTTGAACAAAACAAGACAAAACTTAAATTTTTAAAAATTAGATTTGGAATGGAAATAGCGATTATGGGTGTTTTTAACAATTATTGGACCACACTCTGCTACGTAACCAAGGAATATAAATCCAAGTGTTCATCTGTTTACTTCAAAACTGCGACCGATAGTTAAAAAACGTTAAAAAAATTAATGCACTATACGACTTTTGACGGAAACGCCCCTTAAAAGTGGGCGTGTCTTAAAAATTTGATGCACTAACTGCACTTTTGTCAGTATTTAGGCATATGTGTAAGACTACAGCTGAATCGAGAAGTTTTTAAACAATCTTACCTGAACAAAGGTATTTAACCAAAATCACGCCTTTAAAAGTGGGCGTATTGAAAAAATTTACAAAAGAAAATGTAGAGATATATTTCTCAAATAACGAAGGGAAGGAAAAAGGTTTAAATTAAACATTGGAAGTGCCTTAAATTCTTAAGGCTACGTTTTTCGTTCTTTCATGAAAAGTAGGCGTAAGCCACGCCCAAAATTCAAAAATTTCTTTTCATAAACAAACCTTTTCGTTTCTATTAAGAGACGTAAAATTTTGGCTTGCGGATTAATTATAAATACCGTTTATTTACAAAAACAATTTTTTTATAGTTTCTAATGAAAAGTGGGCGTCAGCCACGCCCAAAATCAATTTTTTTGATTTCATACACAAGATGTTTATGTGCTAGTAAGACCCACAAAATTTAATGTTTTTCGCTTTAATATAACAATTGTTATTTTATAAAAAAAATATTGATGGTTTTGTATGAAAAATAGGCGTAAGCCACGCCCAAACTGAAATATTTTTATTTGTTTGGAAGAAAGTTTACCTATAGCTTACGTGTTTAAAATTTTAGCGTTATGCTTTTATCGTAACTGTACAAAAAAACATAATTTAATTTTATTAAATTGAGGTTGTTCAACAAAAATGGCGATTGTGGGCGTGTTTGTGGGCGGATTTTACCGGTTCAAGAACTTAGCCTTACTCTTGAACCAAAGATTATATATACCAAATTTCAGCTTTCTAGCTCAAAAATTGCGACCTCTAGAGAGTATACATACGGACGGACGGACGGACGGACGGACGGACGGACGGACGGACGGACATGGCTAAATCGACTAGGCTTTTGATTCTGAGTCAGAATATATATACTTTTCTATACCTAACGGTATTATTTCTCTATGTTACAAACTCCACACCAAATACAATATACCCATTCTATGGAATAGGGTATAAAGATACAAGAAAGCAGGAAAACATTGCGGGAACTGATCCAGAGACTGTTTCGCGAATCTTCCGCGATACTTTTATCGCATGAAAAGATGGACTGGCGCATGCATGAACGCAACAGTGCCAGTAACCGTGAAAGTAAATGCGTCTTAAATTTCTATTAATTACTAGCTTTTGCCCGCTACTTCGTACGCGTGGATTTTAGAATAAAGTAGGTATCTCAGTATATTTTTGTTTTTGCACAACCCGTTCAAAATGGGGGGAATGCGTGGCATGAAAGCTATATACATTACCAGCTCTACAGCCGTAAGATTTTTGGTTTCTAAATAATATTATTTCGAAGTATCATAACGGTTTAAATTGCAAAGTTGGAGAGTTAAGTTCTGAAGCAACATACGAATATAACTAATTGGAATGCCCACTTTCAAAACGATGCTGCGCGCCGATACTGCTATTTATGGCAGCTCCGCTTCATCAGTTTTGGGTGTAAGTATTGCTCGTTCACCGTTCTTTATGGTTACATTATTTTTCGATTTCTGCTTTCGCTGAATGAGGCATTGTGTATATGGTGGTAAATAGCGCCATCTATGATGTTTTTTATGTAACTTATATTCAGAACGACTAACTTATTTTTGTTCATGTATACGTAGGTAAGTGTGGCGCTATTTTATTATGCAAGTGAGACACTAACTTCCTTAAAATCTTTTAATTTTGCGTTAAGTTCATTGAATAACGTTCGATTGCAGCAATATTAAAAAAACAACCAGAATTATATATTTTCCTGCGATAAAATGTAGCCTATATTTTAAGTTGCCGTACTACCAATAAATCTGCGAAAACCGCATTCAATTCGATGCAGTATTTTTTGCGTGATGCGCGTACAAACATACAGACAGACAGACAGACAGACAGACAGACAGACAGACAAAAATTCTAAAAATGGTTGTTTTGGCTTCTGTGGGTCTAATAGAGACTCCCCATATTAGTTTTGTATCTATATCTTCAATGTACAGACATCGACCCCTTACAATTTTATTATATGTATAGATTTGAAATTGTGACGTCATATGTGAAGAGAAACAAACAAGTTTTGTGAAGTTTGTACGAGTATGTTTCGGTTTCAACATTATAGTTGATTATGTTCGTATTTATAAAATGAAGTTTTGATTTATTAATAACTGTATATAAACTGCTGCATTGTTCACTAATTAAAGTTTTCATCCCCAGGAACAGTGTTATAACCTCCTGCAAAGTGAAAACAGATAACCGGAAGCAACCGTGGTGTACTTAGGTATAGAGTACCTATTGCATGCCTTTAAAAGTTTATATCAACGTTCCTTTATCATATAGTACGTTGCAACGTTTGGGTTTAGTATTTATTTTGGGATAAAAAGTATAGTATACAAATACAAACCTGCAGGGAAAAGTTATCTGCATAGTCTTGAAAACTGTTTCAAAATCCGTTATGTCATTTAAAAGGAGTAAGCGGATAAACAGAATAGCAACTTCCTTTTGTACTATGTGTAGGTTCTATAAAATGAATAATCACTAAGTTGTTCATACACATTACTTTTTGCTATTGTTTTTATTTGTTTAATCACAAATTACGTTTGAAGTGGCGTCATCTTGTATTTATCCAGAAAATCATATTCGGAACTCAGCAAAAAGCACCCCGAAAACATGTCAATACGAGCTACTTTGCCTAAGAAGATAAAGTCAACGCGATGACGAGCTGAACAACAAAATCAAAACACATATCAACAACGTTGACAGGGTGATAACACGGTGAACGAAAATAGTCAAAGAGTGAAAATTAGTTTCAACGTTACTTTGGGACGTCATTGTAATGTGAGACGGTCAACGCGTTGTCCCATTTCGTTGAACGTATATTAAAAGCCTCATACGTCTAAAATATTGGTGTGTGTATGTGTGTTAAGATCCACACCTGTCAATACTGTGACATCTGGGCGAACGAAATCAAAAGTTTGTCTTAATAAAGGGTGTTTTTTTTAAAGGAATAGAACAATAACCTACTTGAAAGATGATTCTTTGCCATTTTTATTTGAATATGATTTCTGGCACTTGGCCACTGCGCGGCTGGCTCGGGTGTAGTCTAATTTTGAGGTGTAATTTTCGATCACTCTCTGCAGCATTTGGAGTCGCATATCTTTAAATAACGCGGCGAATATTGTTTTTCAAGTCATCAAACGTCTCGTATAGGTTTAGACTAGCGATTTCGAGTTCTCCAAAAGAAAATACTCTAGCGGTGTTAAATCTTATACAACACGCGCTGTGTGACATGTTGCGCCACCGGCGCCCGCCGCCTCGTCTTGTTGAAATCACAGCTCCCCACATCAAGGTGATTCAATTCAGGAACGAAAAAGTCATTTATCATGACTTTATAAGGTTTGCCATTGACTGTACCCATCGGCCGGCATCGTTTTTAAAGAAGTAAGGACCAATGATTTCACCAACCCATACCAAAACGTAAGTTTTTCTGGATGAAACGGTGGCGTCTCGACAAATGACGTGACATGCGTTGTTCAGGCGTCATTCGATTTCTGATAAAATGGCGCCCAAACTAAAAATAAATGACATGACAGCTGACAAAATGGCTACCAATAAAACAGAGCTGCCATTTTTTTTATACGGCATACGCGCTTTAATGATTAGTCACAGTGCGAGCGATAGGAAATTATGGAGGAAGGGAAAGTAGGTGTCGATGAACATTGGTCTTGAATGTTTGAAGATCAAAATGGCAAGTGAAAACTGTGCCAGGAAATTTATTCCATATTCGTGTTGTATGGCTAAAGAAAGAATCCCTATATTTCACGGTACGCCCGAAATTGGGCTCAAGTGTAAACTGATGAGCGTTCCTAGCAAGACGAGTGTTACGAGGGAAATGTTTAAGGGGTGGAACGCAGCTGGCTACCTCGAGTGAGCATTTTTTGTAGAAAAAACTTTTAAAATAAGGAAAGACATGAAACATTTCGACGATGTTCAAGGGATGGAAATGTTTCCATAATGCTTCTCTCTCCTATCAATTTTAGCGCTTTTTTCTGAACGCTGTCGAGCAGGTGTAAAAAAGTTTGAGAAGCACCTGCCCAGACATGGGAGTTAGGGCGTATAAACGCTTTGTAAATTGTATTAAGAAAGCCTAAGCATCTTGCAGCATTCTTGGCAAATTCAAGTATATGATCATTTCAAACGAAGGTTGTCACTGATACACATACCGAATACTGATAGCTTTTCGGCCTCCTCGATGCAAGTACCAGTCATGGATAATGGCATATGGCAAAAGACAGCATTGAGTTTTCGACTCCACACAATTTCTTATACCCCAGTTAGCAATACTGTTTAAATCGGAGTTTAATGAGCTTATCCTACGGTGTCGTTGTAATAGCACGTCCGAAGGCGAAGGCCGTGAATTATTAAACGTATACGAAAAGCTGAGGGTTGAGTCGTCAGCAAAACAATTAAATGGATTAGAAGTCACAGAGAAGAGATCATTTATAAAAATGAGAAAGAGAGTCGGAGACAGAACGGAGCCCTGGGGCACACCAGCATTTATTTTGTGGAGATCAGACTTGAAACCGTTTAATACAACTTGTATTGAACGTTCCAGAAGATAGCTTCTAATCCAACGAATAAGAGTATCATCGATACCAAATGCACGCATTTTCGATAAAAGAGCTTCATGCCAAACTCTATCAAATGCCTTTGAAATATCAAGCGCAATAATCTTGCTTTCGCCAAAGCGATGCAAGGATTTGTTCCACTGTTCGGTGAGATATGCCATCAGATCACCAGTGGAACGGTTGCTGCGAAAGCCGTACTGTCGGTCATTTAAAAGCTCCAGATCTTGAAGATATTTCTTGAGCTGACGATTTATCAGCGTTTCCATGACCTTGGAAAGAAGGGACGTAAGTGCAATTGGTCGGTAAGAGGGGGGGGGAAAGGAATCACCTTTTTATGGACGGGTTGGACAAATGCTGTTTTCCATCTACTATAGGAAAGATTCCTAAACGATAGGAACGATGGAAAAGCTTACGCAGTGGTTTTGCCAGCGGTAAAAAACCTCTCTAGAAGAATAGGGGGTATACCATCCAGGCCAGCGGATTTGTGTATATCAAAATCTTAAAGAACTCTTGCTACTGTACGAGTGCGGAAAAATACCTGTCCCACAGAAAAGTTAACGTTCCCAAGTACAGGAAGGGCATCGTTGCATGCAGGTAACGTAGAACTTGCAGCAAAATGAGTTGCAAGCATATTCGCCTTCTCTGAAGAGCTGACAATTAGTTTATCGTCGACGATGAGCGTTGGAACTGATGATGACGTTGAATTCTTGACGTTTTTTACAAATGACCAGAAGTTTTTACTGCCTTTGGGAAACCGCAGAATGTTTTGCCGTAACTTTTGGTCATGTAAAAATTTCGTTTTATTGATAACGGAGTTGGAAGAGTTCCTTACTTGTTTGTGTTTCGTCTGATTATCCTCAGTCCAGGTCAAGTAATCAACAATATTTTTAGTGAAAATGCCGTCTGCCACAATAGTTATAATAAAAGTCCTGGTTGTAAAAATAGTATTGCTAATAATTTTAAACTTTTGTCTTATAATGTATCTGGTCTAAGTAATAAGTCCCTTTATGTAGATTTTTATAATTTTGTTAATAATTATGATTTTATTTTTTTATACGAGACATTTTTAACCGAACAAAATTATGCTTTATGTGAAAATAAATTAATTAAAAACGAATTCGTCTGGATTCCTGCAACGAGAACACATTCAATGGGAAGAGCTAGCGGAGGTTGTTATTTTGGCTACAAAAAGAATCTACGAAATTTGAAATGCGAATTTATAACTTGCACGGGAAAAACCTATCTTAGTATGCAATTCGATAAGAAAAGTTTTTGGATACTACCTACGTATATAAACTGCACTTCCTGGGATTCGGACTTTGAGAAACTTCACGAGATGCTTATCACGAAGAATAACCCAAACGTCATCGTTGTTGGTGATATGAATGCAAGAATGGGAGAAGAGCAAGGTACTGAAAATATGTTAGCTGGAATTACAAGAATGTCGAAGGACAAAATGTGCAACTCGCGGGGTAAAAAATTACTAGAACTGTGCAACTCTTTTGGCTTGAGAATTCAAAATGGAACTAGTAATATGGATCAAAATGGAGACTTCACCTTTGTTGGACATCAAGGAACATCTGTAATCGATTACAGCCTGATTGGTGGCGATTGGAATTTATTTGTGACAGATTTCGAAATTGGACAGTTACCATATTCAGATCACCTACCAATTAAAGTATCGTTTCAACTGGATACGTGTATGAGTGACGATGAAAGGATCATGTCGCTATTGCCTAAACTTGTGTGGTCTGAGGCAAGAGGAAGCGTTTATCGTGCGAACTTGGGAAACGGCTTAAGAAACCAGGAAATAATAAATTTTGACCAACTAGAAAATTTGATTAAGAATGCATATCCTGTTGCGAATCAAAGCAGAACAAGTCCTAAGCAATTTGTGGAACCATGGTTTGATAACGAGTGCCAAAAGGCAAGGCAAAAATCATTTGCGTGGTTGCGAACGTTCCAGCGAAACAGTAGTAGTTTCAACAAAAAGCAATACATGGAAGCAAAAAAGTTTTTCAAGGAGTTATGCAAGCATAAAAAGAAGTTGCACTTTGAAATGGAAGCCCAAAAACTAGCAAACTCTAGAAATTCAGCTGAATTTTGGAAATTAGCACGGAAACTCAATGGCTTACGATTTAAAATAAGTCGACAACTCAATACAGATGTTTTATCCGATCACTTCAAGACGATTCTTAATCCAGTAATAGACCGAGTTTTCACTCATTATGCAGCTCCGAGATTTGAAAATCAAACTCTTGATCGACGAATAACTTCTGAAGAGGTGAAACTGGCATCTGAGCGACTTAAAGATAGGAAAGCACCTGGGTCGGATAGAATTCCAACTGAGTTTTATAAGTACGTCAATAGTGAGTTTTTCGAATGTCTAGCCTATTTGTTCAACAATATCTTTGAAACAGGAGTTATACCCGTTCAATTCCAAGAATCCTTGATTTTCCCTATATTCAAGAAAGGATGTGCATCAAATCCAGAAAACTACCGAGGCATTTCTTTTCTCAATGCATCTTACAAAATATTTACGGCAATAATGCAACGGCGACTATCAACATGGATAACCGAAAACAAATTGCTAAAAGAATTTCAAGCTGGCTTTAGACAGGGGTATTCAACAGTGGATCATATATTTGTTCTGAAGAGTATTGCAGAGGCATTCTTAGATCAAGGAAAAAAACTGTACGTGTTTTTCATTGACTTTAAAGCAGCATTCGATACAGTGGATCGGCAATCTCTAATTTATAAGTTGTACGGGAAAGGAATGTCGTTGAAGTTTGCCAGAGTAATTGAAAGATTATATGAAGACACTCGAGCAGCTGTGTGGAATGGTGAAGAAAAATCGGATTGGTTTCAATTTACTTCAGGGGTCAGGCAAGGATGCACACTAAGCCCACTTTTATTTGCACTTTTCATTGAAGATCTGATTGACTGCTTGCCTGGAGGCATTGTCTACGCAGAGACGCTTATCAAAGCTTTGCTATTTGCGGATGATATTGTGTTGCTCGCATATACCCCAGAATCACTTCAACTAATGATTAATCGGTTGCAGGAATACTGCAAACGATGGGGATTAGTAGTGAATTTAGAGAAGTCGAAAGTAATGATTTTCAAAAATCATGGAGGGAGAATTTGCTCTAACGAAAAATGGAGATTCGATGGAGACTTGATTGAAGTGGTAAATGAGTTTAAATATTTAGGGGTTACCTTCACCAAGAACTTAAGTATGGAGAAACACTTAAATGAAAAACTAAACAAAGCGAAAATGGCGATAAACATAACATGGAAGAGATGTTTCTTGAATAGGTCCGTGGCTCACAGTAGCAAATTCAAAATATTTGAGTCTGTGGCAGAATCCATTATGCTTTACGCCGTACAATCTTGGGGAAGTAAAAAGTATGAGATAGTTGAAAAGCTGCTGCGCTACTATATCAAAAGAGCGTTCCATTTACCATCCAACACACCGAACTATGTCATAATGCTTGAAACAGGAATTCCACCACTTTTTGTCAAAACTTTTAAAATGCAGGTGGATTACATAATTAGAACTTTGAGTTTGGCAGAAGATCGTTTACCCAAAATGGCAGCTCTTAAAACTATTAATTCGAAAAGTGGATGGTACCGCGAATGGCTTGATTTGGCTGAAAATTGTGGAATGGACTTGAACTTTTTTTTTTTTTTGAAAATATTAGTGTTTTGAAGTTCAACTTACAATACAAAGTCCAAATATCGTACTTCTTATGGGACAACAGCTGTGAATGTAAACCTCATTCATAAAAAAAAAACAAAATTTTGTGTTCTTGTAAAAAAAAAAAAAAAAAAAAAAAAACGAATAAAATATGAAATTAATATACAGATCTTTTTATTTAAAGGTTTCTTTATAAACTAAACATATACAAATCAATCATTTCAATTGTTAATGCAAATAAACTTGCTATACACATTTTTGTTTAACATTCCTTTTATTTTCTAAACAAAACTTAATATTTAATTGCTTTTCTTTCTTTAAAAAAAAATATGATAATAATTACAAAATAAAGAATACAAGTTTGGAAAATATAAGTTTAATTTCATTCCAAAAAAACAACAATAAATACTAATTAATTTCTTTATTTAAATTATTTTACCCCATAGAATTTCCCTATCGAAATATACCCACGAAGGTAAAAAAAAA
The DNA here is from genome assembly GCA_916050605.2 of Platycheirus albimanus. Classification (NCBI taxonomy): domain Eukaryota; kingdom Metazoa; phylum Arthropoda; class Insecta; order Diptera; family Syrphidae; genus Platycheirus; species Platycheirus albimanus. Next base: position 72,892,129 of record OU696696.1, read on the forward strand.
ACAACAAATTACTCTTATAAACAATACTTGTATATAAACAAATAAACAAAATGACAACAAAATAAATAAAGTTATATTTTTATATCATTCTTTTATTTCAAGGTACTTTTTTTAGCAATACTAGTTGAAAAAATATTTATATCTACACTTTTACATTAAGTCAAATAAACAATAAATAAACAACCGTTATTCTTTACGTCTTTTCATAATACATTCCTCTTTTTTTTTTTGTTAACATTAAATTAAATTAAATTAAATTAAATTATTTATATTTATATTATTATTTAGTTAAATTAGATTTTTCTTAAAGTTTGCTTAAAATTACGAGTAAGTCTTATGCTAAGGCCTCACTCCCCGTACTCGGTAGGAGAATGCACAGTAAACCACTTACTGAAAATATAAATTTAAATATAGATAAATAAATAGATATCTATATTATGTATGTACTTACCAGCTAACATAAAAGCAAATAAGACAATTGGTATTACACAATTGAAGTCAATCAGGAATCCAAAAAGGAGATTTCCCAAAAGCGCTCCACCGCGACCAAATGTCATTGATAATGCTGCTGCCATTACTCTAAAAAAATAAAAATAAAATATTATATTAAGACAAAAAGGAACTAAGGTATCGCTAAAGAGGATACCTATAACCTTATTAAGGACAGTCTAAAAAGAGCAAGAAAAAAGAGAAAAGAGAAGTTTATGTCAGAACCGAACAAGTTGTTCTTTTGTGTTCTGTCAAATGAAAACCTTAACGATTGAAAACTGCGGTTCATGTGTCAAATCAAAACTAAACATCATGTTTTACTTGAAGCTGTTAAATTTGAATTATACTTTTTGTCATTTGATTTTTGTCTTTTGTCATTGGAAAAAGTAATCATTAGATAATTGATAATTAATTGGATAATTAAAGTACATATTAAGTTCTTCGTTCATTATTTGTTTATTTTTGTTATATTTATCACAGACTGGCACAATTTCACAACAAACAAAAAAAAATAACAAATTATTTCTCATCTGACGTTTGGCAGAAAAGTATTCAGATCGAATCTCCCAACCCATGAGAGATGCATTCTTTCGTGTTGAGAATCGATCTAAAATTGCACTTTTTGAATGAATGAAACTCTCAAAAGTGAAAAAGGTCAATTCTTTTGACAGAAAGAGCAATTCTTTTCGTGAATGAAACTGAAAATATTTGATACCTTTCGTTACGTTATTGTAATTGTCGTAGTGATCTTTTATTGAAATTAAAAAAAAAATGTATAGCCTATGTTACTCACAGATAATAAAGCTTTCTATAAATGAATGAATTTTTTAAATTGGCGCAGTAGTTTAGGAGTGATTGACATACAAACAAACACTTACTTTCACATAATATTAGTATAGTATAGTATGATGATGATAGTATGTACTTCCAATAAGAGGAACGTTTGATGCGCCATCTATGGACGAAGTTCACAAACACTTGATTGGGGAGTTAGGAGTGGTGTTTGTCTAGATTGCAATGGGAAGCAAAAACAACATAAGAAGACATTTGATGTAAAGAAGATACAACTAGCGCCGCCATTGACGAATATCAGAACTAAAAAATAACATGTTCCATGAAATTACTATAAAAATGTATATACAATGACATTTTCTTCTCTGAATCGTCGGAAGCGTTATTTTCGTAGCAATGAAAAGTGCTATAAATGTTGTTTTGGTGACATCTGTCAAATCTGTTGTTTCTCATTCAGTTACTGATCCCAAATCACCACGACAAGTAACACGATTGAACTGCAGCTACAATTGATAAAAATTGACTGTGTTTCGGAGCGTTTAAAAGGAAGCCCTATTTTGGCTGAACAAATTATCTTTAGCGACGAGGGGCATTTTTGGATGAATGAATGTGTTAACAAAAAAAATTGCCGTACATTGGAAGAAATAAACGTTCTCGAGATTTGTATTTTTTCGAAAACGACATCGCGTCGGTGTGGCGGTACTCGTCAATGGCTATCACTTAAAAACGAAAAAAACCAATTTCTTATGACCCGAATTGAATTGACCCGAAAGACAACATGTGGTTTCAGCAGGACGGCGCGCGGGCGCTACGATTGTGATACTCTGCCTTTACCAAAGTTAAATGATTTGGCCATGCTAGGGTTTTTTGGGATTACTTGAAGTCACAGATCTATGCGAATAGACCACAATCGACCGATGAGCGGTGATCATAACTAGGGCATCGCTCAAATTTAGACGGATCTACCCCTTAAAGTCATTGAGCATCGACCTGCTCAGGATCGGCTCTACCAAAAGAACCCGATGCTAGCATTTGAACGACGTCATATTTTAATAATACCTCACACACAGTTTGTTGCATTCCATTTAAACATCTACCCAACTTTATCGAAAACCCTTTATAATGGAGGAAACGGTGCCTTTTGTCCATAATAGTCCCGCTTATTTATAAGCCAATGGTTTAATACTTAAAGGCCAATTTGAATAGATGCAAGCCAACCGGAGCTAATGTCTGAACCGAACAAAAAGTTCCTTTCCGATCTGTCAAATTAACTCGTAACCCACAACGAAAGAAAATGCACGAATATATCTGCCAAAAAAAACCATGAACACATTTTGGGCATTTCCGGTGAGCTGTCATAAAGTTTCAACCATAAAATGCAGATGGGAGGTCAGTTTGCGACCGTAAGTAAAACTTATCGAAAACTAGACGAAACAGTGGTGTTTTTGTAGAATTCAACAAAAATATCTATTCGAGAAGATTTAGGGGGTATTTGTCGTATTGATAAGCACTGCGTCCAACCTAGTTTTTCGTTGAATGGCTAAGTAAGTAAGTGGCGTATTCGAATTGTAGATAATCCCCTGTAATGTTGGGTGTACGCCTGGTCCCAACTGTTATGATATCCACTTGAAAAGTCTTTGAAGCAAATCGCTTGGCATTCGTAAATGCCTCAGCTCAGACCTTTGGCTAGACGCACTCAAGGTTTTGTTCTCAGAACTATCAAGTACTCCTTTAGACTCCTTTTAGCTCGCAAGCTCCACAAAAGAAAATAAAGATTGTATCTTGTTGGTGTTCGGTGAAGAAGACAAATTTATTTAAAAATGTTCTAGCTATTTATACAAATTGACATGATATCGAAATTGCTTCCATACTTCGATTATTGGGCCCACTTACAATCGATATTCCTAACTCAGCATATGGGTGAACGACCATCTATCTCAAGTGGCATGGTTCGCTCGGCATAATGCTGAGATCACATATTTTGTTAACCCATTCATAATTCTTACGCCGCCGTTGCCGTCAGTGCAATATGACGCTTATGGTTTTTTTGTATAGACTACGAGTTGGATATGCTAAGCTCAATGCATGTATATTTTTATTACGCTGCAGTAAATGCAGCAATGCTTTGCTTTGCATTGTATTATGATTGTTATGGGAAGAGAGTGTTAAATATCGAAACAATTAATTAAGTGCATTTGGTGCTTATGGCAATGCATATGCTGGGAAGAAGGCGTCAAGTATCGAAGTATGGTTTGATATAAAGCAATCAATTAAGTGGTCGCTAGTGTGACCCCCTTCACACCCCAAGCCATTGTTGAGAAAAAACTGACAGTATGGTGTGCTTTATCGGCTGGTGGAATCATTGGTCCTTACTTCATCAGAAGAGTTACAGTCCAGAGAGTTGCAGTTAATGGACACGATTGGTTCAGTGAACTTGCGATATTAGCTTCGATGAATAAGAACTTAGATGATTTCAATTTCAATGATCAAAATCAAATCGGTTAATAGCGTAACAGATTATGACGAAGCCACAAACTATCCTATTGAAATTTATGCGTTGGGCGGTCCCAGTCTATCACCTCTCAATTTGCAACTCAAATCGGATCTGTCATCATAATGCTGCGTAATCTGAAATTATACAATGCAACCAGGTCGACAGAGAAGAATTCTGATGATTCAGTTTAAGCGTATTCAGTTTCCCGTTTGACTGTCATTTGCCATGACAATTAACAAATCGCAAGGCTTATCATATTGCAAGCGTGTGGCCATAATCTGGGATTTCTTTTCTTCTTGTACGTGTCGGAAAGCTTTCTGCATTATTTAGAAAGATTGCCATATGCATATGTGCAGTAGTTACACATACAGAAATGTCACCAGATAGCAGTGACAACGGTTGTGTTTGGAAATTACACTTTTGGGGGCTTCCATTTCGGGGATTTTGAAAATAAAAATGTTGGTCTTTGAGATTTTAAATTTGGAAATTTTTCAAAACATGGAGATTTAAGGGTTTGGGGATATTGTGCCTGGATATTTTGTGGGTCCCCCTTTTAATTTTGCTAAGTTTAATTAAAATTATTATTTGGTTCATTTACATTGCATTGACGTTCTGTAGGACAAAAGATTACTTCATTTTCTAAATTAATTTTTTTAGTTTTACGATATTGCAGTAAACGAAGGATGTATAAGTTGGCAGCATTGGTTTCATTGACAGCCATTTTCTCATCTGCCATGTGATTTATCTTAAATTTGGTTTTCTATTTCATGGTTATGTTTGTTAAACTCATCGTACAGTGTACGACGGACACTACTACTCATCATCTGAGACGTCGGCGTCGTACAATGCTGTTGATGCTGTAGAGCGCAGAATAGAAGGAGACCCGAATGAGTCCATCCGCCATCGTTCGAAACAATTAAAAAATCGGGATCCATGCAGTTCATGGAAAAGTCGTTGAATTGGCTCGAAACAAGATTGCTGTTGAGCTAGCCTCAATAAGCAAAACTACCGCATTTGCAACATATCACATACCGCGTGCCACAATTAATTTTTCAAAGAAAACTTTTGGTGAGCGCATAATTTCACAATTGGAACGGTGAGTTTGCCTCTAAATTAGTGCAATTAAATTAATAAATAAATTATTGGCATAACAGCTTCAAGCGGGGCCGGGGCCTGTGACTTACACTCGCAACCATTCCTGTGTGTGCCAATTTCTGCAGGAATGGAGGGGACCTACAATTTGCCGCCGAATCCGAACGGCTAACAGAGAAGCACTTTTTATGACATTAATTACTCTGAGGATTTATCACTTCCTCGCAAAAGTCGGTAACCCGAAAAATAACGAACCCAATTTTTGAATTCGTTAGATGTTCCCGGTCTACCACCTCTCAATTCGCAACTTAAAGTTAAATATAACCAGGTCGACGAAGAAGAAACTCATGAACAACGTCGTTCAAGAAACAATAATCAAAGGCATGGAAGTTCTCATTTCTATAATTCCGATGATACCGACCGGCTTCTCGTTCTAGTTTAAGCACATTCAGTATCCCGTTCAACTCATTCTATTGTAATTTCCTTGCTTTTGCATGTGCAACTGTTCGAGTCCGCGTGTCGGAAAGCTGTCTGCATTGTTTGGAAGGTTATATCCGCAATGTGGGTGTTAATCTGCGAGGCAAGAACTTCCAAAAATTTCTTTTCCTATGTTTGCAGCCCGGAAAAATAATTAAGTATAATCAGGGATTGCACCCAATCCTTCATAGAGGCAGTCTAACACACACACCATGACCTAAAAGGGCACAATACAGCAAGTAGCTTTCGTCAGGATCTATAATTTGCTTATATGCCTCCTTATTCGGAGATTCCTCCGATTGGATAAAAGTTCCGATCGGAGCATTCCGAATCGGAAAGAAATAAAGATTAGTACCTACGCGCGTACATGGCGAGAAAAAGTAAATGGAATTGCAACGCGTTTGTGTTGTTCTTATATTTAAAACGCATAGTTACTTCAAATTTTTTCGGAAGAATGTCCGATTGATCAATCGGTTACCATGATACAAAATTCGCACATTTCGTCCGTATCGGAGGAAATTTCTCTCCGATCGGTAACGATGATAGGTAAGATGGTATGCCTCAGGGAAGTAAATGGCTTCTATTTTTGTTTATATTCTTTTTTGAAAATATTGCACCAAGAAATAAGTTTTTTTCTTAAATACTTTTTCGTTAATATTAATTAGTCTACAACCCTAAGCTGGGCCTAAATCTTTATATAGAAATATCTTTTTTTAATAAATAGAGGTCCATACAATCCTTTTAAGGGAATAAATATTGTTGCGGTAAATTTTACCACAACAAGTTTTGCCAACCCATTTCCTCTAATAACTTTTGTTTCCCAATCCCTTCCTGTTGCGGCTCCGAAATGCTTTAAAGAGTGCAGTAGAAACCTGGACCATCAGCCAGAGGACTGCTCTTTAAGTATTTTGGAAAAGTAACCAATCTAGGTTCCACCAGAGGTGTTGGACAGGATGTCCACTTTATTTAACGAAAGGCGGAAGAGCCACTAAGTCAGCGAGTTGTCGACAGAAGGTCGAACGAAAGAACAGAAAGGCATGAAGATGACTCATGTCCAACAATGTGTGAACTATAATCACACCAACATAAATTTAGTATGGCCGAGTGCCCACCATAAAGTGTCGGACATCAAAGAAAGATCACAATGATGTGTTTTTCTCTTTTAATATTTTCTGCGCGAAGGTCTATAAAATTAAGATTTGTCTTATTTATAAATTCCACCATTTTGGTTGGAAAATGGTTAAGTTTCTTTCCAACAAGAATATTCTCCTCAAAGATAATTAATTTGGGCCGGTTTGGGCTGGGGACTTTGCGCGATGTATCGTAGTTTTTCACTTGCCTTTTTTAAAATAAAATATAATTGACATTATACGGCTGAACACGTCCACTGAGCCTACGAGGATCGCATCCTCAACGCATAGGATCGCGTGCAATGGTGGTATCATCGCTCTCAGTCGCACGTCTCTGCATAGATGGGCGAGATGCTGCTGCATGACTGAGACAAGAACACCACCACGCAAAAGATCCGAAGAGGATGGCTATATGGTCGGGGCGAAGTGGACAAGCCAGGCCTGCATTTTGAATGAGGATTCAATTTTGGATTTTAAGAAAAAAAAGAAGAGATAATTTTTGGTGAAGAGATTTTCAAATAAGAGAAGTGAAAAACTACCGATTTTTCGTTTACTAATTAGTAATTTAAATTGTGAAATTGAAAGGAGGAAAGAAATTTGAGGAACAAGAAAACCTCAAGTTAGAATTTGGATTTGCTTGCGAGGAGTTTATTCTTGTTGGAAGGAACCATATTGTGCCAAGCTAAGTATTTCTGTGTCTGGTGGTGTCCAGAAAGTTTAGCTTGTTTATTGTTCGTTAATTTGTTTTAATTCGTCTTGTTTGTGACCCTGTGTGGGGCAAACAATTTTATATATAGAATAGGCCTTCGCTGTTTTTCGTAATCTCCCAAGATTGTGGGACACGTGACCTTTTTTTTTCTCGCACCTTTTATTGCCATTGTGATCTTCTTTTGTGTCATCGGGACACAAAACATTGTTTTCCTTTTGTTTTTATCAAAACCTATTCCTAATTTCGAGAATAAGCCTTCTGCTTACCTCGAAATACCATTGTTTTACTTTTCTTGTTGTTGAAAAGATTCTGGGTTTTAGTCCAGGCCTTCTGCCACGGTTTCCCAGACCATTAATTTCATTATCAATAAAAATACTTCACTTCCCATTGGGGATAATAATTCTGACGTTTATTTCTTAAAATTTGAAGACCTATTTCAGATTTATATTTGGTAAGGCAAACACCATAAAAGTTTCCTGGCGCCCACTTGTAAACGAGTACACCCTGTACTCTATTTACACATAATTCAAATTCATCGTTTCTTTTTATTAATCGAGCGCGATTAATAAAAATATTGTTCTTATCGAACCCACTCCCAGCTGAGCTAACGGGAGACAGCACTGCATTTGCTGTCTGGCTAGGAGTATTTTTTTTTTTGATTTTGATCGTTCTCTTATCTTTCCTATCAAACACACCGGCGCGGCGTTTGACGTTTCAATTCTTATTTCCAAAGTCGTGTTGCACATCGTCTCTGTGCATTTGTTTATTCTTTTTAATAAATATATTCGCGTTTTAGTTTTGGATTCGGGTAATCCTAATAATTTAGCTTTAAATACATAATTTAATAATAATATATTCGATCGCGGTCGTGTGTTGTCGGTTTTGGTTTTCGGTAAAAAATATTCCTAGCAATTGGCGTCCAATCTGTGGGGCTTGTTGAGGGAATTCATTGGAATTCTGTGTTATTGTCCTGTGTTAGATAAAGTGTTTAGGGAAGTGTGTGAAATTTCTGTTTTTAAAAAAGATTTTACTTGGTGTTTTTTTTTATTCCTTATAGGTGCTGTGTTAATCCAGTGGATAATTTTTCTTTCCTATACCACCTTTTTGGCCTGTGGTAGGAAACATTTTCTTGTACGAGGAGGTGAAGTAGCCTTGAACATTGTTATATGTTCAAGACAAACAAGTAGTGAGTTTGTTTTTCTTTTTTCTTTTTATTTAATTTTTAAGTGGATTATTTTTTGTTCGATTTTTATTTTTCTGTAAAAAAAAAAACAATTCATTTGCACAGAAAAAGAAAATCGAGATTAATTTTGTTTACATTTTTTTTTTTTCATTTTAATTCGAATATTTTATAGTGCTGTTTCATTCGCACTTATAGTGTTAATTTTTTTTTGATGTGTGGTCAAAATTATTTTATTGCTATTCAGTGTTCCCATTTCCAAAAAGCCTAGTACCTTTTTAGGACATTTTGACTATTTTTATTTGCAGTTGATGTTTTTTTTTGCGTATTATTTTTCTATTTTGTTCGGAACATTATTATTTATTATAAGTATTTTTTTTAGTGAATTTTTTTTGTTCTAATTTATCTATCTCAAGGATATAAAGTTTAGTTTTGGAAAGTGTTTTTGGTGGAGTTTTTTTTTTTAATTATTTCTTTCGACTTTGTTCTTATTTTGTGTAATTATACAGTTTTTTTTTTTTTTTTGTTTTTTTTGGAAAAAAATGGATTCGAGTCAAATAAATCGACTGACTCAGGATGAGATTTCTTACGAAATCGAGAGTAGGGGTTTAACTGTAGGAACAGTTGAGGAAATGCGTAAGACGCTTAGGGCAGCTCTTAAACTTCAGCGTAGGGCTTCCTTTGTAGCTCCGGCCTACCCATTCACTTTTGATGTGGATCAAGTGGCCGTAGAGAACAAATTAGGAGAAATTTCAAAATTGTTAGAAAATCCTCCGAAGTCGGAAACTTCGAAGGAGTATTTGAAAATTTTAACGGAGATTGAGTGGGGATTACGTAGGATGGATAGGTCGGTCCCTGAAAATGAGTCACAGGAGAAGTGTAGGTTAGGTTTGAAAAATAGATTAATAATGGCTTTGGCCGATTTAGATGGAGATGAGGAGGATGATGAGGGGGAAGAAGATGAAGAAAAGGAAGATGAGGAAGTGCAAGTAGATAGACAGGGACCGAAATCGAAAAAGATTACGGGGGCTGTAAAAGAAATGGAAAGTGAACCTCGGGGAAGTAAGTCGGTTGTCACTTCTGCCAGTGAATCGACAGGTATAGGAGAGGCAGACAGTAGGAGAAATACAAGTAGTGGCCGGATGAATACATCTGGCGAACAGGTGGTAGTAAATGCCGAAAAGTTTCAAAATTTAGCTAAGTGGGATGTGAAGTTCACTGGGGAGCGCTGTGGTGCCTCAGTGAACTCATTCTTAGAAAGAGTTGAGGAGTTGAGACAGGCTAGGGGGGTTTCGGAAAATCAACTTTTCAAGGCAGCAGTCGAACTTTTTGTAGGGAAAGCTTTGATTTGGTTTAGGGCAATTAGGATTTCGGTTGGTTCGTGGCAAGAACTTGTCAAGGAGTTGAAACTTGAATTCTTGCCACCGAACTATGATGATCAGCTTCTCGATGAGATTAGGCGTCGTACACAAGGCAAAGATGAATCCATCGGAGTCTATGTGGCGACAATGCAGAATTTGTTTGGTAGGTTAACCGATCAAATCTCAGAAGGTAGGAAGCTGTCAATGATTCAAAGGAACTTGACACCTTTCTACCAAACTCAGCTTGGTTTGGCTAAACCAAGTTGCGTTTCGGATTTGGTTGCTTTAGGTAGGAATTTAGAAGCGGTTAGGGCGAATGTGGAAGCGTATGTTCCACCACCTTGCGTTAGGAATAATAGGACTTTGCTAGAGCCGGATCTGGCATACGTAGGTTTTGATTCTTCGGAAGTTTCGGTTGTTTCGGACAACAACCCAACTTCTCATCAGGCCCAAATTTCATCCCAACCCCGACCTTCGTCTAGTATTAGGTGTTTTAATTGCAATGGATCAGGCCATTATGCAAACAGGTGTTCTGCTCCTAGGCGTTGTTTTGGTTGTGGCGCTGCAGGCGTCTCTAGACAGAATTGTCGCAAGTGTTCGGGAAATGGGCAACGGACTCCTGCGCCAGCAGGGCGGGAAGTCCGAAGACGTTGACAGGGTTGCCTGCTGGTAACCGGTCGGCGGATTTAATTCATTTAGGGTTTACTCTGGAGGCAAACGGTAATGATAGGAGACCATTTTTGAACGTTAGTGTTTATGGTTCTAAATTCTTAGGTTTATTAGATTCAGGAGCTTCTAGAACCATAATAGGTAGGGATGCCTGGTTAATGATAGGGAATTTAGGGCTTTCTTTGAGAAAAGACTCTGTTCACTGCGTGTGTTTGGCAGATGGAACAAGGGTTGAAGTTTTAGGAGTGATCTCTCTTCCAATAATTGTTGAGGATAGGGCAGTATTGGTTGACTGTTTGGTCATCCCTTCTCTGCCACATACGGTGATTCTCGGCGCAGATTTTTGGGCGCTGTCGGGTATCGTCCCGGATTTAAGATCACGGATGTGGACTTTTTCGGAGCAGGACAGTCCTGTTTCGATTTGTTCTATTACAGAACGATCAGAGTTGAGTGTTAGGGAAATTCAAACATTAGAAACTTTTATAGGAGAATCGTTTAGGAAAATGCCTGAAGGCTTAGGTTGTACAACATTAGTTCAACATAAGATTAGGACGTCGGCGGAACCGATAAAACAACGATATTATCCGGTTTCCCCGGCAATGCAGGAACATATTGATAGGGAGTTAAATGAGATGCTAGAGGCAGGAGTTATTGAGAGATCGACAAGTGCTTGGTCGTCTCCAATACTTTTAGTTAAAAAGAAAGATGGCTCCTATAGATTCTGTGTGGATTATAGGAAGCTCAATAAGAATACCGATAGGGATGCTTATCCACTTCCATACAACAATTCAATTTTAGATAGGCTTCGGGGTGCTAAGTTCTTGTCTTCTTTAGATATCAAGTCAGCGTATTGGCAGATACCTATGGAGGAAGAATCTAAGCCCTTTACTGCTTTTACGGTAACTGGGAGGGGTCTGTTTCAGTTTAGGAGAATGCCTTTTGGTCTGCATAACTCACCGGCGACTTGGCAGAGGTTTATCGACACAGTTTTGGGTGCCGACCTGGAGCCATTCGTCTTCGTCTATTTAGACGACATCATCATCATTTCAGAAACTTTCGAGAAACATCTTGAAATTCTGAATGAGGTGATGAAAAGGTTGAGTGAGGCAGGATTAAAAGTGAGTAGGGAAAAATGCAACTTCTGCATGCCCTCTCTTAAATTTTTAGGTTATATAGTGGATCGAAATGGGTTACATGTAGATCCAGAAAAAGTGGAAAGCATGGTTAGGATTCCAGCACCGAAAAATATTAAAGAAGTTAGGAGTTTTATAGGGACAGTTTCATGGTACCGTCGTTTTGTACCAAATTTTGCAGAATTACTTAGGCCCTTATCAGATTTATTGAAAAAGAACAAAAAGTACATTTGGAGTCAGGAATGTGAGGATAGCTTTAGGAAGGCAAAGGAGTGTTTGGTGACAGCACCTATACTCACTTGCCCAGATTTTAAACGACCATTTGTCGTTCAAACAGACGCGTCAGATTACGGTATCGGTGCGGTTCTTTCACAGAACTTTGATGAGGGAGAAAAGGTTGTCTGTTACCTTAGTAGGTCTTTGAATAGAAACGAAAGAAATTATAGTACGACTGAAAAAGAATGCTTGGCTGTACTTTGGGCTATTGAGAAGTTGCGCCCGTATATCGAAGGTGTTCGGTTTACGGTTGTGACGGATCACTATTCCTTGGTATGGTTAAGCAATCTTAAAGATCCACAGGGTAGGTTGGCTCGTTGGGCCATTAGGTTACAGCAGTTTGACTTTGAGATCATTCATCGCAAGGGCAAAGAGCATGTAGTTCCGGATATGCTTTCTCGAGGAGTGCCACAGTTGGGTGGTATCTCAGATGAGGATTTAGACCCTTGGGTGACAAAAATGATTTCTTCAGTCAACACAAATCCGCTTAGGTTTCCAGCTTGGAGGGTTGAACAAGGGAAGTTGTTCAAACTGGTGAAGCCAAATCATGTCGTAGTACATGAGACGAATCAGGAGTGGAAGAGAGTGATAGGTAAAAATGAAAGATTAGGTATTTTGCAGGAGAACCATGATAGTCCGTTAGCAGGACACATGGGTGTTAGGAAAACTTTCGCCAGAGTAATGGCAAAATTTTACTGGCCAAAAATGAGGGCCGATATAACCAGGTATGTTAGGAATTGTAAAGTTTGCCAACAGGTAAAGCCGGTGAATGATAAGCCAGCTGGTTTGATGACGGAGAGGGTAGGAATCAAATCACCATGGGAGATGATTTGTATAGATCTGGTAGGTCCGCTTCCTAAGTCGAGTAGGGGTTTTACTTATATTTTGACGGTAGTGGATTACTTTTCAAAGTTTCCACTACTCTTTTCGCTGAGGTCGGCTACGGCCAAATCAATTTGTAGGGAATTAGAAGACAATGTCTTCCTTCTTTTCGGCACTCCCAAGGCGATCGTCTGTGACAACGGTCCTCAGTTCCGTTCCAAGGAACTGAAAACGCTTTGCCAGGCGTACGCGTCAGAATTAAAGTTCACAGCCCATTATCATCCGCAGGCGAATCCTGCGGAAAGAATTAATCAGATTATTAAGACGACGTTGAGGGCTTACGTCGCTGAAAACCACAGAGTGTGGGATTCACAGTTGCAGAAGGTGGCGTGCGCGATTCGCACGTCACAGCATGAGGTTTTAGGAGTTTCTCCTTACTATGCGAATTTCGGGAGGGATATGGTGACTTCTGGTCGTGAAGTACCATTAGTAGAAGATAGCTCCGAAACGGTTCAAGATCAGGTCGAGATCGAGAATCGTTTCAAAGAGCTTAGAGTTGACATTTTAAAAAAATTACAGGCAGCTTCTAAGAGATCTGCCCAAGCCTACAATCTTCGACGGCGTGATGTTCAATATCACCCTGGCGAACTTGTATGGCGTAGAAATTTCTCGTTGTCGGATGCCGCGAATTATTACGCCGCGAAATTAGCACCGAAGTTTGTCGGTCCGTTTAGAATTAAAAAGCGTTTGTCACTTTGGACTTACTTGCTTGAAGATAGTAATTGTAAAGACCGCGGAACTTGGAATGTCAAGGATTTAAAACCGTATACCGACGCATCCGATTAGTAAAGTAACGTAGCTTGATTTTTTTTTGTTCTTATAATTTACATTTTGGTCTTAAATTTAATTTTTCGCTTACTTTGAGTATTTGATTTTTGATAATATTTTTTTTATTTTTTTTTGTTTTGATTTGGTTTGACTGTTGTTATTTATAATTAACATTTACATTGTTTTTAGTTTTTTCTGATGGAAAATAATACCTTTTTCTTTTCCCGGGCACATCTTTGGAAATGTATTACAATTCTAACGAATTGTAAGTACATTTCCTAGGAGGTGAGGGTGGGATTTGTTGCGGTAAATTTTACCACAACAAGTTTTGCCAACCCATTTCCTCTAATAACTTTTGTTTCCCAATCCCTTCCTGTTGCGGCTCCGAAATGCTTTAAAGAGTGCAGTAGAAACCTGGACCATCAGCCAGAGGACTGCTCTTTAAGTATTTTGGAAAAGTAACCAATCTAGGTTCCACCAGAGGTGTTGGACAGGATGTCCACTTTATTTAACGAAAGGCGGAAGAGCCACTAAGTCAGCGAGTTGTCGACAGAAGGTCGAACGAAAGAACAGAAAGGCATGAAGATGACTCATGTCCAACAATGTGTGAACTATAATCACACCAACATAAATTTAGTATGGCCGAGTGCCCACCATAAAGTGTCGGACATCAAAGAAAGATCACAATGATGTGTTTTTCTCTTTTAATATTTTCTGCGCGAAGGTCTATAAAATTAAGATTTGTCTTATTTATAAATTCCACCATTTTGGTTGGAAAATGGTTAAGTTTCTTTCCAACAAGAATATTCTCCTCAAAGATAATTAATTTGGGCCGGTTTGGGCTGGGGACTTTGCGCGATGTATCGTAGTTTTTCACTTGCCTTTTTTAAAATAAAATATAATTGACATTATACGGCTGAACACGTCCACTGAGCCTACGAGGATCGCATCCTCAACGCATAGGATCGCGTGCAATGGTGGTATCATCGCTCTCAGTCGCACGTCTCTGCATAGATGGGCGAGATGCTGCTGCATGACTGAGACAAGAACACCACCACGCAAAAGATCCGAAGAGGATGGCTATATGGTCGGGGCGAAGTGGACAAGCCAGGCCTGCATTTTGAATGAGGATTCAATTTTGGATTTTAAGAAAAAAAAGAAGAGATAATTTTTGGTGAAGAGATTTTCAAATAAGAGAAGTGAAAAACTACCGATTTTTCGTTTACTAATTAGTAATTTAAATTGTGAAATTGAAAGGAGGAAAGAAATTTGAGGAACAAGAAAACCTCAAGTTAGAATTTGGATTTGCTTGCGAGGAGTTTATTCTTGTTGGAAGGAACCATATTGTGCCAAGCTAAGTATTTCTGTGTCTGGTGGTGTCCAGAAAGTTTAGCTTGTTTATTGTTCGTTAATTTGTTCTAATTCGTCTTGTTTGTGACCCTGTGTGGGGCAAACAATTTTATATATAGAATAGGCCTTCGCTGTTTTTCGTAATCTCCCAAGATTGTGGGACACGTGACCTTTTTTTTTCTCGCACCTTTTATTGCCATTGTGATCTTCTTTTGTGTCATCGGGACACAAAACATTGTTTTCCTTTTGTTTTTATCAAAACCTATTCCTAATTTCGAGAATAAGCCTTCTGCTTACCTCGAAATACCATTGTTTTACTTTTCTTGTTGTTGAAAAGATTCTGGGTTTTAGTCCAGGCCTTCTGCCACGGTTTCCCAGACCATTAATTTCATTATCAATAAAAATACTTCACTTCCCATTGGGGATAATAATTCTGACGTTTATTTCTTAAAATTTGAAGACCTATTTCAGATTTATATTTGGTAAGGCAAACACCATAAAAGTTTCCTGGCGCCCACTTGTAAACGAGTACACCCTGTACTCTATTTACACATAATTCAAATTCATCGTTTCTTTTTATTAATCGAGCGCGATTAATAAAAATATTGTTCTTATCGAACCCACTCCCAGCTGAGCTAACGGGAGACAGCACTGCATTTGCTGTCTGGCTAGGAGTATTTTTTTTTTTGATTTTGATCGTTCTCTTATCTTTCCTATCAAACACACCGGCGCGGCGTTTGACGTTTCAATTCTTATTTCCAAAGTCGTGTTGCACATCGTCTCTGTGCATTTGTTTATTCTTTTTAATAAATATATTCGCGTTTTAGTTTTGGATTCGGGTAATCCTAATAATTTAGCTTTAAATACATAATTTAATAATAATATATTCGATCGCGGTCGTGTGTTGTCGGTTTTGGTTTTCGGTAAAAAATATTCCTAGCAATATTTAAAAAAATAAAGTTTAAACTCACCTTAAATTCGTTGGAAATAGATCAACCATGACACAATAAACTGTACTTATACTTAATGACGTCAGAGCCTCGAAAATACACGAAAGAACGAGGTTTTGAAGTGCATTTTGTACAAAGTAAAGGCCAATGGTTACTGCTGCAGCAGCTACTAACCCAAACACTGAAAATGTTAAATGATTAGAATTTATTTGTAATAATTTTTTTTTTATAAATTCAACAAACCCAAAAAGAATTTGATTCCTAAACGATGAACACAAAGGGGAAGCCAAAAGCTAGTCGGAATACAGGCCAGTCCGATGATCACAGTGTTTCGATACACTCCTTGCTGTAGGCTAGAATCACAGTGCTCGCCAAGGTCAGCTACTATAGTTGTCCTTAAATTTTTATTTTAAACCAACATTTTATTTCAATTTTAAAAAAAAAAAAAACATCAAAATTTATTCTCACCCATTCACAGTATAAACAGAAGACACATCACAAACTGATGTTGGTGCTCCTGGGTGAAGTTCTTCGAAATCAGCAAAACGTTGAAATAACTCAGGGAACCACACCATGAGAGTATAATAGCTTTAAAGGACATCAAGGATTCTGACTGAATTTCTATTCGAAAATGTTTGTTTCTTAAAAAAAAAAAGAACTTACCTCGATGTCAGTCCAAATTGTATCAAACAAGTTAGAATGGTTGTCCTCAGGTATGGCTTTGTGCAAAGCGTTTTTGTCTGCGTCCAAATCTCTGCAATCAGAAGTCTAAGCTCCTTTGGCCGTCTTAATTTAAGTCTACGGACACTCACACTATCGGTGGGTAGAATTTTACCACCTACCAAGGAAGTAAACTATAAACATTCCAAATTATTAGCAAAAAAAATGTTCTCCATGATTTTGAGTTTAAAAAAAATTTATACCGGAAAGTTATCTTGAGGTTGTCCAGTATTTTTTTCGTACATGTGTCTTAGAACTGATAAGGCTTTTTCGGGTTCTCCAACTTCTAGAAGAAATTTTGGACTTTCAGGAAATGCAAAGAGCCATAAACCAAGAAAAAGACTACGAATAAAAATTAAGAACATTTGTGCAACAATCAACAAAAATATGTAAATAAATCAAATTAAACAAAAATTTACCTTGGAAGAGCACACACAGCCACGAATAGATTCCAACTATGAAAGGTGAAGTCATTGGAAACAAATTTGATTTTCAGGGGAATGATACCCCATGCGATTACTGTAAACATAAAATTAACAATAAAATTGGATCAGTTATTTTTTTAATTTTAAATTATAAGTCAGTCCTAATTCACCAATCAAATTGAAAAGTGCAGCCTTTGCTTTGAACAGCGGCTTCTACCTTCGAATTTTAATTCATTTCAAGATTAAAATGATAATAAAAACGGTTGCTGTCACAGGACGACCACCATACATACATATGTGAAACATTCAAGAATTCATAATTTATAAAAACCAAGAAAATATGGAGTTAAGAAAATGTAATCCCCCAGACCCCATTCCTCCCCACCAACCCTCAACCACCCACCATTTTTGAAACTATTTTTCTTTTTTGGTATTTAGCATTTATTTGGCCGTTACTCGGAAAAATTTTTAGTTTTTGCCCAAGGCCCAAAAATAACGGTGCCTGCATTACAATCTTTAAGTAGATAATTGATTTTCTCGAAAACGGCTCCAACGATTTTGATAAAACTTTCAGAATGTAGTTTTATTAAGAAAATCAATCTTTTGTTTGGAAATTTTTTTTTCGGAATTTGTCTTTTAACGGTACCTACCTTTCATAGAAGCGGAATTTTCAAATTAAGTTTTCTCGGAAACTTATTCATTCAATTTCAATAAAATTTAAGACACAGGAAATCATTAATAACCCTTTTGCTATGTTGTTTAAAACTATTAAACACTTTTTTTTGGTTTTAAATAATTTTTTTCATAGATATGTTTTTTTTCCTCCAAAATACATACCGAATTTCTAGCATAAGTTCGTGCGGCCCAGTGATGCATTTTATTAACAATTTTTTCATCACTACTCCACACCACATACCCCCCACCACCAACAAACAGTCCATCCTTTTTTACAATTTTTTCCTCGTCCCCACCAAAATCCTCATCCCCCTACCTCACAAACCTCTCATCCCACCTACAACCACCCAACACCCTCCCCTCACACTTTGAACAATGTTACAATGTTATCCCTATCAATTTCCGTTCGCTTCGCTCGATCACACTTTTCGTAAAACATTCACCAGCTTAATCCCGAAGTTAAGTGGGCGTAGATAACTTTTACTCCCCCCCAAGAAAAAACACCAACACCAACAACCCATTCTACCTACAGGGTAGGCCAAAAGAAGTCACTTCAGCGAGAACTTCTGGTGACAGATTCTCGCACTCCTTGAGTGCTTCCAGAGTCTCGGGCTTGTTCACGTACACACGGGACTTCAAAAAACCCCACAAAAAAAGTCTGAAACGGTTAAATCGGGCGATCTTGCGGGCCAGTGCAAATCGCCAAAACGAGAGATGAGGCGACCCGGGAACGCCGCCGGTGTCAGAATATCGGTCGGTTTTATGTATCGCTCCATTGCTTGTTCACTTGTATTCTGCATCTGTCTAGTTCACAAATGTCAAAACAGATTTGACATTGGCGGCCATTTGCAAAAATAATAGCATCTTCCATTAGGGTGATTTCTTTTGGTCCACCTAGAAGTAGTCAGACGCCAATATAGCCGCCTGCTTCTGCGAAGGAACGACAAGGTAGAAGGAGATCTCAGACCCCTTGGAAACACAATGTGTGAAATTGAAAATGGCTGGCTTGAGATAGAGCTGGCTGGAGGAGCCTGAGAGGCTCAGGAGTATCACGCTTTGTAGCGTCGTCAAAACTCAAAGTAAAATTACGGCTTTATTTCAATATAGGGTTTCATTCAAAAACTCGACTAACTTCATGCACGTGCCATTTTTACTTGTATAGGTTTCGTGCAGAAAAAATGATATTACAATAATGAAGAAGCGGAACGACTGAATCGAATTTACTCAAACTTTGTTTGTCATTGTACTTTGTAGTATCCTATAGATAACAGCTTTTTCAGTTGCTTTACGTTTTAAACCGTCGCTCTCATGTAGCGAGTGGCTTAGTTTTAACAAAATTATCTCTGTTCTTTTTCTAGTTTGCACAAAAAACGCATTCAACGGTTTTGATTAATCTTTGCATGCAGTAAACTAAAAATACTTTTAAGAAAACCGACTTTTTAGTTTTTGCCATTAAAGTTAAAATAATTGAAATCTGTTGTCAACGGTTATATCTAACGGGTCTATTCTTAGTCAGAATCAAAAGCCTAGTCGATTTTGCGATGTCTATCCGTCCAACGTGGTACAGATAACCTTTGGTCGAAGAGTAAGGCTAAGTTATTGCACCGGTAAAATCCGTCCACAAACAAGTGGTAAAAATAAATTGCGTGTTACGATCACAAGCAAGTTATTGGTAATTCTTTTTTCGATTAAATAAAAATATTTTGATTTCGGCGTGGCTGATGCCCACTTTTCATAAGAAACTATAAAAACCGTGTTTTTGCAAATAAACGTTATAACTTTAATAAAGCCACAAGCCCGAATGTTCGTATCTTTTCATCCAAACTAAATAGCTGGTACATATATGAAATGAAATTTTTGAATTTACGCTCACTTTTCATAAAGCAACAAAAAATATAGTAGTAGTTCTAAAAATTTAAGGTACCAATACTCAATTTCAACTAGTTTGTTTGTTAATGAAAAATGTATTTATTAATTTTTTTGTGTATAAAGTGCTTGAATACGCCTCTTTTTAGAAGCGTGATGTTTATATTTATTATTATTATTTGGGTGTGGCACAAGCCTTTTTTTGGGACCTAAAGAAGAAATTCAATTCTGAAACTGGCAGCGGCATTTTATGTGAACTATGAAAATTAGCAAGTTTTAATTAAATACCCACTTAGGGGGTGTATTTTCGTAAGATAAATTAGGTATCAAGAATTTTGTCACAAACGAACTCATGTTGGAAAAGGTTATCCATCAGTTAGTTGTTGTTGCATTCGTACAGTAGATCTCGCTTATGTTTTTTTTTTTTTAGTTAAAAGCATAGAACGAGCCGATCACTTCAAGCCAGCCTTACACAAATAAAGCCAGATTCATTGTTCTCATAAATGTCTGGTGGTTCATTTTATTTTGTTCAAGCTATAGGGTCAGTTGGGGTATATGGAAACATGGGGTTAATGGAAACGTCAGCTTTTTTGCCGATAAAATCATAATTTAAATAAAAGAAACATAATACCTAGCCATACATTTTGAATTTTCGTTCAACTGGTGCATTATACCTCGGGTTCCTTTCTATTAGTTTTTAGTTCAAATTTCTGTTTCAAAGTCAACGTGTCTCAAAAAAGTAAAATTCAATAAATTAAGTATTTTATAATTTTTGTTTTATAGTGTGTGAGTAATATTGTATTTTTTTCAAGTGTAGTGTATAGCAATAATCCAATCTGTGTAAACAGTTTCTCCTAATAAGTAGTAAGTTTTTATATTAAAAGTGTGTTCTCATATACCCCAGTAGAATTAACGTCGGGGGTAAATGAAAACCTGAATTTGGGGTAAATGAGAATAGTTTCTTAAATGATGTTGTCAGCAAAAAAAATCACATTTATATTATCATATTCCAAAAACTGGTTATTTTCAGCAGAATAAAAGGCCGAAACGCACCTCTCATTACAATTAGATCTGGGCCATCACCTGCCATTGCTAAAGAAATTGAAGATGAACGTTTTTGGGACAGTTTTTGCAATTTCAAAGACATCGAAATTTAAAATTAAAATCGAAATTTACAATTTAAAAAAAAATGAATTACAAGCAGTTTTGAACTTCTTAAAGTGTTAAACCTTAAAAAATAATGAGAATAGTTCATTATCTAATGGCTTAGTCATGTTATGATGAATATTAAGTGCAATACCTTGATGTTTTCATTTACATCAAAGTATTGCACTTAATATTGATCTTAACGTAACTTAGCTATTAGAAAATGAACTCTTCTTATTATTTTATGAATTTAACATTTTTAGAAGTTCAAAATTGATTGTAATTAATTGTTTTTTTTTTTAATTTTTAATTTCGATGATTTTGAAATTGCAAAAACTGTCCCCAATCACCCCAACTGACCCTACATAAATTCAAGATTATTAGGTAAAGTTTCAGTTATCGAAATTACCACCAAAATACCCAGCCTACGGCAGTTTCAACCCTGGAACATTGCAACAGTTAAATTGAATTTCTACTGCAATCCTTTTTTTCTTTAAAGAGAATACCTTACAACTCAATTATCCAATTTAAATATAATTTTACAAAAGAATCTCATCAATCGGCAATCAATGTGTTTATTAAATGTTCATACTCCTATGTTTGGAAATGTAAATGCCTTGAAAGTCAAACCCTTAAAATAATTTGCTTCTGACATTCAAGTTGTAATCGGTGTAAAAAAAACTGTGCAACACGGATTCAGGTATATATACATTTCTCGATTGAGATCTAAATATCTCACAAATTGAACTTAATCATGTTTACAATATTCATTCCATCAAAATACTGTGATATTATCCCTCTTAAAGTTTGAATTATAAAACGTTCGTGTTTCAAATCGCTCAAAGAAGATAACTTTGGTACTCGTAATTGAATACAAACAGAGTCATCCAAACTATTAAAATGAAAAAAAAAAAATAAACTAACCTTTTTCACAGCAATCTGTATCTTTTACGTTCTAATAAATAAAATTTCCTTGAAGCATCACGATCACCTTGTTAAATCGATGTTTACCCAACCAAATTGACTGAAATTCATTTTAAGACAGAATTATTGTGTACTTATCAGTATCACAGTGGAATATTGAAACATTTTTTTTTGTCGTCGCATCGGTCGTGGCTTATAATAATAAAACCCAATAAAAAAAAAAATAGACCTTCTTGTGGACGTCAAACACTTAAATGTTAATGATTGATGGTAATTTCCATTTCAAAATATTTTTTAACACATTTTGATTGAGCCATCATCATGCTAAAGAACAAACACACGCACACCCTTAATAATTGGTGTTGACAGGCTTTGACGCTAACTCTTGGTATATACACATCTTGGTATCTTGTATCTTGTATCTTAATCTATATGTTTTTATACTCTAAACAGAAAAGTAAACATAAACAAGGGTAATACACATATTATGGGGCTTACGTGGTAGAACGATTATTCCAATTGTCCAAAACATTTCCATCCAGCAGAGGATCTTTTCACGGTATTTAGTCGGTTGAAATTCACCCAAATATGGAAAGCAGATTCCCATTGCACCAGCAACGCTAAAAAGAAATTACAAATCAAATTCAAAGTGTTAATAGATTGGATAGGGTTCAAAAGTATAATATACAAAAGAATGAAATAATGTATCTAGAAGGCTTTAAAAAGTTTAATGGCTGCGATGTCATAGTTGACAATCAACACCGTTAATTGAGTTTTCTTAACCAAGCACTGTCTGCCACAATTGACACATTAAAACCTCAAGTGCAAGAGTCACCACACTATTTTTATACTCAACTAAGTTCATTTTTAATGAGAAAGACGTTGTATTAGGGGCTCTTTTTCATTAATAAAGGGCGCTTTTCTTATAGGTATAGAACTATAAAAAGTTTTCCAACTCTTCAATCGTCTCTGACTTATCGGTGTAGACTAGCAGCTTCACCTAGCCCCACAGAAAATAGTCTAGCGGTGTTAATTTGCAATATCCTAGAGAAAAACTCACAGGTCCAGTTGGGGTTGGGTTCGATATCCCGCTTTTTATAATCCCGTTTCTTAAAATCCCGATCTTGAAATCCCGCTCTTTATAATCCCGCTTTTTATTATCCCGCTTTTTTAAAATCCCGCTTTTTAAAATCCCGTCTCTTATAATCCCGTTTTTTACTATCCCGTTTCTTATTATCCCGCTTTTGCAATCAAAAGTAGTTGTTTTATTTTAAAAAATCGCGCGATTTTAAAGCCCGTCTTTTATCACGAGTTATTGTGTTTTTGCTTGCCAAGTTGTTTTTGTTTATTATTAATCATTTGTCTGTTCTTAAATGTATTAAATAGTGTTATTTTATTACAAATTCATGGTTTAATTTAGCCTCAAATCATAAATTGTTGATCATCAGTTTCATAATATTCATACATTTATAATATATATTAAAAGAGAACACATTTCGCCGCTCTCTATGAATTAATTCTCGATTCCGTTGATGATCATTTGCTTTCCTCTCTCCTTGGTGAGTGAAACTTTTGTACATATATGTTCTGCCTATGAAGCATTTGAGACTGCATTGTATCCCAACAATTTTCCGTTACCATTTCATGCCGCAACCTACATCTGCATGTGTGACTGAGCTGTACTAGCTGCTAGCTACATTCATCTCCTGCCGA
Source organism: Platycheirus albimanus (assembly GCA_916050605.2). Lineage (NCBI taxonomy): Eukaryota > Metazoa > Arthropoda > Insecta > Diptera > Syrphidae > Platycheirus > Platycheirus albimanus. Next base: position 72,915,350 of record OU696696.1, read on the forward strand.
CGTAGTACAAAGGAAAGCTATATTTGCCGCAAACAACAATTGTGATTTATTGTTTTTATTGGACAATATAAATAACAACAAACCTTCGTATTTGTTGCATGTCATGGTCTTTGACACTTGACAACCAGCTGTCATCTATCATCTATCAGCTGCCTATAACTACATTACCGACTACTCTATCCCTTTGGTTCGTGAATTTGCTAAATAGAAACTCGCTTTGCCTGGTACACTAAAAACCAAAAAAAATTTGGCAAGTAAAAATCATTATCTTTTAAAAAACTAAATATCACCATATACCGTCATCTTCAAAAAAAAAAAAGATCGAATCATTATGTCTTCTTGCGCTGTTTGTGATAATATTGCGGATTATCTCATAGATGCAATCATTTGTCATGGAAACTGTCGCAAATTATTGCATGTAGCTTGCATTAATGCTCCATTTAGCACCATAAAACTATTCAAAGAAAGAAAATCTTTCTATTTTTTTTGTGAAGAGTGTGACCCTTTTGCATATACGAATATTGTTCGTGATGTACTGCAAAATAAGCAAAATCTTGTAAATCTCCATAACCAATTACTCCAACTAAACAAGAAAATTGAAGATATTACCTGCAATCAACAATCGCTATTAGACGTTCAAAATGAAGATCATTTAATAACAAATAGTCCTACTACATGTGATACTGTACCAATGAAACGAAAAATTGACGAAATAGATATTGATATATCTGAAACCAGCCATCTGACAAAGAAACCTGCCACCGATTTAATAGCGACTACATACCAAGAATCCTCTTCAAATATTTCTCGCCAAGAACAACTTGATGCTTCTAAAGAACTTTCTACATCAAATCAATGTTATTCCACAACATCATCTTGCTTAGCAGCCTCAAACACTACCTCAACAACAGCTCCTCCTTTGATAGTGATTGACCAGCATTCTACAGATGTGATTACTTCTCCTGTCAACACATTTCCTCATACAGCCTCCACAACTGACAGAAATTTCATATCACCTTTTGAATCAGGCTTAAAAATAGTTGAAGGACATAAAATTCTATTTATCTCGAAGCTTGCTCCATCTACGAACGCTCTTGATGTGAAATGTCATATTAAATCTAAGATTGGGACACTGGATTCTATAGTCGTAGAAAAAATACTCCATCGCAATTATTCTAAATATTCATCGTTCAAAATTAAACTGCCAGACTCAGTCTTCTACCTCCTAAACTCAAGTTCATTCTGGCCTAAGGGCATTGTCATGCATGAGTATCAAAATAGAAAATCAAATTATAATTCTCACCATTTTCAAAAACGATTGACAATGCGCAGCCTCAACCAAAGCAGCTACAAAAACTTCTGATTTACTACCAGAATGTAAACGGCCTCCGGACAAAGACCAACAAGGTCTATAAAAATGTAAATAATATTCCACATGATGTCCTTATACTGACAGAAACTTGGCTGAATTCATCTTTTGCTGACACAGAGTTATTTGATTCCAATTTTCAAACTTTTCGTCGTGATCGTCATAATGACCCCAATATAGCTACTGTTGGAGGAGGATTGTTACTAGCCGTTCGTAATAATTTGTTTTGTAATCTCGTCGACGATTTTTTGGACTCCAACCTCGAAATAATATGTGTGAAAATATCAACCCCGTCCGGTCATTTATATGTAGTTGTTTGCTATATCCCGCCTTCTTCTACAAGTGATGTCTACAATAAACTTATCGATTGCTTGGAATCTATAAATGACAAAATTGAACCTTCAGATGAACTTTTTGTTATTGGTGACTTTAATTTGCCAAATCTTGAATGGACTAAATCATCGGAGCATGAATCTTATCATGCTGTTAATGCGTTGAGCAATAACGAAGTTCTTTTTATCGATGGAATGACTTCATTTGGTCTTAATCAATTAAGCAATGTCAAAAACCAATTTGGTAAAATTTTAGACCTTGTATACTTTTCTGACCTTAATAATTCTGATGGAACTGTGATACTTTCGGATGCAAAACTTATTGAGGAAGATCGGCATCATCCTGCATTATCTATCTCATTAAACCTAAATATTATTAATGTAACTTATGATTGTAAGAATATGCATGAATTCAATTTTAAAAAATGTAATTTCTCTGAACTCTATCGTTTATTGCAAGATATTAACTGGAATAGTTTATTTTTTAATGTCAGTTTTGATGAAATGGTCTTTCGTTTTTATAAAATTTTATTTGATTGTTTCTTAGAAACCATTCCGTTACGAAAAATAAGACCTTTAAATAACACTCCACCGTGGTTTGATCAACATATTAAAACTCTTAAAAATAAAAGAAACAAGGCTTGGGTGAAGTTGAATCGATTCTGGAGCGTCGAGGCTCAAAATGATTACATTAAACTAAGAGATGAGTTTATTAATTACTATAATTTTCTTTATTCGGACTTTATCACTAAAACTGAAGATGATCTTAAATCTAACCCCCGAAACTTCTGGAAATATGTCAATTGTAAAAGAAAATCTGATGGTTACCCAAATAATATGTGTTATCAAAATTCTGAGAGTCACAACCCAGAGGACATAGCAAATATGTTTGCCGAATATTTTCAGTGTGCTTTTGAAGTATCTACTTGCGATACAAATAATATTCCCGCTGTTGATGAGTTTTTACATCTTAATTCGATTAACTTTACTATAACTGAGGAAACTATCTTAGAGTATATTAAAAAATTAGATAATTGCTTAAGTCCTGGTCCTGATGGTTTTCCTGCTTTTATGTTAAAAAAATGTGCAATATATATGTCATATCCGTTATTTTTACTTTTTAATCAGTCTATAAATAGCTGTAAGTTTCCGACCCTTTGGAAAAACGCATTCCTTATTCCTACTCATAAGAAAGGTAATAAAAATTTGATTTTAAATTATAGACCAATTGCTAAACTATCTGCTATACCCAAAATGTTTGAATCTATTATTTGTGATATCTTGTCTTTTCACTGTTCCTCCGTTTTATGTGACAACCAACATGGCTTTGTTAAAAAGAGATCCACTATAACCAATTTGTTACAGTTTACTACATTTTGTATTGACGCGTTTGAAAAAAAACAACAAGTTGACTGTATTTTTACTGACTTCAGCAAAGCATTTGACAAGCTAAGCCACCATATTCTTTTAAGGAAACTGCAATATTTGGGTCTTAACGATAGATTTGTTTTGTGGATATCTTCATATCTAAAAGATAGGTTATATAGTGTTGTTTTTAAAAGTGAACGTTCTAAATGTTTTACTGTTAACTCCGGTGTACCTCAGGGTAGCCATCTTGGCCCGTTATTATTTGTACTATTTATTAACGATCTTCCGTCCGTCCTATCAAATTCTATGTCTCTTATATATGCTGATGATGTAAAAATTTTTCGTACAATCAACTCTCTAAAAGACTGTGATCTCTTACAAAAAGACCTTCAAAGTTTCTGGGAATGGTGCAATATTAATGGTTTAGTTTTAAATATTGACAAGTGTAAAACAATGTGTTTTACACGCAAGAAAAATGTGATTGTCTATAATTATGCGATTCATTTGTCACCTCTTAGTAATCTGTCTTGCTTTACTGACCTTGGGATAGTGTTGGACTCAAAATTAACTTTTATTGACCATTTTGACTACATTATTAAAAAAGCTAACATGACACTCGGTTTTATTAAAAGATTTGCTCGAGAATTTCGTGATCCCTATGTTCTAAAAACTCTTTATGTCTCATTCGTAAGATCCATCTTAGAGTATGGTTGTGTTGTATGGGCGCCATATTATGCGGTTCATATAAATAGATTGGAGTCCGTTCAAAGAAGATTTATGAGATTTTGTTTAAGATTTCTACCATGGTCGAATAGAATTATCTTGCCACCTTACGCTCAACGTATTCAACTAATAAATCTTCCATCTCTAACGAGTCACAGAGCGTATCTACAATTTTGTTTTATCGTCGGAATAATCAATGGATCCATTTCAGCTCCACTGATACTTTGTAGATTAAATTTCATAGCTAGTCAGTATAATTTGAGAAGGCAGTTGCCAATTTCCAACATTTTTAGTAGATCAAACTACGGTGCTAATAGTCCTTTAAATCTCTTAATTAATATTTACAATAAAAATTCAAATTTAATTAATTCAAGCAATGACAATGTAAAATCACTCAACTTAAGAACAATATTTTTTATTCAAAATAATCCATAATGTACATTAGATATAAGTTTTTATTTTTTATTTTTGTTATAATTAAAAAAAAATGTATGTACCGTTAGTATTTAACGAAATGAAATAAATGTTTAAGTGACAGCCAAAGAAAAAAAAACAGAATTGGTACGGAAATATCTCCTTATGTTACTCCATCACTCACTTTGAAGAAGTTTTAAAGCTGTCCATTATGCATAAGGAAACACACCTTGCGTTATTGCATGAGTGATAATTTGGTCAGGGATCCTTAGAGATGCATTCACGACTAACCCGATAAAACGCCTTTTCAATTAACTTTTACAAAGAGGTTATTGGTGGTCAGAAAACTTTTTCAGGAATGATTTATAAGGTGCTGATGTGGTCGACGTACGTTGCCACTGCGAAACCCTCTTGGTGCCTCTTGTGTGTAGACTTATGGAATAAAAACGTACAGAGCGATAGTTAAAACAGTTTTTGAGGCTTCCTTTCATTGGTACGCTGAAAATAACTCTATCTTTCCGAAACATTTAAAAAACATAAGCGTGAGCTACAGACTACTGAATACCCTATTCTCCATATTTTTGTATATGTTGTATATGCATTCCTCAGCCAGCCGCTGTTCCAGTTTCAGAAACAAAATTCTTCTTTAGCAGACAGGAAAAAGTTCCAATTATATTAATTTTGTATGGTTGATGTACAATAACTGCTGGCACAATAAAAAAAGGCGTTTGCCACGCCTTAAGCTGAGTCCTTTTGTTGCCAGGGCAATCACTATGAGCTCATCAGTGACATTCAGTTTTAAGCTTGCAGATCGATTTGAACAAAACAAGACAAAACTAAAATTTTTAAAAATTAGATTTTGATTGGAAATAGCGATTATGGGAGTTTTTAACAATTCTTGAACCACACTCTCCTACACAACCAAGGAATACCAATCTAAGTGTTCTTCTTCATACTTCAAAACCGCGACCGATAGTTAAAAAACATCAACAAAATAATGCATATTACGACTTTTTACAGTAACGCCTCTTAAAAGTGGGCGTGTCCTAAAAAATGGAAGCACTTACTGTGCTTTGATCATCAGTCAGTTTTTAGGCATATGCGTTAAACTACAACTGAATCGAGTAGTTTTTATACGATCTTACCTGAACAAATGTATTTTATAAAAACCACGCCCTTAAAAGTGGGCGTATTGGAAAAATGTACACAAGAAAATCTAGAGATATATATTTTTTCATATAAGGAACAGAAAGGTTTTAATTGAATATTAGTAGTACCTTAAATTTTTAAAACTACGTTTTTCCTTCTTTCATGAAAAGTGGGCTTAAGCCACGCCCAAAATTCAATTTTTTTTTTTTTTTTTTTTTAATAATTTAACTTATGCCTGTAAGACCCAGGGTCTTTTGAATGCAAACTGCGCGGCATTAGTAAGAAGGAATAGAACGATAGGAAAGGTTTATTTGCAAAAACAATTTTTTTATAGTTTCTAGTGTAAAGTGGAAGTCAGCCACGACCAAAAAACAAATTTCTTGATTTCATACACAAGATGTTTATGTGCAAATAATATCCACAAAATTTGATGTTTTTCTCTTTAATATAACAATTGTTATTTTATAAATACAATATTGATAGTTTTGTATGAAAAATGGGCGTCGGCCACGCCCAAGCTGAAATATTTTTATTTAATTGGAAGAAGGTTTACCTAAAGCTTATGTGTGCAAAATTTTAGCGTTATGCTTTTATCGTAACTGTAAAAAAACATAATTTAATTTTACCAAATTGAGGTTGTTCAACAAAACTGGTGATTGTGGGCGTGTTTGTTCGCGAATTTTACCAGTTCAAGAACTTAGCCTTATTTACTCTTCAACCAAAGATTATATATACCAAATTTCAGCTTTCTAGCTTAAAAATTGCGACCTCTAGAGCGTTTACATACGGACCGAAGGACGGACATGGTTTAACCGATTAGGCTTTTGATTCTGAGTCAGAATATATATATACTTTTCTATACCTAACGGTATTATTTCTCTATGTTACAAACTTTACACCAAACATCCATTCTATGGAATAGGGTATAAAAATCAAACTGAAAATGAAAAATGTGGCTTACGGAATTAAACCCCCAATATGCTTGAAAAATAAATCAGAAAGTAGGTATATCACAGTTCACAACTCAAGTACCGAACTGTATGCTAATTTCTAATGCTCCAGATACTAGTTGCTGCCTATATTTCAAAAGGATGTGAATGCTGAAAAAAAATCAAGGAACACAGAAGATATGATTTCATGCATAGAAATAGATGACGTATCCTGGTCGTATCGGAGTTTATCGTAACAGAGAGATTATAAAGGGTTTTCCAATAAGAAGTGTTATTTTGAATAACCCGCTATTTCAGTAGTTGTCACTTTTGAAGCTGTAATTTTTCGACACTTGACAAGTAGAAACTACGTCATTAATAAAAATTACCGATACGCGCTTCAACAACGCATTGAAATTATTAAAATTCACTATAAAAATGGTTAAAACTTGGCAGAGGTGGTTCGTAAAACTAAAATATTTTTTGGTCGTCGCGTCGGACCTTGTCGGACCGCAATTCAGAAATTGGTAAAAAAACATTTGAGCTGTTGAGACAAGTTAGCTCGTCGTTCGTTGGAATTGGGCATTCCACAAACGTCATTACACGGTATTTTACATAAAGACTTGGGTTTTTAGGCTTATAAAGTTCAGTTAACACAAGAACTCAAGCCGACCGATCATCAACAACGTCGTGTCTTTGCATGAAAATGATCCGGAATTTCATCGAAAAATCATCTTGAACTGATGAGTCCCATTTCCACCTCGGTGGCTACGTCAACAAGCAAAATTGTCGCATCTGGGACTCGGAAAACTTAACTCTCTATCCTCAACGAGTAACTGTTTGGCACGATTTATGGTCTGGAGGGGTCATTGGACCTTGCTTTTTCAAAAATGAGGCTGGAGCAACATCTAAGTTGAATGGATCGAGAGATGATTAATAATTTTGTCTGGCCGTAATTGGATGGTATTGATCTGGACAACGATTACTTTCAACTTTCAAGACGGCGCTACGTGCCACACAAGCAACGAAACCATCGATTTTTTACGGGAAAAGTTTCCGGACCGTGTTATCTCTAGAAGAGGTGATCACAATTGGTCACCAAGATCTTGTGATTTAACACCTATTGACTTCTTCCTTTGAGGCCACGTGTAAGATTAGGTCTACGCCAACAGCCCAGCGTCGATTTAAGACCTCAAAGAGAGAAATCGTGAAACTATTAGGGGCATACAGCAGCCACGGTGATCCAAAATTTCATGAAAAGGATATTGTTGTGTAAGCGTAGCCGTGGCGGCTATTTGGCTGATATTGTTTTCCATTATTAATAGCATACTTTCCTCTTTACATTGAAATAAACATCCGATCATTTATCTCAAAACATGCCATTTTTCTTTGAATATCAAAATAACACCTCTTATTGAAAAACCCTGTACATTCGGCCAGAGTTCTAAGGAGCAGCGTTCCCGACAACAAGTTGGTTATGAATGTGGAACTTACTTTCAAGAGAAAATTCTGAGCATTGCCAAAATAAAATTAAACTTTATTTTTGCTAGATTTTTTACTATAGGTTTATAAGAACTATCTACCATTGAAATGTATCAAGAAGAGAAACACAGGACGTATACTTAACAGCATACATAGGATAAAGGCAACTTAACTTTTTCTCAAGGCATTTAAAGTAAAATGAATATCTGAGGCATATAACCTAAGAAATAAAAATAAATAAAATTGTACTTACTTGAATCCATTTAACAGTCGAATTAATAAGAAAAACAAAAAATGCTGTGAAAAAGACGAAATAAAGCCACACAGGGCATCACCCAGCAATGTTGCAATGAGCACCTTCTTTCGTCCTTTTGTATCGGCTAAACAGCCCCAGAAATATGACCCAACTAACATGCCCAACATGGGCGATGCTGTTAGCCATCCCTTATCTGATGACGTCATTTGAAAATCACAGGTAGCTACCGGCAGGACGAACGATATTATTGTCACACCTATCGCTGTATTCATATAGATAAGGCCACATAATGCTAGCAAATTGTAATGGAACTTTCCAAAACCAGTATGGAGTAGGGCTTGCTCATAGTCGGTGACAGTATCATCCATAAAATCCAGCCCTGAAACACATCCTCTTAAACAATTTGCTTTGCCGAGGATCTCACCGCGTTCCTTACCCATCTCGTAGCGGTAATCGTATGCGTCGTCGTCCGCACTGACAGAGTATACTTTGGTATTTTGACTCTGACTATTGACTCCGTGCTGCTGACTCGTCATAAGACCCCTCTCTTTTGGGATAAATTTAAGTTCCCTTCGGGAACGTAAATGTTAGCGTAAGCGTGAGAGTTTTCAATGGAAACTTTCTTCTATACAAAACGTCCTTGACCTTTATTCTCTCTTTTTTTAATTTAGTCTGATGCTCTATCCAATGAATGACTGCGAGAACGTGAGTCGTCAGTTCCTCAGTTAGGAGCTTATACCTATCGTTGAGCAATCTGGAATTCAAAAAAAAAAAACAAATGTCAATTTTAAAAAAACACGTCCATATTTCCGATTACGTAAGGTCATTTTATTGTTTTATAAATAAAAAAAAAGTCTAGCCTACCTCATCATTTTGAAAATAAATTATGCAGCCAATTAGGTGTGTCAACAGCAAAAGTCGTAAAATAGCCCAGCACGAGGACCCCAAGGATAATCATTTCGCTCTTTTTATAACCCCCCGATACCTATCAAAGTTTATTTTTAGAAAAGTTTGTTCAGTTTCAGTTCTGCCTGCCTCTTGGCTTGGGTGTGGAAAGTATTTGTGTGTGTGTAGTGTGTGTGTGTGTGTAGTTTGGTTAAGAGGTGTAATTTGCAAACGCTGCTAGTTGATGAAATTCCTTGGGGCATCGATGTAAAAATAACCTAAATTCTAAATTAATTGATGCATGGAATGGACGAGCACGAGCAATAGTTCGTAAATGATGATTTCTGGGAACAAATTGCCGTGAGAATTTCGTTGAAACGGAATTTATTTCAACCTCTTTTTTATTTTCTAGTAAAACTTGTTGGAATTCATTGTGAGCGAATGGAAATTTCTTTTAAAATTCTATTAATCGCCTTTAAAGGAAACATATTTTCGTGATAAAAGGACGAGGTTTGTTTAAGTAACTTTGTAGAGGTTCTATCCTGTATACCCAGACCCACGTCGAATATCCGTATTCCAGGAAACTGCAAGGCCGATAAGCACGCTAGAATTGGAACTACTGGTTTACCTATCGCTACACGTAAACTCCTTAATCTAGAATGGGCGTTTTCCAAATGAATTCTACAGAAAATGCATAGATGAGAAAGACAATGAGACTATAACTTCTTTGTTCAAGCCTTGCTCCCTCACAAAGACGAATGTTGCATTTAGGAGAATTTTCTAGTTACAATGATATTAGTGATCTAACTCATTACAAGCATCCACAGTCTCCATCCCTTTATTGAAAGTTCCAAGTTGTTTTAAATTAGTAAGGTAGTGCCCCACTTTTGTATGTGGTATCACAATGGAGCTAGAATTTTGTATAAGTGTTTCAGGCATTGTCTGAAAGCCAACTTAACCTAACCAAGTCCAACCTAACTTCGTAAAGGCCCTAATTTGTGTTACAAGATGGTGGTGTGGTGACATCTTTTTCTGTCGTTGAAATGAGACTCGAAACACCATATTCAACAGTTTGTTATGACATTTTGTGCATAAACTGTTGCATCATCTTTTTTCTGTGACTGCGCTGAAATTCCTGAATTCTTTTCTACAAAATCTAAAATAGAACTCGACTGTAGATCATCTGTCAGTGAGATAGAAGAACATTTTAAAACTCATCTCAAAGAACTTTAAAATCGAAGAACTCAAATTTTGATCTCTCTAAGCAGGAGACACCTAAGCTCCATTCAACATGTGTCATCACAGGACACTGTCTCATAGGTTGACAGACGCTGATTTAGCGCGCTCATCAAAGCTTTTTTAGATGCTGTATATGAACGAAGAAGAGGAGGACTCAATCAATTATGTAAATAGTATTTAACATGCACCTTTTTCGTCAAAACCAAGTGTGAATTGAATCAATGAATAACAAAACATTTCGGTTTAATTATCTACCACTATGTCTAGTAATTTTGGTTATATAGTATTGACATAAAAGCTAGTAACCACTTTTCTGAACACAATATATGTTCAGAAAATAAGCAAACCTTCATTATAAAGCAGAAACAAATTGACACCTATCAAAGGGCCTGTTACACTTTAATGATGATTGCCACAGCAAGAAACAAAAAAAATCAACAACAAACATTTAAAAAACAAGATAATTTTCTTTTGTCTTTCAGTCAAGAGACTTATTGCGGGTTTCATTCAAATTAAAAAGATTTGCTCTCAAAATCGAGAATTGCTCTTTTCAATGAAACTCGTTCCCATTTTATCGATTGACTGACAAGCACACACATTTGGTGCCTTCTTTTTCTAACAATTAGTTAACAATTGTTGTTATGTCAAAAAAAAATTTATTGAAGTGTCATTGTTAGGATTTGTTGGGTTTTTTTTTACAAACCATTTAGGAACGATAAGTTGTTAGAATTTGTTAAACTGTCAAACGACCGCTTTTAACATTTTTTTTTGTATAAATTGATATTGAGGAACTATTTAAATCATTCCTCTTCATCGCTCAAAATTAGAGAAAAATCAATTCTATTTCTTGTTGTTGGTCACTCAAAGAAAATAAAAACGATCTGGCTGCTCAAATTGATAATTTGAAACTTTTTGATTTGAATTTTAATTAAGACTTTGAATTGTTTAATACAAAACGTCCAATTTGATAGATCAATAATCTCCACTCATATCATAGAGGTGAGTTAGAAATATATAGTAACAAATCGTAATTATTTGACACTTTAAAGTGAGTTTAGGAACGCTGTTATGACGTCATATAGTTACAAATCGTAACTTATTTGGATTAATATAACGCCTTTTTGTTGATTATTGTTAACAATTGTTGACTATGGTCAGAAAAAAAAAACGCGACACATGTGTGCATAGTTGATACATTCAAATTGGGGTCTTATGTCGTCACAATCATCTTTTTTCCTTATTTTATTTTTTTAATGAATACTTCTTTAGAATTCAGAAGTCACCATAAAGTCTTCTCATTTGACGTTTGACAGAAAAGTTTTCAGATCAAATCTCCCAACCTATCAGAGATAAAATTTTTCGTGTTTACATTTGACCTAGATTTTCTCTTTTTTTTACAATGAAACTTGAAACTTAAAGAGATAAAATCTTTTGACAGAAGGAGCAAATCTTTTCTTGAATGAAACATCCTATTAAACATTTCAAAGGACTTGACAACCTTCCGCAGTCTAAGCTCAAAACACACCAAGCGACCTATAGCAGTGTTCGATCTTTTGTCGACCTTAACAAAACCTTGTGTTATTTTCAAACTGTCCGTTCAAAATGTACAAACATCAAAAAAGCGAAGACTGAACGCTTTCATTGATGTTTGTACATTTTGAGAAAGGCATTAAACGAATTACCCTAAAGTGCATACATATAGAAATCACTTTGCGAGAGTGGAATTCCATCTAAAATAATTGATACACAAAATCGCAAGACATTTCGCTTTATGCTAAGGATAGTAATAGACAATGTATGCAATAAGAAGTATTTTAAAAGCCTAGCTATTTTAACTACCAGAACGATATGTGTTTCCTTGCGAATACCATAAAAGGGGCTCAACGGGATTTGTCATTCCGTGTCATTTTATCACAACAAGTGGCAGCAGAATCAGTAAGTCTGAACCTCTAAATCTGGTAAATGGTAAAACAAAAACGATTCCAATTTGAAGTCAATGAAAGGTACCAAAAATGGAGATTGGTTGGTCCCACTGTAAAGCCAAAAACAATATGGAGATCTGCAATCCTATAAAAAGTTTAAATATCCAGCTGAAAACCGTGAAGGATAAAAAAAATAAAATCATGCAATGATATACCTACATAATTTTTCAATGTATAAGAATATTTTTGTTTGTACAATTTTTTTTAAGACAGACATAGAAAGCGTTATCGAAAAAACTTCATTATCAAATATAGCTACCCGAGGTCTTGCATTTGTAAAGCTTTTCTATAATTGTTCATGAGAAGCTGTTAATTGTTAGGTATCTCTAACACTACTTGTTGATAAAATTCTTATAGCAGTAAAATAGCTTGCGTAATTTTCTGCAAAAGAAACTTGCATAAGACTGTTCTCGTCGCCATTTATACATTTATTAATGTTGCATTTCAAAATTTTAAAAAAATTCAATTTTTGATTTTATGTTATTACTAGAATCGCCGGTGGCCAAAATCCAGCCATTAAAATGCCCAAAAGTATGGGAAAATTTTTTTTACAGTGAATTTATACGAAAAAAAATGGTAAAAAAACAGACATTTTCACCTGTATTTTCAAAAAAAAAAAAAAAAAAAAAATTATTCCCATCACACCTACTCAGTAATACCTTTCCAACGATATATATATTATCTCAATCGGTTGGGTAACCACCTCGCAATTGGTACCACAAAAAAACTGCTTGCCTATTTTTTATATATAGATTTTTTTTTAATATTTTTAAATTTTTCAAATTTTTTTTTCCCAGATAGTAACTTTACATTTCGTTGTTTTCCATAGGTACTCTTAAACAAATTCCAAAATTTTTTTTCGAAAAGTTTTTAAGAACTTTTTTTTTAACACCTTTTTTTTCTAGAAGCTAGATAGACAATAAGTAATGAAATATTATTACATACTTATTTTTTCAAGAAAACTGTAAGACCAATAAGAATAATAAAAGATTTTTCTTAACAAGCAATCATCCATCATAAGGACGAGTTCGTGGTTTAAATATATACAAAAAGCTCAACAAATTTAAAAGCCTTGACAACTGCTCAATATTGAGCCTTGGCTCCTTCAAAACGTTTTTAGAGAAAAGCAGGAAAAAGAATTGTCAGAAGATTATATCCTTATATTGGAAAGCTGCTTATTTTCCATAACAATAAAAGATTCAATTGAAATCTTTCTTCACCAGGCTGTAAACAAATATGGAATACGATGTTTACAAGAAAACTGGGATGGCTGGATATAAATGGTTGACGGACTTTTTAACGAGAAATCCGTTAGTCGTCGTAAACACCAGAAAAAAAAACTTCTTGAGCAAGAACCATGGGTTTCATTCCCGTATCAATGGCAAAATATATCAAACGGTTGACAGAAAACTACCAGCTTACTCCAGACCGAGTTTTAAACGTTGATGGAACCGGCATTTCGACAGTCAAAACAGATCTTACTCACAGGCTTAAATCAAGTTGGAACTTTAACATCTGAAGAACGTATAAAAACTATCACTATTAAAGAAATCTGTACAAATGCAACAGACAGTATACATAGCACTCATGTTCGTTTTTTTTTCAGGTTAAAGTTCATAGACACGTTTACATCCAAGACTTGGTTTTCATGCCGCATCATATCTTCTCCAACAAAAAAAAGAGATCGAGGAAAGATGAGGAAAGCATGCAATTTCAACAAGTTTACAGCTGGAAGCAACCCAAAAACGTTGAAGTGACCAAAAGAAGGCATTTAAAATTGCCAAAATAGTTCGGCCACCTAGAAGAATTGAAACCAAGACTAAGGAAGACAATGAAGTTAATTCTGGTGATGTAAACAACAAATAGCTGGATTTAGTGCACTAAATGTCATAAATGAGCTCACGAAGCTTTTGCAGAAATTGAAACTGGCCACAATGTCATGACATCTGTCGTTCGACACAGTCGCATTCAAAATCGATCAGAACTATTTTCATGAGTTGAGCAAGAAGGTCAACTTTCAACATATATTGTACTATAAAAGAAAGGTGCATTCCCGTTTGTCCGCTAACTCCTCCTTAACCACGCAACGTATTTTGAAACGGTGTTCACCATCACGTAAACTATTTTTTCCTGAAGGTTTATATACATATCCCGAGATTAACACCAAAATCTCTTTCAATATAATATTAGAACGAACGATTATATTAACTCCTGAACGTATGCAACATTTTGAACGGCTACATGAAATTTGGCCCCAAACAAAAAATGGAAAAAGGCCCCAATAATTGAAAAAATACCCCAATCCCACAAAATTTCATCGATTTTTGTTGTTTTTGTTTCCCATACAACTTTTTGGGGCCATTTTTCGTTTGGGGCCAAATTTCATGTAGCCATTTTGAACTAGACTTGAATATATTAAAACGATGAACATTAATTATTGCAAGTTCTGTTCGCAGATATTTAAATAAAAAGAAAAGCATAATCTTATAAAGTTTGAAATTCAAATATCTTTTTTTTTTAGTCTGCCTTAAAAAAATTTTAGTAGATAACCATTTTGTATTTCATAAAATATGCTTACATTTCATAATCAAGATCTGCTTCATTTTGGTAAGTTTTTCCATGAAATAATACTGACTTGATTTTATCATTGTATTTCTGTTATGTTCACTTTAAGAGTATTCATTTGCTAAACAATGTGGACAAACTTTTCTTAACAAAAATGACTCAGAAAGATATGCTTTGAAAGCTCCAAGTCATTCTCACCCTTTTTTTCTAAATATTTTTTTTTGTTTCACAAAATCACTTCACACCACTTAAACTATAGGTTAATTCCTCAATAATTTTCTTATTAAATTGTAACTTCTTATTTTCACATTTATCTTTTGCTAGACACAAGGGTGATTCCTTTTTTTTCTTTACTCAATTAATAAAGAAAGCAAACATTTATTCACCACACATATGGCACTTTGGACAAGAATGTCCCGAAAAGCAGGATAGACACGCATTATAATCCATCAGTCGCAAACATGTCCGAGTACTCTCCTTGTTGTGTCAATTAAATTAATTGCTTGTACACATATATATTTTCTATACAAAGAACTACAACAACAACACTAAACCGTTCAAATAAAATCCAGGAAAACAATCGGCAATTGTACATGGAAGTCCTTAATCAACCAGGAACTCTACTCTTTCTATTATTCATATAATTAGTTGACGAAATTCATTGCTAACAAAAAATTTAAAGAAATCACTTTTTTTTTTGTTGAGAGGTCCTTTTGCGCCTCGTTTCACACACACGCTGCTTACTGTTCAATCATTTGACCGAGACTGCGTTGCCAGGATGTGCCAGTGCCAGCCATCAGATACAGATACTAGCTAGCTAAAAGTCCTCTCTAGAAAAACAGAGAGAATATAGAAGAAAAAAAAATAACAGGACATGACATAGTCACCAGGACAAGATAGAAGTTCACTATCACTATCAATGTCCTTTTAGCTATAACGTCCGTCGTCGTCCTTCCTTAGGAATTTTTTTGTATTCTCAATTCTCACTGACCGTTGCGTTGGCGTCGCGTGTCGCGTCTCGTCGGTCGCGTCGTCAGCGGAAATATAAAGGAGCACACTAAATTATAGAAGGATACAAGGAATAAAAAGGAAAATAATAATTATAAGTGTGTAATAGTGGGAATCCTTGGTTGGGGCATAGAAGGGGATTGTCCACGATAACACCATGTATCTGATGGCCGTCATTAGGTGTATCAGTGATCGTTGTCGTGTGCTGTTGTAGCTCTGGCTGTGGGTGTGTTTTAAGTCTCGTGGACACGATGTGAAGGTTCCTTTATCGATTTCTGGATAGCATTTTTTTTTTCATACTCATATTTTAAATAAATAATAGGAAAACACCAAGTTCATTATCGTTATTCATATTTGTCTGAGAACAAGCAAACAAGTGAGTTTTTATGTTTTTTTTTTTTTTTTTTTAAACCACAACGAGGTCAAGTTTAGTCTTTCTGGAATGTTTAATGACCGACCGAGAATGGCTGTTAAGCTCACATGTTTGGATTATGATTCCTGAAACGTGCGTTAGGTTTAAAGCCAGGTTTGAAAATTTAAAGGGTTGGTGAAAAGGACATATTTGTATGGCAGACAATTGTGGCCATGTATTTTTCTTGGAACACTGCCTTATCCCTGGACAAAAACCACCCACCATTCGAAAGACTAGTTTGCAAGGTTGTCTCATTAGCTATTTTGTGAATCCCTCAGACCAAGCCAAAGTTTAAGACCTCGAATATGAGGCAACATGTCGAATGGAACCAAGCTGTTTGCTAAGAGACGACCGAACGCTGTTGAAGGCAGCTTGATTCTTTGTTTATGATCCATTTCATTGCCAACAGGCTTGAAGATGATAAATAGACAAAATGGTTATACGTTGTTGCCAGTTTCTTGAGTACTTTTTTGGCAGCTTTGCAGTAACTCAAGAACATGGGAAGCTTCATGGTCAGGACTTCCTTTATAGATTTTTCGGGAAACTGCCTCTTGCAAATTAATACAAGTCCTACAAGAGTAGAACTTGTAGAGAAAAGTGCATCTCCACTAGCCGTTCAGATCCACAACTGCAATATCTTGTTCGGTACGCATTGTAGATGAATATTATCATTTGGAGTGTAGTGCGAAAATATTCGTTTACTATTCGTTAATCGAATTTATTGCTCTCATGGACGACAGTGTGGTCCATAAAATGGATCTGCACAATTTGCATACTTTGTTCAGGCGTCAGTCGGTTTATTATGAAACTAAAAATAAATCACATGGCAGATGATAAAATGGCAGTCAATCAAAACAGGTCTGCCAACTGTTCAATTCCCCAAATAAAAAGGCCATTTACAAAGCGACGAATGAAGTATTAAACAATAAATTTTAATATGATGAAGTGTCATATCATTAAAAAAACCTCATCCAAATATTTGATTTTATTGATTTATTTCTTCTTCTTAGCCAAATAAAGTGAAATGAAAATGAATACGTTCCACAGTATTTTCCATGGCAGATTAAGTCTCGCTATGTTCGTCAGTGACATTTGTCAAAAAATTTGTTTGCTGTGGAAGGTAAATTTGTGAAATCCACACTGGCATACTTGTATGGAACTTTCAATCTCACTCACTGACTTAAGGACTATTCACATGAGAGTGACCAACGAATGAACGAATAAATGAGATTTTTCATACTTCTAAACAAAGTTTGTAACAAAAACTATTTAAATATTATATTAACTCTAAATCTAATGTTGAGATGATAAAATGTACGTTTTAATTGAAGAAAAAAGAAATTTTAATGAAAACAAGTTGTTCGTCGCTAATTTCAATCTGACTGTTACGAATTGTCAAACCCTATTCGCGTTCCACATACCATCCAAATCGCAACGATTAAATTATTCGTGCGCCACTAATCTCAAAATCTCACTGTTCAATTGTGATATACGGCGCAGGGTCAAAAGTCCACAGGCCAAAAGTCCACAATGGTTTTTTGACCCACTTGGGTGGGTCAGAAGTGCACAAATATATTATGGACTTTTGGCCCACTATAGTGAGCCAAAAGTACACAAGAAATCCCTGTGGACTTTTGGCACATCGATTATGGACTTTTGACCCACTCAGGTGAGCCAATAGTCCATAATGGTGTACAGCTCTCCATCTTTTACTTTTTGTGACTAAAATGAGTCACAGTTCTGTATTGTAGTCTACAAAGGGTTATCATAATGCTTGGACCAAACTCAAAAAATTAAATTATAATCTTAAAATATTTTAAAAACGATCATTGAAGCATTCTAACGTCTAAGCTTCTTTAGCGTACGCAATTTGTTTTTTTTTTTGTAAAATTCAATCACTATCCATAATAATTTCATCTCCTAGTTTATTTAAAAAATAAAACTAAGGTGATTCATAAAAATATCGGTATACCCTGTAACCAGCTGTGAAGAGCAATGGTGTTAATATTATCATTTAAAGATTATATCGGTAAATGCTTTGAAACAATCAATGCAAACGAGTTGTCCAAGTTGTCTGTCATTTACAGAAGTAAAAAGCTTTAATTTAAGTCACTGCGATTTTTTAATTGATTATTGAAGTAAATATCAACCAAAATAATAACCAAATAAAAAATCGCGCGATTTTTTATTTGATTATATTGATATTTACTTCAATAATCAATTAAACAATCGCACTGACTTAAATTAAAGCTTTTCAGTATTTACTGTACCTATTATTTATTTTTTAATTGATCAAATAAATACTGAAAATCTTTTATTTAAATCACTGCTATTTTTTAATTGATTACTGTATTAATTATTAATATAATCAATTAAAAAATTGAGCGATTTTTTATTTGATTATATTGAATTGTCGTTTATTTTGTTTTTTTTTTTCATGTGTTGTTATTTTCTTTAAAAATAAAAAGAATAATTCTTAATTTTTTTTCTTCAATATGGACTTGTGACCCACTTTCCTCTAAATTGTATGAACTTGAGGCCTAGTTCCTTGTGTACTTTTGGCTCACTAGGGTGGGCCAAAAGTCCATTATATATTTGTGCACTTTTGACCCACCCAAGTGGGTCAAAAGTCCATTGTGGACTTTTGGCCTGTGGACTTTTGACCCTGCGCCGTGATATACACGGACATGACATGACGTTCGTTGTTCGCAACGAATAAAATAAATTGCATGTGAATGAAACGTCAAAATGGACGAATGTTCGTTCATTCGTTGGTCGTTGTTCGCTTTCCTGTGAATAGTCCTTTAATCTTGAATTTCCTTTTGCTTAAGCAATATTCAATTTTCGCAGCTTAAATTATGACAGTAATACTCAGCAAAAATTAATATAATTAGAATTTTGTATCAACTTTTTAGTAAAATAAGATTTCTCAAGAAGAAACAAGTAGTATTTCTGTAAACTGTTACAGATTGCTTCCAATTATGAATTATTTTCTTCCGGTGTTTTGATATAAAGGGAGTTTTTTTAGACGTGTGGTTTTCAACCTGGCAATACTTTT
The DNA here is from genome assembly GCA_916050605.2 of Platycheirus albimanus. Taxonomy (NCBI): domain Eukaryota; kingdom Metazoa; phylum Arthropoda; class Insecta; order Diptera; family Syrphidae; genus Platycheirus; species Platycheirus albimanus. Next base: position 72,934,521 of record OU696696.1, read on the forward strand.
ATCGAAGTTGTTCTTTTTGACAGCAGCTGTCACTTGATTTATGCTTAGTTTGGTTTGCCATTTCATAAATAATGAATAATACTTCTGAACAACGTTTTCAAATCGTTCAAATTTATTACCAAAATTATGGTTCGGTTCGCACAACACATTACCGCAGCGTCCAATATTCGGTCGACATAATCGCTCATGAATGCATTTGAGCCGCCGCCGCGATCTCTTGCCCGATATCATTTTTAAAACATAATGGCGAACCCTTATCTTTATAATAAAGCCAAATTCTTGGCCATAACACTAAATTATATGCGTTTTAGCTGTGACTGTTAAACCAACTCAAAAATCTATGAAAGTGCATTTTTGCTTTTGACATTGCTTTAACCAGCGATTTCCTTCCAAAATGACGATTTGACGGGACTTCAATGGTGTGGAAAATTATTGTGGAACGTATTCATATTTATTTGCATTGGTGGTCTGTACTAGCCTTTAATGATTGAATAGAACAATTGCACACAGCTGACAAAAAAAAAATGTTTTAAAGACAAAACAACACAAGTGTGCTCAGCAAATAATAAAAAAGTTAACCAACATAATAAAGAGGGCGTTTGAAAGCTACATTTTCTTCGATAACTGTCGAAGTTCTTACTCAAGGACATTGAGTGAAGTTTCCTTCGAAGAACATTAACTTCAATATCAGATTTGTAGGTCGTGGCTTTTGGAGGGTTGAAATTGAACAAAACAAAGAAAAACAAATGGGTGCAGCTAAATGTAATAAAATTGTGATGGAAGCAGAAACGACATAAAAGGGAAGGGTTTCGATTTGAGAGGGAACATTGAGTTCATATCGTTATTTATAAATAAAAATAAACTTTGAGAGGGATAGTAGAAGATGGTATAAGTCAAAGTTTGAATTTAGAAAAAATTCTATTTGTTGACTTTTAAAAATTTGTTTTTAATTTTCTTTTAATTCTTTTAATCTCTCCTTCTTCTTATTATTATTATCATAAAGATTAGTGTTTACGGAAGTTGTTTCCACCCATAAGAAATATTACTTTCAGGAATGCCTTTGTTTCTGGGCCAAAATTCGTACTCATTTCGAAAACCCCAAACGCACACACAAAGTTCACTGAAAAATACCTGGAGAATCAGCTCCACTGTGGACCACTTTTTGGTAAAGATGGTGTTTCGGGTTTAAGTGTTTGGAAAAGAATTGTGCATGTTTAGAGGACTGCGATTAAAGGTACATACTAGGAAAGTTATGGATTCTTTTTGAGAAAACAATCACACATGACAAAACGATGATTTAGAATTAGATTAGATTAGATTAGAAGTCGAAAATATGGGGGTATCGTAATTCGGACGTCCTTCGCAGAATATATTTAATTCTGTTAAACTAATTTCCTGGAAAACTGCTTCAATGCATGGACATTGATAGCTTCAATGACTATTACACGAATGAACCAAATATGTCATTGTTGTCCCAAAATACATTGACCAGTGAGTTGGTCATTGATACTTTTGCAATTCGGTGTTCTTGCAAGGACACGCATAACAATGACCACTTTGACAGTTGGTGGTGAATGAAACAGCGTTGACAAAGGCCATTTATTTCAAGCCCATCAGACGACATTTATAAATTGGTCATTGTTAAAATTAAATTTCACGATTGTATTTGTTTTCTAAAAAATATTTACGTGAGTTTTGTAAAATTTTTCGCTAAAATAATTTTAATTTAAAATAATCTAATATATAAAAATAAGTTGCCTTATGTTCGGGCTCGATAAACTCGAGAATGGCTGGGCCGAATTTTTCCATATTTTTTATAAAGGTAGCTATCTTATTGAGGAAGGTCTTTTTGTGAAATTTGGTCAAATTTCGGTAAAAGGCAAATCGCAAAATGCATTTTTAGTGCATTTTGTCATATTAATAACAACATTTTTTGTAGGGTCTTCTGAGTATGTCGACAAAGGTTTCCGGCCAAACTTCGGTAAGATAAGTTGCCACAACTGCAGTTTTATTGCATTCTGTCAAAATACTAACAAATTTTTTGGTAGCATCTTCTGAGGATGCCTGCAAAGGTTTCTGTGAAGTTTGGTTAAAATTCTGTACAGCGGTAGCGTGGTTCTTTTTGATCTAGCATTTTTGTCGACACATAAAGTATATTTCCCGTAATTATAGAAAATTATTTTTATTTTCAATGTGTCAATTTAATTTTAATAAAATTGGAATAAGTTTGTAATCTGCGATTTTGGACAAATCATCGGGATGAAATGACTGAGGAAATATTACATCGAATGGGAAATATGTATTCAAACCAGAACTTGGATTTTAGCTACGATTCGATTTGAAAATAAAATAGCATTAGCGCTTGCGTCGTCTGAAATTGCGCAAACTTTGTTAGACGGTGGTCGAACAGCTCACTCTGCATTAAAATTGCCATTGAACATGCAAGTAAATGAATTTCAAACATGTAATATTTCAAAAACATTTGGAATGGCAAAGGTTTTACAGCAATGTGAAATAATCATTTGGGATGAGTGCACGATGGTTCACAAGAAATTATTGGAAGCCCTTAATCGAACGTTAAAAGATTAACGAGGAAACCAACGTTTATTTGGTGGTGTATTGATATTGTTAGCAGGGGAATTTAGGCAAACATTTTTCCAATTTTTTATCACGGACAACTTTATGTTGGACGTTGGCGAGTGGGTAAACCGTCTTTATTGTTTATTTATGCATTAAATGCGAAAATAAAAAAAAATTGTTTATCAAAAAGCTCTTGAGTAATGCAAATGGTTCATTTAAAAAATTGTTAAATTAATTAATAAATTATATAAGCAAAATGATTGAATTGAGTTTAAGGCTGCATGATACACAACAATTTGTTTTCTGCTCCGGAGCGTAAATGAAGAGTGAGGATGGTTTTCCAACTAGGAAACACGCCACATTATAATAGCTGACGGCAAATCAGTTGAAGAAAAGGAAATTCGCGGAATTTGGCATTCTTCTCCCTTGAACGGTCCTTTCAAAATCCTTGCCACTATCACATTGTTCATCAGCTTCTTCACAATCAGTTGGGTTCCATTGCACAGTTTCGGGGCATAAAGGTTTCGTAGCATTAAGATGACAGATCCAACTTTAAAACTCAAATGATGAGGCGGCATGCCAGGCAAATCCAAAGAACACTTGCATATTCACACTCAATGGAATGGTTTGCACATACCGAAAAAAACGATGCCTTGAGACATGAGATTTATTCATACGCCGCTGTTGGTTTCAGAATCACGGGAGTGATTTCGGAAATCCGCTGCAAACAGGATTTTCTTTGATTCGCAGGTTTAACGAAAGCTTCCGTGCTCAGTATGCTGTTCTTCCAGCTTCCAACAGTGTTGCAGCAATTCCTGTAGATGCGAGAGCTAACGCAATTCCACTTTGAGCACGTATTGCTGCTAATATTAATTAAATCAAGAACATTTTTCCAGTTCCGCCGGGCGCATCAACAAATAAAATGCACGACTGGGTCTAATGCTCTAATGTGTGACAGTTGTCTAGGGGCTTGAGATTTTGAAAAAAATAAAATTTTCAAAATTCTTAAATAAATACTTAAACTAATTTGAGCTGAAAAAAAGTACACCATTTAATTTCTTGGATAAATTTGAATTTATGAAAGTAAATTTATAAAAATCTGTGGCCATTTCATAGGTATTCAGTAATTACATTTATTTATAATTTTTAGAAAAAAAATTAATAAGCAGTTTTCAAAATATTAATTTAAATTTTTTTTTTAGATGTTTTTAAAAATACAAAAAAATATTTTTCAAAAATATTGGTATGCAGTACAAATTGAGCTACCTACAACTATATATGTGTGAAATATCGAAAGAATCGGTTGAGTCGTTTTCGAGATAGTCGAAAACAAAAAAAACGGTCCTATGAAAAGTACCGTTCTTAGACATTTTTTAAAACTTTTTTTTCAGCCATATAATTGGCCGTACCTAAAAAGCAACACTGATTTTTTGTAAATGGAAATCGTTAGAGCCGTTTTTGAGAAGAATAAGCTTTAACGTAACGGTTATATGGCAGGTACCGTTATTTTTTGAGCTAAAAAAAAATTCAATTTCAATACCTAAAAAAAATCTATATACCAAGTTTGAAGCAATTCAGCCCACCCGTTTGGGCTGACATTCAAGATCAATGTTCATCGACACCTCCTTTCCCTTCCTTCCTAACTTCCTATCGCTCGCGCTGTGACTTATCATTAAAAGGGCTATAACAAACCCCTTGAGCGCGTGTGCATTATAAAAGAAAAAAAAAAAAAAAAAAAAAAAACATACAGACAGACAGACAGACATACAGACGGACAGAATTTTTAACTTTTTTTTTCAAGACGAATGCATAACTTGCCTTAAAGTACCTAAAATCGCAATTCAAAAACTTTTTGATTATAAATATCGATATCACTGTATTTAAAATTAAATATTTCTTAACAACACTTATGTATGTTTTAAGTTAAAAATGTGTTTCCTGTCAGTTTTTAAATACTGCAATTATATTTTTTAAATTGTAATTCATTTAATCCGTATGAAATTAAGATTTGTCTCACCGAGCGAAGCCGGGTGGGTCAGCTAGTATAATAATAAATATTGTTATAATATGTCATACTACCTACAAAAAATTGGATATGGCGATTCTTGCATCCTACATCATTGGAGAGTAGCACAGACGACGATGACAACAGCTGAAGGCCAACACCAAGTCATCAAGAGTTCGTTCTGTGTGGTCCAAAAAATAGTTGTTACGTCGTGAAACAAAAGGCTTCTGTGCAAAATTACTGTGAGAATCGAGAGCTGAGGAACTAGAGCTTTATCGGAATTTCCTTTGTATGTCAGCCGCTCAATTTGACTATATTTGTTGAAACTTTTTAAACTTTCTTAAACAGAGCTATGTAAATGCACACCAGGTTTTCAAAATCTGATCTGTTTCGTTGAAATTGAACAACAACAACACCACCATGAAAAATGGTCGTTGCGAGCAACAATGGCCCGGTAGAAATTTCTGCTTGGTCATTGTTGTGACACGGTCTTTGCAAAGCACACTTGTCAAAAAAATTGGTCATTGCGTCCCATTAACAATGGTATTGCTATTACACGGTCATTTTAATGAGTCTTTGCAAGAACCCAAACAAATTCGTGACATTGTTCTCGTCATTGTGTGGGTCTTTCCAATTACCGCATTTAACAATGACCATTACACGACATGACGACTTAAGGACAGGTAAATACGCCGTAATGACGTCTTAGGGTAATTGTAATCACCATTACAAGGACACCGTCTAATGCCAGCTTTAGATAGACATTAAGTTTTGAAATTTTATTGAGTACTAATTTTTTTCGAGAAAACTATTTACGGCTAACCATAATACGTGAAAGTAAAATGAAGCAAATGTCAAAACCGAACGAAAAGTTTCATTCCGATCTTTCAAGTAAACCAGTTGGCCATAAAAGCATTTAGAAATAAGAAGCATTTGTCTCTTTCTTTCTCTTTGAACAAAAATTTAATGTCAGATTTTCATGCCAAATGTACGGAAACAAAAGTGAACGAAACTTGCCGAAACTTATCAAAAATCCAAATCGGGTTGGCTTGTTTCGCAAAGCAACTTATATACCCATTCTTCAAGTATGGTTTGACCTTTAAACTAATTGAAACGATCAGAGGTTTTTGAAATAATTTTCGACCCAATCGTAAATTTTATTTTCTGGGGTACTGTCTTTAGCCAGCAAAGTGATTTTTCACGAAACAATGAAACTCCGCTAGACGTTCGGATTCGGTGGTAAATTTTTGATCAGTAGTATTCTTGCAATTAACGCACACAGATGTGGTGAAGAGTGATATTCAATAGGTTCCTTCTAGAGCATTTGTTTTTAAGACGCCATTAACGTTATAAAACAGAAACCTGCAAAAATGCTTGATTTGACCAGTTAGAGAAGTCATTTTCTGCGAAATTTATAATTCGGCTAGGGTGAACATAAGCTCCTAAAAAATCTGATCTAATCAAAGATCTTGAAATACTTGCCATTGTATTGAAAGGCATGCTGTTGAAAATCACCTCAACTATGTCAAACCGTCCGTCAAAAAGCAACAGAATAAATCACAAATATTTCTCGAATATATGACGTGGCAAGTAGAAGCTCAATCAAAATCAGGATTATTTACAAAATGTCAAAAGCAAACAACAATTCTTTATTGTTTTAAAAAACTCTGGTTAAAGATTACCTGCTATTTTTGGATGTTGAGGAAACAATACTTGAAGTTTAAAATTATTGCATATTCGTCAAACCTCAAAAGCTCCTATCCGATTAGCAGCTCGTAATTTTGATAAATTCGCGCATAATCTTTAAAGCACGGTTGTGATACAATAAAAAATTTTTATTAAAACACCCGAAGAAAGTTCAGCCCTAATCTAATCCAACGCTCAACATGATGTGTCGACTTTGGATGTATAGACCCATTTTTGTTAGTTTGGCAAAAACAATCAGTTTGGAAAAAAGCCAAAATTAAAACAATACAGAAAGCGACATTTTTAAAACATCACTCTTCATAAAATCTCATGTACCTAGTTTGACGTATTTGTACACTAAAAATACTGAAATACTAAACGAAATAATGTATTATTATCTTGCATTTCATCACTATTACACTTAATCAGAGCTTCAGTAAGGATCTCTCGCATGTCTGCCATTGACATTCCTCAGCGTGTTTAATTGTTTGCTTATGTCAATGTTCGCTCGCTATTATAACGATAAATAATTGCTTAAGCGGAAACCAATCGACATTAAACTTGAAATAGATAAAGTGCAAAGCTAAAGTATAAATAACTCTCTGTTAAGGACCCAGCTAGTTCCGATCGAACTTTGTTTCTTTCTTTTCTAAATGATTGACAAAATTGAGAAAGAAGAACAAAATGCACGAGCGGTGTTTTGAATATTTATTTAAATTAACACTCAGTTAAATGAACTTTAAAAACAAAAACATGTCTTAATGCTGTAAAAACAAAGAATAAGAAAGAAAAAAAATGCGCATACGCCACAGTGTCCGAAATTGTTTAATTTTATTTTGCATTTAATTAACATGTTTTGTTTATCTTTTATTTGAACTATTTTTTTTTTTATAATTGTCACTGATGAAAAGTTTCACAAACTTTTAATACATTGTATTGTAAGATGAAGGAAGGGTGAAAATCTAACAAATCAATAGATACGAAAAAGATTTCTAAGAGTGATACATTTAACTAACAGCTCGGTTGTCAACAAGAAATACATAACATGGGAGCGGGATTTGATCTCCTTACACTTTCAAACAAAATTCATTTTTATAGGAAAAATTAAATTAAAAATATAAAACATGTCTATAACAAAATTTTATTTAAAGACAATGCAATAATTATTGCTCTGCCTTGTGAAGGACAAAACGCTATTTTGATTTTCATTTAGCAAAGTCATTGCAGTCTTGACTGCTCTGAAAAGATTTGATGTGAGCTGAGTGGTTATATATGTTGTAACCTTATGTTCTATTCATTGAAACTTGGTAAAGAAACAAAAACACAAGTGCTGGAAGTCATCATAAGAAATTATGGAAAACATATTTTAGTGAGCTAATTCAGCAATAGAACAATTATAATAATAAAAAATATAAATAATAATAATTCTTATCTATTCTCAACTGAAAATCAACAAAAATCTATCGAGAGTTTTCAAACAAATTTTTAAAAATTTATTAAAAATTCAAGAAAGCTTCTTTTGATTAGTCAGAATAGATGCTTTCATTTCATCGAATTAAGTTTTGTGACTTACGAGATATTCTGACTTGAGTTACCCGGTTCTTACTGATGTACCTACCTTTGAAAGACTTTTCTGAAAAAAGACCATAAAAAAGGTTAAGATTTAAATGACGGGCCACATCCGGATTTAGTGTTCAAATGTTAAATTTAGAAAACCACCCAAAGATTACCCTTAGAAGCACACTATACAGGGTGATTCACGAGCGTTGTGCCAAAAAGCTAGAGCGTGTAGGTTGAGTTGAGACAAGAAAAAAATTGTATAGGAGGGGGGGGTCTGTTCCCCCCCGTTTAGCCAGGAGGGGCAATTTTCTGAAAAATTGACTTATTTTGTAAAAAAAATATTAAAAACCAACGGCTTCGTTAACAACACCGTGTTATACTTTTTTGGAAAGCCAAGAACTTCTTCTTTCATTTTGTTTTTAAATTAAATTGTTTTAACGAATAGTTTAAGAAATATAAATTTTCAAACTCAAAATTTGGAAAAAAAAATTTGAAAAAATAATTTTAAAACTAATTTTTTTCAAAATTTTACGTAATTCAGTATAATTTTTGTTCTCAGAATTCAATGCTTCCATTAATCTTTAATCGAACACTGAAAATCGTATGGTTCTTTGACTTTTTGTTGCCAAGGTATTCAAAAATAACCGAACCTACTTCTTCACAAAAACAAGAAAATCTAGCCTTACGGGATGGCACAAGTGATCATTTAGCCAATTTTGCCGTGTTTTTGTGAATTAGTAGGTTCGGTTAGTTTTAAATACCTTGGCAACAAAAAATCGTAGAGCCATACGGTTTTCAGTGTTGGATTAAAGATTAATGGGAGCATTGAATTCTGAGAACAAAAATTATACTTAATAACCTAAAATTTTGAAAAAATTAGTTTTAAAATTATTTTTTCAAATTTTTTTTCAAAATTTTGAGTTTGAAAATTTATATTTCTTAAACTATCCGTTAGAACAATTTAATTTAAAAACAAAATGAAAGAAGAAGTTTTTGGCTTTCCAAAAAGGTATAACACGGTGTTGTAAACGAAGCTGTTGATTTTTAATATTTTTTTTTACAAAATAAGTCAATTATTCAGAAAATTGCCCCTCCTGGCTAAACGGTGGGGAATAGACCCCCCTCTTTTACGATTTTTTTCTTGTCTTAACTCAACCTACACGCTCTAGCTTTTTGGCACAACTCTCGTGAATCACCCTATAAGGCAAGTTATAAGAAAAAAAGGAGATAACAATAGTGAAGAAAGTGATAATTTTCTCCAAAATGGCTAACACAAATGAGTGCTTTTATCTTTTTTACTAGCGATTGGGGTCGTTTTCGACCAAAATTTTTTTTATTACTTTAGATATCTTAAAAACTTATTACTATTTAAAGCTATCTTTTCATTACTTTGTTGCTTGGATTATAATCTATCGAAATCTAACCGTTAGCAGTTTTTAAAGCTAAGACTTTGCTTTTTATGAATTTGGGACTATTTTTTATATTGGGTCGTTTTCGACCCGTCATATGTTTTCACATTGTGTATGGAAATTTCATAGTTGGCATTGGCACGGTTCGGAAAAATAAGAGATATATACCACCAAAACTTTTGTTAGCAAGTAGATCCTAATCCAAAAATGATGCCTGAAGTTATAAAATTTTATAATCAAACAAAGGGCTTTTGTTAACAATGCCGATAAAATGCTATCAGCATTGAATTTTTATTCAATTCGATCCAAAGAATCATCGCGTTCGCGATGCAAGTAGAGTCGGAAGAAGTTTTTACACGATCTAGGTGTTGAATTGACAAAAAACTATGTCCTAAAAAATCTTTTCAAAAAAGATTTTGTTTTAAGAAATATTCATTTTTGTGTTTGATTCGAAAACGACCCGTCAAATAAGGCAAGTTATGGATTTGTGCAGAAAAATAATTTTGAGATAACAATCACACATGACATAACGATGATGGAGAAGTTGAAATTAGTGGGTCTAGAAATCCCGTCCGTCTGTCTGTCTTTATAACGCTACCTGCCATACAATCGTAAAGAAGAAAATTGATTTTCTCGAAAACGGCTCTAAGGATCAAAATTTCTCGTAAACTAAACACCCCCTACTTCAATAAAAATTGTAATACAGGAAGTAATTCATAACCCAATCAATATGGCATTAAAAAACTTTTTTGATTTTTAATAATATTCATAAAAACATTTTTGGTTTTCGAAATATGTTGGAAACGGGTATATGAATTTTTTTAACATTATTTTCCAGATGCAAACTACAAATTGCCATTATTTATTTAAATACTCGAATATATTTTAAAATATTTTTTCGAAAAGTTTTTCAAAAATGAAATCATTTTTAAAAATTTTGTCGAACTATTTTTGATATTTTTTTTTTTCAGATAAACATCAAAAATAACATTATATTAACCTACTTAATTTTCTCAGAAATTTCGAATAATTTTAATTTTGTTTAATCGCTTTTTATCAAATGAGCAAGTTTGTGAAACCATTTTTCTTGACCTTAAATCATTATACAGAACAAGATAATTTGAAACCTAGAAAGGAAATGGTGCTGCGCTTACAACAAGCAAAATCAGTTACTTTAAAAAAATATCACTTATTCGTCTCAAGGCATCATTTTAAGACCCACGCATTTGCTGTAAGGTGACTTTTATATAGAACTGCCTGCCACACAAAAATGACAATTTTTAATTGAGTTCCCTAAATATTTATATTTTCTAATTTTCATGTAGGTCACAAATATTAACTGAAAAGTCTTTTAATGTTGCTTCTTCCAGCTTTTCTCCGGAAAGACTGTTTTCAACTCAAAATTAAGAACAGCTTTTTACGATGACGTTGGTAAGCTTAATAAAACACTCATTATAACATCTGCAATTTAAAACTTAAACATTTGTACAACCCAGCCATGAGGCGGATAACGCTTCCTTAAACTTTAATACCGCGGTGGCCAATTCATATCGCCTTCACATACACCCAGAGAAAAACCAACATAAAATCAAAGAAAACCACTTTGATATAAGCAGATTTGTTAATGATTCGGGGTTGAAGATAATAATTTTAAAACTAAAGAGAAACATCCTTAATTCAACTTTTGTCCCTTTATAATTCAATGTTAAATCGACTACGGTTCACTTCAAAACAAGAATGAACCTCCTAATATTAACGTTGCGTTGTTAATTCAAAGCATTTTCAACGTAAAATTAAAGATGATCAATGTAAAGTTAAAGACGTTTGTGTACTATTAATTTAATTAAATTTTACGTTGCGTTTTTTCCCTCAGTGTACATATATGCCCAAGTCATGCACCGAAATTCGCGTTTTGGTCTGCAAGAGGACGAGTTCTTGTGTGCACTGTTGCCTCGGATTCTCCAGTCGACTAGAATTTATATTTATCGACAACATTGTGAACAGTCCTCTCGGAAATAATTTACGAAGTACGCAACATTGTACGCCATATTCATAAACATTTGCACATGTTGTTTAAGTCTAACTTAATAAATAACAGCTAATTTGACAGATGTTGCTTCAACAATATGGCGACAATCAACTGTCAAAACTTGGAAATTCCCTATTAGAAACCCTTTATATTTTGTATTTGTAGTCACCAGACGTCAACACAGTCAAACACCACCATTTGAGTTTCAATACATTAATTTGTTAGCAAAATTCTTTTTCCCTTTCAAAAAGGCCCATATATGCCATTATGTATGGAATAGGATATCGTTCAAATGCTAGCCTCAGATTCTTACAGTGGCATTGACCCGATTGGTTTAAGTTTTAATTAATCTTCCGCATAGATCCTGCTGAATTTAAGCGATGACATGTTTAATGTTCACCTTAAAGGAATTGGTCAATTATTGTGGTTTATTCACAAGGACCTGCAACTTCAGCAAACCCTACAAGAAAAATTCGAATGCAGTCGAATTGCGAAAGCTTGGTGGCAAATTCAAGTCACCTCTGCCAGATATAACCTTACCCTTAAATTGTTCACGCAAAATCGAAATCGTGGCGTTTGCTATGTGGCAAGCCTAGCGCCTTGCTGGAAACACATATTTTCTATGTCGATTTGCTTCAATGTTTGCCATAATATAAAGTCTTTCACCAAAAATTGTCACCATAATCGTTTTCGAAAAAATACGAACCAATAACGAGGTCGCCGCGCCAGCCCAAAGCCACTCATTAAAAAATGCTTTTAATAAAATATATAAAAAATAATTAACTTTTATGAAATGAACGTACTGTTCAATACTGTAACTTGCGGTTCTGATTTGAAAACAGTATCTAAATACTAAACAACTGATTTGACAGATTTCACTTAAACAACATGGGCGCCCAAAAAAAATCTTTATCTGTATTTCAAACCACTTTCTATGATATGCCCATCAATTTATCCTCGAGCCATATTTCAGACGTTCTATTATGCTACTTCAAACGTGGAATGCTTTACCCAACTCGCTTTATTCCTCCCACTTATAAGACTTATAGAAACTCAAAACCAATGTGCATCGGTATTTCCATTTATCTATCTCCCATCTCACCTTCCCAATGTTCGTTCATATAATAAGGATATTAATAATCCCTTGAGTGCGTGCTCATAAAAATAAAAGAAGGTCAGGATTTTGTTGATGATATTAAATTAGGTATTATCGCATGATGTCTATTTTAAAACCATGATTCGTGCTTGAATTAAAAACACGACTTTTCATCACGATGTCAATCGTCAATCATTACGTTACTGTTCCCTCAAAGGATACGATTTAGCTACACTCTTCGTTCCAATGAGTACTATGTATGTATGTATATTGTTCTAGTCAAATTATCTAATAAAAATATTAATTTTTAATTATAAAAGAACAAAAATGTTGCCTCTCGTTCTATTTAAAACAATGAAGCACTAAATTCATCATATAGTAAAAGTATTCTCTCAAAATTAAAAAATTAATAACTGCAATAATAATTGACATGTCGTTGACATTTATGTGATGTTATTAAAAAAGCTTTTCCAAATTATATTAATTCAATTTATTTTTTCTTCATTGACATTACTCATTACTCTATCAAATCAATCTTTCGTTTGATGTCCTTTGGTTTGAAGGATAATATAGCAATTAACTAATACATGTGCACATAATAAATTAAAATGTAAGATCGATAAACAAGATATAAATTGAATTAAATGTTGAAGTAAATAGAAATTATACTTACCAACCAATTGATTTATATCTTTCAAATGCAACAGGATCTAATCAATCTTATTTTAAAATTTTTAAGTTACTTCTTCACCAGTTGCACATTCGTATTCGCTGCACTTAATCGTCATTTATGATAAAAATATTGTTGTTTTTTTTTTTTTGTCAAGGACACTTGCTCCTATTAAGTCATGACACAAACCTCAAGTCAATAGGTTTCAAAACTGCTTCACTGTTAAGAACATTTTTTTAGACAAATTTTAAATTTCAAAAACTCCTTGAACTAATGACAATTATTGACAAAACTGATTGAAATATCAAATAGTACACTTAAATTTGTTTTCCTTAATCAAAGTGTGAATGAAAAATATTCTTTTGAATTAAAAAAAAAATTATTTTCAGAATTTCAAGGGCAAACGTGTCACAAAATTATATAATATTTTAGCAATTTTATTTTGATGTTCGTATGTTTTTCAAAACTTGTTATTTTATTACACAATTATTTTAATCACTCGACCCGTTTTATATGTTTTCCTTAAATTTATTTGGATAGCCGAATTTTTGAACTATAAAAATGTTTCAAAATTTTCCACCCTCAAAGTGTCGTCGCCACGTTCGAAGAAAACAGTTTTCCGTTTCCGTCTGTTTTATTCAAAAGTTTAACTGACACTGCAGTTTGTGTTTAACAGTTTTCTAACACTACACCTGCTGCTCTAAGCAAGAACCAAAATGCAATTCAAAAGAGTATTTGTGTATCTATATGTTTGTATCTGTGTATCTATTGACGAAGAACAAAAATCCCAGAAGGAAATTTTGTTGCACACAAATGAAATTAATGCGAATGCGACAAACTTTTAAACATCGAAATTCTTGTTTAAATAAAAATAAAACACAAAAAAAAAAAAAAAAAACTATCAACAATTGCTAAAAGTTCGTCCGTGTTTTGAGTATATTTTTGTCAATGAAAAAAAAAATAAAAAAAAAAAAAAAAACCAGCGCCAATAAACCAGAGGGTTGTTTCTACTTTTCTTTTTAATTGTCATCATTATCATCGTCCTAAAACAATGACATTGAAACAGTGAATTTCGAGAGGGAAAATTGGCAAACTAATTTATAACACACAACAAATGAGCAAATTTAAAAACAAGAACAATTTTTGTTTATAAAAATTACAGATAACAATGTTGATATAAAATTCTGATAAAAAGTTAATTTTTTTAATAAACTCGTTAAATTCCAACTGATTTTATGGAAAAATTTGATTAATGGTGGAATCTAAAGCATACGGTATTGCTTAAATTATAGTGATTAACCAAGCATGAAAACTAATGCGATTTTTAGGTTGGAAAATGTTAGCTTACATGATTTATTTTATAAAATGAGTCAAGTATTCAATAAATATCTTAAATCTCGTGGATATTTAAAATACGTAAGGTAATGATCATTATCATTATAATTTTTATAATGTAAGTTGAAAAGAAATTCGCTATAGACACGACGGCTCTGTCATTTTGCTGGCATTACGAACATGGACAACATTTAGCGGATGATTGAGTTACATTTTAATTTAACTATTTTTACTTGCGATTACGCATAGGTACTACGAGTATAAGGTAAGCTATGGATTCGTGCAAAACGAAAACAAATTCTGTCAATCAAACAATCTGCCTGTCTGTCTGCAGCGGTACCTTCAACTTAAATGGCTGAACCGATTTGCTTCACACTTAACACACAGAGACGTCCTATAAAGGGCTTTTTGGATTTAGCAGTCTAGCTCTAAAACTAACGGAACCTGCCATATGACTTTTGATGATAAACTCATTTGTCTCAAAAACGGCTAATAAGATTTTTGTCAAAAATGATGGGTGGTTGGTTGGGAGTTTTGAGTGGGAGTTGAGGGTTTTTTTTTTTAAATAATGCACTCACACTCAAAGGGATATTAATACCTTTATAATGAATTAACATGTGCGAGCGAGGAGAGAGAAGGAATAGAAAGATAGGAAAGAAAGTTGGTACAGTGGATTGAGATTAAAGGTGATAAATATCTCACGAAAATCCCACGGGTGGCGTCCAGTTTAAACTGGGGAAAATAAATAAAAATTGCTGCCCAGGCTGGGTTTGAACTCACAGCTCTCAGGTTAAACAACCAAGCACTACATCCCTCCACTGTACCATTGTTGGTGGTTTGGGGGAATTACATTTTTTTTTTTTTTTTTTTTTCAAAAATGGTGGAGGCCCTGTGTGGGATTAGATATGGGACTCTTTTCATCAGGCCGGTTTTTTTTTTTTTTTTTTTTTTTTTTTTTTTTTTTTTTTTTTTTACTTTCAAAAACTATTTCAGAGGCAACAGGTAGCCTTGCTGTAGAGATGATATAGACTTACATTTTTTCATACCAGTTCTTCTGGATAGAAAAAAATCAATAACCTACCAACTGAATCCAAGATATCTTGATAACACGACGTTAATTAACACAGTAGCAAATAAGTTTAACCGAAAAGCAAATAAATTTAACCCAACCGCAATTATATTTAACCCTTCAGCAAATATATTTAACCTTTTAAAAAATATCTACTAATAGCAAATCATTTTAAAAACAAAATTTATTTCAGTTAACATAATTTTTACATCAAATTTGAGCTTTGTTGAAAAATGAATAAATAGTACTAAGTTTTAAAAAATGATTTATTGTAAACTTTGTTCAATAACTGCAACCATTTTCGAAAAAGATTTTCTATAGGTTAAAGCATTTTGAAGTAGGGTGTCAAAAATTGCAATATGCAATTATTCATAGCAGATACTACATCTTGGACTTTTTGTGTTTAATGGAGTCTCGTATTATCCATTATTAAGAAGCCATCAAAAAACAACAGAAAATAGGTAAGAATGCCAACTTCTAGCACTTTGTAGCTTTTATCAGAAAAATAAAATTTAAAAAAATAATTTAAACCGTTTTTTGGTGAAAAGAAATATAAAAAAAAACTTGAAACAAATAACACAAAAAATAACTTTTTTTGAAAAAATATTACAATTTATATTATTTCGTTCATAAAAAAACTTCTACATTAAAAATTTCATCGAAATTCGTCGAGTGGCTTACGAGAGAATCTGATTTAAAAAAGCGGTTCTATGGGAGGTACCGTTATAAGACTATTCCTGTAAAATCTATTCCAACCAAAACATTAAGTTTGAACAGAAAACACTATTCAGAAAGTTTTATCAAAATTGTATCAGCCGTTAAAAATCGTATGGCAGGTACCGTTAGTTTTGGAGCTAGAATGCTAATTCCAAAAACCTTGTAGGACGTCATAATGATACTGTGTACCAAGTTTGAAGCAAATCGGTCCAGCCATTTGGGCTTTAGTTGCAGATGCAGACAGAATTGTAGGATCTCAGTTTTTTCGAGTTATCATGGTAATGTCATGTTTAATTGTTAAAACTTTTTGACGTGATAACGTTTAATAAATCGGAATATATGGGCAGCACGCACGAAAAAGTGTCATAGTCACAGTCACGTTATATATCTGATTTGAAGGCATAGAAAGTCGATAAATTGGGAGTGGAGGGTGTTGGGTGGTTGGTGATTGTAAGTGGTGGTGGTGGTGAGGAGTGTGGTGTAAGTGGGGATGTGTTTAGATTGGGGGGGTGGGGGTGGGGTGGTAGTGTCGGGAACAGGAAAAATTGTCAAAAATGGTGGGTGTTTGGTTATTTCCACCATTTTAATTGTTTTTGTTGTTTCCCATGGTATTCTAGAGCTTAGTTTTTCGTCGATAGATGGCGCACCTCAAGTGGTAGTACTATAGTTTATATATACAATGGTAGGGTGGTTGGCGGTTTAGGTGGGTGAGTAGCAGGTGGTTGTAGGTGGAGTGGGTGGTTGGATTTAGGGGGAGGATTTGGTGTTTGGGAGGGAATTGTCAAAAATAGTGGGTCGTTGGTTTATTGTGGTTTTAGGTGATGTGGGTTTTTGGTGGCGGTAAGGAAGGGGTATTTATTGTGGGGGGGGAGGAAAAAATTGTCAAAAACGGTGGGCTGTTGTTTGGTGGTTGTATGTGGGGGTGGGATGTTGATGTTTCTGGGGAAGGGGTGAGAAAAAAAAAATCAAAAATGGTCAATGGTTGGTGGTTGGAGAGATACAACCTACACATGAACTATTTTGTGAACTGGTTATCACGTAATATTATCGTCCGTAAACCGACTTTACAGACAATCAAGTTTTTTTTTATTTCCAGTTATACATAACTTTCCTTGAAGTATACATATGTAATCGCAAATAAAAATAGATAATCTCATCGTTAGGACAAGTTGAGGATTTTCAAAAAATGATTTGTGGTGACCCAAGGGCGATTTCAATGCTCAACAAACAAAACAAAAGTCTTGGAGTTTGAAATCTCGTTGAAATCGTAGAAAACTTGCTGCTTTGAAGCAAAGGGCACCCTTTTTTAAATTTTAAATTAAATTTTAGTATATTTTGACAGATTGAAGTGTCAAATGTTTCTTAAACACTGTTTAAGACAGGTTTGTTTTTAAGGGTCATATGAACAGGTCTACAAATTGATTGCTTTTAACGTATATGATCCGCCCATTGAATCCCGCTTTAATACCCTATTCTATAGAATGGGTATATTGTATTTCGTGTGGAGTTTGTAACATAGAGAAATAATACCGTTAGGTATAGAAAAGTATATATATTCTGACACAGAATCAAAAGCCTAGTCGATTTAGCCATGTCCGTCCGTCCGTCCGTCCGTCCATCCGTCCGTATGTAAACTCTCTAGAGGTCGCAATTTTTGAGGTAGAAAACTGAAATTTGGTATATATGTAATCCTTGGTTCAAGAGTAAGGCTAAGTTCTTGAACCAACCGGTTAAATCCACCACAAACACGGCCACGATCGCCATTTTTGTTAAACAACCTCAATTTAGCAAAATTAATTTTTGTTTGTGCAGTTATGATAAAAGAACTACGCTAAAATTTTGCACGCGCTAGCTTTAGGTGAATCTCCTTCCAATTAAATAAAAATATTTCAGTTTGGGCGTGGCTGACGCCCACTTTTCACACAAAACCTTCAATATTGTTTTTATAATACAAATAATAAATTGTGTAGGTATTACTTGTACACAAACATCTTGTGTTCGTACACAATCAAAAAGATTGATTTTGGGTGTGGCTGACGCCCAATTTTTATTAGAAACTATACAAAAATTGTGTACGCAAATAAACGGTACCTATAATGAATCCAACAGCACAAATTTTTGCGTCTCTTAGTCTTAAACTAAGAAGCTTGTGTATAAAAATAAAATTTTGAATTTGGGGCGTGGCTTACGACCACTTCTCATGAAAGAACAAAAAAACATAGTTTTAAAAACTAAAGGTACCAATATTCAATTTTAACCTTTTGGGTACCTACGTTATATGAAAAATATATATACATTTTTTTTTTTTTTTTTTTAATTTTTTTCACTACGCCCACTTTTAAGGGCGTGATTTTTATAAAAAAAACCTTTATTCAGTTAAGATCGTTGAAAACTAATCGATTCAGCTGTAGTTTTGCACAAATGCCTAAAAATTGACTAATGACCAAAGCTCAGTTAGTGCTATAATTTTATCTTACAAATGTTCAGGACACGCCTACTTTTAAGGGGCGTTTCCGTCTTAAATCTTAATATGCATTAATTTTTTTATGTTTTTTAACTATCGGTCGCAATTTTGAAGTAAGAAGATGAACAATTCGGTTTGTATTCCTTGGTTATGTAGCAGAGTGTGGTTCAAGAATTGTTAAAAACTCCCATAATCGCAATTTCCAATCAAAATCTAATTTTTAAAAATTTTTGTTTTGTCTTGTTTTTTTTTTCAAATCGATCTGCAAGCTTAAAATTGAATGTCGATGAGCTCATAGTAATTGCCCTGGCAATAAAAAATCTCAATTTTGGGCGTGGCACTCGCCTTTTTTGCTGCGCCAGTGGTTATTGAACATCGGCAACAACAACAAAAATTATTGTTATTGAATTAGTTTTTTTCTGCTCACATGTTAAATAAGCCAGTTATCGCTGTTTTTAAAATCCAAATTTTACAATATTTTTTGAGTGGCCTGATCTTAAATGAGTTTTTTTTTTTTACAAAAAGGAGGAGTTTTGAAAAACTTTTGCTTCTATATTTACTCTCAACTGTAGTGCTTTGAAATATGAAAATCAACACATTAAATAAAAAAACAATAATTTTTCATAAATAATATATTTTGTCCGTATTTCATGTCAACCTTAAACAATGCATAATCTAAGGAAATCAATCACTTCTTAACAGCTGGGGGTAGGTAGTCTCTACCAGAACCTCCACTGCTACCAAAATTCACGCTTTGTGAACTTTGTTCCGAAGCAGAAGCAAAGTTAAGTCCTTGTCCATTAGCATGTCCATGGTGATGGTGAACGTTGGCAGCTGGTGAAGCAAAGTTCAAAACAGGAGCGATACCTTCGTTGGAGCTTTGTGAAGTTCCACCCAAGGCTTCATACTGCTGCTGGATGGTTTGTTGAGCCTTAGCAGCATCTTGAGGAGTCCTGTATTTGATAAACCGCACTTCTGGCTTAGCCCTTACGTTTTCACTGATTTGTTGAACTTGGTGTGCGATTTCTGTTACATCAGGCTCTTTGCTCAAGACATAAATTGCAGTTTTATCTTCAGTTGCTTGTTTGGCCACTTGGAGGGCAGCATGATGGACTGCAGTGTGTTCTGGGGCCTTGATGAAAATGACACGGAGGTTCTTCTTGATAACTGTACTGACACTCTGGGTGTTGGATCCTTGTTGAGCCTGTTCCTCGGGAGCAGAGAAAATGAAATATTCCTTGCTTAGGCCACCGTCAATCACTTGGTTAGTTCCTGGTTGATAGCTGACTCCACTTCCTTGTGCACTGCCGTAATATGAGCCTCCATTACCATAACTGATTCCAGATCCTAGTCCAAGTCCACCACCAATAGACCCACTGCCGAAATTGATTCCTGATCCAATAGATTGGCTACCACCTCCATAGCTGATTCCTCCACCTAGTCCAGATCCTATCGAACCACCGCCAAGTCCATAGCTGATGCCAGATCCCTGCACTTGTCCTCCGTATACACCTCCGTTTATACCTCCTAAAGCCAACACAGGACTAATGCCTGATCCGGAAGAAATGAACTCATTTGATCCAGATACTCCGGGTTGGTAATCGTAACCCAACCGACCTGCAGATGCAACTGCGATGAAACTTAAAATCTGAGAAGTAAAGAAAGCCTTATGTATTAGTTAAGATGTCTTTGATCTTAAAAGTTTCTTCAGGTCTTACCACAAAAGCGCGCATTGTTTTTGTCTTGATCTATAAGCTTGTCTCTTGAGACTATACCTCAGCTAAAGTTGGCTTGAATATTTATACCAATTCATCCAAAGTAAATTAATTCCTAATCAACTATTCTAGGCCTTGCAATAATAGTATTTTGAAGATTGGCCAGATGTATACCATAAAGGTCACAACCGGCCGGTTAACAAAGCTTCATCTGCAGGGCGTGAACCTTCCCACAGAGCATATGTGAGGAAGCTATCTTAGCATTTATTCATGAGTATGACGTATGAGTATGCATTGGATGTAAAGACTTTTTTAATTCCTCGCCTCAAAACTTGGCCAATTGATAAAACGCAAAGCCGGTAAAATTCATGACGAATTAAAATATTGTTTTTTAATATTGCGGTTTCATGCTGATATACATTTCTTATGAGTTAATCAACTTCATATTCATTTTCGTCCGGATGTAAACATTGATAATAATATTTTAAGTATCGCCCATCAAATTGGTAATATTGGATGAATAAATTAACGAGTTTGTCTGAATGAAGGTTTGTGGTTAGATGAAGTTCTACATATCTTTAAGCTTGATTTTCCATCACTGTAAATAAAATAATTTTTTGCGCAAGTGTCCGGCCCTTTTGTGTTGCTTAAATAATTATGTAAGAGTTTAGCCTTGAAATTGAAAAAATAATTTTTATTCATTGCGCCCGTGGTTTTGGTGTATGTGCTAATTTGGGGAAGCCCGTAATTGGGTATGTCTGTGAATCGAGTTACAGCCTTAACGGGTTGATTTCAAACTGTGAATATGCAGTTTGTTGTTCTCCTATCAACGGCATTGGCTCTGATAAAGCATCGCTTCCAAATCAGCGAAATCAAGCATCGTTGCGCGTGGTTAACTGCGTGCTGTTGGAATATGTTTGTGTGTTCTTCTATGTTCTGTTCTGTCTGTCTCTGTATGTCGTATTACTGTCTTGTGTTGTCTTAAGCCGATGGCCTCAGTTGTCAATGCTAGTAAGTGTGTCTACTTCGTCGATTCATCGACGGAGCAGATTAATATGTAATGTAATAATGTAATTCAATTTTAAAATGTTTGACGTGATAACGTCTAATAAATCGGAATATATAGGCAGCACGCACGAAAAAGTGTCACAGTGTCACAGTCACGTTATATATCTGCTTTGATAGCATAGAAACTCGATAAAGTGGGAGGGGAGGATGTTGGGTGGTTGGTTATTGTAAGTGGTGTTGGAGGTGGTGGTCCGTGGGTGTGTGTATGTGTGTTTGGGGGGGGGGGGGGGGTTGCGCTGGTTTGGGTGATGATGCAAAAAATTTCAAAAGTAATGGGTGGTTCCTTAGTGGCTGTAGGTGGGATGGGTGGTTGGCGGTTTTGGTGGTGGGGATGGTTGATCTGATGGGGAGCGATGAAAAATTGTCAAAAATGGTGGGGAGTGGAAGGTGATGGCAGGTGGGGTGGGTGCTTGGATTTTGGGGGATTTGGTGCTGGGAGGTGAGGAAAAAATTGTCAAAAAGGGTTTGTGATTGGTGGTTTGGGGGGGGGGGGGGAATGTGAAAAATGGTTCGTGAGTGGCAAGTTGTTGTAGGTGAAATGGGTGGTTGCGTTGGGGGGGGGGTTGATGTAATCGAGGGAATTGTCAAAAATATAGTTGTACTGGGTGGTTGGTGGCGGTTGTTGATGGAGCGGGGGGGGGGGGTGAGGAAAAAATTATCGAAAATGGTGGGTGAGTAGAAGTGGTTTTAGGTGGAGTGTGTGGTTGAATTTGGTGCATGGGGGGAATTGTAAAAATAGTGGGTGGGTGGTTGTAGGTGGGGTGGGTGATTGGTGGTGGTTAAGAAGAGGGGGATTTATTGTGTGGGAGAGGAGGATTTTTTTTTTTCTAAAATGGTGGGCTATTGGTTGGTGGTTGTATGTGAGGGTGTTAGGTTAATGTTTGGTTTAAGGGGTGTACAAAATACAAAAATGGTGGGTGGTTGTAGGTGGGTTGGGTGGTTGGAGAGAAAGCTACACATGAACTGTTTTGTGAACTGCTTATCACGTACAATTTTCGTCCGTAAATCGACTTTACGGGCAATCATGTTTTTTCCGTTCGTTATTTGGAAAATATATGTCTAAATTTGTTCAATACGCCCACTTTTCAGGGTTGAGTTTTATAAAATACCTTTATGCAGGTAAGATCGTTAAAAAACTACTCGATTCAGCTGTAGTTTTACACATATGCCTAAAAATTGACTAACGATTAAAGCTCAATTATTTCTCTAAAATTAAAAAAAAATTTAAGATACGCCTACTTTTAAGGGGCGTTTTCGTCAAAAGTCATAATATGCATTAATTTTTAATGTGTTTTAACTATCGGACGCAGTTTTAAAGTAAGAAGATGAACATTTCGGTTTGTATACCTTGGTTTATGTAGCAGAGTGTGGTTCAAGAATTGTTAAATACACCCATAATTGATATTTGCATTCAAGATCTAATTTTTAAAAATTTAAGTTTTGTCTTGTTTTGTTCAAATCGATCTGCAAGAATAAAATTGAATGTCACTGAGCTCATAGTAATTGCCCTGGCAATAAAAAGTCTCAACTTAGGCGTGTGACACGCCTCTTTTCATCACGCCAGCAGTTATTGAACATCAACCACACAAAATTATTATAATTGAACTTTTTCCTGTCTGCTAAAGAAGAATTTTGTTTCTGAAACTGGAACAGCGGCTGACTGTGAGAGGCGAACGCATACACAAACAAAAATATAGGAATACTCTTATTCCGCCTTATTATATGATAATGCTATTTTGATTAAATTTTCTTAGAAAAACAATAGCCACTGCATTGCAGTCGATGAGTGCTGAAACTTGTATTTTCTCAGAAACCTAAAACAGTAAATAAATAATATTTCAATTAATTTCCACCCAAATGTTTCCACGAAAGTACCTACACTCCAAGCCCAAAGATAAATACAAAATTTTAAAAATTAAAAACACTTAAATCACTACATTCAAGTTCATAATTCTTCATAATGCGCTGTCGTTTCTATTTCTCGTCAAAAACAGCCTTGCTACCAATCCAAGGTCAATCCGTCTAGCATTGCACGAGACACTTGCATCTGATCGTATGGGTTATTAGAATACGTGGCCAAGCACATGCTTCGAGCATGAGAAACATGAAGTCCGAAAAACAACGATCCTCACAAAAATCAAAACAAAGGGCAAGCTGCCAACCAAAAATAAAATTGTTGCTGTTTTTTTTTTTTTTAATCTTAAAATTTGATTAATTAACATTAAGGTTGGTGAGAGTATCTGTATATACAGATATGTATCTTAATTAATTAGATTATCAGTTGAGTATGCTGTTTGTTGCGACGAAAGTGACTCAATCACAAAGAAGGATCTCACTTTTGACAAACGAGAAATTGCGAAATGTGTTGATGCCATAGTGTCCATTATAGGAAGCGGAAAATACCTCAAAACATTGTTAGTAAACAGAAAGATTGGCCACAAGTGTTGGCATGTTGAAAACTTGGAAGAGGAGACATCATCTCATACAAGATTTGAAGACGCCTACATCCGTGGTCTATTTAAGGCGATAAATTTGCCGAGTTCTCGTGCACAGTGGGCTGTGAATTATAATTTTCAATGTTAATTGGATTTAATTGAGAATATGTTTCATTTTGAATCTCATGATGGTCGATTACTTAGTTGACATATTTGAATTCCATATCAGCACCTGTTTAGAAGATCTGTTTATCGAAAAACTGGCATCTTCGATGCACTTAAAAATTTAAATATTTTATTTTTAAAGGAACATTGACATTAGAAGATTTAATATCAAGCAAGTGGTGAGTTCTTTTTCTAACCATATTCAACTGTTGTTAACAATAGTCAACAAAAAGGCGTTCCTTTAATCCGAACAAGTTACGATTTGTTACTATATGACGTCTAAACTAACTCAACTCCACGATATGAGTTGAGATTGTTGATCTGTCAAATTGGTCAATTTGTATTAAGCAATTCAAAGTCTTTATTCAAAATCAAACCAAAAAAATACAAATTCCTCATTCCTGATTTGAGCAGCAAGAACGGCTTTATTTTGTTTGAGTAATCAACAACAAAGAATGAAATGGTTTTTTCGCCAATTTTGAGCGATAAAGGAGAATAATTTAATTAGTTGCTTAATATACAAAATAAAGTGCACGACTTTTCCTGAAAAATCTATTCCAACCAAAACATAAAGTTTGCACAGAAAACACTTTTCAGACAGTTTTATCAAAGTCGTAAGAGCCGTTTTCGAAAAAAATTAATTTTTCACTTAAAATCAGATATTAATGGCAGATACCGTTAGTTTTAGAGCTAGAATGCTAATTCCAAAAACCCCTCTGTAGGATACTATGTACCAAGTTTGAAGCAAATCGGTCCAGCCGTTTAGGCTCTAGGTAACTATACAAACAGACAGACACACGGACAGACAGACAAACAGACAGAATTGTCGGACCCACTTTTTTGAATTCTATATCATCGTAATGTCATGTTTGATTGATAGAAATTTTTTTTTTTTTTTTTACGAATGCATAACTTGCCTTATAGTACCTATAATCGCAAGTAAAAAATTTAAAAAGTGGTCGTTTGAGAGTTTAACAAAATCTAACAACGTATCGTTCGTAAATGCTTTGTAAAAATAAAACCCAACAAATCCTAGAAACTTAAAAAAAAATGTTTTGACGTGATAACGTCTAATAAATCGGTTTGGAATATATGGGTAGCACGCACAGAAAAATGTCACAGTCACAGTCAAAACACTGACGTTACCTAGCTGCTTTGATAGCCTAGAAAGTCGTTAAAGTGGGAGTGGATGGTGTTGGGTGGTTGGGGGGGGGGGGATTGTCAAAAATGGTGGGTGGTTGTAGCTGATTTGGGTGGTGAGACAAAAATTGTCAAAACTAATGGGTGGTTTCTTGGTGGCTGTAGGTGGGATGGGTGTTTGGAGTTGGGGGTATTTGGTATGATTGGGGGAGGGGGGTGAATTGGCAAATATGGTGGGTGGTTGGTTGGCGGTGGCAGGTGGTTTGATTGGTTGGTAGTTTTGGCGGTGGCGATTGTTGATTTGATGGGGTGCGATGAAAAAGTTGTCAAAAATGGTGGGTGAGTGGAAGGTGGTGGCAGGTGGGGTAGGTGGTTGGATTTGAAGGAATTTGGTGTTGGGATGGGGTTGAGGAAAAAATTGTCAAGGTGGTTGGTTGGTGGCTAAAGGTGTGATGGGTGGTTGGCGGTGTTGGGTGAGTGGCAAGTTGTTGTAGGTGTAATGGGTGGTCGGATTCGGGGGGAGGGTGTAGTGGAGGGAATTGTCAAAGGTAATTGTACTGGGAGGGGGGAAATTGTCAAAAATGGTGGGTGAGTAGCAGGTGGTTGTAGGTGGAGTAAGTGGTTGAATTTGGTGCATGGGGGGAATTGTCAGAAATAGTGGGTGGGTGATTGGTGGTGGTTAGGAAGGGCTGGCTTTATTGTGTGGGGGAGGAAGAACAAATTTTTAAAAATGGTGGATGGTTGTAGCTGATTTGGGTGGTGAGACAAAAATTGCCAAAACTAATGGGTTGTTCCTTGGTGGCTGTAGGTGGGATGGGTGTTTGGTGTTGGGGGGATTTGGTATGATTGGTTGGCGGTTGTAGGTGGGTTGGGTGGTCGGCGGTTTAGGTGGTGGGTATAGTTGATTTGATTGAGCACGATGAAAAAATTGTCAAAAGTGGTGGGTGAGCTGAAGGTGGTTTTAGATGGGGTGGGTGCTTGGATTTGGTGTTGGGAGGGATGGGTAGTTGGCGGTGATGTTGGGGATGGGGATGAATTGGTGTTGGGTGGGAGGCCAAAAGTGTAAGAAAATGGTTGGTGACTAGCAGGTGATTGTAGGTGGAGTGGGTGGTTGGATTTGGTGTTTGGGAGGGAATTGTCAAAAATAGTGGGTGGTTGGTTGATGATGGTTGTAGGCGTTGTGGATGGTCGGTGGTGGTTGTAGGTGGTGTTGATGGTTGTTGGTGGTAGGGAAGGGGGTATTTACTGTTTGGGGGGGGGGGGGAAACAATTGTCAAAAATGGTGGGCTGTTGGTTGTATGTTGTTGTAACAGGTTGATGCTTGGGAGGAAGGGGTGAGAAAAAAAAATTCAAAAAAGGTGGGTGGTTGTAAGTGGGGTGGCTTGGTGGTTAAAGAGATACAACCTTCACATGAACTGTTTTGTTAACTGGTTATCACGTAAAATTATCGTCCGTAAACCGACTTTACAGACAACCATGTTTTTTTACATAACAACAATTGTTGACTATGGTTGGAAAAAGAACGCACCAAAGGTATTTCGTTTTGTTTTGCGCAATGGCGAGCTTTTCGACTTAAGACCAAATTATGACCACGGTCCAAAGCATACATCAAGTTATGCTAAGGCAATAAACCATAAAGCTTTATAGCACTTGATGGCAGAAAAGACCTGAATGAAAACCTTATAAGCAAAGCGCGTAGTAATTTTGGAATCCTATCTCCAGCAAAATATCGCTACCCGCCAAGTTCGAAATCATTGAATCCAGCGTTAAATCTGCTCTTATTGCTCTGCCATCAAGTCGACGACCTTCGTTGACCGTTGTTTGTGAGCCAATCTGAATATTTGTGGGTGCTTAAAATCTGACCAGACAGACACAAATTGAAATGCCGTTGGATAGGCCATATGACGAAGAAAACCGACATCCTTGAAAATGGACGCATAACAACTTGGCGGTAATGATAATAGGTCTCCGGATATTCAATTACAATGTCATGTAATAGCGGTGTATCAGGAAAAATGGTAAAATCTTGTTCCTGCTTTGTGCTTCAGGAGGTGTTAAATCAACATACTTCAAAAAAGGACTTGGAGAATTTTATTTAGGTAAGCCTTTTCAAGTAAAGGGTGTTTTTAAGAGGTATTGAACTTTGAAATGGAATAAAACAAAGACAATTTTTTTTAATTGACATGAAATTTACTTTATTCGAAAGATACTCTTCTGGCATTATAATTTAAATTTAATTTCTGGCATATGACCGCCACGGCTGGACGTAGTCTAATCTGGATGTCCAATTTTCGATGACTTTTCTCAACATTGGTGGCCGTATATCGGTAACAACATTGCGAATGTTGTCCTCCAACCTCCAAGTGGTCAATCGTTTCCGGCTTTATCGGCGTAGACTAGCGACTTTTCATATTCCCACAGAAAATTGTCAATCGGCGTTAAATCGCACGATCTTGGAGGCTAATTCACAAGACCAAAACGTGAAATTATGTACTCACCGAACGTTACTTTTAACATATCAATTGTTGCACGAGCTGTGTGACATATTGTGGCGTATTGTTGAAATCACAGCTCCTGCACATCATGATTGTTCAATTGATGAACAAAAAAGACAGTAATCATGACTCTAAAGGTTTCATCATTGACATAACACACCGGCCGGTATCGTTTTTAAAGAAGTACGGACACATTATTCCACAAACCCATAAAGCACACCAAACAGTCAATTTTTGTGGATGTAACGGTGTTTCAACATACTCTTGAAGATTAACATCACTCCAAATACGGCAGTTTCGTTTATTGACGTATCCATTCAACCAAAAGGGAGCTTCATCGCTAAACATCGTAAAATGGACGTAGTGCGCTATACGTATTTTGAACAGAACAATGATTTCCAAAATAAATTTGCACAATTTGGAAGCTTTGTTCAGGCGCCGGCCGGTCTAGTCATGTTGAAATGAAAACCAAACTAATAATAAGTCACTTGACAGCTGACAAAATGGTAGCCAGTTAAAATAGTGTTGCCAATTTAAAGTTGTATACCTCTAAATAAAGCACCCTTAAAAACAATTTGTGTACTTTTTTTTGTAATATTACAATATTAAAGTCCATTTCGAATATAAAAAAAAAAATATTTCAAAAACATCTAGAAGGGTGGGAAGGTGGAAGAAATTGCCGTTGTCATTGAGCTGGCAAAAGTTCATAAGAAGAACCCAATTTTATAACCATAACTTAACGAAAGATTAGAAGGATAGAATGATTTTAATAGGTGATTGGTCAGGTTGCAGTGATTTAATCTGCCGTTCGCTCTTCAGATGAAAAGAATGTTACCAGACTCCAGACTTAATGCCACCCAGGCAGGTTGCGGTAGGTCATGGTACACTTGATACGTCAGAAAGTTCTTTCAGCAGTTGTTTCCATCCGTGGAATCATAACTCGTATGCAGGTCATCATCATCGTATGCTTCGAAAAAATGTCACGATGCGGGCAGGTATAATTTTGAAGCATTCATAGACTTTGTCAATTTAGGATCCACTATAACCTCTCAAAATAATATCAGTGCACAAATAAGTTAATAAATCAGTTTTGTCAATTGCTAGTTACTTGGGCTTGGAAGGCATATAATCAACATAACCCTCTTTTTAAGGACCAAGGAGACAATATTCAAGTATTTAATCATTACAGTCCTGCTGAATGAAGCAGAAGCGTGGATCCAGACACAGTCCTTTGACAAAATGATTGGGGTTAAGAGAAAGGCTGGTGATATTTATCCCTGTATGCATCAATGGAGTGTGGGGTACAAGATTCAATCACGAACGGTATCAGCTATACAGAGTGACATTGACCTGATCAAATACCGATCCAGACCTGACGAGTCCTCAATTCCAAACTCGTGGCGTGCTTAGTTAGAGGCAGCTGGCTATAGAGGCCTGACTGACTTGCGAGTATGTTAAATGAGTCCGTGTTAAACTATGGAATGTAAACGCCACCTTCAATAATTGACCAAATAAAGCACGTTATCGACTATAATAATAAACATTTGTGTTGGCATAGAGGGATCATCTTTGACCTAGCGGGCTTAAAATACATTTGCAATATATGTAGTACCTATTTGTTTCACTTTAAAGAATAAAAAGTGATGATCGATAGGGAAATCATACTTAAGTTTTGACTGGATTCAGACTAAGAAGGGACTTAACACAATTATTTATATTCAGACAACTCAAGATCACACTAGAAACAAACGAATATGATGGCCAAATTCTAAGCACACAAAAAACGTGGTGTGAATGAAATATCCTTATTCTTTATGTCCCCTTAAATTTCCAATTCAATAAGGAATCCTTGAGCGATGTAAAGCTCAAAATACGGCAAGAAAACAAAATTGAAACAACGTCACCTTGACTAACCAAGATGGCGATGAAGATCGTAACATGTGACCAATTGGCCAAACTAATTTAAACTAATTAAACTAATTTAAAAAAAAAAAAATTACTTACATGTGGCCTAGTCCATATACTTTTGAAGTTCGTCCTGCTGCAAATATTTAAATCCATAGAATTGTTTTTGTTTTAAGGATCTTTCGATCGTAGTATCGAAACAATTAGTCAAACACGCAATTTTATTTCAAAGAACACCGTTATTTTGTCAAAACTCAATTCTTTTTTTAAAGTTAACAAATCATAATAAATAAACAATAATTCTTAAGAAAAGTCACTTCATGCTGCAAGAGCACACTTTTACGGACGATAGCATGTTGCAAGAACTCGGTAGTACGTTCTATTTGAAGACCCGACGTAATTGTTTCAAGATCAAGTGCATCACAACCGATCTACGACGCGTCGCCGTCGTCGTTGCTTTCACCGTACTTTTAATTAACAAAACAAAAAAAAAACAATTTTTATTTTTTTAGCAAACATATAAAACAAATTAAAGAAGTAAATGTTGCCAACTTTTGACGTGGCAAAGACTCAGACATGGACACGCAACACACCGATGTGCTTCCTCTTTCAATATTTTAACATTCCACAAAAAAAAAAGACTAGCAAATGTTCTTTTGATATTAAAATCTAAATAATTTTATTGATGCTGCATTTGATAAGATGGTTTGAATCAATATGCTAGGAAATCTTGTCTTGCTTTTTGCACTTCGAGTGCAGAGTGTCTAGAAAGGCTATGTTGTGAATGTAGGTCCGACCATTGCACCACTGAAGGCATTTAATTTTGAATAACCAATTGACACAAAACGGTAGTGCTAGGAATTTGGACCAAAAATCATGTGTAGCTACAAAAAAGAATAATAACGGGATCCCTAGATGGCCGTTAATTAGATTGGCAATACCATATATTTGGGGTCTTGTAGTGGGGGAAGGTGATGCAGGAATTTTTTTGATGGCATCATTTCGTGCCAACAGAGGAAGAACTTTAAATATAAATTTTCGATCTGTTGCGCATCATGTTTTCAGCGAAAGCTTTTTGATGCAAAGTTTATGTCCAAGTAGTGTGTTCTGTTTTTATGATTTGTGTGTTTTAAGATCAAAACATGATTATGTATGTAGAACTGACATTAAATGTTCGCCAGTCAGTTAGCGGCAATTGTATTCATAAATAAAGGAGCTAACAGTGCTGTGCAAAAAAAAAGTCTTAGTTTTTTAAGTCTTTTTGGATCGATTTTTAAGAGCTGCGCTGTGTTGTTCTAGGTTCGAACCGGCTTACATTCCTCTTGTTTTTGAAACATTTCCCAAATATTGGGTACTAAAGCCAAACAAAATGCCATGTGCCTGTCTTAATTTTGTATCAAAATATCAAAATTTGTGGTAGGGCTCCTGTGAATTGTTCCAACGTTTTATTTCTCAATTGAAAATTCAAAAAGAGGAAGGAGCCCAGCATAAAATTATAGTTTTTTGTTGAAAATTTTATTTTTTGGTATTTTAATTTTCAATGTTTAATATTTTTCAATTAAACCCTGATTAAATTAGTGGTATGTAGGTATCTGGCACAAGTTTCCAACAAAAAAAACTCAAAAGTCGGAATATGGAAACCTATAGACTATCAATATCGATCAAGGAGTTTGTATGTAGTTTCTAAATGTTAGCATAGGGTTTTTAATTTGCGCGAAAAGATTTTGGTGGCCATGTTGTTTTGATGATATCTTTGGTGCGTTCTCTTTATAACCATAGTCAACATATTGTTGTTATGTCAAAAAGAATTTTTTGAAGTGTCGTTGTTAGGATTTGTTGGTTTTTTTGATAAACTGTCAAACGACCACTTTCAACATTTTTTTGTATGTTGAGGAACTAATTAAATTATTCTCCTTCATCGCCCAAAATTGGTGAAAAATCCATTTTATTTCTTGTTGTTGATCACTCAAAGAAAATAAAGACGTTCGTGGTGCTTGAATCGAGAATTTGTAGTTTTTTGGTTTGATTTTTAATAAAGACTCTGAAATGTTTAATACAAAACGTCAAATTTGACAGATCAACATTCTCAACTCATATGAGGTGAGTGGGAAATAGGAAAAAATCGTAACTATTTGACACTTCAACGTGATTTTACGAACGCTGTTATGACGTCATATAGTTACAAATCGTAAATAATTTGGATTAAAGGAACGCATTTTTTTACTACTGTTAACAATTTTTGACTATGGTTAGAAAAAGAACGCACCACTTCTGTCAAATGGTTGTTTATTATTTAGGTTAGTTCTTGCATGCAGACTGACTGCACCTCTGTTTTCAGCATTACTGATGACAATGCCATGGACAAGAACTCGGCTTTTCACAGACTTCAACTTGGCGGATTTTGGGTCAGGACTTAGGCCGAACAAGATCCAACTGACCTAGAAGAACTCAAATTTCTTGACCAAAAACCACGCCCGCCGTCCGTTTTTTGGCTGACAGTACTTTGTAGCGTTTGAAAGTATTTGTGTTGACAAGCAAAATTGGCGTTTGTGGAATGGTACTAACCTAAACGGATCTCAATAAATGACAAAATATCATCAAAAAGTAACCGTTTGGTGTAGATTTTGGTCCACAGAGCCATTGGTCCGTACTTTTTCGAAAAGACCGTTGGTGAGTCGGACGCGGGCAATGGCGAATGCTACAGAATGTTAATAACCAATTTCTTATGGCCCAAATGGAACCATATTGAACTTGACCACATTTGTACACTGGAAGACTGCACTACGTGCCACACAGGGGATGTCACGATTGACATTCTGCTTGAACGATTTTATCTCTCGGAATGGTTACGTGAATTGGCCACCAATTTTATGTGATTTGACCCCGGAAGACTTTTTTGTGAGGTTTAATAATTGAAAAAAAATTTTAATTACTGCAAATATGGCAGCGGCTTCTCGCATGTAGCGTTTGCTATACCTAATAGTTAGTCGACTGCGACTGCCTCGGATTCTCCTGCACTATCACCGATGGCGGCGATGTTTCCGTCTGATCTTGCGTTTCGTCAAAGAACGGGTGTGGGGTTGATTGTTCACTGAACCAGTGGACTCAAATTTATCCACCACACTACGAACAGTCCTCTCGGTACGACAGTTGACGACCGTACAATGGACGAAGCGTGCGGAACGTTGCCCGAACAGAACACCGACTTTGATAAAACAATTGTATTACTTGCACGTGTTGTCGCAAAACAGACTGAATAAATGAAAGCCAATTTGACAGATGTAGCTTCAACAAGATGGCCACTATCAATTGTCAAAGTTCGGAAGTCCCTACTGGAAAACCCCCTACTACATCTTTGCAACACACAATTCTCTAAAGCTAACCAACTGACTTCCATGAGATCTTAACAGAAGCAGCTGATATCTTAACCACCTCATAATCAACCGATGGCGATGATGGCTCAGGCAACAAAATGAATGAGTCATTTCATTTAAACCAGTGCAGTGCTGGGTTGTACTGAATAAAAAAAATAACTATAATAAAAACAATAAAACTTTCTTTAATAATTTTATCACATTATTCTAGCAATATTTTATTTACATAAATAAATATAAATCTTAGCTTCTAGATTTTAAATACAAAAATTACACCGAACTCTTCTGCTACAATGTTAATTTGCGCCTGATTGGGTTGCACTGTTAGTTGAACTATTCGGTACGCCACTGTTGCTTACAATACAAAATGGAGCCGCATAATAGTGCGGTAGGAGTGTGGGTGGCGGCGTTACTGTCGCCCCTGCTGCCGCTGCTAGGCCTGCTGGTGTAAGATATAGATGACTGCCATAAAGTCCTTGTCGTTGGGCTATTTTAAGTCTCGATGTCAGTTGTTTTTTCCATTTAGTACGACGGTTTTGAAACCAAGTCTTAATCTGAACTTCCGTGAGACTCAGATTCTTTGAAAGTTCCATACGCTTGCTCACGCTTAGATATTTATCTTGTTTGAATTCGTTCTCTAAGCGCTCAAGTTGCTTTGCACTGTAGGCTTGTCGTGGTTTCCGATCGACACCTGGTTTGCGAAATCGTTTACCACTTGGTTTTGGAACTTTAAAATAAAACAAAACAAAACAGTCAGACTAAAAAAATAAAGGACATCCTTAAAAACATACCTTGAAGTCCTAAAATATAGTTGGCAGGATGAAAATGAGACGGAGGCATTACTTTTGATGGTATTCCAATCCAATTGCTGTACAAAAATGTAGATGGATGTGCTCCGGGATACTCATTCATTATGTGACGAACTTGTGGTTGGGAAAGTTTTCTTTCATAAAGTTCTTCATAGGCTGACAGATCACCTAGGAGAAGATCTGATTGTGTGCTTAGAACATCAAGGACATTGCTTGTTGTTGCTGTAATGAAAAATTGAATTGTGTTCGAATAAAAATAATATTCTTTCAGTTCGGTTTACGTTTTCATTAGGGCAAAAAAAGGTAATTTTGTAAAAAATTTCAAATTTTACTCCATATCCCACACAAAATCATAATACCAAATTTTTTGATTTGGACGAAATCAAAGTTGCAAATTATGTGAAAACAAATCGAACGCACCTAAATTAAAAACAATTGAACAGATATTTCATAAAATGTCAATTAAGAAACAAAGTCCAAAGCAAAGGTAGAGTAGTAAACAAAACAGAACAAGAATGACAAAGGAAGAAAGAAAGTAAAGGATAGAAGTTAGCCTAGTGTCAAACGAAATAAGGAAACTTAAATGAAAACACTTTTTCTCCTAATTTCGAAATAAGCGAACTTCAATCCCTAATGAAAATGTATTATAACTTAAAAAAATAAATCATGTAAGTATGCATTATGCATCCCTAACAACAAACAGGGCCATATCCAGAGCAAGAGACCAATAGGCTGGTGTGCCGAAAAACATATATACTAAAGTGTAAAAATGCACTTCAAATTAAAATAAAACCAAGAATGCAGTTGACCTTCATTTCACAGCGAACGCTTCAGTAGATCATCACATTCTAATAATAATTTTTTAAGTGCCAACAATAAATAATGTTCACAAACGGCTAATTTGCGTGTTTCTTACTTAGTTAGGATTCGAATTGCCATTTTATGTACCATAACCTCAAAACAATATTTTTTTGCAAATAATGAAGGATCTGATTTTGCGCAACCAGTGCCAGTGCAGAAAAAAAAATCTAGTTTTTAATCAAACGTGACGTTACTATGATATAGGGAAGCCCAAAAAAGTAGTTTTCTCCATACCGTCCGTCGGCGTCGGTCTGTCTGTGCGGATGTGCGTCTATGCACTTTTTCACGGCAACCTAAAGCCTAAACCACTTGACGTATTTTTAAACTTCATTGATAGCAGTTCAAAAAACACCGTTGTCGAGGTTTTAGCCGGGTTCAAACGGGTACCTTTCAAGTAACGGTTTTCTCAAAAAATAACGGTACCTTCTATATAACCGGTATATTAAAGTTTATTTTTCTCAAAAACCGCTCTAACGATCTCGATTAAAAAAAATCAGTGCAGATTCTTAGGTATACATAAAAATGTATGGCTGGAAAAAAAATTAAAGACAATGGCCAAGAACGGTACCTTCCATAGGCTTTCGACTATCTCGACTTAGCTTTCTATTCTTTCTAACTATTGCCGTTCAGCTTGCATTCAAAAGACCTTGGGTCTTACAGGCATATACATAGTTAGAATTATTATTATTATTATTAACCGATTCTTTTGAAATTTCACACATATAGTTTAAGTAGCTCAATTTATACTGTGGAGGAACCAATATTTTTTATAATTTTTTTTTTATTTTAAAAGCATTTTTGAAAAAAAAAATTAAAAATTTAATATTTTGAAAACTAACTCATTAAATTTTCTTTTCAAAAATGATAAGTACATAATTTATACCTACGAATTGGTGTAGGTACATATTTGAATTTTTTTTAAAAATGTTTTCCAAAAGTTTTTCAAACAAAACTTTGTTCCCAAGTCATAAAATGGCGTACCTTTTCTTCCGATTAAAACAGTTCAAGATTTTATTTAAGAATTCCGAAAAATTTATTTTTTTCAAAATATTAAGCCCCCAAGACAACTCTGTCCCACATTAGAACAAGTTCGTGCGACTCAGTTGTGCACATTTGGTTTTAGTTTTTGATACCAAAGAGTAAACTGTTTAGCCAAAATTCTAGAAAAAAAGAGGCACTGACATTTTTCACACGGCGTGTAACTGCAATTTACGAAAAAAAAGCACACGACTGGGTCGTACGAACTTGCTCTAAAATGGGCTTGAGATTTTCGAAAAAAAGCATTGTAAAAATCATATGAAATTTTATTAATCACTTAAAAATCAATAGTTACAACGTTTTTTTTGGAGAAAACAACGTAAGCCATCATATTTCTTTTGCTTTTTTGAATTTAAAGGAATTTTTTTTTTTTCAAAAAACGATTTTTTCTTTGAAAAACTTTTCGAAAACATATTCCAAATTTTTTTTTTTGAGAATGCCTACATCTAGTAGTTTAAAATTTATATCAGAAAACAAAAATTTTAAAAATTTCGAAAGAAACGTTTTTGAAAAAAACGAAAAATTATGAAAAAAATTTAACTTTTTTTTTAAACTCAAAAATAGTTTTTTTTTTAACATCAAAGAATTAATTTTATTTTGTTTATAAAAGAGCTTTCACATTAATATAATCATCGAAATCCGTGAAGTGGTTACCAGAAAACCTGTTATAAAAAAACTGGTCCTATTGGAGGTACCGGTTATAAGACTTTTCCTGAAAAATCTGTTCCAACCAAAACGTAAAATTTAATCAAAAAAACGCCATTCAGAAAGTTTTATCAAAATCGTAGGAGCCGTTTTTGAGATAAATTAATTTTTTTTACGAATGCATAACTTGACTTATAGTACCTATAATTGCAAGTAAAAATTTGACTTGGTAGAATGTAGTTGCTCTGTGGGTGAAATGCCACGATACGATGATTACAAAGTATTTTCGAGCAATAAGACAAGTCTTTTTGTACAAAATAAGTAAAGAAGGAAAGTAAAAAAACTAAGAACGCAGTTAACTTTGAAATACCCAGAATGTTCATAAAAACTTGTATAAGCATTTTTTGATAAATGTTGGCTGGCTAGATTTATGGGAGTTTCCTTCAAAATATATTCTTTACCAAGTCTGACGCATTTCGTAAATGAAGTTATAAACTTATGGCTGCTTTAATAAAACCGTTAAAACCAGATATACGTTATTCAAATATTTTATCAAAAACTTATAGGTAATGCAGTTTTCTTAAAAAGAATATTTTTATGTATACCACATCACAAGTTTACTCAAATTTATTAAAACCGTTTTAGAGCAACTTTGAAAATAGCAAAAAAAAAAAAAAAAGTGGCGAAACTGAGCGGTTGTATCGGATCCACTGTTTAAGAGGAGTCAATGAAAAAATTTCAATACCATGTGATCAAAAACTACAAAGACTATGCAACGCATAAAATAATGCCATGTTTGATTAAAATCATTTTTTTTCTGCACGAAACCATATAAAGACTATAATATAAAGCAAGTTAAAATTGCTTAAATCCAACAGAAAAATGGTTTTCATCCAACGCTTGAATATATATGTAGAGCGTCAAATGTCAATGCGAATTTTGTTCTCTCAAATGAAGCTTTTTCTGCAACACCTTTTTTATGCAAATTTTTAAAGGCCATTATTATCTACCTAATCTTCAGAGCAGAATACGTGCTAATTGAAAATATATTTTCCGCTTGTAAAATACGATAATCAAACAAAAGCCTTAACCAAATAGAAATCTGTTTTAAAGGCTCTAACTGCCTTTGCATGATGTCTTAAAGTCTTAACCCAAAGAACAATCGTGTGCTTAAACTTTTGCAAATACTGCCGAGCCGATATGAATTCAGCAAAACAAAATCTTCGTTGACAATATTTCAAATGTGCGAATTTATGGAAATTACTTGGCACACACTATTCAATTTATATTATTGAACAAAATAAGCATTTAACCACGACGCTAATTGGTTTTGTAATCTTTTTCTCAAGAGCTGTCTGTCTTTACAAAACAAGAAAAAAAAACTTACAAGTTCCACATGAAGATGCAGGTGATATCGCTGCAGCAGTTTTGATATTTTTTTCGATAACAGCTCTCGGCTTGTTATCGACTCCAAGAATACTGTCAATACTGAATGAATTCTGTCTGGCACTTTTATCACATTTCACTAAAGTCTCTGTCACATCATCGTCATCACAAATTATTTGCTCCGAATCAGCAGAACTGTCCGATGACAGGGACGATGACATTAAATTATCCTCGATATCGCTTAATCTCCGATTTATTTCCATTTTACACGGTACACCGGCTGCGGACGTCACTTTACGAATGACCACTTAATTATGAATTTCAAATGCTTCCAGCATCAATAATAAGAATAACTCCAGGTCCAGATTCAAGTGGAAGCTCCGCCTTAAAATTAACACTATGGTGTGAGATATTTGCCCTGCATGCCATGCCATTGCCAGCCAACAACCCTAGAAAGATGCGATAGCAGGTATGGTATCGTATACGGATGATATTTTAGGACTAAGGTGAGAAGAAGAGCACACGTTAATGTTGTCATTGCTTGGTGGAATCTAAACCAAAAAATGGCTGATTTGGCATCGGCATTTCAGCATCCCTTTCCCTTGAGACTTGAAGGCAAAAGCAAAATATTGGGGTGGAAATAATATCATGCGCGTAACAATCCTTCGTATGAATATGTTGGCCATTGTTGGGTTAAATAGGGTTTGATGATGGGTTTGATGATTGTTTAATTGTCAATTATAATGGCGTATGACAATAATATTGGTTTGGAAATATTTTTATATTAAAAGATGAAGATGTTAATAAATAGAAAACATAAATCGTGATCCAGCAGTATGTTTTATTGGTTAAGTTCAGTTAGATGTGATGTCGAATGATTCATTTTATCTGGTGTTGGTTTTTCAACAAATTATAATACCATGATGGTTTCTTTGAATTAATGGAAAATAAATCACACTTCTAACATGGCTGTTTTGTTGAGTAATTGGTTTATTTATTAATTTACCATCTAATACTTAAAACATATACATTTTTTTAAACTTATGGCGATTTTTATTGGTCACGTTAGATCAATATTTTTGATCTAAGATCAATGTTTTTTGATCTGACAGCTAAATTTTAATTTCCTTTGGTCAACAAATCAATTTTTTTTTTTCGATCTTAGATCAATATCGGAAATCTCATTTCCATTCGAAATTTAACACACACCACAATACTTTTTGACATTTCTCGAACAGCAGAGTTCGAAGTTATGTTTTTGGCATTGCGACATTGCGAGAATTCAAATGTTTTGGTGTAAAAGAAAATTATTTTTAATTA
Source organism: Platycheirus albimanus (assembly GCA_916050605.2). Taxonomy (NCBI): domain Eukaryota; kingdom Metazoa; phylum Arthropoda; class Insecta; order Diptera; family Syrphidae; genus Platycheirus; species Platycheirus albimanus. Next base: position 72,973,497 of record OU696696.1, read on the forward strand.
TAAAATAAAGTTTTGTTTTTGGTAAAAGAATTCTTTGAAGTTTTGTTTTTAGCATTGCGAGAATTTAATTCTTTTGTGACATTGTCAATTTGACACACACACAATTACAAAAAAAAAATCAATCTCGTTTTTGTTTTTCCATTGTGCAAGAAAAATCAAACATCTGAGATTAAAATCTAGGATTACCAATAAAAGCACCATTAAATTTCAATTAGTAAAATCAATTCTGTGTGCTTGCTTGTAAGCTAATAGAATTATAAACAATATTTTGTTTCTAAATAACAACATTAACACATTATTTTCAATACCTTCTCCGCTAAAGTAAAAAAAATTTGGCAAATGGAATAAAACACAGAACTATGGATCTTTTTTATTGGATCAATTCTCTAAATCTTAACAGAGAGAACATTTATGGACAATGGGAACGTACGAATGATCAAAAAAAAAATGTCGACTGGATAAATACAAATTCATCGAAAGCCAAAATGTCGACTGATGTTTGATCGACAGAAAAAAATTGACAGTTTAAAATCCAGACAATGGAAATGTCGACTGAAAAAGTGTCGGTATAGTAATGTCGACTTTTATCCTAATAAAAAATGTAATTCTTTGGATTGCGGTACAGCAAGCATTTGAACATCACTCACTTTGCCACTGTCGACCTTTTTCGAGTCGATATTTTCAAAATCAAAATATTTAAGAGTCGACATTTTGATAAGTCGGTTATTTTTACCAATCGACTTTTCGAAAGTCGACATTATAACGATCGATTTTTTTAAGTCGACATTTTAAAAATCGACAAATCGTACCCAACCCATGGACAATCTATATGATTATAGAAAGTATCCCCCAAGTCAGTGTCTGTCTGTATCTGTACCTATGTTTGTATACTAGCATCAGGGGCGTAGTGAGGGTCCAACCCATGGAGGCGGGGAGGGGGGGGGTGACACTCAATGAAATTCCGATTAATTTTATGAATTTTCCGACTGTATCCGAAAAAAAATTATTAAAAGTTGGGAATCATAATTTTAGAGAATGAGAAGACATGAAAGTATTATTTTCAAAATTAAAGAAAGAACGGTTTAGTTTAGTTTAAAGTTTAAAGCGACTTTTATTTCTGTTTAGGAATGTTACAATTGTTTAAGTCTATAATAAGTCTAATTGGTTTTTCCTTTGGCCGTCTACCAGAATGACAATTATTTTAATAACTCTATAATACGGTTCCTATATCGAAGTGAAGCTTTTGTGAATTTGTATAGAACTTCACAACCTTGTCCACCGTTTATTCATTTATTTATTTATTTATTTATTTCGTCTTTCAAGTTACAATGACTTTATAGAGACTACAGATTAAATATGATTTAAAAAAAAAAAAAAAAAATTATAATAATATAATAATTAACATACTTAAAATTTACATAATTTTCAATAAAAAAATGCTATATGCTTCAGTTACATCCAGAGTGGGTTTTCCCAAAAAAAATTAGAACGGAATTCCTTAAGAATCGGGCAGTGTATCCTCCTCTCGTATTCATGTTACAGATACTACATAGTATTGGTAGGTCCGGGCGGTGGGGAACAAAGTTCAAATTCAGAATCTATTCTTATTTTAAAAATAGTGCTGATTTTATAAACAGAATAAGAATCAAGAAAGTGAGTTGCGTCCAAAAGATGGTGATTCAATATACTGCAATGACACCTAAACAGCGAGGATCCAGCTTCATTCGAGTGTCTTTCATACAACGTTCTCCCCAAGCTCTCTAGCATAAATTAAGTTCTGAGTGAAATAGGTTGCTCGTTCGCCTTGATGCTGATGATTAAAGGCCCGCGCAAACCAAAGCGGCTGCGATGGCGGTGGCGTCCTAGCAGGTCGCGCGATAAAGAGGCGGGCAAAAATCTGCTCAAACCAACGCGATATTTTCAGTCGCGGCCAAGCCGTCAAAAATATCATTGTTATTTGAATTGAAATCGTTTAATAACAAATAGGTAATAGATAAAATCTAATTATTCCCACAAAAATGGATGAAGGCTAACTACTTTTAGACGAGACAAGAGTAAAAAAAATTTCATAAGCCTATCTTCCATATATTTCTCATTATATTTTTCAAAAACATTTTTAGTTTTTAAAAGTTCAAAACGGCTTGCAATACTTTTAAACAATAAATAAAAAGATATCATGAATGGCGGCTGCGATACGGCGGTGAAATGGTGCATGCAGCGTTTCACAAATATCGCGTGGCTGAACGCAGTAGTGGATCGTATTCACAACACAAATCGCTTAGGTGTGTGCCATTTGTATGGGTTACATGTGCACCATCTGTTTGGTAATCGCCACCGCCATCGCAGCTGCTTTGGTTTGCGCGAGTCTTAAGTCTACTCCACAATCTGATGCTATTTTCTGCCACACTTGCACCATACTTCCTCTGGTTCTTATTAATTGTTTCAATATAACTTTCTGAAGTCTTACATCTTCCATTTCCAATACATAGTTGAAATGCATTTCTAAAGTATGTATATAAAAATAAGGGTGGTGTGCCGGTTTCCATATGCAGCATGTAGTTTGGAGTATTCCTTGGTAGCTGAAATATTCTCTTCAAGAAGTAACGGAGGAATTTTTCAACCGATTCATACGTGCAATAACCCCAGACTTGCGCCCCATAAAGGATAACAGATGCAGCAGTTGTATGAAACATATTTGTTGTTGAAACAATTTTTCCAGACCGAAGAAATAGCTCGTTTTGAGTCCGATAACTTTTCATCTAAGTGTGTGCTCATACTTAAGTTGGCGGATATTACTATACCAAGGTATTTGTATTTGCGAACAATCTCGACATCATCTCCGCACTAAATTTCCATTTTTCAAAACGAGAATACCGTCCACCTCCATTCCTGAACACCATGATTTTCGATTTCTCAAGTTTAACGCATAAATTCTAGCATCTGCAGTACTCGCTAAGCCTGTTCATCATCATTCTGCATCCGGGTAGATACCATGTCTGTCCGCTGTGCGTATTTGTGCTTTTTCAAGTCAATTTACAGCCTAAGCCGGCTCAAACCTACATTTCAAGTAAGGTTTTTTGCATATTGGATTTGCTCAAATACGGCTCGAACGATTTTGATTAAACTCATTATAAATCAAACCTATGACATTTTTGATAATAGTGCATTTTTAATTTTTTGCTTAAATGGTCAAATGGCGATAAGTTGGCAAAGACTTGATTGAATTCACTCAAACTTTTTTTTGCATAGTTCCTCATAGTATTCTATAGGTTAAGTTGAAAAATTCCTATAACTTTACTTTGTTTCGGGAAATACTCTGAGAACCGAAAATGCAGGTGCAATGTGATTTGCGTTTTGGAAAAATTTGAATATGTGGTATACCGGTCCATAAACAAAGTGTGCTTTACCGAATCAATTCTACCACATATTCGGTAGAGTAAAGCTTAACTTTCTATCTCCGCGCGCGTAACATCGTTCTGAAAGTGGGCATTCTGGTTATATTTCTTCGGAACTTAGTCCTCCAGTTATGTCACTTCGAAATAGAATTATACAGAAGCCGAAATTCTTACAGGCTCCGAAGCTAGTAAAGTATGTACTTACTTAGTTTTTATACTACGCATACCACTCATTCCCAGCAATTTTACGTTTTGAGCATCTCAGGACGAACTGTTTTTCACACGGACAACTATTAGTTGCTTGCTCTAGGGTCGCAAGCTAACATTTAATTATATGCATTTTATTTCTTCTTGAAAACCACACATCTAAAAAAACACCCTTTATTCGTTCTATAAAACAACCACGAAAAGACAAGAGGCTTAATTTTTCTTCAAAAACAGCTCTATTGATTTTGATAAAACATTCATTTTAACTCTAGAAATTTTTTTTTAAGAAAGCCTTTCTCGCAAATCACTTCTCCGATTAGGCATCTAAATACGTTAACGCCTGATGTATTAGTGATTTCTGCGCACCGGCGAATAGCTAGCTATTCAATTTGCCCGTTAACATATTTTATTTCCTAAAAAAGGCAATATCATCCTTAACCTATACTCAAGTGTGTAGAAGTTTATGAGAACACCTTAATAGGGTCATTACGGATCAACACTTATCCTCCATTTCAATGGAAAGGAACAGGAGCAAGGGAAAGAGCAGAACAAAACACAATAATTGATGTGCTTCCTTTGGAAATTGAATCATTTTCAAAACCTGAACACGCAATTGCTCGGTCATGGTCCTGCTGTGCTATATGTGCCGTATGCCTTTGCCTGTGCGTGTGTGTCTATGTCAGACCAAGTGCTAAATCTCTCAAGTAGCTATTACACCTTTTAAGCGAAGCAATACACTCTCAGAACAGAACTCGGAAGGAAAAACGAATTTATATCTCCTTCCTTGTGTTTGGGGTGTTAATTTTGACAGTTTGCTTTGGAATAAACACCTTAAGGTGGTGTTCTCATCCTCATCTCGTGCCGGTGTCTGACGGAAGATAATATGATTATTTATCATAACGAGTTTGTAAAAGGATTTTTATATCCGATTCCATGATTCCTGGTGCTGCATCATGTTTTTGTTCCTTTTAACATTGTTGTCTGTCGACACCTTTTTATGGATATTTTGGGGGTGCCATTGCGGTCGGTGATGGTGATGCGGTGATGATGTAAAATGATTCTTAAAAGCACTGGGAATTGTCCAGGTGTTCCATGTCTAAATGTGGCTGGATATGGCTAGTAGCTACCAGCATCATAATAACCGGAAGGCTGGCATATTCCTCATGATCTGTGAATGGTATTTTTGGATTTTTCGTTTTAAGGGGGTTGAAATAAATATGATGAATGCTATTAAATAACAAATCAAGCGTGGGTGATGGGATGGTGAATGCTTTTAGAACTTAGACCACTCACCCGCATAAATATGCCCGAAGCTAATATTGTTAGATGAACTTTTTCTTTTGTTTGTTATATAAAATTTTTGGGTGGACTAGCGTTCTGTTTAGTCATGTACTGGATTCACAATTAAATTTTAAATAGTAAAGGGTGTTTTTTTAAGAGCTTGAAAACTCTAAATAGCAGTATAGACAGAAATATTGTTGAAATTGTTTATTATAATGATTTGTTAGATATGGTATGGCGTCAATAGTGGCTTAAAAATTGGATTCCACTACTTCAAGAGTTGCCGGCTTAACTCAATAAAAAGTAATCGAGAGGCATTAAGTCACACGAACGAAGGAGCCAGTTAGGACCATTTCTGGAAATAAAGTTGTCACGGCAACTGCTTATTGACGAAGCCATCTAGGCATATTATGTTGACTTTAAAATGGACGAAGTGCTCTATGAACTTCGCGAACAGATTTAATTTTTTCAAAGAAACTTTCCACAATTTAGAAGCGTTGTTCCGGCGTTAATCGATTCATGGTGAATTGCCAAACCTTGCCGAAAAGAAATGTCAACACAGTTTGACATTCTCAACTGTCAAACCATAAACAATAACCATCGAAACTCTCATGCAGCTAAAAATTCACCCTATAGATTGGTTTAAGTACCAACATGTTTTTGAAAACATGAAAACAAAAAATCAATCTTTTCAGATTCAGTAAATAAATTGCTGAAGCAACGGGCCGGGGACAAGTAACTTAGATTCCTAACAATTTCGGTGTATATGCGTTTATACTCTGGAGTTATGGAAGGGACCTACAATTTACCGCCTTTATCGAACGGCTATAACAGATGCACTTTGTTCGTGACAAGATTTACTGTTGGAAAAGTCAGTAGTCCGGACAAAATCAAAGTCGAAGTCTGGGTTCTAACAACTTTTTATTTTTTAAATTACTTTATTTACGTACGACTTATGAATACCTTCATCAAATGGCAACAAACGTAGAGAGAAAAGTTGGTCACTGAACATCTTCAAACTACACAAATGTGCGGGCCTATAGATGACAAACCTACAGAACTTAAGAAGTTCTTGGAAATAAATATAATAACAAATTTTTAGGAGCTGCTTTCAACTAGTCGACATGCCTTAGTCAAAGGGAGAAGTCAAAGTATTGTTTATACCAAAATCGAGTAAAAATTCCCAAATTAGCCCCAAAGGTCTTAGAAAAGCTTACTTTGGAACATCTGATAAATTTGAAACACAACTTTTGTCTACGTCCCAATACGGTTACTGTTTAGATAAATCATTCACTTGTCCGAATCATCGAATATCCCTTGCCACTTCAAAAACTACACAATGGCGCCTTTCCTTGATGTAGATGGCGCTTTTAAAAACTTCAACATGCATTTGCAACATCATTGGGCGAATCGATCGACTAAAAGCCGACAAGAAGGGTGATCAAATCTAAACTGGGTAATATATACATCTGAAAAGACACGATTTGTTAAGGGCTCGGCTAACCATAATTGAAGAATGGGTACGTATGTTGCCTTACGAAACAGTAGAAATACATGTGATTTGTATACCCAACCCGAAATGACTTTTTGTTAAGTTTCGGCAAGTTTCGTTCACTTGTGTTTTCGTACGTAATGTACGCTTTGAGTCGTACATTACGTACAAAAATCGGACATTCCTTTTTTTCTAAAGGGTATTCTTCTTCTTTCTTTCTTCTTATTTTTAAAGTCTATTATGGGCAACTGATGTACTTTACAAATCGGAAGGAAACTTTTCGTTCGGTTTTGACACTTGCTTACTTTTTCTTTCGCGTGTTATGGTTGGGCCTTTAGGTATGCCATAAGGTGGTGTTCTATCCCAATCCTTTTAAACTCAGTGGTAAACAAACTGCTGAGAATGCTGGGAGAGGAGGAATTCCCGCAGCTGACGTCGCGATCGCTGTTTCATAAAAGCATCTCAAAACTACTTGTAAACTTCTTTATACACCTCTGCTTCGTGACAGCGCATAGGTTTAGTCCAGTGATCGAGGAACTGAACATAGTTACCTCCGTTTTCTCACCGCTACATGTAGATTTCGCCTTGAGCAAGATGCTGCTAAAAGAATAATTGACCAGCTCCTTTGAACATGAATATGAATTCTTCTTCAATGACATTAATGAACTAAGAAGCTTAGATATTAAGTAAGGCTCCTTCTGAAAAGTAATGGAACAAGAAAAATGTATCCATATTGACACAATTTCTATTCGTACGCACCTCTGTTTCACAAGTTTTGCCAATATAAATCTGCCGTGGTTAGCCCGATTCGCGGTACAAAGGAATGCTTACCTACTCGTTTATCAATTTAATACTAGTCACTTAACTTCATTGCTAGGTTTCCTAGATCATCAGATTTAGATTCAACAATATGTCACATGTGCTGGCACTGCCAAAGCTTACGTCAATGCTGCACGCTAATAGACACTCCCCAATAAACATTTTATGTCGGAAATTTCAGTTATATTCTCTTTCTTTTTTTTATTCTTAGAAGTGTCATTTGTGTACCTATCGATCAGTTTAAGAAAACTTCCGGATCTTATGGACGCTTCTCTTCCTCCAATGGAAAGTGCAATAAGTGTGTCTGTTTGTACTTTTTTAGGGGATGACAGCCACTTCAACCCAACCTAACTACTTTTGAAATCTATATATCTTTAATGTCATTTCTATACTCTGTTGTGAAATTTTTTCACGAACCCATAAATTGCCTTTAGTAACTTGTTATAATAATTGCAAATATTTGTATCTTAAAGGTCTATTTTTCGAAACCAATGTATCTCTGCTACCTATAGGTAATTAGTTTCGCACAATTTGAATTCGAAGCAGTCTATCAGCTTGATGGTCTCAATTCAATGATTGTCCTACTGTCAACCGAAAAACATTCTCACTTTTTGACCATTTAATGATTCGTTTAGCGTCAAAGTGTCAAAAATAATATTGTCCATCAGTCAAAAAATCTGTTGGTTTTTGTCTTTGTTTGTTTCAACTTTTGTGTACTTACGTGCAGATACATTATGTTCACTTTCTTTGTTCTCTTAAAGAGTGAATAATTCTTTCTTTTGTCTTTAGAATCGTCACCGTAAGTACCTATGTACTTCGGTCGTCTCTTGACAGGTTAATGAGCCCTTAATGTTTTTTTTTTTTTTTCGATGACAGAAACTGTATGTTGATGGTAAACGAAGTGTGAAAATTGATGGATGAAATAGAATGCACCTCATATCTACAGAATCATTTTTTTTTTCATGGTCAAAACCTAGAGATACTGCTACAAGCATTATTTAATAATTCGAATAAGCACAGTAAAGATCCAGCAAACTCTAAGCTTTAAGCAAATAGGCCGTTTAAACTAAACCATCGCATCGTCACCATGCCACAGTAATTCATCTAATCACTTTGGATGTGTCTTCCAAGAGTTGCATGTTCAACGGAGCATACAACCAAGAAGTCTTTGTCACCAATTTGCTTTGGTTCTAAATTTCAGTATAATTTGAAATTTTGTCGCTAGCAGACACGATGGCTTCTAATCGGATTGTGTTTTTTATTAGTGCAGTCTCCTACAGTTTCGTCCTTGTTTGCAATTCCATGAACTCCTTTCAATTTGATGTTGATGACATATTGAATGAAAAATTTATGCCAGCCCATTTGCTGGCTCAGGAACTCGAATCCTTTATAAAAGGCTCATCCAACATAACTCGGGAACAGTTCTATAAGCCTGACAATACAAGTTGTAACTTTACAACCGCCTTTTCGACAATGGGATTCCATCGCAAAATGATGAATGAATATTTGGCGACAAATTTTTTGGCAAAGCAAATTTTGTCGGAATTTCCTTTGGAGAATGTCTCACCTATGGAAAGACGGATTGGAGCACCACCAACGAATTCAACCGAGGACACGGTCCATTCCATCAATGACAATCATCGACAAGGGAGGTATATTCAAAATGAGATGCTGGAAGATCCTGGTTCTGTAAGCTATCGCAGTTGGTTGGACAAGTAAGTTTAGTTTATATCAAAAATATTAATTAATATTACTTGGTATTTGTTTAATAAGCGATTGAAAAGCTAAGCAAACGAGGCGGGAAATTTAGGGGGTCACCTATTTGAAAGGCTTTACATTTTTTTTGGTTGTGTATTGTGAAGATAGTGGAGATACAGTTTATCCGCACGTGTAGCATCCGTTTAGAATACGCATTGAATGTGCAAGCAAAATAGGATCAGTTTTTGAATAATGGAGGTTTTTGTTAAAGATTCGGATGCTGTGACGATAGGAATAGTTGTGACATTGACTGGCTGACCACAATGGTGTAGCTGCAGCAATTTCAAAAAAAGTAGCGCACTAAGCAGCATGCACAATGAATACAATGTATAGCACTGAATTCAAACAAAAATTATGTCTGCCATTTTGGTTTGGTTCGTTAAGTTGGGGTCTAGTCGACTTGTACTTCAGCTTCTCTCTATGCTGCAGCTGCTACTTCACATTGTAGCCGTGCAATACGATTTACGTACATTTAACTTTGACAGTGCTACGTACTGCTGCTGCAGTTCCACCATTGTGCTCAGCCTGTGAATATAAAAACAACCCTCAAATTTAATTTTCTCTCCAAATAAAATTCACTGATTGTGACGTCACATGCAAAACTAGCATACCTTTCATTCATATGTATGAGTCATCATAGTCAAATAATTGTTCGTGAAACGCGGAAGGTAGCTTAGTTTACGTTCGTAAGCCAAATTTATTGACGAAACAGTGAAAAGTGTTATGATAGGCACAGTTTCTATATGATGCTCCGTCTGCACCGAGCAGATACATTTTATTTTACTAATTAACTGGTCAAAGCTTAAGTCAAATTAAACAAGACGTAGTAAAAAAAAAAAAACAGTTTTGTCGTTGTTAACCCTATCGTACTGAGATACAACAGAAAACCAAACGTCAACTGAGTACCAAATTGAAGCTTCATTTAATCCCTGGAAACTAGTGGGTTAACTCCTTAACCACTCTTGAACCACACTTGTAATATTGATTAAAGGCTAGTTGTACAATAGTACCTAGTTTATTCTCTGATTAACATTTAAAAACATTTCGTGTTTTTATAATCAAAGGTTCTAACCTTTGATTATAAAAGTGGCTCAACAGGGTTTTAAGAGTTAATCCACCGATTCCAATATTTGATCCGAGAATGAAGCGGTATTGTAGAACAGACCCTAAAAAAAAATTAGCTTTATGCCACTTTTAAAACGAGGTCTTATATATTATTGTGCTGTCATATTTTTATCAATTTTAAGCATCTACTTGATTTCTCTTTTGCAGAACTACAACCCTAGATGACATCCAACGTCAGTTTGCATCAGAGAATAAAGGAGTAATTGATTTTAAGCCCCTGCAACGAGAGACTATCCCAAGTAGAAAAAGCATCGAAAATGACGATGAGGGTTTGGAAGAGGAAGAATTTGATGAAGGCGATATTACCGGATATGCATATAGCGGAGCACCAATTGATTCTGTAAGAAAAATAACCCATACATAGATCCCCCACATCCACTTTAGAGAATATTTTGTGCTCGGAGCACCCATGAACTAAAGGGCCAAGTAAAATAGAAAGCTAATGTCAAACAGTCAAAGCCGAACGAATCCTTCCCTTACGTTCTGTTAAATAAAACGTTAAACGTAGTGGGAGAAAGTGCACGGATTCATCTGTCAAAACAAATCGTCAAATGTGAATCTGAAAAAAGCAAAAAGAAGCGTTACAAAATCAATCGAAAACTTAAAAACGTGTCCATATCATGTCAATTGGGTTGTGCCTTCTCCCGAAGCCATATAAAAATTATAACGCTGTTTTTGTATCAAAAAGCGGTTTGTACCGAACTGAATCCAATCTTATTCAAATGACAGGCTGATCGGCATCTTGCATCATCATTGAGTTTACTTAGCTTACGTGAACTTCAACTACTTTTTGTACTACAGTGACAATTCTAATTGTAGCCGTTCTATAAAAACTTAGGTCCTTTTAACGCGTTCAACCATAATAACGTCGTTAAACAATCGTCGGGAAGTTTACGCTGACATACCTATCGTAAACCTTCCGGCACGAATTTGTATCATAAACGTTGTTAAAGGTTATGGTGACATTTAAGTTCCGTTTACAGAGGCTAGGATAAATCGGGAAAATGATTTGAGGTTGCTTTTTCCAGCTGTCTTGATTGTTAAAAACATGTTTTTATTTCCGAGGACAGCTGGGTTGCGATTCTTCGAAAGGAGCGTTCATGAAAGTGTGTCGTGAAGGTTAAATTCTAATTTAATTCTTCTTTTTACATTTTTTTTACCTGTCAATTCATTTAATTATGTGTGCTCAGCCTAAATGAAACCTTCGGAATATGCCCTGCCTCATCTTGCCGAAACTTTTTTTTGTCCCCTATACTAAGAATGACTTCCTGCATTAAGGGAATGTGCCTAACGAAACGGCTAAACAAATTGACCATCAAGCAGCAGTTCTTGCTTTTTTGATAACCACTACGTCATCCTAGTCTTTTTAACTAGCTGTCATTTAAATTGTTAGTCTTATTGAGTTTTTGAATTCGATTAATCGCTGTTTTAAACCACAAACACTTGAACTTAAACTCAAACCTAACAAGACAGTTGTACCTTGTACAACAGTGCTACATCCTCGGATAAAAGTCAATGTCAGTTCATTTTTGCATAATCAGAGTTTAGAGTGAGCTTAAGAGCTAAAACACCGATTTACGAAAATTGAATAAAATTAATCCGAGGACCAAGAATTCAAAACAGTGGTTCAGTCTTGAGCCACTGTTGTACAGCGTTACTATGCTTGAAAATAGAGTGAATCCTAAGAAGCTGTTTATCTTTGATTAAACATTAAACCTTATTTAACAGGCTTCCAGCTACCCAAACGGCATTCCGCCATCACGTCATCACTTGCCCTTTGACGCATCTACCAACATTCCACATCTACAACCAGTTTTTCCAACAGCTGGGAGTAAAAACGGTAAGTATCATTAAACCCCCTGCAGTTCCTCTTAAACAATTTATAAAATTGCAGGATATTACCCACCAAGTGCTCAAGAAAATAGCTACGAAAACTACGGCCAAACTCATACCGTTCAAGCACAACCTGTCCAACAGACCAAAGAAATCGGCCTGAAGGATATTTTAGACATTGCACTCACAACTCTGGCATTTTTGTCCTTTGGCATGTTTATTCTTCAAGTTCTCATGTGCATAACTATGGTAAGTTAGAGTTTGAGCTTGGAAATTTATTGAAACCTAAACTTCCTCGAAAGAACAAAGAAGATACCAGCAGCATGATGATGATGCCAATGGAAGCTGCAGAAAGTGCTACAATAATGCAGTCAAGCAATGAAGGGATAACAGAAGAAATTCGCAGGCGGAAGAGGAACTCTCCGGAAAATCAGAGAATACAAATGGTTAGCAAATTTGGAAACCCTGTCTGTGCTTCGATCAAGCTTATTTTTTTTTTTTTTTTTTATTATTAAAGATGAATGAACTATCCCGGCGTGTCCTCCACTCAATCGATGCAGTTTTACTTATGCCAAAGGACAACGGACGATGTCACTATCATTCTTTGTGTGAAAATAATAAATTTGCTCGTCATCAAAAAAACGGTCAAAAAGTTTGGATACCCATGTGGAGGTTTGAAATTACGTTATAATATTTAAATGTTTATTTGTTTACGTCACGTTGTGTTATATTGTCCAATTGCAGTTTGGGAATGAGCTGGTTCTCGTCAAAGATGACTTTATCGAATACAACAACCGGTAATCCAATACTGGAAAGTTTGAAAGCCGCTGTTGTCGGACTGGGAAATGGCGACTGCACGAAAATTTACAGCAGCTGTCAAATGGAAATTATTGTAGAAGAACGAAATAAAATGGAACAGAGGATACAGAAGCGCGAATTAAGGGACCACTTCGACTGGGGCGGTTGAAAATTAATTTTCTTACATAGACATATTATATATGGACTGCTGGTCGAATTTAGTTTCCATACAAATGCTGCTCAAAATCGATACCTACGTATCGCGCCACTCAATTACAGAGGCGAATAGGAATACTAATATCCATCATATTTTTCATGATGCCGATGTCATTTTCAATGCAAAAATGTCAATCACTAGGTACTGTATAGTATGTCTATTGTCTATGGCAAAAATCTATTTATTTATTTTATTTTATTTATAATTAAATTTATATTTCTCATTATGTTCAAGTATATTCCCCGCTGTAATTGAGTGGCGCTGTGAGTTATGTTGGAACCAACGTGAAGTTGGCAACTAGCAGTCCATATAATAATATGTCTATGTTTTCTTATTTGCATGAATACTAAAAAAATATTTTATAAAAAGTAAAAGTAAGATTAATCTTATTTGTTCAAATAAATGAAGTAAGATGTGTTTATTTAAAAGAAATATGTTATTGGACTTATTAGTAAATCTTCTGAGAACGTCGACAAAAAATTGACAACAACTCTAATTTTGACTGCATCCTTCTAAATTTGTTTATTATAAGATAATTTGGTTCCATTAATAGAAAATGCATTGTTTTGCTACTTAGGTAGGTATATAAGACCAAAAACAATTCAATAAATTCCCTACAGAGTTGATTATTTTTGCCTTAAAGTTCGTAATTTTATTTAATTATGTGCATGTTCATTTTACGTATTCACAAACAGTCAAATAGTATTCCTTCAACCATGAACTACTATATCTATCGCTTTTTGATGGTTGAATGGGGAGGTGAATCGCTTTTCGAAATAGGAGAATATACACATCCACCATCGAAGCAATCCACAGCAGAATTTGGAATAACTTTCAGAATTACTTAGCAATACAAGTTTCATCAAAACCATCGATTGCCGCCAGTTCCAGATGATTGTTCTGCGCAAAGTTTTATCCCAACTTCGTACTTTCTGTAGAAGCGTACACTATGAAGGTACCACAAATCAGAATAAAAAAATAAGTGACATGAATACATTCGTAGTATTCATAAGGCATTTTTCTTTTTTCATTCAGAGAAGAGCTCTGAACAGAGTTCGAGTATATCAAGCTCGCTCTGGACGCCCTCTGAACCAATTGTGTTCAGAGAACTCTAAAGTGTTATGAAACGAATTTCAGCACCTAGCTGTTATTTTCTCATGCCAATTTGAAAATTTCTAACAAGCGACGCCAGTTATAACGATCAGAAAAACCAAACCGAAAAAATGTCAAATGGAAAATTTTGCATGTTATGATTCGGTTTAAATTACAAACGCTATACTGGTTGACGGCAACCAAATTTAAAGAATTTATTTTGTAAATGAAAATTTAAATAATAATTATAAAATTAACAGAAAAACAAATAAATAAATTTTTAACAAAAAGTTTTCGTTCAATTGGATTTTTCTTTAGCAAAAAACATTTTCGAAGATGTTTGTTTTTGTGGACTTTATTGAAGTTAATTCAATTTAAAAGATTTTGCTACCTTTAGTCCAAATGCGTTTCGCCCATAGGTACAACATTTTCTGAATTGGTTGCCATCCATCAGTGTAGCATTTGTGATTTAAATCGAATCAAAACGTACAAAATGTTCTATTTGAAATTTTTTTCGGTTTGGTTTATCTGATCGCTATAACTGCCCCCTCACATTTAAAATACATCCGTTGGCTATTTTAACTTTTTCTTGTTTCCGGGTGCCATTTAGAATTTCTTTTGATCAATTGAATTAGCTTGGAAGCGTCTCAGTTTTAACATTTATATTTTTGTTCAGCTTTAAGCTCAGTCCGCACCATCTAATTATTTTAAGCTCGTAAAGCGCACTGTGAAAACACGTTGTTTTGCCGCAAAAAGAAATACGAATTCTATGCTCTGAAGAACCTACAGTACTATCACTTGGGAGTTTTGCTCGTTATCATAGACTAACTAATAATTAAGACAGGCCGCTTCACAGAAGACAAAAGGAACCGATTTGAGATTGCCTCCACCTTTTCCCTGCCTTCCTTTTCCCTTTTTTCTTCTATGGAGCTTTGCTATATATCCACATAGTAAGTCAATGGGACTGACTCTTTAGTTTCTGGCGGAGTACGTACTGTGGCGCTGTAGGTTGCTTGAATTTGGCAGTGGAGAGAAAAAAATGGTGGGCAGAAGAAAGAGCGCGTTGTATTACATTGTTTCTGACAACAATAGGGGGAATAAAGGAGCTAGCCGATAGATCACTCGTTGCCATGTCAACGACGAGAATAAGGAATTAAAAAAACAGAAAATATGTGTTTGTGTTTAAGAAATTCTTCAATGTGTTAGCTATTGAGCTATTTGACAACATCGCAATTTAAAGAATTTCTATTTATTTACATTATTTGTTCAATTTGATTTTTTGGTTCTATTTGTGATTTATTTAGGCACTTTAAGGAAAGTTATTTTATCGTAAAAATTAAAATCATATATGACACACGATGAACGCCAGGGATGCAAACATCGTAAAAAAAACATCGATGGTTCGATGCATCGATGTTTCCAAAAAAAAACATCGATGTTAAAAACATCGGCCCCAAAAACATCGATGTTTCGAAACTAGAGAATAGGTACATTTAAAAGAAGCTTGCATAATTCCGTGTTTCAGCTTACCTATACTTTATTCGAGTTCTCTTTCGTATTCCTAGGGTTATTCTTTAGACAGTGATTTATTAAGCTAGAGCAAGTTCGTGCAACCCAGTCACACATTTACATTTAATATCACAAAATATGATATGACTTAACTTATAACTTATAAAGATGACAACTGGGATGCAAATTAAAAATTTTTTTAATCTATTTTGCTTCAAAAAAGAATAAGAGACATTTTTGCGTAAAAGTTGTCATTCGAAAGATACACCTGCAAAACGATTAGAATACCTAGGTATTGATAAGAAAAAGTAGCAACAGATTTCTTTAAAATACCAAATGTTTTAGGTAGGTATATAAACAAAAATTGCAAAGAACTGGGTTTGAAAAGTAAAATAGTTTTTGTTTGTCACTTCACGTTAAATTCCCCTTTTACATTACGCGTTAATAAGATTTTTTTCTTATGTCAACTCTTTCTACACGTTCTAGCTGTTTTTCACCCTAATTAAACTAAAAAATGAATAATCTACCTATAAAACATTTTTAAATTTTGGCAGAAAACTTTTTGCTAGTTGGCAAGCCTGGCTCCCAGGCTTAAGCAAATATTCAAAAATCCACAAAAATGTTCCTAACAAAAATTCTTCAAAGCAAACAAAATATCGCCTTGAAACTCATATCCAATACAATCACATGTTTTTCAATTCATAAAAAGAATGTTTATTTCATTATATTGTGTTTATTTACCCCCACTTAAATTTATATTAATTTTTATCTTTGCTTCCCATAGCATTCTAAACAAAAATCAGTTTGCCTTGTCTCCCTCGAACCCCCAAGGAAATTCTATACATTCTTCTCGTTTATCGTTGTTTTTCGCTGTTTACCGCCGCTGTCAATAAAGGAGAGCTCTCCTATCGCAGGGTTCTGGCGGAGTGTAGTAGATGGCGCCTCTTGCGTTCCGGTTTTGAATTGTACTATACGGATATATAGCAAAGCTATGGAGGGAGGAAAAAGGTGGAGGCAATCTCAAATCGGTTGCTTTTTTCTTCTATGAAGCGGCCTGTCTTTATTATTAGTTAGTCTATGTCGTTATCCTCGGACGGCTAACTCATTTACTCATTTCAAATTATAGGTGAAGAAGGAAGAGATGGAAAGGAGTAAGGAACATGCTGAGGAATATTGTCATCATTGAAAATAGAACTAAAACGGGACCTCTACATTATACGATTTCAAAAGTGATATTTATTATTATTATTATTTTTACACATTTGCTGCATTAGCAGCCCTCTTAAGCGGCAAAACAAGACAGTACTTAACACTCCCAAGTAATATTACTCTATAGATTCTATATACAATGTCTACTGTAAACTAGAAAAGAAAAACGACTAATCTTTTGCAGATATTATTGCCTGTAATCTTCTTCCTATCTCTCCTCTTATGCCGTGTCCTTAATAACAACGTAGAATTATTTAAAAATTTCAATAAATGGCTTATTCCCTTTTTTTTAAATAAATAATAAACTTCAATCAAATGTCAAAATATACAAAAAACGCATTCCTGTTGTTATTTTGTCACACATGTACATTAACATTTTTACTATTTTTTGCCTTTGCCACTGTGCATTCCTATGGAAAGAGTTCACTTTGAAAGGTTCAAGCAACGGAGCCAGGGGTTGCTTTGCTGTGATCTTGAAAAGGCCAACTTCGTAAGATAAAAGAATTTTACTTTTCCTTTTGTTGCAACTCTATTTTTTCGACAAGTGTGCATATGTCTAGTAATCTGGCAGGTACCTAACCACACCCTTCCCGTGTAGATTCGTTTCAGCGTAGTTTGATTTAACTCCTACAATTTCATACAAAGATTAACTACGTGCAGTTCATAATTGCTTTAAATCATTCAAAGAACCTCATTGCAGTTCCGTCTAGTGCGATCCTACCTTTACTCTAAGAAAAAGATTCTAGGTTTTTGATACATCTACGGACACATCCCATTTGTTACTTTGCTTCAATTTAAGTCTCCGCTTACACTAATCTCTCAATAAATTCCAGCACAAACCCTCCTAAAAAAGAGCACACACATCTACCCATCACATGCGTACACGCCACCGGCATTTGTGTTCGTGAATAAATGTTGTCGCCATCTTTGATTCCATAACCTGGCTTCTTCCGTGAGATTTTATTTTTTTGAATCAAAAGAAGTTTGTAATTAAAAATTAAACAAAAACTTTTAAACTTTCCTAATAATCAAAAACAATTAACCGTGCAAAATAGAAAACAATTGCATTAATCAACAAAACGCACCCATCATTTTAATCAAATAAAAAAGTAAAAATAAAAAATTCTAATCGCATTGCGGTCGCTTTATATTCAAAAAAAAATCAAAAAAAAAAGAACGAGCAAGAAGAAGAAAACCCAGAAGGAATAAGAAAAAAAAATAAAAAAAATTACGCGATTATCTTTTTTTCGCCTGTGTGAACAAACGAGAAGAAGAAAAGATAGAAAGAAAAAAGACAGACAAAAAAAGAAAAGAACGAAAGAAAATTTCTCCGGTATTTCTTCTTCGTTCGTTCGATTTTTTTACTCTCCAATTAACTATTTGTCTCTTTCTTGCCTTTGACAGAATTGTCATCCGGACTTCATTAGTGGTCTCACTCGCAGTTCGTAAAAACGAGCAAGATACATTCAAAACATACGCCAAAATCACGTGCGTGAGCAAGAACACCCAATTGATTCGGCTAAATTCGCAAGTATATATACTCGCCTCTATCTTTTTGTCATCGTTCGTATTCGACTCGAATCTAATTCTCTTCTTTTTTTTTCTTTTCCACATTTCGAAAAAAGTTTTTCGTTCTTCCGTGCGCTGTGCTGTGCTGTGAGGCGAAATTTTTGGAAAATAATTTTTTAACTCGAAAAATATTTTCGCTCCTGCTAAGGCGGGCACTGCAGCGGCCGCTTGAATACGAAAACAAAACATATTTGTGACATTGGGACATTTGGAGCAGCTAGGAGCAGCAGGTAAAGGAATAACACAACACATCACTCACTCACAATCGTCACCATTTACGCCAGCAGAACCATCATCATCCGTATTTGCAACTGCCCAGCGAGAAGAATTAATGGAAGCCGAGCTAATTGCGGCCTGAGGCTTATTAAAACGACCAAGTTAATCAGTGATTTCTTGGCCAAACCATCATCCTCAGCATCAGCATTATCCTGGGCGAATTCATTTGACACTACATCATCAACTGGCTCTGGCTATTACAAGCCATTTCAGTTTCAGCAGATTCAGCGCTTGTGTTCAACTAAGGTCGGCCACCATCATCATCATCATCACCGCATTGAATTGACGACGACGACGAGGAGGAGTAGTCGACCACCACCGCCGCCGTCCCCGTCACCACATTGCGAAAACTTTTCAAATCTAAGGTTAGTATTTGCAAAGTTATTGAAAAATTTTTACAAAAAAAGAAAAACTTAAAGAAAAAGAACACATTCGATTCGGGATAGTTTTGAAAATAATTAGTTTTTTTTTTTTTGAAATTTAAGGTTGCGTGTGGTTCCGATGCCGCCGCCGTCGCCGCCGCGCTAAGCAAATTTCACTTTTGCCACTCATCGTCATCGTATCGTCGCGGTGCTTCTTCTGCGTGTGTGTCATATTCAAATTGATTATAAGTTTGACTGTCCAACCAAATCCAAAAACGCAAAAGAAGAGAACTTCTTGATTCTTGGCGAGGTCCAAAAAACTTTGTAACACAACGCTTTCACCACGTTTTATTTGTTGATGTTGTTGTTGTTTTTTGGGTGTTTTTTTCTGATGATTTGATATTTTTTTAGTGCTAGTGTTGTTCTCTGACCCCACTGACCCTGTTTTAATTAAATTTTTTCACCAAAAACGATCGTTTATTGTGATTTTGTTTGATTTTCGTTGACCAAACCCTATTTTCGTGTTGAAGAATGCACTTGTTCGTCATGATTGCTCATCAACAGCAACCAGGTGATCAGTTGTGCGTATCCGCACAGCACAAGTGTTCTTGTTCGGCTTCAGTTCACATCATAGACGTCGTATAGGTTACCTTACCTACGTACTGCGATTCCATTTGATTTTTAAAAAGTTAAATTCCTCCCAAAACACGTACATTAAATGAAAATAGTGTGTGCCGGGAAAAGTTGAGAGCGTATATTTCATTTTTTGTTTCTTCTAATTTTCTTGAACAAATATATAGTTTCTTTTTTAATTGTTTCGTTGGCTTATGAGTTGGAAAAATGATTACTCATTGATATGGAGTCAAAGTGCTCAATCTGATAAGAAATTTTTTTATTCCAGAGCGAATATGTTTTTTTTTTTTTTTCATGTCTGGTGGAGTTTATGACAAAAACATAAATCTTTTGGAACACTAAACACTTTTCATGTGCCATTTAAGTGAAAAAGTTGGCAGTGGACTAAGCCCTTGGGGAACGCCTTTAGGACCGAAACACGAATATCAAATCTTTTCGTGTATGAGATCAAGAGTCACTAGAAACCGTGGTCTCATTTGGAACACGCTAGCCGAAAAGAGTTGCTGTCGACACAATTTTAAATGTCATTGTCACATGGTCTCCTGATAAACTGTATTAGGTCAATGTTTCACTCATTTCCCCCAGAATTATGAAGAATAATTTGTGAGGGTAGTCTCCTGTGGCGTAGTGGTTAGTCTGTTAGAAACCTACGCCGAAGATTATGGATATAATGCCTGATTTCACCTAAGTATTTTTACCTCCAGCGAATAAGAGTAAAACTTATCTACATCTCTACTAGCCATTTGGATCCAACTGGAAGCAAATTGTTGTTCCCTACCAATCCTGCAGAGTTTCCACACATTCACAGGAAGTGTTGAGAGAGCTTCATGGAGCTGTTCGTGCCAGAATATTTATTCATTCTTTATTTTGGCAAGGTATTGTTAATTCTTTGATATAGATGATAAGGCATGCCTCGAAAAGGAATACAAAAGTTGCAAGAACGAAGCAAAAAAGAAGAAAGCCCACCTTCAAGCAAATAGTAAGAATGGACTGTACCTATAGGCAAGATGAGAATAAGCTTTACGTGAACACCTGACAATTAAGTCTTAATTTCACGGCGAGCTTACTCGCATGCAGAGTCAAATTGGGCTTAGACCAGAGCCCTAAGATCTACCCCTCGGTAGAATCATAGTACCAATTTTATGGAACATGTTGAGGCATGTCCACACTCCTTGATGGGGTGCGAGGTCTATCTAAGGGGCCAGTTATAGCGATACGAAAAACAAAACCGAAAAAATGTTCAAATGGAAATTTTAGTATGTTATGGTTCGATTTAAAACAAAAATGCTACACTGATCGATGGCAACCAACTCAGAGAATTTATTTTGGTAATACAAATTTTAATTGAACTTGTACTTTTTGTTTAAAACGAAATTTGTTACTTTTCTTTTATACGTATAACAGAAAAATAAATAAATACATTTTTAACAAAAAGTATTTGATCATTTAAAATTATTATGAACAAAAAACATTCTCTGCATTGATTCCCATTGATTAGTGTAGCATTTGTCTTAAAAATCGAATCAGAACATGCAAAATTTTTCATTTGAAAATTTTTTTGGTTCGGTTTTCCGTATCGCTATAACTGGCCCCTAACACCTCTTGCACCCAATAATAAAATCCGTAGATAATATTACCCAATGCCATATGTTTCCGCTATTGAGTAAACCACAACCACCACGATACTCCCACAAGGGGGCCTACCTCATATATAGTCTCCCAGGTGACTCGGCCACCTGGGTGCGCACTATCTCCCGTGGTACCAGAATAAAGCTTCCGGTGGAGCCTCGCAACCGAAGGTCACTTCCAGATGAGCACCATCAATACTCAAGGCCTGGCAGCTTTAGATATGAGCACTCAACCATTTGCCAAGGTAGAAGCAAACAGCTAAATAAGCATATCCAGCCTTCCTCTCTTAGCCGCATACAAGTTTTACCTTGCATACGTTTCCAGTAAGGAATCAATACTTCAAGGAAATGAAATATAGCTGCAGATACTCACTCCTATTTCAGTTACAGCAATTTCCCTGCCATTCATATTGTTCCCGGGTTGCCACGCGGAGGCGGAGGAGGATAGGCACATCTATCCCTCTCAAGTTCCAACTTAAATCTCAACCACATTCATGATTGGATTGAAGCCAGCTTACAAAACACCGTCGATGCTAAGCCCGGCAGGGACCCTAAAGACGAAGAGGTGCCGCGGCCTCTACGCTCCAAGGATCTGCCGAACAGAAGGAGTATCGCGATCTATATTTGTAGCCTTGGCTAAGCGTTCAAACACTTAAGAGGGTATAGTTAACCCCCGGACTGTATAGGCAGCTGGAAGGTGCTGCTGATGCAAACCAAGCTATTCACGAACTACGACAAAAAAACATGAATATGGGCGAAACCATCTCCAAAATAGCTGTTCAAAGAGGAATGAATGCTCAAGGGATTCGTTTGTAAAAGTTCGTCAACAATGCTCTCAAGGCGAACTTCTTGTGGAAGACGACAAAATACTTTACAGGTAGCGACAGTATTGTGATGGACTTTTAATAAAACAAGCTATGCTTTGCAATTGCTCAACCTTAACTCTTTTGATGTACGAGATAGCTTCAACCAAAATATACAGGGAAGGGGATACATTAAGCTGTGATAATAACGTTTTGGAGGGAAATGGGTACCGTATGAGGAAAAAAAGGGTGATTACTGTACTGCCCGTTTTCTGATCAACAAATGCCTATTCTGTACCTATTTTTGAATGGAACAGTGGCATATTTGGCGAAGCAACTTATGATGGCAGCATCATCATTCCGTAAGCGTGGGGTGGATGATGTGACGGTAACACTTTACTATTTTCTGTAACCGAAAAATGCCTCCTAACGGTTCACAATGAAGGACAATATAGAAAACGTATGAAATAAAATTAACAGCAGCTAAGATGAAGATGCTTTGTATGACAGCAGGAGTAACAAAGCTTAATCATATAAGAAGTACGAAAATTCGCACGCATGCGTGACTTAGCTGGTATTATCACAATGAAAGGAGAGGCCCTCAGAACCCCTTCAAAAATGCAATATCATTCATCGTTTCATTACGATCGCGAGGGTCGAAGAGAACAATCCTAAAAACACCTGCTGTAAACAAATGCAGCGACATCAGTATTTATTTGGCCTCAGAAATAGAACAAATCAAGACCGAAAAGCTTGCCTACGATTTCTGAGGTGGACTTGGCGAACCCCACAAGCGAATCCCTTGTGTAAAGCAGACAAGATGGTTAATTGTGATCCACATGAGAAAATAACTTTGCCGAAAAAAATATTGTTGATGCTATTCTTTGCTGACGTTCCTCTTTGTGATTGATGGGAAGTCAACTTGATTCCGCCGGTTTTGGCAAGTCACAACGATCACCCTCTCTATATGTATGTTGTCCGGCTGCAAGCACAGCAGCCTTTGATCTTCTCTTTGAGCACACGACAGCAATTTGATCCTTCAACATGTCCCGATTCGCAGAAAGAGGCATTAGTTGCGACCACGGCTTCTTAATGGCTCCAACGATTTTGCGTAAACTTTTAGAATATTTTTTTTTAACAGTCTTCTGATTAGGAAAGATTTTTTAGAATTTGCCTTATCATTTCAATAAAATTTTCGTCACACAAAGTCATTTATAACTCTATTGATAATGGCATTTCAATATTCGCATACATTTTGTATCTGCTTCGTGCGACCACGTCGTCCATTTTATTTTTTTAAGAAACTATATTCAACTTGTGTTTGGTCTTCAAACCCTTAGAACCATTTAAATAAGTGTTTCGCTTTCTTGTCGTCATGATTCTTCAGATTTAATGTCCTAACTTTGTCTGTGCTATCATGAGAAAATACCACAGACAATGGTTGATGCGATCAGTCTCCTCAAGATGTTGGCTGAGCATTTCCATGTTTCAGAAGAAGGTTGTAAAGTTCGATTTGGAGGAAGGATTCCAATTTCACTACGGACTACAATAGGAACCATGTCTTTTATTTGTAACCACTGTGATCACATCGCCAATCGCCATCAAAATTTGAATTTGCGGCAAAACATCTCACTCTTTGACGCACATTAAGTCAAAAAGCTAATTATTATGCAAAACGAAAGACTTTTTTTTACAAATATCAAGTATTTGCTCTAGCGATGCCCACACTCATTGATCAAACTTCTTCTCAAAATCTCTAAACATGGGGTAAATCATCAAGTGGCTACTGTGAAACCCCGCTTGCTGCCTCTTGGGCGTAAACTCGGAGCTGGAATTTATTCTTTCAAGTCTTGTTGGACGAACATTTAATAGAACAAAATATATTATATCATTCTCAGAACCGTGTGTTCTCTTAATTTAAAAGACGGCTTACCTTCAGTTAAAGAACTACACCAGAGAATGGTCAATTGTCCTTCGGAACATATTTTTTATTTTTGCTCTAGGTCCAAAAATAACGGCACCTGTCATACAATCTTGAAGACAAAAATTGATTTTCTCAAAAACGGCTCTAACGATTTTGATAAAACTTTCAGAATGCTATTTTTGCAAGAAAATCTATCTTTTGGTTTGAAATTTTTTTTTTTCAAAATTTGTCTAATAACGGTACCTCTCATAGAACCAGTATTTTCAAATCAAATTTTCTCGTAAACTATACATTCGATTTCAATTAAATTTTTGCCACAGGAAGTCATTCATAATTTTATTAATATGACATTTCAAAATTTTCAAAAACTTTTTTTTTTGATTTTTTATAATTTTTTCAAAAAAAATTTTGGTTTTCGAAATATGTTGGAAACGGGTACATTGATTTTTTTTTAAATTATTTTTCAAATGTAAACTACAGATTGCCATATATTTGAATACTCAAATAAATTTCAAAATATTTTTTGAAAAAGTTTTTCAAAAATAACCTTTTAAAAAAAAAACTGGTCCAACGATTTTCAATATTTTTTTTTCCTAGATTGACGCATATTTAATTTTTTTTAATATCCATATATGCATCCACTACGCAATTATTGAACATAAGAGCAAGTTCGTGCGACCCAGTCGTGCATTTTATTGTTTTATAACAACAAAACTCTGATTTCAATTATCGAAAACAGGAGGTAATCTGCTCACGACAAAGAAAATATGTAAGCTAAATAAAAATATACAACTGTTCTCTATGCACCTTGTTCGTATGTCGTTTATTTTAAACGATCAAAAGATCTGTTTTCAGATATCGATTGGCCATATGGATATTCAGCGAAGCCTTCTTTAGAAATTACATACTTTAAAAAAGGCAGTCTGATTTTAAAAATGTCTCGATTCTGCTTCATCTGAGACTGGGCCTCCGATCCACCGTAAAAGATTTGTTCATAACTTTGAGATAAAGAAACTTTTGCTAATGGGTTGTTACCCCGAGAATTGTGATTTCTCCATAAGTGTTCATCAATTTCAACAGAAAATGTTGGTTTCTCGTACGAAACCTATTTTCGATATTTCTTACAGCTCCTTGTACATATGTAGGTCTGAAAGGTATGGTTGGCCACTATTCTACACAGATTTACATGAAGCAATATAGCTTCTTTGTATCTATCATCATGTCCAAAAACCCTGGGTTGGGCAGAAGCCTTAATTGTATATGAAATCTCTAGTACTCCGGTGGTGCCGTTTAACCGTGTTGCCCTCTAGTGCCTCACACTTCTTTACTTAAAGCTAATTTAGAATACACTTTGATAATAGCAGCGGCGATCGTTTTCTCTTCATAATACTCTAGTTTATGTAGAAAAGAAGCCCTTTCCAACATTCAGGGTTTGCAGGTAGGTTCTAGAATTTTGGCCACTTTTTTTTCTAGGCGTTGATGCTTCTGCTAGAACCATTTGACCATCAAATTGTTCTTTATATTGAACCCCACCGCCATCGTGCACCCTGATGAAAAAAGTAAAGTTCTTAAAGTACTTTTAAGCGATATTGTCCTCTAGATTCTAGGACACACTGAGGAATTTAACTGATTGATTGTCATTTCCGCAACTGTATACCGACATTCAAAAAAAGTTGATTCACCAAATGCATCAATTTCCCGTTTGATAGCTTTTTAAGGCAACTGACCTCTAAGACATACATGCATACTGCTGTTCACAACAGCCTCAATAAAGTACCGACGTGTTCATACGAATGTTCGACCTATTCAATGGTCATCTCATCGGTGCGCCATCAAGGGGCTCTTAATACCTTTCACATGAATTAAGACATTAAGAGCGTTAAGGAGGTTTGGATAAGATATGAAAGGAGATACATGCAGATTGGTAGTCTGTAGATCATAATGAAAATGTAGGCTGTAAAGAATTGCAGATTCGAGAAGGAGTCTATACTAAGAGTACTGTGGAGTAGGCTCAAGAGTAAACTGATTTGCAATCCGTACTAACTTACCAAAGGTGGCGTTATACAGTTCATTGTGGACAACGGCATAACACCCAAGCTTTCTAAGCCGTATTTAAAACTTTGACCAGGTCAAAATCACTCTCCATTAATACATAAAGAAACGAATATCACTACGAAACTTTCTCTAGTACCCTAGCCGTTTTTTATCCGATTGTGTTAAGATGCCCCATACAACAGTACTAAGATGATCAATGTCTTGATGAGTGTCTCCTTGGTCCTTTACGGAAGCGTTTTGCTACTAAGATGAATTCTTAGCCCGTAAAAGAAGTGATTGTTAAAAGAAAGTGATTCTTCCACTGATATCTGCACTGATACTGTTTTGAGAGGTTTAGGTGGATCCCAAATAGAATACTTCAAAGTTATATCTGTCCATCGTGATCATTTGTCCAAGTCTAGGAGTATGTTTTGCACCTGAAGACGGCATTTAATTTGTCTTATCTTCATTAACAGCCAGGCATATTCTCACCGCATCCACTTCAACACTTGCAAATGCTCGACTGACAGCGCGCATAGTTTCCCCGATGATGTCAATATCATCAGCATAACCAAGTATTAAACGGATCTATACAAAATCGTACCGCCGTAATTTACAAAAAGGATATTGAAAAGGTTACATGATATCACGCCACCGGGTCTTAAGCCTTGATCGACATAAAAGGAGACGGTGGTGTTATTAATTACCAATCTTTGGACTTTAGTTAAGAAGAGAAGTGTTCTTTCCAAATTCCCGACACCGACTGCGCATCTACTACCACATTTCCACTGTGGTCTCTACAGGCTTTAACTCGGGCTTTGTACACTTTGGACGAATGCTTTACAGTTTGGTCGAACTTTCGAATATAGCCTCTACCGTAGCATCCCTCAAGGATACGACTATTCGATTTTTCAGCTCTCTTAAATAGTCAATGTTCCTCCTTATCCTTTTTGTAAGATAAGCTTTATTTCTAGCTGTGTCTAGCTGCCCACTAGACTATGAGTAAACCAGGTGTTTCGTTGTGGTTGTCTAATGAAACCCAAATCATCAGTAGCTGAATTTTGTATGGCCAGTTTGCAATGTTGCCACCGGTCCTTTGTGTTAAGCGAATATCCCGGGCTTGCCGTATGGTAAAAGACGATACAGTTGACGAAGTTCTGGAAGTCGCTTGTGATTGCAGTTTCGTGACATCAAATTTTCTCACGGTAATTCGTTGTTTTACAAAATCTTGAAAGTCCAAGGTGACAATCAAGCAAGTTCGTGCGACTAGGCCTATAAAAATAAAGGACTAAGCAATGAGATGTATCGATAACTTTTAGAATGCGTGCAGAAGCAACTATTTTAACATTTATTTGTTGGAAGTTATATATTTACTGCTGTTGCCTATGGCTTGTGCCGATTGGTTCCCTGGGACATGACAGAAGGATGTGCGTTGCCTTTTGGTGTTTAGCTACCTTTTCCTTCAACATTCTAATTTCAAGGCCATACCAGTGTTGACCCAGAACATATTCAACTCAGTGACTTCTATGGGAGGAAGAAGCCAACCAATTTAATGAAAATGAAAATGAAATCAACTACAAACTAACTGAGATATTTAAACAGGAAGTTTTTGCCATCGCACATACTGCGTTGTTCATTTAAGCATAATAATCCACTCTATGACTAATGAACGACAAGCAGAACTCGCGTGTTTAGTAGAAAACTTTGTTCATCCCTTGTTTTTTTTTTGCTAATTTTGTTGGTTCTCTTCCGCTGCTGTCTTCTGTTGTTCTGAAGTTCTGTTCTGCTGTCTAAGTGCCCCCGTCGTATAAGTATAATTTAAGCACCAAAATATTGATCAATAATATCCATCGTCGCAACAGCACAATGTTTACAATCTTTTTTTTTTTCCATCGCTATCGCTATCGCAATCGCCATCGCCATTGTCGCTTCGTGTTGTCAACGTCTATAACAAACTAAGAAGAACTCAAATTCTTTCAGCTTAAATCGTTAAAACCAAATTACGTAAACACTCTCTTTCTCTCGAAGATACATTCCAAAACCCCCCCAGACTAAACAATAATAAAAAAAAAAAAAAAAAAAAAAACCAATAAACATCGATTTGTGTGGCCATTGGGTGGCTTAGATGGTTTGGAGAAGTGCAAACCAAGCACTAAACATGGAATTACTGCAACCTTCGTACAATTGTATGAGGTCTCTTTTTTTTTTTGTTCTTTTGTTATTTTTAAAAATTGTTACACAAAAATGTGCGTATTTAATCAATTAAAACTTTTGTTTTGTGTATTTGCAGAGATTTCTACAAGCGACACGATTACGGTTGGCTTGCATACGCATCCGAAAGCAGTGGAGAAGACAGCGAGTTAAGTACTACAACCCAAAATAGTAACGGAGAATTTGGCATAGTCGGCTCCACCACGAACCCAAGAAAAAAACGTTTTTTGACTGCCAGTAGCACTGCGCGTCGCAACACCAACACCAACCCCAACACTAACCAAAATCAACCAACAACAACAACCACCATAAGCAACCTTCCAATAAGCAACAGAAACCGCAATCGCCCCCGAAGCACCAGTCTCGATTCTCTAGAAACGATGACATTACCAAGCGCTGCACGCGTTTACACCGACGTAAATGCACACAAACCGGATGAATATTGGGACTATGAGAATTATGTTGTCGACTGGGCTAACCAGGATGATTATCAATTGGTCCGCAAATTGGGACGTGGCAAATACAGTGAAGTCTTCGAAGCAATTAACATAACAAACAACGAGAAGTGTGTCGTGAAAATTCTCAAGCCTGTCAAAAAGAAGAAAATCAAGCGTGAAATTAAAATTCTGGAAAATCTACGTGGCGGCACCAATATTATCACCCTATTGGCCGTCGTCAAGGATCCTGTCTCCCGTACGCCAGCATTGATCTTTGAACATGTCAACAATACAGACTTTAAGCAACTGTACCAGACTCTAACCGACTACGAGATACGTTATTATCTCTTTGAGCTGCTTAAGGCGCTTGATTATTGCCACAGCATGGGCATTATGCATCGCGATGTGAAACCCCACAATGTTATGATTGATCACGAGAACCGCAAGTTGCGTCTTATTGATTGGGGTTTGGCGGAATTCTATCATCCCGGTCAAGAATATAATGTACGTGTGGCTTCACGTTATTTCAAAGGTCCCGAACTGTTGGTGGATTATCAGATGTACGACTATTCGCTGGACATGTGGTCGCTGGGCTGTATGCTGGCATCGATGATATTCCGCAAGGAGCCATTCTTCCATGGCCACGATAACTATGATCAGTTAGTGCGTATAGCCAGGGTGCTGGGCACCGAGGAACTCTATGCCTATCTAGATAAATATAATATTGAGCTGGATCCGCGATTCCATGATATATTGCAAAGGCACTCGCGTAAGCGATGGGAACGATTTGTGCATTCGGACAATCAGCATTTGGTATCGCCCGAAGCTCTTGATTTTCTTGATAAATTGCTGCGTTATGATCATGTTGAGCGACTGACAGCTCGCGAAGCTATGGCACATCCATATTTTTTGCCAATCATCAATGGACAAATGACTTTGCATAATTCATCATCGAAAGCGAGTAGCCAACAATAGGAGAGATCAGATAATGGGGAACAACAAAAACAACAACAGAGTGTCGTAGTAGTAGGAGTTGGTGTTGATGATGAATCAATAATTATTGAGGGAAACCAAGAAGCAGTTGTCGTCGTAGGAGAATCACAACAACTAGAACAACAAGAACCACCACCACCACCAACCGAGGAGGATATAATGATGGATGACAGTTTGATAAGTGCTACCAACAAAAGCAGTTAGTCAACATTTTTACAACAACAACAACAACCACCACCAACAACAACATCCAAAAAAGTTAAACTCTCTTCCACCACAAAAATCCATTCTCAATTTTTCAAAAAAACAAGTCTTAAACAAAAAATAAAACTGCTTCGAAGGAAATTGAAAAACAAAATATTATGATATATAAATACTATTATTTACGACAAGAAAAAAAAAAACTTAAAATTTAAAAGTTTAATAAAAAAAAAAAAAAAGAAATAAAATAAAAAAAAACAGGAATAAAAGCTAGAAACAATAAATTGTACATTTTTCTCCTCTCTAGTTTGTCATTAGGATTCAATTTCTCTCTCTCTACCTGTCTCTCTGTCACGTCTTTCCATTTTTGTGTTTTGTTTTATTATTATTTACCATCCATCCTTATCCCCATTTTTTATAGGAGACTTTTTCTTGTCTAAACAAATTATTAAAAAATTAAAAAAAAATCTAAAAAAAACTAATTGCAGAGAGAAGTATATTTTTTACTTTTTCTAAGAAATTTTTTTATTTCCTTTAAATGTCTTCTTTTAAGTCAGCGAAATTGGGAGAGAAACATTTATAAATATTTAACTTAAATTTTTCATCGAACTCTGGCCTCGTCTCATTTTTGTTTTGTTTCGTTTCCTTTTTTCTTAACTCTAGCCACCTTTCTAACCCCCCCCTCCAAGAAAAAAACAAAAATAAATAAAACCCACAACCCCTTCTTCTTTATCACAAAATTATTGTAATTAAGTTCTAATTATTATTATTTTTGTTTTATTTTCAATTGTTAAAACAAAAAACAATACATACAAACAAGCTATTCAATTGAAAATAAGAAAAAAAAACATAAACAAACAAAAAAACAAAAAAATTATGAGACCCATCATTATTAATATTATTATTATTATAATTATAACAGTTATTATAATTAATAAAAAAAAAATATAAAACAAAAAAACGAATAAAAAATCTTTTAAAACAAACTGAAATGGATTTTTTAATTTAAACTTAAACAAACAAACAAAAAAAAAAAAAACAGAAAAAACTCTAAAATAAACAAAAAAAAAATGAAACAAAAATACAGCATTGTAATAAAATTAATTGTTAAACTATATATATAAAGGATAATAATTATTATATACTTTAAATAAATTCAAAACAAAAAAATAAGTGAATTTTTTTTCTTAATTATATTTTTAATTTTTTTGTTTGTTTTTAGCTTCATTTTTTTTTGTTTATTTTGAAATCAAAATTTTCGTTTGTTTTCTGAATTTTCTTTTGCGTGAATATTTTTCCATTTTTTTCTATAGAAAGTGGATAAGGAGAGGAACGTTAAGGAGTTTTTTTTTAAAGTTACGTTCCTTTCTTGAAAGAATAACTATTTTTTTTTAAACTTTTATTTCATTTTATTAAAAAAAAAAAACGAAAATATTGAAATCAAATGTTTCCTGTTTTATAAAAAAAAAAGTATATATTATAAACAAAATTAATATAACGAAAATAAAAAAAAAAAACAATTTTTTAAATAGAAATAGAATTAACAATGAAAAGAAGATGATAATTTTAAGAGTGAACAAAGTTTAGACATCCTTTGAGGTAATATTAAAAAAAAAATTATTTAAGAATTTATTATTATTATTTTCTTTTTATAAACAAATAAAAAAAAAACAAATGAAGAGACGAGACGGCAATTATAACACACTACATAAATATATATAATACATGTAACAACACACAGTGGAATCGTACACATTTTGCGTATAGAAAAATAATAATTAAATAATTAAAAAAAAAAAAAACTAAGCAAAAACAAATAAACCAATTGAACAATTTTTTTTTTTAATTTCTACATACAAATGTGTATATGTATATAAACATATATATGTATGTAATATGCAAATATATGATGATGATAATAATAAACAAGAGAAATAGTGTAATAAACAAATAAAACAAAAATGATAAAAATTTAAAAAAAAATTAAACCATCCTGAGAATAATAATTGTTAGGAAAGGTGCGGGCATTCTAGTTATGATGCTATTTTTTTTCTGGAATTGGCAACATTTTGAATTTATTCTCAAGATTTAAAGTTTCATGTCTTGTGTACAGTAAAGTTTCCACTCATCTTTAAGTAAAGATATTGATCAAAGGTAAGCAGGGTCGGATTTAAGGGAGGGCTTCTGGGGCAAATTCTCCGGGGACTCCACAAAAGGGAGGACTCCATAAGAGGGGCCAATTTTGGGAACCCATTTGAATTAGCATGCACACAAAGGGAGCGGTCATGTCAATTACCTTTCGTACACGATTTGCGAAGTACTGATCAGTTCTATGGGTTAATAAGTACTAACTGAAGTAGTATCCAGAATAAAAAATTCATTGAAGAGAATCTTGGTCTACCTACTCGAAGGATTTTAATTTTTCAGAGCAATTCGAAACTTCAAAATATGATGCAATCTCTAACCACACCACCACAACATACGCTAGTAATTCCCACGACCAACTCATTGAAAGTGACATCACCATAACGGAACTCGAAGCTTGTCTGTATAAGCTAAAATGGAAAACAGAATATCGACTCAATGATAAAAAATCTCCCATCTCAGCGATCCAGACTTCTTAACCTTTTTAAACAGCTTAAGCACTGGCATCATCCCTCAAACGTCGAAAATAGCATCTGTAAATCCAATTCCTAAACCTAAAGCCTGATAGTTACACCCCCTCTCCCTTCTCCGTTGTATGGGAAAAACTCTCGAAATAATAGTAGCAAGACGAATACTTTGGTATGCAGAATCCAAACAACTGTTGAGCCCCAACCAAGTAGCATTTAAGGCCAATCGAGTGACCACAGTCGCTCTCCTTTTCATAGACGAATATGTCTCTATTGCACTTAGCTCCAAAAACCATATCTCAATACTCACCTAAGACTTCGGAAAGGCGTTTGACAAAATAGGCATATCCATGTTGTTCTGAATAAACTCAAAGAATGGAGTGTTGGCCCAAGATATTCAATTATGTAAAAGCTTTCCTGACCAATAGAAAATTCTGTGTAAAACCCACCAACTCCTTTTCCAACACACACCAACTCCATAAAGGAATCCCCCAAGGATCCCACCTATCTGTCGTCTTATTATCTTCTATAACATACCAAATTATCGCCGACATTCTATTCAAACTAATAATTTAAGATAGGTACTGGCTTTACGCAGATGACGTATACATAATATACTCTCTAAAAACCAAAAACCAAATGTTATTAAAACGTTACTAACGCTCTACGACGTTCTTGAATGGACTATTTCTTCCGGATCTAAACTTCCATTACCAAAATGTAAAGTTTTACATATTTGTCGCAAGCTTTCTTGCTCTCCTCTTGCAATTAATATTAAAAATGTAGAGGCAGAAAATGTACAAAATTTACAAATTCTATTATTTAATAATAAATACAATTGGCGTAGCCATTGCAAAGAACTTACAAAATCCATAGCTGCAAGGTCTAATATTATTAAGTACCTATCTATCCAGTAGAAAAATGATTTACTTGTCAACACTCTTTGTAATATAACACAAGGGATCACGACGTTACCGGTTATCCAGAGTGACAGAATCTAGGAAGGACAAAATCTATAACAAAAAAAATATAGAAAAATAAAATCTAGAAGTAGTAAAAATCTAGAATGTATACAAATCTCGAAAGATGGAAATCGAGAATAATCTAGAAAAAAAATTGTTCTAGATTTTTTTTTAGAGGAATTCTAAATCTAGAATTAATATTAATTTTTGAGGCAATGGTTACAATTGGCGCGCGCGAAGAAAACGCTTTGGTCTCTGGACTAAGACAAAACGACAAATCAAAATTTTTCCAGGGTTACATCAAACAGAAAGAAGACGAAGAAATTTTAAAAATCATGACCTCTGGCCGCCGCAATCATTAAACATAAACCTAAATAGAGCTCTTGTGGGAGGAGCTTGATGGAAGGGTCTGGGATCAATGCCCATCACCAGAATCTGCATTGTGGAATGACCGTTTCGGCCACTAAATATTCAAAATAATATAGACGCAGTGTGCAACATTAAAAAACAATCGTCTATGGCCACAATGTTGAAACAGTGTAAAATTATCATCTTGGATGAATGCACTAGCACACAAACATTTCCTTGATAAACGCCTCAAGGGAATGTTTGTGTGCTAGTGCATTCATCCCTCGACAGGACATTAAAAGACATAAAAACATCGATAAACTATTAGGCGGCACTCTGTTACTCCTTTCAGGTGATTTTTTATCACTTCCTGTCATTCCATGTTCAACGTACGCTGATGAGATTAACGGTTGCTTGAAATCATCACCACTGTGGCGTAATGTTGAAATAGTGGGTACAGCTGACAGTAAATATGAGGTCAAAAGTGTTAAAAAACAACTGCTACGAGCGGGCGATCTCTTTCATCTAGGGTGTGTTTCTTTATTCATTCCGTATATTCGGAATATATGGAACGCCCTTTTTGCGTTTCTTTATTCAATGGAATATTCCGGATAAACTATTTCCTTGTTTCTTTATTCAATCTGAAATATTTGGAACGCATTCTTTTCATTCCAAGTGAAAAGGTGGTTTAAATGGAATATTCTCTAGTTTGACTGATGCTGTTCACTGTCAGCTATTGTTTATTCTTTTTATTCAAGTTCTGTTTCTTTATTTATTCTATTCTGGGTATTCTGGATAGATATTTGATCTTTTCTGTCTTTTCTATTCCTTATCCGGAAAAAATAAAGAAACACACTCCTAGTGACGGTCACGGTAGGCACCTTCCGCTTATTGTGTGCTTTAGTTTTTAATTGCGATTATTCATTTGTTGTATGAATTTAGTTCCTTATTAAAAAGTTCGTAGAAAAACAACTGCTATTGGGCCCTATCATGGTAACCGATCGGAGAATCCTCCGACCGGGGAAATATTCCGATCGGAGCATTTATTGTGTTCATGGTAACCGAATCGGAAGAGAAATACAAATGCGTACCAACGCGCATGCCATGGCATGAGGAAAACAAAAAAATAAAGTATGAACCTCCTTTGTAGTCGAATAAAACTGCACAGCGCAGCTGTATTTTTAGGGGATGAAATACATAACACAAGCAGAAAGCCTCAAACAAAGGAAAAAGAATAAAAAAAAAAAAACAAATACACAAGAAATTAAATAGTTTGTATTTTTTTATTACCATCCGACAAAGGTCCGCAAGTAATTTGCTGCCGGAGACAATCGAGAGAAATACAAATATAAAAAAGCCATGCATCGCATGAATTCGCTGTGCGTCATTGTCATTTTGACATTTTCAACGCATGCTTTATTATTTTTCGGATGTGTGTCCGATTTATCAATCGGAGAGGTACCATGATACAAAATTCGTACATTTCGCCCGAATTAGAGACAATTTTTCTCCGATCGGTTACCATGATAGGGCCCATTTTTTTTAATAAATGACAAGCATTTGTTCACGTCAGTCTTCTCCAGCTCCGTGTTTAGCTACGGATATGCCAAGCATCTTTGATTCTGGGAAAAACACCACAGATAAAGGTTTCAGTTCCGACGACAGTGACAGAGATACAAATTTTGTTCCATATTTAGGAGAATGTCGTAGTGACGGAGAAATGATGGAAGCTGTATCAATTTACGGCAATTGGAAAAATGCACTATTAAAGTAATTTGACAAAAAATAATGCAAGAAATGGGCTAGAGCTGTAAGGAAGAAAATTAGTGCCAAAATAAAAAATGGCCAGAGTTACGTTAATGTTAGCGGAAATGTTCGTCCTTCCTTAGTGAAGATCTGCGAAAAAAGGGCTACATGAAATTTGGCCCCAATGAAAAATAGCGCCTTTTTTCATAATGAAAAGTGGCCCCAATTTTAAATGGAAAAATGACCCCAAAGTTAATGAAAGGAAGCCCCAAGATTTAAAAGAAAATCGAAGTGAAAATGAAAAATGGTCCCAAAAATATATACACAAAGCAACAACAGCAATTTTTTTTTATTTCGACGGTTTGGGGTGATTTTTCTTACATTGGGGCGTTTTTTCATTTCTAACTTTGGAGTGATTTTTCATATTGCAGTACGTACATATACGATTGCTTTGTTTTTTTCCCCATCAAAATGAAAAAAATTGGAAATATCTAAAATATAAGGAAAAAAAACAATTCGATTAGTATTTGCCGCCTGTACGATTATTTATGGAGAAAATCACACGCATTTTCTAATAGTCTAAGAGCCGGCAGCGAATTTTTGGAGTGGAGTGATAACCAAAATGTATACACATGTATGTGTAGATATACGCAACATAATGCCAAATTCAACCGTCTGGCAGGTTTTTTTTTCAGCCGGGGGCGGGGGTGGTCGTTCGAAAATGGTCATTTTTTTCGATTTTGGGGTCGAAGTGATAACCACCTAAATTTATATATAGATAAACAATAGGAGATGGTGCCCTGATGTCAAAAAAGTGTGTCCAAGACGTTTTACCTTCAGCCTTACCCCCGCGCGAAAATCAGCTTTTTGGGTCGAAATGATAACCACTTAAATTAATATATAATCAGTAGTGGATGGTCCACTGATATCAAAAAAGTGTGTCCAAGACGTTTTACCTTCAGCCTTCCCCTCGCCAGACGGCCACCAAAATGCGCGAAAATCAACTTTTTGGGTCGAAATGATAACCACATGAGTGATACATCAAAAAATCAGGAAAATTCTCCTGATTGTAAAAATGTGTGCCCAAGACGTTTTTCTTTCAGCCATCCCTTTGGCAGACGCAATTTAACACTTTTTTAATGCATTTTTGAACTTCAATCCTTAATAACTTTTTTCATATTAACTATAACCAAAAGAGTCATATACCAAAATATCAGAAGAATTCCTCTGATTGTAAAAATGTGCGTCCAAGACGTTTTTCTTGCAGTCTTATGCTTGCCAGAAAACCCAAAAGTTTTTTGGGATGCACGCGGGATAATCCACATTGACTACCTTCAAAAGGGAAGAACAATCAATGGGGAATATTATGCCAACTTATTGGACCGATTCAATGACGATTTGAAAAAAAACCGACCTCATTTGGCCAAGAAAAAAGTTCTTTTCCACCAAGACAATGCAAGGGTGCACACATGTGCAGTTGCCATGGTAAAAATCCATGAATTGGGCTATGAATTGCTCCCTCATCCGCCTTATTCTCCAGATTTGGCTCCGAGTGACTACTTTTTGTTCCCAAACCTGAAGAAATGGCTTGGTGGAAAAAGATTTGACTCCAATGATGAAGTCATCTCGCAAACAAAGGCCTATTTTGAGGACCTCGACAAATCATATTTTTTGGAAGGGATAAAAAAATTGGAGAAGCGTTGGACAAAGTGTATAGAGCTCAAAGGAGACTACGTTGAAAAATAAAATGATTTATTTAACAAAAAATTTGTATTTTATTCCAAAAGTCACGGACTTATTGACCCGCCCTCGTATATCACTCCATGATTGAGAAACAAAAAAAAAAAAAATTCAGGTTGCATGAAATGCAGTAGGAAGAGTTTCTAGATTTCTATGGTTTATTCAAGACAGCTTTGAAAAAAAACTGAGATTTTTATGCAAACAAAGATTTTTTTCTTGAATCAAGACCTCAAAAAATCGATTGGCTCTAAGCAAGTGGATAAGTCATCAGAAAATCCGGTAAGAACTATTTTTTTATTGATCTACAGCCTTGTTATTTCAGATGGCAGTTTTGATGTAGTGATCGTTAATCTTTCTAAAAAAGAATATCTAGATTTAGAAAACTACTATTTTTGACTTAACCCCTTTCTACCTGGCAATAAAGAATTTTCCTTTTACACAGTTGGAAGATATTAAGAGAAAAAAATGACTTGTAAAAAATCTAATCG
Organism: Platycheirus albimanus; assembly: GCA_916050605.2. Classification (NCBI taxonomy): domain Eukaryota; kingdom Metazoa; phylum Arthropoda; class Insecta; order Diptera; family Syrphidae; genus Platycheirus; species Platycheirus albimanus. The sequence goes on from OU696696.1 coordinate 73,011,199, forward strand.
GTTCAGTGTAATTCGATATAACGGAAAAACTTGTAATTTGCTTAAAGCTTTGATGTGGCTGCGGTGGCTCCAGCAAACTGGGCATTGTTACTTTTGCAATTCGATGTCCTTTCAAGGACAAGCATAGCAATGTCCATTACACGAAATGACCATTTTGACCGTTGGTGGTGAAAGAAACCGCGCTGAAAAATGCAATTTTTTGCCGTGACCGTTACACATTTTTATAAATTGGTCATTGTTAAAAGTAAATTTGACGTTTCAGGTTTCATTAGGGACGTTCCCATACTGTGATTTTCTGCAAATAATCATTGTCTCCACAGTGCATGTATGGATATGTTAAACTTCTCATCACAAATCTCATCTACCATCTATATTTTTTTTATTGGAAAATTATGTCAAGTGAATCAAGATTTATCATAAAACTACTACCAGAATCTACAAAAATTCACGAAACAACAAAATAGCAAAATAATGTAGGAATTAATACCGTTAAACGTTTAAAACTGATAACAATATCTTTCATTCATAAATTTTAATAATTTTCCCGATACACCAGAGCTTACTCCGCGAATCTTCCGAGATACTATCATCGTATGGAAAAGTTGATGGCGGGCTTACGCATGCATACATACACTAGCGTTAGTGGAACACGGAAAGGTATCTGACAATTAATACATGTAGTAACTTGCTTGCCAGTAGCTGGCATGTGTGGCGTCAGGGTAAATACAATTTTTTTTTTTCATCCGAACAAAATCAGATGATTGTGACTTCACTTGTACAAGCTCAGCATATACCTTAAATTTCATTTAATACGTTTACCATGATTCCGACAAAGTTAACGACACAAATTCGTGGGTGAAAGTTTAGATACGATTTGTCATACAATATTTTCCATACAAGTTTTGACAGATAGCTTATGACCATGACGTCGGAAACTTTCTGACGTTAACGACACTTTTATGATGGTTTTACGAAGTCGCATGAATACCCCTAATATAACAATAAAAGTACTTTTTTTCTGCACATTACTCTATTTCGTTATTTGACGAAAAACACCTTTTTAAACTATACTATATCACTTTACAATATTTTTTGGTTACTCCCGTATTTATAAAATTGAATTTTGTTTCGTAATCGTTATCGGGTGAATAAACCTTGAAAAACAAAGGAGGATGGGCAAATTGGTCCAACCCACCAACAGAAACAAGATATACGTCGTTGGAAAGGTCTTGTTGAGTACATCAATCTTTAGTATGGGCATCCAGCTCTAAACAATGGGAGAGCTGAGATAATGGTCAAACTATGATGCATTTTTCAAAGTTAGCTATGGTTTGGTATCAATAACTTAAAGCAACAATATGTATGTCGTTGAAAAGGTGTGCACAAGGCGACGATTTTTTGCTATGGGCACTCAGCTCTATGTCAAAAGGCATCTGACATAATGCACTTAATTCATTTCTATCTTCTGAGTAACTTAACATTGTTTTGGTAATGTTAACCAACAGATATAAAATATACGTCGTTGGAAAGGTGTTTTTGGGTACATCAAACTTTAGTATGGGCACCAAGCTCTAAACAATGGGAGAGCTGAGATAATGGACATTGAAGATTACCCTTTTTCTACTGCACCGTTGCATTTTCTTATTCTACCATCAACAACCAAAACAAAAATATCATTGGAAAGATCTGTTCAAGTCCAATATTTTTTGATGTGGACATCAGGTTGTAATCCATATCAGACCAGAGAAAAAAATTATTGTTTATCACTCTTTTTTGGATGCATCCTGGTACTTACCTTCCTCCACACCAACAGAAATGAGATGCATATCGTTAGAAAGGTCTTCTCGAGTACATCAAACTTTGGTATGGGCACCAAGCTCTAAACAATGGGAGAGCTGAGATAATGGACATTGAAATTAGCCTTTTTCTACTGCAACTGCATTTTCTTATTCTACCAACAACAACCAAAACAAAAATATCATTGGAAAGATCTGTTCAAGTCCAATATTTTTCAATGTGGGCATCAAGTTGTAATCCATATCGGACCAGAGATAAAAAATATTGTTAATTAGTCTTTTTTGGGTGCATCCTGGTACTGACCTTCCTCCATACCAACAAAAATGAGATGCATATCGTTAGAAAGGTCTTCTCAAGTTCATCAAACTTTAGTATGGGCACCAAGCTCTAAACAATGGGAGAGCTGAGATAATAGACATTGAAATTAGCTTTATGTTGTTAAAAAGGTAAGTGTATATATAAAATCTATTTTTAAACGTACACTTACTAAGCAGACGAGACTTTATTCCAACTTGAGCTCTGGAACTACGCGTATATTTGTGTAAGCGTTTGACATATTCCTCGACGGTTATGCGCCAAAAATATTTAAAGTGAAGGATGTATTCAAACTTAAGCTGAGACTGACTATTGTATTTAACTATGTACAGTATCTCAGCTCTCCCATGGTTAAGAGCTTAGTGCCCATATTAAAAAAATATTTACTCTCGAATACCTTTCCAACGATATGCATCTCATTTCTGTTGGTATGGAGGAAGGTCAGTACCAGGATGCACCCAAAAAAGACTAATTAACAATATTTTGTATCTCTGGTCTGATATGGATTACAACTTGATGCCCACATCGAAAAATATTGGACTTGAACAGATTTTTCCAATGCTATTTTTCTTTTGGTTGTTGATGGTAGAATAAGAAAATGCAACGGTGCAGTAGAAAAAGAGTAATTTTCAATGTCCATTATCTCAGCTCTCCCATTGTTTAGAGCTTGGTGCCCATACCAAAGTTTGATGTACTCGAGAAGACCTTTCTAACGATATGCATCTCATTTCTGTTGGTGTGGAGGAAGGTAAGTGCCAGGATGCACCCAAAAAAGACTGATTAATAATATTTTTTATCTCTGGTCTGATATGGATTACAACTTGATGCCTATATCAAAAAATATTGGACTTGAACAGATCTTTCCAATGCTATTTTTGTTCTGGTTGTTGATGGTAGAATAAGAAAATGCAACGGTGCAGTAGAAAAAGGGTAATTTTCAAAGTCCGTTATCTCAGCTCTCCCATTGTTTAGAGCTTCGTGCCCATATTAAAAAACCTTCCATTTGCAAAGACCTTTCCAACGACGTATGTCTTGTTTCTGTTGGTGGGTTGGACCAAATCCCATACAAAATTGCCCATCCTCCTTTATTAAAAAAATAAATAATAGGGGTATTCACGATCTGGTGCAAACAAGTATTGTAAAAGTGCGAAATTGTTTGTATTTCTTGTAGATCGTGAACTCACTTCGTCCAATCTGTAGCCAAACTCACACAAATGTCAAAATCAGGTTGACACAAATGTCAAAATCAAAAGTACAAATTTTGCACCGTTGTATTTTCCTGTTGCAATGGGGTTGGGGTATAGATAAAGTGCAAAAGTGTAACAAAATGACAGCCAGTATATTTGTTGTTGTCGTAGCACTTCTCCACTTTTACAATGATGCAAGACAAGTTACACCAGATCGTGAATACCCCTAATAATTTTCTTTGTAGCGTGTCACAGAAAGTTCAGAATGGGAACAAATCAAATGTACGCCAGGTTGTCATAATCTGATGTCACTTTGGCAGCTCATTGAAATTGAACAACAACAAAACGACCATGAAGAGTGGACATTCCAAGCAACAATGTCCCGGCAGAAATTCCTGCATGACAATTGATGGGACATGGTCTTTGCAAGGACCATTTGTCAAAAAAATTTGTCTTTGCGTCCCATCACCAATGGAAGGGCCATTACTCGGTCCTTGTAATTGGTCTTTGCAAGGACCCAAAAATTCGTGGCATTGTGGTGTACGTTGTGTGTGTCCTTGCAAAGACAGTATTTTACAATGTCCATTACACGACATGACGACTTTAGCACAGATAAATTCGTCATAATGACGTCAGATGGACATCAGAAGGACCATTACAAGGACCGTCTAATGCTAGCTAAAGGCTTTATTCCTCAATTGCTTCTCTAGCCCAAAAGAAACAGCGATTAGCATCAAGAGTTAATCTGCGTTTGATTTCATGCGATTACAGCAGGTCACGTTCTGACGTTCTGGTTGGTCTTTTGTTGATGAAAGCATATACTTCGTCTTGTCCTCGTTTATTTTCGGTCTCATTCTGCTTGCTGCAGACTACCTTGTCTTAGCCCTCTGATGGTTGCGAATGTTTCAGTAGAGTCCCTACCAATTTTGACGGAACAGCGAGCATTTTCGAACGTCATCCTGATAAGGCATATCAGTTAAACATGAATTCTAACGTTGGACATGGCACTATACAGTTTTCACTAGGACCTATCGTAATGTGAATATTTAGTCGGTCAAAGATTTTCCAAGTCTGAAGCCGCATTGGTAAAAACCTACTAGATCATCAGCAAACGGCTTGAGACGGTCACGTAAAACGCTGGGCAGGATCTTATGAGCGATGTCTAAAAGACGTATGCCTCTTTGGTTGGCGCAGAGTAACCGGTCTCCTTTTTTGTGTATGCTCCTGACCAGGTCATCTCCAGCGTAAACAATCCGTTCCAGCTGGTTTTGTTCATCTTTAGTCTGCTGGTACTTTGACTTCATTTTAGTCTTGTCCTTGTGGATGTATCTCATGGTCGTCTTCTGGATTAACTGGTACAAGTTGATCTTGGGCGGAAACTTGGCTGTCATCGCCATTTTACAACTGCTTTAAGTAGTCTCCCCAGATATATAACATCGCCTGGGTATAATATACAACTATAGGTATGGTATTTTCATACTGATCTTTGCAGGACCCAGAGCGACTTGTGAAACCTCATGTTTATTTTTATTTTACTCTTCTATCACACCACTCTTCTGCATTAACATTTTTTTTTGTGATCTTTTTTCTACTCCTGAATAAGCGTTTCTCATCCTTTCTTCGCTCAATGTAGAAGATTTCTTGTTGCTCTAGTATCTCTCTGGAACCATGACTTGTATTCATTCGTTTAAGCTTTGTTTGGCTGAGCACATTTGGAGTCGAACATGGAGTTTCTAGGAGGAGGCAGCGAGAAGCCGAATAACTCTGACGCAGCACTTCTTAAGACTTGTTGACATATAGCTGCCATTGGTCTTCCGGGTTCATATCATCAGTCGAAGTATTTCTCGTAAGCTCAAGGGATACGCAGCCTCTTTCGATTGAATTCGTCCAAAATTCAATTTCCTATGCTAAGTTGGTGTTCGCCTGAGAGTTTCTTGCTTTTGCTCTTTGGAATCTACGGACATTTAGAATGCTAGAAGAGTATGTCTTCCGTCAATCGCAACGTGGTTGATTTTATTATGATGGATGTCGGGACGTTGGAATCGTTTGCTGTTCATCACCATGTTTTTTCCGCCATTAAATCGATGAGTTTGAGTCTGTATTTTGTCATAAATGAATTATTTATCAAACGACTTGAGTTAGTAGGCATGCTGAATACTTAGTTTTATTCCTGGAGATGTTGTCTGCTTGGTGGGTGGTTCAAATCAAAGAGAGCAGAGAACAATTTCAGAAAAAACTTAAAAGATGACAAAACAGAATAGCAAATTAAAAAGATTATACCATAGGGTAAATTGTGAATGAGTCCATCACATACAAGCAATAGAACAAATTAAAAATTAAACGTTGTGAACTTTTTTAAATTCTGAACAGAGTCCGTTATCATAAAATATCCTCTCGCTTTTTACTAACAAAAGTGAAAATCTGAATAAAATTCTTTTTGTAACCAATGTCCAACAAACCATTTAAAATCCTTTTTGATTTAAACATAAACAAAGCAGTATCCATTGATCCTATCACATTCCACATCCTGACGTGTATTACAATTTACACCACCATTCAGAAAACTATACTCCGTTAAAATTTTAATAAACGTTAAGAGGCTTTATTGTAAGTATATTCGATTCAACTCCGCGCAAAAAAATAATCCCTACAGGTTAATAATAAAGAAAAAAAAAGGAAGAATACATATAAAGTCCATCTCTTAATAAAAACTCAATTTATTATGAATTCCTTCGCTCTTTTTATTTATTCGGAAATTTCAAAATAATTAAACAACAAGCTTAAATGGGGAAGAATTATTGAATTTCATCCTTCCCCTTATCCTCATTCGAAATCCCATTAAACTTGTATGTCTTCTTTTCCATCATATAGAGATATATGGTGGTATACTCCCGGTTAGGTCTTTTTAAATCCGAAATTTTGCGCGTGGAATATTTAAATTAAGAGAAGAAAAAAAAAATCATTAAAATTAAATCAACCCGGAACAACCTTAAACTCGCACTTCTATACCATCACCCACCATGAACCCCACACAATCCAGCACCAAACCATATCCTAAATGCGAGCTCCAAGGACATGAAATATGTTTCCACAATTATTATTAGTCCATTAAAAAACAAAACAGCATAATGGTTCCGCTCTTATGGACATCCAGCTTCCAACTTCCATGGCTCCATGGTTAACCAGAAAACACCGCACATTCTAAAAAATAAAAAAAATAAAAAATTAAAATAAAAAATAAACTTTTTTTTTTTATACATAAATTTTCTATATCAAAAGTAAATACAGGACGCTGGTGCTGCGCTGCTGGCTGGGGGAAAAAAATCCCATCTCTTCATTTGCAGCATCAAAAATTAAGTTGTTTGCCCTAGTTACGTGATTTAACTTAATGCAGCGTATTTTTTTTGTTAGTTAAAGTTTTTAGTTAGTGCAACACCCTCTATGGTGTTCCACGAACGATGACGATGCGATGGGGCACCATCATCACCCGCCCCGATTAGGACTGCTGGCTGTACGGTTCCATGGTGCATCCCTTACAATAATAATTATTTCATACACGAGCGTTGCGTTGTTGGGGTGCTCCAGTGCGGCTTTTAATGAAACGAACGATATAATAAGTTTTAACTAATGGCAAAAAAGGAACCTCAAGTACGCAGTAGCTAACATGCCACTTTCCGCATACGTTAGATACTAGATAGATACTGTTATGATGTAGTAACATAGGGACTTCCTATTCCTACTTCTTGTTTTTTTGTTTTCGTTTGTTGTTGTAATTTCAAGTTTTTGTTATATTTAATCCTCGAAGCGGGAATAGATACATTCCTGCATATATATGTATTTATATATATAAATTCATATTTTTATATCTAAAGCCAACAGGCTGCAGTAGAAGCTAGGAGCAGAAGCAGGCAGACTTGTAGTACCTATATTATGGTTATTTTGAAAGGACTAAAGGAGGCGGATGCAGTGGCTGAAACTGGAACGGAGCGGAGAGCGTTGCCGAAGGAACGCCAAACCAGCAAGCTATCATTAGGATAAAAATAAAAGAGGAACTTAATAAAATGTGCGCCGCTCGCACAGATACGTGCCTAGGATTCTTTGCTTCATGATGAGATCAGATGAGGATGAGGATGAGCAATCTGCAGGAAAGTCATGCAAGCATTTTGAACAGAAAAAAAGAGCTACTCAGTCTTTCATTCTTGGTAGTAGTTGGTATATAGGTACCTTTACCCAACAGTTCTAGTTGATGATGGAAGCAAGCGATGGAAGCATATGTGTGTGGTTTAATGCGGTGCGGAACTCCGACCTGAGCCTCATAAAAATGTGTAACATTCAGTTGCACGGCTGGCAGATATGCAGTTTGTACGTTTCAATCACGCTCTCAGGATGTGTTTACATTGGCTAGGTACATGATGTTGGGCTGGGGATTGCGACGATGATGCACTGGCCGTAAGTACCTCCTCCTATACGTCTCTCTCTGAATGTTATCAAAGTTTAGGTTTAGTAAGCCAACCAACTCCAACCCCGCAGGGATGAATTTGATGTAAACAGCAAACGTGATTGCACTTGACAGTCATATACGACGTGGCAATGTAAATAATGTTCGTCAAGGTACCAATAAATTAGCGAATAATGGGTTTTAATGGGAACGCGGAAGTGTGTCAAGGACGCGACGTGACATTCACACTGTGAATAGGTACTTCCACAATAAATTGGGCTATAAAATATAGTCGGGAAATGTCTATTTAAGTTCATTTTTTTATGAAACACCGATTTTCATATTGCATATCAGGAATTTTGTGTTCAGAGCGTTTTAACGGATTTGATTGAAATTTCCAAAAATGTTTGGTTACAAAATATTTGGATATTGAAATCGAAGAAAACAAACTGCATGTGAGGTATTCAGAAAATTCTTTTTTACGGCTACAGCTTCTTACGATGGCAGAGATCCGAGTATTCCAATTTTCAATGACTCTTCTACATAGATCCGGCTGAAATTATTGAGCCGATGGTATGAGATATTTCATTTTAAGGGCATTGATCGATTGTTATTTACTCGCATAGACCTGCGACTTCAGGAAACTTCAAAAGCACTGTCTAGCAGGGTCCAATCGCATGATCAAGATGACCAATTCGTGTCACATTTTGCGAGCCACCGACCGAAAAGCACACCAAACAGTAACTTTTTTCGAATACACTCATGAAAACAATGAGCATCGCTGCTAAAGACGATTCTTCCACCCGAATTTGGGTCCTCTTCAAAGTACTGTTCAATCGCGTAACTTGCCATGGAGTCTTGGTTTCAGTAATTAAACAATAAACAACGAATTTGACAGACATGTCAACAAAACAACATGGCGGCCACAATCCAGTGTCAATTGATTAACAATTTAATTTTACACCAATGAATTGTAATGAAAATTAATAATTACTGTTCAATATATTATATTATGTAAGTATATGTATCATGTAGGGGGAATGCGGGAGACTTGAGCCACTTTTTGTTAAATCGTTCATAAAAACTTTTCTATTCATCATAGCCACATGTTGGATACATCTTTTTAAAGATACATTTATCTATTTAAAGATTTGTATTTTAAAAACTACATAAACGCAAGTGTTTTTTGCCAAATGCTAAATGATTGGGAACAGATTTTTGGCTCAAGTCTCCCTCCTAGCCGGGAGACTTGACCACCCCCTTGGGGAGACTTGATCATACTTAAATTCTTCGACTAAAACAAACAAGCAAATAATTTAATCAGTTCTTTTCTTATTAGAATTCATTTTGATTATATTTGTGGTATCAGGAATATAAAAAAGAAACTATATTTAACGTTTTTTATAAAATAAAAAAAACAGAGAAATTAATAAAAACTCGTAAACATAACTTTCTTTCATACTCAGTAACTTAAATACTAATGTATAAAAAGCAACCAAAGAACTTAAAGGTATTTAGGAACTTTCAATCCCAAATAAGATACCTAATTAGAGGCTTAGAAAAGAAAAATGAATAGGCTTAAAAAACGTAACAAAAATAAATTAATAATTGAATTTCTTAGTAAAATATATAACTGAAGGATGTTATTGCCATATATAATAGCATCAACCTCGAATCAGTGTTGCAAAAGGCGCAAAGACGCATATCCATTATATAGTCAGTTTTGCACACAAAACAAAACCATGTTTTGTCATGTTCTTCGATTTCCATTGGGCTGTTTAAACCTTCATCGAAATTTACTTCTTCAGAAGTTTCACAATCACTTTACTGCAAAACTTTTTTTTGATTGTAGTAAGTTTGCTTTTTTTTATTTTATATTTTTTCTTTGGCTAAAAAGAAAGACATTACTGCATTTATAAAACATCTGACGATAAATTACATAGCAAACGGGATGATCCACTTGATCCACTGATCAAGTCTCCCCTTGAGAACTGGCTCAAGTCTCCCGTTCACGTTTTTTTACAATAAATAATTAATAATTTTTTTGGAACACAACCTAGCTTGATTTCGTTCTTATAATAACAAAGTCGAATATCTATTTTATAAAATAATGTCATTCATTTTCACTTACCAAATCAAAAACAGTTTTTATCACAAAAAAAAAAATTATTTTTTTTTTGTAACTTTTTCCGCCAAAAAACACTCTTTCACTTTTAACAGCCGAAGTATACTGACGATCTGGAATTATTTTTGTGTGCAAGTACAAAGTAACGGAATGCAATGTTTGAGTCTACTCATGATCGATTTGAGTGGAGTTTGAGTTAATTATTGAGAGTGGCTCAAGTCTCCCATATGATCAAGTCTCCCGCTTTCCCCCTATGTACCCTCGGTTCCGCTCGCGTCAAATACAGTGTCTAAGGGATATCCATAGAAATCTAATTTTTAAAAAATTAAGTCCACTACTGGGTCGAACTTGCTCTAATAAGATATTGGTCTTGGGGCTTGAGATTTTGAAAAAATACTTTTTTCGAAACTATTAAAATATACGCAATTTCATTCTTTGGATGAATTTTTTATTTCTGGGAGTAAAATTATCAAAATTTTTGGAGTGGTTTCTTAGAAGAATAGTATTTTTTGGAGAACATTTTCGAAAAAAAAAAAAAAATTGAACACCCCAATTCATATTTATTCCGCATTTATCATAGAACTACTTATCATTTTTGAAAAAAATTAAGAATCTGTTTTTAAAATATAAAATTATTAAAAGGAATGTTTATGCCTGCTTCAGAAAAACGCTTTGAGCTTCGCTTTGACAGAACGCAAAAGTTCAGACAAAGAAATTTATGTATAAATGCTCAAAATGAGACGTTGAGCTTTATGCCTGCTTCACAACGACGCTTTGAGCTTCGCTTTGACAGAACGCTAAAGTTCAGACATAGGAATTCGTGTATAATGCTCACATTGAGGCGTTGAGCTTTAACGTTACGTTTTGGCATCAAAAAGTAAGTACACAAACCTCGTAGCATGAAGCGAACGTGAAGCAAAAGTTGAAATGTTTGAACATTTGCGCCCGTTTGCCGTTTCAAATAATTATTATTACTATTTCTGTGTGTTTCAATTGGGTTTTTTTCAATTTCAAAAAGGGATTTATATCCCTCGGTCAATGTATCATCGCTTTTTTGTATTTTTGTACTTTATATGCGTGCATTTATATCATAGCTTTAAGCATTTTAAGGATTTGGAACAAAAAAAAAATTAAAAAATTATATTGGATCTTTTTCTTTCGTTGCTTCGAGATTCAGGGCGAAGAATACTTCACCATTTCTTAGATTTAACTCCCGAACCCACCAACGACGATTTGAATATAATTGAAATTAGATTTTCTGTTGAAAAATTAAATATTTGTTTCCTCAGAATTATTAAATTCGATTATTTGATTTACTGAAACGTCAAACATGTCAGCTTTCATCTCGACGCGTCCGTAAAGCTTGTTCGATGTAACGTACGCGAAGCTGAGGTGAACGCGTCGTTGTGATTCAGCCATTATGCCTTCACAACGACGCTTTGAGCTACGCTTTGACAGAACGCAAAAGTTCAGACATAGGAAATCATGTATAAATGCTCATAATGAGGCGTTGAGCTTTAACGTTACGTTTTGATATAAAAAAGTAAGTACACAAACCACGTAGCATGAAGCGAAGCTGAAGCAAAAGTCGAAATATTTGAACATTTGCGCGCGTTTGACGTTTCAAATAATTTATTATTAGTTTCTGTGTGTTTCAATTTGAGTTTTTTAAATTTCAAAAATGGACTGATATCCCTCGGTCAAGGAATCATTGCCTTGGGAGTGAAAAAATCTTGTTTTTGTTAGAATATAACTTTGGGAACAGTGGAAAATACGTTTTGCAGGTGTAGGTACTATTGTTAAAATCAGATTTGAAGTTCCTTCTCAATTGGCTGTGAAAGTGGAATGCACGCAATATTATAAGGACTGTTAATAATATGTTTCCTTGATTCGAAAAGATGCATTTAAAGTTTACTCTCATACGTTTTGTACATTGTCCAACATTGTGAACCTTGTGTATGTGCCAGGCACAACTAAGGCTTAGAACTATTTCGATCACAGAACTTAGCGGAGTTTTCCGCGAGTAAGGGACGCTACTTTGGTGTACATCTAGTGTGATTTGGAACGCTTCGGTGACTCCAGCTGGAAATCAAACTGTTGTCACAGCTCCCTCGTACATGTCCATGAGCATCCGCACATATAAACCACCTGTATCCATTCTGAATTTCAAGACAAATAAATAATAATAAATAAAAAGATACCTACTTCAAAAAAAATATTTGTTTCATTAGAGCTATTATTTTTGATTTGTTGATTTACTCAAAATGTCACCTTTCATCTCGACGCATCCGTAAAGCTTGTTCGACGTTACGTACGCGAGCTGAGGTGAACGCGTCGTTGTGATTTAGCCATTAACGTTTCAACTTCTATAATTGAAATTAGATTTTCTGTTTCCATTGCAAGGCAAATAATAATAAGATAATAAGTATGTACTTGCAAAAAATATTTTTTTCTTAGAATTATTATTTTCGATTAGTTGATTTACTTGAATGTCACTTTTCATCTCGACGCGTCCGTAAAGCTTGTCCGACGTAACGTACGCGAAGCTGAGGTGAACGCGTCGTTGTGATTCAGCCATTAAAAAAAAAACATTTATTACAAATTTTGGTAAGCAGTAGGTATAAATTGACCTTGCTAAAACTATATACATACATACTTACTTACTTACTTAAGGTGGCGCAGACAGTCCATTGTGGACCACGGCCTCAACCAACATTCCTCGCCAGCTAGGCCGGTCCCTAGCCAGTGGCCTCCAGTTGCGCACACCAAGTTGGTTGAGGTCGTTTACCACTTGATCGCGCCACCTTAGATGGGGTCTTCCAGAACTGCGTCGGCCCTCCGGGTTGGAATTGAAGACTCGTCGGGCAGGAGCGTTTTCGTCCATACGCTCCACATGACCCAGCCATCTAAGCCGCTGAATTTTCAGCTTCTTAACCAAATCAATGTCGCTGTATAGCCCGTACAGTTCGTCATTGAATCTTCTCCTCCATACTCCATTGATACATACAGGCCCAAATATCACCCGAAGAATCTTTCTCTCAAAGCACCCCAGCCTGTATTCATCCGATTGTGTCAGTGTCCACGCTTCTGCCCCATACAGCAGGACTGGGATGATAAGGGTCTTGTATAGTGTCTCCTTGGTCCTTTGAGAGAGGGCTTTACTACTAAGATGCCTTCTTAGCCCGAAAAAACAGCGATTGGCAAGAGTGATTCTTCGACTGATCTCTTCACTGATGTTGTTCTGAGAGGTTATAGTGGAACCCAAATAGACAAAGTCCTTGACAACCTCAAAGTTATATCTGTCCATTGTGACGTTTTGTCCGAGCCTACGGTGATGATCTACTTCACCCGAGGACAGCATATACTTTGTTTTATCTTCATTTACAGCCAGACCCATTCGAGCCGCTTCCACTTCAATACTTGCGAATGCTCCACTGACAGCGCGCTTCGTTCTTCCAATAATGTCAATATCATCAGCATAGCCAAGTAATTGAACGGATCTAAAAAAAATCGTACCGCTGGTGTTGACATGCGAGTTGCGTACAATTGCCTCAAGAATGATGTTGAAGAGGTTACATGACAGCGCGTCACCCTGTCGTAAGCCTTTCTCGACATTAAATGAGTCGGTGGTGTTCTTACCAACCTTGACGGAGCAGCGAGAGTTCTCCATAGTCATCCTGCACAATCGAACGAGTTTGGCAGGGATGCCAAGAAGCGACATGGCTCTGTATAGCTCGTTCCTGTTTACGCTGTCATAGGCGACTTTAAAATCGATAAAGAGGTGGTGAGTATCGATCTGGAATTCTTGGGTCTTTTCCAAAATCTGCCGAAGTGTGAAAATTTGGTCGACGGTTGACTTACCGGGCCTGAAACCACACTGATAGGGGCCAATCAGTTCACGTGCGAAAGGGTTCAGACGTTCACACAGAATGGCCGACAAGATTTTATAGGCGACATTTAGGAGACTTATACCTCTGTAGTTGGCGCAGTTTAGAGTATCTCCTTTCTTGTGGATAGGGCACACAATGCTGAGGTTCCATTCGTCAGGCATACTTTCATCCGACCAGATTGTACAGATGAGTTGGTGTATGCTCCTCACCAAGTCATCTCCCGCTGCTTTGAAGAGTTCAGCCGTAAGGCCATCAGCTCCAGCAGCCTTGTTGGACTTTAGTTTAGATATTGCTATCCGAACTTCTTCTTGGTCGGGAGGACGGAAATTTTGTTCATCATCATCCAAATCGAATGGATCATTCTGCCTGACAGCGATTAGTTGGCTGTCTTCGCCGTTTAACAGTCTGCAGAAGTGTTCTTTCCAAATTCTCAGCACCGACTGTGTATCTACAACGACATTCCCACCCTCGTCTCTACATGCTTCCGCTCGGGCTTTGTAACCCTTGGACGAATGCTTTACCCTTTGGTAGAACTTTCGAACATTGCTTCTGCCGTAGCACCCCTCAATAGATTCAACCATTCGTTTTTCCAGTTCTCTTTTTTTTCTTCTGAAAAGCCGATGTTCCTCTTTCCTCTTTTGCTGGTATACAGCACGGAAAGCGCTCTTGGCAGCTCTAGTTCTGGCATTCAGAACTGCATGATAGGCTTCGTCTTTGGCCAAGTGTGCGAGCCTGCACTCATCATCGAACCAGGTGTTTCGTTGTGGTCGTTTAATGAAACCCAAAACATCCGTGGCAGCGGTTTTGATGGCCATTTTGCAATGCTGCCACTGGGCCTCTGGGTTTGGCGCAGGCGCCGGGCTTGTCAAGAGATAAGAGGAGACATGATTGGCAAAGGTTGTGGCGGTCTCTTGCGATTGCAACTTCGCAACATCAAACTTTCTCACAGTGGATGTTCGATTCTGCGGTGTGGTGGAGATCCGCATTCGCACTTTAGCTACAACAAGGTAGTGGTCCGAGTCTATGTTGGCCCCTCGGAAAGTGCGGACATCCATGACATTGGAGGCATGTCTGCTATCAATCGCAATGTGATCAATTTGGTTGACGGTATTTTGATCAGGAGACCGCCAGGTCCCCTTGTGTATATTGAGGTGTGGGAAGTATGTGCTAGCTAAGATGACACTTCGCCCCGCAGCAAAGTCGATTAGCCTGTGTCCGTTACCGGAAGTGTTGTCGTGCAGGCTATGCTTTCCGACTGTCGAGCCAAAGTTACCCTCCTTTCCGATTTTGGCGTTGAAGTCACCAAGAATAAACTTAGTGTCGTACTTCGGGCATTCATCATACGTCTTCTCGAGAAGATCGTAGAATTCTTCTTTCGTCGTGTCATCTTTTTCCTCTGTGGGGGCGTGGACGCAGATCAGCGAGATGTTGCTGAATTTGGATTTAATGCGGATTGTGACAATGCGTTCGCTTATGCCACGAAACCCCAAGACTTCTTGCCTAAGCCTTCCTCTTATCACAAATCCGCATCCAAATAGCCGCTGGTTTCTTGCCCTGTAGCACTTGCCGTAGTAGATGTCACAGTTTTTCATCCTCCTTGTGCCTTCACCATCCCATCGCACTTCTTGGATGGCTGTGATGTCGGCTTTGACACCATCTAGGGCTTCCACTAATTGTTCGGCTGCACGTGGTCTGTTAAGGGTCCGGACATTCCACGTGCAGAACCGAAATTCGTTGTCCTTGTTTCGTTTGCTAGGGTCGTCATCAGTAGGGTCATCCATATCCGAGGCAGTTGGTTGTTTCGGAACTATTATTTTTTTACGTGGTAGGGAAGTTACTCCGACGCACAACCTCCAACCTGGGGGACCAGGCCCTATGCTGTTCTCCTTGGACAAAAGGAGCTGGAGAAATCCAGAGTCAGTAACCCACTACGGGGATGTGAGAGCTGCCGTTGGTCCTATATGGGCTCATCCGCCACCTTCTCTATTTCACTACCCTGACTAATAGTAGTGAAAGGACCCAAAGACCTGAGCTCCGAATATATCGAAGTAGCTCAATGGGGTGCCTACCATATTGTCTGTAAGCGTCGCCGTTGGTTCACTTAATTGGAAGCTCATCCGCCGCTCGCTTGCTTTCTGAGGGGTTCGTACAGAATTAGCTGCTACCCAACAAGAGAAACAGAGGAGGAGTTTTATGGCAGGGCAATTATAGTGTTGCTATTTTTCTGTGATCAACACTCGCGCTTATAAGTTCAGCAAGTCAAGTCCGGGTGGACAAGACCAGTACCCGATGGCTACCACTTGGAGGTAAAATAAGCACAATTGATGCGTATGAGACAGTTGCAACGCTGGGCATCGCCATGTTGATACCAATCAGGGCCTACCCTATTCATACAGCACCCAGCCATATACATACATACACATATGTGTAAGTTTTCGACAGAATCGGTTAAGCCGTTTTCGAGGAACCCGAAAGCAAAAAAAATAACCGTCCTATGGAAGGTACCCTTCTTAACAAGTATTGTTGGTAATTTTGTTTCCAGCAATTTGATATGTAGGTCATACCTAAAAACCTAAGCTAATCAACATTTTTTGAGCCAAACGTTTGAACACACATTCTAGCATACCAACGTATTGACACGCTTGCCCTCTCCGTAGAGCAGAGTTACCTTTGGTTTGGAGTTTGGACTCCTTTGCGTCCTTTTGACTACTTTTTAAAGCCTGAACTATATTACGCGACTATTTAAGCATAATCGAAAACGGAGTCCTTTCAAAAATTGAAGGCTCTTTTTAAAAACTTAAATAATTTTTTTTATACTAATTTTAATTAGATACTTTTCGTATGCACTTGTTTGCATATTGCATTCATCTTGAATTTTTTTTTAATATTTTCAAAAGCTTCTCCTGTTAGACAACCGCTCCGAAATGAATTTTAAAAATAAAGATATTAAAAGGTTTTTCTTCGAACTTGGTATTTTGAGAAACCTTTTGTAGAAATTATCGCTCGAGCATTAATACAATTTTACAATTTTTAACATGCTCCATAGTTTTCTAAGCTAACGTTGCGTAGACTTAAAATAAGCTTACCAACCCTGCTGTAGAGAAGACATAGTATATAAAACTTTTCGATATCAACTCTTAAGTGTAAGCCCATCCATTGCATGTATAAACTATAGTATTCCCACTTGAGGTGCGCCATCTATCGACGAAAAACTAAGCTCTAGAATACCATGGGAACAACAATAACAATTTCCACCATTTTAATTGTTGTTGTTGCTTCCCATGGTATTCTAGAGCTTAGTTTGTCGTCAATAGATGGCGCACCTCAAGTGGTAGTACTATAGTTTATAAATATACAATGGCCCATCCATCTCATTCTCTTGCTAAAAAGTGTCATAGTGCATTTCCGTTTCATCGAGTTTCAAATCACAGCGATACTAAAAAAGTTTCACTTCAAACAGAAACACTACGTTTTCATTATGACCGAAACTAGCCCATTTCGAAATTAGAAGAAAAAGTGTTTTCATTTGAGTTTGCTAATTTCGTTTGACACCAGGCTAACTTCCATATTTTTCTTTCTTTCTATCTTTTCATTTCTTTCTCTTGATTTTTTTTTAAATACTCATTTTCTAAGAAGATCCCTTGCATGGTTATTGATTGCCTTTTGCTTTTTGATTATCCTCCAAAAACACGCATTCACCATGAAAATGTTTACTACATTTGGCAGCCGGCTCTCAGATACCCGCTCAAAGGTATAAATGGTGTTTTATTATTTTTGCAACAATTCTACCAATTTAATATATCTTTACATCCAGGAAAGCCTTCAAAAAACTACATAAATGGATTAATTTCACATATACCTATACACATCACCTAGTCTGATTAATTTTTTAGAATTCAGTTCATGTATGGTTAACTGCATGCAATTTTCACTTAACTATATGTACTTCAATTTACAGTTATTATTAATATGCACCATACCCTTGGTTCATGAAAAAGCCCCCGGGTTCACTATTAAATGAGTTTCGTTCACACTGCTCCCAGCGAAAAAAACCCTTTCAACAAGCACTTTACGATCACTAATCAAAAGCATTTGATTGCATTTAAAGAAGCACCTAAAGGGCTCTTCATTAGCCTGCTTAAAAAACTTCCAGTCTCTCTTTTTTTGTAAATTGCGCGAACAATGAACGGAAAAGAAGTGCTCTATCAAAAAAAAAAGAAAACGAAACAAAACTCCTGACCTACATAATTTTACTGTCATCGCCCGCCCCACATCCCACAATCACTCACTCTCTCTTTATTGTGAATAGTGCAGAGTTTCTTTGAGTCAAAGCACTCTTAACATAGACAAAAACACTTATCCTCTGACAAATTATATCACACTCACAATTCAACATAAGTTGCATCTTTTAAATTTGGTTCTTTTGCCTTTTTTTGTGTGTTTAGCTTGGAGATATAGTGATACCTTTAAATGATACCTCCCTATACCTAACCTAATACTCGTATAAACTGAATAAGCCTTAAGCTATGGTGTGTTGAGTATCCTTTGTAATAAAAAACAACAAACAGACAGGACGACGACAATGACAATGACATAGAATAGCCTCGATACCTTTTGAACATTTCCATGAACGATTCGTTCCGTTTCGGATGAATTGTACAATACAATTCTGACTTCTGACCTCCGAAAACACTAGAGTCTTCAACACCCCCAACAACAAAATGGAGTGTCACTTGTAATTTGTTTAAAAAGCAGGTAATCCGAATCTTAGCTTATAACGTTAATGTGAGCAGGTGACACACACATCACAGTGGGTTAAATTTTTGTTATAGAAACTGTAGTACAATAATGGGGCAGTAATTTCGTCGCGATTGCTGCATATGGTAGGTGTCTCTGCTATATTCTCTGTGGTTTAAATATTAGATTTTAGTATGGAATTCTCGGGCACCAGAGGACACCACTCAGAAACACTGTCATTATAGGGTATTATTATGTAAGCCAATTATCCTAAATCTTTGTGAAGTATTCTGCTCCATCTAGTGCGTGAAATGTTCAGCTGTTGAGATCGATGGCGAGTTGATGTTTGTGAATTGAGTCTCACACTCTTGGTTACAGCAGTCAGATTTCTAACGTTAAACATCTGTCACTGTCAGTGTCAAAATAATAAATTATTTGAATATATGTTTTATGTCACTACATGGCATAAAACTCAACCCATTCAAACTGATTCTAGGTTCCTATCAGTCTGGTTTCAGGCCATCTGGTAAGTCAACCATAGAGAAGTATCCGAATACGTCAAAGAGAAATGTGCTAGCTACCTGGTACAAAAACAAATAAATTCTGTGTTGAGTTGACCAGGTAGCTTAGCTGTCACTGAGTGAGAAAGAAATATATTGGCGTTTGCTTAAAAACTCTATTGACCAAATTTTCAAACTTTGACAGATTTTAGAAAAGGCCCAAGCATAGTTCGATTTTATATAGTAGCTTACTATTCAAATCACTGTAATATTTATCATTGAAGACATCAGTCGAAGAATCACTCTTTTAAATCGCTGCTTCTTCGGGCCTAGAAGAGACTACTCAGGGTTTAAATCATCCTTTTACCTGCTGTTGTATGGGGCAAAAGCGTAGACCATAACGCAACCGGATTAAAAGTATAGGAAATAATATAACTAGGAACTGTACTGGGCTATAAAGAGACATTGACCTAGTCAAAAAGCTGAAAATACAGGGGCCTAGATGACCTAACCTTAATGAATTTAGCTGGTTGTTGGTCCTAGACAATCAATGTGCCCTCTAGATTGACTCTAGATTGTATACCACGTAGGCAGGTTGCTGGTTGGTAAGGGTACAATGGGTTCGCCAAAGCATAAACTCAATAAGCGGGATCGGCCTAGGAAATTCTCCAATAATCATACCTTAACACCTAGGTGAGATGTACATATGGTTCTCAGATGGTACTGCGAGGTCTATGATTGTTTAGGTCGGGAGGATGAAGTTCTTGTAGAGGTTGCTGGTCGGGAAGAGCGATTTATTCAGAGCCACTTTTCGCATCAAGGAAGGTGATCAGATATTTGTTGATCTTTTTACTGGATTGTTCCACAAGGTCAACATAAAAAGCTTCAGCAAGTGACACCACCTTTATACTAGCTTAAACAGGGCAATGGCACAGTCAATGGACGGCAGTCTCCTTCTCTTTCTCATTTCTGCAAGATCGGCTGAAATCGTTATAAGGAATACCTAGTTTAGCGGCATGTTCACCTTTCGGCTACTGGCCCGTTCTGATTGCCACTTACGCTGATCGGTTTTTGAAAAGTGATTCTTTTATCCGAGAAAGCCACCATCTTTGAAGATATGATGCAGTTATTCAGATATAAGGATGTACAGTACAGTGAGATAGATAAAACAATAAGCTTCACAGCCCCTAGCTGAATGGTTACTTCTTCAGCTGAATGCCACTGTACAACCCTGAACCCAGAGTAGGTATAGTAACCTTTAAGTTGGTGCTTATATTATTCAGTTCATCCTGACATTGTTTAACTAATTTGAATGAAGTTGTGACCGAGTTTACCGCCTTGATAGCAACCTGACTATCAGCATTGTATATGAAATCTATAGTAGTCTGGGGAACGAGTAAGAGATAACGGGGTTTGGAGACACATAGATGTCGCTGATAATTATCACATATTTAAACCTTTCCACCTACAATTTCTCTCCAAAACGAGAAATTTGAAAAAAAAGGTTTGGAGGCTCACGGTGTCGCCACAGTCGATCCTGCTATCCATATTACTATAGATTTCATATACAATGCTATCAGTTACATGCTTCCGTGATCAGCGAAATCCGGAAGCCGGAAAGATTTGAAGATTTTAAGCGTCTCTGAAAAGATACCAGCAACGATTCCACACCCCATCTGTAGAGTAGTAATGTCAAAGACTCTCTTCACATCTTTGTTTTCCCAATCTCTTTTGGAAGGGAACCTATTCAAGACCTTATAGATCCCAAGAGTTGGGTTGCAGTAGTCGGTTGTGTACGGAACTAAAGAGACAAGTAGAAGATTCAAAAAATTGCTATCACCGTATGGACTTTCAGTCAAGCAAATGGCATCCTGTTGAGTACAGAGAATTAATTTTCAACAGCACTACATGAATGTGAAATGTTCTGCCTGGCTCGATTTTGCCCTCCCAAAACGATTTGAAGACATTTAAAACGAACATGCAACGGTATCTCCTTTTGCCTCCTATCCAACTTTCCTAAGGACTAACTGTTTTATAAAGTAAGGAATAAATTAACGGTTCTACCAACATTCAAGGAGCCAATAGTCTTTCTATGTTTTTTTTTGTATTTGAAAAATTCTATATTCAAATTCCAGAGAATGGATATCGATTTGATTGGTTCAGTGAATTGTGGATGCTATGTCCTTCAGAGCAGGCAATACATTACCAAACGCGCAGTTGCTCTCTCATTCTCAATCATCTCAAATCTCAAGGCGGGCGGATGTTGCAAATCTAGAGTGTTGTTGATTTGGACGCTCCTTCAATTATACATTCCATTGTCGATTATGCGCCGACTGAAAATATGAGACAACACTGCAAGGACGAGATGACTATGAAAATAAGCCCTTATGTTGTCCCTTTGAAAGGAAGAAACTCCTGATTGAATGAAACAAGTTTTGCAAAGGAACATTAGCCACGTGGTTTTATGGTTAACAACGTTGTTCTTATGGGCTCTCGGAAATCGAATCGAATCGAAATGCGAATGTTAAATTTTCGAGGACAGACTAATTACTCGTTATGTCCCACAACAGAAGCTATAAATAGAGGAACCCGTGCCGCGCTGCATGCCTGTGTCTGGACTGGAGCCTGTGGCATGTTGAAATTTAAGCACACTGTATGGCAAATCTGTGTTCCTGACATAGCGCTGGTGTTTAATTGTGATGTTTTCAGAGAATGAGTAGTATACCTTTATGTGGCGGGTGGGATTGGGTTGGGTTGGAATGGGTTTGGGGAATGCCTTATAGCCATCATCAGAGATAGGTTCATGTTTAAATTAATTTGTGATTAATGGCAATTGTGTTGTATTGAAAATTATAGGAAACACAGTTGGATTGGTAATTTATGTGTTATCGGGACCCAGGACCGAATGCCATTCAGGGTTTTCATTCAAGCTTGTTTATCATGTTGAAGTTGATAGTAATGCAACCCAGGATGGGATCACCGCAACGGTCACATTACTCTTATCATAGATTTGCATTGAATTAAATAAGGCTTCGCATAATGACCAAAGTTGCTTTAAAAAAAAATTGCAAAAGGATTAAAGTATCAACTATTCTGCATCCTTGAAGACTTTTCATGCCAAGAAAATTTTTAACTTATTTGGAAATATGAAGCACCTAGCAAGTAATTTATCTTTAAATTTGAGAAGGCAAGGTAGTTTGAGGAGCTTAAGGTATGAAGGTGTCCTACCCATTCTAAAACACCGACACTTTAAAGAGGATTCCTATAAGAGGGTCACATTTAGCAATACTTATGAGAACATCTTCTTAGCGATTGATCTAAGATTGGAAGATACTAAATTCTTGTCAAGAACCCCCTCAAGGGGACTCAAGTGGATGCAGTTGATGTTAGATGGAAATTTTAAAATCGAAAATTAAAGATGCATTATTTTATACTTGGAAGGAAGCACTTCCTTGCTGATATTAATTTGCCTTGATTTTACCACATGTAAGAGATGAAATGATTTTGATAATCACTTTGAAAGATAATCAGTTTGAAAGAGATTGCCATGGATTGTAATGCGACAAACTTTTGGGATACAAGACTAGCCTGGAGTATTGGCTAAGATTGGTTTGATTCATTTAAGTTTTCTTAAAGTTTTCACCGACATTTTGTGAGTGACATTGTTAGCCTTTTCGAATTTTGAACTGTTGTCTGTACTCCTTATAGGCGTTTTTCTTTTTTAGTTCACAGCATAGCCTGAGTTGTAAAAAAAATAAGTGATTCTTTTTTGTTTCAGAGTGTTCAGAGCTTAGAAATCGTATTTCTTTTTTCCTTCAGAGTGTGTTCAGAGTGCGAGCCCCAAATAAATAAATGGGGCAGACTGAGCTAACCAAAAATATAAACGTCAAAAGTGAGACGCTTCCAAACCAATTCAATTGATAAAAAGAACTTTTTAGTGGCGGCTGAAATTAAAAACAATTAAAATGGCCACCCAAGGTATTTTAAATGTTAAAAAAAACTTTTTTTCAGATTTTCAAGTGGCGTGAGAAAAGGAAATTATTGAGAGCGCTCTGAACACAATTGGTTCAGAGGACGTTCAGAGCGAACTCGATAAACTCAAATTCTGTTCAGAGCTCGTTTCTGAATGAAAAAAAAGCGACTTATATACATTACTAGCTTTCACCCGCGGCTTCGCTCGCGGCGAATACAGGGTTGGCCTTCGCCATAGTAATTTTTAAAAATAAAGTCCACTACTGGATCGCACCAACTTGCTCTAATAAGACATTCGTCTTGGCTTGAGATTTTGAAAAAAAAATTTATTTTTCGAAACTCTTATTCTTTGGATGAATTTCAATGTATGGTAGTAAAATTATCAAAATTTGTGGATTGGTTTCCTAGAATAAAAACATTTTTTGGAGAACGTTTTTCAAAAAGAAATTCAATTCCTCCAATACATAGGTCTTCTGCATTTATAACTACTTATTATTTTTGAAAAAGTTAATGATCTGTTTTCAAAATATTAAATTATGAAGAGAAATGTTTTTGAAAAAACGAAAAAATATTTATTAAAAATATAGGAAGGTAGTACTTAGGTATTAATTAAGCTACTTTAACCTATATATATGTATGTGCAAATTTCCGACAGAATCGGTTAAACCATCTTCGAAAAAGCCGAAAGCAAAAAAAAACCCGTCCTATGGAAGGTACCTTTCTTAGCAATTCTTGGTAACTTTGTTTCCAGCCATTTGATAGGTCATACGGTCATACATAAAAAGCTAAACTAATCAAAATCGTTTGAGTCATTTTCGAGAAAAAAATAGCTTCAACATAACTATATTTGCAGGTACCGTTAGTTTTCGAGCTGCAAAAAAAAAACAATTTCACTTCTGTACAATACCTTAAAAACTCGATATACCTATTTTGAAAGAATTAAGCACACCCGTTTGGGCTTTTGTAGGTGTCTTTAGGTACATACATATAGTCAGACGGAAAGGCAAACAAATAAGACAGACAGACGGGCAGATTTTTTTGACTAACTTTTTTGGTCCTCGCTATCATCGTTCAAACTTTTTTTTCCGACGAACTTGCAGTTTATGTACATATATTCGCATGTAAAAATTCCAGCGCATTTCAATTATTGACTTCTAAAGGAATACTTTTGATACCTTGAGTTTCATTATTTAAATTTTCATAAGGATCTCTAGTTGAGAGTTGAGACTAAAGAAATGTATAGCCTATGTAACTCACAGATAATGTATAGCTTTCTTTTAATTAAAGAATTTTAAAAACGGTTAAGTAGCTTAGGAGCGCAAGCCTTACAAATAAACGCACTTACTTTTCACATTTTTACTATAAGGCAAGTTATGCATTCGTAAAAAAAAATAATCTAACAATCAAACATGACATTAATATGATAGAGAAGTCGAAAAAATTTTGACCGACAATTCTGTCTGTCTGTCCATCCGTCTGTATCATCAACTACAGCCTTAACGGCTAGACCGATTTGCTTCAAACTTGGTACATAGTATTATTATGACGTCCTACAGACGGGTTTTTGGAATTAGCATTCTAGCTCTAAAACTAACGGTACCTGCCATACGATTTTTAGAGGAAAATTGATTTTTATCAAAAACGGCTCCTACGATTTTGATAAAACATTCTGAATAATGTTTTCTGTGCAAACTTTATGTTTTGTTCGGAATAGATTTTTCAGGAAAAGTCTTATAACGGAACGTCCCATTTAAAATGTATATGTCATCTTTTGGGTGCTATAAATGATATAAATGTCCCTTTATGGCCGAATTAATAAAATTGTTTAAAAAAATTTCCGTTATTATCATTTGTATCCAAAAACTTAATTGCAGTTTTCATCAAAACATTTTATGTATCTATATTACATACAAAGTTTAATAAAAATCGGCGGAATTTTTTTTTTGATTAAATTAGAAAAAACTATATAATTTGACCAAAACCTAGTGGCTTTTTGTATGGGAGCCATACCATTTAAAAAAGAATAACAGACAAAAACGCAATGTCATCTGATACAGAGTTGAAAGAAACTATACCAAACGAAGTTTGTTTGAATTCGGTACAACCGTTGACAACTTATGGCCATTTGAAAAAAAGACGTTAAGACCAGACCTGCGTTATTAGCATTTTTTGCAAAAACTAAAAACGCAGTTCTATTAAGAACACTAAAAGAATAATAACACACAAAGTTTAATCAAAATCGTTAAAGCCGTTTTTGAGCAAATTAGAAAAAACCAAAAAAAAGTTGGCTAAGACTGAACGGCTCGATGTATGGGAGCTACCATTTAGAAAGGCTTCACTAAAAAATTTACAAAGCCATCCTATAGAACACTAAAAAGAACGATAACAAACAAAGTTTGAGTCAATTCAATCAAACCGTTGCGAACTTATGACCATTTGAAAAAAGCCATTTAAACCTGATTTTCGTTACGACAATTTGAGCCAAAAACAAAAAAAAAAACGCAGTTTTGTTAATAGAATTGCTTAAAGTTATCTATATTTTGAGTTTAATCTAAAATCGTTTGAGCCGTTTTCGAGAAAATTCAAAAAATCGTTACTTGAAAGATCTAAATCTAAATCGTTTGAGCCGTTTTCGAGAAAATTCAAAAAACCGTTACTTGAAAGATACCAGTTAGAGACGGGCTAAAACGAAATAATTTTTTTTTTATACGAATGCATAACTTGCCTATAGTCCCTATAATCGCAAGTAAAAACCTCAGCAACCGTTTTTTTTCGAACTGCTATATACCAAGTTTGAAGAAAATCCGTCAAGCCGTTTAGGCTGTGGCTGGACGTGAAAAAGCGCACAGACGCACATCCGCACACCCGCACAGACAGACCGACGTACGGTATGGCGAAAACCACTTTTTTGGGATTCTTTTTCATCGTAATGTCATGTTGGTTAAAACCTCTTTTCTTTTTTTCTGCACGAAACCAATACTTGCCCTAAAAAAAGACAATACACTATTATTAAAGCTAATTTACTTACTGTATGTATGTATGTATGTATGTACGTTATGTTCAAATCGATCTGCAAGCTTAAAGTTGAATGTCACTGAACTCATAGTAATTGCCCTGGCAGTAAAAAGTCTCAAATTTAGGCGTGGCACACGCCTTTTTTATTGCGCCAGCAGTTATTGAACATGGGCCACACAAAATTAATGTTATTGAATTTTTTCCAGTCTGCTAAAGAATAATTTTGTTTCTGAAACTGGAACAGCGGCTGGCTCCTAGAGGCGCACGCATACACATACAAAAATATAGGGAATAGGGTATCCAACAGTTCGTTGAAAACGTACTCTAGCTCTCCCTTATGTTTAATTTTTTTTTATTTTGAAATATTAAAAATCAAATAAATTTTATTGAAATAAATTCCAATAAATACTACTAATAAATATTACTTTACAGTGGAACAAATCTTATAAATGGGCTACAAAAAAATTCAGCTTGACGGTTTTAACATTTTTTTTCTTCTAAACCATCTACAGTATGGTCCCTTTCATTTAAAAGAATATATATAAAAATCCACCCATCCTAACTCTAGAAATAAGGTCACACACAAAAATTAAATTGATTTTTATATATATAGATGTTTAGTTTTAATAGAGTGGGAGCGTTTAAGAGGTGCGAGAGGAAGGATTGAGTAGAACATAATGATGAACATTTTTGTTTTAAGTGATTGGACATTGAAATATGAAGCAAAATGGTACAGTGGCAATGATACAGTGGATGAAGTGCATTTGTTGCTAATCTAAGAGTTGTTCTCACCCATCAGTTTATAAATCTCGCTTCTAGATTCGCTCTAGAAAATTTTTGACGTTTTCGGTGAGCCAGATCAGATATGAAAATTTTACTCTAGGTTAGGTTAGGTAAGTAACGTGATGGATGATGTTATGTATATCACACTTAGATACCCTGGGAGTTTCGAATCCAATAAGCATGGGACCTTTGAAAACCCTATACATTCTCAAACCATTTCGAAGTGTTGATAAAGCTGAGCACGTTTGTACCCGTTTGTTCAGATAGTTCTTCTAAGTCCTCGAAGAAATGACTTCTTAGAACTTCATTTCTTAAGCGGCATGGTGCTTGGCAGTGACAGAGAAAATGCGGAGTGTCTTCATGCACATGTATGTCGACACAAGCCGCTTGGCTGTTAATGGAAAAGGTGATATCAGCATGTGGTATTGCCTTCATTGCAGCTTCTTTAGTAGCTGCCGCCACTGTCAGGACCTCAGCCTGAAAGACGCTGCTGTAATCTAATCGGGGAGCCTAATTGATCCAGCTAGTTCGAGTGCTTCTGAGTTGAAACCTGCACCAACACCAATTTCCATTTTGTGTCTGGTTGTTACGCCAGTCTTCTCTATTAAGAAAAGAAGTGGTGAATGGTCTTTTGAAATCTAAACGGGATGTTGTGTATTCTGGAATATGCGCATGACCTGTCTCCTGTCTGACTCTTAGTTTCCAGTTTTGCATTTGATTTAACCGGAGGACGCTGTTTGCTGCATATTCTTGCACAAAGAGGTCTTAGGGTTTTAGATTGAGAATAGCTTCCAGCCCTGCAGTAGGGCTTAGTGTGTCGGACTGCTACGCCGAAGGTTCAGGGTTCGATCCCTGACGTTGCCACCTTAAGTTTTTTTACGGGGTACTGCCTCTTGCGAGAAAGTGACAAATCCTCCAAGAGGAATTAATGTCATGGCAAGTGCTTCTCTGTTAGCCCTTTGGATTCGGCGGTAAATTGTAGGTCCCTTCCATTCCTGCAGAATATCAACGCACACACAGGAATAGTTGAGAGTGTAAGTCACAGGCCCCGGCCCCGCTTGGAGCTGTTGTGCCAACAATTTATTTTTTTTTTTTTACTGTTATTTCAATTATATCATGAAAAAGCCAAATTGTTATCATAACGACAGCAAAAGCTGATTTGAGCGTACTAAGTAATGAATCCGTTGTTGCTCCTTGATGGAAGAAGAGGAGTTCTCATTTGCGATTTTAGATTCAATAAGGTCTTTCCTTAAATTTTGGAGATTGTTGCTTTTTGATATTGTTTAGTGCGACGGAGATAAGGCGTTTATAATTAAAAGAACACCTCTTTTTATTTTTACTTAGCTTATTACAAACTTCATTTTTCAAAAATGATTTTGAATTCTGAATTTGAATATTTGAAATTGTTCGTCAAATTTGCCTCAAATTAGATATTACATATATATGTATGTATGTATGTATGTACTTTTGTAAATAAAAGGTGAATAGTCCAAGTTAACTGATGCACTTGCGAAGGTTGTTTTACCGGTGTTGCCATTAGGTAATCTAAAATTATTATATTTACAAAAAAAAAAATTGTTTTAGAAAGTGTTTTTGCAGATGGCCTATACCTACCTCATGCCATTCAAAAACTATTCATTTTCAAAAAACCTGAAGACCGCCTTCTTTAACATGATAGTGTCCTTTGAACCATTTGGCTGAAACAACTAAAAAAAACGGTATGATTCTGGCAATGACTTAACGAGGTTAGTATTTCAATGTTACCTTCGATAATCATATCATTAAATGTTGCATCTATATATCCGCTTGAGATAATCCCATCGTTATCTTGTATTTAAAATAGAATCCACTCCCAAATATATATCTTCCTTCAAACTATATCGCCCACAATGCCTAATTTCCCATATAAATTCCATCTTATTTTCATTTTTGGCAACACATCCAAACCGTGATAGATATAAGCAAAAACTAAAACACTTTTTTTTAGCCACAAAAACATACCTAAGAACATTGAAAAATCACAAAGGTGTTTCCACCACTAAACCCCAAATAAGCTCCAATTTATAATCCTCCATCCAAATAGTTAGGCAAATCGGTCGGTGTACTAAACTAGCTATGTATGTAGATGTACATGGATACACATTAACCTGGTTTTGTTGCTCTTGGCTTTGCCAACCAAGAGGTAAATATAAAATGTTTTACATTATTGTAGGTATACCATTATGAGTTTGCAATCAATTCTCACCCATAAAATCAGTTTCGCCCTCTTTTCTATAATGTAGCGAGAGCGACCACTGTGTTACATCACATCGAAGAACATCCGAGGATAATGTCTTCGAAAACATATCACAAATCGTAGAAAGGAAATATAAACACATACATATACACACATACATGCATACATATACCTTTAATATGTAGTTTAAACGCGGGCGGATAAGCCAAGGAGATACAAATGAAGACATCTACTTTAATAAACAGGGCCGGACTCTTGAAATTAAGAGCCTTAAATGTTTAGTATTCCAATTAAACGAAATCTTCTATATCATTCAAAGGAAGAAGAACTTCTAGTAGAAATTTTCAAGAATGAATCGACGCCGACGGTTGAATTTAAGTTGACGTGAGTCTACTGATTTCTCAGTAGAAAGCAGCTGAGCGGCCAGGCAACTAAATTAACCCAAAGGAGGCACACTGGTGCCGTATGTAATGTTGTAATGTGTTGAAATGAGTTGAAAAAAGTTGTAACAAGGGTGGGAAGTTCTAATCCTGATCTCTCAACCAGGCAGGGAGAACGGGCAATTAGACCCTCCCCAGGAAAAGGGTGTTCAAGCTGGAAATTAAATTTTCTTAGTTCAACAAGTTGTGAGATGTTGTGTGGTGTGACCTGGCGTGGGTGAAGACTATGTATGTCCATCCTAACTTGGGAACTCCAAGTTGAAAGAGTTGATTTTATGTTTGTGCGTATAGGTGTGCGTTTTAGCCACTTGCTTCTACCTAGGCAAGTGGTTAAATCTTAAGGCTGCCAGGCCTTGAGTATTAAGGTGCTCATCTGGAAGCGACCTTACTGTTGCGTAGCTCCACCGGAATCTATATTCTGGTATCACGGGAGATAGGCCCTCCTGGTTGGTGAAGTTCTGGTGTTTCACGAGGCTGGGCACTGTCACCTGGGGCTATCTATGAGGAAGGCCCACTTGTTTGAGTATCGTGGTGGCTGTGGTTACTCCAATGCGGAATCTCGCTCCTCAACAAGGAGTGTGAACAATACCTCAACATGTTCCATTAAATTGGTACCAATGTATCTACACTTGTATTTATAATTTCGTTAAGTTGCTTTGAAGTCGATGACAGGTCTTGATTTATGTTCTTGGATATTCTACAGGATCTAGCACAATGTAAGGAACTAAATTTTCCTGATTCCCGGTACCGGTAACTCATTGGCTGGATTTTTTTTTTTACTTGATTTCTGAGGTGCCTCTCATGACCTTTATTCAACAGAGACCAAAAATAATTCTGATCATTGTAACTTGTGTATTGCCGTTTACCATCAAAATCTAAACCCAAAAGCTTATCAACAGAAAGCCAAGGAAAATAAGTTAAACGCGTTACTAAAAGGACTTAGATGTGCGCTTAATAAGACGTGTAAACAATTTTTATAGTGGGTTTCCTTCAATTTAATATGGGCACGCTACTGATTTAAAATAAGCTTTCCCATGAAACGTGTACTGCCGATTTATATTGGACAGAGTATATTACATTTGTAACCTGGGTTAAGTCCGGTTATGGTGGCTGTCAGCTAGAAAGAAGTATGAGCTCACTCACTTACTCCAAAAGAAGACCGTTGTGATTCCACAAGTTTGGGGTGTTATACTCGAAGAAATTAAGAACTTTTAACGAATTTCAGCTGCACAACTATACACCAACCTAAAAACAAAAATCGATAAAATGGAACATTCTAACCTAATTTACAAAATCAATTCTAACGGCAACACTGACGAAGAATGTAACCAAATTTATATCGGAACGACTAAACAAAAATTAAAAAACAGACTGGCAGGACATAAATCCGACATAAAAAGTAACGCACCACAGAAGACAGCACTGGCAGCACATTGCACACTACATAATCATTCTCCCAATTTTGATAGCGTCCAAGTACTGCAACGAGAAGAGCATCAAAATAAAAGATTAATAATGGAGACTCTCCACATCATCAATGCTACCCACACAATGAACCGTCGAACTGATATGGATGAAATCAGCCCACAATACAAACACCTATTGGAAGGGAACGGAACGAAAAGCTCTTAGATAATATATGTATGATCAGCTGTAATTGTTTAGAATTCTAATCTCTTTATGCATGTCACTTGTCAATTCTACGTTGTACAGTCGAGCCTTGCTTTGCAGCTCACTTTATTGTTGTTTTAGATTGTTTACTTTAAGTCCAATATAAATGTAACAAGTGTAAGTTATTATTATTGTCTTTTGATATTGTAAGAAATTTGTAACCAGTTTATCAATGTTAAATACAGATTCCGTTGCCACCTGATGATGTTCATAGACATGAACGAAACGTCGCCGTCGTGACAATAACGATTTATTTGTTTCATTGGACCTAAAGCTTACTTCTTTTTATTAACTGATTTAAGATGGCAGGGAACTAGCCCCTTTTAGCTCGGCGGTTTTGAAGTTCCCCAAATTGTCATTCTCAAAACTGGTGATGCTGTTTTGATGGAAGAAGTGGCGCATCGGGGATCTTTTCACTAAACCGATACCCGAGAAAATGTTTGCAATAAACGTATGCACTTGCTGAAAAGCAGCCCTTAATGCAACCACATTTCATACACATTGAAACGCAAACAAGCTCCGTAAAAAATATTTTTTATTTTCCATTTTATTTAAGTATAAATAAATAAATTTTTCGCACAACAGCTCCAAGTGGGGCCAGGGCCTGTGACTTACACTCTCAACCATTACTGT
The DNA here is from genome assembly GCA_916050605.2 of Platycheirus albimanus. Classification (NCBI taxonomy): domain Eukaryota; kingdom Metazoa; phylum Arthropoda; class Insecta; order Diptera; family Syrphidae; genus Platycheirus; species Platycheirus albimanus. Next base: position 73,042,938 of record OU696696.1, read on the forward strand.
GTGTGCGTTGATATTCTTCAGGAATGGAAGGGACCTACAATTTACCAGCGAATCCGAACTTCTAACAGAGAAGCACTATCCATGACATTAATTACTCTTGGAGGATTTGTCACTTCCTCGCAAGAGGCAGTACTCCGGAAAAGAACTTAGGTGGAGTCGTCAGGGATCGAACCCTGAACCTTCGGCGTGACAGCCCGACACACTAACCACTACGCCACGCGGGGTACTACATTTACTTAACTGCTCCTTTAAAAACAAAATAAATTTGTTTATCCCTTTTACGACGAAGTTGTAAACTTAATAAATAAATCAAACTATTCTATTCATGTTTGATATTTAATGCAAATCTGGCCCTGTATCGCATTACATCGAATCGCGTTCGGAAACAAATCAACTTTATCGAGCGTAAAACGTTGCCCGTTTATCTCTCCCATCCTCGACATCATCGTTCCGCAATAATTTCTTTAGGGGCTATTGAATTTTCAGTATAGCGGATATTTGGTGTTGTGGCTCTATATGGTATCCACATAAAAAGTCCAAACCTACTCCTACAACACTCCCAAGGATTTTTGTATACTTACTCCCCTACAACCCCATAACATACCAACATGGGGACAAAAGACAGATATGTAGGTTTTGGTACCTTAAAAATACAAAAAGCCTCGATTCATACCGAAAAATATAAAGATGTCTATCGCAATGAGGTCATAATCGTAAAATCATTCATAGTTTGGCTCCTCACTAAATGTCAGGGTGACCAATGGAGGAGGGATATAGTTATGGTCTTAATCGTGGCATAGTCTTGATGTCCTCGTATTTCTTGTCTTCCTCGTCGTACGTCGCCACCACCCCGCCACCGCGCCGTGCCGTAAGGACATTTAGTGAAATGGAAACGATTGTGAGCATATTTTCAAGGACTCGCACATAAAGAAGAACAAACGCATGGGATACTCTGGACTCTCTCGCATTGCTCAAAGGATAACACACATTGTGAAGTTACAAACATGAAAAGGGAAAGACCCCAATCGATATTCAATTTGGAACTCTGTCCGTGTCCCTGTCCATGTCGTCGATGGAAGATGGGCTTATAGGTACGCAGTGTAGGGGTGAAGGGGAATCGGGGCTGTACAATGAAGCATACATATATATTTGTACGAACAAAATGAACACTTCCTAGTCATTTAAAGTTTTGTAATTTTGCTGCGCTCAGCGTGTTCGAAAAATGTTTGGGATTAAAAGTTTTCAAATTAAAGCTCTGCGAGATTTAGTTCAATGTATCATCTTTGTTGAGGATGTTTTTTTTTTTTTTTTTTTTTTTTGTATCTATTTGTTGGGAAACAATTGTAATTCAGCAAGAGTAATAAAGATGGAGGGAGGTCAAGGTGCTACTTGGGTGCGTAAATAATTGCCTGGATGTGTAAGGGTTTAACAAACATAAAAAAGGTAAAAACTTTGGTTTCAATTGCGGGCATTGATAGGTACGAGTTTTGAATGTCAAATTTACAAGGGCGTTAGCTTTGAAATATTGGGGTGCGAGAACTTAAAAAAAAATTGGAATCGCGATATATTACAATTTACGGCTACTTCTGTTTGACATTAATATAACTGCATAACTTCTAAAACCAACATACCTAGTTCCCTTAATTTTAGTTGGGTCCTGTTGTTATATTTGGCCTTAGTGCATTTTTCAATTTCTATCTGATTAGATTTGTGATTAGGTTGGAAGTTGGTTAAAGGGAATAATGAACCAGTTCACCGGGGTGGTGGCTACAATGAGAATTCAAATGATATCAAGAGCATGATGGCTGGGTGCTGTATGAATAGGGTAGACTATGGTTGGTATCAACTTGACGATCCCGAGCGTTGTAACTGTTTCATACGCATCAATTGTGCTTATTTTGTATCTTCTTGTGGTAGCCATCAGGTACTGGTCTTTTCCACCCAGACTTGACTTGCTGAACTTATAAGCGTGATTGTTGAACTAGTCAAAATTGCAACACTATAATTACCCTGCCAGAAAGCTGCTCTGTTTCTCTTGTTGGGTAGAAGTTATTCTGGACGAACCCCTCAGAAAGCAAGGGAACTGCGAATGAACTCCAATTAATAGAACCAATGGCCAACGGCAGCTCTCGCATCCCCGTAGTGGGTTACTGATTCTGTATTTCTTCAGCTCCTTTTATCGAAGGAGACCAGCATAGGGCCTGGTCCCCCAGGTTGGGGGGTTATGCGTCGGGGTAAATTCCCTACCACGTTAAAAAACAATAGTTCCGAAACAACCTAATTTCTGGAACTTTTTAACTATAGAAACTTTTATTAGTGTTGGCAATGATGACACCAACGGAACGATTTCGACATAATTTTTGTTGGTTGGATTGCATCTCAAAATGGTTCCTTCCATGAAGTCCTTATTTTCTATTCTGACTGATATGAATCAGCCATATTTTATTATTTATATTTAGCTTAGCTAACACCCCGGCGGTTAATCCGTTGTATATATTCCCATGGAACAAAATTTTTTATTTGTACAACTTCTCACTAGATGGCATACTTTTTGTTCCGCCAGACCAGGAAGTTGATTAGCCGTGCACGGATGAAGTCCGATGACTACTTCGAAGGCCTCAAGTGGAAAGGTTGGTTGTTACACTAATTTAAAAAAATCCGTTCATATGACACTTAAAGAGCAAGCAAATACCATCAACGCTTGAGCAGTTTCCGAAAAAATTGGTAAAATCTGAAAAGCTCATCATGTGTTTAAAAAAACCGTCAAAACCAGGTTTTCGTCATTTGCATTTATGCCAAAAAAGCCAAAAATATCAAAAATAAAAAGTATTCATAATCTTTAAAACCGTTTTCGAGCATATTAGAACAAAACAAAGCAATTTGGCTAAATCTAGGCGGCTGGTTGTATGGGAGCCTCCGTTTTAAAAAAGAATAGGTAACTGACAAAATTGCCATTGCTATACAGAACTATGCCAAACAAAGTTTGAGTGAATTCAAATAAGCCATTGCCTTATTGATGTATGTAAAATTACGAGTTTAATCAAAACCGTTGGATATGTTTGCGAGTAAATCCAAAACGAAAAACACCTTGTTTGGAAGGTATACTCTTTCAATTCGGGCTTAATCGAAGAAAAACACATTGACAAACTTTTTTCCTTAAAACTGTCACAAGCATCAGATTTGGGAGGACTGTGCCGGCCATGTTCTTTTTGTGACATCTGTCGAATTCGTAGTTTATTAATCAGTTTTTGATGTTAAATCCCTAGTTTGATCATCTCGTGCAAATGACAAAACTTTATTATCAAAATTACTGTTCGTTAGTGCAACCCTGCACTCGTTTTACGGTAGACATATTGGCCCTCCAAAGGAAAGGAAGATCGACCGAGAACATCACCGAGGTCCGTGAAAGAGTAAGACAGCAATAGAGGCAAGAAAACTGCCGTACACAAGAAGAACTTGGCCTTTCACAGACTCCAACGGTTGAGCAGGGATCGGTCTATGGTGCCCCTAAGAAAAGGAGTAGCCCCTAAAAAAATGGGTAGTTGCAAACTAGGTCTATGGAGAAGCTTACAAGAGCAGCAACCCCACGACAATAAACGGCGGTCTGCGGTCTCTAGAAAGGAAGAGCTTCACGACAATTAACGAGTGGCCTAATGCCGGTCAGCGAACCACTGCGACCAACAGCGAAGTGGAAAGCTGACAAAAAACTTTTGTTTCAAAACTTGGTGAGGCTTCTGCTGGTCAGGTATTCCTCGCAGCGTACCTTCCGTTGAGAACTCTAATCCCGGTATTCTATTTGCACAATAAAACTTCTACCAATGGCTGCGAGATGGAGTCTGATTTGCCATGCAAATTTCACCCCTTCTTATGGAATTTCACTGAAAGAAGAGACTGTGAATTATAAAGTCAAAAGTTAAAAATACTTGGAAATGTGTAAATCTTTTTGACTGATGAATTTATTTGACTGCTCTTCTGGTTTAGGTACTCGGAAGTGGTCGGCAGTCCAAATCAGCGGTGCGGGGTGGAGGGGTAGTCGGAATTGCATTATTAGAATGCAGTTTTGCGTCATGTGATGGTGATTCTATTATTCATTATATGAAAAATTGTATGTAATCCTCGTGTCGTTCGGTGGCGGTGGTGGAATGTTTTGTGGTGGTCAGTGTCGGCGGGCGGTCGGTGGTGGTTATTATTTGGCTCTAGCCTCACTGGCGGTCGGTAGGCAGAGGCGGCGGCAGGAAAAGTTTATTGCCAAATATATACCATATACCTGCTGTAAATGTAGTCCTCTTTCTCGATTTAAACGTTTTTTTATGTTTTGTCATTAGGTGTCTGTAAGTTCTGAGAAGAATCTAGGAGAAGTTTTCCTTCCCAGCGACGTAACTTCTTTGTCAACATTTGTGGCTAGTTCTTCTCAGACAGTTCTCATAACTTTGAAATAATTTCAGCATTCTAAATCCAGCTTATTGTTTTCCACTCCATGGATCAAGAAAGAACCGGGTCGCTATGAAATTTTCGAAATTAAAATAAAATTACATCACAAATATCTTTTAATAACACAAAGTCTATCTTAGGTCGCTATGAATGGCGCCCTTAATTTGACCCTCTGACAAGATAACCTTGTTTGCCTGCCTTCCTTAAAACTTTTCCCATCTTGTTGTCTCTATCCTTCTTCATAACAATTAGTATAATATCGTTTCATCATCATCAACATTTTGATTTGTTTTAATTTAAACTGGACGGTATATTAATTTTTAAACAAATATAAACCATAATTTCTTCGCAAACAAAAAAGATAAAAAAAGGATTCACATTTAATTCATAAAAGCAACCTTTTTTTTTCATTGGCTATTTACCTAAGATATTACTTTGGCAGTCCTTTTTTTGTTTCAAAACTTTGCTTTTTTTTTTGTATCCTGTTTCATCCTCTACTGTCATGTAATTCACATTAAAAAGTTGTGCCGTCCGACGCCTCCGGTTGGCCGTTGTTTTATTAGACAGAAAGCCCAGTTTGACCTGTTTTTATAAATATAATTCGTCCTTTCTAAATGATTGATTCAAAAAAGGTCGTCGTTCACCGCCCCAGCCCCAACCCAACCAACTTGTTTCTATGCCCGTTTGCCGTTTCATCATCGTCCTTTTGTGAAATCGCTTCGCCTGCCCTGTCGCGTCGCGTTGGTTGTTGGAAAATGTAATTACAATCTCTGTCTAGATTTTGGAGATTGTGTCAACATTGATTTTTTCCAAAAGCATCCAAAACTGTCAGGGAAAGCAAATACATTATGAATCCTTGCGTCAATAGATACAAGATTATCCTTCATTCCCTCTTCTTCTTCTTTTTGTTTGCCAATGTCAATAACTTTGGCACTGATAAAATATTTTAGTCCTACAATAGACAAAAAAAAAAAAAAAAAAACACGACAAAGTGTTTGACAGACTTAGATTACAAGAAAGCAATTCACACGCAACCCACCACCACCATCACACCACACCAGACACTTCACTACACAATACAACAACAAACACACAAAAAAAAGGAAGAAGGTGCTGGATAAAAATGCTTTATTATCGAGTGTTGTCGAAATGTTGGCTTTTCATTTTTTGAGGTTATTTTTGGAAGGAAATCTCTGCTACCGATATAATGGTCATAAATGTGTGACGTGTCTGAAGGCAAACACCGCGCTACGTTTGACATTTGATTGATCTAATCGATGCATGGCGGACAACTCAGGACTCAGAACTCAAAAGAGAGAAAACGAGAAAACCAACCACCAGAGTCCCGGTCCGGGTACCCGAGAGGGTTTTGAGCTGACGCAATAAAAATGTTCGCTGCATAAAAAGAAGATCAATCAATTTTAATGATGTCTGGCTGAATGATTCCATTTGGAATCTTCTGACTTTTTCGGTTGGTGGTATAGTTGGTGTGGTTTGACTGCGGAAGAGGTAAATACAGCATAATAAATTGAAGATAACGGTTAAAGCCGAATGATGGGGCGCTTTGCCATGTTTATAGCATATTTAATGGCTTCTCATTCGAAGGAAGTCAGCCATCTGCAAATAAACAAAAAAAAAAAAAAAAACGTTATGTCTGTTGATTAAGGTGCGAAGTAGTAAAAATGGATATACCCAAACCGTATTATATTCGTATACGCGGTTAACACACTGATTGAAACGTCAGTTATAATTATTCAATTTAGTGGAATGAAATAGGATAAATGGATGTGAAATTTGCGAAAAGTGCTTTCTGCATGCTAAGCAGTTAATTCACTGTGTGCAAATTATTTATAGAATCTTACAGAGATTGATGTTCTGAAAATGATAGGTTAGTGTTGGCTTTGTATACACAAGTCTTAGCTTAAAAATTAGACCTTTCAATTTAGATTTTATCTCAATTAAGTTGTTAAAATTGAGTCAATTAGTAATTTAATAGACTTGAAAGTCATCAGGGGAGAAGGGTTGTACTCCATATAGAGCCCTACTTTAATGTCTCCCAAAGAAAATATGATAATTTAGATGAATAATATATTTATTTAAGGCAGGTAAAGGTTTTTCCCCATGGGGATCTTGGTTTTAAATGAGGTCGTGTTAATGCTACTTAAGACCAGTGTGGGATCTAAGTAATTGCTAATACTGATGGAATTGCAACAATGGTGACAGCAGCATTCTTCAGACAGCTCTGCACACTGTGTGGACCAAAAGATGTGGTGTAGGAATCAATCCTTAGGGCCAGTCGTACAATAGTTGTTCATCTTCGGATAAAAACTTAAAGACGTGTTTGCATAATCAAAGTTTATACTGTGATTCAAGAGTCTTTAAAGAGTTGGGCCCTTTGGATTGTTTGGCCACTCTCTTTATTTCAATAAAATATTAAGAATCTTAATTCAATTTTATGTAAAAAAAAGCAGCATCTTAATATAGGATTTTCCAATAAGATTTGTTATTTGTGAATTTTAATGACTTGAATCCATTATTGAAGCGTGTACCGTTCCATTTTTATCAATGGCGTAGTTTCTACTTGTCAAATGTGAAAAATTACAGTTTCAGAAGTGACAACTACCGAAATAGCGGGCTATTCAAAATAACACCTCTTAATGGCGGGAGTATACAAATGAAAAATGGCGGAAGCAATGTGGCGTAGCGTAAGCGTACCATGATGAATGATAGCGTACCTATTAAAGTTTTCTTATCTTTCACGATACTGTAAGGTAGGAAACATTCTCGTCTTTAAGTATTATGTGAAGTAGGGAATTTTCTAAGGTTCGCTTATACTAGAAATTAAAAAGTAGAAAAGCCGCAAGAGTTAACCTATCGATTTTCACGGATTAAATAAAATTGGTCTAGGTATCAAAAATTAAAAAAACGCGGTTCAGTACTTATAAAACTGAAGAGAAGTATTTCTTGCTCAGTACCTTGGGTTTAAACTTGATATATAATTTTAATTGGATGTTAAATGTTTATTTTTTCATGCATTAGAGTTTTTAGCTCGAGCTAGAAGGTACATTTTTGGATGAACGCTGCAATTGTGACAATACTGACTTAATGATCCTTAGTATGTTAGAATGCAGCTGACAAATCACAAATCTAAAAAGACTAACAAAAAGAGACTTTGGTGCATAGAAATAATGAGTGAACTGAGAACCCCACCAACAGCTGTTGCACATTGATTTCTAAACGAAATAAAATGACTTAGTAGAAAGCAGCTACAGCGTTCGGAGTCGCGCTAACTGGGCTTAACATTCTTAGATACAAAACCGAAAAATTTCGGTGACTGAAGGCTGCAATGAAGTGGATGAACACAAGAATATAACCCATTTCTTCTGTCGTTGATCAAAACTTACGCAATTCAAGATGCAGAGCTCTCAGAAAACATAAATTCGAGAACTACAAAGAGTTGTCACAGAATCCAATATCTGATCTTTATAGGTTAACAAGAGGGAACGGATAGCTGGAAACGTATAAGGAACGTAAAACAGAGTATGGTCTGATGCCACATTAGTAAACTCTTAATTGGGTATCGCATTGGGTTAACATAGACATATATGAAGTGGAGTGGAATTGCTTTTCTTCCACCGGCTCGGAAACGTGCCCTTAGACTTGCTCTGCAAACCCAATGTGTAGTACACATTGTTCTCTTAAGCTTTGCAAAATTTGGCTTCGAAATCAACTTCTCCTGGAGCAAAGATCCTTGCATCTCTTTCTATTCGCAGCATGAAACTTCAACTTTGCCCACGACTTCAAATTCTGGGAATCATCTTCCTTCAAAACAGTTGACCTCCAGAATTTCTATCTTCTTCCAGCCTGTAACGCTGATATCTACTTTTGTTTGTCCAGTCATAAATTTGTTGTTATAGTGTTGTTGTTATGGCTTCCAGATCTTTCAGATGTAGCAACGGTTGACAGAGCATTTTCACGTTCCACGCAGACACGTAGCAGTAATATATTTCACGTTTGATTCTGGAGTTCCAAACTGAAGAAAGGTATAAGGGTAGATTTCTCACTCTAAAACTTAGTGGTTAATGAACTGCGAACAATACTGGAAGAGGAGGGATTCGAGGTGATTAATTATGCGGTTGACGTTGCTTTTGCCGCTTCAGGAAGCAAGATACTTGGGTCCTGTTAAGAAAAAAAAAAAAATTGAACTGGAAGTGGATATCCAATATTCAAGAAAGAGTAAGGAGAGCTACAGTGGCTCTCTTCTCTTGAAAACAAGAAATTGGCTATACACACTACACAGCAGTCATTAGAACAATAATTCTTACCTAGAAGGTAAATGTAGTCGTTTAGTGGACTGCCATTGACAACGACATACATTTTGAGACTAGATGGGGAAAGTTCTGACGCTTTTTTGAACTTATTCTGAGGTAAGCTCGTCGATGTCCAGTTCTGTTCCCAAAGAAAGCGAAAACTCAGGGTTGAAGAGTGTTGAACTCCGAAACAAAAATTTTTTTTGTATTTACCAAAATATTTCTAACAGATTATATCATATACTAAATGATAAACTTAAATAATTATTCAATTCGTATAATGGGCCCTATCATGGTAACCGATCGGAGAATCCGACAGAGGAAATGTTCCGATCGGAGCATTTATTGTGTTCATGGTAACCGAATCGGAATAGAAATACAATACGTACCGACGCGCATACCATGAGGAAAACAAAAAAATAAAGTATTAACCTCCTTTGTAGTCGAGTAAAACTGCACAGCGCAGCTGTATTTTTAAGGGATGAAATACATAACATAAGCAGAAAGCCTCAAACAAAGGAAAAAAAATCAAAAAACAAATACACAAGAAATTAAATACCTAGTTTGTATTTTTTTATTACCATCCGACAAAGGTCCGCAAGTAATTTGCTGCCGGAGACAATCGAGATGAATTCGCTGTGTGTCACTGTCATTTTGACATTTTCAACGCATGCTTTATTTTTTTTCAAATGTGTGTCCGATTTATCAATCGGAGAGGTACCACGATACAAAATTCGTACATTTCGTCCGAATTAGAGACAATTTTTCTCCGATCGGTTACGATGATAGGGCCCAATATCTTAAATACTAGGTCTGTGGAGTTTCCTCCACGACAGTAAACGGTGGTCTATAGATATAGAGATTCCCAAAGGAAGTGCTCTACCACAATAAACGGTCCCTAGCAAATTTTATTTAAAAAAAAAAACTTGGTGAGGCTTCTGTTGCTATTCTCCGCAGGCCGCAGCGTACTTTCGTGACATCTCCATTCCCGGTACTCTATTTGCAATAAAATCTTCTTCCAAAGGTAGGAAGGTCGAGTCTGATTTTCCATACAACGATTTAACGATTTAACGATATTTATTGAACAATATAATATTTACAATTGATTCTTATTCTATTTTACTTATGATACTTAAAAATATTTGTTGGCACATTAGGGACCTAACTATATACATTGATAATTTTATAATACATTTTTAAAACAAATTGTCATTAATTATACTTATATTAATAGTCAAGTGGGGGTATCCATCTCGGGTTGTTCAAATCCGGTTGTCCTTGATGTGTTGATGAATTGGCTACTAGCCACGGTGGTAAGTTGACGCTGCTTCCTCGTAAAACTGGATAGCCTCGTCGTCGTTGATTGTGATAATTCCTTCGTCCATTAGCGCAGTTATGTCCAGGTATCGTGGTTCAGGATGCCGTTCTTCACTGTTGATTGTGCTCACTAGAGGATTCGGATGGTTGACTAAATTTGACGCCAACCTTTTAGCCGATTCCGTCATGTATTTGTCCAGATTTTCCATACAAATTGAATCTACTTCTAATTATGGAACATCTCTGCAAAAAGAAAATGTGAATTATAACACCAAAAGTTAAAAATACTTGTGAATGTGTAATCCTTCATGCATGATATATTTCTTTGCCTATTCCTCTGGTATAAGTATTTGGAAGTGGATGGCAGTCCAAATCAGTGGTGTGGGTTGGAGGGGTAGTGTGAATTGCCTCCGTAGAATGCAGTGGCGGGTATTACGTCACGTGATGGTGATTCCATTATGGGTGCATATAGATAATTGTAGGTAACCATCGTGGCGATCAGGGCGGTGGTTTTTTGCATCACTCGATGTTTTCAAAAGGAAATCCCCGTGGTGATCGGCGCCGGCGGTGTAAGGAAAAGCTATTCGTTACAAAGTCAAAGTGCAAAGGAGGTGCATTTTATTTAATAAAACCTCCTAGATATCTTCAGCCAGCAAACTGCTTCTTGCTCAGTGAGTCGCTTAAGGTCGATCTCGTCGTGGAGGAATAGTAACGCTGGAATACAGGGATTTCAATCTCCAATATCCCCAAATTAACTCCAGAGAGATGGCGGGACAGTTTAACATTTTTAAAAGACGATAACTACTCAGAGGACAAATCTAAGGTGGACATGTGGTACAAAATTTCTAGCAACAAATTTGATTTGGCCCAAGCTGCGTCCAAAATTCTCTAACAGCACATAAGCTCCATTCAAGGTTTCATTACAGGGCACTTTTTAAAAGTAAACACGAAGATAGTCTTGGCGATTTTGCACTCTTCGTTAGAAAATCAAATTGGTTTAAAGTTCTGAAGTTCTAGGGGATAACACCCTAAATTTGTGGTATCAGAACGGTCCTCTTTTGGACTAACCATATCAGCATGTACCCCTTTTTTAGCTGACAGCTACCTTAACCTAAGCTAAACTAGGCTACAAAGGTGTTAGCAGACAGACAGCCTGGCACTTTTCTACTTCTCAACTTTCCTTATAATAGTTTTGTCAATAGTAATTCTAATTTATATAATAGCAAGTAAAAACAGTTGCTTTTTCTTTACTTTACAAAGACTGCAACTGCAACAAACCCTTTTAAACTTTTAAAACAAAGTTAAGACACACAAAACTTATATCCAATTTAACCTAAACCTTTAACCTAAATATGCAGTGTTTACTTAAGCAAAAAAGAAGAAAGTCCTTTAACAGTTTTTTTTTTAACTTTTTTTTTTTTTTTTTAATTTTCCAATTGAACACTTTGTCCTTATATTTATTTTTTCATCGAAAAGGAAAAGCGAAGATAAATAAAACTAACTGAATTGGAATTATTTTTAAAAGGACTCGCTTGTACTTCAATCACCTTATCGAGTTTGTTTTCGATGTCGTCGTTGTCGATGTCAGTCTATGAGTGAAAGAATTGGCACTGACCTAAATTTCAGTCCATTGGTTATTAGAGATTACTTTTCGTGTATTTCAAAAGGTAAACTTTGATGGAATGGGAAATTTCCTCCTGGTTTTTGCTTCATTTTTCTGACGATGATGAAAGTTATATAAAACAGTTTGAATGAAGCTATTACGAAGTTTTGAGTTAGATATATTTTGTGGATTGATCGATTTGAACTACTTGGTATAAAGTTTAAAAATAAATATTTTTTTTTTCAAAAGTCCTTTAAACTTAAAAAAAAAATCAATTTTTATTTAATCAACGTGAACACCATGACCATATTTTTTACGGGCCTTTGTGATTTTTATATTCAGGTTCATGTGCGATTGATGTTAATTACATGTCAAAACCATAAAAAGCTTATGAATTTTTACTCTAATCAAATTATAACCGAATTCAATTAAAATAACCAATTAATTCACGGTGGCGTATACGTAACAAAAAAAAAACTAATCTTGTCCTTTTTATACCCTAGTAGAATGAGTATATTGGATTTGGTATGGAATTTTTTAACATAGAGAAATAATACCGCTGCAGGAGAAATTTCGATGGTTGTTGTCTGTGGTTTGACAGTTGAGAATGTCAAACTATGTTGACATTTCTGTTCAACAAGTTTTGGCAATTATCATGAATCGTTTAACGCTGGAACAACTCCTCCAAATTGAGGGAATTAACTTTGAAAAAAAGAAATGTGTTCTCGAAGTTCTCGGAGGACTTCGTCCATTTTACGGTCAACAAAACCGGCATTGTGAGAAAGCAATTCGTGCAGTTATTTATCGTTTTTGCACTAATTTAACTCTTTTCGATTCAAAACTATTATCGAATCACCATTACATCCACCAAATTGACTGTTTGGAGTGATTTACACGCTGTCGGCTTCATCGGTCCTTATTTCTTTCGAAATGAGGAGCTATACTCTATTCCACATAAACATGCAGTACACGTCTTATGGGGAAGCTTTTTTTAAATCATTTGCGTCCATTAATTTTGCACTATACTAAATTGAAGGACATCCTCCATAAGAATTGTTGACCCGCCAGTGAATTTCTAATCGCATCTGACGTGAATCCTACGCATCATTCAGAGCACATCTAAATGTGCAGGTGCACTGATTGTCTGTGGCTGCTGCTATTAATGCATTTTAATTGATGTGCATCCAGAGTTACCAGTGTTCTTTTGTTTACTCGTTCAGCTTTCTTTACTTGGGTTTCTGCTGTTGAGCTTTTGGTTTTAGAGCTTTAAAATTGTTTGAAGATTGTTGCTTATTTGAAATGCTTACTACGAAAACACTGCAAGAACTTTGGTAGGGAAGGCAGTTATGGAAAACAAAAGAGTGCGAATGAGAGACAAACATTACTATCTTCTCTGTACTGTCTGTTTATGTAGAATAGAGTATAGCTGCCGTTACAGTGATTGGAGAGCGCTATCGAGCTTACTGACTGATTTTTTTTCCAAAATAAATGAGCAAATGAACAAATGACGGCCCAACTTGCATACAGCGCGTTTATTCATCAATTCATTGCAAAATCCATTTAGTGACAACTTTATTTCTAAAAGTGGTCCTGTCCTGCCACTCTTTTTTGCGACTTGACGCCTCTCGATTACTTTGTATGGGTTATGTTAATTCATTGGGTTATGCCAACAAACCAGCAACTCTTGAACACTTGGAAGCCAATATTTGGTAAACGTATGCCGGAAATCATGTTTAAAAAATAAAAACCATGAAATTATTTGCCAGATTATAATATTGAAAAATTCATTCCAACAATATTTCTGTCTTGTATTTATTATTCAAAGTTCTCTAGCTCTTAAAAAACACCCGTTATATATTTCTACTCAAAACCAAAAGTCGAGTCGATCAAGCAATGTCTGTCGGTCCGGCAATTCTACCCGTCCGTCAGTCCGTATGTATACTCTATAGAGGTCACAATTTTATAGCTAGAAAGCTTACACTTTGCATTTATATGTTATCTTTGGTCCAATAGAAATGTCAAGTTCTTAAACCGGAAAACCGCCCACAATGGCAATTTTTTCTATCAACCTCTATTTTGGAAAAATTAAGTTTTGTTTTTTGTACAATTACGATCGAACCACAATGCTTAAATTTTGCACAAACACAAGTAATTATGATTAGTCTTCTCTATATCAAAGATTAATATTTGAATTTGTGGCGTGAATGACACCCACTTTTCATAAAAGAACAGAAAAATATATTTTAAAAATAATCAATTCTAACCACTATTTTTGTCGGCACTATGAAAAATATTTCCTATAAAGTGTTTTGTATAAAGTTTTGCAATACGCCCATTTTAAGGGGCGTGATTTTTATAGAATACCTTTGTACTGTATAGTCAAATCAAAAAAAAAAAAAAAAAAAAAAAAAAAAAACAACGACTCGATTCAGCTGCAATCTTATGCATATACTCAAACCGAGACGAACGATTAGAGCTTAGTTAGTGTTTGATATATTTAAGGGGCCAGTTATAGCTGCCATTGAAATGCATCCGTGAACATTTTTCTTTGTGATTTTAGACGATTTAACAAACAGAACTGTGTTTTAGTGGTACCAAACTAAAGATAATGAGTTTTAGAATTTTTTTCATGCAAAAAATATTTTATATTTATTAACATTTCTCTTAAAATCCAATTTTATTATTTCACTGACAGAAATCGATTTCAGTGTACAGCTGATTTTCGTTCCTGACATATGGAACACATTCGTTCCACTGAATGTGTTCAATTCTCATTGTGTTTTCATACATCAGTTTTACTTTCAATGATCAACTCTTACCTCAATATGTTGCTTTTCGTGTGAACTAAATTGCTTTCAATGATGACTAATTTAATGATTGCTATAATCGACCTGTCAGTGAAAATATAAAACGTATCACTGATTTGTGTTTCAATGATGCATTTCAATGATAGCTATAACTGGCCCCTAAGAAAGTATTAGGCCATTCCCACTGTTTAGGGGTGTTTTCGTTAAAACTCTAAATCCGCACTAAAGTTCCAAAGATTACTAACTATCGGTTGCAGTTTTGAAGTAAGAAGATGAACATTTTGTGTATGAAGTCCTTGGATATTGCATATAATACACTGTTCAACGCGAACTGCAGAGTGATTGCTGCGAACTGTCAAAGTCGCGTTCCACATACCATCCACTGTTACTGTTCAATTGTGATATACGTTGTTCGCAACGAATAAAATAAATTTCATGTCAAATTTTCAACTTTCGGCGTAGGACACGCCTCTTTTTATTGCTCTAGCAGTAATTGTATAATGGACACACTCTTAATGTTATTGTATGTTCTCCGGTAAATGTCCCTAATCAGGTGCGTGCGCCAGACGTCAGTTACGAACGACAAGTTGGTTAAGGCCGCATTCGACTTTATCAAGCATATGGCAGGTCTGGGAAGATAAAGGTCTTGTATAGTGCCTCCTTTGTCCTTTGAAAAAGCGTTTAGTCGCTTTGTAAGTCCAACTTATCATTGACAGCCAGGCCCATTTTCCCCGCCCCCATTTCAATACTTTGCGTTTAGCAGGCATGCCGAGTAGTAATATGGCTCTGTATAGTTCGTCCCTATATACACGTTGTCATAATGCGACTTTAAATTCGATAAAAAAATGGTGAGTATCGATCTGGAGTTCCCGAGTCTTTTCTAAAATCTGTCCAAGTGTTAAAATTTGACTGACCGGGCCTGAACCCATGCTGATAGGAGCCAATCAGGGTCCAGAATTCAGACGGACACACAGAATAGACGACAAAATTTTATTCGCGATATTTAGGAGACAAATATGCCTTTGATTCAGTTGGCACAGTACGGAAAAGCTTCTTTCTTATGGATAGGGCACACTAAGCTGATTTCCAGATGCTTTGAAGAGTTTAGCCGGAATAACATCCGCTCCAGCAGCCTTGTTGGACTTAAGTTGAGATATTACTACCCAAAATTTTTCCTTTTCAAAGATTTGTTCATCATCGCCCAAATCGAATGGATCATTCTGCCTGACTGCGGCAAGTTCTTTTCCCTTTAACAGTCTGCAAAAATGTTTTTCCTAATTCTCACTACCGACTGCGCATCTACTACGACGTTCTTACAATTGTCTTTTCCCTTCCCACATTGTCTCTACCCTTTTATAGACTTTTTGGCCGTCTGTGCCAGCCTTAACTGATCATCGAACCAGGTGCTTCATAGTCGTCGCCTAATGAAACCCCCAAAACTTCAGTAGCAGTATTTTTGATGGTCAATTCGCAATGTTGCCACTGGTGCTCTAGGTTTGGTGCAGGTGACAGACTAGAAAAGAGATAAGAGGAGACACGGTTGACAAAGGTTCGGGCAGTCCTTTACACATTAAATTTTTTCTAAAGTTTGTTTTAAATTAAGGCCACAAAGAATAAATAAAACAAAATTTGCAAAGGTGTTAATTAAAAACCTACTTATATTTTGGAAAATGCATACAAATTGACTACATAATCATTGTCAAACATTTATTTCTTATGAAAAAAACTGTTGAAGGTCTTAATTATTTATGACACACCCACTTGGAGCACTTATTTTTGCAACAAATTTATTGCCAAATAGTTTGTCACAAACGAACTTAGTATGTTGGAATATGGTATCCAAAAATTCGATTCAAATTAAATGCAGCTTTCGCTTATGTTTTTTTTTAAATAAACATCTATTACTGCAGTAACAGTCACACATTAAACTGTTTAACTTTTATAAAAGCAATATAAAATATAAAAAAGTAATATTATTGTTATTATTTGTATGTAATCTATTGAACCAAAATAACACCCTTTTGACAAGCACAATCACCAAGGGCTTAAGGATAGTCGGCTTAAAGTTAAACGAACTCGATAAAAAAGGAAAAAAAATAATGTTATTTATTTTGTGTCCGATAAGCCAATCATAACACCTCCCATCCTCAAAAAAATGTCCTTTGCTACAATTTAACCAGGATAAATAAATCATCACCACAATTCACACCAAAGAGGAATACAAAATATTATCCAGTTGGAAATCACCTATTTTCTGAGGGAAAAATAAAACTAAATCATTTTATTTTCCTTCCTTTTGGATGGGACAGCAAAAAAAAAAACATCCCAAAAATCCCGAGAGAGATATCAACTTCAACTTCACAGAACAGCAGAGGCTCGGTTTTGTGTAGTGTCCTTAATTTTGTGTGATAATATGGGCCTACCTACCTTATTGTCTTTCTGATCTATGACCTTTATACACTATATCGTCGTCGTCATCATTTAGTATATAGGGGTACTAACACATGTGTGTGAGTCTGAGGCTGATGCTGACTTGGCTTCCATCTTCCATGATGTGTGGCTGCGGCTATGGCCATAATTTTGTGAGAATCATAAAACGACCTCTCATCACGTTACTGTCACAATTTGACATTTTGTTTTTTTTTTTCCTTTATTTTTTATTTGTTTTCTGTTTGATGACATCAAACTTTGCGTATTAAGGCAGATGCAGATAATTTGACAACAAAAAGCCATTTGACGCGACATATTGTTGTGAATTTGTTTGACTTATCGCATTTCTGATGATAAAAGGGAAGGCGTTAAACAAAACAACCATCCGTGTCGTGTCGTGTAGGTCAACTTGGGAAGCAATTAAATATTCAACTTAATAGCCTGATTTTGTTCATAATACGAATGTTTTTTATAGTTTGAGACCTCACTGGGAGATTAATATATCCTTGTCAACGAACATTTTTATAAAAATAAATATAGATTATAAGAGCGAGACAAGGAATTCCACAGACAAGAAGTCCACAATGAACTTTTAACATATGTACTTGGATGGGTTATATAAGTCCACAAATCTACATCTTCTTTTATAATACCGGTGGGCCAGAAGAAATCACCCTATTGTAAGATGATCTTATTTTTGCAAATATCCCAATGTCAAATCTGTTTTTACATTTGTGGACTAGACAGGCCAAAAGAAATCACCCTATTGGAAGATGCTCTTATTTTTGCAAATTGCCGCCAATGTCAAATCTGTTTTTACATTTGTGGACTAGACAGATGCAGAATACAAGTAAACAATCCATGGAGCGATACATGAACCGACATGATCCAATATTCTGAAGGCGGCGTTACCGAGTCGCCTAATCTCTCGTTTTGGCGAATTGCACTGGCCCGCAAGATTGCCCGATTTAATCGTTTCAAAATTTCTTACTTGCGATATAGGTACTATAAGTAAATTCGTAAAAAAATAAAAATTTAATAATCAAACATGACATTACGATGATCAAGAAGTCGAAAAGAGTGGGTCCGACAATTCTGTCTGTCTGTCTGTCTGAGAGGGGTTTTTGGAATTAGCATTCTAGCTCTAAAACTAACTAACTGCCATACGATTTTTGGGGCAAAATTGATTTTTCTTTGCAAATTGTATGTTTTGGTTGGAATAGACTTTTCAGGAAGTCTTATAACGGTACCTCCCATTGCATCGGTTTTTTGAAATCCGATTTGCTCGTAAGCCACTTGACGGATTTCAATGAAATTTTTAATGTAGAAGCCCTTTTATGAAAGAAATAATATAAATTCTTAAATTTTCAAAAAAAGTTTTTTTGAGTTTTTTTAAAAAGTTTCAAATTTTTTTTTTAATTTTAGTTCTTTTCAAAAACGGTTTCATCTATATTTTTTTATTAATTTTATTTTTCTGATAAAAACTACAAAGTGCTAGAAGTTGGCATACTCAAAAAAAATTTAGAATATATTTTCGAAAAGTTTTTCAAAAAAAAAAAATGTTTTTTTGAAAAAACTGGTCGACCAATTTTGAAAAAAAATTTCCTTAAAATTCAAAAAAGTAAAAGAAATCTGATGGTTTACTTCATTTTCCCCAAAAAAATTTTTAAAATATTGATTTTTTAGTGATTAATAAAATTTCATATAATTTTTTCTATGCTTTTTTTCCAAAATCTCAATTGCTGAATGGGCTTACCTTACTTCTGCCATTAAATCAACCAAAATTTTATAAAATAAGTTTACAGAAGGTTACGTGAGCATGAGTCTGCTAGTTTGTGATAACGCAAAAAATCAAAAGAAGCATTAGCTTTGTTTGTTGAGCCCTGAAGTCACCCTGGGGTCGCCCTGGGGTCGCCACAGCGCGTTTTTTGAATTACCTCAACTCGCCCTCAATACAAAATTCTCTGTTTTTGAAACCTGGGGTCGCCCTGAAGTCACCCTGAAGTCGATCTTGCTATTTAGCTGGGGCGAGTTGAGGTAACGAATCAGCTGTTGAAGTGACTTTTGCTGTCAAGCATTTCTTGTGTATTTTTCTTCTGTATTTGATTTTTCATGTCTTTTTTTCGATAAAACTAAATGAAATGCAAGTGAATGCATTTATTTTGATGAAAGTAAATACAAATCGAACAAATAAAGCAAACTGAAAACTTTTGGTTTTGTGCGTTGTGAAAAATATACAATCAGCAGCCGTCATGCGTTTTTTGAGAACCGAAAAACCCAGGTTTTTTTGACAACTCTTGGAGTTGTCAAGAAACCCCAGGGCGACCCTGGGTAAAGTTCAACAAACAAAGCTATTAATCGTTTCGAAATTCAATTTTCTAGCTTTTGAGATTTTCTACACAGAAATGTGTTTTTCATTTTATCAACAAAATATGCAAAATTCTCCACATTTTGTGTTAATTCTTCAAAAGGTATTTAGTACCCACTGAATGGGTACCCAGTTGCAGGTGGACTTATTTCCCTGTTCAAATCATCTTTGAAACGCTTGTTCGACTGCTAAGCGATTCATTATCGTAAATGCCAAACGTTCAAAAAACATTATGACACTTCAGATGACAGCTGAGTTTGACAGAGGTGTACCAACTTGAAACCACAAAATGAATGGCCCTGTATTATCAAAGTAATTTGTCACGGTTCATTGGTATTTAAATCAAGTTACTGGTGAATGTGGATGATGTGGTCCTATTGGCAGAATCCACTGAGTACCTTCAGTTAAGAATGGACTTACTGCGTGGCTATCGAATTCAGAGAAGATGGGAGGAGCACAAATTGCATAGTGGCAAATGGGAGCAGTTCAAATTTCAAATCGGATCTGTTTTCTTCTTCCAAAACTGCGATTGGGACATTTCGGGATGAAGGTTGTGGAAACAAAGATACCTATCCGTTCCAGTTCTAAGAATTAAGTTTTTATATCGAAATCGAAAGCAATTATACTTTATTGAGCTCAATTTTGAGGTTAACGAAGACCGATTACCACAGGAAACATCAACTTCATCATCTTACTCTCCTTGAATCTACACTTAACTACACGTTGCTGATAAAAGAATCCCGTTAGAAGATCCATTTATTGGCAATTTTGTGTTGAACAAAGTTGGGAACCTGCTTACGCGAAATTTTATCAAAATCCATCAATCGGAATGACTCATCATTAGCAATAATGATTCCCAAGAACCGAAGTGAAAAACAGAATTGCCAGGCCTTAAAAAAAACTTTCAATAAAAAAATATCACGTAGGTACTCTTGCAAAATTCGTCTTTTGTAGAAATGAAAATTAAAGATTCCAATTCCAAAGCTATTGATTTGGAATAGATTCCCTTTCACAAATATTCGAAACTAAGCAATGACTGTGCATATCCCGGAGGTGATGTTCTGGGCTCAAATATTAATGACATTACCCAATAAGCACCGTCATCGTCACCACATAGGTACCTATCATCATCATTGTCATTGTCGCTCGCTCATTCAGAAGCAAACCCAACAACAACGCAGCAACAGAAGCACTGCAATTGCCGAGGATGACATCGCCTTCAAATTCAAAATGAAACACTTCTTTGTCAACACATGAACCGAACCAGGACACTATATATGAGTTGAGTAGATACTAGTACATAGACATATATGTACATTCAAGCAAGCAGATGTGATTTGCTTTGGCCCATCAGGTTTCACTGTTTTGTCCACTCAAGCATCACCTGTCTGAGAGTGTTTGTGTCGCAAATGTATTGAAGGAGCCTTGTGAAAGTCACGTCGTTAGAAGGGTATTCTCTGATCTCTGATGTTGACTAAATGTGAAAATCTATGCAATTACCACCTACACTGCACAGAGAGGGTGGAGGCAGAGGAGGTAAAAAGTGGTTTCAGAAAGAGGAACACAGTGACAACCAGACGATGTTAAAATTGGAAGGACATCACAACATTATGTATATATAAAAAAAGAGTTAAGTAATGGAAGCTTGTAGGACAACTTTTATTACCAATCATCATTCGTTGACGTTGTCAAGCTATCGAATCTCTAAATGTATCTGAAAACAAAATGAATAAATAGTATCTTAGTTAGTTAGTCAGTTAGTTATTGCTTCATTCGAAAACCCCTGTCGAAAGTACAGTCATTTGGAATTTTGGACTTTCGAAACTATGTTCAAAAGTATTTTGCTCCCACAGACAAATTGCAGATTGTCCTGTGGGGAAAGCTTGTTATACAAAAGTTAAAGTTGGTAGATATGTATTTCATATGGAATAGGTACATATCTTCTCTCTATTACCGAATGATGGTGCAAATTGTAGCAAAGTAAGTAGTTTTGTTTGTACACTCCATTTGCTGGTTCAAAATTTAATTGCTACTCCAACAGCTGGAATCATCGTCGTTCGTCGACTAAAAGGACAGGAGCAAAAACTGATGTACATTTTACTGTCGGGAAAGGAATGTGTTAAGTGTTTACTTTGCTGACCCACGAATATACATACAAAAGACGAAAAGGGTTCTCTCACAGTGTAAAGTAAATATGCAAAAGGGGCAATTATACATTCGCCTAATCTTATCCACTCAAAAGGATCTTTCTTTCGTGTGATCTCTTTTAGGTGCTAAAACGAAATGATGCATATCAGATTAAATTAATTCGTTTTTTAATGTACGTCGGAATCTCTGCGCATTTCTGACACATCTTCGGCAACGACAAAGAACATGAGTTATGGCAGAATTCGTGAATCACTTAGACTTACACTTGTGATACTCCTTTGTGACTAGGCTGAGGTAAGCTCGTCGATGTCCAGAGTTGTACCCAAAAGAAAGCGACAGCTCAGGGTTGAAGAGTCTTGAACTCCGAAATAACAATATTTTTTATTTATCGAAAAATTTCTGATAAGTTACTTCATATATACTCAATGATAAACTTACAACAACAAAAAAAGATAACAATTCAAGTCATATAATATCTTCTGAGAAACAGTCTACGATAATAACCGGTTCCTTAAAACTAGGTCTGTAAAGTCGCCTCCACCCTCCACGACAATAAACGGGTGGCCTAATGCCGCAACTCTGGCTATGCAATTCCAGAAGACAAAACGGTTGAGCAGGGCTAGATCTGTGGCACCCTTAAGAAGAAGAGTGTCCACGAAAATAAACGTGTAGTTCCAAACTCGGGCTGTGGTGAAGCTTACAGGAGCACCAAACCCACGACATTAATCGTTGGTCTGTAGAGATTCCTCTGAAAAGGAAACGCTCCACGACAGTAAACGGTTTGGCCTAATGCCGGTCAGCTATCTACTGCGTCCAACAGCGATGTGGAAGGCTGACAAAAAAAAAAAACTTGGTGAGGTTTCTGCTGGTATTCCCCGCAGCATATCTTCGTGAGATCTCTTTGCAATATAATCTTCTTCCAATGGTAGGGAGGTCGACGTCGAATCTGATTTTCCATACAAATTGTACTTCTACTTATGGAATATCTCTGCAAAAAGAAAATGTGAATTATAACACAAAAAGTTAATTGTAAATGTGTAATTCTTCTTGTATGATGAATGTTTTTTTCCTGTTCTTCTGGTATAGGCGTTTGGAAATAGATGATGGTCCTATTTTGCGGTGCTAGGAGGAGGGATAATCGGATTCCCCTTCGATGGTGATTTTGATTCCATTTTGTAGTGCGCATATAATTGTAGGAAATCATCGTGGTGATCGGTGGCGGTGGAAAGGAAACGTGTAACTTCGTTACACACTTAGGTTTCATTTCGTTTACTGCATTTTTTTCAGTCTTAGCCTGTTTTCGTGGTATTATGGATGCTGCATTCCTGAGAGGATAAAGTCTATACTTGAGTCTACACTCAATAAGCACTAAGTGGGATTACGAAGTGGTTGATCATAAATGTCGATCACATCAACACCTTGCGAATAATCTTTGAATTGAACAAACATCGGAGTATCAAACGTCACTCTACCTCATGGTCATAGATTTCAAAAAGGACTTTGATGGCGTTACCATATCAAACAACAAACTGTGATCTGTGGCCAAGCAAAAGTGGATGTAGACTTTACTCAGAGAATTTTGCGCTGGAATTGGCCCAAATACGAGTTAGAAGAGGAAAGAAAACACGGAAGTCAATTGTTACGAGGGAAGACGAGTCCCAGATTTTGGAGAAAGTATCGTACAAATGATAGAGGGAGATGGAAGGATATTGTTGCCGGCCTACTCTTTAGGACGGTTTACAGTGTTGCCATATACAGCAGCTTTTGGAAACTAATTGGGAGAGAAAATATTGTCTAAATCTAAATCTATATGAGAAATCTTAGTAAGTTGGCAGGTGCCAGTTTGAACCTGGCTGAAACTAAATAGAAAAAAGCCTTGAAATATTTCTTAAAAAGAATGTAAAAGAAAAATACCAACAAAGTCAATCGAAATTGCTAAAGTCAATTCTGAGAAATTTGGTCAAAACTTAAAGGTGTTGGCTAAAACTGGAAAACCCGACATACGGGAACTACTATCAGAAACCTTTACATAATATTTAAAATGTATCATCGTAATGTTCCATTAAAACCCCTCTTTTTTTTCCTCAATAGAATACGTACTCTAGAGGGCAAGTAAAAATGAGCTCTGTTTTCACGGAAAGTTTATTTCAGGTGTGTAGCGCTCTATTCTCTCGTTGTCAACTTAATCTTCATCTGTCTGTAACTCACATGCCAAATCACAACGACATATCAATTTGCAAAAGCTACGGCGGCGTTCACATTATGACATTATTTTTGCGCCACCTCGACAAACAACGCATTTAAAGTTGCGTTCTTTATACAATTTCAAAATGTATTTTTAAGATTCAGTTCTAAATTACTACTAAGAGAGATGAATTTATTTTTACAAACATTTCAAGAATCTTTAAAATTTAATATTTTAATCAGTTTAATTATATAATTTGAAGATCAAGCCTATTCATCCAAGAGGATAATTGAGTAATCGAAATCGTGCTCAGGTCGATTGCATGATCTCAGTAATTTTTTCATTTAAACTGAATACGTTGAAAAATAGACAATAAAAGCTGGCTAACATTGCGGACATGGTGACAGTTAGCATTTCGTAAAGCTTGCCAATATTCCGATGGAAAATAATAAAAACTCTAGTTAACTGACAAGTTAGACTGACTGTGTGCAACTTCTTCGATTTGTCATCACTCTTAAAATCATCTTAAGTATTATCAACAATGGACTCTCTTCTTGTTTCAATTCTGTGGTTCTGTCTTTTGTCGCAAATCTTAATTTTTGTCCTAAGTCAGCCGTCTACATTGGTGATTTTTCCTCTCAATTTTGTTTATTTATTTGTGTCAAACAAAAGTCTCCACTTTTCCTCCAGGAAGTGACAGTTTCATCAATAGACGTTAATGATTCATTTTCATTGGATTCACTAAAGAAATCTTCGGAGAGAATTTTACGAAGACGTTTTGCTTCGGAAGAGGACGAGAATTCTGGAGATAGAGGCCCTATTGAAGATATTGCGACATTAAAACAAATTGTGGATTTTATTCGAAGTGTTGGAAAGAGATTGATTCCTCTTGTAATGCAGGGTGCATCTGGTGGGATTTAATAACTTTTATTTTGAGATCTTGAAAATAATTATTATTTTGTTTTTTTTTTTTTTTTAATCGTATCTAGTACTGAACAATGTTCTTTCAAACTAATGTGGCATAATATGGAAGATGACAAAATGTCATAATAAATTGATTTCGCATATTTATTTTAATAAAATTTAAAAATAAAAAATCGTATGGGAGGGGGGGGGTCTATTCTCCCCCGTTTAGCCGGGAGGGGCAATTTTCTGAAAAATTGACTTATTTTGTAAAAAAAAATATTAAAAATCAACGGCTTCGTTTACAACACCGTGTTATATCTTTTTGGAAAGCCAAAAACTTTTTCTTTCATTTTCTTTTCAAATTAAATTGTTTTAACGAATAGTTTAAAAAATATAAATTTTCAAACTCAAAATTTTGAAAAAAAATTTGAAAAAAGAATTTTAAAACTAATTTTTTTCAAAATTTTACGTAATTAAGTATAATTTTTGTTCTCAGAATTCATTGCTCCTATTAATCTTTAATCCAACACTGAAAACCGTATGGCTCTACGACTTTTTGTTGCCAAGGTATTCAAAAATAACCGAACCTACTTCTTCACAAAAAAAAAAGAAGTGCACTTTTTCTACAGGTTCTCTTTTTCTACTGAAAATAGTTCTGAAATTTACACTACTGCACTACAATATCGTAAACGCTACTTGCGTATGGTTGCTCAACTAGAGCGTGGTGCTCCTTGGCCTTGCTTAGTATGCCCCTCCAGCCGGCTCGATCTTCCCTCTGGTTTGGCGTTGAAGACTTTACGAGCTGGAGCGTTGATGTCCATTTGCTCTACATGATCCAGCCAACTTAGTAGTTGCATTTTTCTGGCTAGGCTTATGCGGCTGTACAGCTCATCGTTGTACGTTCTCCGGGAAATATTTGGCTCTCTGTTAACGCATACAGGACCATAATATCGAGTGCAGAATTTTCCTCTAGAATACCCCAAGTGACTTTTCATCCGATTAGGAGAGTGCCCATGCTTCTACAACAAATAGCAGACAAATGATGATGAGTGCTCTGTTCAACGTCTCTGGTTTTTCTCGCTTTATTCCTCAAATGCTTATCCAGCCCATAAGGAACAGCGATAAGCAGGAGTTAGTCTTCGTTTGATTTCAGCGCTGATGTTATTGCTTGTGTCTACAGCAGTGCCCAGGTGGTCACGTTCTGAGCAAGTCGGTGATGGTGGCGGATAGGACTTTTGTTAGACAAAACACAAAACATATACTTCGTGTTGTCCCCATTTATTTTCTTTGCTCTTCTTATCCGGTCAATGTCCTCCGCGAACCCAAGTGTCGATTAATTGAAGATAGTTTTTCTAGCACAATGTTAAAACAGCTGCATGACAGTGCGTCACCTCATCTAAGCCCTCTGGTGGTCTCAAATGTTTCAGTAGAGCCCTTTACAACTCTGATGGAACAGCGAGCATTCTCCAACGTCATCCTGATAAGGCGTATCAGCTTAGCAGGGATTTTAAAGTTGGACATGGAATGATATTGTTCAACTCTATTAACGCGCTGTCGTAGGCTGCTTTTAAAGCGATGAACAGGTGGTGAGTGTTGATGTTTTATTCTTGGGTTTTCTCCAGGATCTGGCGTAATTCGGTCGGTCATAGATTTTTCAGTTTTGAAGCCGCATTGGTAAGGACCTATTAGATCATCAGCAAACGCCTTGAGACGTTCACACGAAGCGATGAACAGGATCTTATGCACGATGCTTAAATTACTTATGCCTCAATAGTTGGCTCAGAGAAAGGTGTCTTTTTTTGTGTGGATCGCGCAGATGGTAGAAAGATTCCAGTCATCAGACTTACTTTCCTGACAAAATATTTTTCAAATAAGTTATCCGGTCTCGAAGTTTGGCAACAACTAGTCAGTTTTCCGAGTCGATGTTGGCCTTTCTGAAAGTACAGGGGCCGTGGTCTTCATTTTTGGTTTGTTTATACGAGGTATATCTAGTTTTTTGTGATCACAACGTCGTTTCCCTTTACATGACTGGGTTGGGAGGCCTGTGCATATGACGTTGTGGGGTTGGATTAACAGAGCGGAACAAGCAAAAGTGCTTAGCTCCTAGTTTCTAAGAAGGTATCTCATCTTCTCCAATGGTCCAAAGAAAAAAGTGGAGTTTTAGGGTCTAGAACCAAAGTCTTAATGCCGTTGGAAGAATACTCAAGCATCTTACCAGCGGAAGTCACAGAAATAGGAACCCGTCCCTAATAGCAAAAATGTCAATCATGTCAGATAACACTTTAAGCTTTGAACTCCTTGATATCAGTGCAAAATTTGTATGAGACTGCAAGCAAAATACAGTCACCCTTCACTGCCACGCCATGTTGGTGTTGAAGTCAATAAAGGGGCTGGCTGTCTTCTGGAAATAGGGGCAGAACACCAATTATTGGACTTTAACCTTACTGCGGTTTTGGAGAAGACAAGAATAGAAATGAAATCAGCATAAACGAGGTAAATAAAAATCCAATTACTATAAAAAAAAACTTCCCCAAACCCAGACAAGCAAAAAAGTTACTAGGAAAATACAACCAAGTACGGTTTAAGTAAGGACTGCATTAGCTTAGTTGAAAAAACCGTGGAATTATAACGGGATTCCTCAATGGGCACTGTAAACTAAAAAGACGCTTCAATATATTAAGGCTAGGAAGCATGGCAACACATAGATTTTGCGAAGAAACACAGAATTGGTTATAAAACATATGCGATACACTAATGCACAAAAGACTGAAACACCTAGGCTGTTTCCAGATAGAGAAGGGCATGTTACCTTCCTTAACCCGACAGTGGTGACCCACCTGTCTTTGGGATCGGGTTTCAATGTTGTTTATACGGGCCCCTTATTTACGTCACCACTGGCGGGTTAAAAATACCTCAAATAATAATGTTTCTAAAAGAGGCTAAATCGGAGAAAATGCTGCTGTTCTCAGTAAGATGGTTGGCTGAAGAGTGACTATAGGACTATCTTACACGAAGTTTCTTAAAATATATTCCAAGATAAGATCGTGAGGTTCTTCCTGTGGGGACGGAATTCACCTGGTTTTAAGTTTTTAACAAAATATTCCTATTTCCGGGTTGTTCGCAAATTATTCAAAAACCATTGAAAGAACGATCTGAACCAATTTCAAGATGTGTACCGCATATCTAATCCAAAATGTCAAGGTCTTATCTTGCTTTTGTCATCTTAAAGCATACAAAACTTCAACATCATCCCAGAACGCTCCCCATTCAGACACATTTGGAAGACAGGCCGACGTTTTCTAAAGGTCAAACCAGTTAGCCTCTTAAGGAGATCACTTGTGTAAAGCAGACTTTTGATCCCATTCGGGGTCATTAAATCTTATACTGAAAACTAAACAAAATAACCTAGAATTACATTCCTTAAGGTAGAACAAGGGTCTGCAAATAATTTTAAACAATAAAAACAAATCGCTTAGATACTTTCCTCGCTCACTTACAAATAAGTAAACAATTACATTAAAATACACATGTTCATATTTACAACATAAAACCCACTTAATGACCAAGGACACATCAACAAAGCACAATCCTCGTTGCTCCTTGCTGCCACTCAATGTTTCAATTTACTTCAATGTTACAGTATTAAAGCACTTCCCGGTATTGTCCCCAATTAGTTTTAAAACTGCACAGCAATTACAGAAACAATTGCTTGGGTTGGTTTTCTGAAATTAGTACGAATTTGAACCTCACAATTGTGTGTTCTACACCAAATGTAATAAAAAAAAATTTAAAAAAAAAATCTAAACCAGTTACCTAATCCACTCTGAACACAGCACAGCGGTGGCTTGTATTATTTCTGGCAACACCCTTATAAATGTAGCATACCACGAGCCACGACCCAAACCTGAACCCAACCCCAACACCATCAATAAAGCTGTTAATTTCCACACATCTACGACGAGCACACACATTCCAGAAAATGACTTTAATTCACGTTCACACAAACACACACATTTTCACTCAAAAAAAGTCAACTGCAAAAGGGCTTCTTGCTTTTTATTCTCTGCCTCCGACTCTCCTCTCGTGACTTCGGTGCCAAGCCGGTAGGTGGTGCTCGGGGTAGAAAGTCAACACATTTTTTGCCAAATCCCCGCGGATACACATTACGGCATTAAAATATTAACTACCCCCTATTATTTTAATGGCACATCCCCACCTGAAAACGTGTGGAGTGGATCCGCTGCAGCGCCGAAAAATGTTGTGCAAAAAAAAAAAAAAACAACAACAAAACTGTAAAAATTACAAGCGGATGCGGATACGAGGCAAACGAGGAATACGACACCCTGTGTGATGTAGACCTACGGCAGCACGTCATGCAGGTAGCCATAGCCACCTCGCTACACATAGCTGCAACAAAAACCGATTTTGAGTGGTTAGTGTTGCAAGTTAATGTGTCGGAGAGCAGCCAGGCAGTGGTTTTTGAAATTTTTTACAAATCACGACGACACATTTTTGAATTTACGGGGAATTTATTCATAAATTTTTCTGTGAAGAAGTGTCGCCAAAGATTGTGTTTAACAAGAAAATCCAAAAACGCACACATTTTTGTTCCTTGCGATTATGGGAACCTATAGGTATGTAGGTACTACAGATAGGTGAAAAAAGGGATGTCGAAAAAAGTGGATCTGCAAATTCCGTCTGTCTATCCGTCTGTACGCACCTCTCCAGCCTGAACGGATGTTCAAATTCGCTTCAAACTTGGTACTCAGTTTTTATTTGCTCGTCTCTCGAAAAGTGTTTTTTGATTTTTATACCCTATTCCGTAGAATGGGTATATTGTATTTGGTGTGGAGTTTGTAACATAGAGAAATAATACCGTTAGTTATAGAAAAGTATATATATTCTGACTCAGAATCAAAAGCCTAGTCGATTAAGCCATGTCCGTCCGTCCGTCCGTATGTATACTCTCTAGAGGTCGCTATTTTTGAGCTAGAAAGCTGAAATTTTGTATATATAATCTTTGGTTCAAGAGTAAGGCTAAGTTCTTGAACCCGCAAAATCCGCCCACAAACACGCCCACCATCGCCAATTTTTGTTGAACAACCTCAATTTGGTAAAATTAAATTATGTTTTTTGTACAGTAACGATAAAAGCATAACGCTAAAATTTTGCACACGTAAGCTTTAGGTAAACTTTCTTCCAATTAAATACAAATATTTCAGTTTGGGCGTGGCTGACGCCCATTTTTCATACAAAACCATCAATATTGTTTTTATAAAATAACAATTGTTATATTAAAGCGAAAAACATTAAATTTTGTGTGTATTACTTGCACATAAGCATCTTGTGTATTAAATCAAAAAAATTGATTTTGGGCGTGTCTGACGCCCACTTTTCACTAGAATTTATAAAAACATTGTTTTTGTAGATAGACGGTATTTATAATGAATCTGTAAGCCAAAATTTTGCGTCTCTTAGTAGAAACTAAAAAGTTTGTGTATGAAAAGAAATTTTTGAATTTTGGGCGTGGCTTACGCCCACTTTTCATGAAAGAACGGAAAACGTAGTCTCAAAAATTTAAAGCACTTCCAATATTCAATTTAAACCTTTTTCCTTCCGTTTGTTATTTGAAAAATATATCTCTACATTTTCTTTTGTACATTTTTTCAATACGCCCACTTTTAAAGGCGTGATTTTGATAAAATACCTTTGTTCAGGTAAGATTGTTTAAAAACTACTCGATTCAGCTGTAGTTTTACACATATGCCTAAATACTGATCAAAGCGCATTTAGTGCTTCAAGTTTTTAAGACACGCCCACTTTTAAGGGGCGTTTCCGTCAAAAGTCGTATAATGCATTAATTTTTTTAACGTTTTTTAACTATCGGTCGCAGTTTTGAAGTAAAAAGATGAACACTTTGATTTATATTCCTTGGTTACGTAGCAGAGTGTTTCCAAGAACTGTTAAAAACACCCATAATCGCTATTTCCATTCAAAATCTAATTTTTAAAAATTTAAGTTTTGTCTTGTTTTGTTCAAATCGATCTGCAAGAATAAAATTGAATGTCACTGAGCTCATACTAATTGCCTTGGCAATAAAAGGCGTTTTTCTTTTTTAGTTCACAGCAGAGCCTGAGTTGTCAAAAAAAAATTAGTGTTTCTTTTTTGCTTCAGAGTGTTCAGAGCTAAAAATTCGTATTTCTTTTTTCCTTCAGAGTGCGTTCAGAGTGCGCTCTACGAGCTCCAAATAAATAGATGGGGCAGACTGAGCAAAAGCTGAACAAAAATATAAACGTCACAAGTGAGACGCTTCCAAACCAATTCAATTGATAAAAAGAACTTTTTAGCGGCGGCTGAAATTAAAAACAATTAAAATGGCCGCCGAAGGTATTTTAAATGTTAAAAAAAAATTGTTTTCAGGTTTTTCAAGTGGCATGAGAAGAGGAAATTAATGGAAAATTAAATTCGTTTCATTAATAGTTTAGAGCGCTCTGAACACAATTTGTTCAGAGGACGTTCAGAGCGAGCTCCATTATACTCGAACTCTGTTCAGAGCTCGTTTCTGAATGAAAAAAGAAAAACGCCTAAAAAGTCTTAACTTTGGTCGTGGCACACGCCTTTTTTTTTACTGTGCCAGCTCTAATTGAAAATCACACCACACAAAATTAATGTTATTGAATTTTTTTCTGTCTGCTTAAGAAGAATTTTGTTCCTGAAACATCGGCTGTTTGCGGGAGCCGAACGCATACACATACAAAAATGTAGGGAATAGGGTATCCAACAGTTCGTTGCAAACGTACTGTAGCTCTCGCTTATGTTTACTATAAGGCTTCAGCGATTTTGATTTAACTTTGTGAGTGACGTTTTGTTTAAATAATCTATCTTTTCGGGAGTTTTTTCAAATCACTTTTTTTCGTAAACCACACAACAGATTTTAATAAAATTTTGCGAAAAGAGAGTTTATATAAAGTATAGACCAAATACGAGTTTAAAAATAAATACTTGGCACAACAGCTCCAAACAGGGCCGGGGCCTGTGATCTACAATCTCAACCATACCTGTGTGTGCGTTTACATTCTGCAGGAATGGAAGGGACGGCTAATAGAGAAGCACTTTCCATGACATAATTCAATCATGGAGGATTTTTCACTTCCTCGCAAGAAGCAGTACCTAGGAAAAGATAAACAAGATTCTTTTTAAAAATGCACAAAATTCAATTTTTTTGCATGTAAAGGGTGTTTAATGTTATGGCCAAGAATTTAGCTTTATTATAAAGATAAGGGTTTGCCATTATGTTTTAAAAATGTATGTTTTAAAAGTGGCCGCGTCGGCTAGCTAGAATAAATTCCTGGACAATTTGCAGACGTTGTTCAGGAGTAAGTCTATTCATTATGAAATGGCAAACCAAAATGAGCATAAATGAAGTGACAGCTGTCAAAAAGACCAACTCCGAAAAAAAGTGTTGCCAGATTGAAAACCACATGTCTAAAAAACCACCCTTTATTAGTAAGAGCAAACATTCCCATTAATATTTATGGAATACACCGTGTCGTTCAAATGATTACCTCAGCTGGCTTCGCACTAGCTCATTCTGTCACTCCAATTTTCCAAGAACTTGGTGATGGTTTCGGATTGTAGCTCACGGATTGCTTGGATGATATTGACCATGTGATTGAATCGTTTCCGTATTGTTGGCATAACACAGGTCCTTCGTGGTTTTTCCAAAGGGATCAAATCGCAGCTCCGAAGCTGCCAACTGACACTCCAAGACGGCTGATAATGATGGTGCGAAAAGATCGATGGTGGCATCTTGTATGAACCAGAGGTCATCCAAATCCACGTCTTCAGTTTCAGTAAAGCATGGATAGCATGGCTCTGTAACACCAAATGTTGACCGAAACGTTTTTTCCAGCCTCATTTTTGAAGAAAAATAGTTCAATGATGCCACCATTCCACAATCCGTACCAAAAAATGCACTGTTTTTTCTTCACTCTATCTACACAGCACTAAATTTGGAAATAATGTTTTCAATATTTCCCAACAGGGTAAAGCAACTAATTTCCTTCCGTGGAGGTATGATACTGAATTTCTGTAGCGATATCGAGCGGGAAACAGCTGTCAGTGTCAAAATAATCTATGATATAAACAGAAACCACTAGATAGCCCAACCTTTATGTAGTTCCTAAGCAATTATCTAGCATAAGAGCAAGTTCGTGCGACTCAGTCATGCATTTTATTTTTTGTAGGACCTCCACCAGCGGGTTAAGACAAGTTGACGCACTCTAATACAGCTGTTTTAACATTGTGCTTGAAAATGTAATGTGGAACACCCGTGCCAGCGTATCGGGCGCCATCTTTAATAAATCGACACAATTACTTGAGTTCGCTGACGACATTGACGTTATGGGAAGAACAAAGTGAGCA
This sequence comes from Platycheirus albimanus, assembly GCA_916050605.2. Classification (NCBI taxonomy): domain Eukaryota; kingdom Metazoa; phylum Arthropoda; class Insecta; order Diptera; family Syrphidae; genus Platycheirus; species Platycheirus albimanus. The sequence continues at coordinate 73,075,867 of OU696696.1, forward strand.
GTATCCGGTGCTATTACTACCATGGAGTCAGCAGCAAGCAATATGGGACTGAAAATAAACGAGGACAAGACGAAGTATTATGCTTTCATCACCAAAAGTCCAATACCACCACCGACTTGGTCAGAACGTGATAATTGATAGTTGTAACTTCGAGGTAGTCAGTGATTTGTCTACCTCGAGCTGGGAGCTGCTGTTAACACAGGCAAATACGGAATAAAGCCTTATCGAGAAGAACCAGAGACATTAAACAGAGCAGTCATACAGCAATGAACTAACTATACGAGCTGTACAGTCTCATAAGCCTAGCTTAAGACTAAGATGGCTGGGCCATGTAGAGTGATTGGACATCAACGTTTCTACTCGTAAAGTCTTCAACGCCAAACCAGAGTGTGTCAGAAGCCAAGGTAGACCTCATCTTCCATAGAGCGACCAGGTAGGGGGAGACCTCCGACAACTTGGAGTGCGAAATTGGAGACAGCGAGCTAGAGATCGAGCTGGCTGGAGGGGTATACTAAACAAGGCCTAGGAGTACACGCTCTATAGTGGCGCCATAAGTATTTCACTTATATTTTTTTTAAGAAAATTGCATTTTTAGTTTTGGACACGTAATAATAGTCTGGTTTTAATTGTTTTACTAAATTGGGCACAAGTTGACATTTAAATAAACTGTTGTTAAACTTAGATTGAGAATGTTGGACGAGAGTAGTTGCATATAAGTAGTCTTAAGCTTTGTCAACGGTATAGACGCAAAGGCCATTTTTTTTGTGAAGCTTGTTTTTGTGGACTTTATTGAAGTAAATTCAATTTAAAAGATTTTGTAACCTTTAGTCCAAATGCGTTTCGCCCAGGTACAACAGTTCGGCTCATCAGTTAGATGCTGTTGTACCCTTCTAAGACGCCTTACTACCTTTGACAATCTTACACAAAATTTGTTTTTGATGAGTAATAATCAAGGGAGTGTCCACCTGTCCATAGAACGCTTCTCCAGAACTCCTTTGGCTTGTGCCAATGTTCTTTTGCAAAGAACAGTATTAAGCTTGTTTGTCTTTCACATATGTATACCCACGTCCTTAGCTTTAAATGTCTTGAATTCTCCTTCCTTTAAACGTCATCGAACTGTGTGCTCACTTATTGGATTCTTAGCCATCAAATTCCATTGATCAGCTTGTAGCTTCATAAAAATATTTTTTTTAATTCCCGTAGAAAGACTCGGTCTTCAGTGAGCGTTGTTTTGCGCTTAGCACCTGATTTCGTTAATTTGTTTCGTTTTCACGTGCTCAAAACTGTAAAAACATTAAGACAAGGACTCCGTTAAAAAATACTTATGCCACTCAAAAATTCGTTGTCTGCATGCATTCTTATCAGTAGAAAGAGAATGCGAACGGTAAACAATATAAAATTCGGCATGCATAGAGCTAAAACTAGATAAGCTTCGTTTGCGCATCATTTTCGCACCGTTATTTAACGATACTAAAAAAAAACTACGTTGAATAGTCACTTAACGATTTCGTCAAAATACTTATGCCGACTAGTGTTTATCGGCACCACGGACCAATAACATACAAACCGCCAAACTTACTGTATGGTCTCCCTTTTTGCCTTTTTAAATGGGAGCAGTAAATACCCCACAAAAATAAATGGCACACGCAGGGATGGTTGCCATTTTGTTGGTCTGTGATCGGCACTTACAGCCTAAATGGTTAAAGCGATTTGCTTCAAACCTGGTACACAGTGTCATTGTATATACATGTTTATAGTAATTTTATGGCACATTTTATTTTAGTTCTGAACGTCGTCAATGGCGGCGCTAGTTGTCTTATCTACAACATCAAATGTCTTCTATTGTTGTTTTTGCTTCCCATAGCAGTTTATAGGGGTTTCACACCGAGCTAAAACCCGGTTTTCGCGAAAAAACCCCAAAACCTGAACGAAAATACAAGTTTTACCATACGTTTTTCCTCATCACAAGTTTTATAAAACGACTGGTTTTATATAAAACCTGTCGAAAACTTGTTGGAATACAAAGCAAACACACCTCAGTTTGTTGTGATTCTTTCAGAACACACCTAAGTTTGTTGCGATTCTTTCCAAACACACCTAAAAAGCGCATAAACGTCAAAAAAAAAATCAATCATAGCAACTGAAAATATTTTCATTTCAAAACTTGATAAGTAGTCAGTTGTAAAAATGAAGTGAAATGTCAAACGAATACTTGAAAAGTCCGTTGTGTGAATGATTTTCAGGTTTTCGTAAGCTTTTAGCTGAAAACCGGGTTTTTGGCTCGGTGTGAAAACCCTATTAGACAAAAACCACAAAAATTACTCTCTAATCAAAGCTTGTGAACGTCGTCTATAGATGGCGCACAAAACGTTCCGCTTTTTGGGAATACTATAGATTTTAAATACAATGACAGTGTTTTTACAACGTCCTTCAGAGGAATTTTTTGGAATTGGCACTCTAGTTATAAATTGAATGGCCATATGAATTTTAATGGAAAACTCGTTTGTTTCTTCAACGGCTCCTACGATTCTGATGAAGTTTTGTAAATGGTTTTTTTTTTTCTAAAGTTCATTTTTCGGTTGAAATAGATTTTCGAAAGAAGTCTAACAACGGTAGTTCCTTCCAATATAGAACAGTTTATTCAATTCAGATTATATTGTAAGCCACTTGAAAGATTTTAACAAAATTTTTCAATTTTGTTTGATTTCGGAATATTTTAAAACCGCTTTGATCTTTTTTTTTCAAATTTCTTCTCCTGACAAAGACAACACAGTTCTAGAAATTCAGATACTCAAGAAATATTTGGAACATACATATTTTTAAAAAGTTTTTCAAAAAAATCAAAATAGACACAATTTTTCTGAGCTTTATTTAAAATCTGACAGGTCGTTAATAAACTATATCATTACTAGACAGCTGCGTTCTTTAACTGGTTTGAGACCAATTTCTATGACGTTGTGTACTTGTTAATGAAACAGTTAGGAAGTACAACATAGAGAGTCAAAAGCTCCATTAGACTCTAACTAAGTTTTTCAATCTTCCGGATATACTTTTTTCGATCTACCTCTTTCTTACTTCCTCTGGTACGACAGGTGTTGATGACTTTGCTAGCTGGAGCGTTGATGTCCATTCACTCTACAGGGCTCACGGCTCAGTCATTTCAACCGTTTATTACGGATTCAGGGACTATCACTATACCACTTCCAAACTGACACTGAACACTTTGAAGTTATACCTTTACGTTCTGACCAAGCCGTAGGTTTGATTAGACTTTTGTTGATGAGAGCATTAATACCTTCTTCGTTTTGTCTTTGTAAATATAATCTGTCCCATTCTACTTGCTGCTGACTTTGATCTTCCTATCACGTTATTATCGTCCGCAAATCCACATACTTGGATTGTCTTGATTTGGTAAAAACTAGGAACAATTATAGAAAAGTTTGCACCGAAGGAGCACGCGAGAGTATAGACATGATGCCCAGATCTAAGCATAGACCTTACACCCAGCTCTGACAATGAGCTGGCGGAAATTTATGCAACGGCATCAGCATTCGTCCAGTTCTAGAACCAGGAAATACTAAACCACCATACCTCCAAATATAGAAACCCTAGTATTTAAAGGGGAAATCCTTCACCTGGCAGTCTTGCCTTTACCGAAATAATCTTCCATTGTAATCTTCCTAATCAAAGTTACATTATAAATGTGATCCCTTTTCCCTCAAAACATCTTCTGGTAAGGTTAGCTACTAAGACTTGAGATTATAGTATTTCTTCGTTCGAAAATCCCTCTCCTAAACGTTTTCGAAAACATTTGTGAGATAAATTGTCATTGCTCTCACGTGTGCAAGTAATTTGGAATTTCTTTGTAGATTGCTTTACTTTTCACGCTGCGGCATCAGTCGCGACCAAAAAAAGGTTCCCCCACCTTCCTGTAAACAACCAAAAACCAACCGATTTTTGGCAATGTATTACCCCACGCCCAGCTTCCTATCAAGGTAATCAAATTCGTGCTAAGCCGTATATCATTTTATTCACAATTTTTTTTTTTTTTATCAAAAGTTTTATTTTTTGTATTTCTTTGATTTATGATGGGAGCCACATTGCCTCCGATTCGCATAAAAATTCCCTTTCTTTTTACGTTTCGTTAGCGGCAAATCTTTCAACCCAAAAAAAGAATTTAAGAAAAAGAAAGAATTTTTTTTAGCGAAAAGTAACAGCATCATGGGCATAAAATAAAGGGGAAGGGATTTTCTTTTTAGGTGCGGCAAAATCTTCAAAGCGATGCTCCATAAAAATTTCCTTAAAGAATGATTCCATTCATCCAGATGTCTATTCGCCTGGATGAGTTCATTCATGGCATATATACTTTTCCTCGCTGCATGCAGATGAGAGAATTAAACAACAATCGTTGAAAAGGGATGGTTTAAGGAAATTGAAAGACAAAAAAAAAAAAAAAAAAATACTGAAACTGGTTCGCTTTCATTTGCATGACGACAATACCTTTTTTTTTGGAAAAGGATACCTACTTTTCTTTCAAAGGAACAAAGCTATGATAAGAAAAGTATCCCATTTTCAGAGAAATATTATTGGTTCTTTGAAAGAACGTTATCGGAAATTCGCACCTTTTATGGACTAAATTTGATGAAAAAGAATTCTTTGGAACAAGAACTTAAATGAAAATGGCGTACTTATTGAAAATTTCAGTAAAAAAAAAAAAAAACAAAATGCTGTGAATTAAAGTTGTAAAATCTAATATTTTCAAAAAAAATTTACTTTAACAGTTTCAAATCATTTTGTGGGCGAAGAACTGAAATCGCTGTTACGGGCGATTTTATTGTGTATAATTCTACGAGGCTTCGATTTTCTGCTCAGATAACACCCAAAAGAGGGATGCCGAGACGATGACGAGCCAACACAAATTCCTGATATTGCATGTCATTCCGCAAACATTCTAGGCTTGTTCCTTAACTCTTATTCTGATAATAAATACAATACTGATGCGCAATGGGCTCCAACACACACAAAGATTCGTTCTCAAACGTCTTAGAGAGAACCATATGGCAATACGAGAAATCAAATAATAATATGATTCCTCGACATTGATAAGTTAGCTCAGACCTCTGAGTGTTTGGAAAAGGACCCCAACTTTTTTTTTTTGGAAAAATCATCTTGAACGAATTGCCTTTTTTAATTTTGATAAATGGCTGTGTTAAAATAAGCACAATATTCGTATACAGGATAACACACACCAACTCCCTCGAGACTCATCAGATGAAAATGCATAATTACAAAGTGACCGGGCGGATTTACCGTGGGTTTTCGCCGGGCGTCATTTGGTCCGTAATTTTTCGAAAACGACGTTGGTTATGTGATCACCGTCAACAGCACTACTAAACGATGACAACCAACATCTTTTGTCCCAAATTGAACTTTAATGGATCTAAACGACATGTGGTTCCAGCAGGACGGGGCTACGTGCCACTTAGCGGAAGCTACGATTGACAATCTGCATGATATATTTGAAGTTAAGGTTATCTTTTGCAGAGGTGACTTGAATTGGCTACTAGACTTTTTCTAGGGAGTTTTCCTAAAGTCAGAAGTCTTTGCGAATAAAGCACAATTGATCGGATGGATGTATGCGAAAGAGACATTGAAAATTAGACTAGACGTATCTGTGCAAGAAAGCTGTTGGGTTTTTCAATTGCTCTACCCCATAACTCTACCCGAACTTGAGCAAGGCCTATGTAATGTTTACTTTAAGGGTATCGGTCGATTGTGTTTTATTCGGATATTACTGTGACTACAGGAACCCCTGGATAGTGCTCCCGTTACTTTCAAAAAAGTGCGTACCAATGACGCTAACAAACCGGCCAATAATCCACACAACTCGCTGGATTTTTGAGGATGCGTTGTCACCTTGTGAATTTCGTGTGGGTTGGTGTCTCCTTATATGCGGCAATTTCAGTTGTTAACACTGCCGAAATACTCCTCTTCGTTAAAGATGAATTTTCGTCAATAATAAGGATCCTCTGCCAAATTCTCTGTCTATCGTCATTCTCTTTGCACTTCTCGGTCACTCGGATCTTGTACGGGTGTAGATCTAAGTTCTTGCCCTAACTTCGCCAGTTGTTGTAGTCTGCTAAAGATCGAGCTCTTGTGCACGGTGAGAAATCGACTGCCTCGGGTTCTGCTGTACGTGTTCACGGATCACGATGTTCTCGGCCATCCTGCTTTAACTTGAAATTAGGAATTTGACGTCGCCAAAAATGCCATCAAATTGAAACAACTTCCCCTATATACTAGTTCCACACGAATGCTCATCAGTTCGCTATTGACCCGATTCCGGAAGAAAAAATAAGCAAATATTTGGCATAACAGCTCCAAGCGAGGACGAGCCTTTGACTTACACTCTCAACTATTCCCGTGTAGAGAGAAGCATTGAATGACATGATTTACTCTTGGAGGATTTGTCACTTTCTCGCATGAGGTAGTACCCCGGAAAAGAACTAAGATGGAGTCAGGGATCGAACCCCGAACCTACGGCATGGCAGTCCGACACAATAACCACTACGCCACGGCCGGTGCGGCATACTACCGATTTTGGACGTACTATTAATCATAGAGCCTCGTTCTTTGGCCGCACAACACGAATGTGGCAAGCTTTGCCTTGGGATGATTACTTGGCGTTAGGGAAAAACTTTTTTAGGTTATTTTTTATAAAACAGTGGAACGCCTTTCTGCACGTAAATTTGACATTCTAATGAAACTTACAACATTCATAGTCACTGTAATGTACTGTAATGTACTTTAATGTACTGTAATGTGATGTACTGTAATGTACTGTAATGTACTTTAATGTACTGTAATGTACTGTAATGTAATGCAATGTACTGTAATGTACTGTAATGTACTGTAATGTACTGTAATGTACTGTAATGTACTGTAATGTACTGTAATGTACTGTAATGTACTGTAATGTACTGTAATGTACTGTAATGTACTGTAATGTACTGTAATGTACTGTAATGTACTGTAATGTACTGTAATGTACTGTAATGTACTTTAATGTACTGTAATGTACTGTAATGTACTGTTATGTACTGTAATGTACGTTAAAAGATGAATTTAGCACAATAAAAGTAGTATGCACAATTGACATAAATTATAGTAACCAGCCAATTAAAGTTAGTATAGGCTCCAAGCAGTCGTCCTCCGCACGTCATTGATTTATAATATACTATCAAGCCAAATAGTCGGTTATGCTTAAGTGATCATGTCCAATGAACGCGGGGCATTTCTGTGCACTTCCCTTGTTAAAACCAGCAGAGCTTTATGTGGTCTGGTGTAGAGCAACTTCGATGGCAGCTCCAAGAAGATATGAAGCAGTTATCTTTTTGGATGACACACAGCACCAAACATTTTTAAGGTTGCTGATGGCATAGTCTTTGGACTATACCCTTGCAACCATAAGTAAAGAGTTGTGGTTCAAGGTTTGAAATGGAAAGAGTAATCAAAATAATTTTCACTCAATTTCTTTTTCGACCAAAAGTGAATTTCTGAACAATTTTGTTGACTCAATTTCATAATTCGCATATATACTGATGCCCTGAATCTAGGTCCTAGATGATTAAATGAAGCAGTCAAAATTAAAACCCATCCCACAGCCGTTAAGCAATAAACTTCAAAAAGCATCTAACACTCATTCAAAACGTTCTATTCAAATAATTTCAATCATCAACTTGATGGATGATTTATTAATATGACTTTGCTTTACGTATCAAAATTTTGTTGTTGCCAATTAAACAATAATAATTGTTCCTCAAAAAATGCTTACATCCATTCCATCATCATGATATATTTACCTCGATAACGATGATGATGATGATGTAGTAGGTACACAATTCCGACATTAACATCAGCAAATATAGAGAAGGAAAATCATAACAATGAATACATTTCATGGAAACCAAACATGAGTTTGTAGCTTGTAGGTCGCAGAATGGCATGGAATCCGTTAAAGGATCGATAAAGCAATTTTTCCAGACTTTCGTATAATGTTCAGAACGGAAATTGGTACATACATACATATATACTCTCCTCCACTCCTCCACAACATATATGTAAGATACTCACACTCGAATAATGTGGTTTGGTGAGAAGAGGAAGAGGAGAGCATCAATCAAGTTGTTTAAGGCTAACAAATCCAATACGAAGCATATACCTGGAAGGAGTCGAGTATCGAGTCGAGAGTTATCCCATACCATCTTGGTGGTTGATTTGGTCCTTAAACGGATGAATACAAAGCGATAATGGAGATGGCGACAGTTCAGTTACTTCGTTCCAATAATAAAATTCTAAGGAAAGAAGAGGTGTTTCCTGGCTGGGAGGTTCTCTATTCCGGAAGTTATCCTTGGCAATGTTGGAAAGATTTCAATAAAATTAATAACACACATATTAAAGGACTCGCACATTAGTTAATGTATACCTATGCATGAAAGTTGGAGTTTAAGGTGATGAATTATTGGATCCTTTGATGATTTCATTGTTTTAGCCAATGTCAATTTGAGTGATATAATTTAATTTGAGGAATTTTTAAGTACGATGAAAAGGAAATGGATTAAAACATTTTTTTTTTTAATTTGTTGTTTGCTATACTCTGTCCAACATAAATCGGCAGTACAGGGAATTAAGTGATGGTTGTCTCTCATTCGCACTCTTTTGTTTTACGTAAGGGCTTTTCATAAAAAAAGCTCTTACAGGGTTTCCGTAGTAGGCATTTCAAATTATCTGGGAGAATTATATGTAATTAGGTTAGGTTGGGTTAAGGTGGCCGTCAGGCAATGACTAACTTACTTAGACCAGTTACTAGGTCCATTGTGATACAACTATAAAAGTAAGGCACTACCTCACTAATTTAAAACCCAATTGGAACTTTTAATAAAGCGATTGAGACAGTGTATATCTGTTTGAGTTAGTTCATTGTTATAGTTGAAGAAGAATTCTCCCAAATGTAAATTTCGTCTTTGTGAGAGAGAAGGACATGAACAAAGAAGATGAGTTATAGTTTTATCTTCTTCCTCGTCCTTCTACTGCAGAAGTCGTTCGGGAACACCCCGAGTCTAATAGCATGTCTGCCTATAAGACAGTGTCCAGTTATGACACCGATTAAGGAGCTAAGGTGAGATCTACCAAGAAATAAAAGCATTTGGAACGTTTTGGATCTAGTTTTGGCCAGATCGGTTTTGTCGCCTGACAGGTGGATAAGTTTAACCATCTTAGATTTGTTTTGTTCATGGCATCGTGTTTTAGCATGAGTTTAAATGTAGCGATAGGTAAACCAATATTAATCCCGTTGGGTGAAATTGGTGCAGTAGTTCCGTTTCTGGCGAGTTGATCGGCCTTGCAGTTTTCTGGAATATCTCTATGTCCCGGCACCCAAGAGAGGGGAATGAAACCTCCCCGAATGATTTAAGGGCTGCTTGACTGTCTGAGAAGATGCGGATATGTCGTGGATATTACGTTTTCCTTAAGGCAGGATAGAACCTCCTTTATCGAAAGAATTTCCGCTTGGAACACGCTACAATGGTTAGGGAGTCGGAATGAGAGACTAAGATCTAGTCCTTCTGAGTACACACTGCCCCCAACACCATTTCGGTTTTTGAACCATCAGTGTAGAAATTAATCTAATCATCTCTCGAGAAATTTCTTTCGTCAAAATGAGGCCGTGATGGAATGGAGACTTGGAAGTTGTTTTCAAAAACCAGTTGGGGTACGGTGTAGAATTGTATGTAGGGTTGCCATACTTTTTTAAAAGTGAAATTTTCATTTTCCTTTGTTTTGTATATAAAAAAATAAAAAAAATTATCTTTCTCCACACCACCAATAGGTAAGTTTCACAGCTTCTATTTTGTTTTTTTTAATTTGTATGAATTTGTTTTTGTTGCGTCAACAATTTCTTTTTTACTTGCGATTATGCATTCGTAAAATGCATGCTCCTATGGGAGGTGCCGTTAAAAGACTTTTCCTAAAAAATTTATTCCAACCAAAACATAAAGTTTGCACATAAAACACTATTCAGAAAGTTTTATCAAAATCGTATTAGCCGTTTTTGAGAAAAATCAATTTTTTCCTAAAAATCGTATGGCAGGTACCGTTAGTTTTAGAGCTAGAATGCATATTCCAAAAACCCCTCTGTAGGACGTCATAATAATACTATGTACCAAGTATGAAGCAAATCGGTCCAGCCGATCAGGCTGTAGGTAACTATACAGACAGACAGACACACAGACAGACAGACATAATTGTTGGACCCACTTTTTTCGACTTCTCTATCATCGTAATGTCATGTTTGATTGTTAGATTTTTACTTGCTCTATAGGGCAAGTATTGGTTTCGTGCAGAAAAAAAAAATCGAGGTTTTAATCAAACATGACATTACGATGATAGAGAAGCCCAAAAAAGTGGTTTTCGCCATACCGTCCGTCGGTCTGTCTGTGCGTCTGTGCGGATGTGCGCTTTTTCACGTCATGCTACAGCCTAAGCGGCTAGACGGATTTTTTTCAAACTTGGTATATAGCAGTTTGAAGAAAAACCATTGTCGAAGTTTTTTTTGTTTCGTTTTAGCCCGGCTCAAACTGGTACCTTTCATGTAACGGTTTTTATCATTTTGGATTTTCTAGAAAACAGCTGTAACGATTTTGATTAAACTCAGAATTTAATTTACCTAAGTTATTTCTAACAAAATAGCGTTTTTTGTTTTTGGCTTAAATGGTCGTAACAAAAATCAGGTTTAAACGGCTTTTTTTCAAATGGCCATAAGTTCGCATTGGCTTAATTGAATTGACTCAAACTTCGTCCGGCATCGTTCTTTATAGTATTCTATAGGATGGCTCTATACATTTTTCAGTGAAGCCTTTCTAAACGGTAGCTCCCATACAACGAGCCGTTGAGTTTTAGCCAACTTTTTTAGTTTTTTTCTAATTTGCTCGAAAATGGCTCTAACGATTTTGATTAAACTTTGTGTGTTATATTCTTTTAGTGTTTTTAAGAGAACTGCGTTTTCAGTTTTTGGCTAAAAATGAAAATAACGGAGATCTGCTCTGAACGGATTTTTTCAATTGGCCATAAGTAGTCAACGGTTGCATCGAATTCACTCGAACTTTGTTTTGTATAGTTTCTTTCAGCTTCCTATCAGATGGCATTGATTTTTTTTTCAGTTTCTTTTTTTTAAATGGTGGCTCCTATACAAAGAGCCATTCGATTTTGTCCAATTTTTTCGTTTTTTCTAATTTACTCAAAAAGGCTCCACCGATTTTTATGAAAATTTGTATGTACCTATATAAAGAATATTTCAAAGAAAACTGCATTGTTAGTTTTTGGCTACACATGATAATAGCGGGAATTGGTTTTAACAATTTTAATAATTTGGCCATAAGCGGACATTTATATCATTTATAAAACCCAAAAGATGACATCTAAATTTTAAATATTAAAAGGTTTCTTAACGTCAGCTCCCGTATATCGGGTTTTCCAGTTTTAGCCAAACTTTTTTAGGTTTTACCAAATCTTTCAAAAATGAGTTTTTCTTATTGATCGAAAAGTTTGTTTTCATCGTACTATTGCACCAACAGAGCAAGTACGTGCGACCCAATCGTGCATTTTATTTTTTTACGAATGCATAACTTGCCTTATAGTACCTATAATCGCAAGTAAAATAAAATGCACGACTGGGTCGCACGAACTTGCTCTAATGTATGACAGTGGTCTAGGGGCTTGAGATTTTGATAAAAATAAATTTTTCAAAATTCTTAAATAAATACTTAAACTAATTTGACATGAAAAAAAGTACGCCACTTTATTTCTTGGATAAATTTGAATTTATGAGAATAAATTTATAAAAATCTGTTAAGCGGTTTTTGATAAAAAAAGTTTTTTTTGATAAACTTTTCGAAAAAAAATTTCAAACAAAATTTATAAACGCCAGTTCATTGTATTCAGCAAATACATTTATTTATAATTTTTAGAATAAAATTTAATAAGCAGCTTTCAAAATATTAATTTTTTTAATTTTTTTTTAAATGCTTTTAAAAATACAAAAAAAAACATTTTCCAAAAATATTGGTACGCAATACAAATTAAGCTACCTACACCTATATATGTGTGAAATTTCGAAAGAATTGGTTGAGTCGTTTTCGAGATAGTCGCAAGCAAAAAAAAAAACGGTCCTATGGAAAGTACCGTTCTTAGCCATTTTTTAAGACTTTTTTTCAGCCATATGATTGGTGGTACCTAAAAAGCAACACTGATTTTCTTAAATCAAAATCGTTAGAGTCGTTTTTGAGAAAAGTAAGTTTTTACGTAACGGTTATATGGGAGGTGCCGTTATTTTTAAACTAAAAAAAAATTTCAACTTCCACTCTGTACAATACCTAAAAAACTCTATATACATACCAAGTTTGAAGCAATTCGGCCCACATACAGACGGACAGATTTTTTGGACCATCTTTTTTCGTCTTCGCTATCATCGTAATGTCATGTTTGATTATTATCTCAAAACTTTTTTTTCGACGAATGCATAACTTGCCTTATAGTACCTATAATCGCAAGTAAAAAGGAGATTGTTTGAAAATGTTCACAACTTTTGACGTCCCTTGAGGTCAAATATTTCTAAATTCAAAGTTTGGCATTGGATTGGAAGTGCTGTGGAATTTATTAATTTTTCATTGTTGCTTCAATTCCCATGTGAAAAGCATTCCAAAAAAACTTGGTTGTCTGTAAAGTCGGTTTACGGACGATAACTTTACGTGATAACCAGTAAGCAAAACAGTTCATGTGTAGGTTGTATCTCTCCAACCACCAAATTCCCAACCCACCTACAGCCACCCACCATTTTTTAATTTTGTTCACCCCTTAACCCAAACACCAACCTACCACCCCCACATACAAACACCAACTAACAGCCCACTGTTTTTGAAAATTGTTTCCTCCTCCCCACACAATAAATCCCCCCTTCCTAACCACTAACAATCACCCACCCCAAGTAACAATTTAATTTGTATAAGGTTCTAAGCAAGTTATTTTCATACTGCTATAAAAACAAAAAAAGGCCTTATACAAATCATTTTGGCGCACATTGCGCAAGCTATTTGACTGCTATAAGACTTTTGTTGGCAGGTGTTATAGCATCAAATAGCTTATCATGAAATGCAATTAGCTTTTCTCAGCAAGCCATTTCATGACAGCTATCGCCAATAGCTTGCTTGAGATGTTGTAAAAAAGCCTTATAAGAGCCATTTGATGACAGCTATCGTGCATAGCTTGCTTGAGATGTTATGAAAAGGCCCTATAAAAACCATTCGATGACAGCTTATGCCAATTTCTTGCCGTAAATGTTTACATAAAATTCTTATAAGGGCCATTTTCGCATTGCAGCGAAATACCATTTTCTAGCCTGCGACAGGTGAGGAATATAAGAAAACAATTTATTGTTTTAATACAAAAAAATAAGGCAAAATTAAAAAATTGAATTAATAAAAAAAATATCAATTTTGTATTTATTTCAAGGCATGTATTGTATTTTTATATTTGTATTTTATTTAAATTCCTCCTAAGCCAGCTCCCCCGTTACATTTTCTAGTGTACTCTGTAATAATTGAAATTTTATTTTAATTATAAAAATGAAAAGTTTTTGTTTACCTGGGTTTTGAACTCGAGTCCGTCCTCGTACCATTCCAGCACTCTACCACTGCGCCAATTCACTGTTGATAATTCTTGCATCAAATGTGAACTAGTTAATACTGTCATCAAATGCCTTTTATAGGGCCTTTTTATAACATCTCAGACAAGGTATGTGTGATTTCTGTCATCAAATGACTTTTTTAGGGCCTTTTCATAACATCTCAAGCAAGCTATGCACGATAGCTGTCATCAAATGGCTTTTATAAGGCTTTTTTTTTAACATCTTAGGCAAGCTATGTGCGGTAGCTGTCATCAAATGACTTGTATAGGGCCTTTTCATTACATCCCAAGCAAGCTATGTACGATAGCTGTCATCAAATGGCTTTTATAAGGCTTTTTTTAACATCTTAGGCAAGCTATGTGCATTAGCTGTCATCAAATTGCTTTTATAATGACCTTTGATAACATCAAAAGCAAGCTTTTAACATTTACTGTCATAAATAATAAAAAAAATAGGTTTTGACTGTGTTGACTATCGATTGTTAGTTCCTTTTAGACAATCTTAATTGAAAAGTGCTCAGTTAAAACCCGTACAAATGTGGCTGTGAAAAGGATAAAATATGCATTGCTACAAAGTTTTGAAGATTTTCGATAAAGGATTTAGCCTTTTGGCTACAGTTTGGAATTAATTTAAAAACTTCTCTGTTTTCCAGTAATCAGTACATACATACCATTCTCTCTTTATTTACATAACTGATTACATTTTTAAGAACTAAGACTATCGATAATAGCAATTTAATTTATTTTGTGTAAGGCCTTTAATGGCCAGCCTTACACAAATTGATTGCATTGACTTTTCGTGGAGAGCCTTATAGCAGCTTATATTTTTTAAAATTTCAGTTGACAACTTCAGAAGGCCTTATACAGGCCATATTGTACCTTTATCAGCAAGCCTTGTATAGAACTTTTCAAATTAAATTCTAAAGGGCTTATACTAGCTATTATTTTAATTGTCAGCGTTTGAAATGTGTGCCTTGCGAAAATTTGCCTTATACGAACCGTATGTAAGCTATTACTTGCCAAACTCAAAAAATTGGCCCTTATATAATCTAAATTGTTACTTGGGACCCCACCTACAACCAACCACCCACTATTATTGATAATTAAGACCCCCCGCGCCTACACCAAATTAAACCACCCTCTCCACCTACAACCACCTGCTACTCGACCAGCATTTTTGACAATTATATTATATGACAATTTCTTCGTCGCCCTCATCAAATCAACCCCACCTAAAGTCACCAACCAACCACAAATTATTTTTGAGAATTTTTGCCTTACCACCCACCCCAAATACAACCACCAACCAAACACCCACCACTTTTGACAATTTTGCCTCACCCCCCCCCCCTACCAAATATTCCAACACCAACCAACCATCCCACCTACAACCACCAACCAACCACCCAACACTTAATCACCCTCCATACTCCCCCCTTCACGACCACCGCCAACTGCCCACCCCACCTACAACAGCCAATCAACCACCCACCATTTGTGACAGTTTTTGTTCACCCCTTAACCCAAACACCAACCTACCACCCTCACATACAACCAACAACCCACCATTTTTGAAAATTTGTTCCTCCTCCCCCACACAACAAAACCAGCCCTTCCTAACCAACACCAATCACCCGCCCACTATTTCTGACAATTCCCCCCATGCACCAAATTCAACCACTTACTCCACCTTCAACCACCTGCTACTCACCCACCATTTTTGACAATTCCCCCCCCACTAAAATTACCTTTGACAATTCCCTCCACTACACCCTCCCCCCAAATCCGACCACCCATTACACCTACAACAACTTGCCACTCACCCAACACCGCCAACCACCCATCACACCTACAGCCACCAACCAACCACCAACCATTTTTGACAATTTTTTCCTCAACCCCATCCCAACTCCAAATCCCCCAAATCCAACCACCTACCCCACCTGCCACCAACTTCCACTCACCCACCATTTTTGACAACTTTTTCATCGCACCCCATCAAATCAACAATCGCCACCACCAAAACCGCTAACCAACCACCCACCATATTTGCCAATTCACATCCCCTCCCACAATCATACCAAATTCCCCCAACACCAAACACCTATCCCACCTACAGCCACCAAGGAACCACCCATTCGTTTTGACAATTTTTGTCTCACCACCCAAACGAGCTACAACCACCCACCATTTTTGACAATTTTTCCTCTTCCCGACGCTACCAATACAACCCCCCCCCACCCACACCCCCGCCTGCCCCACACACACTCCCACCACAACCAACCAACCACCCAACACCCTCCACTCCCACTTTAACGACTTTCTAGGCTATCAAAGCAGCTAGGTAACGTCAGTGTGACTGTGACTGGACATTTTTCTGTGCGTGCTGCCCATATATTCCAAACCGATTTATTAGACGTTATCACGTCAAAAAAGATATAGAAAAGTTCAATACAAAAAGTACTAGATCATGATTAGCATTTCATTCTTTTATTTGCTTAAAGACGTTCCACATGCAAATGTAAGCCTCCTTTAACACCAAGGAACTTCTTGTCAGGATCGATTTCCACACGCGTAGGAGTGTCATTACATCGCTGAAATCTGTAATTCCTTATCAATAAAATAAGTGGAACATACACTTGCATCTTTGCATATCTCGAACTGACGCAATGCCTTGGACCCTGTCCAAATGGCAACCATGCTGTAGTGTGACGCTTTTCAATCTCTTCCTTTCTAAATCGTTCAGGATCAAACTTTTCTGGTTCAGGAAAGATCTCTGGATCGTTTTGAATGGCTTGAATTGGAATTAAAACCATGCAACCTTTCGGAATTATGTGCTTTGAATGTGGACTCCGATAATCGTCTTTAGCTAATCGCATCAGATGAGGGACGATAGGATATTTTCGTAATACTTCTATGAATGTGTAAAAAAAAAAATTGTCTTAAAGTTTAATCCAAAAATCATAAAAATAAAACTTACCTTTGGCAACTTTTTTAAAGTAAGACATTTCCATCACGCATTCAAATGTTAACTTCTCATCGTACTTTCCCATAACGGTAATAATTTCAGACCTTAGGGTATCTTGAACGTCCTGATTTAACGCCAGTTCATACAATGCCAATTCAATCATTGCCGTACAATTCTCGAAACCAGCAAAAAAGTACGCAAACGCTTGTCCTGTAATCTCGTCGAGATTGATGTCCCCTTGTCCATTCTTCAACTCAAGCATAAAACTCAAAAAGTCATTACTTCTTCCAGAACCGGAACTCTTCTCTCGGTAAGCACTGGTTTCGCGAACAATACGAACAAAAAACTCTTGAACGTTTTTGTGAAATTGCCGCATACGGAGTTTTTGAGCCAACTTCGGGAAGCTTATAATAAATCCATTGACTATTTTTGAATGACATTTCAATCGAAACACCGACTTGACCAGATTGTAAAATTCTGAACTACCGTCATTGAGGCTGTTGCATTCGATCCCGAAGATACAAATTCCATTTACATCAGTAACGTACCGAGCTATGACATCGTTCACATTAAATGTTGAAAGTTTTGAAGCTACTACATCAAATGTTTTCAAAAACTTCTCTCCAACCGAAAGGACAACGGGAAACATATCCCTTAATTTGTTTCCAGAAAACGACGGAGAAAGCTGACCTCGCAAGTGTTTCCATTTTTGTTCATCAAAGCGAAATAAATGTCCGGTGAGTGGATCATCTCGTTCATTGTGAAATAATCCACGCTCGGTAAAATTGTGAAAATCCTTAATCAAGACATCCTTTATCAAATCTAGATCAAAAAGGACTACAGCTGGATGGAGGTTGGCCAAAAACCCACCAAATGCTCCTGATTTTTTGAATTTGCAATAGTTTTGTGCAATATTTTCGCTAATATGACAGTTTCCTGTTAAATTTCCCCCAGGAAAGCTCGGTTGGTCGTGGGGAAGTCCGTGACGTTTCCAATATGAAAGGCGTCTTCTGACGAATAGAATTGCCAGGGATAACAAGGCTATCAAAAAGTAAATTACTAAAATCCACAAACTCATGATGTGATCAATTTGAATATCTAGAATAAACTAAAGAAGAGTAACAGGGTTAACATTTGATTTTATAGGAAGATAGTCATAGTTTTTCGGCTGATGGCTTATCAAGTTATCATTATTGTTCTTATCATTTTAATTAGAATTTAATTAAGCTTGTTTTCTTCTCAAATGGTTTTTCATTTTATCGATTAAATCTGTTTCAGAGGTGGATTATGATATTTGAGGGAAAATGTACTTTTATAATGCCCCACGATGGGCGCCATTTGTGGAAGAGCAAATTGAACATATTTTCAGGCTAGTAAAGAAGCACGAAAGCATACTTGCTGTTGAACGGCTATGCTTGACAGATTATTTCACATCGCCGTTAAGATCGAAATGAAAATAGGAGAATTCACGTGGCATTTAAAAAAAAAATGAGGATTACTTTACTCGGTACTCCCACTATTATGCTTGGTACTGATCAGAAAAGCTGGGGTTACTGATTTGATTTACTTTAAATTGACTTAATTTGGAAGATGCATTTTTGCCATTTTTTTGGTATATAATTTTTGGCATATTGTCATCACGGGTGGCTTGGATGTAGTCCAATCTTAGGGTTGAATTTTCGATCAGTCTTTACATTATTTGGGATCGTAAATCTTTGGCTTTTATTGGTGTAGACTAGTGACTTCACATATTTCCACCAGAAACTTGTATAACGGTGTTGAATCACACGATCTTGAGGTTGCCTAATTATAGGTCCAAAGTCCGAAATTATGCGCTCAACAAATTATTGCGCCGTCTTGTTGAAACCACAGCTCCTCCGCATCAAGGTGATTCAATTCAGGAATGAAAAAGTTGTTGATCATGGGTCTATTAAGGTCGTCATTGGCTGAAACACTCTGGCTGGCATCGTTTTTAAAGAAGTAAGGACAAGTGATGCCACTAACGCATAAAGCACACCAAATTGTCAGTTTTACTGGATGTAACGGTGGTGCCTGAACAATGGCTACACTCCAAATGCTGCATAGTTTTGCTTATTGACATAGCCATTCAACCGAAAATGTGCTTTATCGCTGAACAAAATGTTCCTGCGAAAATCGGGGTCAACAGCAATTTTGTTTTGAGCCCATTCGCACAGTTGTCATGCGTTGTTCAGGCGTCAGTCGATTCATGATGAAATGACAATCAAAACTACAGATAAATCGCATGGCAGATGACCAGAAAAACCGGGACGATCGTGTGGAATTTCACGAAGTTTACAATATACATAAGTGGATATATATAAGGATTACAGTTACAGCTATCACCATGATGTTTTTTTTTAAACCAATTGAGTTGAATGTTCTGAAAAAAAACTAAATTCTTTTGAGATTGAAGTGCTTAAAAATATTTTTTTTGGGAGCAAAATTTGCTTAAACGCAAAACATAAAGGCTTTAACCTTGAAATATATTAGTTATGTCGCACTTTACATAACTACTTGATCCTGGGAATCCCACGATTGATGACAATTCCAAGTTGTCTGATCACACCTCATACACAATCGAAATGATTCGGGTTCCCCTACAATACTACAAGTTAACATCACACACAGGCCCTCCGGGTCGAAGGACCACATTTGTTTTACAAATGTTTTACATTTTGTGGTTTTAAACGCCATTTAAATAAAGCTAAAAAGATAGTTCATTTAAGACCTAATCTGAAAATTGAATAGATGCAGCCCATTGTAACTATATACATTTGTATAGTAATTTCATGGAAAATGTTTTTCTAATTCTTAAATAAGTCAATGGTGGAGCTAGTTGTCTTATCTACTTTACATCAAATGTCTTCTATTGTTGTTTTTGCTTCCCATGGCAATCTAGACAGAAACCACTCCTAAAACTCACCAATCAAGTGTTTGTGAACTTCGTCCATAGATGACGTACCAAACGTTACTCTTATTGGGAGTAAACTAAGATTATAAATACAATGATGCAGCCTTGCTTTGAACAGCGGCTTCATTTTTCTAAAAACAGAGTGTAGAAAAACTTTATTGTAAACAGTTTTGCGAACATCAGCGTAAAAAGTGAACAAAATAGAAAGCAATTTTACTTTCAAAAACAAAAATATTTTTTAGGTTTGACCTTTCTTTCAATTATTTCATTAATAGTACAAAATTTTAGTTAACTGTTACACCACTTAGATTAATATGAACGCTTTATCTTTCATATCTCAATTTCATTATCAAATTATAATTAAGTGGAATCATACAGTAGTTAGTTTCAATACCTATAGTAAAAATATCTACAAATGTATGTAGATGTAGATGACGGATAGTGGCAAATCACCATTCAAATGATATTCCAAATAGATAGCGTGTAAACAATAAACAAAACTGGTAATCAAGTCCGAAATCGTAATAAACACTCGAGAACAGACACTTAAACTAACCACTTCAACGATACTTTATTGTCTGCCAGTGCTGGATCGGGTGAACTTGGTTCCCTGAACGCATTTTATACCAAAGACAAAAATAATCTTTTTTTATTTTTTTATTTTTTAATACAAACTCTATAATAACGATGACAGAGAAGCCTTAAAAAGTGGGTCCGACAATTCTATCTGTCTGTCTGTCTGTTTGTCTGTCTGTCTGTCTGTCTGTCTGTCCGTATGTCTGTCTGTCTGTATAGTTACCTACAGCCTAAACAGATGGACCGATTTGCTTCAAACTTGGTACATAGTATTATTATGACGTCCTACAGAGGGGTTTCTGGAATTAGCATTCTAGCTCCAAAACTAACGGTACCTGCCATATGATTTTTTATGAAAAACTCATAATACGGCTCTTACGATTTTGATAAAACTTTCTGAAATGTTTTGTTTGGAATGGATTTTTCAGGAAAAGTCTTTTAACGGTACCTCCCATAGGACCGGTATTTTGAAATCCGATTCTCGTAAGCCACTTGACGAATTTCAATGAAATTTTAAATGTAGAATAAGCCCTTTATGAAAGAAAAATTTTTCAAAAAAAGTTTTTTTGAGTTTTTTAAAAAAGTTTTAATTTTTTTTTATTTTTTGTATTTTCCAGAAACGGTTTAATCTTTTTTTTTTAATTTTAGTTTTTTGATAAAAACTTTAAAGTGCTAGAATTTGGCATAATCAAACAAAATTGGAATATATTTTCGAAAAGTTTTTCAAAAAAAAACCGTTTTTTGAAAAAAACTGGTCGAACTATTTTGAAAACTTTTTTTGTTAAAATTGAGAAAAGTAAAAGAAATTTGATGGCCTACTTCATTTTCTCCAAAAAACGTTTTAAGTATTGATTTTTAATTAATAAAATTTCATATGATTTTTTCAAGAATGACATTATACAAAATTGTCATCTTCTTACTTCAAAACTGCAAGTAAGCATTGGAACATGAATGCAGATTTACACTTTTAACGAAAACGCCTCTTTTAAGTGGGCGCACTTAAACTTTGTTGAGCACATATCAAGTTGGTACTAACTAAGCTTTGTTCGTATTAAGTAATTTAAGCTAAATTTAGCCAAAAACCAACAAAACAACGACCCTAAAAGTGGACGTATTGGAAAACCTACACAATTTTTTTTAAGTTTCAATGATTTCTTATTAAAATTACGAGAAAATAATGTGCAAATCTTAAGCATTACATTTTCTTCGTAACTGAAAAAAAATAAATTTAATTTTTGCCAAACATAGGTTGTTGAACAAAAATGGCGGTTGTGGGTGTATTTGTGAACAAAATCCGCTTTAGAATTTAGCCTTGCTCTTGAACCAATCATAATGTATACAAGTTCTTCTAGCTCAAAAATTGCGACCTCAAGTTAGCATCGACTCGAATTTTAATTCTGTGTAAAATATATAAAAACTCTTTTATAGCTAACGAAACTATTTCTCTACGTTACAAACTTCAAATATGGTACTGTTACGTTCAAAGACAGACCGAAAATCAAAAAAACTTGGTTGTTTTTAAAGTCGGTTAACGGACGATAATTTTACGTGATAACTAGTTAACAAAACAGTTCATGTGTAGGTTGTATCTCTTTAAACGCCAACAACCCACCCCACTTGCAACCACCCACCTTTTTTGAATTTTTTTTCTCACCCCTTCCCCCCAATATTCAACCTGTTACCCAAACATACAACCAACAGCCCACCATTTTTGAAAATTGTAAATACCCAGTTCCTTACCACCAACAACCACCAACACCACCTACAACCACCACCAACCATCCACACTGCCTACAACCATCATCAACCAACCATATACTATTTTTGACAATTCCCTCCCAAACACCAAATCCAACCACCCACCCCATCTAAAACCACCTTCAGCTCACCCACCACTTTTGACAATTTTTTCATCGCCCCCAATCAAATCAACTATCCCCACCACCTAAGCCGCCGACCACCCAACCCACCTACAACCGCCAACCAACCACCCACCATATTTGCCAATTCACCCCCCCTCCCCCAATCATACCAAATCCCGCCAATGCCAAACACCCATCCCATCTACAGCCACCAAGGAACCACCCATTAGTTTTGACAATTTTTTCTCACAACCCAAACCAGCTACAACCACCCACCACTTTTGACAATTTTTCCTCTTCCCAACACTAACACCCCACCCCACCCCACCCCCCACCCCGGCTGCCCCACACACACTCCCACCAAAACCAATCAACCACCCAACACCCTGCACTCCCACTTTAACAACTTTCTAGGCTATCAAAGCAGCTAGGTAACGTCAGTGTGACTGTGACTGTGACTGTGACTGTGACTGTGACTGTGACTGTGACTGTGACTGTGACTGTGACTGTGACTGTGACTGTGACTGTGACTGTGACTGTGACTGTGACTGTGACTGTGACTGTGACTGTGACTGTGACTGTGACTGTGACTGTGACTGTGACTGTGACTGTGACTGTGACTGTGACTGTGACTGTGACTGTGACTGTGACTGTGACTGTGACTGTGACTGTGACTGTGACTGTGACTGTGACTGTGACTGTGACTGTGACTGTGACTGTGACTGTGACTGTGACTGTGACTGTGACTGTGACTGTGACTGTGACTGTGACTGTGACTGTGACTGTGACTGTGACTGTGACTGTGACTGTGACTGTGACTGTGACTGTGACTGTGACTGTGACTGTGACTGTGACTGTGACTGTGACTGTGACTGTGACTGTGACTGTGACTGTGACTGTGACTGTGACTGTGACTGTGACTGTGACTGTGACTGTGACTGTGACTGTGACTGTGACTGTGACTGTGACTGTGACTGTGACTGTGACTGTGACTGTGACTGTGACTGTGACTGTGACTGTGACTGTGACTGTGACTGTGACTGTGACTGTGACTGTGACTGTGACTGTGACTGTGACTGTGACTGTGACTGTGACTGTGACTGTGACTGTGACTGTGACTGTGACTGTGACTGTGACTGTGACTGTGACTGTGACTGTGACTGTGACTGTGACTGTGACTGTGACTGTGACTGTGACTGTGACTGTGACTGTGACTGTGACTGTGACTGTGACTGTGACTGTGACTGTGACTGTGACTGTGACTGTGACTGTGACTGTGACTGTGACTGTGACTGTGACTGTGACTGTGACTGTGACTGTGACTGTGACTGTGACTGTGACTGTGACTGTGACTGTGACTGTGACTGTGACTGTGACTGTGACTGTGACTGTGACTGTGACTGTGACTGTGACTGTGACTGTGACTGTGACTGTGACTGTGACTGTGACTGTGACTGTGACTGTGACTGTGACTGTGACTGTGACTGTGACTGTGACTGTGACTGTGACTGTGACTGTGACTGTGACTGTGACTGTGACTGTGACTGTGACTGTGACTGTGACTGTGACTGTGACTGTGACTGTGACTGTGACTGTGACTGTGACTGTGACTGTGACTGTGACTGTGACTGTGACTGTGACTGTGACTGTGACTGTGACTGTGACTGTGACTGTGACTGTGACTGTGACTGTGACTGTGACTGTGACTGTGACTGTGACTGTGACTGTGACTGTGACTGTGACTGTGACTGTGACTGTGACTGTGACTGTGACTGTGACTGTGACTGTGACTGTGACTGTGACTGTGACTGTGACTGTGACTGTGACTGTGACTGTGACTGTGACTGTGACTGTGACTGTGACTGTGACTGTGACTGTGACTGTGACTGTGACTGTGACTGTGACTGTGACTGTGACTGTGACTGTGACTGTGACTGTGACTGTGACTGTGACTGTGACTGTGACTGTGACTGTGACTGTGACTGTGACTGTGACTGTGACTGTGACTGTGACTGTGACTGTGACTGTGACTGTGACTGTGACTGTGACTGTGACTGTGACTGTGACTGTGACTGTGACTGTGACTGTGACTGTGACTGTGACTGTGACTGTGACTGTGACTGTGACTGTGACTGTGACTGTGACTGTGACTGTGACTGTGACTGTGACTGTGACTGTGACTGTGACTGTGACTGTGACTGTGACTGTGACTGTGACTGTGACTGTGACTGTGACTGTGACTGTGACTGTGACTGTGACTGTGACTGTGACTGTGACTGTGACTGTGACTGTGACTGTGACTGTGACTGTGACTGTGACTGTGACTGTGACTGTGACTGTGACTGTGACTGTGACTGTGACTGTGACTGTGACTGTGACTGTGACTGTGACTGTGACTGTGACTGTGACTGTGACTGTGACTGTGACTGTGACTGTGACTGTGACTGTGACTGTGACTGTGACTGTGACTGTGACTGTGACTGTGACTGTGACTGTGACTGTGACTGTGACTGTGACTGTGACTGTGACTGTGACTGTGACTGTGACTGTGACTGTGACTGTGACTGTGACTGTGACTGTGACTGTGACTGTGACTGTGACTGTGACTGTGACTGTGACTGTGACTGTGACTGTGACTGTGACTGTGACTGTGACTGTGACTGTGACTGTGACTGTGACTGTGACTGTGACTGTGACTGTGACTGTGACTGTGACTGTGACTGTGACTGTGACTGTGACTGTGACTGTGACTGTGACTGTGACTGTGACTGTGACTGTGACTGTGACTGTGACTGTGACTGTGACTGTGACTGTGACTGTGACTGTGACTGTGACTGTGACTGTGACTGTGACTGTGACTGTGACTGTGACTGTGACTGTGACTGTGACTGTGACTGTGACTGTGACTGTGACTGTGACTGTGACTGTGACTGTGACTGTGACTGTGACTGTGACTGTGACTGTGACTGTGACTGTGACTGTGACTGTGACTGTGACTGTGACTGTGACTGTGACTGTGACTGTGACTGTGACTGTGACTGTGACTGTGACTGTGACTGTGACTGTGACTGTGACTGTGACTGTGACTGTGACTGTGACTGTGACTGTGACTGTGACTGTGACTGTGACTGTGACTGTGACTGTGACTGTGACTGTGACTGTGACTGTGACTGTGACTGTGACTGTGACTGTGACTGTGACTGTGACTGTGACATTTTTCTGTGCGTGCTGCCCATATATTCCAAACCGATTTATTAGACGTTATCACGTCAAAAAAACATTATCTTACAACGTTCCAATTAGATCACGAGGGAGAAGAAGAGAGGCAGACTTTAAAATTGCTGGTGCAAACAAATGCAGCGACACTAGCATCTTGTCAGCCACAGAAATGAAACAATCCAAAACAATAAGACTTGCCGTCGTTTTCTGAGGTCAACCTGGTGAACCGCACAGGCGTATCACTAGTCTGAAGCAGGCAAGTGGGAGAGCTGTAATCCATCTGCGATCATAACGGCACCGAAAAGAAAAAGAAGAATAACTTAATAGTGGAGAGGTTTTCTTTAGCCACACTACACGAATGTAGAATGCTTTACCCCGCTCTATTTTGCCCTCCCATTGGGCTGTGCAGACATTCAAAACCAGTTTTCTTCGGCATAATCTCGTAAAGCTATCCTCTCCAATTTTGCAAAACGTTCGTACTGTGATAATGTATACCCGTATGCTAAGGCCCATTGAGTGTTATCTGCCCTCGCAAATCACAGTGCTTTCGACATGGAAAACTCAAAATATAGAATACAAGGTGCAAGGTGCTTAAGGCAGAGCTTGCACAGGGCCCTATCTGAGCTGGGACTGACACTTAAATGCATTAATTTCTATAGGTAGATAATTCCGCTTTAAAAAGCTAACACATGTCATATGTGATGACTTAGAATATCTAATCTATGATTTTAAATATTAATCAATAAAAAACCACTTCAATTGATATTAGATACTAGAATTAAATAAACAAAAAAATAGTAAACAATTGAGCCTGAGCATTCATTAGAACGGTAATAAATGCCATTTAAGATAAGGTTATAATAAAAAAAAGCTTTTTTAATAGATAATCGACGAAGTACAACTTTATACGAGAAGTATCTATAAAAATAATGAATCTAACTACAATTACAGTAGATTCTATCGGACAACTACCGATGCATATCATATTCCATCATAAAACCTGGTCTCACTTGAACTTCAATCAAGGCCAGTCTAAATTTAGCGTTGGTAAACCGCTTATTTAAATACTCGTATGCTGTAATTATCTTTTCATCTACAAACGTATGTAGGTATCTTTTTTTGTATCATAACGAATTTCTATGAAAATTTTCGGTGAATTAAAAAATAATTTTAATTTATTTACAAACCAAAAAAATATCATCTCAATTATAATCTAAACATAACCTAAAATAAAATTACTAAAATTAAATACGTTCTACACGCAAGTAAATGCCACCTTTAACCGTGTATAGAATATTTGAAACATCAGCTTGAAGCGGATTTGAAGTTTTATCACAATAATGGAACTTGTAGTGTCTCAGCAACATACTCAGTCCAATGTATGTCTGCATCTTTCCAAATCTCAATCCAATACAATTCCTTGGTCCATCTCCGAATGGCAACCAAGTGACCTGATGTCGTTTCTGCACCTCCTCTGGGCTAAACCGTTCAGGGTCGAACTTCTGTGGATCGGGATAAATCTCTGGATCACGATGAATAGCATCAACAGGAATCAATATCATTGTTCCTTTTGGTATGACATATTTGGGATTCGAAGTTGGATAGTCATTGAGAGACTTACGAACCAAATTCGTTACAACTGAATATTTGCGTAGAGTTTCTGTAAAAGAAAAAAAAATCCAATAAGAAATCACTTTCTTAAAAAAATAGTTCAATACCTTTCATGACCATTTCCATGTAATGCATATTAGCCATGCAGTCGTATGTGAATTGTCCTCCATTCTTGTCAAATTGTTCATTAATTTCAGCTCGAAGTCGATCTTGAATGTCCTGATTCAAGGCCAATTCAAACAAAGCGAAACCCATAGTAGTCGACGATGTCTCGAAACCAGCCAAAAAGAACACAAATGACTGTGCAGCGACTTCTTCAATTGACAATCCTTCTCCAGAATTCTTCAATTCAATCAGCAAGTTCAGGAAATCATTTCGTTTGATCGAATTCTTCTCACGGTAAGCAACAGTATCTCGAACCACACGCATATAAAACTGATGAACTTCTTCGTGAATCTGTCGCATCCATAGTTTTTTGGCTAATTTGGGAAAACTAAAGATAAATCCATCAAGAAGCTTATTATGACGAGGTTGGGTAAAGGCTTTTCCACCCATCACACGGAACTCTGCATGTGGGTCCTTCAAACTATTACAGTCAAGACCAAAGGCACATGTTCCAATAACATCGGTAGTGAATCGTGCCAGAATATCCTTGACTTCAATTATTGGATCATTTTCATATATTTTATCAAATGTATCTTTAAATTTGACACCCACATCTAGGACTGTTGGGAACATGCCCTTCATTTTGCCCGAACTAAAAGTCGGTGACATCTTTGCACGCAAATGTTTCCATTTAGCGCCATCTAAAGCAAACAAATGTCCTGTCAAAGGATCATCACGTTCATTATGGAATACATCACGATCAGTGAAATTGTGAAAGTCTTTTATTAAAATATTTTTAACTAAATCCAAATCATAAACAATGACGGCACGATTAAGAAAGAAATAGAAACCACCAAATGGTCCAGTGTGTTTGTACTTTTCGTAGTTAAATCTCGTTAGATCCCTCAAATGATGGGTCTTTTTGATGCCTTTTAAATTGCCGTCGGGGAAATGAGGTGCATCGTGTGGAATCCCACGACGTTTCCAATAGGACAGATGCTGTCTGATGTAGTATACCACAACAGATACTAGTGCAATGAGAATATAAATTAGAACTCCCGATATTTCCATTTTGAGAATGAAAATGTATCTCAATGTTTAATCTCAACTTTGATAGACCGATCGCGATGATTGTTGGAAGTTAACTGAATTCTAGATTGGAATTGGCCATCTAGGAAAATGTTGTGTGCGTCTTTTTGCCTTATCATCGAGTCAGATTGTTGTTTTAAATAAAAAAACAAGTTTTAACTTTTTATTGGTATAACAGAATGTAACAAATTGTTGAATCGCGTGGATGAGTTTTGTGTTCGTTTGGATGAATTGTTAATCGATCAAATGGTTTATTAATTTTAATTGCTTTGAAATAATATTTGAAGCTTGGATATACTACTTTGAATAAAAACTTGTATTTTTGTAAATATTAAAAATTAATCATAGTTTTGTAAGCAATAATTAACTTAGTTCACACGGGAAGCTGCGTATTTGATTGACTTTAATGGCTTCAAGTAGTAAAAAAGGTATTAGATACAGAACAGGACAGTTGTCTTAAGTTCGGAGAATTAAAAAAAAAAAAACATTAAAAATGAAACAAGAACAAATATGAAACTTAGAATTACTATTTAATTTTTTGTTTTGAAAAAAAAAAAAAAAATAAAAAATAGATAAACCATCTGACGACCCTAGCAAACGACATAAGATCAAATAATTTCGGTTCTACAAGAGTGATTTCCGGACCTTAAACAGGCAGCGTGAAGCTGAAAATTCGTGGAAGCCCTCAATTGAATCAAAGCCGACATTACAGCCATCCATTTAGTGCGATGGGATGGTGAAGGCCAGAAGTATAAAAAACATTGATTTGATATCTATTGCGGCAAGTGCTACAATACAAGACAGCAATTATTTGGATGAGTTTTGGGTTAAGAGGAAAACTAGTCAAAAAGTCTTAGGGTTTCGTGGAACGCATTGTTGCAGTCTGCATTAAGTTTAAATTCAAAAACATCTCCCTGATCTGTGTCAAACTGAGGGGAAAGATGACACAGCCAAAGATTTCTACGATCTTCTCGAGAAGATGTATGATGAATGCCCCAAGTACAACACTTAGATTGTTCTTGGTGACGCGAAAATTGGAAAGAGAGGGTCACTTAAGCTCGAAAGTCGGATAGCACAGCCTGTACGACATCGCTTCCACCAACGGACTTGGGTTTATCGACTTAACAGCATAACCAACAGCAAAATTGACCATATTGCTATTTATAGCAGACATGCCACCAAGGTCTTGGATGTCATCAAAAATGCAGCTACTGGATGTTTTCGGTTTTATTATGCGATCACAATGAAACATGTGGTTCGATGATCAGTGCAGGCTGACACACAAAGACATGAACGGAGGATATTCTGCAGTCAAGAACCAGAGCTTCCAAGAGCGCCATCCGCGCATTTTATTAGCATTTAGATTTTGAGAAAATCTGTAGTTTTTATCTGGAAAAATAATTTAAATAAAATGCACGACTGGGTCGCACGAACTTGCTCTAATGAGTGACAGTGGTTTAGGGGCTTGAGATTTTGATAAAAATAAAATTTTCAAAATTCTTAAATAAATACTTAAACTAATTTGAGCTGAAAAAAAATATGCGCTATTTTATTTCTTGGATAAATTTGAATTGATGAGGATAAATTTCTTAAAATCTGTCGAGCGGTTTTTGAGAAAAAAAGTTTTTTTTGAAAAACTTTTTGAAAAAAAAATTCAAAAACTCCAGTTTATAGGTATTCAGCAAATACATTTGTTTAAAATTTTTAGAACAAAATTTAATAAGCAGTTTTCAAAATATTAATTTTTTAAATTTTTATTTTTAAATGCTTTTAAAAATACAAAAAAAAAAAAATACTTTTCAAAAATATTGGTATGCAATACAAATTAAGCTACCTACAGCTATATGTGTGTGAAATTTCGAAAGAATCGGTAGAGTCGTTTTGAAGACAGTCGAAAGCAAAAAAAAAGGTCCTATGGAAAGTACCGTTCTTACCCATTTTTTTCAGCCATATGATTGGTCGTACCTAAAAAGCAACACTGATTTTCTTAATTCGAAATCGTTAGAGCCGATTTTGAGAAAAATAAGCTTTAACGTAACGGTTGTATGGCAGGTACCGTTATTTTTTGAGCTAAAAAAAAAATTTCCCCTCTGAACAATACCTAAAAAAGTCTATATACCAAGTTTGAAGCAATTCGGCCCACCCGTTTGGGCTGTAGGTGTCTATACATACAGACAGACAGACAGACAAACAGACAGACAGACAGAAAGACAGACAAACATACAGACGGACAGAATTTTTAGACCATCTTTTTTCGTCTTCGCTATCATCGTAATGTCATGTTTGATTGTTATCTCAAAACATAACTTGCCTTATAGTAGGGTAGATGAGGGTGCATTTGCCATAGGGGTACATTTGCCAATTCAGTTTTTCGGTCAAACAAACAAAGTGTAAAATATCGAAAAATCGATTTTTGTTTCACATCTCTAATTGCATACTTCCCACAAAGTTTGACAGTTCTCAGATAGACACCAACCAAGTTGGACGTTTGTGCTTTTTTTGTGTCTGCTCGAACCAAAAAAATAAGGTAAACAGTGGTCGTTAATTTGTAGTTTTTATAGTGCTATGTGAATTTTAGATATAAATATCTTTTATAAATATATAAACTGTAGTACCTATGTAGAAGTGATAAATATTAGTCGCTTACAAGGAAAAAAAGATAAAAATTAGTTTATAAAAGAACAGTGTGTGGGGTACATTTGCCACTTGTTTGTGGGGTGGCTTTGCCTGGCAAAACCACTTTGTAGGGTGCATTTTCCAGTGGCAAACCCACCCCATGGGTTCCTTTTACCAGTGGTAAATTCACCCCATGGGTTGCTTTTACCAGGGTAAATTCACCCCATGGGTTGCTTTTACCAGTGGTAAATTCACCCCATGGGTTACATTTACCAACGGCAAAGCCACTTTGGGGGTGCCCTATTCTATCCTATTCTTCCTATTTTTCAGCGCACAGCTCAGAAAATGCTGCGCAATTATGTCAAAAAGCGCAATCGCCCAGAAATCGACGAGGGAAAAATGAGAACAGCAGTACAAAGATCCCTACTGCGGAGGCTTTGCCACATCCCTTTTTTTTTTGTTAAATCATTAAAAATAGAAATGATTGAGATATTAAGATGAAATATACTTTAAAGAGAAGATAACAACGTCAAGGTACATATTAAATATCAAGAAAATATAAACCACGGAAAAGCTGTATGTAAGGACAATTTTCCTAAATCCTGGCAAATGCAACCCCTTCTACCCTACCTATAATCGCAAGTAAAAATCGTGGCACTTAGACCCTACCAGTATAAAACATGATGCAAAGATCGTTGGCACTTAGACCGTACCACATCTTTATTTGTGTGTGGGCAAATTTTTTTTAAAGAAACAGGAAAATTGGATCCATTTGGATATTATTAGGCTTGGCACTTAGATTGTATTTTCCTAAAAATATTGACTTTTGATTTTTTGGCACTTAGACCGACTTACAATTCTTCAATTGTTTAAGGTGCATTAAATAAAAAGCTAATATTTTCAAATTACTAACAGACACTTCATTTTTATTTATGTGTATAAGTTTGGACGATGACAAATAAAACTTCCGCCCACTTCCGCCAATTTAAGAAAACGCCCAAACTCACCACTTTTTTTTTTTTATTAATTTTAAAGTCTCCTACGACAGCGTCTTATATAGGGACAAGCTATAGAGAGCTATATCACTACTCGGCATCCTTGCTGAACTCGCGATTGTGTAGGATGACTATGGAGAATACGCGCTGCTCCGTTATGGTAGATAAGTACATCGTGGACTTCGATACCAACCCGGAGGGCAAACGTAGTACAAGTACTTGAAAAACCCATCTAAAATGGCGCGATCAAGATTGAAGTACGATCTCGACCAACTTGGCGTGTGTAACTGGAAGCAATTGGCTAGAGAATTTACTCTTGAGTCTAAACAAAACTGTATTAAACAATACATACTTATATGTATAGTAGCCATTTTAAGTCATTTTTATTGTAGTTTGTGAAATATATCATTTCATACCGCGTTAATAGTCAACGCCAGACAGCTTGGTTAATGTGCTCGTTTTTGCAAAACTCTTTTTGTAGGGTTTGGGGTAGAAAAGGCCATTTAATGTAAGACACTGTCTTCCAGGGCTTCCAGGGTCCGTTACTTAGTGTGTTATGTATTTTATTTAAACCTTGTTTTGGTCACTTTTGGTCTAAAAAATCACGTTGGCAGAGGTAAACAAAACATACAAAATAAAAACTTATTCGCAAACCTTCTACCTAATAAATTGTAGAAAACATAGAAAACCACAGCTGTGTATCGTTGTTCTGTGTTCTCTTTCTATGCTGTCAATACCAACATCGCCCATTCCATTACGCATAGGTACGCGCCAAATACCAGTCTCTTAACTTTTTGTTTGCAAGGTTCCAAAAATGTAAGTCATCTAATCACATACATACCTACTTTTTCCGATAACACAGCATACCTAGTCATCAAACATTTTGAGATGAGCAATGACCTAAACATTAAAAAAAAAAGTCTTTCAACTGGTTTCAGGTAGACCCTCCTCGTAGACTTTCGTCATGATTTCTAGCATGACAGAGCAGTTTCCAGAATACAAACAAGTCTGAATTTTAAACAAATGATGCTTGAATGAATTACTATTTTTTTGTTTTCTTTTGCCGGTATTCAATGATATTAAAAAATTTGCATCGTCATTATTTACTGCCCGGAAAAAACAATAATACTAAAAAATGTTTTATGTTAGGTTTGGCACATCGCACATGGCACGATAGTTTTTTGGTTGTTCGTTCAATGCCGGAATTGGTATGTTGCCTCAGTGGTATATTTGTAAGCACTTCCTAATTACATACAAAATAAAGTGCACGACTGGGTTGCACGAACTTGCTCCAATGTGTGACGGTGGTCTTTGAGTTTGGGATTTTGAAAAAAAAAAATTAGAAGGGAAAAATGATAAAATAAAATTATTACCCGCACTTAAAACTAGTCAAAATGGTTTTTTGAAAAAAAAAAATTAAATAAACCACCTGATCGTTCGACGAATTTTTTTAAACTTTTCGAAAAAATGTTCCAATTTTTTTTAAGTATGCCAATCTGCACTTTGAAGTTTTTATCAGGAAAAAAATTAACAAACACTTTTTGAAAAACTAAAATTTAAACCTAGAGCCATTTTTGAGAAAAATGAATTTTTAATTAGGTAAAAATCATCTGGCGTGTACCGTTAGTTTTAGAGCTAGAATGCTAATTCCAAAAACCCCTCTATAGGACGTCATAATAATATGTATTATGCACCAAATTTGAAGCCAAAAGATCCAGCCGTTGTAGGTTGTAGGTAACTATACAGACAGACATACCGACCGACAGAAAAACTAGACTAGAAAAGACATAGAAATATAAGGTAGGGCGTTTGTGTTTTCAACAACACAAAATGGCAACATCTGAGATGAGACTGATTACCTACTGATTCGCTCGCAAATCTCAGTATTTCAATTGTTATGTACCTATTTGTGAGTTGTGACATTGCTAATGATTGGGATGATCGTATATTGCTCGCACATGTCACATGTACAAAAGTCGCAAGCTAATATGCGACGTGGGCATCGCACATCGTCCGCAAACGGATTGGTTAAGTTCCGAAACCACATAATCGTAATTACCGTTTTCAGAACAATGTTATGCGCGAGGAAATGGGATTTATGAAACTCTACGCAATAAGTGGTGGCATAGGTTACATTCAATATCATGGTAGTTTTTGCATAATGCGCGTACAAACATTCAGATAGGCAAAAATTCTAAAAACTGTTGTTTTGGCTTCTGTGTTCTGTTGCTCCAATAGAGACCCCCCGTCCAACATAATACTTTTTCTTCAATATCTATAATATACCTACAGACATTGGCCTGTTACAATAGTATTATTATGTGATAGATTGAACAACTAATACAAACAGCAGTGTGTGAAGAGCTTTTTAAGTTGTTCTTATCAAACGATCTTTTGTTTATACCATTCAAGATCAAAGCTTTATAATTCACCAGTGCTGTCATTTCACAAAACCAAAACAATTTGTTTGGAGGTGAGGCGAAAAAGCACTCAACGCGTAGTCTAAACCCGCATTATTCAATGTCTGACCTTGGTATTTGTTAAAATGGCCATTAGAAATGCCATTCAACTCCTGTTGAGATCTTTTTCCTTCGATGTTGGCAAGAAACTATGCTGGGTGTTCTGCGTAAGGTGTAAGAAAAGCGAAAATCTTTCGAATAGGATACTTTTCTTAATTTACAATGTGATTTTTACTTGCTCTATAGGGCAAGTATTGGTTTCGTGCAGAAAAAAAGAGGTTTTAATCAAACATGACATTACGATGATAGAGAAGCCCAAAAAAGTGATTTTCGCCATACCGTCCGTCGGTCTGAAGATAAAACAAAGTATATGCTGTCCTCGGGTGAAGTAGATCATCACCATAGGCTCGGACAAAACGTCACAATGGACAGATATAACTTTGAGGTTGTCAAGGACTTTGTCTATTTGGGTTCCACTATAACCTCTCAGAACAACATCAGTGAAGAGATCAGTCGAAGAATCACTCTTGCCAATCGCTGTTTCTTCGGGCTAAGAAGGCATCTTAGTAGTGAAGCCCTCTCTCAAAGGACCAAGGAGACACTATACAAGACCCTTATCATCCCAGTCCTGCTGTATGGGGCAGAAGCGTGGACACTGACACAATCGGATGAATACAGGCTGGGGTGCTTTGAGAGAAAGATTCTTCGGGTGATATTCGGGCCTGTATGTACGGGCTATACAGCGACATTGACCTGGTTAAGAAGCTGAAAATTCAGCGGCTTAGATGGCTGGGTCATGTGGAGCGTATGGACGAAAACGCTCCTGCCCGACGAGTCTTCAATTCCAACCCGGAGGGCCGACGCAGTTCTGGAAGACCCCATCTAAGGTGGCGCGATCAAGTGGTAAACGACCTCAACCAACTTGGTGTGCGCAACTGGAGGCCACTGGCTAGGGACCGGCCTAGCTGGCGAGAATTGTTGGTTGAGGCCGTGGTCCACAATGGACTGTCTGCGCCACCTTAAGTAAGTAAGTAAGTAAGTCCGTCGGTCTGTCTGTGCGTCTGTGCGGATGTGCGCTTTTTCACGTCATGATACAGCCTAAACCGCTTGACGGATTTTCTTCAAACTTGATATATAGTAGTTTGAAGAAAAACGGTTGTCGAGGTTGTTTTTAGTTCGTTTTACCCCGGCTCAAACTGGTACCTTTCAAGTAACGGTTTTTTTCAATTTGAATTTTCTCGAAAACGGCTCTATTTATTTATTTATTTATTTATTTATTTTATTTTTATTACTCAATTTTAAGATAAACATCTTTTTAATAATCAAGCATTACAATGATCGATAACAAAATTGAAATAAACAAAAAAGAAAAAAATCAACAATTAAACAATGTTAATAAAAAATAATTAAGAAATAAATAATTGAAATAAGAGAACAAACAAAAACAAAATAACACAATAACAAATTACCAAATACTAACAACAATAAGAGAATTAAAAAGTTAAATCGAACAGCAAGTTTAAACTTTCAAGGTATCATAAATACTAACAGAGAATTTAAGGAATAGACGCAAAGTGGTTGAACAAGGATTTTTTAAATAAAACTATTGACTCTGTTCTTCTAATTTCACGTGGAAGCATATTCCATAATCGAGAAGAATTAACAAAAAATTGGCGTTCCGATGTCAGACAACTAAATCGAGGGATCAATATTTGACTGCTTCTTTGAGAAGACAAGAAACGAATCTGCTGAAAGAGGTAGGGTGGCTTTTGTGAGTGAATTATATTAAAGAGACATATAAGGGTTTTTATTTTAATAAGGTTATCAAATGATACTCCATACAAACTTTTAGAGAAAGATGAAATGTGACAATATCGTCCAAGGCCATAAGCATAACGAGTAGCATTATTAAAAACTACATTAAGCTTTCTAGTGCTAACAGCATCGGTATTGCAAAAAACTTCACAGCCATAAGTAAGAATGGGTACAACAAGCGATTTGACGAGCATTTTTCTTGTGTTAATTGAAGTAAACTTTTGCGAAACCCGTAAATTGCGAAGCACTCCATAACATTTTCCTACTACTGCATTTATGTGGTCATTCCATGAAAGAGTCCCATTAAAATAAACTCCCAGGTTCTTTGCCTTGTCAACATATTGCACTGGATTATTATTTATTGCAAGCACTGGAAAGTAGGAAACGTCAATTGGTTTCCTCGAAATCACCAGGCATTTGGTTTTGTTTGGGTTAAGAAGGAGGCCATTTTTGCTAGACCATTCAAATATGCCTTTCAATTCCTGATTGATGCAATCAGCACAATCTTCAATAAGACCTAGGCGACAATGTTTTATAATCTGAACGTCATCAGCAAACATACGTGTTGCACAATGCCTAATAACCAATGGTAAATCGTTGATGTATGCTGAAAACAAAAGAGGACCCAGAATCGATCCCTGAGGAACTCCACGGGTTAGAGGAAGAAGTTCAGATACGCAGCCACCTGTAGCCACTGCCTGTTTTCTTTCCGACAAATAGGATGAAACAAGTTTTGCTGCCAGAGTACTGAAATAAAACCGATGCACAAGCTTATTACACATTATGGAATGGTCGATTGTATCAAAAGCCTTAGAATAATCAAGCAGTACCAGAAATGTGACTTGATCCTCATCCAATGCCTTTCTTGTCTGCTCAACGATGTCAGTGATAGCAGAAACGCTGCTATGATTTGTGCGGAAACCATATTGGTTTGGTGACAGCAAGTTGTTATTTCTAAGATAAGTGGTGATTTGATTATGCATTAGTCTTTCAACTACTTTTGAAATAAAAGGCAGAATTGATATCGGTCTGAACTCCTTTTTGCTTTGGTTTTTTGGAACCGGAATTATTTTGGAGACTTTCCATTGAGTAGGAAAAAGACTTTTCGTAAGGATAGTGTTTATCAGGTGCGTAACAAACGGAAGAATTACAGGAAGGACGGCATAAATAAATGAAGGATGTAACTCATCAAAACCAGTCGCCTTTGACTTTATAGACAAAACACTTTCTACAACATCTTCAGGCGTAACACTGGTAAAGTCAAAGAAAATATCAGGATTGGAAGGCAAAGGGTGACGGACTTGTAAGGTTGTACACAAATTGTTCGAATTTGTTTGTGGGACTGATGATATGAATTGCAAATTCAAATCATTGCAATCGACATCCACATCTGAATGTTGCTGTTTTCCAATACCAATTTCTCTGAGACTTTTCCAAAGTTGACGGCCATTTTGTGACAGACCCAGATGTTGCACATTCCATCTCGTTTTCGCAGCCCCTATTAGACTCACGCATCTATTTCGCAACCTTCGGTACTGTTGGCGGTCTTCGGCTATTCTGAAGCGTTTCCATCGTTCATAGACTAGATCCCGTAGGCAAATTGCGTGTTTAATCTCACTATTGAACCAAGGATTGTTTTTAAATGTAATATTTTTGGTTTTCAAAGGTACATGAAGGTTGTAGATATTTTTTAAGTTTTGTTGAAGAAAATCAACCTGTTCATCTGGTGTCAACAAGAAATATATTCCTTGCCAGTCAATACTTTCTAAGTCCGATTGAAGAGCACTATAATTTATGTTTTTGAAATCACGGTATTGATACGTTTTGCATAATCTAACAACAGCATAATCGAAGGAGAGAAATATTAAGTCGTGTCGAGAAAAACCAGGGGCAGAAAGCTGATCATATAAAATAACTTTGTTATGGTCAGAAACAAAAAATATATCCAACAAAGTACTAGAGGTGCGAGAAAAGTGGGTTGGATTTGTGGTATTAACTGCACAAAGATTTAATGCCGTCATGCAGCTGGTTAAAGAGTCATCTACTAAGAGGTTGCTATTGAAGTCGCCACAAATAATAATATTAGGAAAGTTTACAGAGTTCTCTTCCAAAAACAAATACAATGGTGATAAATCGACGTGTGAATAAGGTCTATACACTACTCCGAGAATAAGATTTTCATTATTATTTACGACTTTCACAAAAAGACACTCAAAAGCACTGTTTGGGGGGGAAGAGTACAGGAGTGTGGTTTTATAGGACTCTTTTAAATATATCGCTACCCCTCCACCAATACGTTCCTGTCTATTAACTCGTAAAAGTTTGTACCCATTCATCGAGAACAAATTATCATTAACATTTGTGAACCACGTTTCAGACACACAGACAGCATCAACCTTTGACCTCTCAAACAAATCACGAAACTCATCAATCTTTTTGAAGAGACTTTGAGCATTGATATGGCAAACATTAAAACCTCGACTCCGAGACACAAGAACTTTAAGCAAAGTTTTGGTAATATTAACTGTGTCATTGGACATTGGACAATTAGTCTAAAAACACTAAACAAACCCCGTGAAAATATAAGAACAGTGATTTAACAGAGAGGGAAAAATAGTAATTGAAACTTTAAAATTTAAATTATAAATAAGTGAAGGAATAATTATCCTTGCTGCACGTTTGGTAACTTGCTAGGAGTAAGAAATTAATTAATTGATTAAATAATTATAAATTGAAATGGATCGATAATTTAAAATAAAATATAGAAAAAATTAGAGTTGAAATTCAAAATTTAACTGGAAATGAAAGCAATTACATATTAGCATTTCTTACAAAATTAAAAAAAGTCTCCAATGAATGTAGAGTTTTAATGATTAAAGTTGAAGATTAAAATTTTTCGCTCCTGGCAACGTTGTCGATAAAGCGATGTTTTTCTTTAGATCTTCCAGCTCTCCGATGTTGTTTATTTTTATCATCTCATCATTATTTTGACACTTGACATGCACGATGCCACGAAAGGCAAATGCATTTGTTATTATTTTTTCTTTCTTAAGATCGAGTGCGGCGTGCATAATTTTTTGATTTCTTATTGTCAAACATTCTCGTATGTAAATTGGCCGGTCAGATTCTATTCCTACGTCTTTTAAGTTTAGGTTTCGCTTTTGTGTTTTCTTAAAATTGGCTATTGTGCGTAGTAAAAGATTTCTTTCCATATGAGAATGAAATTTAATAATGATCGGACTTGTTGCTGATTTAGTATTTCCAACTCGAAATAGATCTTTAAGTGTTGGTGCTATTAGATCAAGAGTTAGACACAAATGGTTGAAGAGTGATCGGAGATCTCGACGGTCGGTGGGAACATTGTAGAGTATGGCATCAGACGAAATCGTGAGGTTTTCATGTGCTTCCAGTTTGTTTGTGAGTACTTTGATTTCAGATGCATAGTTATTGGTGGTTGTTTCCAAGTGTGGTTTGGTTTTTAGATTATTAACTTTGACGTTTGTTAAACTTACTTCAAAGTCTTGAATTTTATCTCGCAAAGATTTATTTTCGTTTGTCAATTCAATGTGCTTCTCTTCGGTTCGTGATAGTCGCAAACTAAAATTATTTATTTCAGTTCTAAAATCGATGATTGATGTTTCGATGTTATCCATTTTTTTTGATAATTCGGTGAGACAGGTCTTTTGTTTACGGAATTGTTTCTGAATCTCTTGAATTATGTTATTATTATTATTTTCGTGTGACGTTTGTAGAGTCTGACTTCGAAGCCTAGGCATGGATTTCATCGATAATTTAGGGGTGGCTTGTTGCGAGGTTAAAGGTGTTCCTTGTGTTTTAGTTCCGGCAACTTGTTGCTGTTCCACTTTAGCTGATGACGTAGTTCCAGACATTATGTATTAATTGATATATGTAAGTATTTATGTGTAGGTATATATAAAATTTCAATGACAATTTGATAAATTTAGGGATTTTAGGGATTTTAAAATTCAATTTTTACAATTCTGAAGCACAAACAGACAACGAACGATAAAACAATTAAATCAATTAACTTTAATTAAGTAAACAAAAATAATCAAACCACTTGGAAAAATTTTTTACTAGAGGAAAACTTATTTTTAAAATTGCGCGAAATAAGCACGTCTACTTGTTACTGTGTTTCATTTCTAACGATTTTGATTAAACTTTGTGTGATATATTCTTTTAGTGTTTTTAAGAGAACTGCGTTTTCAGTTTTTGGCTAAAAATGCAAATAACGGAGATCTGCTCTTAACGGCTTTTTTTCAAATGGCCATAAGTTGTCAACGGTTGCATCGAATTCACTCAAACTTTGTTTGGTATAGTTTCTTTCCGCTTCCTTTCAGATGGCATTGATTTTTTGCATTTTCTTTTTTTTAAATGGTGGCTCCTATACAAAGAGCCATTAGATTTTGGCCAATTTTTTCGTTTTTTCTAATTTACTCAAAAAAGGCTCTCCCGACTTTTATGAAACTTTGTATGTTACATATATAGAATACTTCAAAGAAAACTGCATTTTTAGTTTTTTGCTACACATGACAATAGCGGAAATTGGTAATATCAGTTTTAGTAATTTGGCCATAAGCAGAAATTTATATCACCCAAAAGACGACATCTAAATTTGATATACTAAAACTTACTTAACGTTAGCTCCCGTATATCGAGTCTTAAAGTTTTAGCCAAATTTTTTTTAATTTTTACCAAATTTTTCAAAAATGAGTTGTTCTTATTGATCGAAAAGTTTGTTTTCGTCGTAGTATTGCACCCACAGAGCAAGTACGTGCGACCCAGTCGTGCATTTTATTTTATTTTCATATGTGTTTTCTTTTTTAAATTAATTTCATGTTATTATGTCACATTTCATCTCAGATTGGATGAAATGTAAAATATAAACATACATAGTTTTGACGTCTTGCTGATTTTAGCTGAAAAAGACGTTAGGAGTACACGAACATTTGACATCTGACAGTAAATGGATATGAAAGTGAGAGTAGGAGGTATGCTGACTTCGTGTGCGACTTCAGAGTCATCTTATTGTTCAAAGGAAAACACATGTTTTGTTTCCGTGGCAATCCGTTCATTATGGGTAGCGTGATCATTTCACAGGTTGGACGGCAACGATTCGTTCTGTTTTGATACTTGCTTCCGTTTGATTCCGTCCATTATAATTCAGCCATAATGGACAGAACGGCGCGGCACGGCGCGGCGTAGACCGTTATTGATCGAGAACAAGAAATTCATATCTCGCGCCCGATTGCTCTGTTTCGTCAAAATTTCTATCAATTCTGTCTACGGGCATAAACTGCGCTCCAGTCTTATTAGCTTACGAAATAAAGTTTTTTTGGTTTGCTATGCAAATGTATCTATTTATTGTATTTTTGTTTGTAAATGGTCCTAATAATAGGAGAACAATTCGTTTAAATTCAATCTTCACTTACAGCACAGATACAAAATACAGACCACAAACCAGTAACCATATTGCCATTAAAACCCCTTAAAATATTTTTTTCACCACAGTATATTCCCTGCTCTTCTAGGCAAAAAGAGAGACTCAAGCTCTGGTCGGCAGTCTGTTTTGTATGTCTGTGACTTATAGAAATAAAATAAAAATAATAAGCTAATTGTAACGTCACAAAACACCGTGATGGTGCTTTGCATGTAAGCATGTAGCAACTCATCATACCTGATTTTATTTTTTGGGACCGGTTAAGAAGCCTGCTTCCTCACCAATCCGTCCATTCTGGGTAACGTGTTCATTTGATAAATCGAAAGGGTTTCGTTCAGTTTTGACAATAGCTTCCGCTTACTTCTAAAAATAAAATAAAATAAAATCATTTCAATGTAAGTACTTGTCTCATGCTTTTTATGAATTTGTTGCACAAACTGTAGACAGAATCGTACAAATGTGCTTTGGTGGGTACTGGGTACTAACGCTTGCTACATTCGTACCAGGAGTGCACCACTGTTACTATATCTAACCAACACTTCTAAAGAAACCGTAAAGATACACATTCTAAAATGAACAAAGAATCACTGATAAACAAATTCGAAAAAAAACATAAACGATCGCCCGGATTGCAGAGAAGCATCTTTTCCAGCGGTGTGAAGCGGAATTGATTAATTAGTTGGCTTTGTGCGTCCACTTAGCTCAGTTGGCTTGTAGTGAATTTCTTTTGAAGCCATAACGACATGGCCGTATCTGTGGTTCTTCTCTACATTCTCATTACATTGATCACTCTTCTGGTTTTCTACTTCAGACAACATTTTTCATACTGGAAACGTCTTGGAATTCCACACGATACACCTGGTTTTCCATATGGCAACCTGAAAGGCATCGGGAAGACTCATCATTTGAGACACATAGTTAAGAATTTCTATGAAAAGTACAAGAAAACTGGTCCATTTGGTGGTTTCTTCTTCTTCTTGAATCCGGCAGTAATCATCTTTGACCTTGATTTGGCAAGAGATATTCTTATAAAAGATTTCAATAATTTCGTTGACCGTGGATTTTTTTATAATGAACGTGATGATCCCCTTTCGGGGCATTTGTTCGCTGTGGATGGTGCAAAGTGGAAGCAATTGCGAAGTAAGCTTTCGCCAACTTTTAGTTCGGGAAAGATGAAGGGAATGTTCCCAACGGTGTTGTCGGTCGGAGATCAGCTGCGTGAAACATTCGGCGGGATGATTGCAACTGATTCGATTGTGGAAGTAAGTGATATCCTAGCGCGGTTCACTGTCGATGTTATTGGAACGTGTGCCTTTGGTATAGACTGTAACAGTCTGAAAGATCCAGAAGCTGAATTTCGGATTGCTGGTGCGAAAGCCTTTACAAAAAGTCGTCATAGTAAGCTAATTGGAGGCATCATGTTCAGTTTTCCAAGCCTGGCCCGAAAATTGCGCATGCGAGCTATTCATGAAGAAGTTCATCAGTTTTATATGCGAGTGGTTCGTGAAACAGTTGAATATCGGGAGAAGAATGCAATCAAGCGAAGTGATTTTATGAATTTGCTGATCGAATTGAAGAACTCTGAGATGGGCCTGACGATGAATGAAATCGCCGCTCAGTCGTTTGTGTTCTTTTTGGCTGGTTTTGAGACTTCATCGAAGACCATGGGATTTGTTTTATTTGAGCTGGCATTGCATCAAGATATCCAAGACAAACTGAGGGCCGAAATCAATGCTCAGTTCAAAAAGAATGGCGAGGAATTAACTTATGATTCGATGACTGAGATGCATTACATGGAAATGGTCATGAAAGGTAGGCTTTATAATTTTTTTTCTTTTGATGGTCTGTTGAAATATTTTTTTTTTTTAGAAACCTTACGGAAATACTCTGTCGCAACAAATCTCATCCGCAAGTCATTAAATGACTATCCTACCTCCAATCCCAAATATACCATTCCAAAGGGAACTATGATATTGATTCCTGCCGATGCAATCCACCGTGATTCTGACATATATCCTGATCCAGAGAAATTCGACCCTGAAAGATTTAGTCCAGAAGAAATGCAGAAGCGACATCCCATCACATGGTTGCCCTTTGGGGATGGTCCCAGGAATTGTATTGGGCTAAGATTCGCCAAGATGCAGATGTACGTTGGACTGAGTGTGCTGCTGCGCAATTTTAGGTTCCATTATTCTGATAAAACACCGAATCCGTTGGAGCTAGATTTGAAAATTTCGATAATGACACCCAAAGGAGGAATTTTCCTGCGAGTGGAACCTATTGTTTAGTGTGATATTTTGTGTAATCATTCAGTCCTAGTCGAGGCGAGTCTGCTGTGAAATGAAAATAAACTCGTTCCACAACATTTTTGAAAGCCATTAGCAAAGTACCCAGTTCTTGTAAAATGGAAATCGAATATGTTCCGCATTCTTTTTCATCCTTAGGAAACCCTTATGGGACTTGAAGAAGTGTTAACTTTGTTTTGTTTAAGAATTGTGATCTGTGGAAGGTAATGGTCTAGGATTTCATTTCAAATTAATAAATATTCAAATTGTTTGGTTAGGTAGTTTTAAGCTAGTATTAATTTGAGGTTAAGAAATTAAAAAAAAAAATTATCAGTTCCTTAAATACGTAATAAACTTTTTTTTTGTTTCGTATCTTTATGTTTAATCCGATTGCGTTAAAAGAAACCTTTAAAATTCATGGAACGTAAATGTTCCCTACCCCATTTTTTTTGCCAACTTTCTAGCTCAGATCCAAGGGATAATAAATGCAGCAATCAAGATACGAGTTTGCTTTGTGAC
This sequence comes from Platycheirus albimanus, assembly GCA_916050605.2. Classification (NCBI taxonomy): domain Eukaryota; kingdom Metazoa; phylum Arthropoda; class Insecta; order Diptera; family Syrphidae; genus Platycheirus; species Platycheirus albimanus. Next base: position 73,120,116 of record OU696696.1, read on the forward strand.
AGTGCACTTTTAAAATAGGCAGTTAATCACACGAAAACAAAAGATATTTCTTGTTATCGCTTTTGTTAAGATAAAGATACTATTTCTATTGTTGACTCTATATTTTTATTGAATTCGGATAATTAATCATTTATTGTTTTTCTTTTAAATGAACTTAATTTGTTTATAATCTTTGCAATAAAGCCATAAAAATCTACGTGAAAGTAAGTACCCATACTTTAATTTGTGAACAACGACGACAAAATTTGAATGCAAGATTATTTAAAATTAAAATGTACAAACAATATGAGTCGTTATCTTTCGCCTTGGGTGTTATTCTATTCTGGTCGAGTAAAGCTAGTATTACATGGTCATCTGACGTCAGAAGAAAATAATTCATTTTTACGTCAGTGCACTTTCATTTTTCACAGTGTTATTGCTAGCTACAGTGACAATCTCACTAATGGCACAAGTCTGTCATTGGTGCGATGACGGGCAGAGCTTGTCATTGCGATATTTGAAGTTCGTCATGTCATTTCCATGACATGCAAAAGAATGACGATCACACGACTTGACCGCTTTCAAAACTTTGAAAGTTGATGGTGACCTGAAACCGCGATGACAGAACTCATTTTTTGCAATGACGATCACACGACAGTCATAAATAAGGTCATCGTGTCTGAAAATATTGACGTGAGTTTGTGAAGTACCTCGATCAAAATAAATTGAATTAAAAAATATAAATTACTAGCCGCCCGGTACGTGCTTCGCTACGTATAAAGTGAAATAATTTATTCAAACAAAAAAATATTTTATAAATTGCTAGCTATTTTAAAACTTAATCCAAAACATTTGGATAAACAATATTTTTTGTTTTTCCATTTTGAGCATGCATAAACAAACTGCTGGGGGTACCGAATGACTCTGGAACAGGCAACATAAAGTTGGCCATGTGAAAAACATGATTCCTGCAAATTCACACCACAAACGTGAAGTGTTTGCCCTTGGGCCTTGTTGATGGACATGACATCCCAAATGATAAACGCACAGAACATTGTAATCGTTTGAATTCAAATGGCATATCAGTTGGAATCATAGGGATACGCGGTATTAAACAAACTTCTCCTTTTGATTTAGCAGTTAATATCCTAGCTCCAATCAAATTTGGCAATAACTTTTCACTGCCAATCTGGTGGCATTGCACAGTTTTGGTTCATTAATATTTCGCAATAATATAATCAAAGAACCAACTTTCAGATTCAAGCAATGCGGTGGCATACCAGCCGGTTCCAATGAATTTAAAAATTCAATTGGATAATTCATTGCCTCATTTTGATTCATAACACTGTCAATTGATTTATATGTCGTGACTACACCTGGCAGTTTCTCTGCATTTGAAAATTGATATGAACCATGATTTCTGTAATTCTGAAGAATATTCGGAAAAACACATTCAATCAATTCACCTATCAATTGCGCAATTGTACAAAAATTGTTCGGTACAGCGATCAATCCGTTGATACTGTCGATTTGTATTTTGCCATCACCAATTTCTAACAATTATATTGAATACACATGGGCAGCTGGATCATTTTGTTGGTGAATATGCATATTAATGTTCAGTGTCAATTTTTGTACATATCTCCAAAGAACTGATGACTTCAAACAGGCATTTATTTCATCAGCAGTAGTTGATCGAGGAATGAGAGGCAATGTTTGACGAAAATCCCCTGAAAGTAATATCAAAACACCACCAAAAAGCTGTTGATTACCACATAAATCTTGCATTGTTCGATTAAATGCTTCTAGTGATTTTGTATTCGACATTGTACACTCATCCCATAAAATAATTGACGTTAATCGCAGAACTTTTGCCATAGCAAAATTTCTTGAAATATTGCAAGTTGGAGTTTCAAATTTCAATCACCTTTATATTCAATGGCAATTTTAATTCAGAGTGTGCGGTCCGACCACCTTCTAATAATGTAGCAGCAATAATATGTTTAAAAATATAAACACAAAGCAATAATTATCGCTGACAATTTGCTTTAATCGAAGCACGTCCAAAATTAAATGACCGCATGAATGACATAACAACATGCTTGTACTGTCAATACTGAAAAAAGTTTAAATTTGACAGCACAGTCGCCATCTGAAAAAAATTTCAATTTGACAGCAAAATCCCCATTAACAAAATGATCCGCCATTTATTGAATTCATTTGTTACAAAAAATGTGATAAATGAAGAACCACTCGACCGATTTTATGCAAACTTCAAATAAACAATCTACTAAATAGTCCAAACAAAGCCTAAGCATTTGGTTTGGATAGGTGAGCCCGTTTTTGAGTTATAAAATTACAACGAAAAGTGGGATTGATTTTTATACATATATTATTGCACAGCCCAAAATGACGATGACAGCCAAAGACCACCACGAAGAGTTTGTTCTGAATGATCCAAAAAATGGTTACTACTTCTTGAAGGGTCATATTTTGAAGAGTGGGAAAACCAACTTCTTACAATTTTCTTGAGTGATTTAGTTGATTGGTTCCAGCGGGTTATGCGAAATTATGACAAACGGTGGGGTATTTGCTGTAGGTACGATATGCGCTTTGAACCAACTTTTATCTTGAAAGCCAAAGTTACGGAACCTTTTTTCTGGAAATCCTGTTGGATTTTACATGGAACGTCTGTATTACTGACAATGTTTAAATTAAAATTAAATTAAAAACTCGGTCTACGGAATTGCTTAAAGGAGCAATATCCGCGACGTCAACTAGAGAACGCTCCACGACATAAACTGGTGGCCTATTGCCGGTTTAGCGTAGCTATCCTCTTCGACGAACAGCGAAGTGAAAAGCTGACATAAACTGCGAGCAGGGCCCCTTACGGTATAACTACCAAAGATTGGGAAGCTTCTGACTGGTATTCAGATACAGCGTGCCTTCGGATGAGAAACGAATTACTTTTTTGTATTAAACAACACTGAAATAACAAGTGGAGATTTTTAATTTCCACTCCTCCTTATGTATTATTCCTGCAAAGAGATACTGTGAATTATAAAGATATAAAATATATTTCATAGGAATATTTTATTCTTTATTCTTATTCATAGGCTGAGGGGGTCAGGTGTGGCGGGTGTTGTCGCTGGTCGATCTTGTTGTGCACAGTGGGATGAGGAATGGCTTCGTCGGTGGCGGTTGATGATGTTGTTGTGTGGTGGGAAGACTTCGTCGGCAGCGATTAAAACGCATCATGTCTCATGTGTATTGGTTGGAGGGTGGAAATGTGTAACTTGGTTACAACTCAAGTGTGGTTAACTCGCCATGGAAAGTCAAGTTCCATGGGAACTCAGACCATATAGAGCTGCTTTGTACTATGATGTTGAATAAGGAGTGTTTAAGGCTCTTGCTCCACCAAAAATATTGATCCCACGCGGGGAGATAGGCTTTTGGTCCATTCAAAAATGCATACCTTGCCGCATTAACAACAAAATAATTTTCAAAAAAGATTGGTGCCATGAACAAACGCCATACGAATTAAGGCCATAATGGCGTTAATTCACATTTAAGTGTGTACTAGCACCATATCCAAGATATGGCTTTAATTCACTTTTAAATGAGAACTATAGCCATAAGTCCAATGTGAACTAATGCCATAAAATGTTTTGATCTCTGGGGTACAGTTAGTACAAGAAAACAACGAACGTTAGGTGGGTGAGGAGATAGACGAGGAGGCAGACGAGGAGGCAGACGAGGAGGCAGACGAGGAGACATGTCGTCTGTCTCCTCGTCTGCCTCCTCGTCTGCCTCCTCGTCTGCCTCCTCGTCTGCCTCCTCATCTGCCTCCTCGTCTGCCTCCTCGTCTGCCTCCTCGTCTGCCTCCTCGTCTGGCTCCTCGTCTGCCTCCTCGTCTGTCTCCTCGTCTGTCTCCTCGTCTGTCTCCTCGTCTGTCTCCTCGTCTGCCTCCTTGTCCATCTCCTCACCCACCTAACGTCCATTTTTCAAAATGAACTAACGCCATACGGCTTAAGTTCTCCTTTTAAGTTGAATTGAGGCCATATCCCGATTATGGCACTAATTCGTACTTAGATGTGAATTAACGCCATTATGGCCTTAATTCGTATGGCGTTTGTTCATGGCACCAAAAAGATTGTATACCTATGCTTTTTGTTTCAAGCATTTTGTTAAATAAATGGCATAATATAAATTTAATGCTATAGGGACTTTTTTTTAAAATTTATTCAGCCAACCTTGACAACAATGGCACGGTAGAAATGCCTACCATGTCATTGTTAGGACACTGCCATTGCAATGACAAGTTAATCAAAAAATCTGTCGTTGTGTCCTATCAACAATGGCAGGGTAATCACACGGTCATTGAAAATTGTCATTTCGATGACGTTAACATTTCTGTCATTGTGCTTGTCATTCTAGTTGTCAGTGCAATGACAGCATTTTACGATGGCGATCACACGACATGACGACCTTAGGACAGATAACTACGTCATCATGACTCAAGAATGTCATTGACATGACAGATTTCGATGACCGTGTAATACTAGCTTAAGTCAGAGCGAATTGACAGACAACCGAAGATCGTTAATGCAATCCGCTAAAAGTCTCTTTTTTACAAAGTTTGGCTTGATCGTTCTACATTCAAAAGAAAAAAGGTCTTTATGAAGTTATTCAACATAAAAAGCTCCCGAAAACTCTGAAACTTCATAACATTTAGAGATGACATTTTGAAAATATGAAAGAAAACATTTAGTATGAACATGAGCATGAGCAACGCTGGGCGAGTCAGCTAGTTTGAAATAAAATAAATATTTATTATGAATATTAATTCTTGTCAACGAAAATGCTTGAATCATAAAAACCAACACTTCTGAAGAAATTGTTAAGATACATTCTAAAGTAAACGAAAAACTACTGATAAACGATTTCTAGAGAAACATCTTTTTCAGCGGTTTTATGTGTAATTGGTTAATTAGTAGACTCTGTACATCCATTAAGCTCAGTAAGCTTCAGTGAAGTTTTTTTTTTTGAAAGCATAGAGACATGGCCTTATCTGCGGTTCTTCTCTACATTCTCATTACATTGATCTCTGTTCTAGTTTTTTACTTCAGACAATATTTTTCATATTGGAAACATCGTGGAATCCCACACGATACACCAGTTTTTCCATATGGAAACCTTAAAGGCATCGAGAAGACTCACCATTTGAGACACATAGTAAAAAATTTCTATGAAAAATTCAAGAAAACTGGTCCATTTGGTGGTTTCTTCTTCTTCTTCAATCCGGCAGTGGTTATCTTTGACCTTGATTTGGCGAAAGATATTCTTATAAAAGATTTCAATAATTTCGTTGACCGTGAATTTTTTTATAATGAACGTGATGATCCCCTTTCGGGGCATTTGTTCGCTGTGGAGGGTGAAAAATGGAAGCGATTGCGAAGTAAATTTTCGCCAACTTTTAGTTCGGGAAAGATGAAGGCAATGTTCCCAACGGTGTTGTCAGTCGGAGATCAAATGCGTGCAACATTCGGCGAGATGGTTGCAACTGATTCGGTTGTGGAAGTCGGTGATATTCTAGCGCGGTTCACCGTCGATGTTATTGGAACGTGTGCCTTTGGTATAGAGTGTAACAGTCTGAAAGATCCAGAAGCTGAATTTCGGATAGCTGGTGCAAAAGCCTTTACAAAGACTCGTCACAGTAAACTTATTGCGGGTGCCATGTTCAGTTTTCCACGCTTGGCCCGAAAATTGGGCATGCGAGTTATTCATGAAGAAGTTCATCAGTTTTTTATGCGAGTGGTTCGGGAAACCGTTGAATATCGGGAACAAAATGCAATCAAGCGAAGTGATTTTATGAATTTGCTGATTGAATTAAAGAACTCTGAGATGGGCCTGACGATGAATGAAGTCGCAGCTCAGACATTCGTGTTCTTTTTGGCTGGTTTTGAGACTGCATCAAGGACGATGGGATATATATTATTTGAGCTGGCATTGCATCAAGATATCCAAGACAGACTGAGGGCTGAAATCAATGCTCAATTCAAAAGGAATGGCGAGGAATTAACCTACGATTCGATGACTGAGATGCATTACATGGAAATGGTCATGAAAGGTACCTATACTTTTACAAATGTTTCCTTTTGATCTTTTAGTGAAATATTTGTTTTCCTTAGAAACCTTGAGGAAGTACTCCGTTGCAACAAATCTCATGCGGAAGTCATTAAATGATTATAATACCTCCAACCCCAAATATATCATTCCAAAAGGAACTATGGTAATGATTCCTGTCGATGCAATTCAAAGTGATCCAGATATATACCCTTATCCAGAGAAATTCGATCCTGAACGATTTAGTCCAGAAGAAATGCAAAAGCGACATCCCATCACATGGTTGGCCTTTGGGCATGGTCCCAGAAACTGTATTGGTTTACGATTCGCCAAAATGCAGATGTACGTTGGATTGAGTGTGCTGCTTCGGAATTTTAGGTTCCATTTTTCTGATAAAACACTGAATCCTTTGGTATTTGATTTGAAAAATCCAATTATTTCACCGAAAGGAGGGATTTTCCTGCGAGTGGAACCGATTAAGTCCTAGTATCTACTAACGTCTTTTGTGAAATTTAAATGAACTCGTTCCACACCAGTCTTTACTCCATTAGCAAAGTAACCAGTTCTTGTAAAATGGAAATCGGAAATGTTCCACATTTTTTTCCATGTATGGGAAACACTTTTGGAACTTGAAAAAGTGTGAATTTTTTTGACAAATTGGTGCAATGCACGCCAATAAAATTGTATGGAATTAAGATTTTTACTCGAACTGTGTGTTTTTAAATATAATTTGAATTTCGCAATAACTCATCAGTTATAGCTCAAATAATAAGGAACAATTTGACGCTGTCAAAAATGTTGTGGAATGTAGTGCTAGGAGTAAGTTTTAAGCAAGCATTACTTTGAGGGTAGGAAAAACAAAAATAATTAAATTTTAATTAATATTTAAAAAATTCCTGGAACGGAAATTTTCCCTACTTCCTTTTTTTCATCTTTCTAGTTTATACCCGGGGGATGATATATGCAGCAAACAATATAAGAGTTTACTTTATGACAGCACATGACAGTTTCTACACTTTTAAAGTAAACTCACTAAAACTTAAGACATAGTTTTTATTTATGAGTTAGGTTATTATTTATTGTTTTATGTTTGTTTTATTAACCTTAATTTGTTTATTTTTTGTTTGTGATAAAATAATAAAATACTAAGTAGTAAAAAAATTGTTCACCACGACGACTCAGAATGATTATTGTAGATTTAAGTGTAGATACAGTGGTTGTCATTCGGTCTGGGTGTAATTCTGTTTCGGTTGAGTAAGTCAAGGGTGGTTGCTTGAGATATTGATACCACTGTTATAAATGAAAGTCTATAATTACATGCATGGGGTTGTTTAGGTTAACAAAAATGATCCGACAGTATGTCTCAAATGGAGGGCTTTTTTATTTGAAGTTATCGGTAGGTATGTAGGTACTATTAGCCGGAGAGCTAGCTAACGGAAAATAGTATATAATATATATAGAGCGCCGAAATCCCTCTAGTTAGTCTGCCATACTATCATTATTCATTAATCCCGGGACCTGGCATCTATCTGTTCAGTGGTAGAATATGAAAGGTATACAAAATGGGGTTTCGCTTATATTGACTTAAAAAAAAACTTGGACAAACTTATAGCTTAGTAAATTTTACATAAAATTGCTGCCAAACTTTTTCGCCTATTATTTACCATTTAGAAGTTATATCTCTTCAAAGTCTTATATATTTTCCAAAAAGTATGCAATGCTTTTTTATAGTAGTTTACTACCAACTTTATAGATATCTAGATTTGATGTGGTATTATAGCTCATTATGTTTTTAATTCAATGATAAACATTGCCAGGCGTTTTAGTTGGAAGAAAATTTGTTACCAGGGTCATGGCCGTCCTAGGCCATACCGGGGCCCTTGGGCACACAAGAATTCGGGGCCTTGTTGGAAAGTTAAAAAAGTGATTGACAAATACATTTTTTATATTGTATAGATCAAATTTCAATGTAATTTATTGGAATGGAATCGAAAATAGTAGAGAGTGATGTTTGAATGTTTTTCCGTAGCATGGTTTTCCGTCAAGGAAACAGCAAAGACGGTTTACCGATGGCATCAGTTGCCAGTGCTTGTAAATGTTTGTTAATTCATCGACGGAGTAGATTAAAGTGTAATGTAATGTAAAGACGGTTTTCCAACATGCGGATAGGCAACGTACAGCTGACCGTGCGAAAAACAGGGAAATTCGAGATTTATCCCACAGACTTCCAACGATTGGCCTTGCGATTTTTCGATTGTCATCGCAAAAGCCAATATAAAGGGTAACTAAATTCGCTTGAATTGGAATGAAAGATCAGTTGGAATAATCGGATTTCGTGGGATAAGGAAATCCACTCCTTGAAACCTTGTCACTTTCAGCTTTTAATTATGCAGCAGAGTTCATGGCACATTAAGCGATTTCAAAAATTCCTGCAGATAATTGGTCATTTCATCTTCGTCAGTCACGCTGCCAACGTATTTGTGTGAATGCAGTTCTCAAGCGAAATGACTTTGACTTATGAAATTCAAGCTATCAACGATCTTATTCTTCGCTGCTAGTATTACCTGTTCACTAATCCAATCGAGATTTTTATATTTTTGTGCAACGCCGCCGGTTAACACTTTATTGACGAGTCCTTCCTTCGAGGACGATGTGAACTCTTAAAAATTTGCGGGAACGATATCAATCTAGTCAAAACATCAACGGGAATTTTGCTATTGTTAAGCTCCAGCATTGTTCTCTCATTATTTCTATACTGTTACGAATAATTCATATGCCACTAAGAAATCCCATTATACAATACAGGCAAAACTGCCTTTTGTCAAAGTTAGCAATTATCATTGCAGAACCGATGTAAGACAAGAAAAAGTTTTGAAGAATTCTTCATTGCAAAATCAACATCAACCCGAAAACAGTATCCCTTCTCCAATGCACTCACAAGATCTTTTATAGATACGCCAGGCACCAATCACATAAATAGAGAATAATTGAAACATCAACTTGAAGCTATTAAGCTTGGAACGGATAAGCTTTAATAAATAAACTGCCTTGTGGGTAGAGAATACACCTTGCGGGGCATTCTTTAACACATCTTGAAGGTCACCTGGTACCACTTTTCCCCCAACCAAAACACTTGGCAGTGTTATATTTGAGTTACATACATGATAACATGATATGGTATTATACCATACCAATTAAAGCACCATACAAACCATTGCATACTTTTGGGTGCCATATTAAACCTTACTTCTAAATGGTAAATGATATGCGAAAACTTTCGTCTGCAATTTTATGTTATAAGTTTGTACAACATGTTTTTTTTGATGATTAAGATTTTCAAAATGAAAAGACAAATTGAAACAAATTTTAAAAACAAAAACAACAAACGTTGTTGCATTTAATTTTAATTCGAGCATTAACTAATTTGAAATAAAAAATAAAAAGTAGTTCCTTTTGCCTTGTGTGCGTTTCGCCCAAACATGAACGGTGGGCTCATCAGTTAGATGCCGTTCATACTCTTCTAAGACGCACATGTTCGATAAAATCGACACTTAGGTATATATAATTTTCAGTGCAAAAGTGCACTGTGAATTATATATATTCTTAGGGAACTTTGTTACCAGCAAAAACCCTAAAATTATGCATGCTCGTGGCCAGTTAATTGATGATTAAAATGTTCATGTTTTTTTTTGTTTAAAGCTCACTGTTTTTGAAATATAATTCAATATAAGAGAAAGTCCCATTTATTGACTTTTGTTGCCCGACCACTGTAGAAGTCGAAAGAGTGGGAGTTTCTCTATGCAACCATGTCTGTTTCGACGATCCACAGTTTTACGGCTTACTTGGTAGATTAGCGGAGCCACCAATCGTATCATCCCTCGATTATCTTAACTTTCCCCCTCAGGTGGGATGAAGCCTCTTAAACACACACTTTTTTTTAAATATTCATCATTAGGGTAGTATATTCCAAAAGATAACTTCGTTAGAAGAGGTCATAGCTCTCTCGTGACCGCGAATAAGCTTCAACAAGAAGTTATCTATCATGTTTATGTTGGCTCCCATTTTGTAGGACCTCGTTGGAGAGTAACGTGTCTTTTCCGACTTAGGTGTTGAATTCAATTTTATTGGCTAATACAGTAAGACTTAGTCTTACATAGTATTTTTACAGAGTGGTAACATTAAATGATTTAAATTAAGGAATACAATATCATAGTTAAACAATATGCGTAGTATACAATTACACCTGTGTTCTGTGTAATCCGAGGCAGGTTCTAAGACACTGACTCTCAAGCACACGAATCTTTCCAATTAAAGATCGGGCAACTTTGAACCACACAATGTACCCATATTTAAACATTGACCGGATAAATGCCACGTAGCAAACCAGCTTTACTCTGCTCTCAAGACGGCTAATATAAACCAGTCCTTTTGTGAGAACAAAGGCTCTCCTAGTTTTGGACAGAGTTGCATCTTTATGTCGGTTGAAATACCAATACTAATCCAACCGGATACGTGATGTGGTCGTATAGATAATATAGGTCTGAAGCCGTATTATGAAGGACTTATTAGATCATCCGCTTACGGATTAAAACGTTCACGTAAACCCTTGGAAAGGATCTCATAAGCGATGTTTAAAGGGGCATTAGTCTCTATAGTTGGCGCAGAGTAAGCGATCCCTTTTTATGTGGATCGGGCAGATGGTACTGCGATTCCACTCATCGGGCATACTTTCCTCCGAATATATTTTGCAGATGAGTTGGTGTATGCTCCGGACCAGGTCATCTCCAAGGTGTTTAAAATATTCCATCGGATGCAGCTGCTTCGTTCATTTTTAGTATGGTGATGGCTACTTTGGTTTCATTGGATGTATCTCATAGTCGTCATCTATATTGACTGGTCAAGTCGATCTTGGGCGGGATCTCCTTCCCATCTCTCAGCCATCTCCAGATGGCTAACAACGCCTGCGTTTCATCTATTGTGTTTCCATCGTGATCTTTGCAGAGCCAAGGATGACTTGTGAAACCTGTTGTTGACTATTTCACTTTTCTATAGGAGTTCCTCACCTTTTCGCTGCATCTCCTCGACTTCGCGCTGTTGGTGTTCTTTTTTCTTCCTCCTGAGTAAACGCTTCCCATCATCCTTCGCTTAATGAATGGATTTCTGCTATCTCTCTGGAGCCAGGACTTGTAGGCCTTCATCTGCTTGAGCACATGCGGAGTCGCATCAGGGGTTTCTGAGGGCCTTTGACGCAGCACTTCTTATGGCTTGTTGACATAGCTGCCATTGGTCTTCCGGGTTCATATCTTCAGATTTCTAACTAGCTCAAGGGATACGAGGTCGACATAGATAGCGGTTCTCTCTTCCGAATGAAGTCGTCCAACATTGAGTTTTTGCGTGCGTTATTTAAATTTTGCACAAACTAGGGGGAGTGATCCAAGTCGATATTCGAAAATAGCTCCTCGGATTGTAGTTACATTCAAAATGCTAAAAGAGTGTCTTCCGTCAATCGCAATGTGGTCTATACTTCTATAAATCTCCTTGGGCAAAGCTCCTAACCACCCTCCCCCCGCCATTGTTCAGTCTAATTTCTTATGTTATTTCAGTCGTGCTGCTTTGCTCAGAGACTCCTTTTAAAGCCGCACGACACGAATGTGGTATGCCCTGCCTGACTTAATTTTTCACCCTCATTCAAAACCATCAAACTTTAAGTTTAGTCAACAATAAATTGAAGATATGTGTGCTCCTGAAACTTTTGGATTTTTTCTGTTTTTATCGGAGAGTCATGGTGATATGCAATTTTAAATCTCAAAAGCTCCATGTTAAAGCTTGCTCTAAAAGTTAAATGTGAAGTATTGGTTTGGTGTAAAATATTTTAAGATCATAGCGATAAAATTAGATTTAAAGTAAAATCAGCCTTTGAAATCCTTCCGTTTGTGAATCTGTTCTTTTTTAGTCTTTCTGTGTTAATTCAATATAAAGGGAATTTTTAATATTTTTTCATCGTTATGCTCTTTAACAATTTTTCACACAACCAATACTTGACAATTAGGTTTCTTAGCAATCCATTTTATTAAGCTTTTACGATTTAAAACCACGCATCACCATGACTCCCTGAAAAAAATCTAAAAGATAACATATTTTTGGGAATACACAATGTATGTAGCTCCAATTGTTGACTTAACTCAAAGATTCATGGAATTTAAACTTTCAGCTTCTAGCACACTCGTAGATAGCGAAATTTGTATTAAAGCTGTTTTCTCTTAAAAAAGTCAACTAGTTGTGTTCTAAGTTCCATCGTCGCATAGTCGTGAAAGCTAAGACCGTCTTATTTTTTATCAACATGGTGGCGTTTTTTAGTGTTTTCGTTTGTATTGTGTTAACTTTGATATCAACCCTGGTGTTCTTTATAAAATACCGTCATCTGGCATATTGGAAACGTCGTGGAATTCCTCATGATCCACCGACGTTCCCTCAGGGAAATTTGGCTGGCTATACGACCAAGAAGCATATGCGAGACATAACCCGGGAGCATTATCACAAATACAAGAGTCTGGGACCATTCGGAGGATTCTTTTTTTTCCTCAGTCCTGCTTTAATCATTTATGACCTCGACCTGGCCAGAGATATCTTTATCAAGGATTTCAACAATTTCAGCCACCGTGGATTGTTTCACAACGAGAAGGATGATCCTTTAACTGGTAACTTGTTGAGCTTGAGCGGACCCAAATGGAAGGCAATGAGGAGTAAACTATCATCAACATTCACTTCGGGCAGAATGAAGTTTATGTTTCCAACGGTGGTCTCGGTGGCAGATCGTCTAGTCGAAACAATTGCTAATGTCATTGAAAAGGATTCGATTTTAGAAGTCAAGGATATTGTGGCTCGTTTTACGGTCGATGTGATTGGAACGTGTGCCTTTGGCATTGAATGTAATAGTCTAAAGGATCCAAATGCTGAATTTCGTCACATGGGTGCAAATGCTCTCTCAATGAAACGCCACAATTTTCTTGGAACCCTCTTTATGTTTAGTTTCCCAGATTTTGCCAGTAAATTGCGAATGAAACAAACACACGATGATGTTCAGAATTTCTTTATGCGAGTGGTCAGAGAAACTGTAGAGTATCGGGAGAAGAACTCCATCAAGCGTCAGGACTTTATGAATTTGTTACTTGAGTTAAAGCTCTCGGGAGAGGGTATGTCGATTGAACAAATTGCAGCACAAACCTTTATATTCTTCTTGGCTGGTTCCGAAACTTCTTCGACTACAATGGGATTTGCGTTGTACGAACTGGCTATGAATCAAGATGTCCAGGACAAGTTGCGAGCTGATGTTAATGGCCAGATTGAGAAACATGGTGGGGAGCTGAGCTACGAATGTTTGATGGAAATGCAGTATTTAGAGAAGGTCGTAAAAGGTTCGTATTTTTTACCGTACAAAAAGTATCCATTTTATGACCATTTTTTTGATATTTAGAAACTCTCCGTAAATACCCTGTCATCACAAATCTTGTTCGAAGATCACTTGAAGAATACAAAACCTCGAATCCCAAGTATGTCATTCCCAAAAACTCGATGGTTATCATTCCGGTGGATGCTATTCATCATGATCCAGAAATCTATCCCGAACCGGAGAAATTCGATCCGGAACGTTTTCGTCCTGAAGAAGTTCAAAAACGTCATCCATGTAGCTGGTTGCCTTTTGGTGAGGGTCCAAGACATTGCATTGGCTTGAGATTTGGAAAGATGCAGACATCTATTGGACTTGCTTCGTTAATTAAAAACTTTAAGTTTACTGCTTGCAAAGAAACACCAAGTGTCTTGGATATGGATCCGGCTAGTATTGTATTGTCTTCAAAGGGTGGTATTTATTTGCGTGTAGAACGTGTGTGATTGTTGTTTTAATTTCATTCAATAAATTTATTAAGCCAATTAGTTTTAAAAGAAATATTTTTTTTTTCGAATTTTCAAGATTAAATTTGTTTTTTATGTCGGATGTGACGAGGCAAATATGACAAAGCGTTTTTAAACATTCAGGCCTTTATGATTGATTGGTTAAACTGATTGTTGGGTATGATAGTGTGGTTTTCAATATCAACCTGAAATATGTATCGAAAAGTATTTCAAAAAGTTTATCAAAAACAACTTTGGAATACTGTTTTCCAGTTATGTATATATTATTGTTATTGAAAACTCAAACCTATTAGAAAAAATTAAAGACTTTTCCAAAAAAATTTTACTATAAGAGCAAGTGTGGGCAACATTCAAACAACGTTTCTGATGTGATAACGTCAAATAAATCGGAATATATGGGCAGCATGCACGAAAAAGTGTCACACTTACAGTGTCACAGTCACGTTCCATATCTGCTTTGATAGCATAGAAAGTCGGTAAAGTAGGAGGGGAGGGTAATGGGTGTTTGGTGATTGTAAGTGGTGGTGTGGTGGGTGGTTTCGGTGTTTCGGTGGGTGTTTATGTGTTGTATGTGTGTGGGGGGGGGGGGGGGGGGGGTGCGTCGGGCGGAGAAAAAATTTGGGTGGTTGGTAGGTGTCTGTAGGGGGGATGGGTGGTTGGCGGTGGTGGTGTGGGGGTGGTTGATTTGGTGTTGGAAATGTAAAAAATGGTGGGTGAGTGGCAGTTGGTTGTGTGTGGAGTTGGTGGTTGGATTGTTGGGGATTAGGTGTGTTGTGTGAATTGTCAAAAATAGTGGGGGTGGTTCTGGTTGGTGAAGGTGGTTGGGGGGTGAGGAAAAAATCGTCTAAAATGGTGGGCGAGTCGCAGGTGGTTGTAGGTGTGTAAATGGTTGGATTGGGATGGTTTGTTATTTAGGGGGGGGGGGGTAGTTGTCAAAAATAGTAGGTGGTTGTAGGTGTGGTGGGTGGTTATTAAGTGGGATTTATTGTGTGGTGGTGGGAGGTTGATGTTTGGGGGAAAGTGTGAGCAAAAAAAAATTAAAAAATGGTGGGTTGTAGGTGCGGTGGGTGGTTGGTGGTTAGAGAGATACTACACATTAAATGTTTTGTGAACACATAAATTTATTTAATTTAAAAACGACCATTATTGAAATAGTGCGAATAGTGAATAGTGCAGAAAAATATGGCCAAATGACACTTTGACAAAGCGACAGATGGTCATATTTTGAAATATGGCCACATGACACATTTTCAAAGTGTCATATTGCCATATTTCAAAATATGGCCATATGACACATGGCCAAATGTCACGGCACCATAAAAAAAATGATTTTTCGACTATATGGCAGGTACCTTACCTTCAGTTTAGGTTAAAGCTAAAATACCTATTCCGAAAAACCATTTTCAAGATGATGTAGTTGCCTGACGGAACAACAGATAGGCAGAATTCGTTTTTTCTTAAAGTTATGTTTAATTGTCAAACAATTTTTTTTGCGAATACAATGCTGGCCTTAAATCATCAAGCAAACAAAGGGAAAAGCTTTACTTAAAATCAAAACAATCTAAATTGTTTATTGTAAGCAAATGAAAACGAAAAAAAAAATTCTGCCATGTGCCCCTTAGAGTAAGAATCTTAAAAACATTCAAAAGCCTCCCCACTTTCACTTTAGTTTTTGTTTATTTATTGTGCGGACGAGGTTCATGACATCATCACAAAACCAAAATATTTGGTCGCTTTAAAAAACAAAAATCATTAAAAAAGCTTTAATTTAAAAAAGTTGAAAAGCTTCACACTAATTCAATGATCAAGCACAACATTGATGGTTCCCCACGAAATAAACAAAAGTCAAGTGACTCATTTATGGCCCTCACTTGTTATTCCAGCTTCAGCCATAATATTTAAAAGGCTTTCGTGGATATGCTTTCTCATTCTCACGATAACAATATTTTGTTTGTATACAAACAGTGCCGTATTAAGCCAGCGCGGGGCGTGTAAAAAATTCTATCAAGGGGCCCTTGGATTGTTTTAGGTTATCAAGTTTAAGGTATTAAATTAAAAAAAAACTGTTACAAACAAACTTTTCTTGATTTAATTTGAGCAAAGTTATAAATAATACTGTTAATATCAACTTCTCAGAGTAAATCATATTCAATGTTCATTAAAGTGAGGTGATTCAGACGTTGTTGGGTTATCGAGTTCCTCATCTCATTTTTAACACGTTTTAATGTTAAAAAAGATCGTTCACCACTGCAGTTAGTGATCATGAGAGACAAATAAATGGGTAAAGCAATTTCAACGTTCGGGAAACAAGATTGTAAAGAATTATTTATCAAAAGCTTGTAAACTTGAAGTGTCAGAGCCTCATGATTCTCGCTGTTAATAATACTAGCAACGAGCTGGACTAATTCGTCGCCCAGGCTGTCCTCCAAATCATCTGCGCAAGCGCCTACGATGATTGCAGATTTTTTCCAAAATCTCTCGTAATATTCCAAAAACACTAGTAATTTTATGATAACTGTTCAAACGATTTCCTCAAGCTTTCGCCTCAATATCTGAAAATGTAGATCGCATTGCTTGAACGTATGCACATAATGATTCATAAAGGGCGTATCTAGTGTTAAGGTTTTGATAATCCGATTGCAGCGCAGCACTAGTCGCTTGCAAACGTTCTAGGATTCTATTTTACAATATCGTCATTATTCCCGTTTCCAACTTACTCATTTTTGAAATTATCCCGTAAACTTGATTACGGCTCTCTGGCTTTTGATCCACGTTATTAAAAAAGTCTTCCAAAGTATCCTTGATAGTAGTAAGACCACATAAAAGCGCCTTCGTAGCATCCGCCCAGGCTGACCACCAAGTGGCCGACAACATTTTCAACACAGGAACTTAGGACGTTTTTTCTTTAGGTGCGTTCGTAAGACGACTCCATCTATAGGTCGAAGTGGAAAAATGTATATAAATTTTCAATGAAATCAAAGAAGATTAATGCTTCAGTATTGCTTGGTAATTATATTCTTTGATATAACCCTTTTCAAATTGTTCGGGTTACTACGATTAGCTCGAGAAAAATTTAGTGAATTCCCCTGTTAGTTTTGCAGTATTGCCAACTTGCGTGTAGTGCGGTGCAAAACATACATAGTTTTTGGTATGACCAGCAAATAAAAATTTAAATTATATGTAAAGTTGAACATTTTGTTGCAACTATTTTCTTAGAAGTAATCGTGGCTACATTGATTGGAAAAATTTGTTCACACTTTAATCTAACCTAAATACTTTTTTATGGTCAGAAATCCTTGGTGTGCGGGGCCCTGAAATGAGCGGGGCCCGTAGCATTTGCTACTCTTGCTTCGCGGCTAATCCGGCCCTGTATACATATGTATGTTATTGTTTATCAACAAAACAATAAGTGTTCGATTTATGTTGCATGTACTTGCTCTTTATTGGAGTTTATCACAACGGACACTTTCTGTAAAAAAAGTATATATATTTTCCAAAAAAATCTAAATTTTCAGAAATACAGAATAATTCCCATTGTTTGTAAATGTTATCCGAAAAATCTGTCAAGATTTGAAAAAGGTTGAAAGTTTAAGTAAAATAAAATTAACGAACTTCCTCTTATGCTGGATAATTGCTTGGGGGTTAGATAAATGGATACCTAGATAGATTTATTTTTAGGGAGAGCTTATACAGCTCAGGCACTGCGGTATCCGTATGATGCCTTTTGTGCCAACCCGTGTGAGATTCTAGAGCAGCTCTGTTGCTCCAGACTGTGACAAGAACTTTAAGATATTCTGTGTGTGGAAGGTTTTTGAGTTTTTCTATGGGAACGATCTCATCACCAAGTGTCCGCTTTCTGAAATCACTATTTTCCGTGAGCATATGCAAAGTTATTTCTTCACTTTCGAGGCAGGGATGTTTTTTCAGAGAACAGTTTCCGGTTATGATTCCAGTCATTGTTTTGAGAGTTTTCCTATCTAGGTTGAGTAGGAATTTGGTGGTTTTGTTTGAACATTTGGGGGGTTTTTTAGTAACTTGGAAGAAAACTTATGCGGGAGCACGAATTGAACCACGAACCTTCAGCGTAAAAGTCCGACACATTAGCTACTATGCCACTGGTCTTGGCTCTTGAACAAATTTTAAATTTTCTTTAAACTTTACCAGACCTAACTCCCAATTGCTGCTTCAGTTCAATGTCAGTTTTGAAATAGTGATCAATTTTATAAATTAAGTTTGAGAAAACCCTCCTAGATGTAACAAAAGAAATTCCACAAAAACTTCCAGGGTTTATGATCGTCAAACAATCCAATGTTTTTGAATTGTTTACGTCTTTTAAGACAGAATTTCTTTTATATCATGATAATTATATGAAATAATTTTGTAATTAATGCCAACGATTTTTTATAAAAAGAACCATGATATCCTTATCTATAACAAAATATTAAATATTATTCTCGCTATCGACCGTTTATCTTACTTATATGAACTTATTTAAATTTAATAAAAATCAGATCTATCAATATAATCTTTGATATTGTTGTTAAAAAAAATCAGACCAATTATAAAGTTTGTTTTTATTGATAAAAATTTTTAGGTAATTTTTTGAAGGTTGAAATATCGGTTGCAAGGCGGCCAATTGACATCGCCAAGACGTCTGATAACACAATTTGGGAATTACTTGAGCAAAAGATTGATAGTAGCATAGGCTGTGTGGCTTGGCGCGCAATCCTGAATGAGCCAGACCAGACATCGTCCAATTTTAATAAAAAAAAAGTCGGTTAACATGGTTCTGCAACGCCCACCGTTGACCGAAACGATTTTTTCTAGTCTAATTTTGAAGAAAAATGTTCCAATGATGCCACCACTGAAAAATCCGCACCAAACTGTCACTCTCTGTCACAAAATGACGTGTGGGTTTTCCAAACGGTTTTAAATCGGCAATTTCATTTGTTAACGTAGCCGCCGAGTTGAAAATGCGCCTCGCCAGAAAAAAATTTCTTTTAAAAAACCTCACTGTTCGGGCTACACAATATTTCCGAACGTTCGTCAAGCGTGAAGCGACTCATTTTGCTCCGTGGAGGTATGATACTGACCTTCTGTCAAGATTTCGAAGCCTAATAGCACTTTCCATTGGTTTCACTCGGGGAACCACTCATTCTGACAACCAATGGAAGAAGCAAAATCGCTTCCGTTCAATTTTGGCATAATGTAGAGTCCGTACGCATCCGTTTCACAAGTTTTGCCTATTCCAAAATGGTGTGCGCATCCCGATTCGCGGTATTAAGGAATTTTTACTGGTTAATCGTATTAAATACCATTCACTCAACTTCGTTGCTGTCCTTCGACATTACCTAAACTTTCCGCGTTGCTGCTATGAGTGACATTTGAGTTACATTTTTATCTGTGCTTCTCGAGTGGATTCTGACTTCAAATCCAGAAGAAAAATTCTCAGAATCATCAGAAGTGTCATTTGTTTACCAACGGAACGGTTTCAGAAGACTTCCGGATGCTTCTGTGCGCTTCTTTTCCTCCAGTGGGCAGTGCTATAATACTCACTCAATGCTTTGAGCGTTAAAATTTTTGACAGCTGTCACGATATTTATCGGTTTTTAAGTTTGTATTATTATAATTGAAACTTTTGTAAACTACCTACCAAACACCACATTTTACTTGCGATTATAGGTACTATAAGGCAAGTTATGGATTCGTGCAGAAAAAAAAATTTGAGATAACAATCACACATGACATTACGATGATGGAGAAGTCGAAAAAAGTGGGTCTGGAAATTCCGTCCGTCTGTCTGTCTGTCTGTCTGTCTGTCTGTCTGTCTGTTCGCGCCTCTGGAGGCTGAACGGGTGGGCCGATTTGCTTCAAATTTGGTATTTAGGATTTATTTGGCCGTCCCTCGGAACGTATTTTTTATTTTTGCTCTAGGTCCAAAAATAACGGCACCTGCCATACAATCTTGAAGACAAAAATTGATTTTCTCAAAAACGGCTCTAACGATTTTGATAAAACTTTCAGAATGCTATTTTTGCAAGAAAATCTATCTTTTGGTTTGAAATTTTTTTTCAAAATTTGTCTAATAACGGTAACTCTCATAGAACCAGTATTTTCAAATCAAATTTTCTCATAAACTATACATTCGATTTCAATAAAATTTTGGCCACAGGAAGTCATTCATAATTTTATTAATATGGCATTTCAAAATTTTCAAAAACTTTTTTTTTTGATTTTTTATAATTTTTTCAAAAAAAATTTTGGTTTTCGAAATATGTATGTTGGAAACGGGTACATTGATTTTTTTTTAAATTATTTTTGAAATGTAAACTATAGATTGCCATATATTTGCATACTCAAATAAATTTCAAAATATTTTTTGAAAAAGTTTTTCAAAAATAACCTTTTTAAAAAAAAACTGGTCCAACGATTTTCAATATTTTTTTTTTCTAGATTGACGTATAGCTTTGAAATTTTATTGCATACTTAGTTTTTCCGAGAAAACTCTTAAGCTAATTTAAGAAATAAAAGAATTTTCGAAATTATTTAATTTTTTTTTAATATCCATATATGCAGCCACTACGCAATTGCTTATCATAAGAGCAAGTTCGTGCGACCCAGTCGTGCATTTTATTTAATTTTGGAATGTGCACAGTGCTCGAACTATAGAACAAGTTCACTTCAGATTGCATTGAAAATGAAGATATTTACTACTCAGCTATATTTGTTTCGACTTTGAATAAACCGAAATGGAATCATTCTTTCGAAACTATGAATTAGTTCTATGACAAACTTCCCTTTTTATTTAATTAATTAATTTTTTCCAATTTATTTTCTATAAATATTTGTACAAAATTCTTAAAATATTTTCTCTACACTAAATACGTTCCACACGTAAATAAATTCCACCCTCACTACACAGAAGCGTGTGTTTCTTGTTCATTATCAGTGGATTTGGTGTTTTATCGCAGAAGTGGAACCTATAGTTCTTAATCAACGTGACCAGTCCAACGTATGTCTGCATCTTTCCAAATCTCAAGCCAATACAATGTCTTGGTCCATCACCGAATGGTAGCCATGTAAGAGGATGACGTTTTTGAGTTTCTTCGGGACTAAAGCGTTCTGGATCATATGTTTCAGGATCCGGATATATCTCAGGATCATGGTGAATTGCATCAGCTGGAATCAATACCATGGCTCCTTTGGGAATGGTGTATTTTGGATTCGAAGTTGGGTAGTCGTCGATAGCACGACGGACCAAGTTCGTTACCAATGGATATTTACGAAGAGTTTCTAAAGAAAAGACCAATTTTATTAAACTCCTAGCCAATAATCGAAGAACTCACCTTTGACGACTTTTTCCATGTATGTCATCTCATTCATGCACTCGTAGGTAAACTCTCCATTGTGGTTCTCAATACAGGTGTTTATTTCATCTCTAAGTTTGTCCTGAATGTCCTGATTCAATGCAAGCTCGAATAAGGTAAATCCAATGGTTGTCGAAGAAGTCTCGAAACCAGCCAAAAAGAACATGAATGTTTGCGCTGCAATCTGTTCAATGGTTAGTCCACCTTCAGTGTTCTTCAATTCAATCAGAAGATTCATGAAGTCATTGCGTTTGATTGAATTCTTCTCACGATACTCAACGGTGTCACGAACAACTCGAATAAAGAATTCATGGATGTCATCGTGAATTTGCCTCATTCTCAACTGACGGGCTAGTTTGGGGAAACTGAAAATGAATCCATTCACCATTTTGGAGTGGCGTTTCAGGGTGGAAGCGTTTGCACCCATGCGACGGAATTCGGCATTGGGATCATTAAGACTGTTGCAATCAATTCCAAAGGCACACGTTCCAATGACGTCAACTGTGAATCTAGCTAGAATATCCTTCATTTCTAAAATAGAATCCTCTTCGACCATTTTATTAAATTTGTCCAATAGCTTCTCTCCAACTGACACCACTGTTGGAAACATGAATTTCATCCTGCCCGAAGTGAAAGTCGGTGATAGCTTATTCCTTAGCTGCTTCCATTTGCCTCCATCCAGACCCAATAAGTTGGCAGTCAAGGGGTCGTCTTTTTCATTGTGGAACATACCACGATCCGTGAAGTTGTTGAAGTCCTTAATGAGGACATCCCGAATCAAATCCAAATCGTACAACACAACAGTGGGGTTTAAAAAGAAGAAGAATCCCCCAAACGGTCCAGTTCCTTTGTATTTGTGATAATTTTCTCTTGAAATGTCACGCATATGCTTAGTCTTTGGATGACCTCTCAGATTTCCCTCGGGGAAATTGGGCTCATCGTGTGGAATTCCGCGCCGTTTCCAATATGAAAGACGTTGCCTAAAGTAATAGTATCCCAAAGATACAACTGCGATCAGCAAATAGAACACACACGCGAAGAATCCCATGACCGAACTGTATAAACTTTCAAAGTACACTGAGCTGGAGAACGCAAAAAAGCTTTTATAAATGTCGACTTTATCTGAGCTAGACACCAAAAAACATTTGATTTGTATAATTTTCAGTCTTCCACTTCTTCAGGGTTGATAAGGCCGGCAATCTACTCAAATTAAATCTCTCCCATCAATAGTCAGCAGGTTGGAATTAATTGAACTTTTAAGCAGTAACCTATTTTATTGAGCAATGACTTCGTATCTTTAAGAACGATGAGAGCCGATTTTTTTTAGATACTTACTTGGAATTTAAAAGCAGGTATCATAGTTTGAAGATTGCATCTTGGTATTGAGTAATGATTTGTTGTTTTTCGTGATTTGTTCGTTAAAAAATAAAAAATACTGAGTCAAAGACGAGATAGCACTATTTGTGTGCGATTAAATTAATGTTTCTGATTTATCATGTTTGGGGTCGATTTGTGTATAATGCACGCGCTTTCAAGCTGTTATTATAACCTTATAGAATAGAAGCAGTTCGAGCATTTAAGAGAGGAGGAATAGAAAGATTGGAAAGAATTTGTTGTGGTACAGATTGTGGTGCAAATCTATCTTGAGAAAATCCCACGGTTTGTATCCAGTTGAAACTGGGGGAATATAGAAAATTGCATCACATTTTGGGGCTTGAATCCTCAACTCTAGGTAAGCAACTAAGCATTATTTATACAATGTACCAATGCCACGTATAAAGAAAGAATGTTTTAAAGTGTGCCATTGTGTTTTGGGGTCAGAAATAGGATCACTTATTAACTAACATACTATTTTGAGGTGGCGCATGCAGTCCATTGTGGACCACGGTCTCAAGCAATATACCCATAGTTACCAGTTCCACACGCCAAGTTGGTTAAGGTCGCCCTCCACTTGATCGTTCCTCCTTAGATGGGGCATTGTATAAAGAAACTATAGTATTATTACTTGCTGTGCGCCATCTATCGACGAAAAACTAAGCTCTTGATTTAAAAGGTTTTTGTCTAGATTAACATGGGAAGCAACAACAACAATTTGTTTTACGTTCCACAATTTTAATTGTTGTTGTTGTTTCCCATGGTAATCTAGACAAAAACCTCTTAAATCAAGAGCTTAGTTTTTCGTCGATAGATGGCGCACATCAAGTGGTAGTACTATAGTTTATATGTATATACAATGGATGGGGTCTTTCAGTTCTGCGTTGGGTAGAATTGAAGTCAGCAGGCTTTCGCGTATTCGCCTCCACACGTCACAACCATCTAAGCGCTGTAGTATTTTCATCTTTTTGGCCAGGTCAATGTCGCTGTAAGCAGGTCATTGAATTTTCTCATTCGCATACTCTTGGCAAAAGTGATTCTTCAACTGACTTTTCACTTATATTATTAAGAAGTTATTGTGGAACGTGGAACCCAAATAGAGATAGACCTTGATAACTTAAAAGGTATATCTGTCACTTTATCTTCATTAATAGGCATGCCCTTTAATTAGTTGTAAAATGGCGATGACAGCCAAGAACCCTCCCAAGATTGACTTGTAGCAGTCAATCTAGATGACGACCATAAGCTACGAGCGCCCGACCAAAAATCAAAGTAGCCATCACCATACTAAAAATGAAGAAAGCAGCTGGATCCGATGGTTTACAAGCAGAACATTTTAATACGCTGGAGATGACCTGATCAAGTATACACCAACTCATCTGCAAAATATGGTCGGAGGAAAGTATGTCCGTTGAGTGGAATCTCAGTACCATCTGCCTGATTCACAAAAAAGGAGACCACTTACTCTGTGCCAACTATAGAGGAATAAGCCTTCAACATAGCTTTTATGATCCTGTGCAACGTTTTATGTGAACGCCTCAATCCGTTTGCTTATGATCTATAGGCTTCAGACCTGAAAAATCTACGACCGACCAAATATTCACATTACACCAGATCCTGGAGAAAACCCAAGAATACAAAATCGATACCTAACCCCTGTCCATCTATTTTAAAGTAGCCTACGACAGTGTTAATAGAGTTGAACTGTATCGTGCTAATGAAACCTTCGACACCACCAGAGGGTTTAGACTAGGTGACGCACTATCATGCAGCTGTTTTAACACTGTGCTTGTACATTGTACATCGGGCACCATTTTTAATTAATTGACACAATAACTTTGGTATGCAGACGTCATTGACGTGACAGGAATAGAAAAAGCAAGCGGTAACAGCTGCTTTCATTACCATGGAGTCAGCAGCAAGCAGAATTCGACAAGATGAAGTATTATGCTTTCATCACCAAAAATCCAAACCCACCACCGACTCGGTCAGAACGTGACCATATTGATAGGTATAACTTCGAGGTAGTAAGTGAATTTGTTTACCTGCGCACTGCTGTAAGCACAGGCAACAACATCAGCTCTGAAATCAGACAAAGGCTAACTCTTGCTAATCGCTGTTTCGTTGGACTAATAAGCCTATCGTGGAGAACCAAGTATCAACGATAAAGAACACTCAGCATGCCGGTCCTGCACAACCATAGATCCTCTCCCAATTGGATGAAAAGTCACTTGGAGTCTTCGAGAGAAAGTGTTGCGAACGATTTATGGTCCTTTCTGCGTAAGCCGACGACGAACTCTACAGCGACATAAGCGTAGCCAGAAAAGTTCGAATTCCGCGACTAAGATGGTTGGGCTATGTAGAGCAAATGGACATCGACGCTCCAGCTTGTAAAGTCTTCAACGCCAAACGAGAGGGAGTCAGAAGCCAAGGTAGACGTCATCTTTGATGGAGCGACTATTTAGAGGGAGACATATCCATCAACTTGGAGTGCAAATTTGTAGACGGCAGGCTAGAGATCGAGCAGACTTTGGGAACATATTAAGCAGGGCTTTTGAGCATCTTAATCTAGTTGATCCAACATAGTAAGTAATAGCGAGTTTCATTCAAATATGGAAGAATTGTTCTCAAAATCGAGAATTGCCCTTTTGAATGAAACTTGTTTTGGGTATCCATGTCAATTTGAATTATACTTTTTGTCATTTGATTTTTGTCTTTTGTCATTGGAAATAGTAATTATTAGATAATTGATAATTAATTGGATAATTAAAGTACATATTAAGTTCTTCGTTCATTATCTGTTTATTTTTGTTATATTTATCACACACTGGCACAATTTCACAACAAACAACAAAAAATAACAAATTATTTCTCATTTTGACGTTTGACAGAAGAGTATTCAGATCAATTCTACCAACCCATGAGAGATGCATTCTTTCGTGTTGAGAATCGATCTAGAATTGCACTTTTTGAATGAATGAAACTCTCAAAAGTGAAAAAGGTCAATTCTTTTGACAGAAAGAGCAATTATTTTCGTGAATGAAACTCGCTGTAAGTAAGTAGGAAGGTAAAAGCCGGGCCCATTTTTTGCTTCTCCACTTCAACCCTTGCGAATGCATCGCTCTTCCAATAATGTGAATGTCATCAGCATAACCATTGTTTATATATATTTGTATATTAATTTCTAGGAAAATGTTTTTTTAGTTGTGAACTTCACCAATAGCGGCGCTAGTTGTCTTATTTACTTTACATCAAAAGTCTTCTTTTGTTCTTTTTGCTTCCCTCCCATGGCAATCTAGACAAAAACAACTCCTGAAGCTACTTGTACACGATTGCCAGGTCTGACAATCATTTTCAGATCAGCAAACGTCTAACAATGTCTAAAAATGAGCTGAAAATTACATTTTTGTGTACACGATTTGCAGAAAATGTCTGAAAATCTGTCGGCAAATATTTGGCTGACAATGTCGACAATCTAGTTTAACCAAATAACTGGCAATAGATTTGCAAGACTTTGGAGATTTTCTGACAATCGTGTACACACCAAATTAAATTTTGGATCTGCAAATTCATTTTCAGCTCATTTTCACATTGCAACTGTCAGAAAAGTTTAAAGCTGCATTGAATAAAAGTGAAATATAAAAAAATAAGATAAATGCACCATTCTTTTTTCACCTTCTCCCTATAGGATTTATTCTTTTTTTTTTGCAAAGTTTTGGGGTGGCGGTGACCAGGTAACTGGCTCAACCACAATGGGCTAAAATGTTTCAGTAATTTAATTTTCAATCCATATGAAAAAATCTGAAAGTAAATGATCACGTATTTACCATTTTCTTTAAAATACAAAAATCACCTTAAAATGTACCTTGGAATCTTTGCCAAACTTGTCTGCCAATGAATAAATTTGCAAACGTTTGTTAAACTGCATCTGCAAATTTATTCATTGGCGGCAGACATTTGCAGAAACGTCAGAAAATAAAAAAAAATTGGTGATCTCCCAATGAATTTTGTGTACACACGATTGCCACATCTGCAAATTAATTTGTCTTCAATATGATTGATGAACAAATTTTCTTGCAAATTAATTTGGTGTGTACATGGTTGTCAGCTTGCGTTTACACGACTTGCAGATATCTACAAATCAATTCGCAAATATTTGTCTACAAAGAAGGAGTCAAACAATTTCTCTGCAATCTAATTTGGTGTGTACATGTGCACGATTGTCAGCCATTCGAGACAAATTTTGCACTGACAGATCCAGCAATATTTGCAGACCTGGCAATCGTGTTCAAGTAGCTTAAAGGCCCAACCATAATACGCGAAAGAAAAAGTAAGCAAGTGTCAAAACAAAACGAAAAGTTTCCTTTCGATTTGTAAAGTACATCAGTTGCATATAATAGCCTTTAGAAATAAGAAGAAAGAAAGAAGAAGAATACTCTTTAGAAAAAAAGGAATGTCAGATTTTCGTACGTAACGTACGACTCGAAGCGTACATTACGTACGAAAAGGCAAGTGAACGAAACTTGCCGAAACTTAACAAAAAGTCATTTCGGGTTGGGTATACAAATCACATTCTATTTCTACTGTTTCGTAAGGCAACGTACGTACTCATTCTTCATACATGGTTAGCCCTTAACTCTCCAATCAAGTGTTTGTGAACTTCGTCCATAGATGACGCACCTAACGTTCCGCTTATTAAGAGTTCTATAGATTATATATGTAGGGTCAAGCATCTGGCAACACCACAGATACTTAGAATATTTGCGATGATTACGATATTCCAGAACATCACTGAAGAAGATAAGACGAACAAGTGGAACCTGAGATTGCGAAAAATGCTCGATCTCTTTTGCCGCCAACCTGAAATCATTAAAGACGTCTCAAAGAACACCAATCGCGTCGACTTAGGTACTTATTTATTCATTTCTAATATTAAACTTAAACTACTTTTTAACTGAATTCTTTTTTAAATTAATTAATAATAAAATAATTATAATGTTTAAAAGTGTTTAAACCTCTACATATATACAAATACAAAGGATACGCCAAGTTATTGAACGGATCTATCAAAAATCTATACACGGTAGTTGTGTTGAACGGACTTATACAAAACGGTTCCACTATTGTTCACATGCGAGATGCGTATTATGCTATACTACTTCATTGTATTTATAAATTATAGTACTCCCTATAAGCGTAACGTTAGGTGCGCCATCTATGGACGAAGTTCAAAAGCACTTGATTGGAGAGTTTGGAGTATTTTATGTCTAGATTGCCAATGGGAAGCAAAAACAACAATAGAAGATTAAAAATAAAATCAGCAATCTAGATCGTCGATTTTTTGAACAACACCGTGAAGTCTTATTATAATAATATAATAAAGAGTCAAACGCCTTATTGACTTCACTTTATTTATTTCGTTTGTTAATTTAATATGAATTATAAAAATTTCGGCATTTAACATGCCATCCTCAGCAAATATTTTTATTGACTAAAACATAAATAACAATTATGACTAGCTTTTGACATAACAAATAGAGTGAGATAAAAACATAGTTCATATACTAAACATGTAAACAAGTGTAACAATTATAGAATTATAGAATTAGTTAGTTTCTTCTTCTTATCACATTAAAGAGAGATGACTTAATCGGGGCATCCATCGTATTCATCATGATGTTTTTGTTTTTGTACATACAAATACTCTCATACACGTCCAAATACCTATCATCATTAACATGTTTGATTAGTTTTAAGTTTTCCTTTGTCATACTGTGTCCGTTCTCCAGCATGTGTAATGCGACCGCAGATTTATTAGGTCTATTGAATTTTAAATTGGCTAGGTGTTCATTATATCTCGTTTCAATGTTTCTTTTTGTTTGTCCATAGTATTTTTGTTCACAATCGTCGCATGCAATTTCGTAGATACCTGGTTTTTTGAGTGTTTCAGTTTTATCTTTCGTTGATCCTAGTTTCGTTTTAAGTTTTTCCTCTGATGAAAACACTAGTTGAATGTTGTGTTTATTAAATATTTTCGTGAGTTTGTTTGTTATCGGAGGAGCGAAATGTATTTTCAACCTTTTCTTTTGTTGGTTCTCGTTCGATGTTTTAAGAGTTGTTAGACTCTTTCTTTTTAATATTTTTGATTGTTTCTCCACCATTTTCGTAATCATTTCACTGTCATATCCGTTCAGTTCTGCAGCATATTTTATGTAGTTTAACTCGTCCATGTAATTTTTTGCATTCATTGGAACTGAGCATAATCTATAAACCATGCTATTAAAAGCTGCTTTTTTATATTGCATGGGACAAAATGATTCTTTTGGAATATAACGTGGAATGTTAGTGGGTTTCCTATATATCGAAAAATCGAAGTTGTTATTCGCGTTTCTCGTTATAAGTAAATCTAAAAACGGTAACTTTTTATCTTTCTCTTTTTCAAACGTGAAATTCAAAGAAGGCCATCTTGAGTTTAGCATTTCCATAAACGAATCTAAATTATTTGGGTCTATTGATGCAAAAATGTCGTCTACATATCTCAACCAGAGCGTTGGTAGATTTCCTTCGTCTTCGATGCTTTTTTCAAAATTTGACATGAACAGATTTGCTAAAAATGGCGATAGAGAATTTCCCATTGTTGTACCTTCGTTAATTTTGTAAAATTTGTGTAAAAATTGGCAGCAATTGTAATCCATACAAAGACAAGCAGCGTCATAATAAATCTTTTTCTTTTCTACGTTGTCTTCTCGTTCATCTAGCCAATTTCGTAACATTTGCAACGTTTCTTTTATAGGAATACTAGGGAACAATGCAACTACGTCAAATGAAACTAAGATCTCATTTTCTTTTATTTTCACATTTTTAATTCGATCTATGAATTCAAAGGATGGCATGTTAAATGCCGAAATGCATTCAAAATTGACGTTTGTGTTTTATTTGTTTTTATTTTTATAATTCATATTAAATTAACAAACGAAATAAATAAAGTGAAGTCAATAAGGCGTTTGACTCTTTATTATATTATTATAATAAGACTTCACGGTGTTGTTCAAAAAATCGACGATCTAGATTGCTGATTTTATTTTTAATTAAAAATGGAGGGCCAACCAACATTGCAAGGACAACAAAATTTGTTTTTAAGACTCAAAACAAAGATACATTTATGCAAAGCTGATTTATTTTTCTTAAAAAATTGTTTGAAAATGAATATCTACCCAAACTTTGTTAAAATAAAATTCTGCGTCAACAACAGCAGGATAGAGAGTGTTATGAAGAAAAGCAAAAGAATTTGGTTAAATTCAGAAATTAAATACACGTATAGTAAATTGTCACAAATCGAACTGCAAACATACAACATTCATCTATGGCTAATGAAAAATATGGATTTTCTGGATTTGTTAGAGTTTCTAGATAAGTGCAATGATAAAATCTTAAAAAGTAGCTTGAGAAAAAGAAAGAAGCTTGACAAAAAGTTCAAAAAATTGATTACAACAGTTAAGAAAAATAAAGGTAATGGTCTTCAGAATAATGATTTTGAGAAAGACAAGAAAATGTTTGTTCGTAACATTTCATCTCAAACATTTAGTGACGACGAATTAAATCTCCTTCAAAATGGACTTCAATTTTCAACAACACCAAGGGATTTACCTGTAGAAGACATAATTGCAGACATAGAGACAGGAATCAAGTTCCTATCTGAACCAACGAAGACCATCATAAGAAATGAGACAAAACCTATAATCCAATGCGCCATTAAAACTGAACATAAATCTAAGAAAAAACACTCCCCACACACAAATACAATCAAGAAACTTAGAGAAAAAGATTGCTTTTATATGAAATCTGACAAAGGACGCGATTTAGTTATCATGGACAAAAACCAATATGAAGAAAAAATGCGTGAAATAACATCTGCACAGAATTTTATTGAATTGAAGAAGACTCCGCTTCCAAATATGGTAAAAGGAACAACTTCATTACTAAAAGATATTTTGCGCGTATTTGGACCCAGTGTAAAGTGGAAACTTATGGTCGCGAACCCTTCAGTCCCGAAGTTGTATGGTTTACCGAAAACACATAAACCTACACTTAGTATGAGACCAATCATATCTAATATAGATTCACCAACCGAAAAAATCGCGAAGTGGTTAGTTTCGGAGTTCCAAAAATACAAACGGACTGAAAGCAAAAGCGTGAGTAATACCTTTGAATTCATAGATCGAATTAAAAATGTGAAAATAAAAGAAAATGAGATCTTAGTTTCATTTGACGTAGTTGCATTGTTCCCTAGTATTCCTATAAAAGAAACGTTGCAAATGTTACGAAATTGGCTAGATGAACGAGAAGACAACGTAGAAAAGAAAAAGATTTATTATGACGCTGCTTGTCTTTGTATGGATTACAATTGCTGCCAATTTTTACACAAATTTTACAAAATTAACGAAGGTACAACAATGGGAAATTCTCTATCGCCATTTTTAGCAAATCTGTTCATGTCAAATTTTGAAAAAAGCATCGAAGACGAAGGAAATCTACCAACGCTCTGGTTGAGATATGTAGACGACATTTTTGCATCAATAGACCCAAATAATTTAGATTCGTTTATGGAAATGCTAAACTCAAGATGGCCTTCTTTGAATTTCACGTTTGAAAAAGAGAAAGATAAAAAGTTACCGTTTTTAGATTTACTTATAACGAGAAACGCGAATAACAACTTCGATTTTTCGATATATAGGAAACCCACTAACATTCCACGTTATATTCCAAAAGAATCATTTTGTCCCATGCAATATAAAAAAGCAGCTTTTAATAGCATGGTTTATAGATTATGCTCAGTTCCAATGAATGCAAAAAATTACATGGACGAGTTAAACTACATAAAATATGCTGCAGAACTGAACGGATATGACAGTGAAATGATTACGAAAATGGTGGAGAAACAATCAAAAATATTAAAAAGAAAGAGTCTAACAACTCTTAAAACATCGAACGAGAACCAACAAAAGAAAAGGTTGAAAATACATTTCGCTCCTCCGATAACAAACAAACTCACGAAAATATTTAATAAACACAACATTCAACTAGTGTTTTCATCAGAGGAAAAACTTAAAACGAAACTAGGATCAACGAAAGATAAAACTGAAACACTCAAAAAACCAGGTATCTACGAAATTGCATGCGACGATTGTGAACAAAAATACTATGGACAAACAAAAAGAAACATTGAAACGAGATATAATGAACACCTAGCCAATTTAAAATTCAATAGACCTAATAAATCTGCGGTCGCATTACACATGCTGGAGAACGGACACAGTATGACAAAGGAAAACTTAAAACTAATCAAACATGTTAATGATGATAGGTATTTGGACGTGTATGAGAGTATTTGTATGTACAAAAACAAAAACATCATGATGAATACGATGGATGCCCCGATTAAGTCATCTCTCTTTAATGTGATAAGAAGAAGAAACTAACTAATTCTATAATTCTATAATTGTTACACTTGTTTACATGTTTAGTATATGAACTATGTTTTTATCTCACTCTATTTGTTATGTCAAAAGCTAGTCATAATTGTTATTTATGTTTTAGTCAATAAAAATATTTGCTGAGGATGGCATGTTAAATGCCGAAATTTTTATAATTCATATTAAATTAACAAACGAAATAAATAAAGTGAAGTCAATAAGGCGTTTGACTCTTTATTATATTATTTAACAATAGAAGACATTTGATGTAAAGTAGATAATACAAGTAGCGCCGCCATTGACGAAGTTCAGAACTAAAAAAACATGCTCAATGAAATTACTATAAAAATATATATTTACGCTCAAGAAATCAAGGTCTTGATTTCATTTAACATGCGAATTTTTCACCAAAATAAATGCGATGAATTTTAAAAAATGCAAATCATATCAAAATCATATTTCCAAAGCACTCCTTTAACTAATGCCCAAGATAAAAATATAAAATAATACTTTAAAGCGTTTTTATTATTTTTATCCCAAAAAAAGTACCCTGACATCAGCATAAACGAAAATGCTAATACTTATATCTTTTTTCACCTTCATTTAAAAATGATAAACTGTTTTCCTCGTAATCTCTATGATCCGTTTGGGTTTTCCTTTTTTCTAACATTTTTTTTTTTTTTACTAAATCGTACAAACATGTAAAATGTAAATAGACAACATTTCCATCTTATTTTCTCATTTGTGATGCAAAACGTGTTGTAGTATAGGAAGACATTTCCAAAGGACCTCCTACAAATAATCTGGTTAAGATAAACTGATTGATGTTTCTGGTTTTTGGTTAATGTCATGAAAATGAGCATTTTCTTTTGAATAAGAAGAAGGAAACCGAAACCGCATCCCTCCAAATGTAAACGACACTAAACATTTATCAATGATAAACTAATTGCATGCAATTTATTTTGTTATCAAATTTATGTGAAACATACTAGCTTTACTATAATCAATGTCACAGCTAGAACTATAGAAGAACCTCGCAAAGTCCTTAGTCAGAGTCTTTGTCTTTCATGATGACAATGCAAAATCATCGAATCTCGAATCATGAATCCAATCCTGAGGGATTTACGAACTTAAACTGATAAATGTGTCTCGATTTTGAAAATGTCAATTTAACGCATACTCGCATATTAGATAGTTTTGCAATAAGAAAGATGGCTACATTTACAGTAATTTTATGCTAAAACGTTGTTGGCATATAAATAAGTTGTTTAATGTGCGGTTAATAGATTTTAACATGGCTTAATTAATGTGTGTGTGTGTATGTTTTGTCCTTTTTAGTGATATACATATATGGAAAGTTTTTGACACCAGCCAGTAGCAAGGATTATTTACTCAGGACTTGATTATTATGACGTGTTAATTAATGGTTGTTTACATTCTTGTACGTGTCCTTTATAAAAGGGATAGTCGTTCATATGGAAACGACCGAAGAATGGGCGAACAAATGAGACTTAAATCATTTACACAGCGAGTTTCTTGACTTGTTTTTATGATTAGGCAGCACTCAAGGGCTTTTAATACCCTTAACATGAATTAGCACAGGGTAAGCGATTTGGAAAGTAGGATAGAAGATGAAAGGATATGCCGATGGGCATTGGTTTTGAATATCTGTAACTGACAATGGGAGGGGAAAATTGAGCCGGTTAAAGCATTCCACATTCTTGTAGTGCGTCTAAAAAGGAGTATCTGTACTTAACAATACGTCTGAAGTTAGGCCCGGGGCATTGATCTAATAATTTGTGATGTTTTTTTGTACATATGCCGAGATTAGATCGTCGATGTCCAGGGTTGTTCCCAAAAGAAAGCGAAAACTCAGGGTTGAAGAGTATTGAACTCCGAAACAACAATATTTTTTATTTACCAAACTATTTCTAAAAAACTATTTCATAAAGTTTAATTAAGTATTCAATTCGTATAATATCTTAAATACTAAGTCTGTTTAGTTTCCTCCATGACGATAAACGGTGGTATGAAGAGATTCCCAAAGGAAGCGCCCCACGACAAAAAACGATCATTAGCAAATTGTATTTAAATAACTTGGTGAGGCTTCTGGTGGTATTCCCCGCAGCGTACCTTCGTGAGATATTTATTCACGGCACTCTATTTGTAATAAAAATTCTTCCAATGGTAGGGTGGTCGTGTCTGAATTAATTTACAAATTGTACTTCTACTTATCGAATATATTTGAACGAAGAAAATGTGAATTATAACACCAAAAGTTAGAAATACTTGTAAATGTGTAATTCTTCTTACAAGATAGATGTTTTTACCTATTCCTCTGGTACAGGTATTTGAAAGTGTATGGTAGAGCAAATCAGCAGCGCGGGGTGCCGGGGTAATCGGATTTGCTGCGGTGGCGGTGGGTATTCCGACACGTGATGGTTTTAATAGAAAATCATCGAGGTGATCCGGGGCGGTGGAAAAAATTTATCAGACCTTGGAAAGAAAGGACGTTATTGCAATTGGTTGGAAGTTGAGGAAGATGAAGAAACGACTTTTTTTGGAATGGGCTTGACAAAGGTTATTTTCCAACAACTGGGAAAGATACCTACCAAAAGAATGGGATGGATGGGAAAGTTTAGGCAGTGGTTTTTCCAGCGTGGAAGCACACTTCTTCAGAATTATGAGAGGATATTATCCGAGCCAGCAGATTTGTTTTATCCAGATCTTTTAGTATGTACTCTTGCAAGTTGTAACTGGTTGATTGAGAGTGGAAATTTGTCCCATAGAACCATTTACGCTCTCAAGAACAGGAGCAGTCATGTCACTCTGTGGTAGTGTCGAATTTGCAGCAAACTGTGCTGCAAACTACGTTTCGGAACAAAGCTTCCGATCCCCCAGAGAATAATGTTTGTAATCAGTCCAGCGTTGGAGTCTGCATCACTATCGAGGAAACAAAAAATTTTCCGAAGAAATTGTTCAGACCGATTTTCCACAAACTTAGCAACTTCTCGCCACTGTCGCTCTCCTCTCGTAGAGATTGCAGAACAGTTTAATATTCACATTTTTGAGCGTTCCGGGACATAGAATATTCCAAGAAACTGCAAGGCAGATATGCTCGCCAAAAATATTTTAGCCAAAAGGATAAATATTGGCATACCTATCGCTAAAATTGAATTTTTGTCAACCGTGTTCCATGTTAGTTATAGACAAGCCCGGCACCTGCACCGAATCTAAAAGACCAGCGGCAACATTGCAAACTGGCCATCAAAAATGCAGCTACTGATGAGTGAAGCGTATCATACAATACTGCAGTCCAGAAAGAACTCTAGTTCAGAGCAAAGATCTCTAACCGTTCGATCTACCATTAAAAGAGGAGAAGGATCATCGGCTTTTCAGAAAGATAAGTTGAGATCTGGAAAGGCGAGTGCTTCAATCTATTGAGGTGTGTTACGGACAAAGCAACGTTTGAAAGTTCTACAAAAAAGTTAAGCAGTCGTCCAAGGGCAACAAAGGCCTAGAGGAAGCGTGTGCAACCCGTGCTCAGAATTTGGACAAAATACTTCTACACACTGTTGAACTGCAAAGACAACGAATGAAATTATGCCTGACGAAATACGAATGAAACCAATGCATCGTGTGCAATGCATCTCTCTCTGCATCAGTAACCCTCCTTATAGCAGCTGCTCGAAGCTGCATTGTTGCTGCCAATAGGGAATGGTCGTTTCCTGCTTCCACATTTCTTTCGTTCTTCATACCGCACAGTGCTTTCCTCCACCGTTTTTGGATAGTAAGATGGTCGATTTGATTTTGTGTTCGACTTTAAGGAGAGACCCAGGTTACTTAATATCAGGTTTTGTGTGGAAACAATGTACCATCTACCACCATCTGACGAGCGTTTTACAAATCGACATGAATGCACGTTATTTATTTTATAGCTTTAAATTATTAGCAACGGCACACCTAGTTTATCAAACTTTATTTCATCAGTTTCTTTCATCGTGATATATGTTATTATTAAATTGCTTCCTCTTGCCCATAGAAGGAATCTTCTTTACCAACAACATAAACCCAGTCTCTTAATCTAAAAGTTACATAAATTTTTTGTTTAAGAATGATATGTATCAAGGTAATTCCTGATACTTCAATTTGACCTGTTTTGTCTCCACAGTTGGTAAAAGCGTATATTTAAGCTTCCAAGTCCTTACATTTATACAGAAAGCAAAAGCATATCCTTTCAAATGCAAACCAAGAACATTTAAACAACTTTTCCAGTTGCAAGTACATTCAAGAGGTTGAGAGGTTGAGACATCATAGTATGAGGACACCTACAACACAGAACTACGCAAAAAGAGGTCTCTTTAGAAGACTTTGTGGCAGGAAACAGGAAAAGGGATGTTATTTCAAAGCAAGGAGCAGGACTAAAAAATTTCTTAGCTACGAGTATCTATTTTTATTATTTAAACAAAATTGCGAATTCATTTACAAAACAACAACTTCTCAAGTGGCTTTCTTATTCTTTCTATACTCTACGTTCAGGTACGTTCAGGTCCTTACATACATAATATATACTCAGATGTACATTTTTTTACTATATGATTGTTGTAGATATTGTAGGATTAAGCTTAACCAATCGGAACAAGGTAACCCAAACCTATAGAGGAAAACTAAGTTTGCCTTGAGTATGATTTCGCACTTAAACCGGATGTTGCATCAAAATGTAGAAAGAAAAAAAAAAAGAGGAACTTAGAGAGGGTTTTATTCAAGCTGCCATGGAAGATTTTATAAAGCATTAAATGGAATTTGATTATAATCTTTGAACTCACATTTTCGAGTCACATTTCTGGGGCGATCAAGTGAGCTAACATGAACATTTATAGGGTTGTTGATGTAAGAAAGGATATTTTTTAATATTTTATGTTGTATCATTTGAAAGGTATGAATGCAGCAAAAGAAAATTTAATCAAATCTCGACTGACAGAAAAACATCTTTCTGACAACTGCAACCGGACTCATTTAGTTATTTTTGGACATTTTATATGCATATTGTATTGGTATGTATAATCTGAGGTTCAAGAAAAATATCGAATTTTCAATGATGAGACTGATCTCCCACGAAGAAAAAAAAAACGTAATTTTAAAAATTGAAGGTAGCTTGTTATCAATTCCAACATGCTCTATATGACAAGCATTGGGTTCGTGCAGTTAAAAAATGGAGGTTTCAACCATTAAAATAACAAAACAAGTTTTTCGCCATACTGTCCCTCGGCCTTTCTGTGCGGATGTGCGTCTGTCGGCTTTTTTACACCAAGCTACAGTAGCAGTCTAAGCCGCTTGTTAATCTTCGTTGACCCAGAGATAGCAGGTTCTACTAAATTGTCTATTGAGATAGCAGTGGACACTAAATTTTGCACTAAGATAGCAGTGGACACTAATTTTAAAACCTTGTTAAAATATTGGAGTTCGGCACTGTACTATAGATTGGTACACGGTCACGGGCGGCAAACCACTCGATTTGCATTTGCACTAAATCAAATTGGCTAACTTATGTATATTTCGGATGAAAGCCAGTGTTAATTATAAACAAACAATGAATTGCAAATTCCATTCAATGCTAAGTGCAAGAAAATGTAGGTGACATTGGTTGTTGCTTGAATTCAACGACTATGGTGGTAAAACTGGTTTGGCTGGTATTGCTTGTATTGCAAATTGCAATACAATCGCCTACGGTCGGTGAGGAGCTAAATGTTCTGTTGTCGGATGCTTGCTTCTGTGCAATGGCAATGGAATTATGCTGCGGTGGGGAATAGGCATATAGAATAGTTTTATAAAATAGGTACCTTTATTCAGTTAAAAAAAAAAAACCACTTGATTTATACTTAAAAATGACTTTCGTTCAAAGCTCAGTTAGTGCTTGATATTTGTTTACTTAAGTTTTAAGACACGCCCCATTTTTTAGTGACATTTTCGTTGAAAGTATAAACTTGCAGTAATGTTTCAATGTTAGCCAACAATCTTTCGCAGTTTTGAAGTGAGAAGATTTTAAATTGTTGTATGTAATTTTGGTTACGTAGCAGGCTGTGATTCAAGAATCGTTAAGATGTACCCACAATCGCCATTTTTCTAATCTAATTTTTAATTTCTTTGTTGCTTTCACTGAAAAACTATTTTTTTGTATGTGATGTGTGTAACGTTCCTGCTATCTTAAATAGTTCCGAAACAACCAATTGTCTTTGATATATACGTAAATGACTTGACTGCTAAAAAATGAATCAATTGAAAAAACATAAGCAAGAGCTACAGTACGTTTGCAACGAACTGTTGGATACCATATTCCCTACATTTTTGTATGTGTATGCGTCCGCCTCCCGCAGCCAGCCGATGTTTCAGTTTCAGAAACAAAATTCTTATTTAGCACGCCCAAAGTTGAGACTTTTTATTGCCAAGGCAATTAGTATGAGCTCAGTGACATTCAATTTTTTTTCTTGCAGATCGATTTTGAACAAAACAAGACAAATCTTAAATTTTTAAAAATTAGATTTTGAATATAAATGGCGATTACGGTTTTTTTTAGCAATTCTTGAACCACACTCTTCTACAAAACCAAGGTATTAAATCTAAGTGTTCATCTTTTTACTTCAAAACTGCGACCAATAGTTAAAAAGCGTTACAAAATTAATGCATTATATGACTTTTGACGGAAAGGCCCCTTAAAAGTGGGCGTGTCTTATAAATTTTAAGCACTAACTGAGCTTTGATCATTAGTCAGTATTAAGGCATATGTGTAAAACTACAGCTGAATCGAGTAGTTTTTAAACGATCTTAACTGCATAAAGGTATTTAATCAAAATCACGCCTTTAGAAGTAGGCGTATTGAAAAAATGTACACAAGAAAATGTAGAGATATATTTTTCAAATAACGAACGGAAGGAAAAAGTTTAAATTGAATATTGGAAGTACCTTAAATTTTTGAGACTATACGTTTTTCGTTCTTTTTTATAGTTTCTATTGAAAAGTGGGCGTCTGCCACGCCCAATCAATTTTTTTGATTTCATACACAAGATGTTTATGTGCAAGTAATATCCACAAAATTTAATGTTTTTCGCATTAATATAACAATTGTTATTTAATAGAAACAATATTGATGGTTTTCTATGAAAAATGGGCGTCAGCCAAGCCCAAGCTGAAGTATTTTTATTTGATTGGAAGGAAGCTTACGTGTGCAAAATTTCAGCGTTATGCTTTTATCGTAACTGCACAAAAAACATAATTTAATTTTACCAAATTGATGTTGTTTATCGAAAATGGCGTTTGTGGGCGTGTTTGTGGGCGGATTTTAACGGTGCAAGAACTTGGTCTTACTCTTGAACTAAAAATTATACATACCAAATTTCAGCTTTCTAGCTCAAAAATTACGACTTCTAGAGAGTATACATACGGACGGACAGACGGACGGACGGACGGACGAACGGACATGGCTAAATCGACTATAGGCTTTTGATTCTGAGTCAGAATATATATACTTTTCTAAAAACGCCGAATTTCGAACCTTTAAGTGGAATTTTTGGACGGTAAGTTGTAACGAAGTGTTACACTTTCCACCATCCGACCGACTTTAATTTACTGCCGCCGGCATATTTAGAAGAATTTCTAACAACGACTAGCAAGTATGTACGACCATGATAGTACCCTTAACTACCAATGTTTACTGGCATATCCGTACAACTCAATTATCCGCCACATCCATTAAAAACATCAATAATAACAACTTCATACAACCAGCACGGAACCATTAGTTTCATCAAATCTATTACAACACCAGCCACCCACCGCCCACCAAACCATCAACAGCAATAGACACACAGCACACCAAACATCAGAACGTCACATTTAAATTTATATTATTATTATATTATATTTCATACATTTCTTTTTAGTTCACACTCAGTTCTTTCATAAAATATTACTAGTAGAGGAATATGCCCGAATTCGAAGCTTACCTACCCATTAAACTTCCTGGTTTCCTATCTGAAGTGAAAGAGTAGCAAGATTCCAGTGTATTTTAATTTAGTAATTAAAATCACTTCAGATAGCATAATTGGTTGTACTTGTGCACCTTTTATAGCATTTATTTTTGGTATTAAAAGTAGTTAGTTGGTATTGGTATTCGGTGCAATCGTGCAATCACGCACTCCCTGCTTACTCCGGTAAGATCGTGGGCTGGTATTCGGTGCAATCACGCACTCCCTGCTGACTCCAGTAAGATTGTGGGCTACTTATATAACATAATTTTCTTCTATGCGAAATACCGTGTTATTTATATTAAGATCGAGTGTATTATAATATAATCCGCTAAGAACAATTAAATGTAATGCATTGTTAGATTTCAACATCCTTTTTTTAAAAGAATAAAGATTTTTTATGTCATACTTGAAAAACAACAGAGTTCTTTCTTCTTAACCCCGAGTTTTACTTGCTTTCTTCGGGAAAAACCTGGACTACGACGAGCTTACCTCAGCCTTAGACTAAAAAGCATCAGAAAGTATGCCATGTGCAGCCGAACAACTAGGGGAATACTTAGATATTATCAAAGCCAACCTTTAATCAACATAAGCAGTAAGATGAATGGTGAATTGATAAGAAGTATGAACAACTCTGATGTCTACAGACAAAGAAGAGATCTACTTACGAACTTCTCGAAAAGACTTTTGGGGACTGCTCGAATTATTACGAAGGGTTTCTTTTTTTATATCAGAAAGCACTGTTACTCTGAGCCCATTTCTTTAATGGATTCAGAGCTAATTTTCCACAACTCAATATATCCTCTCATCTACCGCCAAGCAAATTAAGCATATTGCGAACGAAAGCAGACCTGCCATCATTGTCTTGGAAGTATGCACTTTCCAAGGGGCCAGCATAGACTCGAACCACTTCCTTGTAGTTGATAAAGTGCAAAGGTAGACTTCCACAAGACCGCAGCATCGAGCAGCTACTATGGAAAATTTGGTGTCAAGAAGCTGCAATCCTAGGAGACCACGTGAACCATTACCAACTATGTATGTGACCTCTCTACAAGCTCGGCAATAAAAAAATCATACGAATAAATACTTACATTGTGTACCCATAGTTTCGACGAAATACCAAGGAAAATACCAAGGCAGTTCCTCCACATTCAAAATGAAAATCAACCACGATATAAATCTTTAAAAAAAAAACACACAAAAAGCGGACATTTCAAATGCACCAAGGTAAAGGATTCATTAACAAACCCCACCTTAAATTTTGGAGTAGTACTCGCATGAACATAAATTGAAAGTATTGCTTGACGTTTTGCAAATAAATTATTTTTAAATTGTGATGACCTGATGACCAATTGTATCGATAAAATCTTTAAATCAAACCTATCAGTTTTTATTGCATTTATGTAATTTTTGATTCATGTTTTGGCCGTATGTATAGGTACCTCCACAAAAGCTTGCTGCCCTAGCATGATATCAGTAATAAATTGAATTTAAAAGTGATGAGACAATTTTTAAGGGTCCTCGTACTTTTCCTTGGAATTTTGCATGCAGTTGAGTCATGGAAAATTATGGAAGGAAGTCACAATCTAGCCAACTGCCTCCAACAAATGATTCACAATGACAAGGGAGCATTTGTTAAGTTTGTTAGAATAAGTGTTGCAACTGAATCGGCACAAAACAGATGGATTTTCGGTGAAATTGTGGATCAGCTTTTGGAATCAAATGATTATGACATCATGGTTGAACTGAGGAACACCAATTTGGAAAGAAACACTGGTTTTAGCATCCATGCAAGAATAATGTTTGTTGATTCATTTAAAATGTTTGAGTAAGTGGTTTTGTGGGAAACCAACTCTTCGGTCTTTTTAAAAATTTTCTATTGCTCTTTATGTAATTTTCAGACACCTCGTCACATTGCAGCGTTCCCATGCTGAGAATGTTTCTGGGATTTTTCAGTACTTCTACGTGATATTACAACCTGGAATTGTCAATTTAAAGAATGTTCTTGAAAGAATTACAAAATTTTGTGCAGAAAACATGATAGCTGATGTAAATGTCCTCGCTGAGGACTTGGATGGAGTTATTACCATTTATACGTACTACCCGTTTACCGAAACAAGTTGCAAAAGTATTAAGCCCATAATTTACAACCGATTTGAGAATAAACGTTTCACATGGAGTAAACCAATATTTCCATCAAAAGTCATGAACTTATGGCAATGTCCTTTAACCGTGATATTTTATGATTTCCCACCATTTTTCCAACACTTGAGAGATCATGCGTTCGGAATTGATGTGGAATACTTGAATATTTTGGCAGAAAACATGAACTTCACCTACAATTTTATCATATCTCCAGAAGAATCGGCCGAAGTGTATCCAAATGGAACAATAACTGGCGGATTTAGAATGGTAAGCTAAGAAAAGCAATTTGAATCTTCATCAAAATTTTTTTTTCTTTCAGCTTAAAGACCATCTTGGAGACGTGATGCTCAGTGGATTTTTTTGTACCGAACAAAGAATGTCAACATTTGCTGCCACAAGAGCATATTTCAGTGTATCAACGCGTTTGATACTGAAGCCTCCCAAGGGATATAGTTCTTTGGAAATTTTACTTTTCCCCTTTAGTCCATTTACGTGGTTGGTAATTTTTTTAGTTTTTTCTGGAATGTGGCTGTTTCATGCTCTTTGGAAATACTTATCAGGAAAAATGCTCTTTGGAGGACGAAATTCAGTGAGGCTAATCAAAATTTCATATTTGTTAAGCTTTTTGATTCTTCGCAGTTGTTATGAGGGCTTGATCTATAAATTCCTCCACAATCAACCACTACCAAAACACCCCGAAGACTTAGAAGAAGCCATTGCTGAAGGCTATTCTTTCGTCACGCAAAATATTCAATTCTTTAATTACTTACAAGAAGTTATGGAATTGGAGAACAAATGTGATTTGATTGTGTTGGACCTGTCATATATTGAAATTTTTAGAAAGTTTATTAATTTAAATGGAAAATATGCTCTTATAGCAATTGGCGAATCTCTGGCTGTTGCAAGGAATGAAAATGCATTTGCCAAAGAGGAGTTTGATCAGTGGATTGTTCTAAGGAAGCCAATTGTGGTAAATCTGGCTTGCATGTACATGGTGAAATTTTCATTTTTGACTCAAGTACTGAATTTACGAATATCACAACTCTTCAATAGTGGATTTACAAACAAATTCCGTCAAAATATAGTCGGCGATTTGTGGGGAAAAAGAAAACTACTTGATTTTAAAAATGAGCCAGTTCATATCGCTTATTTATCTGCCGCATTTCAGTTGCATGGTATATTGATGGGCGTGGCTGGGTGTATATTCGTCTTTGAGGTTCTTTCTGTTAGGAACAAAACTTTTAAGAAAATCGTTGACTTCTTGCATCGTATTTAATTTCTTTTTGTTTTAAAAATAAGTTGCCCCACAGGGTCTCATGTACTTGCTTTGTGGGTGCTTTAGCATTGTAGTCTCAGTTATAGTCATTACTTCTTTGCACAATCATTAATATCCAACTTATTGTTCTTTGCCGTCATGAAGTCCAACATATCGCATGCAAGGTATTATTTATAAATCATTCCAGCCGTTTTCGAAAAAAACCAACAGAAAACAGAAAACCTTGCTGGGACTTGCTAGACAGCTACGTTTAAAAAAGGGTTGCCATTGTCCAGGAAGATATAGAAAATCACAAGAGACCCAGTTTAAGCTTTTCAACAACTGTCATTTGATAACAAAAATCCTTAAAGCCGTTTTTGAGACCCGAGGGTGCCACTTTAAGCAAGGATAGCAAAATAAAAATACACTCAACAACCTTTTTTGAACTTGATCTTCTGTTTCTAAAGTTAAGAAGAAGTAAATCCGTCATACCTATCTGATACTGACTGCAGTTCACCGAGAAAAAGCAGTAGCAATTTGGTGTGACAAGAACACTCCTTTTTTTAACTTCTGTTGTTTTTTGATACATTTTTTTTGAACAAAAGCTCTATATTATGTACTTTCTTTCAAGAGCAAGTAAAAAATGTTATATAGCTATAATGTATCCTGTAATGAAATAAAAAGTATGGCGTTTTGTGTGCAGCAGATATGTAAAACCGTGTGTTTTTACGTCATTATTTGTATAAACAGCTCAAAATTTTTTTTGTAATCTTAAGGGGCCAGTTATAGCGATCAGGAAATTCAAACTGGAAAACTTCTCATATGTAAAATTTAGTACCTATGTTATGGTTCGATTTTTAAAATCTACAGTGATCAATAGCAATCAATTCAGAGAATGTTTTTCTTTCATAATAATTTTAATTGAGCAAACACTTTTTTGCTAAAAGTGTATTTATTTATTTTTTTGTTATACGTATAAAAGAAAAATAAAAAATTACATTTTCAACAAAAAGTATTTGTTCAATTAAAATTATTATGAACAAAAAACAATCTCTGCATTGATTGCCATCGATCAGTCATCAGTGTAGCATATGTCTTAAAAATCAGGTCAAAACATACAAAATTTTCCATTTGAAAATTTTTTCGTTTT
Organism: Platycheirus albimanus; assembly: GCA_916050605.2. Taxonomy (NCBI): domain Eukaryota; kingdom Metazoa; phylum Arthropoda; class Insecta; order Diptera; family Syrphidae; genus Platycheirus; species Platycheirus albimanus. Next base: position 73,164,917 of record OU696696.1, read on the forward strand.
GGTTTTCCGTATCGCTATAACTAGCCCCTTAAAAGTGTATTTATTTATTTTTCTGTTATAATTTTTACATGATCGTAACTTCTTGAGTTTTTGAGGGATTAAAATCATCCTTACTCCTTTTCTGTAACCCTGAAAAAGTGTTTATAAAGTCTTATGATGATCGGGTAAGTAGTGAAGGCGTGCAGCGTAAAACACAAAAAAAAAATTATAATAAAATGATAGAAACTGTTCAATTAAATTACAAAGAATAATAGATACTAAAGTTGTTGGCCATCAACCACCAAGCAACCATGACAATTCTTAACCGCAATTATTGACGAAAATCCATCACCAGCCAATTAATATTTGTCGATGTATACTAAAAGGAGTTTTAACCGAGTGAAAAATGCTGCATACCTTAAGGAGTGTAAACAATATAGCAAATTATGCAGGGTGTTTCTTAATTCAAAGACATTATTTTTAAGAACACACACTATGAGTACCATGATCCATGAGCATGACTCAAGCTCTGACGCTAGCTGCCAGCTTACCGTTAAAGTACCTAGCACATTTATTTACTAGCTTGAAATCTTAATTTTTTTTTAACTTTTAAATAACGGGTATTAAAAAAAAATAACTTACAACATAACAGGTTCATACCAGAGAGAAAGAACTATTCAAATTCGACGTTGGTTCTCTTTCAACCCACAAGCTGAGAATTCGGACACTAACTTGCAAATCTATAACTCCATATAAAATAAAATGCATTACTGGGTCGCACGAACTTGCTCTAAACTGTGATAGTGGTCTAGAGCTTGAGATTTTGATAAAAATAAATTTTTCAAAATTCTTAAATAAATATACTTAAACTAATTTGACATGAAAAAAAGTACGCCATTTTATTTCTTGGGTAAATTTGAATTTATGAGAATAAATTTATAAAAATCTGTTTAGCGGTTTTTGAGAAAAAAAGTTTTTTTTGATAAACTTTTCGAAAAAAAATTTCAAACAAAAATTCAAAAACACCAGTCCATAGGTATTCAGCAAATACATTTTTATTTAAACTTTTTAGAAAAAAAATTTAATACCTAAGTAGTTTTCAAAATATTAATTTTTTAAATTTTTTTTAAATGCTTTTAAAAATACAAAAAAAAAAACACTTCTTAAAAATATTGGTATGCAGTACAAATTGAGCCACCTACAACTATATATGTGTGAAATTTCGAAAGAATCGGTTGAGTTGTTTTCGAGATAGTCGAAAGCAAAAAAAAAAAAAACAGTCCTATGGAAAGTACCGTTCTTAGATATTTTTTAAAACTTTTATTTCAGCCATATAATTGGTCGTACCTAAAAAGCAACACTGATTTTTTATACCCTATTCCACAGAATGGGTATATTGTATTTGGGGTGGAGTTTGTAACATAGAGAAATAATACCGTTAGGTATAGAAAAGTATATATATTCTGACTCAGAATCAAAAGCCTAGTCGATTTAGCCATGCCCGTCCGTCCGTCCGTCCGTCCGTATGTATACTCTCTAGAGGTCGCAATTTTTGAGCTAGAAAGCTGAAATTTGGTATATATAATCTTTGGTTCAAGAGTAAGGCTAAGTTCTTGAACCGGTAAAATCCGCCCACAAACACGCCTACAATCGACATTTTTGTTGAACAACCTCAATTTGGTAAAATTAAATTATGTTTTGTGTACAGTTTCGATAAAAGAATAAAGCTAAAATTTTGCACACTTAAGCTTTAGGTGAATTTTCTTTCAACTAAAATATAATATAATATTTCAGTTTGGGCGTGGCTGACGTCCATTTTTTATACGAAACCATCAATATTGTTTTTATAAAATAATAATTGTTATATTAAAGCGAAAAACATAAAATTTTGTGGGTATTATGTACTTGCACATAAACATCTTGTATATGAAATCAAAAAAATTGATTTTGGGCGTGCCTTACGCCCACTTTTCATGAAAGAACGAAAAACGTAGTTTTAAAAATTTAAGGTACTTCCAATATTCAATTTAAACCTTTTTTCTTCCGTTTGTTATTTGAAAAATATATCTCCACATTTTCTTGTGTAAATTTTTTCAATACGCCCACTTTTAAAGGCGTGATTTTGATAAAATACCATTGTTCAGGTAAGATCACATATGCCTAATTACTGACTAATGATCAAAGCTCAGTTAGTGCTTAAAATGTATAAGACACGCCCACTTTTAAAGGGCGTTTCCGTCAAAAGTCGTTTAATATAATTTTCAAAAATTTGTGGGTGAGTGGGTATTTGAATTTGGTAGATGGGGGAATTGTCAAAAATAGTGGGTGGGTGGTTGTAGGTGGGGTGGGTGACCGGTTTTGGTTAGGAAGGGGGAGCTTTATTGTGTGGGGGAGGAGGGAAAAAGTTTCAAAAATGGTGGGCTGTTGTTTGATGGTTGTATGTAGGGGTGGTATAGGTTGGTGTTTGAGTTACGGGGTGAAAAAAATACAAAAACAAAAATGGTGGGTCGTTGTAGGTGGGTTGGGCGGTTGGTGGTTGGAGAGATACCTACACATGAACTGTTTTGTGAACTGGTTATCACGTAAAATTATCGTCCGTAAACCGACTATACAGACAACCATTTTTTCTTAAAAAACTTTATTTGACATTTCTTTGCTTCAGTCTTTCACAGAAAATTTACAATTGACCAGCGCGTTAAGATTGTTGAATCTTGTTTTTAAAAATGGGCGTTCAAATCAAAATGCATTTCATGCTTTTCGTGATTTTTTCGGTCAGCATAATTGACAAAATCTATTCAAAATTGGGACTTTTTTTTGGACATGATAATGTCTTATAAATCGATGACACCGGCCGGCAGCATGCACGAAAAAATGTCACAATCGGCCCTATCGAGGTATCCGTCGGAGCGAACAGTTGTCTGCAACGAATACATTTGCGGAGGCTCAAATTGCGTTCGAGGTATCTCTCATCGCAAACAGAAATATCACAAATGCGTCGATGCATTGATTTGACATGCGACAGATTTTTAATTCAAAGAGAGATGTGCAATTTATTTTTAAATAAATGATTCGATACATCTTTCGATATTTGTATAAATATAAATACCAAACCAGATTAAAATTATGTTATATCAAAAAAAACTTGGTTGTCTGTAAAGTCGGTTTACGGACGATAATTTTACGTGATAACCAGTAAACAAAACAGTTCATGTGCAGGTTGTATCTCTCCAACCACCAAATTCCCAACCCACCTACAGCCTGCCTCCATTTTTTAATTTTTTTCACCCCTTAACCCAAACACCAACCTACCACCCCCACATACAAACACCAACCAACAGCCCACCGTTTTTGAAAATTGTTTCCTCCTCCACCACACAATAAATCCCTCCCTTCCTAACCACTAACAATCACCCACCCCACCTTCAACCAACCACCCACTATTTTTGATAATTAAGCCCCCCCCCCCCGCCCCTACACCAAATTCAATCACCCTCTCCATCTACAACCACCTACTCGACCACCATTTTTGACAATTATATTATATGACAATTTCTTCATCGCCCCTCATCAAATCAACCCCACCTAAAACCACCAACCAACCTAAAATTATTTTTGAGAATTTTTGCCTTACCAGCCACCCCAAATACAACCACCAACCAAACACAAGCCATTTTTGCCAATTTTGCCCCCCCCCCCTACCAAATCTTCCAACACCAACCAACCATCCCACCTACAGCCACCAACCAACCACCCAACAATTTTGACAATTCCCCCTACACCTAATCACCCTCCCTACTCCCCCCTTCACGACAACCACCAACTGCCCACCCCACCTACAACAGCCAATCAACCACCCACCATTTGTGACATTTTTTGTTCACCCCTTAACCCAAACACCAACCTACCACCCCCATAACAACCAACAGCCCACCATTTTTGAAAATTTGTTCCTCCTCCCCCAAACAATAAAGCCAGCCCTTCCTAACCACCACCAATCCCCCACTATTTCTGACAATTCCCAACATGCACCAAATTTAACCACTTACTCCACCTACAACCACATGCTACTCACCCACCATTTTTGACAATTTACCCCCCCTCCCAGTACAATTACCTTTGACAATTCCCTCCACTACACCCTCCTCCCAAATCCAACCAACCATTACACCTACAGCAACTTGCCACTCACCCAACACCGCCAACCACCCATCCCACCTACAGCCACCAACCAACCACCAACTATTTTTGACAATTTTTTCCTCAACCCCATCCCACCACCAAATCCCCCAAATCCAACCACCTACCCCACCTGCAACCACCTTCCACTAACCCACCATTTTTGACAACTTTTTCATCGCATCCCATCAAATCAACAATCGCCACCACCAAAACTGCCAACCAATCAAACCACCTGCAACCGCCAACCAACCACCCACCATATTTGCCAATTCACCCCCCCCCCCCTCCTCCACAATCATACCTAATACCCCCAACTCCAAACACCCATCCCACCTACATCCACCAAGGAACCAACCATTAGTTTTGACAATTTTTGTCTCACCACCCAAACCAGCTACAACCACCCACCATTTTTGACAATTTTTCTTCTTCCCGACACTACCAATGCCCCCCCCCCTACCCACACCCCCGCCTGCCCCACACACACTCCCACCACAACTAACCAACCACCCAATACCCTCCACTCCCACTTTAACGACTTTTTAGGCTACCAAAGCAGCTAGGTAACGTCAGTGTGACTGTGACTGTGACTGTGACTGTGACTGTGACTGTGACTGTGACTGTGACTGTGACTGTGACTGTGACTGTGACTGTGACTGTGACTGTGACTGTGACTGTGACTGTGACTGTGACTGTGACTGTGACTGTGACTGTGACTGTGACTGTGACTGTGACTGTGACTGTGACTGTGACTGTGACTGTGACTGTGACTGTGACTGTGACTGTGACTGTGACTGTGACTGTGACTGTGACTGTGACTGTGACTGTGACTGTGACTGTGACTGTGACTGTGACTGTGACTGTGACTGTGACTGTGACTGTGACTGTGACTGTGACTGTGACTGTGACTGTGACTGTGACTGTGACTGTGACTGTGACTGTGACTGTGACTGTGACTGTGACTGTGACTGTGACTGTGACTGTGACTGTGACTGTGACTGTGACTGTGACTGTGACTGTGACTGTGACTGTGACTGTGACTGTGACTGTGACTGTGACTGTGACTGTGACTGTGACTGTGACTGTGACTGTGACTGTGACTGTGACTGTGACTGTGACTGTGACTGTGACTGTGACTGTGACTGTGACTGTGACTGTGACTGTGACTGTGACTGTGACTGTGACTGTGACTGTGACTGTGACTGTGACTGTGACTGTGACTGTGACTGTGACTGTGACTGTGACTGTGACTGTGACTGTGACTGTGACTGTGACTGTGACTGTGACTGTGACTGTGACTGTGACTGTGACTGTGACTGTGACTGTGACTGTGACTGTGACTGTGACTGTGACTGTGACTGTGACTGTGACTGTGACTGTGACTGTGACTGTGACTGTGACTGTGACTGTGACTGTGACTGTGACTGTGACTGTGACTGTGACTGTGACTGTGACTGTGACTGTGACTGTGACTGTGACTGTGACTGTGACTGTGACTGTGACTGTGACTGTGACTGTGACTGTGACTGTGACTGTGACTGTGACTGTGACTGTGACTGTGACTGTGACTGTGACTGTGACTGTGACTGTGACTGTGACTGTGACTGTGACTGTGACTGTGACTGTGACTGTGACTGTGACTGTGACTGTGACTGTGACTGTGACTGTGACTGTGACTGTGACTGTGACTGTGACTGTGACTGTGACTGTGACTGTGACTGTGACTGTGACTGTGACTGTGACTGTGACTGTGACTGTGACTGTGACTGTGACTGTGACTGTGACTGTGACTGTGACTGTGACTGTGACTGTGACTGTGACTGTGACTGTGACTGTGACTGTGACTGTGACTGTGACTGTGACTGTGACTGTGACTGTGACTGTGACTGTGACTGTGACTGTGACTGTGACTGTGACTGTGACTGTGACTGTGACTGTGACTGTGACTGTGACTGTGACTGTGACTGTGACTGTGACTGTGACTGTGACTGTGACTGTGACTGTGACTGTGACTGTGACTGTGACTGTGACTGTGACTGTGACTGTGACTGTGACTGTGACTGTGACTGTGACTGTGACTGTGACTGTGACTGTGACTGTGACATTTTTCTGTGCGTGCTGCCCATATATTCCAAACCGATTTATTAGACGTTATCACGTCAAAAAAGTTGAAAATAATTGTTAATAATTAGTTAGAATGATAAGATTTGAATAATTTTATACGCTGGCGTAAAATAGAACAAACCTTTAAACATATTTCTTTATATTCGAAATATATCGAATCGGTGAATATTGATATATTTTCAAGAAGGCCATCTCTAAATTCAAACAGCTGTTTTTACCGATTTGTCAAAGGTTGGAAAAAAATTACAAAATTCAGATAAAACTCAAGTTTTACTTTTCCTTTAAATTGTTGAATTGCTCAACTAAAAACCTTAATAAATAGCATGCTTAAAAGGAAGAAGCTTATGATCGAACAGTTTGGTGTGGGTTTCTATTTTATCAATAGTAATAAGTGTGGTAATCTGCTGCCGGAGACTCCTTCGCCAGAACAGTTCTGAGCCTACAAAGATAGTTTTGTACATGAAGGAGGACCAGGCCTAATATTTCAAGGAGAGCAAGAACAACGAAATGCTTAACAAGCACTCTCAGCTCAGTTCGTTAAAAGTTCGATAAAAATGCTCGTCGATAAAAGCCCGACAATGAATAGGTAGTTAAGTGACAAAGAAAGAAACGGGGACCGACAAGCCTAATGTTGACGAAGATGAAAAAAAGGAAGCTGATAAGCAAAAGATTGTAAAAATAAAGTTATATTTATTTATTTCTTGATATACAATGATTTTAAAACTTTGAATATTTATTCTTCGCGTTTCTTTTTCTCTCCCTCGTCCTTTATAATCCTTGAGGTGCTATAGGCGCGGCGTATTGATGCCGTTAACATAAGCTGCCAATTAGTAATACAGATGTATGGAATCGAATGAATGAAATGAATCTTCATGGACACCCATTTTTAGGTTCCTGCTCAACTGACATAATCTGCTGACATAATCCCTTTGTCCTTGCTCAGGTTCCAAGCGAGTTCTTGGGAATGACTTTGTTCTGTTGGAATCACACCTTTTTTCAGCCACTAGCATCTCTCTTTCGTGATCCAGCTTCGTTAAGTTGGTCCGTTAACTCGTCCCAAAATGCAGCAACATCTTCTGGTGACCTTTTGGTATAGTTTTGGCCTATATCAGGTTTTTCCTGCGTTTAGTTCACCAGGAGCTCGTATTGTTGGTGTCTTGTTTTTTCTTTTAGGTTTGACCTGGAAACACAAAATTCAAGAAATGCTTTATGTACTAAAGCTATTTAAAAGTATATTTTGATTAATTTCTTACATTTTCCAACAATTTTTTATGATGCGTGAACAAATTTCGCCAAGAATTTCTGTCGGAGCAAAACGAAAACAAAACTATGCTAACCTGTCAAAAACCAAACTAAAAAATGCACTTGATCGCACTGCAACGCAATTCACCGGTGTGCTTTACATAAGTGCGTAGAAACATTCGGTCAGGAGAATACCTCGAAGCAAAAACTTTCGTTCCGACCGGTTACCTCGATAGGGCCGAATGTCACGTTCCGTAGAGATAACGTCTTATAAATCGATGAACAACGGCGGAACAAAAATGGTGGGTGGTTGGTTGGTGGTTGTAGGTGGGATGGGTTGGTGTAGGTGTGTGTGGGGGGGGGGGTAAGTGTGGGGATGCTTAGAATAGGGGGGAGGAGGGTGAAGAAAACATTAGGTAATTTTTAATTTTTTTTAATTTTTCTTTTCATTCTTCATCTTCAATGCTTTTGCGCTCCGGAGGCTCATGCCCGGCGCTCTTTCTGCATCTCCGCTGGTGACAATGACAGTGGTCGCGCCCCCAATTGGCTAACGGCTGGGGCAAGTGTCCTCTTTGCCCCCCCATGGATCCGGTGCTTGTTGGACCAACTCTTTATTAACAAAAAACACATCTTTCAAACTTTGCAAAAAATTCAACTTTTATTACTAATTTCGTGTTTAATCTGTAAAAACAAATATAATATGTACCATGTTCAAGTGAATTTACCTATGTGCTTATCGTGAATTTATTCTCTTTTTTCGTAATGTTATTTTTGATTAAAATCGTTGAAAGAAACCAATACCCAAACTATAAATTAAATTAAAAATAAGGTGCCGTGCAAGCCAAGAACACAAACGATGGAGGATAGAGGGTAAATTTATTCAAAAGACCAAAGCTTGAGCTCTTAGCACCAAAGTATGCAGCAAAATTGAATCAAACACACCTAAAACTGGAACACTCACTCATACATACAAAATGTAGCATGAACGTGAGACCCAGGGTGGTCAGTTTAAATACGATGCAAAAAGTCAACAAATTTCTTAAAAGTTTTGTTTCTAACTGAAAGGACCTCAAAGGCGAACATAAACCCAGCCACGCCCATCAGTACACCAAGCAACTGAAATGCGCCAAATAAATGCACCATTGGAATGGGCTCATTTTTAATCTCAAGTGGTTTTATATTTTCCAATGAATTCCCCATCAAACTTTGACGGATTTTGTTTTCTAATCCAGTGTTGAAGATTTGTGTTAGTCGTAAGTTCAGTACTTGAGTCAAAAATGAAAATTTCTGCATATACATGCAAATCAGATGAACCAAAATTGGCTTCCTTAGAAATATCCACTGATCAAACTCCTCTTTGGCATATGCATTTTCATTTATTGTAACAGCCAGAGATTCGCCAACAGCTATAAGAGCATATTTTCCATTTAATTTAATAAACTTTCTAAAGATTTCAATATACGGCACGTCCAACACAATCAAATCAAACTTATTCTCCAATGCCAAATTTTTTTGTAAGAAATGAAAGAACTGAAAACTGTTCGTGATGAAAGAGTAGCCTTCAGCAATGGCTTCGTCTAAGTCTTGGGGGAGCTTTGGTAGTGGTTTATTGTGGAGGAATTTATAGATCAAGCCCTCATAGCAACTACGAAGAATCAAAAAGCTTAACAAATATGAAATTTTAAGGAGCCTCAATGAATTTCGTCCTCCGAAGAGCCATTTTCCTGATAAGTATTTCCAAAGAGCATGAAACAGCCACATTCCAGAAAAAACTGAACAAATTACCAGCCACGTAAATGGACTGAAGGGAAAAAGTAAAATTTCCAAAGAACTATATCCCTTTGGGGGCTTCAGTATCAAATACGTCGACATACTAAAATATGCTCTTGTGGCAGCAAATGTTGACATTCTTGGTTGGGAACAAAATAATCCACCGAGCATTATGTCTCCAAGCCGGTCTTTAAGCTGAAAGAAAAAAAATTCTGTTGAAGATTCAAATTGCTTTTCTTAACTTACCATTCTAAATCCACCAGCTATTGTTCCATTTGGATACACATCGGCCGTGTCTTCTGGAGATATGATGAAATTCCATGTGAAGTTCATGTTTTCTGCCAAAATATTCAAATATTCCACATCAATTCCGAAGGCATGATCTCTCAAATGTTGGAAAAATGGTGGGAAATCATAAAATATCACGGTTAAAGGACATTGCCATAAGTTCATGACTTTTGATGGAAATATTGGTTTACTCCATGTGAAACGTTTATTCTCAAATCGGTTGTAAATTATAGGCTTAATACTTTTGCAACTTGTTTCGGTAAACGGGTAGTACGTATAAATGGTAATAACTCCATCCAAGTCCTCAACGAGGACATTTACATCAGCTATCATGTTTTCTGCACAAAATTTTGTAATTCTTTCAAGGACATTCTTTAAATTGACAATTCCAGGTTGTAATATCACGTAGAAATACTGAAAACTCCCAGAAACGTTCCTAGCATGGGAACGCTGCAATGTGACAAGGTGTCTGAAAAGTACATAAAGAGCAATAGAAAAGAGTTGGTTTTCCACAAAACCACTTACTCAAACATTTTAAACGAATCAACAAACATAATTCTTGCATGGATGCTAAAACCAGTGTTTCTTTCCAAATTGGTGTTCCTCAGTTCAACCATGATGTTATAATCATTTGATTCCAAAAGCTGATCCACAATTTCACCAAAAATCCATCTGTTTTGTGCCGATTCAGTTGCAACACTTATTCGAACAAACTTAACGAATGTTCCCTTGTCATTGTGAATCATTTGTTGGAGGCAGTTGGCTAGATTGTGACTTCCTTCCATAATTTTCCATGACTCAACTGGATTCAAAATTGCAAGGAAAAGTACGAGAATCTTTAAAAATTGCCTCATCACTTCGAAATTCAATTTATTACTGATATCGTTCTGGGCAAAGCTATTTTGGAGGTATACCTACACATTAATTAAGTGAATCAAAAATTACATAAATGCAATAAAAACTGACAAGTTTGATTTTAAGCTTTTATCGATACAATTGGTCATCAGGTCATTAGAATTTAAAAATAATTTATTTGCAAAACGTCAAGCAATACTTATAATTTAAGTTCATGCTTCTCCAAAATTTAAGGTATGGGGTTCGTTAATGAATCCTTTACCTTAGTGGTTTTGAAATTTCCTGCCGTTTACAATGTAGGTGCCGATAGAGAAACAGAGAGTGACAGACAGACAGAATAATTGAAAAAAAAAGAGCTTTCGTTTCATTATTATTTTCAATGATGACAATAATTCTCAGCTTATTCTTTACTCCCTTCCATCACATCCCTCTTCGTCTATAATTGGAAATGAGTTAATTACTTGTTTTGCCGTCCACAGCAAACCAGCAAAATTCCCAAGTGGCAGTACTATAGGTTCTATTATATACAAGGTGGGCCAAAAGAAGTCATCCATCGGATGTTGTTTGGCTCTCCTTTTTTTTCTAAATGAAAAACTTCGATTCTGTTTTTTGATTATGTTTATTTGAACTTTTAGAATTGTATTGGCCAAGTCGAGAAGATGATATCGGCCAAAATTGATTGCTTGTTTTGTGGCATTTTTCATCACTTCAGCGATATTCGTGTCGAATATTGTCCTTGAAGGCTTCCACAAAAAAAGTCTGAAACGGTTAAATTGGGTGATCTTGCAGGCCAGTGCAAATCGCCAAAGCAAGAGATGAGGCGACCCGGGAACGCCGCTGCCTTCAGAATATCGGTTCATATCGGTTCCTGTATCGCTCCATGGCTTATTCATTTGTATTCTGCATCTGTCTAGTCCACAAATGTCAAAACAGATTTGACATTGGCGGCCATTTGCAAAAATGAGAGCATCTTTCAATAGGGTGATTTCTGTTTGCCCACCTTGTACAATGCTGCTATCGCCATATTGTTGAAGCAACATCTGTCAAATCGTTTGTTCTGCCTTCTGCCAAAGCATTGTAGACCGATAAAGCGTTCAACAACAATGATAAAATTGTTTCAACAAAATTATGTATTCTCTTCGGTTAACGTTCCTCACGCTTCGTGCATTTTATAGTCGTGTGTGGATAATTTTGAGTCCATTGGTTCAGTAACAGATCAACGAACACCCCTACGTCGAAGAAACTCAGAATAAAATCACGATACATCTAATAAAGATATGGCATTGCGCATAAAATACAATGCAAAACGTCAAACTCCATTGCGCACCGATGACGTAGGTGCTCAGAACGAACAGAAATGAGAATTTAAATGCTCTATCTTGTATATTTGTATCATGGAATGAAATCATATACGTATGTATATCATATTTGAGCCTTTCGCCGCAGCAGCAGACCACATCTTGCCGAATTTTGCGTCGTGACTGGAGCGTGCACCAGTTCAAAATTCAACCTAATTAGGAACTGAGGGTAACCGTTTTTATAGATAATGACGCATGTTCGCTGAATGGGCTTTAGGGCAGTTGAAAACTGGCTGTAATTTTCATCAACAAATTTTCTTGAGCGATGAGGCCTTGGTACGTCAACAAACAAAACTTTCAAATTTATAACGATATCAATCCACATGAAGTCCAAAAGCATCAAAAGCAGCCTAAATATAAGTCACTGTTTGGTGTGTTCTTTGTGCTGGTGGCCGGCGCGCGGCGCTGCCGCTGGCGTTCTCAATCAATATTTCTTTAAAAATAACTTCGAGCGCTATAGGCCAACTTCTTGTGGCCTGCATCAGATGTTATAGACACCAGCAGTGTTTCGCAAGCATGGTCATCTCATGTGGAAGTGATGCGAACAGGCCACCGAGATCGTGAAACGCTTAGACTTTTTTTTAGGTTGCAGGCCTATGCAAAAAAGCCACAAACCACCCTGCCTTGTGGTCGTGACGCATTTTCGTTTCATCGAGTCTCAAATCGAGATGATTCTTAAGAAGTTTCACTTCAAAAACCACATATCACTGTAAAGATTATCCTATTACAAATTTGCATTCCTCTTTCTCTTTCTTAATTGAAATTATTTCAAGTAAAGTGAATTTCGAAAACTCTTTGCAGTTACAAATAGAAGAGCATTAAAACATTAAAAGGTTGTCGCCATCCTAATCTATTAAGTTTAATTTCATGCCACTGTTTGGAGTAATTTATCTTATCTCGCATTTAAACAATAACATTACGTTCAATTATTATTTTAAGTTAAATTACAGTTTGAAAGTAATAGACGAGAAAAAAAAACGTGTTCTTTTATGTATCCAGGACACGAACATTAGTTGCATTCAAAAAGCATAGCTATGGGACGTTTTTGGAACGTGGTTTACTTTTTCTTGCTGATTTATTCCAATTCATCCTTTTCGTGCATAATACTACAAACCGAATATTCGTACAACTTGGCAAAGTGTCTTCAACAAATGATGCAAAACGAAGATACATTATCTTCAAGGATTATTCGTGTAAGTGTTGAAACCAAATCCGAGGTAGAGAAATGGAATTTCGGATTGATTGTGGACAAATTTTTGGAAATGAGTTCAAACCACAACAATAAAATTACAAACTTGATTGAATTGCGGGGGAACTCAATGATCAGAGCACACCACACAGTTCATTCAAGACTTCTTTTTGTTGACTCCTTCGAATCTTTCAAGTAAGTTTCTAATTAGTGGCTTAAAGATTACGTTTGTATTTCATAAATTATTGAGAAGTTTATATTGAAATTTGTGCAACGCCATGTTTATAACCTATTCCATAGCATAGGGTGATAACTTCATAATAAAACATAAGTATATTACTGTAGGGACAAGAGGTGCAGCACACATTTTCTACGGAAGGTGAAAATTACGGACCGTGACAATTTTTCGTGCATGCAGTCGGTTGTTAGACGCTAAAAAAATGAATTAATCCATTTTTGATTTCTTTAAATGTTTTAAATTTTAAGAAGAAACATTTTAAAATTCGTGGGACCAGTTTATTTTTCAAAAGCTTTTCGAAAACATATTACACTTTTTGTTTGACTAGGTACATAAGCCATGCCTACTTCCAGCACTTCGTAGTTTTTATCAGAAAAATAAAATAAAAAAATAAAATTGATCAAAAATTAACTTAAAAAAAAATTAAAATAGACACTTTTTGAAAAATTTAAGAATTAGTATTATTTCGTCTATAAAAGGGCTTCTACTTTTTTCATTGAAATCCGTCAAATGCCTGACGAGAAAATCTGATTTAAAAAACTCGTTCCTATGGGAGTTACAGTTACATAAGACTTTTCCTGAAGAATTTATTTCAACCAAAACATACAGTTTACACAAAAAAAATCATTCAGATAGATTTATCAAAATCGTTTTATCCGTTTTTGAGAAAAATTAATTTTTCATTAAAAATCATACTTTCATTTTAGAGCTAGAATGTTAATTCGGAAAACCCCTTTCTAAGACGTCATTATAAATTTTCCCCTAGAAGTGGGCGTGCATTATAAATTTATTAAGAAGATATCTAGCAATAACTAGTGCTCACAAAATTAAGTGATTACCAGTTAACAAAACAGTTCATGTGTATATTTATCTATCCAACCACCAACCACCTAACCCACCTACAACCACCCGCCATTTTCAATTGTTTTTCACCATTTGAACACCAACCTTCCACCCCCACATACAACCACCAACCAACAGCCCACCATTTTTGAACATTTTTTCCTCCTCCCCCACACAGTAAATCCCCCCCTTCCTAACCACAACCAATCACCCACCGCACCTACAACAAACATCACTATTTTTGACAATTAACCCCCCCCGCCATTTGTTTGATAATTTTTTCCTCACCCCCTCCCAACACCAAATTTCCAAAATCTAACCTCCTACCATACCAAATCCAGCCAACACCAAACACCCATCCCACCTACAGCCACCAAGGATCCACCCATTAGTTTTGAGAATTTTTGTCTCACCACTCAAACCAGCTACAACCACCCACCATTTTTGACAATTTGTCCTTTTCCCGGCACTACCCCCCCTCCCGCCTGCCCCACACACTCCCACCACCACCAACCAACCACCCAACACCCTCCCCTTCCACTTTATCGACTTTCTATCAAAGCAGCTATGTAACGTGACTGTGACTGTGACATTTTTTCGTACGTGCTGCCCATATATATTCCAAACCGATTTATTAGACGTTATCACGTCAAAAAGTAATGATGATTTTGAATCAAAAGTGGGCGTCAGCTACCAATAACATTTATGTTTAATTTAGATAAAATTTAGCGCTATCTTATGTGTGCAAAATTTAAGCATTGTATTTTGATCGTAACTGAGAATTGCCACATTGTTTACTTACTTTTTTTTTTTTTTTTTTAATTATTTTACTAAATGTCATTATTTTCTATTTGAGATTACTCTTAACGCGTCAACGTCAACATGCAAATGACTTTGCTGGCATCTATCAACACTACTATATCATTCTTCCACCAAATATGCCCGACCAGATTAGTAGACAGACGCTACAACAAATCACTCAATTCTGCTTCAGCATGTTAATTACAAATGTCAACATCCTGCTCGAGGATGTCCAAGGAATCATCAATATCTACACTTTCTTTCCATTTACCAAATCTAAATGCAGAGACAAGACGCCAGTGATTTACAATCTATTCGAAAATGGGCGATTTAAGTGGACGAAGCTGAATTTTCCGTCCAAACTACACAACCTCTGGAAGTGTCCACTCAAAGTAGCCTTATGGGATGAACCGCCATTTGTATTTATTGATACAAATGGATTAAATGGTGTTGATGTAACATTTTTGAACACACTTGCTTCTCTCATGAACTTCACATTAGACATTTTCATAAGCCCAGAAGGAAGAGGATCAATTTATCCCAATGGAACTTTTAGCGGAGCTTTTAAACTTGTAGGATTAGAAATAAGATTGATGGCTTTCAAAAATCCTTAAACACTTTTTTTTTTTTTTTTTAGGTAAATGATGAGTTCGTGGACATGATGCTAAGTGGTACTTCATGCGCAAAATTAAGATGTGAAAACTTCGCCTGCACGAGGGAATATTTTACCACGAGCTTGCAACTATTGGTCAATCGTCGGGATACATACTCATCTTTGGAGATCTTCTTTTTCCCGTTTGATGAACAAACATGGATTTTAATTTCGCTGCTAATCATCTCGAGATACATTGCCCGATGTATCTGGAAAATTGTTGTTTCTCAGATTTTAACGAATTTTTATCCGCGATCGATTCGGATTTTCATCTTGATATATCTACTTTGTTTCTTCTTACTACGCAGTTCGTATGAAGGATTGATTTTCAAATTTCTCCATAACCGACCAACTAAAGCACTTCCTCAAGATTATGATGAAGCCATTGATTGGGGATACATCATCATGGCCTCATCTGATTATTATACACAATCTTTCGAACAAAGTCCAGGACGATTTATTATAACTGATCGCCCCTTACGTAAGACATTCGATGAATTTGATAAATTAGATGGAAAATATGCGTATCTGGTGATTGCTGGAGCTTTGGCAGCATTTCGAAATGATTCCTTGCGATTCCGTCGATACACGCAATTTGAAAAGCCAATATTGTTCGATACGTCCTGTATTTATTTGCGGAAATTCTCCTATCTGAGTGAGCAATTAACTATTCACATATTGCAAATGATAGAAATCGGGATCATGGAAAGAATTTATAAAGTATCTATTAAAAATGTATTTACAAAATTGTGGAAGGAAGATGAAGGATACAAGTTAGAGAAAATGTCAATATCTCAAATTTTGGGAGCTATACAGATATTTTGTGTGTTGGTGGGGATTTCATTTGGTATCTTTGTTTTGGAATTAATTTCTTTGCGTAATGAAAATTTGAGAAAAATTATCGTTTTTTTCAACGGATTTTAGTTGCGTTCCAAAATTATTGTATTTCAATATCTTTTCTTTATCTTAATAAATTATGTGTCTGCAAACTATGTATCTTTTTTTTTTTTTTTAGATTGATTGTAATTCTGTTTTTACTCTGAAACAGGGTTGCAAGAGCTTAAGTCAATTCTCAGCTTAAGCGTGGCCTTAACCAACCAGCTAATGGGTGACTCATTAACTAAAGACCGAGACAGTCTGTTATCATTACTTCTCAAAACGCTAGACCCATATATTGAAATAATACATCTAAGTTGTGCTACTAGAATCAAATCTGGTTTCTACAGCACACTACTCTTGCTGCAAGGAAAATCATTAGAATCTGACTTGGTACACCTACTTTCGAATATCGAATCGAAGTCGGTTTTCACAGAAACCCCAGAAACATTGAAATCAGAATGGCGGGCGTTGAGAAACTTTAAAATGGATCACTCACTGGGGGAGCTGAGCAATCTTATATAAAAGTAGCCGTATCCCCACGTCTGTAGAACAAAGTTATCAACGAATTATTCACTGTTAAAAGAGTTAGAGATTCCATACCTCCACATTTTACTAACTGGCTATACAGGGTGCTAGCCATCTAGTGGTTTCTATTTAAATAATGATTTATTTTGACACTGACAGCTGGTTCCCGCTCAAAATATTGAAAACTCATTTCCAAAGTGAGTGCCTGTGTAGCTCACTGCAGACTGTTTGCTTCTTGAAAAGAAGTTTCAGCCAAAATGAAGCACTTACCGCACCTGCTGTACGCAAGTTTGTGAAACTGGTATTCTAGTGGACAACACTCATGGGACTCGCCGTCGTACGGTGCGTTCAGACGAGAATGTGGCTGCGGTAGTCGAAAGTGTGAGATTCAATTTACGAACATCAACTCGTCGTCGATATCAACAGGTTCAAATTACTCAGCAATAGAAAGCACACGACTATGCGCTTCGTTATCGATTTGCCTTAGAGCAGCTTGAATTAGACAACGATTTCGGCTGAAAAATAATCTTCATCTTTTCTAACGGGAAGCATTTTCTTCTCGGTGGCTACGTTAACAAACAAAATCGTCAAACTTGGTTAGCCATTCGGGAAACCCACATGTCATTGTCGAAAAGCCAATCCATCCACAGAGAGTGACAGTTTGCTGCGGATTGTGGAGTATTGGCATCATTGGACCATTTTGTCTCGAAAAAACTTAGTTGTCTGGAAAGTTGGTTTATGGATAATAGTTTTACGTGATAACCAGTGCACAAAGATCATATGTAGGTTATATCTCTCCAACCACCAACCACCCACCTCGCCTACAATCATCCACAATTTTTAATTTTTTTCCCTCACGACCATTAAACAACAGCCCACCATTTTTGACAATTTTTTCTTCCCCCACACAGTAAATCCCCCGTTCCTAACCACCACCAAAAACCCATCACACCTACGACCACCAACCACCCACCCATTATTTTTGACCCCCCCTCCCCCCCACACCAAATCCAAGCACCCACTCCACCTACAATCACCTGCTACTCACCCACCATCTTTGACATCCCCCGCACACCAAACCACCAACCGCCCAACCACCGCCACCAACCACCACGGCCAACCATCCACCACAATTATTGTTGACAATTCCCCCCCTCACAAAAAATTCCTCAAATCCACGAACACACCTACCTACAACCACCTTCCACTCACCCACCATTTTTGTTAATTTTTTATCGCCCCACATCAAATCAACTATCCCCACCACCAAAACCGCCAACCACCCAACCCACCTACAACCGCCAACCAATATTTGACAATTCCCCCACCAACCATACCAAATCCCCCCCAACACCAAACACAAATCCCATCTACAGCCACCAACGAACAACCCATTATTTTTGACTATTTTTGCCTCACCCACACACATTTTTGAAAATGTTGCATCTTCCCGACACAACCCCCCCCCCCCCCGCCAACACACAGACACCAACACCACCCACCCCACCACCACCACCACCACTTACAGTTACAATCACTAACCACCCAACTATCAAAGCAGATATGGAACGTGACTGTGACACTTTTTCGTGCGTGCTGCCACGTCAAAAAAATGCGTAGATATGGATTGACCCCTTTGGATTTTTTGTATGGGGAAGGACCGATGTAACGAAAACGATTCAAGCACTTAAAGACATTACCACGCAAGCAATCTGTGGGCTACATCTTGAAACTTTCAACAATATTTTGGAAAATTGGAGTGACAGATTGGGCTACCCGCTACTGCGAAGCCACCCAACGCGGCCACTTGCACGACAATGTGTTTCATAGTTGCATCCAATTGACTGCTTACTTCTTTCTCTGCAGCACTTGCCGAAACAGTTTTCACAGTTTTTCACACTGCCTTTGTCTTCACAACCCCACACTGTTATTCCCGCTTTGAATTGAAACTATTGATTTGAAATTTTCCATTTTTGCCTGCAGGTGGCCTGCTCACGTCCTTGAAATTGGACGTGCGGAACTTAGATTCTTTGTACTTGGTTTAATTTGTTGGGCCGTTTTCGGCGAGTCATCCATATCCAAGGCAATTAGTTAGTAGTTCTTCCGGAACAAATGTTTTTGACATACACTTTCACGGGGAAAGTTCCCCGGAAGTTCAACCCCCAAACTGTGGAACCAAGATTTAAGCTGTCTGTTTCAATTGGTTTATGCAGGTTCCCTAAGACCGGAAATATAAAATTCATGTCGGCAGAGCATTCTTGTGTTGCAATTTGTCTGTGTTCAACACTCGCGCTATTAGGTTTGGCGAATCATGTCGGGATGGACTTGACCATTACCCGGTGACCACCAATTTGACTTGTATGAAACAGTTACTACACTGAGCATCACGATGAAAAACATGTGAAGCTTTAAGAAGAATAAGCAATGAGCACATCTAAACGGGTATCATCCCACTTCTGAAACCGAAATCGCATGTTGGGTTCGTACAAGAAATACATTCCATTGATTTTTATACTTTTCTATGTATATTTCATTGATAAAAAAAATTGAATATTACGTCTCTACATCAACATAGCTTGGTCATTTTATTTCCGATGTACTACTTGTTTAAGTAAGCTCTAAAGAAAAACGGACAAAACTTTAGTCTAAGAACATGTGCAATTATTAAGAAGAACCAATTAATTAAACGTAAAAAAATAACCTCCAACAAATTAAATCAATCAAAATCCAAACAATATTTTCCAGGTCACGCCAAAACTTTTTCCAACAACTGGAAATGGAACAATTTATAACGGAATTCCTCATACAAAAATCGTTCAACTTCCGAGACACACATATTCCCTGTGTAACATTAATCTAAGAAAATAATCAAAAGCTTGCTAATGGTGCTCATGAACAAAGTACACAATACCATCAAACAAAAAGATAAAAAAAAACTATTTTTAAACAAATATATACAAAAGAAAAAAGTAGTATAATAAATAAATTGAGTGAACAAAATAGTAGCTCCTTCTAGCTTCATACATATACAATGTCGCTTGTGTCCCATCCTGATGTTTTCTTTTTTTTCTGGCCAATCTCTCACACTCTGTTCGTTCATAATCTCGCGTTCTATTTGCGCGAAAAGTAAAGTAATTTCTCATTTCTCGTTTCAACAAAGGCTCTATATTGCTGTCTGGTGGCCAGCACTGACATGGGCATTATCCATCATCTCCAGTGCGAGCAGCAAGATGTTAAGTCAGTGTTGCCATATTTCTTTTATGCTTTCTTATTGATTTCGAATTTACTGTACTCATGTGGTTCTTAAGCGAAGCCAAGTCAACATCCGTACCTAATTTCTTAATGATGCCAAAACTGGTCCTAGAAAAGCCAACAATCCTCACTAAAAAAAATATGTGTCCCACGTTGGGCGCCATCTCCACCATCACAGAACTAGCTCCATATTTTCTAAGCTCGCCTACACTGACTACCTACTTCCTACTGACTATTTCAAAACGTCGCAACAGCGATCTCATACTGCCTTCAGAACACCTTATAGCTAGTTAATGCGCCTAGCAAAATTATCATAAAATCAAATTTAGGTGAGCTTGCCATGCTTTCACTGGCAATTGTTTTGTTTAATGATGCCAAAACAGCTCTTGCCATGCCAACAACAGTCCAAAAATATGTACGTGCCCACGTTGAGCACCATCCCCACTTTCACAAAACTGGCTCTATAACTTTATAGCTTGCCTACACTGACCTTCAAAACCTCCCAGCACCGATCTTATAATACCATCAACACTTTATATGTACGTAGTGATATGCCTCACGTTGGGCGCCATCCTTACACGTAGCAAAGTTATTATAAAACTAAATGAAGTTACGGTGCCATGTTTTCACTTCCAATTGGATTAATTGAGGATGACCAAAATTTTCTTTGTCGTACGAAAAAAGTTACATATATATGTGAGTGCTCACGTTGGGCACCATCTGTATACTTTCATCGAACTGGCTCTATAACTTCTTAGCTTGCCTAGACTGATTACCTTATTAAAAAAAACTTTCCAACACTGAATATATTATGATGCCATCAACACTTTGTTACTAGTTATGTGCCCCACGTTTGGCGCCATCGCTACAACTGGCAAACTTATTATAAAATTAAATTCTGACTTGTTCTCCCTGACAATTTCTTCACAGATATGAAGTTCAAAGTTATATAGAATAAACTCTCAGTCAAGGGTCTAAAAATGCCCGTACTTTTGGGAAAATTGTATAGGTTTTGAATGTATTAGTATCACACTCGTAAAGTGTGATAGCAGAATATCTACATCTCTAAGCCTAAGCAAACATACAAAGAGAAGCTTGAAGGTCACAGTTAAGCCAATAGGCATTTTATTCACTGAAGTAAAAGAATACGGGCAAAATTGTTTCATGGGGGAGAATTCAACTGGCTCCAACTGTTAGACAAAGATACTTTTAGTCATCTTCAAAACCTCATTATATTGGCAACACTTAGACCATAGTAGGTAGCAATCGCGTTCGCTAGGCGGGAATCATAACAAATTTGAAGTGCTTTTCCATTCCAATTCACACGGTGTCCTTCTTTTCATCCCAACACCAGGTTTTAGCTTCAGCCCAGAGTAGCACACAGCGCTGCGCCACCAGCAGTGACAAAGATAAATGAGAAACATCTCCAAGCTGCCCGCCATCGTGCCACTTCAGATTCAGACCCCACCAACTGATAGGTAACAAATAGCACTTCTGCGAACAAATGAGCATTTCACCTGGGTGCATGTCGAAGGCTTTATTACTCAATGCTATCCTGAACACAATATATACCCACCAGGACGCGCCTTACCTGAATTCCAAGTGAGACAGAGTTTATAATCTTTTATCGGATTGTTGTCTCGGATGTTATGTAGGTACCTACGCTATACGTAGTAAAATGCCTGGGATTTTTTTTATGGTAAATTGAATTTTTGTTGGAAAAAGATTTAATGGAAGCTATACGGGATCTGGCGGAATATAAAATTTAAAGTGGAACATCGGATTCGAAGCATTGCCGTCGATTTTTTTTTTTCTTTTTCAAAAGGAAGTATGGGAAATGTCAGACTATGTTACTGATAAAAGGCTGACGACATGACGACGACGCGATGGCTCACTCAGCAGCACATCAATTTCAATTTGCCAAGTTCATGAAATTTATATGTTAAAAGAAATCAGCGATGGAAATGGCTGAGACGCGACGCGACACTTCCGAACAGTATTTTAATTTATTGAAAAATTTATAAATAAAAGGAGCCCAAAATTAAAGGAATTTTAAGGTTTATACCGAGAAATCAACAAGAAAAGGTCATGCATTAAGCTAAGAAATGGACAAAATGTTTGAATAATGCAATGTTATTATGTTTTCAATGAAAGCAGGTTCACTTTTCAAATACTTTGAACCCAGACTGTGATTAATTTAGCAACCCAACTTCTAGAGTCTGTTATTGTTATAATGAAGATTTGTCTTCCAGAATAGACGGAAAAGTGAAGATGTGACGAGACATTCCGACTTAAATATTTTTACAGACGGCTCGGTGTTGCTACATTTTCAGTTCAGTCAGAAGTTCAAACAATGCAAACAAAGCAGCTGGATTTGAAGTTATATACCTACAGAAATCCTTGTAACGGGTGATTCATCGTGCAGTTTGATGTTCAATAGGGTTTTTCTTACAGATCCCGCGTGACTCCGATCCAATTTCTTTGTCGATTTTGTTCAGTTTCGTTTGGCAGGTCATTTAAGGGCTCACAATCACAACACAACAGCGTCTCTTTTTTCAGTGAATAGGGTCAGGAAACAAAATTTTTTTTACAGTGATGGAGTCCATTTCTGGCTCAATGGATACGTTAAAAAATCAAAACTGCCGTATTTTGGCCGCAACCCGGAGAGTTCCAAGTTCCATTACATCCATTAAAAACAACGGTATGATCCATATTTTTTGGAAAATGAGGCAATCAGAATGTTACCGTCAATGGTACCTAACAGTTTGTGACATGCTTTTTGTCTAAGGCTGAGGTAGGCTCAGTGGGTCCAGGGTTTACTAAAGTTAAGGTTGTTTTATTCACTTATTCTTAATAATACAATTCTAAATAAAGAAATTTTACAATTCATAAAGTCTGGTTAAATATTATTACAATATTACAATTTACAAATATCATTCCAATTTTGAATATATATGTGTTGATCAAAAGCAAAACCCATTATATCCACTTTTGAAAAAATATGACTTAGGTATGAGGTTTTCTTTGTATTGTTCAAACGGATGCGTTGAGCTTAAGTTTTGCTCCGAAATCACATTTTATCCCATAGAAATCAGCCCCCAAAGTCAGCAGTTTGTTTCAAAACCCTTTTTATCCATATCAGTTTTTGATTCAAAATCAATTATATCCATACATTTCTTTTTTTGTACCAAAATCCATTATATCCACTAAAAAAATTTTAATTTCATTTCAAAATCCGTTATATCCATATTATGAGATTCGAAGAGAAATCTTGAATAGTACTAAGGAACATTTAAGTTTCTGTTATAATAATTATGTACTTGCTTTACAAGTCTATTCATGCAACATTAAAATGCGTCAAAATAATTTTAAAAATAATGATTTTTTGATTTAATTGCTAAACTTTCTTATTGTAGTATAAATTTTCGAGTTAAATTTCAAAACCCATTATATCCATATTTATTTTTGCCTTAATTTCAAAACTTAAAATTCAGATCATGATTTCATGACTAAATCTGTGAGGAACGTCAATTCAATCGTTCCTGCAAAAAAAAAAAAGTAAAAAAAACTGTTGCTTAGAAACTACAAGTTTTTCTCAATTATCACGAAACTATCAAAAGTGGATATAATGGCTTTTGCTTTTGACCTACACATATAATATAGTCTTAATATACTTTGACCCTGAGATAGCAGGGTCTACTAAATTCTCGGCTGAGATAGCAGCGGAGCTAACACTAAATTCTCGGCTGAGATAGCAGCGGACACTAAATTCTCGGCTGAGGTAGCAGCGGATACTAAATTCTCAACTTTGGGTTCTAAGCTTACAAAATATTGGAGTTCGGCACTGTACTTAAGTTTGGTACACGGTCACTGGCGGTAACTGACTCGATTTGCACTGAGTCAAACTGGCTCTCTTATGCATATTTTCGCATGCAAGACAGTGGTAATTATAACATAAACAACAAAAATGTATGTAAAATCTCTTCCAATGCAAATCGCAAGTAAGTTATAGCTTGCCATTGGTTGTTATTTGTGTTAAATGAATTATGGTAGCGAAACTGGTTTGGCTGGTATTGTTGGTATGCAATCGAGTGTTGGCTTCTGCAATATAATATGGCAAGGTCGGGGAGGAGTGAGATTCTCAATTAATGTGCGGTGGTCGGTCGGAATTCCTCATTTTGCAATTTAATAATGCGGCGTTAGGGGCGTTCCATTACAAGTTATCGCGCCGTCTTAACGGACTATGTGCTTCCTGAAATTCAAGCCCACGGGTTCGGTGAGCTCTGGTTTCAACAAAATGGTGCTACGAGCCATACAGCTCGTGACACAATGGACTTGTTGAGAAATCATTTTAGTGAGCACTTAATTTGGTGCAGGAAAATAAGTCCCCGGGTACTTAGTCCACCGAAGGACTTAATTCTCACTTAGTGGGAACTGAACTGCTGCTAAACTGAACTAATGGTTTTTAAGATTCTGAAAGTGATCATAGAAAAATACCGTGAATGTCTTACATGAGTACATAAAGCTTAATGCGTATAAAAAGTGATGTGGGTAAGGGGGGAATGTTGCCCCCCTGCAGCCTCCCTGCTTGGGCTCACTGTTGGATTTGGAGTAGATGCGTTTTTGGATATGTTCAAAGTTTCTTGCTATCTACAGTTTTGCATACACCCAACCTCGCACCTACTCCAAATCTTACAGTGAGTCCAAGCAGGGGGTTTGCAGGGGCACACACTTCCCTTTAAGCTTCGGAATGCGTTTTTCCATATTTCTTACTTCTTTTTATGGAAAATAACTATACGTAAGTCGAACACAGTAGGAAATGATATAAGGCCAAATTATGGTACAATCACGCTGTCGATAAACGAAATAGTTTATGAAATAAATCAGAAATCTACATTTGGTATTATTTCGTTTTTGAAAATGTATCAAGAGTTCCTTATAACTTAGAACCAGTGGGAACGTATTTCACATACGGTAAATTGGACGCCTAAATCGTGCAATATTACACTTTTGGACTGTTTTCTCTGATGAATTTATGTAAAGTCTCTGGTCTTCCTGAGTAAACCAGCATTATTGACGCTTTGGAAGCCAACAATGCTTCAGGCCAACTCACAGGAATAAAACGCGAAATTATGCGCTCACCGAACGTTTCCTTCAACAAATCAATTTTCACATGAGCTGTGTGACATATTGCGCTTGGTGAAACCAAAGCTCCTGCACACCATGATTGTTCAATTAATGAACAAAAAAGTCAGTAATCATGACTCTATAGCGGTCACCATTGACTTTAACCTTCTGGCCGGCATCGTTTTTAAGGTAGTACGGACCAATTATCCCACCAACCCAAACAGTCATTTTTTGTGGATGTAATGGTGTCCCAACATACACTTTAAGATTATCATCACTCCAAAAACGGCAGTTTCGTTTATTGACGTATCCACTCAACCAAAAGCGAGCTTCATCGCTAAACACCGTAAAATGGATGTAGTGCACATATTTCGAACAGACCCATGATTTTCAAAATAAATTTGCACAATTTGGAATCGTTGTTCAGACGTCAGTCTATTCAAGTTGAAATGCCAAATTAAACTAAAAACAAATCACTTGACAGCTGACAAAATGGCCGCCAGTTAAAATAGTGTTGCCAACTTAAAGTTCCATTACTCTTAAAAAAAAAACACCCGTTATATGGGCGCACTTCTTGCAGTTCTATATTCCACTTCAGGGCGTGCCTTTTTATCTACAGGGGGATCGGTATAAGGTGCATCAAAAAGCTAGAGCGAGAAGGTTGGGTTCAGACAAGAAAAAAATCGTGTGCGAGGGGAGGGGGGTCTACATATTCCATTACATTCCAAATACTTAAATAAAATGCACGACTGGGTCGCACGAACTTGCTCTTATGATAAGCAATTGCGTAGTGGCTGCATATATGGATATTAAAAAAAATTAAATAATTTCGAAAATTCTTTTATTTTTTAAATTAGTTTAAGAGTTTTCTCGGAAAAACTAAGTATGCAATACAATTTCAAAGCTATACGTCAATCTAGGAAAAAAAGATATTGAAAATCGTTAGACCAGTTTTTTTTTAAAAAGGTTATTTTTGAAAAACTTTTTCAAAAAATATTTTGAAATTTATTTGAGTATGCAAATATATGGGAATCTGTAGTTTACATTTGAAAAATAATTTAAAAAAAAAATCAATGTACCCGTTTCCAACATATTTCGAAAACCAAAATTTTTTTTGAAAAAATTATAAAAAATCAAAAAAAAAAAGTTTTTGAAAATTTTGAAATGCCATATTAATAAAATTATGAATGGCTTCCTGTGGTCAAAATTTTATTGAAATCGAATGTATAGTTTACGAGAAAATTTTATTTGAAAATACTGGTTCTATGAGAGGTAGCTACCGTTATTACACAAATTTTGAAAAAAAATTTCAAACCAAAAGATAGATTTTCTTGCAAAAATAGCATTCTGATAGTTTTACCAAAATCGTTAGAGCCGTCTTTGAGAAAATCAATTTTTGTCTTCAAGATTGTATGGCAGGTGCCGTTATTTTTGGACCTAGAGCAAAAATAAATAAAATGCACGACTGGGTCGCACGAACTTGCTCTAATGAGTGACAGTGGTTTAGGGGCTTTAGATTTTGATAAAAATAAAATTTTCAAAATTCTTAAATAAATACTTAAACTAAAATGAGCTGAAAAAAAGTACGCCATTTTATTTCTTCGATAAATTTGAATTTATGAGAATAAATTTATAAAAATCTGTGGAGTGGTTTTTGAGAAAAAAAGTTTTTTTTGAAAAACTTTTTGAAAAAAATTTTCAAAAAAAATTCAAAATTGCTTGTTCATAGGTATTGAGCAAATACATTTATTTAAAATTTTTAGAAAAAAATTTAATAAGTAGTTTTCAAAGTATTAATTTTTTATTTTTTTTTTTTTTAAAATGCTTTTAAAAATACAAAAAAATATTTTTCAAAAATATTTGTATGCAATACAAATTGAACTACCTACAACTATATGTGTGTGAAATTTCGAAAGAATCGGTTGAGTCGTTTTCGAGATAGTCGAAAGTTAAAAAACCGGTCCTATGGAAAGTACCGTTCTTAGCCATTTTTTAAAACTTTTTTTCCGGCCATATGATTGGTCGTACCTAAAAGCAACACTGATTTTTTTAAATCGAAATCGTTAGAGCCGTTTTTGAGAAAAATAAGCTTTAACGTAACGGTTGTATGGCAGGTACCGTTATTTTTTGAGCTAAACAAAAAATTTCAATTTCCCCTCTGTACAATACCTAAAAAAGTCTATATACTAAGTTTGAAGCAATTCGGCCCACCCGTTTGGGCTGTAGGTGTCTATACATACAGACAGACAGACAGACAGACAGACATACAGACGGACAGAATTTTTAGACCATCTTTTTTCGTCTTCGCTATCATCGTAATCTCATGTTTGATTACTATCTCAAAACTTTTTTTTTCGACGAATGCATAACTTGCCTTATAGTACCTATAATCGCAAGTAAAAATATCTTCCGAGGGACGGCCAAATAAATCCTAAATACCAAATTTGAAGCAAATCGGCCCACCCGTTCAGCCTCCAGAGGCGCGAACAGACATACAGACAGACAGACAGACAGACAGACAGACGGACGGAATTCCCAGACCCACTTTTTTCGACTTCTCCATCATCGTAATGTCATGTGTGATTGTTATCTCAAATTTTTTTTTCTGCACGAATCCATAACTTGCCTTATAGATAGTAGCTACCTATAATCGCAAGTAAAAACCAGAATAAAAACTCTTCATTTACTGTATTTTGAAATAAAGATATTTTAGTGACCCATTTAAGGAAAACTAATTTTCAAACTCAAAACTTAAAAAAAAAAAATTAAAAATAAGTTTTCGCAGTTTTGAAGTAAGAAGATGAAAATTGTATTTTTGTGTTCCTTGGTTACGAAGCAGGGTGTTGTTCATAAATTGTTAAATACACCCATAATACTTAAAAACTCAATTAATGTCTTCTTTTGTTCAAATTGAGCTGCAAGCTTAAAATTGAATGTCATTTACTCATAGTAAGTGCCTTGTAAATTAAAAGTCTCGACTTTGGGCGTGGCACTCGCCTTTTTTTTATTGCACTAGCATTTATCGAACACTGGCCACATAAAACTAATGTTATTGTATTTTTTCCTGTCTGCCAAAGAAGGAATTTGTTTCTCGAACTGGACAGCGGCTGGCTGCGGGGAAGTACCTACACATACATACTCATAGAAAAAGAAAATAGAAAGAATAGAGTATCTAATAGTTCGTTGCAAACTGACTGTTGCTCTTCGCTTGTGCTCCACATTTTAAAAAAGTGATTAATGTATACGTAGTCAGTCACTTTTTCATATGAAAAATTTACGCTAATCAATATTATGAAAACTAAAAATGCAATGCTCAAGAAATTTTAAAGCACTAAAGCGAGTTAATGCGACCGTGTTTTTTTTTTTTTTTTTTTTTATATGAATTTTATATATCATAGTGTATAATGGTATATAAAATTCCTTGCGGTATCTTTTCATCCATTTTTAATACAAACCCATCTGAAAGCCTTTCACGAGAATGTGGAGCTTAAATAAACTTCATACGACATAAATAATATGTAAGGATTAAGGAAGCGTCCTTCAAAAATAAAACAGAAAAAAAAAAATTAAATAACCAAGTCATGATAGCATGCGGAAAAGAACACTCCTTATGCATAGTTCAAGAAACGTTAGCTACACTGTACACACTCTGTAGCATATTACAGTAGATACAATGATGAAGACAATGATGAAGGTAAAAGACAAGAAAAAAAAAAAACTAATTTAAAATTCATGATAAGTAAGTCTGAACACAACCTGACGTGGAGCAGACTTTACATTCATATCCGTATCCGGCACAAGATTTCAATAAGCTTCACATTTTGGAAGGCAATAATGGAATGAGTTGAGTAATTCCAACGCAACCTTTCTAATGCAAAACTATATATTATCGGTTGGCTGCGGTAGAGGATGGGATCTGGGATGTCATCATCTACTACTACTACTACTACTACTACTACTTGGAAGCTTCAAGGAAAGAAAGGATATTTCATAAAATATAGTCGAAAGTTATTTCGCAAATAATTGTGAATGACCCAGAAATGGCAAAACATGGTTTTACTTTGTCAATTTCACCAGACAGTGCCCTGGATTAAGCCATCAGGATGAATATTTTAGATTTAAGTTAATTAAGTATAAACAATGGGGATTTTGTGGTTTTCGAAGTATATTGTTTTGCTTTCTCTACTGGAATAGGTCTCAAATGTTTTAATAATTTTTATCAAAAATATTCTTAGGTGTGTCGAGTTTGCTGTTTCATTAAGGATAATAATTGCACACAAGAAAGATTTAAATCATCCCTTAAAATGCCTATTCAGCAGAGTATGCTATTTATACACAATGTTTAAATAGAATTCAGAAGGTTACATACTACAAAAATAATTACTAACATTCTACCAATTTGTATAATAGATAAGCCTTGATTTTTTTTAAGAAGTACTTATGTCCACCATTTTGAAGTTATTTCTTTAAAGGAACATAAATTAATTTTTTCTTAAACTGTTTTCAAAACTATGTTAAGTTGAGGCCAATTTTATTAGACAATTAGAATCAGAATAAAATGAAAAAAACCTCGATTGATTTTTCAGCGCGAAACCAATACTTGCCATTAAGACCAAGTTAAAAATAATCTAATTCAAGATAACAAGCAGGCATGTAAGTACAATGAGAGGTTATAGTGGAACCTAAATAGACAAAGTCCTTGACAACTTCAAAGTTATATCTGTCCATCGTGACGTTTTGCCCGAGCCTTCGGTGATGATGTTCTGCACCCGAGGACAGCAAACACTTGCGAATGCTCCACTGACAGCACGCATTGTTCTTCCAATAATGTCGATATCATCAGCAAAGCCAAGTAATGAACGAATTTACAGAAAATCGTACCGCTGGTGTTGATATTATATACGATTGCCCAAAGAATGATATTGAAGAGTTTACATGACAGCGCGCAACTTGTCTTAAGCCTTTCTCGACATTAAATGAGTCGGTGATGATCTTACCAACCTTGACGGAGCAGCGCGAGTTCTCCTTAGTCACAATCGAACGAGTTTAGCAGAGACGCCAAAAAGTGACATTGCTCTGTATAACTCGTTCCTATGCACGCTGTTATAGGCGACTCTAAAATCGATAAAGAGGTGGTGAGTATCGATCTGGAATTCTTGGGTCTTTTCCAAAAGTTGCCGGAGTGCGAAAATTTGGTCGACGGTTGACTTACCGGGCCTGAAACCACACTGATAAGGGCCAATCAGTTCACGTGCGAAAGGGTTCAGACGTTCATACAGAATGGCCGACAAGATTTATAGGCGACATTTAGGAGACTTATTCCTCTGTAGGTGGCGCAGTTCAGACTATCTGCTTTCTTGTGGATAGGGCACACAATGCTGAGGTTCCATTCGTCAGGCATACTTTCATCCGACCAGATTAAGTCATACCCGCTGCTTTGAAGAGCTCAGCCGTAAGGCCATCCACTCTAGCAGCCTTGTTGGAATTTATTGCTACCCGAACTTCTTCTTGGTCGGGTGGACTTAGGCTATTTGTTCATCATCGTCCAGATCGAATGGATCATTCTGCCTGACAGCGATTAGTTGGTTGTCTTCGCTGTCTGCATAAGTGTTTCACCCAAATTCTCAGCATCGACGGCGTGTTTACTACGACATTCTCACCCTCGTCTCTACAGGCTTTCGCTCCTGCTTTGTATCCCTTGGACGACTGTTTTACCCTTTTGCCGAACTTTCTAACATTGCTTCTGCCATAGCACACCCGTAGATTCAACCATTTGTTTTTCCAGTTCTCCCTTTTTGTTTCTGAAAAGCCGATGTTCCTCCTTCATTTTTTGCTGGTATGTATAATACCACACGGGAAGCGTATTTGGCAGCTCTGGTTCTGGGCTGCAGGATTGCCGCCTGATTTCCTTCGTTTTAGGCCTTGTGTGCTCATTACTCATCATCGAACCAGGTGTTTCGTTGTGGTCGCCTTTAAAACCCAAAACATCATTAGCTGCGTGTTTGATGGCCAGTTTGCAATGTTGCCACTGAGCCTCTGGGTTTGTCGCCGGCACCAGGCTTGTCGAGGGATAAGAGAAGGTATGGTTGGCAAAGGTTCTGGTGGTCTCTTGCGATTGTAGTTTCGCAATATCAAATTTTCTCACAGCGGATGCGCGTTCCTGCGGTCTGGTAGAAGTCTAAGTTGGCCCCGCGGATAGTGTGGATATCCATAACATTGTAGGCATGTCTGCTATCAATCGCAATGTGATCAATTTTGTTGGCGGTATATTGATCAGAAGACCGACAGGTCCCCTTGTGTGTACTGAGGTGTTGAAATTATGTGATAGCTATGATGACACTTTGCTCCGCAGCAAATTCGATTAGCCTGTGTCCGTTACCGGGAGTGTTGTCGTGCAGGCTGTGCTTTCCAACTGTCGAGCCAAAGTTACCCTCCTTTCCAATCTTCGCGTTAAAGTCACCAAGAGTAATATTAGTGTCGTACTTCAGGCATTCATCATGCGTCTTTTCTAGGAGATCAAAGAACTCTTCTTTGGCTGTGTCATCTTTTTCCTCCGTTGGGGCTTGAACGGAAATCAGCGAAACATTATTGAATTTGGACTCAATGCGGATTGACAATACATCCGCTTATGACAAGAAACCCCAAAACCCTTTTTGCCTAAGGCTTCTTAATACAACAAAGCTGCATTTAAATACACTTGGAGTAAAAGATATCAGAGTCTTTGATACGTAGTTTGTTGTATCTTTCTCAGTTGCTACGATCGTCATCAATAATGTCATCCATATGTCGTACGTAGGTGGGAAGTGGCCCAATTCACAACGCCCAACCAGGGGCACGATGAGCGATTGAAAAAAAAGGAGCGGGAAAGTCCAGAAACAGTAACTCACTACGGGGATGCGAGAGCTACCGTTGGCCCTGTTAGAGCACTGCCTTCTCTATTTGACTAACCTTACTAGTAGTTAAAGGCCCCAACGACATTTTCTCTAAACATGTCCAAGTTTAGTTTATGGGGGTGAGTACTATGATGACTGTTGGCGTCGCAGTGAGTTCACTTAATTGGAATTCATACGCCGCTCACTCATTTATTGGCGGTTTCATACAGTTTATCAAATACCCATTAAACAGAGAAGCCGTTCTGGAAGGCATGTGATCAAAACTTGCGCCTATAGGTTCAACAATTCAAGTCCGTGTGGACATGACCAGTTCCAGCATCCGATGGCTACCACTAGGAGGTGAAAAAGGCACAGTTAATGTGTATGTCATAATTACAACACTGATATTGATATTTATTTACATAACTCTATAAAAACAATTCCTATTCTCCATTTAAAAAATTTCCATCTTCATGTCTGCTCACTGTTTGAGCTGAATGATATCTAAATCTAAATTCACGCTTGGTTGCATCGAATTCGAAACAGCGAATTCGCCAAATCACTGAACTTGTTGATCTCAGCTTTACTTGATCCTTAATGTATTTGATTTCGTTAAAGGATATTCAGATCGATAGAAAAGGGTCACCAACTGTCTGATCGATTTTCTTCGAAAACAAAGGATCTCAATTCCAAAAGTACATCCAGCTGCAGCCATCAGTGCAACAAACAACTGAAATGCCCCTGACAGATGACGCACTGAAGTTATTGGCATTTCACTAGTCCCCATCAGATTGGTTCCTTTCAGAAGAATATTCCTATCCAAGTCACGACGCATTTTGATTGCTAATCCATGATTAAATATTTGTGATATTCGAATGTTCAATGGTTCCGTCAAAAAAGAAAACTTCGGCATGAACATGCAGCCGATATTCCTGACAATTGGACTCTTTGAAATAATCCATTGTTGAAACTCCTCTTTCATGGCTGGTGTTTCAGTATTCAAATTTCTCGATGCTTCGAAAACTCCTATTAGAGCATATTTTCCAGTTAATTTGGAAAACTCCATAAAAAGATGGGAGTTCGGTACGTCCAACACATGGAATCGATTCCTTAGTTCTGATACATTCTGGAACAGAAGGTCGTAATTTGCTTTGCTGGTAACAAAAGTATAGCCATCAGCAAATGCTTCATCAAAGTCCTGAGGCAGCTTATTCCGAGGTTGATGACGTAGGAATTTAAAAATTAATCCTCCGTAAGAACTACCAATAATGAAAAGAAAAATTAGCCATGCAAAGTCGAAAATTCTTGACGACTTTCTTGCATCGAAGGGTGTATAATTCCATAGAGCAAATGAAATCAATTTAGCTATGAAAACTATACAAATTGTTAACCAAGTAAATTGGTCAAAAGGAAAAAGTAAAATTTGCAATGAAGTGTATCTTTGTGGAGGCTTCAGTATCAACTGCATTGTACTTGTGAAATACTCTTGTGTAGTGGCGAAGTTTAAAAATCGTTGCTTAGAGCAAAAAGTACCGCTGAGCAGTATGTCTCCAAACCGGTCATCAAGCTTTGAAAAGAAAAATTAAACTAAAGGAGCATTTCAAAATCAATAGGTTTACTTGACTCACCATCTTGAATCCACCTGTTATTGTCCCATTTGGGTAAACTTCTCCCCTCTGAAAAGGAGACTCGACGAAATTCCAAGTAAAATTCATACTCGAAGCCAAAATGTTCAAATATGTCACATCGAATCCAAACAAACCATCAGCGAAACCACCTAACTTCTCCGTAAATGTTGGCTGTTCCCATTCCACCAGGGTCAAAGGACATTGCCATAAGTTTAACATTTTCGACGGAAATATCGGCTTATTCCATACAAAACTTCCGTTCTGAAATTGGTTGTAGACTATAGGTTTGCTGTTTCTGCAACTTTGATCAGCAAAGGGATAGTAAGTATAAATTTTAATAACTTCTTCCGTTTCTTCCACTAGGATATTGATGTGTGTTATCATGTTCTTCAAACAGAATCTGGTTATCTGTCTCAAGACACTGTCCAAATTTTCAAAACCAGGCGGTAAAACAACATAAAAGTATTGAGAAAGTCCAGATTTGCTTATGGCACTTGAGCGCTGCCATTCGACGAGGCGTCTGGAAATATGTATTCAAATTGTATTAAGATGATTCCAATTTTTACAAATCTACTTACTTCAATACGGAAAACGAATCAACGAACATAATTCTTGAATGAGTGCTCAATCCAGGACTAGTATTTCTTCCCGAATAAGAGTCCCTCATTTCGATAATAATTTCTTTATCATTCGATGTCATTAGGTAATCCACGATTTCACCAAAAATCCATCTGTTTTGTGTCGATTCTGAACCAATATTTATTCGAACAAACTTGACGAATGTTCCCTTGTCATGGTTAATCATTTGTCGAAGGCAGTTTGCTAAATTATGATGTCCTTTTGCAATTTTCCAGGAAGAAGCTGGCTGCACAATTGCAATACAAACCAGAACCAATTTAAATTCACATCTCATTGTTGTCGGTTTCAATTGTTCAACTCCACTATATTTTCTGTTTCAGTTGCATTTTAAACAAAATTATGGATGATTTGAAAATGTTATTTAATCCACTAATTTGGTTTAATTGATTTGTTTGAAATTTAAATGTTACTTTATCTTAAACAAAAAAAAAAAATCGGTATCCTTTGCTTAAACTAAAAATGCAACTAATGTTCGTGTCGTAAGAATTTTAATGGTATACTCTTACTCCTACTTCTATTTTGTTAATGCATATTACATTATTCACAACTTGTATCTAAAACAATTAATCAAACCGTAAGTAATGTGGTGGTTTTATTGTAAGATAATTACTAACTCCATTTGATTGTAATACGTCAATCCAGATACTTCCATTTTTAACAGTTTTGTAAAGTCAAAATGTATTCCTTATTCATTTTGACGTGATAACGTCTAATAAATCGGTTTGGAATATATGGGCAGCACGCACGAAAAAATGTCACAGTAACAGTCACGTTACATAGCTGCTTTTATAGCCTAGAAAGTGGAGGGTGTTGGGTGGCTGTAGGTGGGATGGGTGTTTGGTGTTGCGGGGGAATTGTCAAATATGGTGGGTGGTTGGTTGGCCGTTGAGGTGGGTTGGTTGGTTGGCGGTTTAGGTGGTGGGGATGGTTGATTTGATTTGGGGCGATGAAAAAAATTGTCAAAAATGGTGGGTGAGTGGAAGTTGGTTGTATGTGGGGAGGGTGGTTGAATTTGGTGTTGGGAGGGGATGAGGAAAATATTGTCAAAAATGGTAGATGATTGGTTGGTTGCTGTAGGTGGGATGGGTAGTTGGCGTTGATGTTGGGGATATGGTGATTTAGGGAAGGGGCTATTTATTGTGTGTTGGGGGTGAGGAAACAATTGTCAAAAATGGTGGGTTGTTGGTTGGTAGTTGTAGTTGGTTGAGAGGTTGAGAAAAAAAAATTAAAAAATGGTGGGTGGTTGTAAGTGGGGTGGGTTGTTGGTGGTTGGAGAGATGCAGCCTACACGTGTACTGTTTTGTTAACTGGCTATCACGTAAAATTATCGTTATAAACCGATTTAACATACAATCCATTTTTTTTTCTTACTTTCTCTTCTCTCTATCTTCTCGTTTTGTTTACATCTGACGTTGAAATGGATTCTATTTAAAAATTGACACATTCTCCAGGCATGTTCACGATCATATTGATAATAGGGATGTTCGATTTTGTTTTATATAATTTGCAACCTAAATTCATCCGAATTACGTGGAAATGAGATACTTTCAAAATGTAATTTTTTATGGGAAATAAGGTAATTTCGAATCTTATTTTGAAATTTGCTACCAAACTACCTCATGTGCCCCAACACTTCTTAATTCTCAGAAAAAAAAGAATCCTCCAATTTCGAATTAACAGGCTTTCTTTTCTTTTACTTACCGTGTCCTGCAACCTGCAAGCTAGCCGTCAAATTTTAAAAGTTTGTGAGTGTGAGTGGAAAATATGAGTGTGTTGCAATTTTCATAACAGTAGCAGCAGCTGTCATTGTGTCGTCTGGGTGGTCAGCGGCTTCATTGTGTTTCTGCTCTAAACTTTATAAAGGGCAGCCGCTGTAGTGAACAGCTGCTACGAAAAAAAGTAAAAGGAGAAACGTCAAAAATGTTTGAGAAATGTAAGATTTTTCATGATACATTTTAGTGGTAAATGCAATGTATTTTTATGCTAAACATATTAAACATAACTTATAGGTACTAATCTCAATAGGCTATATCCTGTCCAAAGAATAAGGGAAGCGATCAAAATGGTAAGTCGTCAGTTTGAGTTTATGTTTTGGGAGGAATATTATGCAAACAAAAAATGTTTGTACAAATTTGGCCAGGTGTAATATTCTAAGTCTCAATGGATTCCAGAAGTAGGATTGTTTTTGGCAGTGTTTTGAAAATAGGGTTCATAATAATTGGGAAGGAGGTGACAATTTTCGCTAGGGCAACGATTGGTGCAGGTAAAATTTGCCGGTCTGTACTGTAGCAGCCATTTTCTTTTGGTGACATCTGTAGAATCATTTGTTTATTATTAAATTATTTATGATTAATAAACATGGTAGGTAATATATACGATTGAACAAATGAAAAAACTTTTAACGTTTTGGGAGCCAAATTTAAGAGTACCTACCGGTTCGGTAATCAATCAGCCAAAATATGTAACTCAATGGAACTCAAGGTTCACGAGAACTTCGCTATGGTCCGTGAAAGTGATCTTTAGAATTAAAACCAGTCCATTCATCGCCATATGCAAAATCTAGGCTTTGCGTATTCTTCATTTTGGGGAATTTCGCGGTAAGTCTTGAGCCTACACATTTACATTGTACAAGATCGAACAGACCCAGTTGCACAAAGTTCATGACCAAAGACAACGGTGCTGTTTTTGCGTGACTGGGTTTCGGAGCGTTTCGGAGAGGGCAATGAATGAATGGCTGCAAAATTTCCTTACTAAATTGTACACCACTTCACAATGCATCCTCGAAAAATTCGAGCTTGGTGTAAAATGTTGGCTGGCGTGGCGCGTCGGCGCCACTGGAAGGTAAAATGTAGTTAGTGAGGTCACCGCGTCAATTACCAATTTCTTATAACTAAGTTGAATTGTAAGCCTAGACGGCATATGGTTCCAGCAGGATGGCGCAACGTTACCTCATAGCGGACGCCACGATTGAGATTCTGTATGAACAATTTGAGGGTTAAATAATCACTCGCAAACGCCACGATTCAGCTGGATCTATGCAGAAGAGTAATCATAAATTAGACTGGGACAAAGAAGGGTTCGCCCCAGATATTTTACTAAAAACTCCGGAATCTGTACCTATTCCAATTTTTGAAACACCAGTAAACGAAAACCTGGCAGAAGTTCGTGGTTTGTAATTGTTCCAACAATTCCTTGAGAGAAACTTTTCTCATTCACTGCACAGCGCTCAAATTTATCTTACAAAAAACCGCACGGAAACTACCATTTTTCAACAAAAGATTGTTATCGGTGCAGTTTAACCGTAAATAACACATGAAAATATCATACAAAGCCTTTACATCTAAAAAGAAAACACTTCAAAATCATCCCACTTAGTCAAAATTGTTGTCAAATAAACATGTTCTAAAACTTAACATAAATTTACCTTAAACTCTTCTCTACTCTTTTTGTTCAATTTTTCGTAAAATTCTTTAAGGCGCGTTACTAAAGGTTTTAAACCAAAATGTATACTCCACAGAAGATGCCTCAGAAAACAAAAAAATAAATTTTCCCCAATTCAAAGCTCACTACACCCATGGGAAAAAAAAGAAGAAGCCTCCTTAATGCTAAGCCCTTGATTTAAATGAGATACAAAACTCATGCCATATGCCAATGGGTTAGTATAAACCTAAAAAAAATAAAGAAATAAAACAAAACCGCTATTTGATAAGAAGACAAGCTACAGTTTCTACTTTTTCTCGCCTCAAAAACCCTCGGGAAATACTTCAAATTTGGAATCAGCAAATCGATAAGCAAAGCCACGTTTGTTTTTTTTTTTCAGCTGTCCGCAACATAAAATCAGAAGAAAACGTAAAATAATCCTATTTCCACCACACACTAACACTCGATGTGTAAAAAAAAATAGCACACCATCAAAAAAAAAAAAAGAAGAAAAAGAAATTCTCTCAAAGAAGAAGAAGAAGAATACATAATAAAATGCCAAAGATAAAAAGGCCTAAAGTCAAACCTCCCACAAATTGCCAACTGTTTCCGTTATCCATCCAAAATGGTCTTCCGCTGGTGTCGGTCGATGGCCCCCAACTACTCAAGCATCGTATTCTAAACCCCCCTCCCCTTGCTACTCTCCCCTGCCTCAAAACCAAAACGGCTGGCTGTCAATCTAGCGTTCAATAGTCCAACTAATGATTGTCATCAGTATAATGTCAGATCCGAAATAATTTATTTATGCCGTCTACAAATCCCGACGTACAATCACTTGAGTTTTATAAATCGCCCTCGATTCCATTCACTTGAGTGTCTAGCACTTACAATCTTTGGTTTTTTTTTTATTCTTCTTATGTTAAAAAAAAAAGCAACAACAAAAAAAAAAATGGAAGGAATGGAAAATCAGCTACCACCCGCCCTCCCCCCCAGCTCTCCAACACACCCCTCCACTCACGCCTATATACCTATAGAGAACAACCATTGAATCTGTATCTAAACCAGAATGTATCTTCTTCTTGTGCTAGCTATGATTCCAACCCCAGCTCCCAGCAGGGTTCGGACTTGAGAGATTGCAAATCGCAGTAAAATGAACTCAAAATCGCAGTAGATTCAATATTTTCGCAGTAGAATTGACTTTCAAGAGGAAAAGACGTTTTGTTTTAGTTTTAAATTTTTTTTCTTTATTAACATAACAAAACTAAAATAAATAAACTCTATATTCTTTGGTTTAATATCAAAACAATATTAAAATAAAATAATAAAAAAAAAATAAAAACAAGTATTATCACATCATTTATGTCATAATAACAAAATCAAACGATTGAAAATGTTTAGTTTCAGTTTATATCAATTCAAACTTTCCATTTATAAATTTGTATTTTTTTATAAATTTTATCAAATCAAGCGGCGGTACAAAAACATCATGGCAATTTTTAATTAAAGAATGTACAAACATAAGATTTTCGACAGTTTGAACACTGAGCCTGTTTCGAAATTTGTTTTTAATTAAATTCATCATTGAGAATTGCCTTTCCGCTGCTGCACTGCTATGAGGTAAAATAGTAAGCGAAAGCATGTATTCGGAAAGATTTTGAAAAAGAAATTCTTCAACGACATTTTTCTGATCTTTTAAAGAAAACCAAAATTTAACAATGTCCTTATTTTCTTTTAGCAGGGATGTTATTGTGTGAACAGTAATGTTATTTAAACAAAATTTTCAAAAATCGCAGTAGATTGCAAGAAAAACGCAGTGACGCAGTAGATTTGAAAATTTGCCAAAAAGTGCAGTAGATCTACTGCGATTGCAGGGAAGTCCGAACTCTGGCTCCCAGCTATCAGCCCAACCACACCATCTCTCCACCTCCGCACCTCACACTTTGGGCATTTTTAATGAAATTTTCAATCTCATCAGGCGCAGATACTTCGTTGCGGTGTGATTTGTAGGTCCTCCTTCGGTTTTTGCAGATCCTTCGCTTCTGCTTTATACGTAGTACGAGACGAGTATAAAGGAGCTGCTGCTGAAATTGAGTGCATTTTAAACATTACTCGAGGAGGAAGGAATTAATTTGAAAGATACTTTCAGCTCTCTCGAGCTTTCTGCGAAACAAAGAATTTAATTGTGAATTACTTTTTATGGACCCTTGTCAAAGATGGTGGATGGTGGGCTGCGGGTGGGTGAAATATATGGGCTTTCATTTCGGGATGAGAAGATTGAAAACATTTAAATGATAAACAATTTATGGCAAATGGAATGAAATATGGAACTTTTTTTTTTGCTTCTTTTGGTGTGTTCTATGTTTTGTTGGAAGGAATAAGGTTGGCGCTTGGCAAACACATAGATACTCGGTATCGTAGTTGTCTTACGTTGCCGTTGAACGTATAGTTAGTTGCTTGAATGGGACGAAGGTCGAATCTGAAATTGAAAAGGTGATTTTTGCCCCTGAGCCTGAGGTGGTTTTTCGGAAATGTGATGTGATTTCAAAAAGGAGGTCTACCTACCCATCATGTACGGTTGATGGCAAGGATATTAATGCAAAAAGGAACACCCTCTTTAAGATTCAGATTCAGATTCAAATTGAGAGTATTGGGTGTGACCTTTGTGGATATTCGCATTAAAGGCTTTACATAAAAAGGTTGATTTTTAATTTTGATGCGAAGATACCTATACTCGTTTAACCCTGCATGAGCTGAAATATTCCTTGACTTGACTAGGTTTGTGTCTATTAATTGAAAACCTTTAACTGGAAGGAGAAATAGGTATGTAAGATAGATCTTAGGTTAGTTAATGAATTTTAAATGATGAAATGCAAATTAATGATGTTAGATTTGTTTCAGGCATGAGTGCTTTTTCTTAACGATAGAAAGGTCATAGATATATCTTTCAATGAAAAGGATGCTTGATCAAAGAAGGTTGTAGACAACTCAATGATTCAAGAAGAATTTCAAAAAAATTTTAAGCTCCTTATGGAGTGTTTTGGAATCATCATTTTTACTTGCGATTATAGGTACTATAAGGCAAGTTATACATTCGTAAAAAAAAAATTTTTTTGGCCAATAAAACATAATATTACGATGATAGAGAAGTCGAAAAAAGTGGGTTCGACAATTCTGTCTGTCTGTCTGTCTGTCTGTCTGTCTGTCTGTCTGTCCGTCTGTCTGTATCGGCACCTACAGCCTTAACGGCTGGACCGATTTGCTTCAAACTTGGTAGATAGTATTATTATGACGTCTTACAAAGGGGTTTTTGGAATTAGCATTCTAGCTCCAAAACTAACGGTACCTGCCATACGATTTTTTGTGAAAAATTAATTTTTCTCAAAAACGGCTCCTACGATTTTGATAAAACTTTCTGAATTATGTTTTCTGTGCAAACTTTATGTTTTGGTTGTAATAGATTTTTCAGGAAAAGTCTTATAACGGTACCTCCCATAGGACCGGTTTTTTGAAATCCGATTTTCTCGTAACCCACTTGACGGATTTCGATGAAATTTTTAATATAGAAGCCCTTTTATAAAAGAATTAATTTAAATTCTTAAATTTTTCAAAAAAAGTGTTTTTGATTTTTTTAAAAAAGTTTCAAAATTTTTTTTAAATTTTTGTTTTTTCCAAAAACAGTTTAATTTACATTTTTTAAATTTTATTTTTCTGATAAAAACTACAAAGTGCTAAAAGTTGGCATACTCAAACAAAATTTGGAATATATTTTCGAAAAGTTTTTCAAAAAAAAAATTCAAAAACGTAAAAGAAACCTGATGGCTTACTTCATTTTCTCCAAAAAAACGTTTTAGGTATTGATTTTTAAGTGATTTATAAAATTTCATATGATTTTTTCAACGCTTTTTTTCCAAAATCTCAAGCACCCAAGACCATTTTAACACATTAGAGCAAGTTCGTACGACCCAGTCGTGCACTTTATTTAGGGTAGTTTTAGGGTAGTCGCAGTAGCTGATTTGATCGAACTCAGTCAAAAGCATTATCTTAAAGAACGACTAGTTTTTGTACAAAGGAAAAATGGGAGGAACTGCGATTGTTGATGATAGGAAGCTTTTAACCATGTGTCGACTTATGTACCTGAACGTTAATTAATTTAATATCCCCTTTATGCGAAGAATTTACCCAAATCAACCACATCATCCTGATATAACATCTCGAAATTATAGAAAAGCTGACCTAGGTCATACCCATTATCCTGTATTTTCGATCTAAGTTTATGAACCGCAGAACAGAATCATTGAATCTAGCAAAGATTATACAACGGGCCCCCTAATTCGTGAGCAATATTTCAGGGCATAATACCTTGGTATAATCTATATTTTGTGTGTTCTCATTTGCGATTGAAATTACCGCCAGATAAGATTAGTCAGCCTTGCGAGATGCTTTTTATCTTAGGCCGAGGTAAGCTCAGTGGATCCAGGATCTTCTAAAGAAGCAAGAAACCTTAGTTTGTAAAGGTTTTTTTTATTCACAGATTCTTAATAGAAGGGTATAATTTCAAAACTCTTCTATTCCACTTTTTTTTTCAAAAATGAGTTAAGTATGAGAAAGTGTTCACTGGAACGGCCCCGATCTATAAGTATTTAGCTCAGACTTATCAAAACTTGTTATTGCCTATACTTTTGAGCACTTCAAAAGTGAAGTTTTTTTTCAAAACTGCACTATTCCTCTCAGTCGTTCAATTCAAAACTCATCTATTCCCATACAAACCAAATTGTGCACCAAAACTCATTTTTTCCTATGCAAATTAAAGTAGTCGCTTTCAAAACTCGTGTATTTCAATGACGTAAAAAAGGCGGGCATTTTTGTTATTTTGGGTTATATAATTTATTGTTGCTTTAATTCTTGTGTTAGAAACATCTTTGGTAAGCTTGCAGATGAAAAATATTGATTTTGTTAGATTATTTTAATTAAATAAGTAAATTATTTTGTATGAATAGATTATGGAGCTATCCTAGTTTGTAAACGAAGTTGAATTGGAAAAAAGGCGAAAGAAAAGTCAAATTTTCTCAACCAAAAAAGCTTTTTTTAAGTTTTTTTTAAAATTACTATTAAATTTTTTTGATCTCTCCGAAGACTGAAGGTTTACTGTTTTTAGTAAAGTTTTTTTTATATATATAGTAATAAATAATAAAAAAAAAATGAATTAAATCTTGAAAAAAGTTTTTTTTCCTATCAAAACTCCTTTATTCCTAAAATGTTTGAATCAAAAGTCAACTACTCCACTGTCCACGCGAGATTTTCAAAACTATCCTTTTTTAAACCATAGAAATTAGGCAAAAATTATTATAAACTTAAAAGTTTGCCTTGAAACCAATAATTAGTATCATTTTAGCAACTTCTAACAGTTTTTTCATTTTACTAAAAATTCACAAAAGTGGAATAGAAGAGTTTTGAAATTATACCCTATATTACTCTTAATACAATTCTTTATATAAATGCACTTCAATTTTCAATCCCTCAATATATAATCTTATATTCTATTTTGACCCTGAGGTATCAATGCCTACCAAATTATCTACTGAGTTAGCAGTGGACACTAAATTCCCTACTAAAGTAGCAGTGGACAATGAATTCTCGGCTAAGTTAGCAGCGGCACTAATTTCCGGGTCGTGGCTTATCAAAATATTGGTACTGTACACTAGAAACTAGATTGGTGTTGGTACACGGTCACGGGCGGCAACCTACTCGATTTGCACTGAATGAAACTGGCTATCTTATGCATATTTCCGATGCAAGACAGAGGTAATTATAAAATGAACAACAATAATGTATCTAAAATTCCAAATTGCAAGTAATTGTTGCTGCCCTTGGTTGTTGTTGGTTTTATTTGATTATGGTGAACAACTGGTTTGACTGGTATAAGCATAATATGATTGCTTGTGTGGAATGGAATTGTGCTACGCTGAGGATGACTCAGTATATGTGGTCGGGGAGGAGGAGTGAAATCCTCAATTAGTGTGTGCGTGTAGTGGTCGGATGGAATCGCTTATTTTGCAATTTTATAATGCGGCGGAAGGGGCATTTCATTGCAACCTATTTTGGCTTATTGTTGATCTTAGTCTAAGTCTTAATTAATTTTAGTTCACACGATTTCACTGAGGCGTATTATTGACATTATGACACACTCGCATTCATTTTTATTTATTATACCCTATTCCATAGAATGGGTATATTGTATTTGGTGTGGAGTTTGTAACATAGAGAAATAATACCGTTAGGTATAGAAAAGTATATATATTCTGACTCAGAATCAAAAGCCTAGTCGATTTAGCCATGTCCGTCCGTCCGTCCGTCCGTCCGTCCGTATGTATACTCTCTAGAGGTCGCAATTTTTGAGTTAGAAAGCTGAAATTTGGTATATATAATCTCTGGTTCAAGAGTAAGGCTAAGTTCTTGAACCGGTAAAATCCGCCCACAAACACGCCCACAACCGCCATTTTTGTTGAACAACCTCAATTTAAT
Source organism: Platycheirus albimanus (assembly GCA_916050605.2). Classification (NCBI taxonomy): domain Eukaryota; kingdom Metazoa; phylum Arthropoda; class Insecta; order Diptera; family Syrphidae; genus Platycheirus; species Platycheirus albimanus. Next base: position 73,209,299 of record OU696696.1, read on the forward strand.
AAAATTAAATTATGTTTTTTGTACAGTTACGATAAAAGCATAACGCTAAAATTTTGCACACGTAAGCTTTAGGTAAACTTTCTTCCAAACAAATAAAAATATTTCAGTTTGGGCGTGGCTTACGCCTATTTTTCATACAAAACCATCAATAGTGTTTTTATAAAATAACAATTGTTATATTAAAGCGAAAAACATTAAATTTTGTGGGTCTTCCTGGCACATTAACATCTTGTGTATGAAATCAAAAAAATTGATTTTGGGCGTGGCTGACGCCCACTTTTCATTAGAAACTATAAAAAAATTGTTTTTGTAAATAAACGGTATTTATAATGAATCCGCAAGCCAAAATTTTGCGTCTCTTAATAGAAACTAAAAGGTTTGTGTGTGAAAAGAAATTTTTGAATTTTGGGCGTGGCTTACGCCTACTTTTCATGAAAGAACGAAAAACGCAGCCTTAAGAATTTAAGGCATTTCCAATGTTTAATTTAAACCTTTTTCCTTCCGTTCGTTATTTGAGAAATATATCTCTACATTTTCTTTTGTAAATTTTTTCAATACGCCCACTTTTAAAGGCGTGATTTTTGGTAAAATACCTTTGTTCAGGTAAGATTGTTTAAAAACTACTCGATTCAGCTGTAGTCTTACACATATAACTAAACACTGATCAAAGCGCAGTTAGTGCTTCAAATTTTTAAGACACGCCCACGTTTAAGGGGCGTTTCCGTCAAAAGTCGTATAATGCATTAATTTTTTTAACGTTTTTTAACTATCGGTCGCAGTTTTGAAGTAAACAGATGAACACTTGGATTTATATTCCTTGGTTACGTAGCATAGTGTGGTCCAAGAATTGTTAAAAAAACACACATAATCGCTATTTCCATTCCAAATCTAACTTTTAAAAATTTAAGTTTTGTCTTGTTTTGTTCAAATCGATCTGCAAGAATAAAATTGAATGTCACTGAGCTCATAACAATTATGCCTTGGCAATAAAACGTTTTAACTTTGGGCGTGGCGCACTCCTTTTTTTATTGCGCCAGCACTAATTGAACATCACACCGCATAAAATTAATGTTATTGAATTTTTTTCTGTCTGCTAAAGAATTTTGTTTTTAAAACATCGGCTGTTTGCGGGAGGCAGACGCATGCACATACAAAAATATGGGGAATAGGGTATCCAACAGTTCGTTGCAAACGTACTGTAGCTCTTGCTTATGTTTTTTATATTGAATTTACACGTGCGACTAATAGAAGGACAGGAAAGAAATATTGTTGATATTTTTGTGCTCCGTCAACTTTTTCCAGAATGAAAGATAATACAAAAATGTAAAGTTGCATACAGCAGCACGTCTTGTATCCAAATTTTCATTTTGAAGGTTTAAGGGTTATAAAGGAGCTCATGAGTTAAAACTCTTTTCACTAAATTCTTTTTCAATGTCTTAACGGCCTCGTGATAAGAGCTCCGACGAGTGCATACAAGTCTCTTGACCGGCACACCTGCATTTTGTATATAAAGAATATCCCTGAGAATATGCTGAGAAAAATGTGTCAAGACTTTCAACTGTCCCAAAAATGTGGTATTAGAATGAGTGCTTCCCAAAGATATATTTTTTGATATGAGCAGCAATTTACTTAATAACAGTAATGCCGAAGACTCTTCTTATTCATTTGATTTCCGTAAAGCTGACTTTCAATTACTTTACGACAATTTGAGTGCTTCTAATATTTCGAATATTCATGTTTGCTCTAACATTGACGACGCTGTTACTCAATTCTACGAAATTTTCAATAGCTGCTTTATAAATTCAATTCCTCTTAAGATATCTAAAAATATCAACTCCAGCCATCCGTGGTACACGAAAGAGCTTAAATCTCTACGCAACAAACGGAATAAGGCTTGGAAGTCTTACATTAAAAGTCTTTCAATTTCTGATCAAAATGTGTTCCTTGCACTTTTTGAAGAGTTTAATTTACTTTCCAGAAACCTTATGCTGCATATGTGAAGGAAATGGAAATTTCGTTGAAGATTGATCCAAAGAGATTTTGGAAGTTTGTAAATTTAAAGAAGAAGTCTGATGGGTACCCAGTGAACTTTGTTTACAAAGATTTCGCTTTGTCAAGCTCACCTGAGATATGCAATGCGTTTGCAAAGCATTTCAGTAAGTTTCTTATTAAAAATCCCGTCAATATAGATTTTGATTTCTTTGACTACTCCCGTGATTTCCCCCAAGCCACTTTTAACAACATCCAAATTGATAATGATAAAGTTTTGCATTATCTTTCATTGCTGAAAGATGATTACTCTCCCGGTCCTGATGGCATTCCTCCTATAATATTAAAAAAATGTTCCTCCGTTTTAGCTTCTCCCTTGCAATTCCTTTTCAAGCTATCCCTTAAATCCGGTAAATTTCCTCAAGTATGGAAAGATTCATTCATTACTCCCGTCTTCAAAAAGGGTACTAAGTCCGATATCACCAACTACAGACCGATTTCTAAACTGTCTTCTATTCCAAAGCTTTTCGAACAAGTAGTTTGTGATAGCTTAACGTTTTTCTGCAAACATTTAATCTGCCATCAACAACACGGCTTCATGCAGAAGCGGTCTACTGTCACAAACTTACTAACCTTTATGAACAAGTGCTCAAGGGCATTATAGAGTGGACAGGAGCTGGATTGTATCTACACAGATTTCTCAAAAGCTTTTGACCAACTCTCACATGAAATCATCATTTTCAAATTGAAAGCTTTAGGTTTCCCTGTAGGATTTGTTAATTGGATATATTCATATCTCCGAAACAGATCATATATAGTTAAGTTCAGAAATTCGTTTTCTAACCCTTTCCCAGCAAAATCAGGAGTCCCACAAGGCAGCCATCTTGGTCCGTTACTGTTTATACTAGCTATTAATGACGTAACTTCGTGTATTCATTCTAGTGAGATCCTTGTTTTCGCTGATGATATGAAAATTTTCAAATCTATTACCTCAGCTAATGACCGCGTAGAATTGCAAGCCGACATCGACAGATTTGCTATCTGGTGTAGCAAGAATTGTTTAAGCCTGAATCCAGCGAAATGTCAGACAATGACATTTTCAAGGAAACGGGTACCAAGTACACACGGCTACTACATTTCACAACAAGTTTTGCATCGCGTTTTTAGTTTTAAAGATCTGGGAGTAAACTTTACCCCAGACTTGAGTTTCACGGAACACATCAACTTTATTGTTAAAAAAGCTAATTCCATGTTGGGATTTGTTAAAAGATGGTCGAAGGAATTTCAAAATCCTTATGTAACCCTAGCTTTATATAACTGACATGTTCGCCCCCATCTAGAATATGCATCACAGGTATGGTCTCCTTTCTACGAAGTTCATAAGTCTAGGATAGAGGCAGTTCAGCGTAATTTTATTCGATTTGCTTTAAAAGGTCTCTCCTGGGCAGATCCATACAACCTCCCACCTTTCGAACACCGGATTCAACTTCTACAGATTCAAACTTTGTCACAAAGGCGTATTAACAATGATGTTATTTTTATTCACCAACTTTTAACGGGATCTTTGGACTCACCCGATCTTCTATCGTGTGTAGGTTTTAACTATCGCGGAGGGGCTCATCATCTTCGTAGATTAGAGCTATTGCATTGTCCCCAACACCAACACCGTACTAATTATGGCATGAATGAACCTCTTACCCGCATGTGCAAACTTTTCAACTCAAATAAAAGTATTGTTGATTTTAATATTAGTAAATCCTCTCTAAAAAAAACATTTAAAACCAGTGCACCACGCTCATAGTTTATGTTTTGTATGTTCTCAATGTTTTTGTATCTATTTTGTATAAATGTATGTGTTTATTAATTTTTTATTTTTTGTGCTTGTGTTATGCTATTTGTATATTTTGCTTACTAACAACTAACACCTGCACTAAATGATGTAGCCAGTGAGCACATAATATGTGTTGGCTAATCTCTGATTGTAAGTTAATGCTTGATATAAGCTTCTTACTCTCGAGAACTGATAGTGTAAAAAAAAAAAAAAAAAAAAGAGTGAACTTCACAAAAGTTCACACATGGCGTATAAACAATGCTTATGGAGTTAATAGCCGAATTCATTTTTGAACACTTCCATGAATGCCCGTGCCCGCCATAGTCGCAACATTATCATATGCATGATCCCGGCAAAGGTTGATGGCATTGAGTTGATTTAATATATCTTCGGTAAGTTTGTTGGCAGTTTTTCTAGATGTAGGAAAAAACCCTAGAAAGGATTCCCTCACCTCAACTTTGCCGTCCTGGGTATGAACGTATCTAGTTTGCATTCATTGAATTATCACATTAATATTGTCTTTTAAAAAGAATACAAAATCAAGCATTTAATTTTGTGAACCAAAAATGAAAATTGGTTGTTTCGAAATATTTTCGAAAAACAAAGCAGAAACGGTGATTAAAATCATGAGCTAATGAAACGATGCATTCCTTTTTTCTTACTCTTAGTGGCCCTCGTGAATTTATAGCTTAATGTTTCAGTGCAGACGAAATTTCCTACTGGGTAATCATAACTTAAGAAAAAAGGACAGAACACAGGATTGCGCTGTTTTCTTGGCTTTTGCTTATGGGCGTTAATGGTAGTAAATCACTATACAAAAAAATTGCATACTTTTGGGAACCATAGAAGATTTTGAAGTGATACATATAACTTCTAAATGGTAAATGGTATTCGAAAATTTTCGTAGGCAATTTTTGTGTAAAATTTAATAGGCTATAAATTTGTATAACATTTTGTAAGTCTAAAGCTCACTGTTTTTGAAATATAAGTAAATATTAGAGCAAACCCCATTTTTTTACCTCTGTTGCCCAACCACTCTCACCCCCAAGATGCCAGATGCCCGAATCAATGCAAAATTGTACTGTGGAAGACTAACTAGAAGGATTTCATTGTTCTATAAACTGCAAACTATTTTCCTTAGCTAGCTCTCAACAAAAAAAATCCTAAAATGATATAATTATTACGCATTTTACGGCGAAAGTTGGCCTGAAAGTCAAAAAATTATTAAAATTGAACAGGCTAGAAACTGGATATCTCGAAACTGAAACAAGATATCAAATTAGTTCAAACCCATTTACAAAGGCTATTTTTTTTCTAAAAATAAAATCCTAAACTCTCCTAAACTCCTCCGCCTCGGCAAGGTTTGCAGCATTTATAACCACTTTTAGCACATTTTGACACACGTATAACCCAGGATGAAGCTGTCACTTATCCAACAGAATTCTTGAATTCGCTGCAATTTCCTTGATTACCACCTTACAATTTGCAATAAAAAGAAGGCTTTGCCTGGAAAGTCTGGCCTTTGGATGACTATCAACAAATCACAAGAATACTCATTGGAAGTTTGAAGGATTAATTGCGAATTGAACAACTGTTTGTAGCGTGTTCACGTGTTTGACTGCAAATTTCATCGCCTTTATGTCTGTTTGCACCTCTAGATACTGAACTGAAAGGCTGATTCGCTTCAAGATGGGTATTATTTGTTTGTATTTGGTCTTCATACGGAAAGTTTTTTTTAGTTTTACTATAGGTTTAAAAATAACAGCACACACAATATAGTGAAGTTTAATTGCTTCGAAAACGACTCCAACGATTTTAACATAACTTTGCCTATATTGGGGTTTTCGAAATTCGTCTAATAACAGTATTTCTCATAAGCCCAGTTGTTTCAAATCAAAATTTTCTGATAAATAAAAGAGTCGATTGTAATTGAAATCAAAGAAAGAATTCTAAATCTTAATAAATACTGGGTTTCAAAATGTTGAAAAACTTTTTTCTGGGATTTAAATTTTTTGTTTAGTTAATTAAATATTTCGAAAACGTGTGAATGTAACTCTTGTTTAAAAATGTCTCTAACAAAAACAGCAGTTTCTTTGTATTAACATACTCAAGCATACAACATAACGACCCTCGACAGTTTTATCAAAATCGTTACTGCTGTTCTTCAAAAAAAAAAAAAAAAAAAAAAAAAAAAAATTGTTCGTTAACGAGGCTCGAAACTGCCATGTTTATTAAAAACTGATTATTGAATGGATTACCATGTAGGTACCTCTATTCCTTACCATAACACAAAATTAAAAGATTTAATAGAGAAAACAAAAACCCTTCACACCAAAAATACAGGGTCATTCAGAGAAAGAAAAAAACTCAAAGAAACATTAAGGAATACAAACTAAACCCCAATCTAATTCCCAATAAGTAAAATAGGTACACTTGTATGCAAGTATGCGTGAATGTGTAACCTTTTCTACTGACCTAATTTCCGTCCTAAAAGTACTAGGTCACTCTTCATCATCCACAAAAATTGTGTGCCTTGGTGAAGGCTGCATTTAGTGCCCCACCATCACACATATACACACACACACACACCAGAAATCTGATTTCTACCAAAAAAATTCTTCTACTTGGAAAATCTCAAATAAAAAAGTTAAGGTATGGATACGAAAAGTTAACGCTTCTATTTCGGTGTTGTGCTGTGTCCTTATGACAAAAATATCCTCCAAACCAAAAACAACAAAATTGCGCGTTCTAGCTCCTTCGATATAATATAACAACCTGATAAGGAAAAAAAGCGTTGGATTGCTCTCAATTTGGACACCAAATACCGTCCTTCTTTCTCTCTAAATGATTTTGTGGGATGTTAGGGATATTCGCAGAGAAACAAAAAAAAAAACATGCGTCAAAACAGCTGTTTTGAAAGCTTTTATTATCCTGCTTAAACTGATTCTAGGTGATGCTTACATTCCACAAAATGAGATGACATCAACTATTCTGAGAGAGAAGATTTGGTCCTTCGAGCTGGATTCATCGCAGAAAATTCATCTCCAACTCAGTCAGTGAATGGATATCGTCGTGGTTGGTTGAAGATTTTTCCGGTAGTTCCGTGAAACAAAAGGATAATACAAAAACAAAGGACTTTTGGGGTGTTTTCCTTTTCTATAAGGACCTTTTAAGTGTCATAATATATGACATTCCACGAATTTGAAAACGAGCTACAAAAACAACAACAAAATAAACGTTGTGTTTTGTTTTTGAAGACATAAGAAAATCCTTCGCCTGTGCATCCTTTTTCTTTTCAAACAACAACATAACATCATAGTGTGTGTGTGTGATTTTTTTTTTTTGGTTCTTTCTTCGAAGCGAACTGTGTAAAGTGCTCTCCCAGTTAACTTCTCTCAATTTACGTTGTTGTCGATGTCGTGCTGTGGCAGTGTCATCGTCATCGTCGTCGTCGTCTCTCCGTCTGACCTCGTGCAGTGAATCATTGAGTGAAGTGAATCGCACAGGACCTTCATTCATGCAGTTGTCCTGTGACGTGTCCCTACTGCACAACGCGCTCTGTTTTTACTTTGTATAAAATGGTCAAGTGTATTTGTATTTGTTGTTGCTAATTTTTGTATATTCTTAAAAAAAAAAAAAAAATACAAAAAAGGATCCTTTAGAAAAATATAGGTGTGGATTTCGTGGGCGGTGGCACATAGCAGACCGCATTCTGAGCGCCTGCTACGCTATTATTAATGCAATGAGATTATATCCTTTTTACTGCTCAGAGAAGAAAAAATTATAAAAGAATGTGAGTGGCTCCTGTCGAGAGCAAACAACAACAACAACAACAACAACAAAAAAGAGAGAAAAGAGTTATTATAAAAAGTAAAAATAGCAAAAAAAAAAAAAAAATAAGTTTTATAAAGAAAAAGTGTGTAAGAAAAGAAAATTATGTAACAGCAAGACGGGCGGTGAAAATTTTGGTGGGGGGGCAACAGCAAGATACAAAAAAAAATGCAAAAAAGTCCTTAAAAGTGTTTTGTCCTCGTGTTCGTTGCACACAGCACAGTGTGAATGAATGAATTATTAAATGTGTCCTTTATGCTGATCTTATAGTGCATTGAGTGTATACCAAATCACATTCTTCGGTATTATAATAAAAATAAAAAAAAAAATTATTTTCCTTATTGAAAGTTTATATCCTTGCCAAAGTATAGTGTTTGAAGTGCGAGTGATTCACAGATTGCTATTCAGCAAGGATAATATAAAATAACGCGTGTGCTTTTTTTTTTGGAAGTGTGTGTGTGTGTGTTGTGAAGTGAGTGGTTTGTTTTTTTTTTATTATGCAATGATGTCCTTTGGTAGAGATACTTTAGTGTATCATTGATCAAATGGTTAAGTGGGAATTTGGGAAGTGAAACCGCCCTTCATATATACAATTATATAAGTCTGCCATAAGGATACTCACGTTCGTCCTATTTTTTTTTTTTATTCATCGCTTTTTTCTTCGAACTAATAATCAAAGTAAGTAAACATTGGTGTTGTTGTTATAGATTTGAATCTCCTTTTTGATGCCGTCCTGGCTACTTAAGTTAATGTATCCTCCTGAGCAGAACACAAATTCATATATACATATGTGTGTAAGACATCTCCTTTTTCTATCTTCCTGTCGTTAGATACGATAAATCCATCCTTGGCACAACAAAATGATGAATAATTTATGAAACTCAGCACGCAATTGCCAAAAGGACATATAATTTAGTATTATATCCTTAATCTCTAGTTTTTTATGTGTCATTCTCAGCAAAGCTAATCTTTTGCTTCTTTTTTTTTTTTTCTTAATAAATTTAAAAGGGTATATATTTATGCCAAAGGATATAAATATATGAGTATAGAGTATGTGTTATTCCTTGTACTTCTCCTCTATCCTCGCATGCCCTCATCCTTTAAACCGATAACTGAACAAGGATTATAATAGAAAAGGTGAAAAACAAATTTTAATTAAAAAATACCTCTTTATAACTAAACTACTGGAAAACTCTTGAGGTCGTTTGTGTATGATGTTAACTCATCTTAATTGGATTGTTAGAGAGGATAGTTTAAAATTATTATGAAACTTAGTCCTTTATAACAAGTTTGGATAAGGATTTGTGAGAGCAGAGAATCTGTATGCAAGATTTAAGTGCAGATTTATTTACTTTAAATGTTGACAGAAGCACACACAAATCTATGTCTTGTATACGTATATAGACGCACAGATGGGAATTTTTGAATGGTATTTTGTGTTTTGTGTGGTTTGTTTGTTTTTGAATTGAGGCGTTTAATTAAAACATGAAAAAACAACAATACCATACAACGGAAGGATTGCATGAATTAATACTTTGATAACTATTTATTCTCTTATTTATACAAATTATTTAAGATTGTAAGGCAGAGGATTTCAAGTGATTTGAGGTCAGAATAATAAAAAAATATTCGGTGATTTTATTAAACCGTCTTATGTCTTCGTTAAAGTCACATTACCTTTTATTGAGTTGTCTCTTGTTTGATGTTGTCCGAATTTTGGGTTTTCAATACGAAACCGGAAACCGATTAACGAGCATCCTGTAGACAAAACATGAATATTGGTGAGCTCTGAAAATACTTAGGGGAGGACGGGGCACTGAGAACTTTCTGTTTAAAACGATAAGTAAGTGACTTAGCCATAAAGTTATAGAAAATATTAAAAGCGCCCATCTATCTCCTCAGTTGGTTATTTTGTGTGTACAAGCGCTTTGCGATTGAATGAATTGAAATTTATTCTTTTTCTTAAGATAATTTTATAAAAAACAGTCTATAAAAGTGTCTGTGTAGCACTTTTTTTGCACATTTAATTTTAAAAACAAAATTGACAAAGTTGCGATAGCCGTTATTTACTTAGATATAATATTATTACTTGAAAGTAAGTGGTGAGTAAATTTGAGCATTTTTTCTTCGTTCAATATATTTTAATAAATCGGCAAACGTTAAGTGGTCCCCTGTGTCCCGTCCTCCCCTACTAACGTGCCATTCAACGTCGTTAATGTCAATAAACCACTTGAAAAAAGTATTACAAGGTTATTCATATATTGAATTATGTCAAACCAAAAACTCAACGGGTTCAAGAATGGAGTTAATGGCAATGTTTTTTGTGTATATTTCATACAAAATTTTAATGTCAAAATATTAGCAACTTTTTACGAAGAGGACACTTACGTCCCTTCTTTTTCAGAAATAAACAGACACTTTTTAATGATCGGCAGAACCGTATACATCACTGAACAGTGGAACCAATATTAAGCTTGGCAATTGTATATATGTACCTACATTTTTAAAGTAATTTCATGGAACATGTTTTTTTTTAGTTCTGAACATCGTCAATGGCGGCGGTAGTTGTCTTATCTACTTTACATAAAATGTCTTCTATTGTTGTTTTTGCTTCCCATGGCAATTCAGACAAAAACCACTCCTAGCACACCAATCAAGTTTTTCTTATTGGGAGTACTATAGATTATAAATACAATGGCTTGGCACCAGATTCTATTAGTGAAAATGACTGCAATTGGTATCGATGGATTCGAAGTTAGTTTTTGAACCGTTCCACTCGCTTTGGGTTGGATAGTTTTCAGGTTGATATTCACAAAAAAAATTCTGGTTTTTCCCTAGGCTCCGTTCTATCACCGTCTCTCTTTCTTATATTCATGAATTTCCACAACTTTTAATTTACTAAGACTTTAAATCTATACTTAATTCGGATGTGGAACTGCATTGGCAGTGTATAAGCTCATTATATTCCCATCCTATCAAGGATTGTTCAATGGGAATTGTCAATCGTATTGAATTTAAAGTTTCAGAAACTCTTCAATAATCGTAGAGGAGCTCTAGTGGGTACTTCGGGATTCACTCGAACGCGTTAGATCAACACTTTTGCACCCAGTTTAGTACTTCCATTGCATGTAGGGCAGCCGATCAGAATAGTAAAAAAAAAATTGATCTTTGGATATTCTCGAGCGTGTAAGATTAAAGTTAGGTAGGTAACTTACATGCTGAAAAGTGTGCATTTCAATAATCTGACGATTTGAGCGTGACGAAAGGGAGTGGGAGGGTCACAAAACTTGCAAATAAAAATTGTTACCTTGAAATTCTCGAGCACGGATGATTTTGTTTTTTTATTTCAAAGAAATTAGTTCAAGAATAACGGAAAATATATAATCTGCCGATTTGCACAAGCCAAAGTAACAAAAATCTTCAATTAAGTTTAGTACGTGGAACTGCAATGAAGCATGCATTCCCCTCTTGAATATCGGAATTTTAGATTTTTTTTCAAAGAAAAAATTATAAAAAAAAAAAATGTGTGTGCGTAATTCACACTCGGTTGAAGTGATACTTCAAAGAAGTTGGTATACCTAATTTACGAGAGAATGAGATGAAAAACTCAGCCATCCAGCACCAGTTTTCGGATTACTTTCAAACCTTATGTTATGTATGACTAAATGCTTTCAACACGTATCTGTACAAATACAAAAGTTTCAACACACATTCAAGCATACAGACGTACCGACATACTTTGCGTCCTTTTGACTCCCTTTTAAAGTATGAACTCCAGGACGCCACTATTTAAAACAATTCAAAAAAATATTCGAAAACTGACTATTTTCAAAAATTCAGGATACTTTTTTAAAATTTAAATAATTTTTTGAATGCCAATTTTTTATAAATACTTTTGTTATGTATTTGTTTGAATTTTACATTCTTCTTGAATTAAGTTTATTGAAACCTTTTGTAAAGCTTTTCTTGTTAGACAGCATTCAAATCACGTACCTATATTAACTAACATACTAACTTAATCGTACCAACGCGCCTGCTCACTCGCTTTTATTTAACATAATGCTTAGTAGACCTGAGTGAGAGGCAAAACAGTGTGCAATATACATACACACCGACATCTGCTCTCTCGCTCTGGCTCACAAATTACAGGCGACTATGCTTAGAAGACGGGAGTGGGGACGCTACGAAGTATGGGACAAAGAGGAGAGACCGATAATATAAAATAGTATGTATATTTCTGTCTCATTCTTTCCTGGCTTCATCCTACGCATTTTTGTATTTGTGTCTCTTACCTGTCGTTTTTTCCGTTGCATCCGGTTTGAAATCACAACGATTCTAAAGAAGTTTCACTTCAAAAACCTGGGTAGGTACCAGATAAATAAGGGCAGATTACCTTCTTTAAAAATACCTCAAATACTAACCTTCCTAAAAGAAACCAATTTGGAGGAAGTGCTGTAGGACGAGTATCCTCATCCAGCTCTAAAAGGGGCACAATAGATCTTTAAGGTCGCAGTGCGCTTTTCCCCAATTTAATTCATTCATGCAACTTAAAATAAAATGCATACGATGAAACATAACACAGTTTCCGAGCAAAGAAGTTCAAACTCTTGTGTTTATGTTCCGCATTTTTATTTATTAAATTCAGTCGTTTATAAACAGAGATGTCCGTTATTTGTATTTTTATCCAAAACAACATTTAAAAAAAAAACATACTGTTTTCTTCATGTCTATTCTTTTTTACGAATTTTGAATGCTTTCGTAATAGGTATGAATAATCATGAGAAAACTGACGATATATCGATATATTGATTTTTTTCACCCGATAATTATCGATACTGTTAAAGACTATCGATACGATAAAAATATCGAGATATTTTTTACTTGCCCATCCCTACATTGATCAAAACAAACAAATGCCATGCAGCACGTGCATGAATGAGTAAGATTATAGTATTTATATTCTCACTCGTTCGTGCACACGGTGAGCTAATGCGAGTCATCGTTGCCGCCATATTGGAATACTGAGCGTTACTTCCGTCAGAAAAATAGTATGTATATTTCTGTCTCATTCTTTCCTGGCTTCATTCTACACATTTTTGTATTTGTGTCTCTTACATGTCGTTTTTTCGTTGCATCCGGTTTGAAATCACAACGATTCTAAAGAAGTTTCACTTCAAAAAATATCGCGAAAACCGCAAATCGTCTAATAAATACAATAAAAAGAGAGTATAATTTGATTATTTTTGTTTATATATTTTTGGTTTAAAAACAAAAATTAACAAAAAATAAAATGTATGGCACTGGCATCAGAAGAAATTTAGTTCAAAACATTGTATAAGCTACTTTATTAGATTTATTTTTGCATTTTCAAGAAGCTGCCACGAGCTTCCTGACATGTCATGTCCGAATCGTAAGTCTTTTGAATGAAAGCTTCCTTCGCAACCACTTAACACCCATTCTGAAAATCCGACGCTGTGCGCCATATTGTTTCCCTTCTGATCTGGCCACAATCTAAAAGGCACACATATGCCTGAAACTTTATCATAATTTTCATAGTTGCATCAAAAACCAAGAATAAATGTCACTGAAAAAGACACATAATATAATTTTGAATGCGATTTTATTTTATCTATGAAAACAGATACTTTTGTATAAAATATTTAACATATTTATACACATTTTTATAATCTTTTCCCAGCAAACATTTTTCTTCACTTAAAATGAAGGTTCACTTTATGTTCAGCAAAAATGAAGAATCAAAATTGTATTCGAATTAAAAAGAGATCTACATTAGATTTTCATTCACATATATGAATAAAAATGATTGTGATCAAGAAATATACAAAAATCTAATAAATCTATCAAAATTTCCTTCACTCTTATGAATAAAAGTGAATGTTAACATACAACTGTAAAGAAAAAGCGCTTAAGTACATTCATTTTGGTGAATGTTTCTCTAATCATTTATATATCATTTTCAAAGATTCATAAATGAATGCCCATTTCTCAGGAGATTTGATTGGAATTGAATCGTTAGTGAATTCATATCTGAAGGTTTTCTTCATTTAAATGAATCATAATGATTCATTTTTGAAGGAAAATGTTTGCTGGGTTCTTTGCAACTAAAACAAACAAACAAACAAATGATTAGGTTTATTTTTGTATTCATTAACCTCGTAATTTAAAGCAGTGTGTGTCGAAGAATTTATTTGTATTTAATTGTGTTTTTTTGGATATCAAAGTTTGAAGAAAAATAGAGATATGGTAAACACTAAAATCCGTGATTACTTTGGACCACTTAAAAGTTCTGATAAACTTAAATCTACGAGCCTTAGTTCAATAACCATCCCTGATGCATGCATCGCGGTATTGCAGCCCACATCCCATTAAATGCAAGGACGGCCATTATGATTTCAATGTGATTTAATTATTTAAAATATTATTTTTTTTGTTTGTAATTTCTTAAAAAAACGTTCCGAAAAAATATTTTAATAATTTTACGAGTATGTATATGAATATAGAGAAATCTGTGGATGTTTGGGGCTTGAGATTTTTTAAAAAAGGCAGCAGGAAAAAAAGCCAAATGAAATTATATTAATCACTTAAAATACTCTAGTTAACATGTTTTTTGGAAAAAATTAAGTAAGTCATCTAATTTTTTTACTGTTGTTAACATACATTTTTGTTTTCAAAATCGTTCGACCAGTTTGTTTTGAAAAACTTTTCGAAAACGATTTTTTTTTGGAGTATATGTACTGTACATTTCTAGCACTTTGGAATTTTTATCAGAAAAATGAAATTAAAAGAAAATTGTTCAGACACTTTTTGAAAAAAACCAACAAAACAAAATTAATTCTTATTACAAAACCCTCAAAAAAACTTAAAAATTAATTTCGTTTATAAAAAGGTATAAACATTAAAAATTTCATCGAAATCCATAAAGTGGTTTACGAGAAAATCTGATTTAAAAAAAAACCGGTCCTGATGTACCGTTATTTATTAGACTTTTCTGAAAAATTTCTTCCAACCAAAACAGTGTAAAGTTCAAACAGAGCACGAGTTTTTGCTCGAAATCGTAGGAGCTGTTTTTGAGATAAATAATTTTTTCCTTAAAAATCATATGGCAGGTACCAGGTTAGTTTTAGAACTAGAATTTAAATTGCAAAAACTCCTCTGTAGGACCCCATAATAATACTATGAACCAAATTTGAGGCAAAACGGTTCAGCCGTTTAGGCTGTAGGTGCCGATACAGACAAACAAACAGGCAGAATTTTATTTACAAATGCATAACTGCTGAATGCAGTTCATTTCATTTTCAAGCTTTGCTTGTGTTTCGAGTGAAAAGTATATCTTATAGGGGCTCTCACGTTCCTCTTGAAGCAGTCTTCAGAGGGTTTACCACGATATCTAGATAAAAAAAAAACTGGAGCAAAAAAATCTAGAAAGAGAGAGTCTAGAAAACAAAATCTAAAATAAGCAAAATCCAGAAAACCCAAAATCTGAAAAACCTTAATCTCGAAAACCAAAAATCGAAAAAAAAATCTAGAATGGACAAAATCTAGAATTAATATAAATTTTTGAGACAGTGGTTACAATTCGCGCGCGTGAACTTTTTTTCTAGTTTTGAATACATTCTAGATTGTTACTACTTCTAGATTTTATCTTTCTATATTTTTTTTATAGGTTTTGTCCTATCTAGATTCTGTCACTCAAGATAACGTCGAGATCCCGTCTTCAGATTAGGCGAAGAAGCTGATAAGATTTGTTGCTTTGGTGATGATAACATTACTACGGTCTGCTTTCTTAAACCCATTTCCCAAACGTTCTTTTTCTTGCGGACAAACGCAACATTTTTCAAACTTCAGCAGTAACCTAGGCAGATATTTTATGTTTTGAAATCCTTCTTCATTTTTCGTATAGGTACCCCATGTCCTTTTCTTTGACCTTGACAATGTGTGTACAAAATTTAAAGCCTAGTAAAAAAAAAAAAAAATTAAAATTATTAAGCAGCTGATTCTTATCTGACTTTCTTAAGGTCAAGTGTGAAACAATATTTTTTTGGGCTCAACCTCAACGCTCAGAAAATCAATCCCACACAATAAACAAAATGTCCTTGGATCTCTTATAATATATCCTTAATTAAGATTTATCAATATGCACATACGCAAACAGACACACACACATTAGTAGGTACATGGTGACATAAATGGTAATGTACTTTCAAGTGCGAAAAAATACCACCACCAAACATGCTGATCCATTAAAATTACTTATTTTTTCTATAGAAAAAAAAATTTATTCACAAGACGCAGAAAAGAACCCTTGAAACAAAAAAAAAACTTGACGCAAGGCAGCTGGGAAGGAAAGTATGATTATCGAGCCCGAGCCCACGTAAGTAGGTTCATGTGAATACTTAAGCAAGGCAACAGTGTTTGAATTTTTTTTTATAGACTATGCAGCTGGAGGTAGTAACACTTTTAAGAAACATTAAACTTAAGAGAATAATACGATTAACATTCAGTTGAGAGGTTCAAGTGGTGGTAACCGCGCAATACGTGTTTTCAAGTGAAATTAGCTTGCTGAACAAGGATGTGTATTGTAGGATTCAATATTTAAGTTTGCTTAAGTCGCTTAAAGGGGACCTCTTTAAAAAATTAGACACCAAAAATAATATTTTGTTTTCCATTTTATGAAAAGAAATAGAAAAGTTCATTTAATTTATTGGAAGGTTTGAAATTGAGTTTGACAATAATCAGGAATCAAAACACCTCAAGGACAACTTTGCATTAAAGGCAATCATTGGATTACCATTGAGTGGTCCCTTCTTCTCCATTTTCCCGTCTTATTACACAGTTAATCTGGTTTTAATTACTGCATTCTACTGCATTCATTTTAACTGAGTCTTTGATTTCAATCAAGAAAAACAATGGGTTGGTGGTTGTTTGCAAATTGAATTTTCCAGGGGCGGACCATGACATAATGACGCATGAATATCATGTTAACATGCTATTAATTCATTTTGGTGTTTAACCTTTTAATTTAAGAAAGATTTTTTACACCGCAAACGTTCCTTCTCCTATTACACGACTCCAAAAATGGTGAAAGCTCAGATCATTTGAAATCTATACCCCAGAAGGGTTTATTTTATGCCCTCACCGCATGTATACGATAGAAACGATGTTGCTTATTATATCTTTTTCTCCAATAAGAACTTGTGTTCAAACAGAGATTTTAATTTCATACGGCTTAAATCCAATCTATGCCCTGTCTGACTCCACCCAAGCCATTGTTTCTCAATATCTTTACACTGAAATTGATATTAAGGGTGATTTTTATGTTAACAGTTCTACGTAGCTTCGATATTCTTGCCAGACAATTTCCGAAGAAAGGCGTGCTGTTTAAAAGAAAACATTATGGCAATTATGGCAATACGGGACTGTCTCAACAATTTCTACGGAGATTTTAACTATTCAAAATTCTATCTATCTATCTATCTAAGATATTATCAAGGTTATGAAAAATGGAAGGCCAAACAATCCCGAAATAAGCTGGTAAGACCTGTAATGCCCACATTCAAAACAACCAAATTAGAATAGTTCTTCGGTTTCAGAGCTTGTTTACTATTAAAACCTTGTGACCAATTCCTAAGGAAAAGTTTTCTTATTTCACTTTTGTTGAATGTTAGTTTAACAATACCACAGGGTTAATATGGTGCTCTTGTTGCTCAGAGTATGAATATGGTTTCATGATACAAAATTTTCTTTCGCACTCATTTACTTGCAAATACTTTATAAAAACGTAGACTGAGAAAAATCTTTCACATAGTTCTTAAAAGTTGTGTCTCCACGCTGGCCTACCCATTTCTTACCGTAAACTATTCCATGATTCCATCTAATAGTTTTTCAAGGTCAGTTCCCCAGAGAATGGAAAACAACATTTGGTAGCCCGTTCCTAGATCACGCGTTCCTGCATGACCAGATTCACAACCCTGTGGCATTTTATTCCGATCTTCAGGGGAATTTCCAATCTTAATATTGTATTCTGTCATTTAAGGAACTTACAATTTATTGATCCCGTATGTATTCAACGCTTTACAGATGTTCAATTTTTGGTTATCCAATAATCACCACAAAGAAATGGCTATGTTTTCCGTTTCACACGAAAAATAAAAAAAAAAAAATTCAAAAATTGGGTAATCGTTTACAAAAAACGTAGTACCATGTAGAAATCCATGTATTCCTTAAAGATGGTATTTGTGTTAAAAAATGTGAAAGTAAGTTTAGTTTAAAAAAAAAAATTGTTGGCTCAACAGCTCCAAGCGGGGCCGGGGCCTGTGACTTAAACTCTCAACCATTACTGTGTGTGCGTTGGTATTCTGCAGAAATGGAAAGTTAAGTTTAGTTTAGTTTGTTGATAAATAGAATTTATTTGCTCAGAGACTAATAGCTCACATTTGAAGACGACTCCTAAGCAACGTACTTTCTTGCAGAAAGGAACTATTTTGTTATTTAACAGTATCGGCGGAATCTGTTTGACGTCACATGATGAGTTAGGGACTACCTTACAGTGTGATTAATCTGGGTTAAGAGTTAGGAAATCTCATCGAGCCCACCTTAAAACATTTTCAAGATTCTCTTTTAACTTACAGACAGCTTACGAAAGAAGACCGGCTTGGTGCGAAATATAAATTTGAACATCAGTTGAAGGCGATATCATTTGATAAAGAGAAAAAAAGAGCAATTGTACAAGAATTGATCCTTGGGGAATGCCAAACGATAATTGCAGAAATCCTGAGAGCCCAACAACAAATGTTAGAACTATTTGTGTTATCCCAGATAAAATGTAAAGCATGAGTAATGCTGGCGATGAACTATGTAGATGAGATTTTTATGAAGAATCTTGAAGTCGACTGAATTGAACGCCTTTGAAAAGCATATAAAAGACACAAAAACGGGAGATCATACTTATCAAAACGTTCCCTTTTAACAGTGGCAATTCGCAGCTGTGAAATCCTGACTAAAGGGGTGTGAGAAGATGGAATGTGAGACATAATTTGCTTTTTTGAAGTTAAACTTCTTTAATATCGGGGTGAATTGAAACTTGACGAAATGAAAATGCGCCATGACACTTTTAAGCAAATAAATCAAACAAATTATAATTTCTAAATAATTTCTTTCGCCGCTATCTCAAAATTTTCAATAATCCACAATAATCCCCACGATATTTTTTTAAGTCATACCTAAGTTGATGCAGTTAATTTACAGTTATCAATTATAATTAAATTACGGAGTTTAAGAATTCACCAAATCTCTTACAGAAAGGAACAAATTATTTTTAACATGACCAAAATGATGATATGCAAGTAGTGAATCAAGCAATAAAATCTCGTGCGTGATTGATTCACTACTTGCACATCATCGTTTTGGGATTTTCTTTCGGGGATTTTTTTCCAGAGATTGGGGATTTTGTCTTTGCCTGGGTGTCTCCTGGAATACGCATCCTTTAATGTATATTGAAGGATTTAAATGAAACAACAATAATATTTTGACGATATTTCTGTCTTCTAAATTTTATGATTAGTATGTTTCTTCTATTAGTATGGTTTAGGACAGTCACGTAGAGTATCAATGTATACACAGAAATAGCTGAGAGAGTTAGTTATAGGCCTAGGCCGGCCCCATTTGAAGCTGTTGAGCGAACAAATTATTTGTTTTTATACTATTTTCTGACTTAAAAATATCTGAAAAATATACATATAATACTTAATTTAAAATATAAAATAAGAAATTAATTAAGTGTTCTTGTTTGCTTTTAAAAAAAAATTTATGTAACTCCCAAATTAATTCTACTGAGCATAAATATTTTGTATACATATACGATACGCTATAGGTAATCCGAAAAGTCGAAATAAACTTTTTTAATTATGTGTATTAATTTCTCATAAGATTATACTCCTAAAGCCTAAAATGACTCTTCCTTCAGCTTTTTGTTCCGAGTTGCGACTCAAGTAAACTTTTTTCATTATATTTTCTTTTGCACGTGATTTGGAATTGAATAATAACAAAAGAAGAAGGTGCATGATTGGATTTAGTTATAATTATGTTTCCATTACTTCCATTGTTTTATATTTGTACGAAAGCATACATATAAGTATATAAAGTTCTATCAAGTATTTAATTACAATTAACACCGCAAAGAACACCCACACAGACACTATTTATAGAGCGAGCCTTCCGCTGCTTTTGTCGGTCGTTGAAGTCAATAAATTAAAGTCAATGATCCTTAGATTTCCTTTAATTACTTTTTTTTTCCTCGTAACTTTATGGAAGAAAATAAAAAAAAATAACTTCAAAAGCAGGCATTTCTCTTAAAAAAAAAAAGTACTTATTCAAGTGAATTCCTTAAATTGCTCTACAACACCATACTATGGGTGTTAATTATTCAACTACCCGCAGGACTCCCAAAAGTGCACAGCAAAAATTCCCCTCAACATAATATAATGGCAGATTTCCTTGTGTAATGTTCCTTAAATGGTCCGTTAAGAGTATAACAGAACTCAATCTCAAATGGGAAAACAACATGTTTACAATTTGGTTTTCATGCACAGATGATTTAATTTCATTTCACACTCCGCGCCCGCGTCGGAGTCCGCAGGCCATCAGGATACAAGGATGGTGGAATAAAATAAATGTGACCGTTATTTGACACAACAAAGACACATTCTTATCCTCCATTTGCTTTTTTTTTTTTTTAACTTTCAATTGCGTCAAAAATTAATTTGAATATTTTATTTCAAATGAATGTTTGGTTTTTGTGCGTTTTGAAGAAAAAAAAAAACGTACACTCGGGCGTATACTTGTTTTTTTTTTTAATATTTTTTTTGCTTCTTAATTTCAATTAAGGACAAAATGTGACTTTGGCATTTCACTCTTTGTTTGTTTGTTTGTTTGTTTGAGTCACTCACGTGAACGAAACAGAGCTGTCATTGTGACATTTCTTAATTAAAATACTTAATTTCAGAAAATGTACAGCAGTGACATACGGATTTGTTACCTTGGGGGGGTTGACAACCATCAGAGAATAGGACGTCGACGACAATGACGACGACGACAACGCCACATGCAAATTAATATATAACGCACGGTGTTCGGTATAGTTTCGACCTTGGACTAGGTCAATTGACACAAGGATAAATAGCGAAACACACATCACAGTCTGTTAGTATTTTTATGCTTTGTTTATTTTGACGTTTAATCAGTCAGAAAATGATGTTGTGAGCAAAAACAGGAGCACAAAAAAATAATAAGCAGAAATACACTGATGAAAAGTATTATTGCTTTTGCCCTTGTACGACAGACGTTATAGTGTTCATGTGAATGAGGGTTGTAGTTTGTACACATGTACATCCTTAATGCTTCATGTATAGGGGGCGATGACTGACAGAGAATGTGTCATTTAAGTAAGAACCTTCCATGCTTTAGTTGACTATCTTCAAAATTTCTAAGCTTTATTTATTGCATTTTACTTTTGTGTACCAAGGGACTTAAGAAGAGTGATATTAGTGATGATATTTTTTCCCCTGGAATTTGTATTTACATCAGTTTTTCTTTTTTCTTTTTTCTTAAAAAAAGGGCTCATAGGCTCAAACTGCTGTTCAAAAAGCTTTTGGAGGGAAGTATTTCCTGATAATTACGGAATAGCTTAAATATGTATGTCCTTAACGAACTTTAGGTTATTTAAAACAACATTAAATGTAAAAAATATTTTAATTGATACTACTTAAGCTTATGAATTTATTATTTGAATAACTGCAACAAAAAGGGGGTTTTTTATAAAGCTTTAAATTGAAATATACAGTTACATTTTATTCATTGACTTTATTTGAAAGATAATGCTTTGCTATTATACAGCGGGTGGTTCCGACGTAGTCCAATCATGAGGTCCAATTTTCGATCACTTTTTGCATAATTTGGGGTCTTATAAAGGGTGTTGTTTTTAGACGTGTGCCTTTCAAAAAAATAAATAAAACGCAAATAATTAAATGTTATTGCCAAGAATTTCGCTTTATTATAAAGATAAGGGTTTGCCATTATGTTTGTAAAATGATTTCGGGCAATTAGCAGCTGCGGCTAGCTCGAATAAATTCCTGGCGATTATGTCGGTAATTAACTTGCACGATTTGCAAACGTTGTTCAGGAGTAAATCTATTCATTGGGGAATGACAAAACAAACTAAGCATAAGTCAAGTGACAGCTGTCAAAAAGACCAACTCCGAAAAAAGATTTGCCAGATTGAAAACCACACGTCAAATATTGCTTTCCAAATCGTCAAGCGTCTATAGCTTGTCGATGTAGACTAACGACTTCAGAGACAACAACAAACAAAAATATCTAGTAGTGTTAAATCGCATGTTCTTTTTGTCCAAAACGCTAAATTATTTTTTAACAAAACTATTTTGGCAAAGCTCCACACATCAAGGTCATTTAATTCAGGACCATAACGAAAAAGTCATTGATCATGATCACGGCTCTATAACTTTCTCCATTGACTGAAAACCTAGAATAGATTCACTCATAGAACATCAATAACTTCTTCCTTACACACTGTACAATGCGATGTTTACTGGCTGTGCACAATGGTGTAGCTTCAGCAGTAGCATCTAGCAATGTCAAAGTTAAATGTACTTTAAATGTATTGCACATCTACAATTTGAAGTTGCAGATGCAGCACAGAGAGCAGCTGAAGTACAAGTCGACTCGACTTTAACTTCACGAACGTGCTGCGTTGCAAAACAACAACAAACCAAAATGGTAGACATGATTTTTGTTTGAGTTCCGTGCTACACATTGTATTCGTGTATGCTGCTTAGTGCGCTAGTTTTTTTGACATTAACTTTGACATTGCTGCATATTACTGCTGCAGCTACACCATTGCGCTCAGCCAGTGAGGCATTCCATTCATTCAAATGTACCGTACTAATTTGTTAGGAGTACTATTTGGAAGAAGAGTTTTTATTCTTCTTAAATAATGATGATAGAAGTATGCAAGTGCAGGGCGTATAGTTGGATTCCAAAGTTAAATTGTTGCTTGACTGGACACCATCCACCCGCAATGGAGCAGAAAGCTTATAGTACAATATTTGGAAGAAAGTTCCAATTTATTTTGGAACCAAAAAATGCATCTAACTATTTGATCCCTTTTATATGTATAAGATGCCATAAACCCACATTGAATATTTTTCCATGGGAATCCCTTTTCCAAAAAAAATAAGGAAAAATATTTGTGTCCTCAAAATATTCTGTTTTGCCACTAAATTCTGCAAACTATTAAAAAAGTTTCCTTTTTTGGTGAGTGTTTTGTGTTGTGAAAAATGTTGCTAACTCTCCTATTTTCCCATGTTTTCCGTCCTCCTCCCCATGACAATACGTTTTTTGTGGGCATAATTGGTACCGAACTTACCGAAGATGCATGATGGTTGAGTCCATTGTGCTCAAAAATCTGTCATCGTCACCTGGCTAAGCACAATGGTGTAGCTGCAGCTGTAGTACGTAGCACTGTCAAAGTAAAATAAACGTAAATCGTATTGGCCGGCTACAATGTAAGTAGCAGATGCAAAACAGAGAGTAGCTGGACTACAAGTCGATTCGACTCCAACTTCACGAACGTGCTGCGCTGCAAAACAACAACAAACCAAAATGGCAGACATGATTTTTGTTTGAGTTCAGTGCTGCATCAGAATATATGCATATTGTTTTCGTGTATGCGGATTAGTGTGCTACTTTTTTTTGGACATTAACTTTGACATTGCTACGTGCTACCGCTGCAGCTATACTAACTATTGTACTATTGTGCGCAGCCAGTTAAGATGATGAGAATTGTCATTGAGGATAAACGTTCCATATCGCTAATCGAAATATTTGTTTTAATGGACGATTGTTTCGACCATAAAACTGATAAAGTGCGCGATGCGTTTCTCAAACAGAAAAATGTTTTAGGAAATAAAAATGCAAAATTTGCATGAGTATTTCAGCTGTTAGTGGATTCATATGATGAAATGCCACATCAAACTAAAGATAAATCACAAGGCTATGGCAAAATGGCTGTCAACAAAAACAACGAAAGCCGCTGTCCAGTTCCAAAAACAAAATTCTACTTTAGCAGACAGGAGAAAATAGAAAAACAATAATTTTTTGTGTCCGATATTCTATTACTGCCAGGACAGTAAAAAAAGCTTGTGCCACACCCAAAGTCTAAACTTTTTATTGCAAAGGCAAAACTATTGCAATGCTTTTTATCTGAACAATACAAAACTCAACTTAAATTTTAAAAACTAGATTTTAAATGAAAAAGGCGTTTATGGGCGTAGGTATTTTATAAATCTTGAACGACACCGTGTTAGGTAACCAAGGAATACAAACACGAAATTGCATCTTCTTACTTCAAAACTGCAACCGATAGTAAGTAAGCATTGAAATATTAATGAAGATTAAAATTTTTAACGGGAACGCCCCTAAAGAATTTATTAAAAAAATATCAAGCTCTGTGTGAGCCGGATCGTTAGTAAATTTTAGGGCATATGTGTACAACTCTAGCCGAATTGCTTAGTTTTCTAACGATATCTTACCCGAATCAAAGTATTTTATGAAAATTACGCCCTTAAAAATGGGCGTGTTGAGAAAATGCACACACAAAACTTTCAGAGATATATTTTTCATATAAAGGACGAAAAAAAAATGGTTCAAATTGAATATTCGTAACTTTAAAACTATGTTTTTTGTTCTTTCATGAAAAGTGGGCGTAAGCCACGCCCAAAATTCTATATGTTTTTTTCATGCTCAAGATTCTTAGTTTCGTTTAGGAGAGTCACAAATTTCAGCCACGCCCAAAATTAATTTTGTTTCTTTCTTACACAACATGTGTATCTACAACTAATGACCACAAAGCTTTGATGGTTTTGTATGAAATCATTTTTATTTAATTGAGAGAAAATGTATCTATATCTTCCGTGTGCAAAATTTAAGTGTTGGGATTTGATCTTAATTGTCCAAAAAACACAATTTAATTTTTCCAAATGGAGGTTGCTGAACAAAAATGTTGATTGTGGGTTCGTTTGGGGCGGACTTGACCGGTTGAAAAACTTAGCCTTACTCTTGAACCAAAGATTATATTTGCCAAGTTTCAGCTTTCTGGTGACCTCTAGAGTATACATACGGGCGGAAGGACGGACTTTTCACAATGAGTCAATAAGTGACTCCGTGTTACGGTACCTGATGTACTATGCCTGGGTGATGCGTATTTGCAGTTGAAGAACACTGTTAGAAAAGTTTCATGACCTTGTCTTAACCCTATGGTAATGTTGAAGTTTTCAGTCCAATCTCTACCAAATTTGACAGAACTGCGAACATTCACCACCTTTATCCTGGTTAGATATATCTGATTTATTAGGAATTCTAAAGTAGATCATGACACGATATAATTCTTTCCTAATAACACTGACGTAAGCTACTTTCAAATCTATGAACAGAGGGTGGAGTCGATGTTAAATTCTTGGGCTTGCCTCCAGGATCTCGCGCAAAAAGAAATCTGGTCTGTTGTAGTTTAGATTCCTAGTAATAAAGTGTAAAGTATCTTTTTCTTAAGCCTAGTTCCTGAGAATATAACTCGAACCCAATAGATCCAACCCCCATCGCAAGTTCTAATTTTGTTTATCAAAGTGACCACCACGTGTAGGTGATGGAATGATGAAGCGTGATTAACTTACTTTGTTGGAGAAATGCTCAATGTAGTATAACAGTTGTATTGCTATAGCTCTGGAAGCCATGGCTGAGAAGTTATTGTTATTTCTTAATATTGTACGATACTCTCCCTCTACTTTATTTTTCTACGTAACACTTGGCGCTGAACGTGGGGCGTAAGTGAAATACTCTACCAACCAAAGAGCCAATGGCATTTAGCATTCGCAAGAGAGTCAGACAAATTGGGTGAAATTTGATGGGATAAAAGGCAGAAACGTTACAAATAGGTACACGATAGTGCGTGTAGTAATATCTTAAAAAGTAAGATTGTCACAAGGAAAAGTGAAAAGCACATTGCAAGAAAACTGCCACCATTTTAACAAAATTATTGCAAAAAAACACGAAAAACCTTTCAATCTCAAAATAATGGTTCTTCTCACTTTATTCTCGTGCCAAAAGGAGAAATATATCCCTCAGATCCTTTTTAAACTATATTAAATAGTATCCCGTTTTTGTTTCGTACTGTTATATGTCATCCATATATACTATAATGTGTGAGTAAAATGAAAACCATCACCATCAGGGCTGCACCATCCATGATATGATACCATCATCGAGGTAAATTATGGACGATATATGAATATCCTGTATGAAATTATTTCAATTTAAAAAGGATTTACGACTATAAGAGTATCTATGACAACAGAACTTTAACGTGAACAAAGAATATGCATTTCCAGAGATATTGCTTGAGCAGATTTATACACAAACCCATACACATACACATAAAGCTTTATGTCTACCTACGATAATAAATCGCCCAGATTAAGGTTCATCATCCATCTGACCATGAACAACGACGACGATGGCCACCGACGACGTACGGCCAAATGGATGGACTTGACTGGAAAATACACATCAGGGAAGCAGTCGAGATTGGTTTTGGTATATATCCTTCGTTATTTATATGCGTATTTCTACTACAAGCATGTCGAATGTCGATATTGGCCGCTTGGAAATGTCATTATTTTTTAAGAATCATTTCATCACATCAAATGCGTGCACATTAGGATAGTCGCTCGTGACTACAATGCCAGAGGCGATGTTAATCTTATCGAAGGAAGATGCTCCTTGAACTCGCTTCAACCAAAGATACTTTCGAATTCTTGTTTATTTTTTTCTTAGAGTCCTTTGCACGATTACGGACTCCTCGCTGGAAAAAAAATTTATGTGTGAGTTATTAGCTTTAATTTTCTTAAGGATCCTTCTATCATCATCGTTTGCATGATTCCAGTTTACATCAACAAAACATAGAAAAAAAAGGTGGACTAGGAGGTGGATGGCATTTTCGACTTGCACCGCCCATTTAATGTGGTACAACCTTCGGGCTTTGATGTTTCTTCTTTAACTCATACTTTCGCAAGATGTGCTGCTTCATAAAAGTATGTTAAATAGATAAGAGTTTCGAAAGGACATTATCCTTATTTTCCTCCAATAAAAGCTATTAAACAGACATAAGCGATGATGATGGGATAAAGCAAGAACATGGAGGGTAAAATATATTTCCATATTGTGGTATACTTTTTTTTTTGACAAAATTTGGTTTTCTTTTTTAAATCGCTTGTGTGCGTGATGTGCATTTTAAATGATATTGCTTGCTAAATAGATTAAGGACATTCACATTAAAATAATCACTTTTCGCATTAAAATATTGTATCTGATGTTAAAGTTGTATGCTTTAAGGATTTTAATAGTCCAGACATGATGTTATTTCGAACGGAGTTTGTTATGGTATATTAAATCGGGATAACGTTCAGCATTGAATACAACTACGACAGACAGAGAAGATGATACTAAGTCGACTTGAGATATTTATCTTGGAAGTAAATGAAATTTTTGTGGAAGTGGTGGGATCAAAAATCTGCAATCGTATTTATGGAACCACGCAAAGTCGTTCACGAGATAGATATTTTACTTGGATTAATCTAATATCAATGACAAATTTACGCAAAGGTTATTAAACATAGGCTCTGCAGTCTGCAACCTTTAATGGAATTATTGTAGAAAAAACATGCTAGTGATTTGGCAACATTTTTTTTTATACCCTATTCTGTAGAAGGGGTATATTGTATGTCGTGTGGAGTTTGTAACATAGAGAAATAATACCTCTAGGTACAGAAAAGTATATGTATTCTGACTTAGAATCAAAACCCTATATAGACGATTTAGGTATATTCGTCCGTCCATCCGTCCTTCCGTCCATCCATCCGTCCATCCGTCCATCCATCCATCCGTCCATCCGTCCATCCGTCCATCCGTCCATCCGTCCATCCGTCCATCCGTTCATCCGTCCATCCGTCCATCCGTCCATCCGTCCATCCGTCCATCCGTCCATCCGTCCATCCGTCCATCCGTCCATCCGTCCATCCGTCCATCCGTCCATCCGTCCATCCGTCCATCCGTCCATCCGTCCATCCGTCCATCCGTCCATCCGTCCATCCGTCCTTCCGTCCATCCATCCGTCCATCCGTCCATCCATCCATCCGTCCATCCGTCCATCCGTCCATCCGTCCATCCGTCCATCCGTCCATCCGTCCATCCGTCCATCCGTCCATCCGTCCATCCGTCCATCCGTCCATCCGTCCATCCGTCCATCCGTCCATCCGTCCATCCGTCCATCCGTCCATCCGTCAATCCGTCCATCCGTCCATCCGTCCATCCGTCCATCCGTCCATCCGTCCATCCGTCCATCCGTCCATCCGTCCATTCGTCCATCCGTCCATCCGTATACTCTCTAGGTCGCAAGTTTTGAGCTTAAAAGCTGATATTAGTTATATATGTATAATCTTTGGTTCAAGAGTAAGGGTAAGATTTCGAACCGGTAAAATCCGCCATCAAACACGCCTACAATCATCATTTTTGTTAAACAACCTCAATTTGGAAAAATTAAATTATACTTTACTACAGTTATGATAAAAGCACAACGCTAAAATTTTGCACACGCAAGCTTTAGGTGAACCTTATTCCAATTAAATTAAAATATTTCAGTTTGGGTGTGGCTGAAGCCCACTTCTCATTGGAAACTATAAAAAAAATGTTTTTCCAAATAAACGGTATAGTTATAAAGAATCCACAACCCCAAATTTGTGGGTCTCTTATTGGAAACTAAGAAGATATTGTATATAAAAAGAAATTTTTTAATTTTGGGCGTGGCCTACGCTCACTTTTCATGGTAGGACGAAAAACGTAGTTTTAAAAATGTAAGTTACCAATATTAAACTTTAACCTTTTTCCCTTCGTTGTTTGAAAAATATATCTCTCATTTTGCTTGTAATTTTTTTCAATACGCCCACTTTTGATGGCGTGACTTTTATAAATTACAGGTATCTAAGATCGTTAAAAAACTACTCGATTCAGCTATAGTTTTGCACATATGCCTAAAAATCTAAAAATGAGTGCTTTAAATTTTGTTTACAAATTATTGTTACACGCCCACTTTTAAGGGGTATTTCCGTCAAAGGCAGGGCCCGATCTAGGGGGGCGCCGGGCATTTGTCTAAGTGGCTTAGGAGAAAATCTGATTTTCAAAATTCGCCCTATTGGAGTTACCGTTATAAAGAATTTTCCAGACAAATTTATTCCAACCAAAACATACCTTTTACTCAATTTTTTTTAACTAAATCGCATAAACCGTTCTTGAGATACCTAAATGAGTTTGTCAATAAAAATCACATGGCAGGTACCGTTAATTTCGGAGCTAGAATGCTAGGTCCAAAAATCAATCTATCACATGTTATAATAATACTGTGTTCTGTGTACCAAGATTGAAGCAAATCGGTCCAGCCGTTAAGGGTGTAGGGTCCGATACAAACAGACGGACAGACAGACAGAATTGTCCGACCTATTTTTTCGGCTTCTCTATGATCGTAATGTCATGTTTGATTGTCCAAAAGAAAATTTCCAACAATATTACATTCTTACGGGTCGGAATGAATACCTCCATTTTATAAAAGCCGGTCAAAAAATGCACACCAACTATTTTATAACTTATATGTTCTCTTTGTAAAAGAGCGGCAAATTAAATTTTTGCCCAGGGCAGCGAAAAAGCTGGATCGGGCCCTGGTCAAAGGTCGTAATATGCAATCATTTTTTTGATGTTTTTAACCTATCGGTTTTGAAGCAAGAAGATGAACACTTTGGTTTGTATTCCTTGGTTACGCAGCAGAGTATTGTTCAAGAATTGTTAAATACACGAATAAACCCTATTTCCATTCCAAATCAAATTTTTAAAAACTAAAACTTTGTCTTGTTTTGTTCAAATTGATCTGCAAGCTTAAAATTGAATGTCACTGAGCTCATAGTAATAGCAGTTATTGAACTTGGGCCACACAAAATTAATGTTATTGAATTGTTTCCTGTCTGCTAGAGAAGAATTTAGTTTCTGAAACTGGAACAGCGGCTGGCTGAGGGAGGCGGACGCATACAAATACAAAAATATAGTGAATAAGGTATCCAACAGTTCGTTGAAAACGTACGGGGAGGAATGCATCTGGCTATTTCGCTGGAGCAGTGTTTATGGAAGTAGCGATAAAACAAAGTAAGACAAGAAACATAATTACGGCGATGTTCAAGTGCAACAAATGTTTCGGTAATGAATTTTTCACCTATCAGCTCTTTTTTACTTGCGATTATAGGTACTATAAGGCAAGTTATGGATTCGTGCAGAAAAAGAAATTGAGATAACAATCACACATGACATTACGATGATGGAGAAGTCGAAAAAAGTGGGTCTGGAAATTCCGTCCGTCTGTCTGTCTGTCTGTTCGCGCCTCTGGAGGCTGAACGGGTGGGCCGATTTGCTTCAAATTTGGTATTTAGGATTTATTTGGCCGTCCCTCGGAACAACTTTTTTATTTTTGTTCTAGGTCCAAAAATGACGGCACCTGCCATACAATCTTGAAGACAAAAATTGATTTTCTCAAAAACGGCTCTAACGATTTTGATAAAACTTTCAGAATGCTATATTTGCAAAAAAATCTATCTTTTGGTTTGAAATTTTTTTTCAAAATTTGTCTAATAACGGTACCTCTCATAGAATCAGTATTTTCAAATCAAATTTTCTCGTAAACTATACACTCGATTTCAATAAAATTTTGACCACAGGAAGTCATTCATAATTTTATAAATATAGCATTTCAAAATTTTCAAAAACTTTTTTTTTTGATTTTTTATAATTTTTTCAAAAAAATTTTTGGTTTTCGAAATATGTTGGAAAAAAGTTGGGTTGATAGGTATATGATATACATACCTAGAATGCATAGCTGTTCGGTTTCCTCAATGCAAGTGCCACTCATGACAGAAACAATTAAACTTTTATATCAGCTGTCAGTTTTTCATATGGAAACAGTGCTGTCATTCGTCAACAGTTACGCGAAACAAAATACAAAATTTCACAATGAAGCCTTGGCGCTTGGCTCTAACTTGTGCAACATTCTCAGGCCATCATAGCTAACAAAAAGTGTTATCTAGAGAACCGCCTATAAGTCACATGCTCCAATTATCGCAACAAAGTGCAATGTGACACTACAGCTTCAACGAATGAGAATCAAGAATGAGTATTATGAGCTATGGCTTCAGAACTTCGTGCAAAACCAGAGAACGAAAATCATTTCGGGAGTACCTACCCGAGCTGGTAAAAAGTCACAGTCGAACCAGTCCACACGTAACCGTTCTCAAAGTTTGTAAGGCATATTCATGGGTTCAATTCAGTCATGGGTTTTCAGTTTCATGAAGAGCATTGACACATTATTCTCACATTCACAAATCAGCAAATAATTGGAACTTTCAAAAACTTCATAATTCGATGCGTGAATTTAGAAGATATTTGTTACTCCATTTTAGGAGAAAAAAAACTAAAAAAAAACTACCAGCTGGGCTTTTTCCAGTAACGTTAATTCCTTAAAGATTCAAAATAAGTAATAAACCATTTCTGCAGATGTTTTATCGAAAGGAAATATGAAGGCATTCGGTGAACCCATGTTCTAAGAATTTCAATAGGCTCATCCATATGTAAGAAAAAGGATAAGTTAGAAGCAAAAGTTCCTTTCATTCCATCGCCTTATTTTAGCAAATAATCTAGATATTTGAAATTAATGTTGATGTATTTTTTATTCTTTAGGACCGTCCGTCAGCATCCTTAAACATCCTCGTTATTTTTTTTTTCTTTTTGACATATTGAGCTTGTGCCATTGCCAAATCAAAGATCCTACAGCACGAAAGCTTTTGGACACACTTACAGGTTTTGTCTGCTTGTCCTTAGAGCTTGCCTTTGCAAATTTTCAAATTTCAAAATATGTTCCTAACCAAAATCAGTGTTATTCTACGTAGGACATTTTTTGTATGAGGCGGAGAAGAAAGATTTAGAGTAGTTCTATACACTAAATTTCACCTCCGGCTTATACAAAAACTGTCCTACCTAGAATAACTTTGATTTTGGTAAGGTTCGAGCTGTTTTTCGAAATTCAAATTAATTCAGAGAAATTTTACTTGCATGCAAAAGAAAATATAAAAATGTGGTTCAAAGCTTTATAGTAAACTATAACACAAATAATGGCTAACCAACACGCGAACATGTGACATACCTACAGATATTCATATGCATACTACGGGAACTGAAAGTTAATCCCGCAACATGATAATGACACTTTGACTTGGTAATGGAGTCAATTCCAGCAAATTCAAGGAGTCTGGTACTTAGAGTCTGATAGTTAAGCCCGCAAACCCTTAAAATACCACTAATTTTGTGATTTCTAGCAGTTCCAATTTCAGTGCGGAATTTGTAGTTTGTCCATTTTCTAACATAGTTTCTGCTAATCCATATGAATATAATACAAGTTAACCTGCTGCAATTGAATTCAAACCAAAAGGAATGTTTATTAAAAACGCTTTTCCAGTCCCTCCAGGTCCGGGAGCATCAAGGTAGTAAACGCCATCAATTCCATTGTTGACAGCTTCCTTAAATGAGTATTTCAGTTGCGAAACATTTTAACTAAACTTCTATTTTTCTGTCTCTTCTTCTAGTGGCTCATTGCCAAAATAAAAAAATGTTTCGTGGATTGCCATACGAAATCCAAAATTTTGTGTTTCAAAAGTTTATTTTGTGTTCAAACCACTCTACTACTGAGAATAACAATCCAAAAAAAGATTCATAAAAATCGGTCAGTCCATTCTAGAGATTTGGAAAGACACGGCATGGATGAGCACGGGTGCAATTTAGGCAATCTTAAACCCTCTTCATCTTTACGCTCGAAAATCTTTCCTTATTCCTTCTCACGTAGGTACTCAAATAGAAGTTCGAATCGATTATTGAGTGTTGCATAACTTAAGGAGTTTTAATCATCGTTCGTTTATTATATAGTGAGTTGCTACGGCTTTCAGAATTTTTTCAGGATAAAGTGTACTCAATACTTATAAACTTTCCGGAAAATATTATCTACATGATGGTGAAAACCAATTCCAAATATGTTGTGTCGTTAAGAAGAAGTTAGCGGACAGGAGGGCAACTTCCTTTTACACACAGAAAATGTTAAACAAAAGTTGTCCATTACTTTATAACTGATAGTTTATTCTTCTTATAAATAGAAGGAGAATAAAATAGTTCTTGCGGTGCAATTTAGTTTTTAAGGGAAAATAAAAAATGCATTTAAAATGAAGAAAACCATTTATCAATAATAATCTATCGTTACTTCACCCTCAAAGTCATTGCCTTCATTTTGGTTATGATACAGCAACTTCACTTGCCGCAACACTATCTGGGTATCTCAAAACTCTATAAAGTGATTTATGTTTTAAAAAGTTAATTTTTCACCACAAACTGTCAGATATTGCTGCAAAACACGATCCCTATATAGACACACACGACTAAGCCCCAAAGAGACGTTTTATCCAAGTCATATGAACTAGATAAGCTCAGACCAAAATATCAAAAAAATATCGAAAAAAAAAACCCAAATCCCAAAATCCCAAACAGTCCTACCGAATTGACTTCACCCACACACTAACACACACCACACATGCACGAGAACAAGAAACAGAATCCACAGCTTTTCACATGAATGCTTTAATCTCACTCGAGTGCTTTACGCATCATCGCTTCATGTGCATCTATGCGATACTATATACAACATATACTCTACTGCTTTAGAAAATTGCCACCTTCTGCTTTATAGGTGTGAATTGAGGTGCAAGTTGCAGACCACCTTCTTCATACTTCGTCCTTCGTCCTTTTCGTTCTCAACCCTGTCATCTGTTTATTGCACAAACGTCAAGGTGAATGGAAAACTTCTTTACTGCGAGACGAGAACTTTATGCGCTTGTGTTGGAATAAGGTTTCGTTTTATTGGCTTTTCTGTGAAAGATACATAAAATTGCATCTTTAGTTACAATTTGATGGAAAGAGGGATGAAGTTAGAGATGAATGTTTTCGGAAAAATGAAGTTAAGATGGGGTTTAGATAAATTGTGTACTTCGAATAATACCATGTCTTTGCCAGACAGCCATTGCTCTTCCTTTTAATAAAGGTAAATTGCAGACATTTGTTTTATAACTGTTTGCATGTTATATTTATTGCCCATGCTACCCCATGGCAAGAGTTTTCGTAGAAATCGGTTTGGTGGTTAACGAGTAAAAAAAAAAAATACGTGTATGTAACGTTCTAAACAACTTTGCACTAACCACGAGCACTTTAAGATTCCAAATAATTTTGGCATCCTGAATTATCCAATTTTTACATAACTCTTCCGCATAGATCCGGCTTGATTTATGTGATGGCAACACGTTAAGGACATCGGTGGATTGTCATGACATGTACTGGCTGTGCACAATGGTGTAGCTGCAGCTGTAGCACGTAGCAATGTCAAAGTTAAATGCACGCAAACTGTATTGCACGGCTACAATGTGAAGTAGCAGCTGTAGCATAGGGAGCAGCTGAACTACAAGTCAACTCGACTTTAACTTCATGTACGTGCTTCGTTGCAAAACAATAACAAACCAAAATGGTTGACATGATTTTTGTTTGAGTTCCGTACTACACATTTTATTCGTGCATGCTGCTTAGTGCGCTAGTTTTTTTGACATTTAATTTGACATTGCTACGTATTACTGCTGCAGCTACATCATTGTTCTCAGCCAGTGAGGCATTCCATTCATTCAAATGTACCGTACCAATTTGTTAGGAGTATTATTTGGAAGAAGAGTTTTTATTCTTCTTAAATAATGATGATAGAATTATGCAAGTCCAGGGCGTATAGTTGGATTCCAAAGTTAAATTGTTGCTTGACTGGACACCATCCACCCGCAATGCAGCAAAAAGCGTGTAGTGCAATATTTGGAAGGAAGTTCCAATTTATTTTGGAACCGAAAAATTGCATCTAACTATATTTGATCCCTTTTATATAAGATGCCATGAACCCAATTTGAACATTTTTCCATGGGAAATCCCTTTTCCAAAAAAATAAGGAAAAATATTTTCGTCCTCAAAATATTCTGTTTTGCCACTAAATTCTGCAAACTAATAAAAAAGTTTCCTTTTTGGTGAGTGTCTGTGTTGTGAAAAATGTTGCTAACTCTCCAATTTTCCCATTTCTTCCGTCCTCCTCCTCAGAAAATATAGTATGAAAATACGTTTTTTGTGGGCATAATTGGAACCGAACTTACCGAAGATGCATGATGGTTGAGTCCTTTGTGCTCAAAAATCTGTCATCGTCACCTAACTGGCTAAGCACAATGGTGTAGCTGCAGCTGTAGTACGTAGCACTGTCAAAGTAAAATGAACGTAAATCGTATTGGCCGGCTATAATGCGAAGTAGCAGATGCAGCACAGAGATGAGCTGGACTACAAGTCGATTCGACTCCAACTTCACGAACGTGCTGCGCTGCAAAACAATAACAAACCAAAATGGTAGACATGATTTTTGTTTGAGTTTAGTGCTATACATTGCATTCGTGTATGCTGCTTATCACTCTACTTTTTTGGCATTAACTTTGACAATGCTGCGTGTTACTGTTGCAGCTACATCATTGTGCAGCTAGTTATGCGGAAAGACTTGCGACTTCAGGCAACCTCACAAGAAAACGTTTTTAAGTGTCGAATCACATGACCTTGAATGTCTATTCCCATCAACTCTACCAGAGATAACTTTGCCCTCAAATCCTTTATGCAAAAAGTGGCACGTAGCGCCCTCCTGCTGGAAGCTGGAACAACATGTCGTCTAAGCCTATTTCGGTCACAATAAGTTAGTTAACATCGAGCGCTTATTATTGACGGTGACAGCCTCACCAATATCGTTTTCTTAAAAATACAGGCCAATAAACTACCAAAGCAACCATTTTAAATGTCCTTCGAAATACGTATACGCATTTGACATAATATGGTGGAATGATAACAATAATTGGTGTTTTTTTAAAGTTTTCAGTTATTTATTAAAATTTTGAACTTGAACTAACGCTACAGTGATTAACACATCAGCTGGAGTGCCTCAAGGCTACTTTCTCGGTCCGTTTCTATTTGCCCTTTATATCGATATTGCATGCGATACCTTCCCGAGATGCTCCAACACGGAATTATAAGACTTTTTGTGATTTCAATTTTCGGGGATCGTTGTTAAAATTGCTCATGCGACACAGACTGTCAGATTTTGAGAATCATCGTTGCGGCCATGTTGTTTGCTTAATTTTCTGTCACTAGAGTTATGTGTGGGAGCTGACAAATATCAATTGTTTGCGATACTACACCAGGAACATGTGGACTGTCAAAGGCTTTTAGAATTTAAACTCATCCAGTAGTCGGTTTCAGATTCAAATAACATAAAACCTCCCCCGTTGTTTATGTTAACTGCGACCATACTCACATGAAGGTAACGTTTTTAACCAAATTTTTGAAAAACCGCTAGAAAATCAACCCAAAAACCAAACGAGAACAAAAATGTTTTGAAAACCTCGTTTTTGGTAAGCTGAATATTTAATTAATTTTTCGAATCCATTTCGGATGTAGGTATCGCTATCCATAAGGAAAGCAATATATCCATGTTTGCTTACAAGCAAACAGAAAAGTGTGGAAATATCCTGAATCACTCCTTTCCCAGCAAGGATACAAGGTATTTTGTTTCTTCTCCTTCTTTTTTGTTGTTGCAAGTATGTATATTCATTTATTCGAATCTCATATTCTATTCACCAAGAATTTATAAGCGAAAGAAAAAGGATCAAGATACAGGAAGAAAATTACCTCGTAGCAAAAAGGATGTTCGAAACATGACAAACAGGAAAGAACGCGTCTTATAGGTTTATATAATGCTATATGTACCTTTACTCGTTTGCAAATAATATAAATCGTTTAGGAAAGCTACAAATTTGAATTAGTCGTCCTTCGACATGGAGCATGGAGCAGAGAGCATGGCGCATAAATACTATACAGGACGAAAGGCAAAAGGCAGATTTAAGTATTTTTCCTTTTGGACCGTTACCGTTACTTTCTAGGAATTCTTCCACCATCAGGTATATTCCATTCCATTGTGTTTTCATTTCCTCTTCCGGCAAGGTTTCTGCAAACTGAAGTGCTGAACAAAACATTAAAGTACTCTGCGGTCTGATTGTGAGGTAAAAATAGACTGACAGGATATAAAACATGCGGGCAAAGACATAGATACTTTGATGGTT
The DNA here is from genome assembly GCA_916050605.2 of Platycheirus albimanus. Lineage (NCBI taxonomy): Eukaryota > Metazoa > Arthropoda > Insecta > Diptera > Syrphidae > Platycheirus > Platycheirus albimanus. The sequence goes on from OU696696.1 coordinate 73,246,397, forward strand.
GGTTTTTTTTTTTTTTTATTTCCTTGGCGCAGCTGCGTTTTGCAGTTTTTGACACACAAATTGAAAGGAAATAAAAATATAATTTAGAATTTCTATTTGACTTCCTGTTTTTTTTTTTTTTTTTTTTTTGTGGTTTCAAATTTCAGGTTTGACTTTGTTCACAAAAAGGATACTTTTTTTTTGCTTAGTGGTTGGCTAACATACCTATACATTTAAATAAAGGAGTATGAGGTAGTGACTATGGCGGGCGTACCCAAAAGCAGACCTTATTCAGCGGAAACTTTCTATTAGGATGTTTACGAGTTTTTTTATGACTTTGGTACGGAGGGCGAATATTAATTCCTACGACCAAAAAATACCCGATTCGATTCCCCTTGCCAAAAACTTGGTAGAATATTTCTTATTTTGTGTAAACGGGTGTACATTTTGTTTAAGCAATTTATTGTGGGGGGAAGAAATACAAAACAATTTTATGGCTCTCAGTCTTACCTTTAACTTTTATTCTAACTCGTGTTTTTGGTTTATTTTGTAAGTTATAGGGTCGTTCATTTTTCGGTTTCGAAAGTTATGCTAAATAGCACACACACAGCGATAAATTTTTGATAAAAATTTTATTTCATTATAAAGTTTGCACTTTGCCATTAAGTGTAAAAAACAAAATTATTCAAATGGACGCTTGGAGAAGACTCGCAGCATGCCGTTCTTTTGAGGTAATTTTCAACCACTTTTTCACATATTTCGGGCGGTATCTGGACCATAACTTGATTAATGTTAACGTAGTGGTAACTTAGTCCCATAGAAAAAAATCAGAAACAGTGTGAAATCGCATGATCTTGGTGACCCGTTGACGTCACCAGAACGTTAAATTACGCTTCCAGGAAACTTCTGACGCAATAAATCCATCATTGGTCATTGGTCGTGTTGGGTGGCGTGCGTTTTTCCGTTTTGCTGAGACCACAAATCGTCCAAAGCATTATCTTTGATTGGCGTCTGAAATCGGTTATAATAATAATAAAAATGTTAACTATATATGCCTGTAAGACCTAAGGTCTTTTGAATGGAAACTGCAAGACAATATTGCTCCGAGTGTGCCTCGTCGCTGAAAAAAATGTTGTTCGAAAAATCGGTGTTAATTGTCTTTTGTTCCAACACCCACTTTTAGTAGTAACTCGTTTTTCTATTTTCATTCACCTAATATTATGACAGTTTTATATGACAGTTGACAGCTGAGTTTGATTGTAGGTAAGCCAATGGTGTCTGGAAAAAAGAAGGAAAGAAAAAGAAATAGCCTAGAACGACTTTTTTAAATTAGACTCTACCAATTTGAAAGAACATTTTGGGGTAAGCTATTTTGTGAGTAATTTCATAATAAAAAGACATTTTTTTAGTTTTTCATTTTGTATATCAATAACTTTCCAATCTATGCAATAATTATTAAAATAAGTGTAAAACGTACTCATGTTAACCCCACCCATTTTGATGAAAAGCAGAATTCTACATCGTTCAGAGCATTTTCTAATGTGTCTTAAAACAGCTCTCTTATAAAGGGTATTTTTTTTTTTAGATGTGTAGTTTTCCATCTGGCAATACTTTGTTCGGAGTTGAGTTTTTTGACAGCTGTCACTTGATTTATTTTCAGTTTGGTTTGCCATTTCATGATGAATAGACTTACTCCTGAACAACGTTTGCAGATCTGGCAAATTTTGTTACCAAAATAATGGTTCGGTTCGCGCGCTGCGGCGTCTAATATTCGGTCGACATAATCGCCCAAGAATTTATTCCAGCCAGCTGCGGAGGCCACTTGTCTGAAACCGTTTTTCAAATCATAATGGCAAACCCTTATCTTTATTATTAAACTAATTCTTGGCCATAACATTAAATTATATGCGTTTTATTTCTTCTTGAAAACCCCACGTCTAAAAAAACACCTTTTATTAGGCGTTTTTCTTTTTTAGTTCACAGCAAAGCCTGAGTTGTCAAAAAAAGTGCTTTTTTAGTGCTTCAGAAACTTCAGAGCATTATGTAATTCGTATTTTTGTTCTCCTTCAGGGTGTGTTCAGAGTGCGCTCTGAGCAGACTGAGCTAAAAACTGAACAAAAATACAAACGACAAAAATGACACGCTTCCAAACCAATTCAATTTATAAAAAGAAGTTTTTAGCGGCGGCTTGAAATGAAAATAATTAAAATGGCCGTCGAAGGTATTTTTAATGTTAAAAACAAACTTTTTCATGTTTTTCAAATGGCATGAAAAATAGAAATTAATGTGATATTAAATTTGTTTCATTAATAGTTCAGAGCGCTTGGAACACATTTGATTCAGAGGACGTTCTAATCTAAATGAACAAAGAAAAACTCCTATTATGGCTATTTTCCTTGTTAATTTTTAAATTATCAATTTATCGAATTACTTACCTATTTAGGAAAAACATTTGCTTGGATGTACTTTGTGCGTCAGCAAATTCTGTTGGATTTTGGTGACTTTGAAAGAACATGGATCCATGACAGAATTTTTCAACATTTCTTGGCAGACAAGCTATTTTGTAAAAGATTGTCAAAAAAAATGTGGTATCCAAAGTGAAAAAAATAGTGGCACTAGTTCTTGAGGAGCATGCCTGAAACTCACGGAATATCATGACGATATGTCAACATCAGCTCATGCAGAACACTCATTTTTACAGACAAAAAAAAAAACAATTCTTGTAGACCTTTACCAAATTCTTCCTGTAGTTAAGCGTGATGACGATTGAATATGGAAGCCAGCAAAGTACGATGTCTCAAGATGTTGGTTAATTACAAAGAGTCAAAGGGAATTTATCAGCCTACTTTTGTTGGTTTATAATCACCTTTGAAAATCTTATAAAAATACCCTTTCAGCATTTCTTCATCAAGATGAATTTTTCAAATATCTTTTAAAAAGTCAGACTTATACATAGCAATTTCCTCGACTTATAGTACAGGTTCAGCTCCAAACGGTTGAGAATCAGATCCCAAAAATTGCAAACTGCTTGATAGAAAGAATATAGTTTTTGATAAATTTGAGCATACAATTTTCATTATCATAAGATCATTGCAAACCCCCTGTAAAATTCTGAATAAGAATTTGTTCCAATAATAAATAACTCAATTTATTAGCACGTTATAAATTTCACTTTTATTGTTCATTAATAGCAAGCAACTCTTACCACAATCTAATTTTTGTTTTTACAAAGAAAACGTTCTTACTCGTTCGCGGCTCGAATCTTAATCCCTATAACCATGTCTTTATACTTAGAATGAAGGGGTGTGGTGAATTTAAATTATCAGAAGAGTAGCAAAAACAATGAATTTATATTGTATACTAAGGAATCCATATTTAAGTTAGGCGGGAAATTCAAATATTCTATGTTTTTATTTGTAGGTACTATGCGTAAATCTTAGGCTGCAACACCCCCAAATAATCAACACCCTCTTATAAATCTTCTTATAATATACAACAACTAAGACTTGTATATCTCTTGAAACACTTATAGTCCTGGTGAGATTGCGATCATGAACTGCAGGCTCTACGGATTGCAGTTCAAGACTTGGACGTTCATCACACTCAATAGACGCGTTTCTCTTTTCTCTCTTGTATAACAATAGGTGATAGAGACGAGTGCTGCATACCTCAAGGAGTGTAAATCGATCGGTTATTTATATAGTGCGTCGCCACGGCTTTCAGTATTTTTTCTTCATTATAAAAAGTACTTTTAAACCTTTCCAATAAAACTATTTACATGGTGGTGAAAACCAATTCAAAAAGCGTTGCGTCGATTAGAAATTGATAGCGGATAAACAGGAAAGCAACTTCCTTTTATGCTATATACAGATGTCACTAAGGCAACCCAATTGAGCACTTAAGATGAAAATCCAAGTTCAAAACCATTTCATTTTTTAAATGACACTTTCAGTGCAATCAAATTGTTCTTAATTCTTCGCTCTACTTCTCACTTTTCACTAAATCTAGAAAGGTTATATTTTTAGTATGAATTCTGAATTTGAAAACTGTTTAAGTCCACCGAACCGAATTCAATTGAAAGTTTCCATTCTTCATTTCAACTATTTTTCAAAACAAAACTGATGGAAGGTACTCTTGACATACAAAAAAAAGGATACCAAAACAAAGCGTTTCCTTTCACATAAATAATCACCTCTTTTTCTTTCTGCAAAAAAAAAAAAAAAAAAAAAAACAGAAATATAATTACAGCGGAAGACTTTGTTCAACATTCAGGAATTATTTGCATTCTCCATTCCTCATTCCTTAAACCCTCAACCACACTACTCAAACTCTGATGGTGGTACACTTCCAAGCCTGCCGTAGCCATGTTATGAAATTTCAAGTTCTCGCAAAAACTCAAGTACTTTACCTAGTTTTGCCACAAATTACGCAACATAAATTATTCTGGGTCAAAGAAATTGCATTCATTGTGCATATATAGGAATGTCATTGCTTACGCACTGCCAGGTTCCAGCAATTCTAAAGCCTGAAAAATAGATTTGGTCTTTAGAGAGAAATGTCAGAATTGCAGAGAAGTACAAACGTTCAAAAGGTAACATTCCTATCGTGATACCTACTCTCCAGTTTTCTATACCAATAAAAGGATACACCCTATACTATCCTCGTTACTTCTATTTTATTTGTACAAAGTTCCGGTGGCGGGCGCTGTGCTCAGCATCAGCGTCAGCATCAGCACTAAACCAATGCATTCCCAAAACTGTTTACATGAGTAAGCACGCATAATTTATGATCACGAAACCATGGAAAAGTTACACAACAAGAGCCCACTTTTTGTATGCGCGTTCCTGGTTCTTTCTCCTTCTTCCACTCCTGATGACTATACTATACCCACACAAAGCATCACATATTTGAGGCCGTTGAAGAGCTGGGGGCTGCGGAAGGTGGAACTTTACAGCGCATTATTCACTTGGGGAATAAGTTGTGTAAACATTAGCTCTCAGGATCGACCATCACGTCCGGTTGGTGGGAATCTGTAGAGCCATTCAAAGTTCCCACATCCCGAACTCAAACACATCACTTCCCCCTCAAGGTCTCGGTTTTCATTGAAAATTGTGTTTTATGTTAGCAAAGAGAAATGCCACCATTGATTGCATGAAGGTGTACATGAACGAGGTTCCATTTTGTAAAATTCATTAGGACTTTATATATAATTGCGGCAGGATCCTTATTTTCCATTGGGAGAGTGTTGGGTTGTGCCCAATTAATGATACCGTTGCTTTGTGGTGAGGTGTATGATTAATTTTAAATAAGTTTCGAAGCAAAGAGTATAGTGATGAATGGAACTGCAAACAACTTTATCGAGAAGTTTTATGGATAAATTTGAAGCTATCGCGATTACCAAAGAACTTATGGTTCTCGTTCTTTGATGAAAACGCTGTCCAAATTACAGAAACTCAGTCTTTCGGTGTCTTGAAAACATCGTAACGCGCTCTTGTTTCGTCCAATAATTCTTTTTCTCTTTTTCTTTGTTTAGTTTAAAGCCAAGCTTTCAAATAATAGCTTCGTTCGCGTACCTAAATCAAACAGTTTGCATTCGATTTCATACGTTTACATTAACACAAAAAGCGTTCGTGTACTGAGAGATGAACGAAAGAAAATAACAGCTGTTTTATTCTTTCGTTCATTTATTTTCAGCCACTGAAATTTCATCTGGTAAAAACTTGAACTCTGTCAAAAGCGAATGACGTAAACATTTGTTGTTGCAGATGACTCTTACAGCGAAGAGCTAACCAATCAAAAAATTCAAATTTGACGTTTTTCAAGAATTTACACAAAAAGTGTTCGCCTACTCTTCCGTAAATGGGAGAGAATTTTCGCTCATTTGAGAAATTTTTACAGTTTTCATTTTTTGGCCAAAAAAAGAACCCGAACAAAGCTAATAGATTTGTTCGCGTTCCAAAATCACTCAAAATGAACGAAAGAACATACCAGCAGTATTATTCTTTCGTTCAGTTATTTTAAATTTTTGACCCAGTGAAATTTCATCTGATAAAAATTTGAACTCTGTCAAAAGCAAATGATGTAAACATTGTTGTTGCAGATGACTCTTACAGCGAAGAGCTAACCAATCAAAAAATTTGAATTTGACGTATCTCAGGAATTTACACAAAAAGTGTTCGCCTACTCTTCCGTAAATGGGAGAGAATTTTCGCTCATTTGAGAAATTTTTACAGTTTTCATTTTTTGGCCAAAAAAAGAACCCGAACAAAGCTAATAGATTTGTTCGCGTTCCAAAATCACTCAAAATGAACGAAAGAACATACCAGCAGTATTATTCTTTCGTTCAGTTATTTTAAATTTTTGACCCAGTGAAATTTCATCTGATAAAAATTTGAACTCTGTCAAAAGCAAATGATGTAAACATTGTTGTTGCAGATGACTCTTACAGCGAAGAGCTAACCAATCAAAAAATTTGAATTTGACGTATCTCAGGAATTTACACCAAAAGTGTTCACCTTCTTTTCGATAAGTGAGAGAGATTTGTCTCTAAATTTTGAAATTTTGACAGTTTCTATTTTTTGAAAAATAAACACGAACAAAGCTAATTTGAATCAATTTTCACATGTTGAGGACCAGTAGGATAGTTGTGGTTTCTCAAGCATGCCTCCTTTACAAATCTGTCCTAGAAATCTTGTACTTTTTTTTAATTTAAAAAAAGTAAAAGTAAAAAGTAACAAAAAAGAATACATTGAAAAATGTGGGTGTAGGTAATAATCATTAGTTTTGAAGTAACAAAATGCATAGTTGAGGAGAGCCTCTTTGAGCAGATCATTAGAAATTATAGCCTAGCCATGAAACCAACCCTTAAGCAGGTTACTAGACCTGCAAAATTTATTATGCAAAAATGTTTGTCTTACTACATCCGGAAGTGCTAGAAGCAATAAGAACTTCATAAAAAGATAACTGCGACTACCTTTTCCCGAAATGGCACATCGTGTCTGAACTCTACAAATGTGTTGGCAGCGTTCTAAAACTGTAAAACGCCAAAGCCAAGTCAAATTTCGTGTTATTTGAAAATGAGAATCAAAATAGACCTTCCAATTGAAGGCTGAACTATAACGTACGAAACGGTGCAGACGGGGCACATTGTATTTATAATCTATAGTAGGTATTCTAAATAAGAGGAACGTTTAGTGCGCCATCTATGGACGAAGTTCACAAACACTTGATTGGTGAGTTAGGAGTGGTTTTTGTCTAGATTGCCATGGGAAGCAAAAACAACAATAGAAGACATTTGATGTAAAGTAGATACGACAGCGCCGCCATTGACGAAGTTCAGAACTTAAATAACATGTTCCATGAAATAACTATAAAAATGTATATACAATGACGGGGCCGTTCGTGAATTGAGTGATAACAAGCAATTCATATCTCGACCTATTTTAGCGGATGGCTCTGTTTCGTCAAGTTATCGATCAGTTTTGATTGCGGACGTTAACTGCGCTCCTGCATCGCACTTCGCTGAAGAAATGTTCACTTCTGGCTGCAAATTGAAATGTACACAGGGTATGATTACTTTTTGGCTGACGTCACATTCATTTTTTTGTCTAGAGGAAAAATGAAAATACTCATTGATTTGTCGGTTTTTAATATTAAAATTGTATCGTTTAATGGTAAAACAATTTTTTAATTCAATTCTTGATCCCTCTTCACTAAAAGCAATAAAAATAAAGTGCATGACTGGGTAGTATGAAATTGCTCTATTATGTTAAAATGGTCTTGGGGCTTGAGCTTTTAGACTTTTCTAACTCATTTATCTCAAAAACGGCTCATACGATTTTGGTAAAACTTTCTGAATGGTGTTTTTTGTGTAAATTTTAAGTTTTGGTTGGAACAGATTTTTCAGGAAAAGACTTATAACGATACCTCCCGTCCTGGTGGGTGGTTTTTTTTGAAATCAGATTTTCTCGTAATCCACTTTTTATCGTAGGAGACTTTTTATAGACGAAATAGCCCGAATTCTTTACTATTTAAAAAAAAAAAAGTTTTTTTGAGCAGTAAAAAATCAGATTTTCTCAAAAAAAAAAAAAAACGTTTCAACTAGTGATTTTTAAGTGTTTAATAAAATTTTATATGTTTTTTTTGTTTAATTTTTGTTTCCAAAATCTAAAGCCCCCAAAACCATTGTCACACTTAAGAGCAAGTTCGTGCGGCCCAATCGTGCGCTTTATTTATGTGACAACTGCGAATTCGCTTAATCATTGTATTTATATTTTATAGTATTTTCATGGAACATTTTATTTTAGTTCTGAACGTCGCCAATGGCGGCACTAGTTGTCTTGTCTACTTTACATCGAAATTCTTTTATTGTTGTTTTTGCTTTCCATGGCAGTTTAGACAAAAACCACTAAAATTACTGCACAATCAAAGCTTGTGAACGTCGTCCATAGATGCCGCACAAAACGTTCCGCTTCTTGGGAATACTATAAAATATAAATACAATGGCTTAATACAAGTTTTGCTTCCTTGCCTTGCGTCCGATATGGGTAACGTGTTCATTTCACAGAACGGAGCGGAACATGTCGTTTATTTATAGTTCAGCTTTTAAAGTAATCAAACAATACCTTCTGCTGAACGCACTCATTTTGAACGTCAATCTCGATTGCTATCAAGTAAAAAAAATCATCAAGCAAGGAAACAAAAGACTCATTGGCTAACACGGCATGCAAATAACAGCAATAGGGATCTTAGATTGCTCAAATACGTAGTTTCTGTCATAACGTTCGTCAGTCTTTCGTTTTTTCACGTATCACGTTCAACTAAAGGCTGAATGATTTCATCTAACTTATTTACGCTTCATGTTGTACAGTAGTAGATTGGGAAAAAGCTTATCGACTTTTTGTATTTCTTTTCAGCCCGGCTCAAAGTGGTAACTTTTTCATTTTTTTTTTCGAGTTGTTCAAAAATGACTTAAATGTTTTGACGAAACCGGGTTTCTGTTTTCAACTTGAAAATCGGATTTAGCAGCTTTTCCTAAACGAAATTGCGACTTGATCGAGTTCACTCAAAGTTAGTTTGATTGTATGGGGTCATTCATTTTTCGGTTTTGAAAGTAAAACGAAACAAAACACAGAGCGACACATTTTTAATGAAAATTTGATTTCATTATAAGTTTGCAAAAAATCGGTGTTAAGTGGCTGTTTTTCCAACCCCCACTTTTGTATTAAGTTTTAATAATTTAAACGCGTTCTGCGCTCCATTATATTAAAAGGCAAACATTCAATTGAAAGTTCAATTTGACAGGTGTCAAAAGCCAGCGCTACCAACTTGAACCACGAAATTAATGACTCTGTACCTATTATCGCAATAAGTAAAAAGTGTATGTGAAAACAGGAATTGACCCTTACGATGAAGACACGACACGGATGACTGTATCGCTGTATCACTGTCCAGAAAGTTAGTTAAAAAAACAATTTTTGATCAGAAAATAGAGGCACAATTCAAATTACTTAATTTTTTTCGTTTTTGACTATTCTGCAGAAAAATATTTTTAATCCCTAGCCTTTAATAAGGATACAAATAAAGCCACCATTTAAATACTAATTTCAATATTTGAAAGCTTAACTAATTTTGTAAGAAATCAATTAGGCCTTACCAAAACCCCACCTCCCCTCTTCCCATAAAATATAGCATAAATTCAATAAAAGAGTGGGCTTATATGGTACAGGCTACAGGATAACGTCATTCCTCTCATTCGTATACCCTGCTCCTTGTTCAGAAAATTAATCCATATTATTTATGTCATGGCTATATCCCAAAATATCCACCTAAAAACTTAACTAGTGTGTGTGTGTGTGTGTGTTTCATTTGAACAAGTTCTTCAAATTTGTCCTTTTATATGCCTACACCATAGTTTATCACTTTCATTTTTTCACATTAATTACCACTGCTTGGCTGGTTGAGAGTCATTAGGCTTCCTTTTTTTTTTTAAACAACCAATTTGCATTGCTTAATCTCAGACTCCGTTCCCAACCTAACTACCTCTACCAGAGAACTTAATAAGAATTTCTATGCTTTAGAAACTGCAGCAACATACTACCTCCTGTCTCTTGTAAAATACTTCCAACTGCTTTTACACTTTGAAAACCCTCCCAATAAAACCCTGGCATCTGTTAGCTTGGATTTCCGTTTTTTATGGTGGTTAAATATATACATATTGTGTATATGTATATGTATTTATGCGCATATGTTTATCCGTGGAATTTAGAAAAAAGAAAAAAAAAAATTGGAACGTTCGTTTGGATCTTATATGCATCCAGGCAGCAGGACTGTATTCATTTTAAGTTGAGCCAGGCGCGAAATTTGACACACTTTTGAAAGTACCTCGCTATCGCTTGTATGAAAAAGTTCCAAAGCATCTGAGGGAATAGATTTAATTGAGGACAGAAATAGGATCCCAAATATTGAGAACATGCCTACTTTTGAAAACCGTTGACTATCCGCAAGAGTACAGCTACGAATTTGTCCAGGTATTAAGAATAAAATAACATGAACATGGACAAAGAGACACGGTGAGGAATTTATTTCGCACTCACAAATGTCACACCATGAAAAATAAAATGCACGACTGGGTCGCACGAACTTGCTCTTATGATAAGCAATTGCTTAGTGGCTGCATATATGGATTTAAAAAAAATTTAAATAATTTCGAAAATTCTTTTATTTTTTAAATTAGTTTAAGAGTTTTCTCGAAAAAACAAAGTATACAATAAAATTTCAAAGCTATACGTGAATCTAGGAAAAAAAAATATTGAAAATCGTTCGACCAGTTTTTTTTTAAAAAGGTTATTTTTGAAAAACTTTTCCAAAAAATATTTTGAAATTTATTTGGGTATGCAAATATATGGCAACCTGTAGTTTACATTTGAAAAAATAATTTAAAAAAAAATCAATATACCCGTTTCCAACATATTTCGAAAACCAAAAATTTTTTTGAAAAAATTATAAAAAATCAAAAAAAAAAGTTTTTGAAAAATTTGAAATGCCATATTAATAAAATTATAAATGACTTCCTGTGGCCAACATTTTATTGAAATCGAATGTATAGTTTACGAGAAAATTTGATTTGAAAATACTGGTTCTATGAGAGGTACCGTTATAAGACAAATTTTGAAAAATATTTTTTAACCAAAAGATAGATTGTCTTACAAAAATAGCATCCTGAAAGTTTTATCAAAATCGTTAGAGCCGTTTTTGAGAAAATCAATTTTTTTCTTCACGATTGTATGGCAGGTGCCGTTATTTTTGGGCCTAGAGCAAAAATAAAAAATACGTTCCGAGGGACGGCCCAATAAATCCTAGATACCAAATTTGAAGCAAATCGGCCCATCCGTTCAGGCTCTAGAAGCGCGAACAGACAGACAGACAGACAGACAGACAGACAGACAGACAGACAGACAGACAGACAGACAGACGGACGGAATTCCCAGACCCACTTTTTTCGACTTCTCCATCATCGTAATGTCATGTGTGATTGTTATCTCGAAATTTTTTTTCTGCACGAATCCATAACTTGCCTTATAGTACCTATAATCGCAAGTAAAAATTTATACAGTTTCAAAAGGACATCATCAGCAAGTAAAAAAAAAACCTGGTGGGAAAATGATGCAACTAAAGAAGTGATAAGAACAAGAAAGCCGTTTTTACCATGATGGATGACATATGTATGTGCAGAATTTTTCGTGGAATCAAAGGCTTTTATAGGACAGGCCAAGCCAAATTCTGCAGCAGTAGCCGTTGCCGTTCTTTTCTAAATTGCATTGGTGCTTTCTTTTTCTTAGCCTATTCAACTATTTTTAATATTTTTATTTTTAATAGTCAACCAAAAAGCGTTCCCTTAATACAAATTAGTTACGATTCGTAACTATACGACGTCATAACAGCGTTCCTAAGCTCACGTTAAAGTGTCAAATAGTTACGATTTGTTACTATTTCCAACTCAGCTCCATGATATGAGTTGAGATTGTTGATCTGTCAAATTGAACGTTTTGTTTTCAACAACTCAAAGTCTTCAATAAAAGCAAACGAAAAAAAAAACAAATTCTGAATTTGAGCAGTAAGAACGACTTGATTTTCTTTGGGTGATCAAAAACAAAGAATAAATGAATTTTTGGCTAATATTTTGAGCGGTGAAGGAGAATAATTTTATTAATTCTCCAATACACAAAAAATGTTAAAAGTGTACTCTTGACAGTTTAACAAAATCAATCAACGTTCGTTCCTTAATGGTTTGTAAAAAATCAAACAAATCCTAACAATGACACTTCAACAATTTTTGACATAACAACAAATATGTATTGACTACGGTAAAAAAAAGAACGCACCACATGCAGCTATAACAAGCGAACAAAATGCAAAGATTTGCTATCTGGCATTTCTTATTTTGACAGTTTCTGTCCTTTCAAAACAAAGTAAAGGTAATTCCACACTATCCCACAGTGTAGTACGACATGTCAAAAAAAATGTGAAGGAATGTGTGATGGTTTTACATTCAATTCTAAAAAAACATTTTAGATCTAAACACATGTCAAATCGTATGAGATCTGCGCTGTCATATTCTGTTTCCACACTATTATACATCTGTTTCATCACACATTTTTGACATGTCGTGGGCTGTTGACTGTGGGATAGTGTGGAACTACCTTAAGATTGCATTCGCACTCACCCACCAGTGTCGAAATTTACACCAGTTTAGCTACAGTCGACACGGTTCAATTTTTTTGAACTGAAAACTGTTGAGTTTGGTACTAGTCAGACAGCCTTACATAATATAAAAGCCAGTTGTACAATTATAGTGGTTCATCCTCGGATCAAATTTTCAAAACAATTTACCTCCGTTTGCATTTGCAGAATCAAAGTTTAGATGGCGGATCAAGATTGATGGTTAAAGAGTTACGGATTAAATAAAGTTTATTAAGGGCCAGTAGTAAAACAGTCATTAAAATTTAAGAACGATTTAATTCAGTTCGTGTTTGCATAATCAGATTGTAGACTGTTGTTCAATTGGTACTAAATAGAGCAACAATGTTGTATAAGGCAGGCTGTGTGCCGCTTTTTAAATTGGTGACACTGGTGAATACGAATAGAAACGGACTGAAATATATTTGACAGAAGTGAGCATCAAATTTTTCGGAGAGTATGCACTGCACATCTGTTTTAGGTACGGAATTGCATGCAGGCATGCGTGCAGACTGATTGAACATCTATTTCGGGGCCTTAAAGTTTGCTCGAAGTGTTGGAGATCTCCCTCTATCTAGTCACTCTATCGGAGATTAGGTCTTTCTCAATGTCTTCTCCCTTCTGATAAGAAGACGAAGACAATGTTCACCCGCTGTACATGGATCATCCATCTTAGTTTTTTGATACGAGTTTTATTTAAAAGACTTATGTCACTGTACAGCACGTACAACTTATCAACTATTTTTATTTTATTTTCCGGAAGTTGTTAGCTTAGTTAGTGTTTCTTAGACTGTTTTATCGTAAAGAAACTTTTACCCAAACGTTCCAAAAGCGGGAGGACGAGTGTCCTGTTAAACTATAATCTTGAAAAGAGTTTATTTCTCAATTGATTACTTAGCCCAAGGAAACAGCGTTTAGCAAGACTTACTCTAGGTTTGATCTCCACAAAGGCAATGCCCAGATCAATATATTATGGTCATGGTGGCTTTCCTTGCTTTTAACAACGTCGCGTTGACGCATTTGTAATCGCAAATGCACTCTTAAGTCTCAGGTCCAAGGGTAGTTGGCTCACTAAATGAAAGCTGGAAGATTGAAAGAAGAATTGTTGAAACAAGGCAGGAGTTTTTCAAAGATAAAAATACTGCTGATCATGTGGAATGTTCGAGTATGGTAACTCAAGCTATGGAAATATGATCCTTGGAGGAAACCTCAACCGACTCAAAATTCGTATGATCCCTCTGACGGATCCATGCAGAAAAACTAGCCAGCAGGTGGCATATTGTCTGGAGTCTAGATACAATTTTCGTCTTGCCGATCATTTGGCTGGTTTTGATTGCCCCAACCAAATCAGTCAATAGGAGAGCTGGTAGGCTTATAATCCCTCAACATATACTGGAAAGCTTATTGGATCCTATATTCGACCAAGTGCATATGTACTAACTAGCCAAATGCTTTGGTAGCATAGCGTCTGGAGTTTCATCACAGAACACACTGACCGCATGGGAGATCGTTAAATAGATTAATTGCCTTCGATCTTGGGCAATAAAAGCACACTTTTTCCGTATCAAACCAAAGCCAATCGACGACAAATCAAGAGAATCATGCGCGAATTCGGTATCTCCGTTATTTGGTCCTGAGAGAGTTGAAGAAAAGATCCAATGTCCTCTCATCAAGGAACATTGGATAGCAAGAGTGATTTTGTGATTCAAAACTGCGTTATCTGAAACCCAAGAATTTAGTCTGGTCATTGTCAAACTTTATTGTTGATTAAAAAAATAAGAAGTAGTTCCTTTGGCCTTGTGTTTTTTCAATTTTTTTCAATTTGTCTTATCATTTTGGAAAATTTTAATCTTTTATTGTTGATGCCTCTATTCCATATCTCTTTACAATTGACTCGATTGTATGTAGCACCAGAAGCTCATCGCAAGGTTAGAAACGAATCAAACGTCTCCGCCAAATATCCTTCAAGGTCAAATGCGGTGATGTTTTTTTGTACTTAGGCTGAGGTTAGCTCATGGATGTCCACTGTTGTTCCCACTTCTCAAAAGAAAGCGAAAACTCAGGGCTGAAGAGTGTCAAACTCAGAAACAACAATATTTCTTATTTATCAAAATTGTCTTAACAGATTATTTCATATACTTAGCGATAAACTTAAGGTAACAATTCAATATTCCTAATGAAAGACTTCAATTAACAGTTCAATGCATACAATATCTTAACAATTTGGTTTTTAGAGTTTCCTCTACGACAATAAACGTGGTATATAGAGATGCCTAAAAGGAAGCGCTCCACTATAATAAACGGTCCCTAATAATTTGGTCTGTGGTGACGTTTACAAATGCAACAACCCCACGACAGTTAATGGTTGGTCTATTTCCCGCAGCGTACCTTCGGTGGAGATCTCTATTTCCGGTACTCTATTTGGAATAGAATCTTCTTCCAATGCCAGGGAGGTCGACGGTCGAGTCTGATTTTAAATACAAATTGTGCTTTTACTTATGGAATCTTTCTGAAAGAAGAAAATGTGAATTATAACACTAAAGGTGGAAAATACTTGTGACTGTGTAATTCTTTTTGCATGATGAATATATTTGACTGCTCTTCTGGGTTAGGTACGGAGTAGACAGCAGTCCAATGTGGGTATTGCGTCACGTGATGTCGATTCCATATCCATAGATTATCGTAGGAAGTCGTCGCGTCGTGGCGATCGGGCGGAGGAAGAAAATGTGTAACTTCGTTACAATGCCTCCACATGAACTTTTTCGGTGTTGTTAAACTCGAGCTAACGACTTATCTGCGACCTTTATACCATCACAGTTGATCATTTCACTACGCTCACTTTTTTCCAATAATTCAATACATGCGCCATGATTGTCCTGTTTTCCAGCCTATTGTTTAAAATACGCAAAGAGGCTCTTCTGAGGGTTGCCAGATACACAACCCAAAACCAACTGAAAAAGACAAATAGGGCGGCGCGGCGGTAGAGTGTAGGTGTAGGTATTGGAAACTTTTTGTTTGTCATTTTTTTTTATTATTATTATCATCACGTATTTCAAAACTCAAAAAAAAAAGTCTCTCATGTTCTCATTCATTTAATAATAAAAAAATAAAATCAACAAAAAAAAAATGTCATTGCCATTATTTAAAAGTTATTGTTCATCACTGAAGCATTTTTATGGATTTTAAAAGCTACTACCACTTCGAAGATAAAGTTATAACCAATACGACTGGCTATACCATTAATGGCAGAGAAGAGCTAGCTTTGTCATAAACATCCGTATCCATGGGATTCATGGAATCTTTTCATGCTATTGCTAACTAAACTGGCTGCTCGTTTTGTATTCCCTTTTTTTTTGGTGTGTGTGTGTGTGTGTGTGTATAGTGAACTGGTGTGTTGTTAATACGATATGCACAGCTGAGTGTTTTTGGAACTCTTGAATTTGGGTCAACAAGCTCTTCGGAGAAATGTGACCCTTTGAAATGCGACCAGAAAAGCGAACAAGATGGTTTGGGCAACCTTCCTTTTGTGCATCATTCAACAGCAATTTATCTGCCAGCTGCTTGTGCTTTTTGTCTTTCTTTCTTATTCTTTTTTTTCTTTTTTACAGAAAGAGTGTCTCTGGAATCTATCGTTGCCGTTTTTTTTTTTTGGAGAAAGGATGGGAAAGAATTATACGATACTGGTTGCCATCTCTTGGATATTATGCTTATTGCCAGAAGTCTGAATAAATTGTAATATAGGTTAATTGCACATCGCATAGAACCATATTGTGCTGTGGATGTGGTTCCAAATATTTTAACAGGGTTGCATTTTAGGTTTCGAAGGCCCATTAGGAGGAAAAAACTAAGTTCCTTCCCTTAATAAAAGCTTAACATTGGTTGGTTACAATTATTTTATTCCAAAAAAATAATGGCGGGAATTAAGCGAATGTGCACGGCAATAGCGAGACCGATAGTGGCACATGGAATTTTGCTTTACTAGGTGACAAGTGACAGTCCCGTTCCAATCTGAAAACCATTAGGTGCTATAAAATACAAAGATTGGTGTGCATAGACAATATCGTGGCTATACCTCCTACAGCATCAACCATTTTAACAAGGAAGGCTGGAAGCTGTTCTCAATCTAAAACTGTCACTGTGCAAAAACCTTCAGCATCACATATTATGCCATTCGGTAGTGTAAAACCTCACTTGGAAACCCGGTCAAACTGGCCATGATGCTTAAATTCTATCAGGGTATTTGAGCAATAAAGTTTGCAGAAACTTCACCACACCCGCTTCCGTGCTTGAAGACAGTCTCACTTCTTTCCCTAACAGAATGAGAATATACTTTAACGTGCACACCTGCCTGCCAATTGAGGCTTAACACACGACAAGCCTACTTGTCTCAGTCAAATTGAGCTTCGGCTATGGCCCTTAGGCAGATAACCTAGTACCAATTCGATGGAACATATTGAGGCATGTCCAAAACCCTGTTGAGGAGCGAGGCCTTTCTAACACGTCTTGCATTGCTAGGATGTCATTCTTTTCCTCTTTCGATTAACCATAGCAAAAGCGATACTCACACATAGGGGCCTACCACATAGATAGTCCAAAGTGGAGAGGCCAAGTGTCGCGTCGTACGACACATGGAAGGTCATTCCAACGCAAAAAACTCATTTTAAAACTTATTCAACCAGAAAAACACCTGTAAATGTTCTCTAGATTGGAAAGCCTTACACGGCACATTGTGCCCCCTTTTTGGCTTGATTTTGCTGTCTAACTCCTCAGGAGCTCAACTGAGATACCAGACTTAAACCCTCCCACCACTTCAAGATACAATCCAACAACTTTCCCTTAAAGACTGGCTTGATAAAAAATCACAAGAGATCATTTATAAAGATTAGGAAGAGATTAGGAGACAGAAAGGCGCCCTGGGGCACACCAGTATTCATTTTATGAATACCAGACTGGAAACCTTCCAAAGGAACTTGGATAAAAGGGTCCAAGGTAATTTCTAATCCATCGAAGAAGGCTTTCGTCGATACCAAATCCAAGCATTTTCGATATAAGAGGTTGATGCAAGACTCTATCAAATGCTTTTGAGATGTCAAGTGGAATAATCTTGTTTTCTCCAAAACGATCTAAGGTGTGGTCCCACTGTTTGGTGAGATATTCCATCATAACACAATTCTGCCTGCTATAAGTTTTTCTGGATATTTTATCAGAGTTTCCATGAACTTGGCAAGAAGGGACTTAGGTCCAATTGGCTAGTAGTTTT
This sequence comes from Platycheirus albimanus, assembly GCA_916050605.2. NCBI lineage: Eukaryota > Metazoa > Arthropoda > Insecta > Diptera > Syrphidae > Platycheirus > Platycheirus albimanus. The sequence continues at coordinate 73,264,374 of OU696696.1, forward strand.
GAGGGGTGAAGATACGTCTTTTGTAGGGGCAGGATGTAGAATATTACACAGAAAAGCTAGAGAAGTGGTTTCTCCAGCGTGGAAGCACGCACATCTGCAGAAATATAGAGGTGATGTCATCTGGGTTAGCAGATTTGTCTATATCCAGATCCTTAATAAAAGACTCTTGTAACTAATCGATTGCGAAAGGAGATTTGCCCCATAAAACCATTTACACTCTCAAGAACAGAAGAATTGAGGTCATTCTGTTGTAATGCCGATTTTGCTGCAAATTGTTCATCGGAATTTAACATTCCTCTTCTTGATAAACTCTGTACAGCTCAAGCCAAACCATAAAATCTGTCATCATATCAGCGCTGTAGTCAAGGTCACTATCGAGGAAAAATAGAGAGCAGAAAAACCATCCGCCATACTTTTTTCTCTAAAATTATTTCTTTAACTGGTATGCTGGAACACGAGAAATTAGCTGAAAAAATACAATGGTCCGACGTGCTTTGAGGCTGTCATACATCAACTGTGTATTTTTATCAGGATGAAAAGACACAAAAAAATCAAGGATGTAATGTCAGACTCGGCATACCTTCCTTCGTGTGTTTTCTGGCCAGAATAGCGAAGGTAGGATTGTATACATTGCAATCGCCCGCAACAACGATTTTAGTGTGAGGATAACTGCCTGAGCATACTGGTGCAGCTGTAGTAGTAAAACGTAGCTCTGTCAAAAAAAAAAAAAAAAAAAAGTACATATAGTACTTTTTTTTTTTTTTTTTTTTTATAATGCACACGCGCTCAAGGGGTTTGTTATAGCCCTTTTAATGATGAGTCACAGCGCGAGCGATAGGAAGTTAGGAAAGAAGGGAAAGGATAGTCGATGAACATTGATCTTGAATAATAATAATAAAAGCCAAATGCAGTCTTTGTTTTTTAGTCGATGTTTATTTAATATTTGCCGACGTTTCGATTCTGGTTAGAATCTTCTTCAGGGCCTGGAACGGGAGAGTGGATTCATAACAATAACATTTATACATATATATACATATCAATTTTCACTTGAACAAAATTATAATGTTAGCACTTACTGTATAAGTAATATCGACTGTGTCTGTAAAGATATTTTCTCAACAACAGCCATATAAACAATATTTTTTAACAAAAAATTATGTAAATAGCTAGCATTGATACGTAAAATTATTATAAATTAATAAATAAAAAGGCGAAAATCTTAAGCAAACTTAATCAGCAAAACGTAAACAATTATTTGAAGTGAAGGAAATGTCAAACTTTTCCATGAAATTGACAAGCTTCAGTTAGTGGATCGTATACAGGGTGGTTCAAATTTTACAAACAGATAGGTACTTTAAATATTTTGGATATTTTAAGATATTTTAAGACAATTATGAAAGTTTTTTAAAAAGGTTCATATAAATATCACTAACATTTTTTGATTCTACACTTTTAGAATTTACACAATTTTTACAAGCTTTTATGTGTATTTCTTCTAAAATCATACGTTTTCGGTAGAATTTCTCACGTTCGAGTATTTGAACCTTTTCAAAATTGAAATTATGTTTGTAAGTGGCAGCATGCTTGGCCAGGGCACTCCTTGCTATCCGATTGTTTGTGACGTCTGATTCATGTTGATTCATGCGTTCTTTTACTTTTTGCGAAGTAGTACCAATGTAACATTTATTACAGCCATTGCATGGTACACGATATACAACATTTACCAAGTCACCGACGAGCTGCTTTTGTTTTAACTTCGAATAAAGTCGGCCTACATTGTTCGAATTTTTGAAAGAAATACGAACGTTGTCACAAGTTTTGGTGATGGATCTTGCAATAGATTGTGATACGTTTGGAACGAACTGTAAGGAGTGTCGACTTATAATGTTGTTATCAGTAGCTGCTATTATTGTAAGTGATCGTGATTGCGAATTGTTTCGTATGTTATAACGGTTGTATAAACGGTTTACAAGCCTTAATGGATAATCGTTTTTTACAAGCATTTCAATCAATAGCTTCTTGTTGTCCTTTGAGAAACGTGCGTGACTAAGGCGATTGACACGATCGATGAGTCCGTACGCTGTGCTTATTTTTTGGTTCATTGGGTGTATTGATTTGTAGGTCAACAAACGTCCTGATGAGACAGGCTTCCGATACCATTTTGTAAAAAATGTTTTTTCTTTTTCATCACGGAATACTGTCATATCTAAAAACGGAATACTATTCGAAAATTCACGTTCGACAGTAAATTGAATTCTATCATCTATACAATTGAATAAAAACAAAATTTCATCAATCGAATCTCTGGGAAGCAACAAAAACATATCATCAACATATTTTTTCAAGATCTTAATTCTCTTGGAGTGCTCTTCCATTATTGCTTGCATTTTGTCCAAAATATCATCCAATAATAACTCCACTAGAATCGGTGATATTGGAGCGCCCATTGGGGTGCCGTAGCCCTGTTTGTAGCACTGTCCGTTAAATGAAAAATAACTGTTTGAAGTACAAATCTTTATCATTTCAATAAATTCATTCATATCAAGATTGGTATGACATGCGATTTCGTCATATCGTTTTTCTAAGATATCGATGATTTTGTTGACTGGTGCATTTGTAAACAACGATACTACATCGAATGAAACCATCTCTTCACCATCTTCAAATTTCGTCTTATTAATGAACTCACAGAATTCGTAAGAATTTTTAATATGATAAGATGACTTCGTTAGTTTGTTAAGGATTCCTACAGCGTGCTCGGATAAACTTCTAGTTGGACCGTTCAAATCAGCTGAAATCGGACGAAGTGGCATATTTTGTTTGTGATGTTTTGGCAAAAAGTACATAAGTGGTGGTGTGGCGTGATGCGATGATAGTTTATATTTAGTACCAGTATCGATTTTGCCACCATCAAATAATTTCTTAACGAATGCATTGTTAACTTTTTTGATTCGGACCGTGGGGTCAGAAATTTTTTGATAGGTGGTGTTATCACTCAACATTTCTTCAGCCTTCGCTATGTATTCTGTTTTATGCATGAAGACAGTCTTCGCACCCTTATCCGAGCGAACGCAAAGAATGTCTTTATGTTCTTTAAAGAAATTCGCACAAGCTTTTCTTTTCTCCAGCAAGAAATTATCCAACGGCGAATGATGATTGCTTGTAATGGCTTTTCTCAGTAAATTAGTGGTGTTGTATCTTATATTATTACGTTCAGAAGCTTCAACACGATCAATTAAAATCTGTTCAACATCTGCGATAATGCTATGCACAGGAATTTCATCATTGTTCAATGGTAACCCAAATTTAGGTCCTAAGCCCATTAAAAGTTTGACATCATCCGGTATTTGTATATTTGTAGCGTTGTGAATGTAATTATCTGTGTTCGCTGTGATATGAACTAACCAGAAACGCAGCACAGACAGTAGCTGAAATTGACTCAACTTCAACTTAACGAACGTGCTGCGCTGTAAAACCAGAACCAGCAAAATGGCAGACATGATTTTTGTTTGAGTTCAGTTCAGTGAGCTACTTTTTATGACATTAACTTTGACAGTGCTATGTACTACTGCTGCAGCTACATCATTGTCCTTATGCAGTAATATAAAACAATTCTTTGAATGGAGTCAGGCATTAGATTTGTGAAAAGTAACGGTATATTTAAACCACATGAAATTAAAGTCAATGTTTGAAGTTCGACTGACCTTTGACAGGTCTAAAAAAAAACTCATTCATGTATATTTTTCGCTTTTCAATCTCTTTTGCCGTCTCTATTTGATCTGCTCCATAGAACCACCTATAGTTTGCTGCAAGTTGTGCTGCCAGCGCTACCACTTTACTTCAATTGAAGTAGATCTGCTTCTTTTTATCAAAAAAATTTAAAATCTACTCCCTACTTCGCACCATCACCAAAATACTGAAATCTGCTTCATTTTGAAAATATCTGTTTCAACCTACTTCAATTTTACAGAAAAAGATGAAATCTACTCCCTTTTTTTCCATTTCACTCTAATTTTCGTTTTACATACTACCATGTAGAAATGAAGATGAAAATAATTTTTTTTTGTTAAATTAAATTAAAAGGTGTTATGAAACAGTATACATAAGAAGTCGGAAAGCCTTTTAGTTTGGTTATCGTTTGATTGAATTAAGGCTATTTAAAAAAAAAATTAATAATTTGGAGGGTACCCAAACCCAAGTTTTTTTCCCGGCTGTAGCTCACGGATTTCTTGGGAAATATTGGCCTTAAGTGATATAATCACTTCTGGATTGTTGGCATAACGTCGGTCCTTCACGGTTTCCCACAAAAAAGTCCAAAGTAGTCAAATCGCAGCTCCGAGGCGGCCAGTCGATAACACGATTTGGAATTTATTGAGCAAAAGATCGATTGTAGAGTGGGCTGTGTTTCATAGCGCGTTAACCTGCATGAAGCAGAGGTCGTCCAAATCCATGTCTTCACATTGCTCTGTAACACCCACAGTTGACAGAAACGTTGTTCCCAGCCTCATTTTCGAAGAAAAATGGTCTAATGAACGATGAACGATGAACGACGAACACTTCACAATTCGCACCCAACTGTCACACCCTTTGTGGATGCATTGGCTTCTCGACAACAACTGGCGAGTTTGCCCGAGACATTTTGTTTGTTAGAAAAGTTGATCTTTCGCCGAAAATCGTTGTCCAATTCAAGCTGCTCTTAGCACCAACGAACTTGCACAGCATTCACTTTGGAAATAAGTTTTCAACATTTTCCAATGCTGTTCAAGCATAAAGCCACTCATTTCGTTCCGCGGAGGTATGACTACTGACTATCTTTCAAGATTTCGAGCGGGAAACAGCTGTCAATGTCAAAATAACCTACGATTTAAAAATAAACCACTAAATAGCCCACCCTAGATGTAGATTTTTATAAAAAAGGTTAATTTTGAAATCTACTTCGATTTTTTTCAATCTACTTCACTTTTTTCTTCAAATCTGCTTCGATTTTTTTTCCTGAAGTGGTAGCACTGGTGCTGACCCCTCCAGAATAACATTATTTTTGACTCATTTAGGTTCACAGTCAAGTTCCAATCAGAGCAGTATAGCATCGCAATTTGTTGACCATCAATTGGAGTGATTCAGGAGAATCTGTCAAGAGAACATAAGGGCCTTAATCGGAGTTGAACTAATGTAAGCCCACATGGCATGATTTTTAGACAGCTGGTTGGGTCAGGTTATATCCTTGTTTAAATACTACCATGGAAAGTACCCAGTCATATTGTAATAGCCGGGACACACTGCTGTTATCGATACCAGAGTAAAGAGATACCATGGTAATTGCAATACCATAGACGGTGACACATACCGTGTAGTATACGTTGACAGCACTGTTCTGGCACGGCCATTGCTTACAAACAAACCACAGAAAATAATTTCAGAGGCTCGCTTTCAAAGCAGGAAACTTTAGTTTTAAAAAAATCACTTAAGAAGAATGGCGCTGTTGTCGTTAAAAAGATTCATATACTACGATGAAACCCAAGTAACAATACCGTTCTAAATAAAACACACTTTGATTTATGTTCTTCGAGGTCCGAAATAAGACTGACTTTTTATTTAATAAAGATTCTTACATCTAGCTTTCAAAATTTAACATGATCGCTGGTCAAAGAACGCCGACGATCATTTCTTATCTTTTTATGATTCATGCACAAGATCCATAAGGGATTCTATGTGAAAAAAAAATTGCTCCAATTTGTACATTATGTACATGTATTTAAATAAGGTATATAAATTCTTTATATTTTTGTCCTTTGAATTGTTTTTTTTATATCCACATATACATATTTTGAATAAATATTTTCAGTTCCTTAATGAACCATTTTCAATTTAGAATTGTTCAAGTTCTTTTGAGGGGTAAGACAATGCGTTTGAAAGTGACATTAGGCCATAATGGCCATATGACACTTTGGCAAAGCGACGGATGGCCATATTTTGAAATATGGTTACATGACACATTTTGAAAGTGTCATATTCAAATATTTCAAAATATGGCCATATGACGCATGGCCAAATGTCACGGCACCCTTAACGTCATATCTTTATAGTTTGATGTAAATAATGGAAGCTCCAAAAAGGATGCTTCATTGTTTACGGATGAATGTGGGGGTTCTTCGTTTAGGTTAGACATAACTCGCGTGGTGTTACCATGGTTTTCGCTGACACATATGTGGTGTCATTGCATCTATACCTACCAGCAGTGTGTCACAGTCACAAGATGACATCTAAGGGTTTTCCAAAATATTTTAAGTGAATAGATGAGAAATGTTACGTATATGACTACGATTTGATGGATCCATTTTTTCTTTCTTTTGAATATCGGAAAAATAATGTATCATGTAAAATTAATTTTAAAACACGCAGAAAAAGGAAGAGAAGTGGTAAAAAACAAACGATTCTCAAAGTTCCTAGCATATTTGTCCGTTTTTGAGCAAAAGCTGTAATAGATAAATAGATGGCATCCTTCAAGTTCTTGGGCTAGATATTTGAGGATTTATTTAGATGAAAAACAGGAAATTGATTATAAACTAAAAACATGAACAATACACATTACAATTAAGGTCCTAGAAAAATATAACACAAATCCAAAAGTGCAAGCTCCAAGTATTTTTACTTGAATTAAATTAGTACATAATATAAAAAAAATTAGCTTATGTATCTCTTGTTTCTATTAAAGGTTTGCACATCTTGAAAGTGCTATAAAAGTACAATTCGAGACATCCGAGTACCTACATTTCAAAGAACCTCCTCCATTAGATACAACATTATGTACATAAAACAGAAAAGAGTTGTTATTTAGAAGATATCATTGCGAATTCAGAAGATAGACAAAACAGAGAAAAACACAGAATTATTATTATCTCTCTTGTGAACATTTCCATCCTTTTTATTGTGATGAATATTATATGAAAATAAGTCAAGTGAAAGATTGTTTTACAAATGCAATCCTTTTCCATTTAAATTTGTTGAACTCAGCTAGATGTAGTGCTTTATTTTAAGAGAACACAGATACATACATACATATTTAGGAATCATTGATTTTTTTTTTTTTTTGTTACATGAAGGTATTTTTTGCTTTCATCCTAGAAACGGGAGGAAATGAGGTTTTAGAAATATTAAATTTGTGAGAGAAACTCAAATATTATGTCAAGTTGAAAACATCCGGTTTCATGTTGGTTTGACTAAAAAAATGTGTACCTAACTGCAATTGTTTTTGAAAGCGGCTGAAGGAGTTCTGTATAGTATTACGAAATTTTTAAATGAACGAAATTCAAGTTGTTCTTCTATGTAAGACAAGTAATTTAACTTTTGGATGGCAGAAGGAAATGGAAAAACAGTTTGAAGATCGAATATCTACTGAAGTATTTTTAGGGGAGCAATATGAATACCTATACAAATATTGACTTTTCGGTAGTTATTTTCTATTTGTAACTATAAGAACGTCCGTAAATATTTGGAATATTTATTTTTTAGTTAGCGGTTTTGAAAACAACAAACCTCTTGTTTTATCAAACTGTATTTCAATGGTGTTAATTTTAGAAGTGAGGACAAATGATTAAGTTTTTAAAATTTTCTTGTGAAAATCAAATTTACATCAGCAATCTCGGTTCCATCCTATTTACCGAATGTATGCCGCGCCGCACGCTCCGTGGCCCTGGTCGTGTGGGTTCAATGTATGCACAAATTGGATTTTGCAAACTAGAAAACCACGATGGATGGAAGCAGAACTAATTGTTCTTCAAGATCGTGGATGGGCTTACCCTGGTCTCCCTCTATGCGGCGCTCTAAAGCAGCCATAGCTTCTACGTTACGCACTATGCGACCTCTCAGATGATGAATATTATCGAATGAATAACGATTGTGTCAATCATAAGATGGACGTAGTTTGCGATGCTTTTCAGCAGAACCATCATGTTTTTTTGAAAAAAATAAGCACAATTCGCAAGCGTTGTTTATGTGTCAATTGTGTTATGATGAAATGACAAACCAAACTTAAGATTAATCACAAGGTAGGTGACAAAATTGCTGGCCATGGAAACAGTTCTATATAAATAGTGCTTCAGCGAAATAGCCAGATGCATTCCTGCCCATAATACCCCGTAACCCGCACCGCTAGGACTTACCCACGAACCATAATTTTGGACGTAATGTTAAGTAGAGACTCTTTTTTTAGCCACACTATAAGAATGTGGACGCTTAACCCGGCTCGATTTTTCCCTCCCATTGTACCTTATTTACAGACATTCAAAACAAATGTGCATCGGTATCTCCTTTCATCCCCTACCCAACTTTCCTGAATGCTCGCACTGAGTTGATTTATGTTAAGGGTGTTACATAATAACCCCCTGAGTGCGCGTAAGTAAGGTAGTTATTATAATTTATAATGAAACTACCTAACTTAATTTATTTTTCTGTTTTGAATTTCAATTAAAACAATTTTCAAAATCGTTCGACCAGTTTTTTTTTTTGCTTCAAAAAAAGGTTTTTTTTAAACTTTTCGAAAACATATTCCAAATTTTTTTTGAGTATTCCAACATCTAGCAGTTTATAGTTCTTATTAGAAAAAAAAATTAAAAAAATTGAACAACCCGAATCACATACAAAAATGCATCGAAATCCGTCAAGTGCCAACCTGATATGAACAAAACGGTCCTATGGGAGGTACCCTTATAAGACTTTTCGTACAAAAAATATTCCAGTCAAAACATAAATTTTACACAAAAAACGCAATTCAGAAAGTTATATCAAAATCATAGGTGCCGTTTTCAAGATAAATGAGTTTTTCTTTAAAAATCATATGACAAGTACCGTTAGTTTTGGAACTAGAATGCTAATTCCAAAAATCTGTTCGTAAGACGTAATAATAGTACTATGTACCAAGTTTGAAGAAAATCGGTAAAGTCGTTTAGGCTGTAGGTACCGATACACCGCTGCCACTTTTTTCGGCTCCTCTATCATCGTTATGTTGTGTTTGATTGTCAAAGAAAAAATTTTTTACGAATACATAACTTTCCTTAAAGTACATACATAATGGTACTTGCCATACAATCTTAAAGAAAAAAATTGATTTTCTCAAAAATGGTTTTAACGATTTTGATAAAACTTTCAGAATGCTATTTTAAGACAGTCTGCCTTTTGGTTAGAAAAGATTTTTTCAAAATTCGTTTTATAACCGTACTTCTCATAGAACCAGTATTTTCAAATTAAATTTTCTCATAAACTATAGGTACATCCGATTTTAATAAAATTTTGAACTCAGGAATTAATTCATAAATAAATAAATATGGCATTTAAAAATTCTCAAAAACTTTTTTTTGAATTTTAGTAGTTTTTTCAAAAAAAAAAATTGGTTTTCGAAATATGTTGGAAACGGGTATATTGATTTTTTGAGCATTATTTTTTTCAGATGTTAACTACAGATTGCCATATATTTGCATATATTCAAAAAAATTTCGAAATATTTTTTAGGAAAGTTTTTTTCAAAAATAACCTTTTAAAAAAAACTGATCGAACGATTTTCAATATTTTTTTTCCTAGATAGACTCTTAGTTTCGAAATTTTATTGCATACTTAGTTTTTTTCGTGAAATTTCTTCAACTAATTAAAAAAATAAAAGAATTTTCGAATTTTTTTTTTAAATTTTTTTTTGTATACAGCCGCTAAGCAATAGCTTGGCATAAGAGCAAGTTCGTGCGAACCAGTCGTGAATTTTGTTTTAAATCTGTTTCTTCTTAAAAATACAAAACGAAGTTTCTTAAGAAACGTGTGTAATAGGTTATTAAAATATTTTCATCGAAATTGTTGCAGCGAACTTCGTAAAAACTTACAAAAACTAAACCCATTTTATTGGTGGCACCTCTTGAAGCCGTGCTAAAACATGAATTTTTAACTAAAATCAAGGAAATCATCAAAGTTTTAAAGAAAGCATAAAAAGAACTTCTATGAGTGTAAATTTAAAAGTTCATGATGTTGATGTACCTACACTTTGGCCACTATGGTGAGTTAAAAATTATATTTTACTAAAGACATTCAATGGCTGGGTGCTGTATGAATAGGGTAGGCCCTGATTGGTATCAACATGGCGATGCCCAGCGTTGCAACTGTTTCATACGCATCAATTGTGCTTATTTTACCTCCAAGTGGGCTACCACATCGGGTACTGGTCTTGTCCACCCGGACTTGACTTGCTGAACTTATAAGCGCGAGTGTTGATCACAGAAAAATAGCAACACTATAATTGCCCTGCCATAAAACTCCTCTGTTTCTCTTGTTGGGTAGCAGTTTATTCTGTACGAACCCCTCAGAAAGCAAGCGAGCGGCGGATGAGCTTCCAATTAAGTGAACCAACGGCGACGCTAACAGACAATATGGTAGGCACCCCATTGAGCTACTTCGACATATTCGGAGCTCAGGTCTTTGGGTCCTTTCACTACTATTAGTCAGGGTAGTGAAATAGAGAAGGTGGCGGATGAGCCCATATAGGACCAACGGTAGCTCTCACATCCCCGTAGTGGGTTACTGACTCTGGATTTCTCCAGCTCCTTTTGTCCAAGGAGAGCAGCATAGGGCCTGGTCCCCCAGGTTGGGGGTTGTGCGTCGGGGTAACTTCCCTACCACGTAAAAAAACCAATAGTTCCGAAACAACCAATTGCCTCGGATATGGATGACCTTACTGATGACGACCCTAGCAAACGAAACAAGGACAACGAATTTCGGTTCTGCACGTGGAATGTCCGGACCCTTAACAGACCACGTGCAGCCGAACAATTAGTGGAAGCCCTAGATGGTGTCAAAGCCGACATTACAGCCATCCAAGAAGTGCGATGGGATGGTGAAGGCACAAGGAGGATGAAAAACTGTGACATCTACTACGGCAAGTGCTACAGGACAAGGAAACAGCGGCTATTTGGATGCGGATTTGTGATAAGAGGAAGGCTTAGGCAAGAAGTTTTGGGGTTTCGTGGCATAAGCGAACGCATTGTCACAATCCGCATTAAATCCAAATTCAGCAACATCTCGCTGATCTGCGTCCACGCCCCCACGGAGGAAAAAGATGACACGACCAAAGAAGAATTCTACGATCTTCTCGAGAAGACGTATGATGAATGCCCGAAGTACGACACTAAGTTTATTCTTGGTGACTTCAACGCCAAAATCGGAAAGGAGGGTAACTTTGGCTCGACAGTCGGAAAGCATAGCCTGCACGACAACACTTCCGGTAACGGACACAGGCTAATCGACTTTGCTGCGGGGCGAAGTGTCATCTTAGCTAGCACATACTTCCCACACCTCAATATTCACAAGGGGACCTGGCGGTCTCCTGATCAAAATACCGTCAACCAAATTGATCACATTGCGATTGATAGCAGACATGCGTCCAGTGTCATGGATGTCCGCACTTTCCGAGGGGCCAACATAGATTCGGACCACTACCTTGTTGTAGCTAAAGTGCGAATGCGGATCTCCACCAGACCGCAGAACCGAACATCCACTGTGAGAAAGTTTGATGTTGCTAAGTTACAATCGCAAGAGACCGCCACAACCTTTGCCAATCATGTCTCCTCTTATCTCTTGACAAGCCCGGCGCCTGCACCAAACCCAGAGGCCCAGTGGCAACATTGCAAAATGGCCATCAAAACCGCTGCCACGGATGTTCTGGGTTTCATTAGGCGACCACAACGAAACACCTGGTTCGATGATGAGTGCAGGCTCGCACACTTGGCCAAAGACGAAGCCTATCATGCAGTTCTGAATGCCAAAACTAGAGCTGCCAAGAGCGCTTTCCGTGCGGTATACCAGCAAAAGAGGAAAGAGGAACATCGGCTTTTCAGAAGAAAAAAAAGAGAACTGGAAAAACGAATGGTTGAATCTATTGAGGGGTGCTACGGCAGAAGCAATGTTCGAAAGTTCTACCAAAGGGTAAAGCATTCGTCCAAGGGTTACAAAGCCCGAGCGGAAGCATGTAGAGACGAGGGTGGGAATGTCGTTGTAGATACACAGTCGGTGCTGAGAATTTGGAAAGAACACTTCTGCAGACTGTTAAACGGCGAAGACAACCAACTAATCGCTGTCAGGCAGAATGATCCATTCGATTTGGATGATGATGAACAAAATTTCCGTCCTCCCGACCAAGAAGAAGTTCGGATAGCAATATCTAAACTAAAGTCCAACAAGGCTGCTGGAGCTGATGGCCTTACGGCTGAACTCTTCAAAGCAGCGGGAGATGACTTGGTGAGGAGCATACACCAACTCATCTGTACAATCTGGTCGGATGAAAGTATGCCTGACGAATGGAACCTCAGCATTGTGTGCCCTATCCACAAGAAAGGAGATACTCTAAGCTGCGCCAACTACAGAGGTATAAGTCTCCTAAATGTCGCCTATAAAATCTTGTCGGCCATTCTGTGTGAACGTCTGAACCCTTTCGCACGTGAACTGATTGGCCCCTATCAGTGTGGTTTCAGACCCGGTAAGTCAACCGTCGACCAAATTTTCACACAGATTTTGGAAAAGACCCAAGAATTCCAGATCGATACTCACCACCTCTTTATCGATTTTAAAGTCGCCTATGACAGCGTAAACAGGAACGAGCTATACAGAGCCATGTCGCTTCTTGGCATCCCTGCAAAACTCGTTCGATTGTGCAGGATGACTATGGAGAACTCGCGCTGCTCCGTCAAGGTTGGTAAGAACACCACCGACTCATTTAATGTCGAGAAAGGCTTACGACAGGGTGACGCGCTGTCATGTAACCTCTTCAACATCATTCTTGAGGCAATCGTACGCAACTCGCATGTCAACACCAGCGGTACGATTTTTTTTAGATCCGTTCAATTACTTGGCTATGCTGATGATATTGACATTATTGGAAGAACGAAGCGCGCTGTCAGTGGAGCATTCGCAAGTATTGAAGTGGAAGCGGCTCGAATGGGTCTGGCTGTAAATGAAGATAAAACAAAGTATATGCTGTCCTCGGGTGAAGTAGATCATCACCGTAGGCTCGGACAAAACGTCACAATGGACAGATATAACTTTGAGGTTGTCAAGGACTTTGTCTATTTGGGTTCCACTATAACCTCTCAGAACAACATCAGTGAAGAGATCAGTCGAAGAATCACTCTTGCCAATCGCTGTTTCTTCGGGCTAAGAAGGCATCTTAGTAGTAAAGCCCTCTCTCAAAGGACCAAGGAGACACTATACAAGACCCTTATCATCCCAGTCCTGCTGTATGGGGCAGAAGCGTGGACACTGACACAATCGGATGAATACAGGCTGGGGTGCTTTGAGAGAAAGATTCTTCGGGTGATATTCGGGCCTGTATGTATCAATGGAGTATGGAGGGGAAGATTCAATGACGAACTGTACGGGCTATACAGCGACATTGACTTGGTTAAGAAGCTGAAAATTCAGCGGCTTAGATGGCTGGGTCATGTGGAGCGTATTAACGAAAACGCTCCTGCCCGACGAGTCTTCAATTCCAACCCGGAGGGCCGACGCAGTTCTGGAAGACCCCATCTAAGGTGGCGCGATCAAGTGGTAAACGACCTCAACCAACTTGGTGTGCGCAACTGGAGGCCACTGGCTAGGGACCGGCCTAGCTGGCGAGGAATGTTGGTTGAGGCCGTGGTCCACAATGGACTGTCTGCGCCACCTTAAGTAAGTAAGTAAGTAAAGACATTCAAATGCCATAGATTAAATATTTAGCAAAAACTTCTGAAGAACTAAGAATGCTCGAAATGGAATGCACCATTAAGGAAATGTTTTGAGGACGGAAAAAAAACTAAAACTACTCGCCGTAACAGTTACCTACACTGCGTGGCATCCTCATTAAAGGCGCTCCAAAAACATTGAAAGGCATTTTGATAGACAATTTCGAGAAATCGAACACGCAAAAAAAAATCACAAAAATTAATATTCAGATAAAAGATACAAAATAGGACACACAGTTTGCCTATGCCTTTTGTGGATTGGTGCCAAACAAAAATTGTTCCTGCAATTCACCATAATAAACGATATAACTGTCATAATGCAAATTGTGTAGAAAGACACAAACACAACGGAAAGAAGCAGCAACAAATAACGAATTTTCCAAACGATATTATCCGCCATCACCGCACTTGTATTATAGAGCCGTAGCAGAAAAACAGGGAAGAGCTGGATGGAAATGGAAGGAATACATAAACATAATATCCAATGCCAACAGATTCACGTTGAGCAAAAAAAAAAAAAAAAAAATATCCTTAAAAAAAAAAGAACTGATATGCAAATTTTTGTTGGCAATGCGAACTGTTGAGGATGCAAAATAAATAAAAAATGCTCTAAAATTACGGCGCTAAGGTGTACTTATACCTCCTAAAAAATGTAGTAAAAAAAATGTGGTGGTCCTGGAGTCGGAATTATAGCTAAGAGTGAAGATTATGAGTTTTTATCTTGCACACGACAAATCCAGAGTATAATATTATTTTAAGGGTCTTATTATGTTGAAATCTGGGGAGTTGTTAAATACAGTTTACTCTTTTAATAAAAAGTCCAGATGACTGCATTAGACATTTAAAAACTAACTTTCCATAAACACCTTTATTTCAAATATGTATATGAAATTCTAGACTGGGTCTCACGGTCTTGATTTATTGGATTACCTTGATAACACATTTAAAAAAAAACTACCCTTCCGAGGTTAGAAGATTATATAAAAGCTCATTTAATTTAAGAATTTGGGCCAATTTTAAAGGTTTTGAGCTAGAGAATTTAAATAATTTTTCGTGTGTCCCTCATTTTGAACTAGTTGTCATTGTTATAAGACCCGTTACCGTTTTTTCCGTTATTTTGCCAAACGAAGTACCATTATACTACGTTTTCATTATGGCCGAAATAAGCCCTTTTCGAAATAAGGAGAAATAGAGTTTTCATTTCAGTTTGATAATTTCGTTTGACACTAGGCTATCTTCCATCATTTTCTCTTTTCTTCCTTTTCATTCTTTACTCTTGTTAAAGTAAAGCCTTTGCCTTTTTCCCATCGCCTCAAATTTGTTCGTTCATTTGTCGCATGTCGCTGATCGTGTAGCATTTAATGCTCACTCAATCGTGCACGTGTTCCGCGGTATGTAAGTGTTTTTATCAAGGTATTTGTAAATGTGGTTGTTCACTTAATTGTGATGGACACCGATACAGCTATAGTGAGTCAAATAAACCGGTAAACAAGGGAAAAGGCTAGAATAATTCAAAATACCAATGATCCGAAAAAAAGTTTCACTTGCATCGTGGTTTCATAAAACCGCAAATAAATAAGTAACTTTTGCCGTTGCCATGAATTTTGTTTCAAAATTGACATTTTATAAAATATCTGTTCAATTGTGTCCAAAATAGGTGCGTTCGATTTGTTTTCACATAATTTGCAACATAATTTCGTCCAAATGAGAGATAATTTATAAATGAGAAATTGTATGGGAATTGAGATAATTTTGAATCTAATTTCGAAATTTGCTACGAAATAAACTGATTTGCCGTAATGAAAACTTAGTATTAGGTCGGCATCAACTGTTATGGTTGATTATGTGAGAAAAATCAGAAAACCTGGAATTTTACTGGACGGCTTGTTTTTTTGGATTTCTGTTAAATAAAATCCACGACTGGGTCCCACAAACTCGCTCTTATGATGGTTAATTACTTGGGGGTTAGGTATTTTGAAGGAAAACATAAGCGAGAGCTACAGTACGTTTTTGCAATGAACTGTTGGATACCCTATTCCCCATATTTTTGTATGTGTATGCGTCTGCCTCCCGCAGCCAACCGATGTTTCAGTTTCAGAAACAAAATTCTTCTTTAGCAGACAGAAAAAAATTCAATAACATTAATTTTGTGTGGTGTGATGTTCAATTAGTGCTGGCACAATAAAAAAAGGCGTGTGCCACGCCCAAAGTTAAAACTTTTCATTGCCAAGGCAATTGGTATGAGCTCAGTGACATTCAATTTTATTCTTGCAGATCGATTTGAACAAATCAAGACAAAACTTAAATTTTTTTACAATTAGATTTTGAATAGAAATAGCGATTATGTGTGTTTTTAACAATTCTTGGACCACACTCTGCTACTTAACCAAGGAATATAAATCTAAGTGTTCATCTTTTTACTTCAAAACTGCGACCGATAGTTGAAAAACGTTAAAAAAATAATGCATTATTCGACTTTTAACGGAAACGCCCCTTAACAGTGGGCGTGTCTTAAAAATTTGAAGCACTAACTGAGCTTTGATCAGTATTTAGGCATATGTGTAAAACTACAGCTGATTCGAGTAGTTTTTAAACATTCTTACCTGAACAAAGGTATTTTATCAAAACCACGCCTTTAAAAGTGGGCCTATTGAAAAAATTTACACAAAAAAATGTAGAGAAATATTTCTCAAATAACGAACGTAAGGAAAAAGGTTTAAATAGAATATTAGAAGTACCTTAAATTTTTAAGACTACGTTTTTTGTTCTTTCATGAA
Organism: Platycheirus albimanus; assembly: GCA_916050605.2. Classification (NCBI taxonomy): domain Eukaryota; kingdom Metazoa; phylum Arthropoda; class Insecta; order Diptera; family Syrphidae; genus Platycheirus; species Platycheirus albimanus. The sequence goes on from OU696696.1 coordinate 73,280,896, forward strand.
AAGTGAGCGAAAGCCACACCCAAAATTCATAAACTTCTTTTCATACACAAACTTTTTAGTTTCTATTAAGACACGCAAAATTTTGGTTTGCGGATTCATTATAAATACCGTTTATATACAAAAACAATTTTTTTATAGTTTCTAGTGAAAAGTGGGCGTCAGCCACGCCCAAAATCAAATTTTTTGATTTCATATACAAGATGTTTATGTGCAAGTAATATCCACAAAATTTAATGTTTTTCGCATTAATATAACAATTGTTATTTTATAAAAACAATATTGATGGTTTTGTATGAGAAATGGGCGTCAGCCACGCCCATACTGAATTTTTTTTATTTAATTGGAAGAAGATTTACCTGAAGCTTGCGCGTGCAAAATTTTAGCGTTATGCTTTTATCGTAACTGTACAAAAAACCTAATTTAATTTTACCAAATTGAGGTTGTTCAACAAAAATGGCGATTGTGGGTGTGTTTGTGGGCGGATTTCACCGGTTCAAAAACTTAGCCTTACTCTTGAACCATAGATAATATATACCAAATTTCAGCTTTCTAGCTCAAAAATTGCGACCTCTAGAGAGTATACATACGGACGGACGGACGGACGGACGGACAGACGGACATGGCTAAAGCGACTAGGCTTTTGATTCTGAGTCAGAATATTTATATACTTTTCTATACCTAACGGTATTATTTCTCTATGTTACAAACACCACACCAAATACAATATACCCATTCTATGGAATAGGGTATACAAATAACAAATTTATTTAGAAACATCTTTTGTTTGATCTTATATCGTCTTAGAGTTTGATTGGACAAAAAAAAACGGTATGTAAAGTCGGTTTACGGACGATAACTATGCGTGACAACATTTCTACGGAACGTGACAACTACAGCACGTGACACATTTTTGAGCTTGTAGCCGGTGCTCATCGATTTATAAGACGCTATCACGTCAAACATATTTTGGAATTTGTTTGAGCATGTGAAAACAGCGAAATCTTAAGAGTTACTATCTGGGAAAATAATTAAAAAACAAATTTCACCCTTACCTACATAAGGTGGTGCACAGACAGTTCATTGTGGACAACGGCCTCTAGAAACACACCCTGACAGCCAGTCTGGTCACTAGCTAGTTGCTTCTAGCTACGCACACCAAGTTGGTCGCCATGTGCATGCACTTGATCGTGACTTTTTAGATGAAGTCTTCTAGTACTGCGTTTGTCCTCAGGGTTGGAGGGTTTCGCGGCGGGCGACCGTAGAGTCGATCACTTCAACACCTTTGGAATAATACTTAAACAATCGTCTCAAAGTCAAACGCCACTCTGCCTCATGTTCGTAGATTTCAAAAAGGCTATTGATCGCTCGAGATCTCTTGATTCTAGAGGTATCCCTATAGTGGAGAGCTTTCAGGATGCATTTGAAGTGCGGGAAAGAGACTTGGTATCTAAGGAGAACTACTTTACAAGTGGTGAGCTGTTTTGAAGACATCTAAGCTTAAGTTTCTGGGAAGTTGTTGGTCATTCCAAGGTGCAACAGAGAATAAAAAAAAGTGTAGGGCAATGAAGAGCAAAATAACAAAACAAAAAATTGCCGCCACAGGACGCCCGGCAGATGTGAAACATTCAAGTTTATATTAATTCATAATTTTTAAAAACTATCAAGGAAAATATGGAGTGAAATAATTTTTAATAATTTAGTGTTTCGATAGTAAAATCAAAAAATTTGTCTTATTATTTTATTATAATAACAATTATTACAGATTTTATTTATTTGTAAATAGAAAACAAAATTTACTCAACCTACACATCAAATCCCTCAGCCCTCACCACCACCATACACCCAGCCAACCTACAACTACCAACCAACCATCTACCATTTTTGAAAAAAAAACCTTACCCCCCCCCCCACACACACCAAAACGCCGCAAGCAACATCCACCCACCCCAACTACAACCAACCCACCATTTCTGTCGATATTTCCCTCCCTACCAAACCTCAACCCCAACCGCCAGCTCCCAACCAACTATCCACCATGTTTGTAAATTTTGTCTCACCCACCCCCAACACCCTCTTCAAAAACCACCCCACCCCCACCAACAAAACCTTCAACCACCCGCTATTTTTGACAATTGTGTCTGATTGGTGAAAAGAATGGAAAATGTAATTCCACCAAACCCCCTCCCCAACAACCCTCAATTCCCACCCACCTCACCTAGAACCACCAGCCCACCGTCCACCATTTTTGTCAATTCCCCCCACACCAACCACAATACCCACGCCTCCCCGCATAACCCCTCCTCCACTGCCACCCCACCACCACCAACACGAACCAGCCTAAACCAAAAACCACCCAACAAGCTGCAGTCACACTTTGAAATTTTTATCGAGCGTCATGCCATTTTTCGTGACGATTACGATCGATTTTACTGCCTAGGTGCGCCAATAGATGTTTCAGATCAAAAAAGAAAAACAGTCTTCAAAACTGCTATTGTAATAAAAATGAAATGAAAAGAAATGGTGGTAGGCGCCAAACTTTTGACTCCCATTGCACAAATCCTAGATCCGCGATCCGCCGCTGATCCAATGTCTGGTTGTAGTTGGGATTGCGTTTTGATTTTAAAACTAGCATCGTATTGCAACTCCAAAATCTGAGTCATTCATTTAGTGGTTTCAAGTTGGTAGCGCTGGCATTTGACACCTGTCAAACTGAACTGTCATCTAAAGTTACATAACATTAGTTGAATATTTGCCATTTCCGAAAATAGATCTTGGAGGGTATGTAAAGGGAAACGAACAAAATTGAAACATATGGGGCTCAAAACACCCACAAGTGATGGAAGAGGTGCCCTCGCATTCAGACAAAGAAACTGTTTGGTCTGCTCAATAGTGGAAAGGTGTCATTGGTCCGTGTTTCTTCGAAAATGCCTAAGGGCAGACGGTTACAGTCAATTTAGAGCGATATGGTCGAATGATATCCCATTTTTGTCGATTAGAGACCATGTTTTGGACGATTTGTGATTCCAACATAACTGGGCAACAAGCCACACAACACGATTAGGTAATTATGGCTTTATTGCGTAAGAAGTTTCATGGTCCCGTAATTAAAAGTTTTGGCGACGTCAATTTGCCACCAAGACCATGTGATTAGATTTTTTTCTGTGTTGCTACGCGAAAGACCGCCTTCACGCAAACAACCCTCAGATTCTAGACGCAATAAAAGCCAACATTACTTAAGTTATGGCCGAGATACCGCCTGAAATGTGCGAACAAGTGGTTGAAAATATTTTTCAACTTCAGTATAATCCATTTGCCTAACTGCAACCAATTCCTGTCCCAGTTCCTGAAATAATTTCAACCTTGCGGATGACATTTGGCACTTAATAATCAATCCAATAGCTCTGCAGTTGAAGTATTTTGTTTTCAAAGCAAATTATTAGAAGACAGCTCTAGAGATTTTGGTGAACTTTTCTGCAAATGGCGTCTTAAGTTTTCGGAACAAATTCTCAAAACAGAATAACCTGCTTTAATCAACTTTGCGTTCACTTCAAAAAGACAACGACAGTTGCCTCATTTTGTATCTCAAAAATTTTATAACATACCTTATGCATAAAGGTAAAAAAAAATAAGAGTAGGTACTCACTCACAGCTTGTTTGTCCTGTGAAGAGCGTTAAGAGTTATTGCGGAAACACCTTCTTAATCGTATAATATTTATTATTGTTGTCCTTCGCAATACAATTTCTTGGAGGTGATTTATGGAAAATATAATAATTAAGGAAAGTGGGAATGTCTTTTGTCAATACATCCTTGAGACCAAAATAATAATAATGTCTTCGGTGGGTGTGTGCGGTGTTACATCAAAAGAATAAATCATTAATCCAAATGGGACATAAGGTAATAAAAAAAAAATTACCATATTCCATTGTTTCCAAAAATAAATTTACATAAAAAACGCATATAAAGCTTATGGGCAACTTGCGAGTATATAAGTATAAAGAGGAAGCAACTCATGAAGGTATGAAATGGAATCCCAGGGGCCAAATTAGCAAAAATAATTTATTTTGATTGATGCCGGATCTGAAATGGCGATGGCGGTTTGGTTTTTCTTTTTTTTTTGCTTTCAAATTATAATAAAAATAAACAAAAAACAAATTTAACCTCAATAACTCAAATATCTCATAACAATAACGGTTTTATTGTTTCCGCCTCCTTTTGAAGTCATCAAATGGGCATTCTTCCATCGTTGTTATACGTTTTTATTGATTTGTTCTTTAACATTGTATACTTTATTTTTAAAGGTCTTACAGTGTCTGGAGGGTATTTTTAAGGATTTGAGTACCTCGTGACCTACATTTTGTTGGTTTATAAGGAATTTAAGCTTTATGCAAGTTAAAAAATGCTGAAATAAGGCCGAAAATGCTTATAGCGCTGACATTTGAAAATACAACAGAGGATTCAAAGAGCATTTAAAGACTTTAAAGTCATAATAGGTGTCTGCAGAGATACATTTTGAATTGGCGATTAAAACCGAAAAATCACGATTGGTCTATTTTAAGTGTTAAAAATGGACGATTGCAGATGTCAGTCAGTCAGAGAACCAAAAATCTTGGTTCCTGTTTCCCAACTAACTTATCTTCTTTTTCTCCTTTAGAGCGTGATGCTCCTAGGCCTTGCTTAGTATGCCCCTCCAGCCGGCTCGATCTCTAGCCTGCCATCTCCAATTTCGCACTCCAAGAAGTAGAATGTCTCCCTGTACCTGGTCGCTCCATCGAAGATGGCTTGTGGCTCCCTCTGGTTTGGCGTTGAAGACTTTACGAGCTGGAGTGTTGATGTCCATTCGCTTTATATGGCCCAGCCATCTTAGTCGTTGGACTCGAATTTTTCGGGCTAGGCTTATGTCGCTGTACAGTTCTTTGTAGTATCTTCTTCGCCAAATGTTTTCTTCTCGGTTTACGCAGACAGGACCATAAATCGTTCGTAGCACTTTTCTCTCAAAGACTCCAAGTGACTTTTCATCCGATTGGGAGAGGGTCCATGCTTCTGCACAATACAGCAGGACTATAGAATGATGAGTGTTCTGTAGTGTCTCCTTGGTTCTTCTCGATAGGGCTTTATTCCTCAATTGCTTGTTCAGTCCAAAGAAACAGCGATTAGCAAGAGTAAGTCTGCGTTTGCTTTCAGCGCTGATGTTGTGTGTTTACAGCAGTACCCAGGTAGACAAGTTCACTAACTATCTTGAAGTTATACCTATCAATGGTCACGTTCTGACCAAGGCGGTGGTGGTATTGGACTTATGTTAATGAAAACATATACTTCGTCTTGTCTTCGTTTATTTTCAGTCCATTCTGCTTGCTGCAAACTCCAAAGTAGTGAAGGTAACGGTTACTGCTCACTTTGTTCTTCCTATTACGTCAATGTCGTCCGCAAACAAGTTATTGTGTCGATTTATTAAAGATGGTGCCCGATGTACTGGCATGGGTCATCTGTATGACATTTTCAAGCACAGCTGCATTACAGCGCGTCACCTTGTCTAAACCCTCTGGTGGTTTCGAAAGTTTCAGTAGAGCCCATATCAACTTGGACAGTTTCCAACGTCATCCTGAAAAGAAGTATCTGGCGTGATGTGAATACTTGGTCGCTCGGTGATATTCCAAGTCTGAAGCCGCATTGGTAAGGACCTATTAGATCATCAGCGAATGGCTTGAGAAGTTCACATAAAACGCTGGCATCGGGCATACTTTCGTCCGACCACATTTCGCAGATGAGTTGGTGTATGCTCCTTACCAGGTCATCTCCAAAGTGTGTTAAGGTTTATTTTTAAACTGTTTATTTCATTAACCGAACCGAATTAATTAAAACAACCGTCCGCTTTGCTTTTAGACTCATTTCTTTATTCAATATTTTTAAAGCAAGCCAAACCGATGCACTCTGTGCAATTCAGCTTAGTAAACCTGGCGCGTGTGGAGTTCATAGCTACCATGTTAATATTGCCGAACAGCACAAACTACATTCGTTTGACCTGATTAACATTATTTTAAGACTTGAGGCCCCGACCCATAGAATCCGTTGGTCCGTTGCGGCAACGTATCCGTTGACGTTTGCCAGATCGCCTGATTGGGGGTGACCCAATGAATGCGTTGACGTTCCATTTTTGCCTCTATTTTTCTTTGAACATGCTGCAAAAAATTATGCTTTACATAATAATTACAACTGTAACCAAAACCCTTAGAAGAAGAAATATATTTATCTTCTTCAATGCCAAAACGAAACCACTTCAAATCGAAAAAAATTGCTGTCAACCAGCTGTGAACGGAATGCCGGAGAAAAAAAAGTTAAAAATTTAGCTACTTCTGTCCGTTGCGTTGCCGCATGCGTTTTCTATCCTATGGACCACTTCTCGTAAGAACACGTGTATTTAATCGAGCTGTCAGTTGATTTGCCGGACGCACGTACGCAACGGATTCTATGGGTCGGGGCCTTTAGCATTTTGCGACTTAACAAGTGTTTAAAAAGCTCCGCTTATAGCCCATCGCATCCAGCTACTTTGTTCATTTTTAGTAGGGTTATGGCCACTTTGATTTTGGTCACCTGCGTTTCTATTATGATGTTCCATCCCGATATTTGCAGTGCCCAGGGCAGCTTGTGAAACTTGATGTAGGGGTTTCTGGGGGGAAGATGTGAGAATCATAATACCTTTGACGCAGCACTTCTTATGGCTTGTTGACATAGCTGCCATTGGTCTTCCGGGTTCATGTCATGAGTCGAAGGGTTTTTGGCCAGCTCAAGAAATATAAGGTCGGCATAGGCAGTGACGGTCGCATTCGATTGAAGTCTTCCAACATTGAATTTCATCCTAACTCTGTAACTCTGAATGCACATCATTTTATTGGGAGTCGAAGAGTAGCTACAGCAGCCACAGGTCACAGCCAATCAGTGCGCACATGCACTTTCAGATGTGATATGAATAAGGCGTATTGGATCCACGTAAGGTGCGTACAATTGGAAATTCACTTGACGGGTAAACATACTCGTATTTATGTGGGCTTTTGTTCTTCTAAGTATATTTCAAGAATATATCACACTACTGATTTAAAAAAAAAACTTTCTTAAGGCGTGTACTGCATATTTATGTTGGACAGAGTAAAGCTTTTGAAGTCTGTAAGACAGGTACGTGGTAAAAGCGGTTCGAAAATATAATTTTCCAGCTTGAAGCTAAATATGATTGATTACCCAGCCAGCAGGTACAGATACAATTTTCATGTATCATTATAATGTGTTAAATGCGTGTCGCATGTATGGCAACATTTTGTTTTGACAAGGACTCAAACTAAAAGCTACATTAAAAAGAAAAATAATTATAAAAACTGACACACTTTTTTAAAATGTTTTTTTTTTTTAATCGAATTATGTGCCAAAAATTAAAATATTTTTTTATAATTCTCATTGTCACAAAAAAATTATTTCAAAATATTTTCAAACACAACACTCTAACCTATTCCAATATTTTTTGTATGTTTTAAACAACCCCCAAGATAATTAAATTTGATGAAAATCAAACATTCCCAACTCATGCCAATATGGTGACTATTGCCCTTTGCCCAACGCCCACCCACTTTTTTTTGTGTTGTGTAATTCGCGTATCTTATAGATACACCGAGTGGACTAATTTATTCGTTTGTTTGTTTTCATTATTTCAGACAACAACTAAAACGCCTTGATCGAGGGAGCAAGATAAAACACCGTTTACAAAACAGATGTAAGTAACCAGAATTAACGAATATTTATCAAAGCACAACAACAACAAAAACAAAAAAGATACTTCGACATTTTGTAGGTAAATACAGCATAAATATTGTTAAGAAATTTTCAGCGAGACATTCCGGAAGTTGTTCGATACGCAATTTGTCTGTCGACTCCGGCTCCGACGACACCGGCACCAGCACCGGCTCAAAATCTTTTCCCCCAAAAACTCACGATTCGATTATAATTTATTATGTCACGGTGTGCGAGTGCGAGTATACTGCGGCACTTTGATGGTGATGGTGACTGAAATGTTTGAAATCCTCTTTGATGGAGGAAGTTTTATGTATAGGCGGAAGTACTGACAAAAATCAAATCAAATATTTTTGCTGTAAGTGCCTTTTACAAACAAAAATTATTAAGGACAACATAGTTACGATGGTGTTTGCTTTGACAAGAGTTTTTTTTTTTAAATAATCTTCAATTCCAAGGAAGTTATTTAATGTTTTTATTTAATGAGCCATTAAGCCCTAAGAACAAAAATTTTTTTAATACTTTAAGCACTAAGAGCTAATTTAAGAGAAAAAAGCAATTATAATTCTTTAATCACGGAAGAATAAAGAATAACAAAGGAGAACATGAAAGACATTAAAAATGGCCACGAGGAAAAAGCAGCACTTCATAATGTGTGTAAGTAAAGGAAAGACACGTGGAACCGTATTTTGGCAATATCCACCTTATGTTGCTTGAATAAAGGGCCATGTTGTTCTAGGACTCGTTTCAATATAAATTGTCTGAGAGAAAATATGGATCGCTAGTTGGTTGCCTGCAATCCTTGATTGAAAAATGTTAAAAATTATATAATGCTTCTGTAAGCCACAGACATACAGATACAGACCGCCAACTCTTTATATTTTGGCTTTTTGTTTATAAGCTTGGTGTGCATTTTATTTTGAGTATGTCAAAGCTCTCTCTTAAGCTCTCCCGTGCATTTTTAATGGGAAAACTGTACAGAAAAAAATAAAATGCACAGCAGAGATATACATATAGGCACAGTGGTGAATAAAATATTTTGAGGGTGTATAAGGCAAGAGGAGTACGAGTTGGTGATCTGTATCTGTATGTCTGTGAAAATGACGGCATCACAAGGCTCCGTTCTGTCTACGACACTTTCTCAAATTTTGTTCAATGATCTCTTGCCCAATATTTCTTATTTTTTGTTTCTCGAGATGGCACGTAATCTTGGAGTTGCGTATACCTTTAACAATATTCGGGGGCTTGAAAAGAATTTCTTTGGCGCATATGTTCACATACTGCTTGTTGTTTTGGCACTGAGTGGAACTCAAATAATTGTAAATTCTGATCATTTGCAATTCAGTCCACAATTCACATGGGTAAAATTAAGTGCCATTATTCTTTACCCACCAAGGTCTAGTAATATATCTACGTTAGAAATAATGTTGCTCACCAACTTCTTCAACAATATATAATCAATTTTCAAACATAGGATTCCAAAAGCACGTTATCATCCACGCATGTTTTATTTTTAAAAGTTGAATCTGGACATTAACTCAAATTTGATTCGATGCACTGTCTGATTCCTCAAAAAGAATTATTTTCCAGTAACCTAATATTGAAATCGATATTACGGGTGATTTCAGTGAATACAACTCTACGTATCTGGCCATAAAACACTTGATGGGAGGTATGAGAAGCAAAACAACACATAAGACTTGATAGTCTATCATGATAAATACAACTACATATAATGTGCGGAGTCATTAATTTCGTGGCTTTATGTTGGAAGAGCAGAAATTTGACACCTGTCAATCTCAGCTGTCATCTGAAGTGTCATAATATTAGTTTAGTAATTGCCATTTACCCGATAGTGGGTCGCTTAACAATCGAACAACGCGTTAAAATCATTAAAACTTACTACGCAGTACTCACGAGCCTTGTATTTACACCAATTTAAGAAAATTAATTTATAAGAAACACGCTTTTAAGAAAAAAACTGAAATAAGAAACCTTTTATGACTCACGAAAATGCTTACCTAAATGTTCTTTACATGTGAACACACCCTTAGGAAAGTCATGTACATTAAGGTGCCTTTACATGGAGCTGCAAATGCAGACGAAAATGCAACAACAACAATAATAGTGCAGACGATGAAGATGAACATGTTCGTCTTCACTATAATTTTCAAGCTGCATCTATAATTTTCCTATAATCTGCATCCATGAAGACGTCTGCATTTTTGCCTTCACTCTCTATCACACAAGTATGATTTATTGATTTTGCATCCTCTTTTTTTGCAGATCAGGGCTCGCAGCTCCATGTAAAGGCACCTTTACATGCATTTCCATGATACAACTAAACCAGATAGTGCCTTCCCGTTTTGTTTCATTCTGCGCATCTATACGTCACGGAAACACATTGTAATGTTTTTTTTTTTGTTGTTCTGCACTCTACGTCACTGACACACGTGGAGTTTGACTTCAAACGGGAAGTTTGAAGTCTGGTTTAGTTGTATTTATCATGATGCATTTCTGTTTTTGTATTTTTTGTTATTCAAAAATAAAGAAAGCGTTTTTTTTAATATTTTTATAGGTAACTTGTTTCTTATATCTGTGATTTCGATATAAGAAACACACGCTTATAAGATACGAAAATTGTGGCATTTTGGAGTTTCTTACAAAAGTGGTAATTCTAAGGTAGCAACTTTTTATGCATTATACGATAAAATGATTGTCATAATCGACCGACTGCGCAAGAAAAATTTGAAGAGAATGGAAGCGTTCCTTATGCCGCACAGTCAAAAATATTGCTGTTGCAAATGCAAAATTTTGCTGATGATCCGAATGTCGCGTAATTTCACGATTTTGGTGACGTCATTTGGAAACTAAAATCATAAGGTTTGTGTCTAAGCGTTTCCTCATAAGAATCGCATGCTGCGAAATCTTCACGAAGCAGCCATTTGAATGATATTGTTTTTCACACTTAAGGCAAAGTCCAAGCTTGAAAGAAATACAATTTTCATCAAAAATTTATCGTTGCGTGTGTGCTATTTAAGGTAGTTCCACACTATCCCACAGTGTAATACGACATGTCAAAAATGTGTGATGAAACAGGTGTATAATAGTGTGGAAACAGAATACGACAGCGCAGATCTCATACGATTTGACATGGTGTTTAGATCTGAAATATTTTTTTAGGATTGAATGTAAAACCATCACACATTCCATCAAACTTTTTTTTTGACATGTCGTAATACACTGTGGGATAGTGTGGAACTACCTTTAGCGTTACTTTCGAAAGGGAGAAATGAATGAAATATATGTATAACTGCCCCTTGGTGAAACAACTTAGGTTGAAGAAATAATACCATCAGAGGAAACCGTTTGGCGACATAAGAAAGCCGACTGGGACGGTTTGTTTCGAAATCTAATTGGTGAATCGATAGTGACGTACACTCCAGCGCTGATATTATAGAAAACATTATTCTCTAGTATTGAACTTCAAGAAAAGTTGAAACAACTAGAAATTGCCACTGCCACACTCAAAGAACCAAATGTTTGCCTGAACAAAAATTAAGGCTACAAATTCTACAATATCCCAAAATTTCATGAGTAAAAACCTACGGAACTGCACTACGTCTTCTGTTCCGACAATCGTTGACAATGAAACTCCTCTGGTAAACCTTCAATCGAAACCTGATATTTTCAGAAAAGTTTGCTGCCAATTTGACACTGCCACAGAATTATTATATTTAATTTAACTTATAATTCGCATTCGCAGAAATGCTAGAGTACATTCTTAAAAAGCTCGACACACACATATCCGCTCGCCCGTATAGTATTTCCCCTACAGTTCTGAACACAGGTGTGCTTCCACTTTTTCAAAACCACTGTGTAAGATTTTCCATCCGTCCAATTTTACAGGTCTCTTTCAGAGTGGATGGCGAACAGCAATTGTCCAGCCCGTTCTTTGTCCCCCTCAAGCTACTGACCAATTGTGTGTTCGTCCCTTATTTCCAAGGCAATGGAAACTCTGATAAATAAAAACAATTACATAAAGAAATATCTGAGAACGGAAACTTCCCGATGACCGGCAGCCGGCAGTACAGTTTTCGTAACAAATGTATATATATCACCAAACAGTGGGACAAATCTTCTGACAAAATTACTCTCAGCATTTCATATTAGTTTCCAGATTCACATCCATGTTTTTCGGATGTGACATGTGGAACTGCAACGGCATCGTGATAAGCTTATTGAACTCCGATCTAGACAGCATTGTCTTATAGGGAACTATAAACCGTGTGGAATTTAATGCTTCAAAAACTCAATGCTGATTTCAGTCGTTACCCTATAAATCTACCCCCTATGCCACTATCTAAGATAACCACTTGCATCAAGGAAACAGAACAGCATGCGTTGCGTTAGATTCGGACGATTGAAGATTATTACGACCCATTAGGCAGATTGAATGTCTCATCGTCATTCTAGGGTACTGATCACAGTCCATACCCAATCGTTATGCTTCGAGGACACCTATAATACTCAGCATCTTAATCCTCCACATGGAAAATCCGGCTCGAAGGACCAAAATATTCTTTACTTTATACATATGTTGATTTTAAATTCTTCAAAGTTGCACCATTAAATATAGCCAACTTGGGTTGTATCAATAACGCAATAAGGGCAGGGGGGGGGGTAATTTGCCCAGATACTACAGAATAATCTTCATTGCAATGGTTTTATGATATCAAGTTCTCAACTATGATAGCAGTTTGTACACCTCACTTTAGTGAACATGCATGAAGGAACCTTGCTTTGACCTAGAAAGACGTCGCTAGGTCATCTCAAGTGATACCCACTGTTCAATATCCAAAGCCAAACTTCTTCTTCTATTTTCCAAGATAATGTTCTATAACATCATTTTCAACTGTTGTTAAGTACCTGCTTCCGAAATTATTACAGAAAAGTAATGGCACTAGATCCGCAGATATAATGTTTAACAATCACTTATCCTTACAACTAACAAGAGTTTAATACACTTCTTTCAAATTATTTCAAGTTCCTATTCAGCATTTAAAAAAAAAGCACAATGAAAGATTTCAACGTTCCATAAAGTCACTTTATTATAAAAAAAAAAAAAAAAAAAAAAAAAACCGAATAAAAACCGAATAAAAACATTTTAAGATAAGAACTTCTGAAAGTATCTTTTCTGATGCCATTGTATAAGTGCTCCTCTCCTGTGCCCTCAGCCTTACGTGCACTTTTATATTATTGTTATCGAAAAAGTATACGAATATATCTCGATTAGCTTCCTGGCAGTTAAAAGGTAATGAAAGAATTTATGTGCGTTGGAAATGAAACTTCTTTCATTTCAAAGCCGGAGCCCCAGCAAAAAGTAAAAGTTTCCAAAGTTCCAAAATGATGGTGTTTATAAAAATATTTTACATTGGTTTGGTTACCATTTTGTATTCAACTTCATTTGCCAATGTTTATCAAGAACAATGGCCAACAGCACATAAATATGTCACTTCAATTACAGTAAAAGCATCTCTCATCTTTCAACTTCAAGCTCAAATGAAAAGTAATTCCTTTAAGCTGTCCCTCGAGCTATCTTCCACTTCCACCCATTTGTGTGCTCGCGGTCGTCCTTTTCGGCACGATATAAATGACCTCTTTAAAGTTGGTAGGTTGATGTTGATGGTATCCCTACACCAAAATTATATTTAAAAAAAAACTCACACACACAAAGATTAAAGTTAAAATATAAAAGAAAAAATAAACTTTCATTCATTTTTAAATTACACACAACAACCCCAATAAAGAAAGTCCTTTTCGTTCGTTGTCGTCCTAGAGCAGTATTTTTTTTTTTTTTTTCGTAATTCGAAAAAGATGGCAAAACAAAAGAAAAATTTAACCCATGGGATGATTACAACGGTCAAAGGGAGAGCAGAGGGCATCAAAGGACAAGGGGCAAGCAAATGAAAATACAAAAAAAAAAAGATAAAGTTTTGTGTTTTGTTTGTGATGTGCGAATGAGAATTGTAGACGACAACTTCACAACATGCACATTCTACATTGCACATTCCACACCGGAGACGACTCTTGCACTAATTTCTTAACATTTGTGCGACCTCTTTCAGAAGATAAAACAGGAATATCATAGTCCTTTCTCTAAACAACATATATATATATATATAGGATAAAAGAAAGCCAAGGGACGGACGAAGGATATAGTCCTGGCTTTTATACAGTAGAAAAGAGGAATGTAAACTGCAATTGCAACTGCAACCGTAAAGAAAAATTTGTTTTTTATCTTATATCCTTGTACAATGTTTTTGGTTCAGATACCCAATCCAACAGGATCTCACATTGCAGCATTGCTATAACTTTTGAACCTTAAGTTTTTATTTTGTTGGCCATGATGACAACTCAACGGAACGGTGCGGTGCGATAGAGCAAACACTATAAGTAATGTGCGAACTTTATATCACTCAGAGGACACATCCTTATACGATCTTTTTAGTTTGAAATATTTTTTTTTTTTTTTCATTTTTCTACAATAAGAAGATGAGGAACGAGTATTGGTTTCGAGAAAATTTAAATGCGTCTTAGTAAAAGAATTCTATTTGAAAAAAAACCATGTCCTCTATTGTTCTTATTTGAATAATATTAAAAGACAAACAAAAATTTGCAGAATTTTCCGGTTGAATGGAGAATTCAAGGATCTTACCAGTTCCTAAAGAGGCACTTGAATGCAAAAAGAAAGCACGTGTGCATTATTTATATGAACATGTTCAGTTGCGAGAACTTCGGGCGACAGATTCTCGTACTCGTGTCGAATGTTGTCCTTGAGGGCTTCCAGAGTCTCAATTTTGTTCACGTAAACGCAAGACTTTAAAAAACCCCACAAAAAAAAAGTCTGAGAGTGTTAAATCGGGCGATCTTGCGGGCCAGTGCACATCGCCAAAACGAGAAATGAGGCGACCCGGGAACACCGCCTTCAGAATATCGGTTCATGTATCGCTCCATGACTTATTCACTTGTATTCTGCATATGTTAAGTCCACAAATGTCAAAACACATTTTACATTGGCAGCCATTTGCAAAAATAAGAGCATCTTCCAATAGGGTGATTTTTTTTGGCCCCACCTTGTATAACTGACCCAGAAAATTGCATAACTGCTAACCGTTTGGATCTGTTCAAACTCTAGACCTCTTTTCTCAATTGAGCTGAATGTGCCACAATGCGTGTATTAATTATGTTTGTAACCCACCTTAATTTTTTCAATCTAGGTTAATTTTTGGCTGTTGGAGGGGCGATCATGTATCACCCCCAAGTAAGACAATTATATGTAATTCTTTGGAGGATCAAATCATTTCCTTCCTGTTTTCGCCCTTCCTGTTCTTAATAAGAGGTGCGTTTTTCCGTCCCGGCACTACAGAAGTAAACGAGTTACGAGTATATTAATCGAACCTCCTTCCTGTGTTAGCCCCAACCCACCCGAATATCTCCATCTCCCACATTCCTCTTGTTTAAGGGTAAACTTTTTTCATAAGGATTTCACGCCATTTTTGCTAACACAGCAGAATACCTTTAGTTTTATTTAAGCCCGGAAACTTTTTATCGAATCATAGAAAAGATTTGTATAAGGATTCCGCTTGACAAACAAATGTATTTTCGGACAGCTGTAATAGCTGTATATTAAGATTGTTCTAATCGTTCTAATTCAACAATCTTAATGTAAGGTGCAGCATTTTGCTTTGGACAGCAGCCTTTCTTTTAGAGGGTATTTAAAGGCTGTTTTAAAAATATAACGGTAGGTATTTGAAAAGCATTTTTAAAAATTATGATGAAATTTCGAATATAAAAAGTGTTTGCACAAAAATTATTTATTTGAAAGAATTTGTGACCTTCAGTCCATATGCGTTTCGCCCAGGTACAACAGTCGGGCTTATCAGTTAGATGCTGTTGTACCCTTCTAAGACTCAAAATTTTGGTCGATGATTACCGACACTTATAAAAAATTACAGCGTGAATACACTGTGAATTCTAATGTTTTTAAGGGAATTTGTTTAAATTCATGCGCCTAAAAGTAAACCCGTGGTCTGACTGAAATTTACTGATGAACCCTACTGCTGTTCCTGGGCGAAACGCATTTAGATTAAAGGTCCATTAATTAACACTTAAACATTTAAAAAATTTTATATGCGCAGCACCTTTTAAAAGATTGTGTATTTAAAACTTGTAGCTGTGTTTGAGTTTTAAGAGAAAACTAGAAAATGCTTTTGCAGCCATAAAACTTGCTGCTAATTGCACGTCACCATTTTAATAACGGGTGTTTTTTAATAGCTTCAGAACTTTAAAAATAATACAAGACATAAATATTTTTGGAATGAGTTTTTTATTATTCATGGCATTTATTTTTTTTAAATCTGATATCCGATATATGTCCGAATTACATAGTCCATTTGATAAATGCCACACAGAAGCCGAACGCGAGTTTTAGGATGAATTTAGGACGAAACGGAAACTAGAAAACCGCGACTTTGGATATTCGTATCCACCACAATAAAAACAAACGATTAAAATAATTTATATTAATATAAAAAGATAAAAGCACAAGTCGATGTGCACGCGATGGTGGTAATTTTCGATTTAATGACAATTAGAATTGACAAGGTGTGTTCGATTTGCGCAGCTGTGACAGCATCCAAAGAGTGCTGTCAATTGGCTACCTCAGTTAAAGGGGTGGTTCTTCGATACGAAAATTTTTGTTCGACGATCAAATTATTTGATGTAATTGATTCGAATTTGATCAAAGGAATTTTGATTAATTGCCGTAAAGGGCTTATTTGAATATGATAAATATATACGGAAAAAGGGGCGCCAGAAATGTTTTAAAGGAATTTTCAAACCTGTAATAAATCCAGCGGTGCAACTGAAATATGTAATGAAATGAGAAATAAGAAGACAGGATTTTAACTCCCGAATTGGGATTTAAAACTATTTATTTGCTTGGGAAACCTTTAAATATAGGGATAAAACGCAAATCTTTTCAAATAAAAATTCAATTTACAACATGGGGTTCGAACAAAAGAAGAAGGGCCGTTATCACTTTGAGACTAGGGATTTAGTATGGGTCACGAATTCCGGAAAACTCGCGGAACGAAAGCCAAACGAAAAAAAAACTTTGAAATTTTTGGATTTCTTTCCATCGAAGAAAAAAAAAACCAATGATAGAAAAATTTTATATGCTACAAAGTGAATAATTTTATCGGAACACTTAGCTTTCTTTTCTGCCAAATCCTTCCTTCGATAAACTTTTATACTCTCTTTGTCCCTGTTTTATCCTGCTCCAATTTCTTCACAATTTTTCACCAATATCTCCTCTGAATTATTCAATACTCTTCAAATTTTTTCAACTTTTCTTTTCTCCACTTTCTTAACCTCTTTTCGCTTTTAACTCCAAACTAGAAGTGGCCTTGCAGAATTTTACTGGTCCTGGACGGTCTCATCTTGTTTTCCAATTATTCTGGTTTTCAGCCAATCATAGACCTCCGGATTCTGATCTCGTCATTACTCAGCTACTACATAGGCAGTAAGTAAAGTTAGAGATGGAATCCGACGGTCTCGCTCACTAACTTTCTCTCATCAAATGTGCGTTGCCATCTTTGAACTCGCCGGCTTCTGGTATCATTTCCAGTGGGCGGGAATTCGATGAACGCATACAGCCAATAATGTGACTTATGTATTTCGAAAAAAATAGTTTTTTTAAGAAGACGAAAGAAATTCAACTTAACACCGTGCATTCTTCCCCACCGAATAAGTAACAAAATAAATACGAAAACTGTGAAGACATTAGAGCGAAGCTATTAGTAGTTCTCATTATAATTATGAAAGGAGAGTTTGGCAGAAAATTCCCCATTTCGCGAGTGACTTCGTTGGGCTTACATTCGATTAAGGGGTGTAGGAGGGAATATCAGACAACGGTCCATCTTTTATAAGTAAAGTTGAGCTTTGTTGGGCACTGGGCCATAAATTGTAGCTGCACTACGAACCCTTCGCCGTTGGTAGAGGTATATGGCATCTTCGAATTCTTCATATCCTTGTGGTTTCGTCACAATGTTGGTTGCATATTTCAGACCGCCTGTCTGATGGATTGATGCGATTGTTGTTCTAACATTGGTTCTCCCCAATATACTACAAAGGTACCTGTATGAAAGAAAAGAAAGGGACGGGGAAACAAGAAAAGGGATCTGGAAGAGCAGTATTTGTTACGGTAAATTTTCCACTACTTTTTCCAAAAAATCTGGCCGTATGGCGTCAATAATGGCTTGAATATTGGCATTCAATGATTCAAGAGTTGTTGGATTGTTGACATAAGCCAATGACTTATCATAGTCCCATAAGAAGTAATCGAGACTAGAGAGGCGTTAAGTCGCACGAAAGAGTAGCAGGACAGGACCACTTCTGGAAATAAAGTTGTCACCAAATTGATTTTGATGATTAAGCACGTATTACAATTTGCGCCGTCTTGTTAGAACCAAATCCCGTGCATGTTAAATTGATTAAAAATAAAAAATCAGTCAGTATGCCTTATACAGCGCTCGCCATTCACCGTAAAGGCAGCTTCTTCCTCATTTCGAAAGAAATAAGGACCGATGATGCCGCCAAAGTGTAAACCGCACCAAACAGTCAATGCCTGCTCACTAGGTCGATTTATTTCGTTCAAAGTAAATTTCCACAACGTGGAAACGTTGCGTTGTTCCGGCGATTTATGATTAATTACTAAACCTTAGTGGACAGATATGTCAACTTAGTTTGACATTTTAAACTGTCAAACCATAGACAACAACCATCGGAACTTTTCTTGCAGCTAAAAAAAAAAACAAAAAAAAAACACCCTTTATTAAGCAATTGTTTTAATCACTAATTTTGAAGGACAACAGATGTCTTTTTTAAATTCAATTTTTTACGGGTTTTGGGCAAGGAACTTCACAAAATGTACAAAGATGTTGAAAACAGTTTAAGGTAATACGAACGCATAGATAAGTTAGTCAGAATCATCGCTAGTTGCATAAAGTTTAACATTTAATTAATCCACAATAAAATTTAAGTTTGATCCTTTAATAGATTATGCTTTCAAGAGGATTAGCCTAAGTTCATTCGGCCATGACCATCGACCATGGAGTAATGACTGAATCCTTGTATTTGCTTTTACAAACTAATGTTTGTCCAACTGCTTCGTAAAAAGTCTTTGTGACTTTTCTTTAATTAATTTTACCTCCTTGCAGGTATAATATACACGACATTCGATGCAACTGACTGAAGAATGAATTCCTTTTTCTCAATTCACTGTCGTCCACTGTTAATCAAATTTAAGTAAACCCAAAACTCCTTGTTTCAACCACACGAAACTCCTCGACGCTAATGATGATTACAAACTTTGAAGTGCTTCAATCATAAGTCTCCGTTTGCTTTTAGAGTCAAACGCAAAGTTACCGATTCGATTAAAAGTCAAAGCTATCCCTATAGTTCCTTCTTTAATGTACTTAGTACTTTTCATCCTGATGACGACGATGGTGACGACGACAAAGACGACTACGACCGACCTCTTGTAAACTATCAACGCCATCACCAGCGCCTAGTTTCAACTATCATCACCTCTCGTCCTTCCTTCTCTTTTGAACAGAAATCAGTTTTTTTTTTTGCTAAGCATGTCCTTATTTTGACTGCAAAATGCTGAAACTGGCTATAACAAACAATTTTACCCACTTTTATGTTCATGCAATAGAAGCGAAGAAGACTTCTTCGTCAGCACCAGCGCCAGAGCCAGAGCCAGAGCAAGAGCCAGCGCCAGCGTCACCCACAAAGGGTTCTTGAGAAATTTAAATCCTAGCATATCTATCTGATGTTGGGTCGGGTGTTGGATTTAGATTTGGATGCTGTTGGTGGTATCAACCAACATAACAGCATAAATTCTCCATTTTTCCAACTCGCAACTCGGCAAAATGATGGAGGGGAAAAGTTTGTCTTGTCACTTCAAGGAGTTTCGAGCTCTCTTTATGTTTTCAACGGGATTTATGAGCAAAGGATGCCCTAAGGGAACCTCATGTATACTATACAAAACTACAAACCAAAAACCACACATACACAAACATAAACACATACGCACTTAGTTTGAATGAAATTTGTGTTGAAGATTTACGGTATGGGGATTCAGTAAAATGGTCTTTTTGTTTTTCAACAAAAGGATATTCAAAAACTCTTGAAGAAATAAGTTTTGTCAATTTTGCGAGCGAGAGATAAATGAAGTTTGTTGTCAAGTAAAAAGTAGTGTGCAATAGAATTGGAAGTATAAAGAATGTGTTTCCTGACAAAAACAAAATAAATTTCAATAATTTGTTTCAAGGGGTTTTGGAATTTGTTCAGACTGTTTTATATCATCACTGTCAACGAAAAATATAGTGCACTAAACAATTTTTATTTCTAATCTATTTTTATAAAGATTGCAAGTGAACCTTGAAAGATGTTCTTAATTAAGTCGATAATTTATTGAATTTATTTTTAAGCTCATTTTTATCCGCTAACTACGTCTTAACCAGGCAACCAATTTTGAAACACTTTTCACTATTATGGAGATAATTTTTTTGGGAATGTTTATATGTACTTTTTATATCGGAAAAATACCGAAAAACAAAGCAACCGACTATTTAATGTGCGATTTTTTAGTTACGCTCCTAAATGTATGCAACATTATTAACTCGGCAAGACCAGGTTCGATTATACGAGAACTTGAAGGAATAAAGTAGCGTCTATTGAGATGTGATTGAGATATTTAATCTTCTCCTTCCACGTGTACAAGTCATGTTAAGAGTTCTTTTCTTAATAAATTGGGGGTGAATCCCTGATCTAGTGTGCCGCTAACAAAGCAGTGAGCGAAATGGCGGTTAATTCTGAAGGAGAGACGACTGATGCCGAAGACGAAGACGCTTTTCCAGGAAGATGGACGTTGCTAGTTGATCTCATGGATGACACTTGCGAGGAATGGAAGATATCTTATACTTCCAAATTTGAACTCGCATCACGAGCAAACAGTGTTCATATTGATATAGCAGTTATGCCGGTGAATGAATCTCTCAAGAAGATGTTCGAAAAACTCCTCTAAACGGGACAAGGAGGCTTTTACTAAAGTCTTGCTACCTTCAGTAGAAATCTTCCTTTACGATTTCTTCCCAATATCAGTACTGGGATCAATCATTGCTTGAATAGAATTTCCCTAGTAATGGCTCGTGTAGTGTATCAGACTGCTACGTCCAAGGTTCTGCGTTCAATCCTTGATTCCATCGAAGTTTTTACTTCGGAGTACTTGAGTCGAGAAAAGTGCATCTCTGCTAGCCTTCCGTATTCTGCAGTAAATTATAGGTCCCTTCCATCTCTGCAGAGTATCAACGTTCACACATGAACGGTTGAAAGACTAGACCAAGGGTCTTGTTAACAGGATGCCTGAAGCTCGAGGAAACAGTGATTAGCAAGACTGATTACTTGATTAATCCCTGAACTGAAATTATTTTAAGTGGCTTTAGCGGAAGGTGGAATACAAAATAGAAAAAAACTTTGGCAGTACATACAAAATTTTATCCGTCCATCGTGTAGTGTAGCTTCAAAAATTGACAAATCACTTAATGAAGTATGTTCGATACCTTCTTACTTACTTAATGTTGCGCCGATAGTCCATTATGGACCACGGCCTCAACCAACAATCCTCACCAGCTATTCCGGTCCCTAGACAGTGACCTCCAGTTGCATACACCAAGTTGGATGAGGTCTTCTTCTACTTGATCGCGCCATTTCAGATGGGTTCTTCCAGTACTGCGTCGGCCTCGGGCCTTCAGGGTTGGAACTGAAAACTCGGCAGCTCGTTACCTTGTTTTGAGCCTTTCTCGGTCGAACGAGTTTAGCAGGGATGCCAAGAAGTGACATGGCTTTGTATAGCTCCTTCCTATTCACGCTGCCATTGGCAACTTTAAAATCGATAAGGAGGTATTGAGAATCGATCTGGAATTAATGGGTCTTTAAAAAAAAAAAAAAAAGTTTTCTCATCGGTTACCGGACCTGAAACCACAATGATAGAGCCCAATCAGTTCACGCACGAAAGGTTTAGACGTTCACACAGAATAGCCGATGTTCCTCCTTACTCTTTTGCTGGGTAGATCAAACGGATAGTGCTGTTGACAGCTCTGGTTTAGGCATGCAATTGCATGATAAGCTTCCTTCATTTGCGTAGGCTGTACTTTTCGACTGTCGAGCCAAAAGTACTCCGTGCAATTGATATACGTCTTCTCGAGAAGATCATAGAACTCTTCTTGCCTTTCATATTACTTCAAGCTAGGTCTATTGTGTTCTTTAGAAACGGTCCAAGAACCACGATTTAAACGGGTGGCCTCTTGAAGGTCGGTGATGTTTCCTCTATCCTCTACAACATATTTTTTTTTTTTTTTAATTCTGTTTTTATTCAATTCATTTCTTAACCTATACTAACAGCTAGACCAAAAACCTTAAAAACTAGCTTAAATATCTACTTAACATAACTTACTGGCCCTATGCGGTCGCTCTAAATTATCCCATAACCATTATTCTATTGCCTTTCGGCTTAAAATTAACTTAATTTAAAAAATGCATGAATATATTTATTTATTTATTTTGGGAAAATGTTATTTAAAAACACTCAAATTAAAGATCTTTTTTATTTTTTATATATAAAACTTAACACTACCCTAGTACCTAAATTAAACCTACTTAAAACTACCTAAAACTAGAACAGCCACAGCAGCGGTTTTGTGTTTTTTTTTATTCTTTGTGGTTTTTTTTCTTTTTTTTTATTTTTTCTTATTTTTTTTTTGTGCCACCATGTCTGTTCCCCCTTAAGCTATATTAAACCTATGTAAGCTGACCAAGGCAATAGCATTGACCAACTTTTAAATAATCAAATTTCGTCGCTCATGCACCAAAAGTGCCGAGCTTGCTTAATAATATCCCGACGGTCCCTATTGGAAACAGCCCTACTGAACCGAAGGTGCTCTGCTCCATCTCCTGTGGCGACGTCTCGGTCGTACAGGAGTCGCCCGCCGATCCACAGTCTTACGGCCGACGTGGTAGATTAACGGAAATGCCAATCTATCCTGTATCAGCCCTCGACTATCTAAAAATAGGAAAGCCTCTGGTGGAATGAAGCCGCTTAAACGTGCGTTTTCGAAGTATTCATCATTTGGGTAGTACGCCCCAAAGATGAGTCCATTAGAAGAGGTCATAGCTCTCGCAACATGACCGCGAATAAGCTTCAACAAGAAGTTATCTATCCTGTTTATGTTGGCCCCATTGCATAGGACCTCGTTGGAATAGTAACGTTTGTACTCGGACTCTGGTGTTCTGTGTAATCCAAGGTAGGCCCTAAGACACTGCCTCTCAAACACCCGAATCGTTTCCATTTGAGATGGGGCAACGTTGAACCACACAGGGCACCCATAGGCAATCATCGGCCGGATGAGGGCCATGTAGCAAATCACCTTCACCCTGCTATCAAGACGGTTGCTATAAAACAGCCGTTTTGTCAGGGCAAAAGCTCCCCTAGCTCTGGACAGAGCAGCATCTTTATGTCGGTTGAAATACAGATACTGATCCAGCCAGATGCCAAGGTACTTTACCACACTTTTACTCGCCAATGGATTTTCAGTTGGTCCAATGATCACTAGATTTCTCCAGTTCTTTCTCGTATCATGGGGTACTAAACAGGATAGTTTCGCATTTCTGGAAATTGATTTTCAATTTCCAGTCATCGCAATATTGTTGCAATCGCATGAGCAAGAGAACCTATCAGATCGCTGGTGTAAATACTAAAGAGGATCGGCGAGTTCACCGCTCCTTGCTGTAGACCATTTTGTATATCAAATGTTGTGGTAGAAGTTACATTGCCACTTTTGACAACAAACTTTCTACCATTAAGCATGTCATAAAGAATGTATAACAATGGTTTACTTATGCCAAGTCTGGTCAGCTTCAGATAAAGACCCTCTAACCAAACCAGAACGGCACCCGTGCATTGATTCTTAGCTTTGTTCCATTGAATATCAGAGACTAGCTTAGACGCAGCATGAATGGTGTCATGCCCCGCCTTAAAGCCAAACTGATTATCCGGAATAATATTTTTGTCCTCTGCCCACTTGGTCAGAGCTCTATTAAGAACTTTTTCGAATACCTTACTGATACTCGGAAGAAGCCTTATCGACCGGAGATTTGCCGGATTGCAGCTATCCTTTCCCTTTTTCGGGAGAGGATGAACCACAGTTGTTTTCCAACGCACCGGATAATATGCATTATTCAGTTCGTTGTTAAACAGTGTGGTGTAAATGTCTACTGCTTCCTTAGGGAGTTGTCGCCATTGTACCATTGACTCCTACTGACTTCTTTTTCTTTAATGATTCGAAGATGAGCTGGAGCTCTACCTTCGATATAAGCAGGGAACTGGGCCCATTTAGCTCGGCGACAGTGGCGTTTGCCACATTGTCTTCATAAAACCTGGTGAAACCAGTGTTCTCAGATCGCCATTGCGTAATGCTGTTTCGAAGGTAGAAATGGTGCACCAGAGCTCTGTTCTACAGGTCGTGATTTGGGCGAATGCTAGCATTCACCTTATACACTTGCTGAAAAACAGCCCCCAATGCTTCCACCTTCTCTTGAGGATCTTCAATCATAAAGTCGTTATCGAGGACGGCATTCCCTGGATCTATACCTGCGATGGTAAGTACGTCTTCGTTGTCCGTATTTCTCGGAAGCTTAAGGCAAGGAAGATCTTGATCATTCCTCCTAAGGATTTTATTAATTTGGGGAAACATACTTGGGTCGCTAGAATTAACGGCCCGTATCTTGTTATCCCAAAACAAATTAATAGATAATCTATAGTTCTGCTTAATAAGCAGATTGAGGTTTTTGATCGACCTCTACAACATATACTATACATAACAAACAATTCACATTCACGGTAAAAACGGTTGGCCTATGGGTAGTCTAGCGATCCTCTACGACGAACAGTGAAGTGAAAAGCTGACATAAAAGGTTTAGCAGGGCTCTTTTCGGTAATTTCTTCAAAAATTATAAAGCTTCTGACTGGTATTCCATATAGCGAGCCTTCATATGAGAAACGAATCCCTTTGCACTAAACAGTACTATGTTAGCTGGAAGGGAGATGGAGGCTGGTTTTCATTGCAATTTACACTCCCCCTTATGCATTATTACTGCAAAGACACTATGTGAATTATAAAGTCAAAATCTAAAAATTACCCATGAATATTTCATTTTTGCGATTCTTGTTGCTTTGCTGCGATAATGGTTATTTAATCGGTTGGGATCCATATTAGAGGCCGAGGGGTTCACGTGCGATGGGTGTTATCGGTGGTTGATTTCGTTGTGTGTGCATCATGGGGCTGCGGTTATTTCTTAAAAACATCTTAATGATGCTTGCTTGGGTGGTGAAGTTACCATTACAGTGACGATTGATTTTTATTAGAAATAGTTATGGTAGTCGTCGCTGCATTTCGGTCGGTGAGTGGAAAGCGTGTAACTTCGGTACAAATTCAACTTCTTACTCAGTGGGCCGTGAGCGCAGATCAACGATATTTTACTGAATTTGGACTTAGCGGTTTGATACAATGTGTCCGCTTATGCCGAGAAACCCTGAGACTTCTTGTCTAAGTCTTCCTCTTATCAAAACACCGCATACCAATAACCGTTCCCTTCTTTTCCTGTAGCACTTGCCGTAATAGATGTCAGTTTTTCATACTCCTTGTGCCGAATCAACTTAAGAAAATATTCTACCTATTGGTAGCTCCTGTTGACCTCCCTCAACCTTCCTGTTTCCCTAAAATTTATGCAAATCAACTAAAAACACAAAAGTAAGAAAATCCTCTTAAACATTATTGCTTTACTTGACAGATAACAAAGAAGTTTTCTTTTATTTCAATTACAGAATATCTTTTCACCGACTTAATGTATCTATAAGTCCGCATGGTTACCAACACAACATTTACAAAATGTCTGTCAACAAAAAAAAAACTGTGTGCTAATCTTCTTTTTTGTTTTTGCATAAATTATTTACTCATGAATTGAGTCACTTCTTCTTTTGTCGTGTTTTTGATATAAATTTCACAGTCGAGTTAAAAATAATTACTTTTGTTTCTCCTTCTTCCCATATCCTTGTAAGATTTATACGTCTTAATTTTGTTCTAGAAAGTCTCATAACCATTTTGAATGAAAATAATCTTTATCTTTTCTCTTTTTTTTTTTTTTTTGTTCTTAAAAATTCATACTTTTATTTACAAAAAACAACGTCAAATCAAATTTGAAATCCTGTAAGATGTCTTAAATCCTCATATCTTTATTCCTTAACTCGCTCTTCAAATAAAAGTATATATTCACATGAATGACTCTTGGATGTTGTATGACTTTTGCTTTACGGTGGATGAGAAGTCCTTCTAAGATAAGACAACAACTTTCCTGCGACATACTTTTATTTAAACATAAAAAAAGGAAAAAAAAAACTCACAACAATCCAAGTAAATATTTGAAAATGAGTTTATGCACTCAACACAAGGAGTAAATATATTCGAAAGTATCTCAGGGAAGGTCTAAGTATATAATACCATGGAGTCGGAGAGTGAATTGTATGAATTTGCGATTTCTTAGGAGCATAGCATCATGGCAAACATAGGACCCAGGAGCCAGGACAACAGCAATCCTATTTCTCTCAAGACAATACTCGTTCCTTTAAGAAGTAAGCCACTCTGCCTAATGCTGTATCCTTGCTCAATTTTAAAACAAATTCTTCCTTCGTCCTCCAACTGTGAAATTTTCATTTTGTAATGAATCTATTTTTTTTTTTTTTTTTTTAACAACAAAATCTATGAAAACCGAAATCGATTCTTATTTTTTTGTGTTACTTGAAGTGGAGAATAAACAGAATCCTGGAAAAGAGAGGCAATTGGATCCTTGTAATGGCGCCTGTATCCTAGCAGGCTACAAAACTATATCGTTGGAGAAGTAATAAAGGAATATAGATAAACAAAATGGGTATTGGTTCGAACCGCACTAACAAGTGCCATTATAGTCTGTCTCTGTATCTGTATCTGTATTATGTGTGTGTATATTGTATATCCTTAAGAATTTATATCGATAATGTGAGAGAAATAGAGAAGAAAGTAAACGGCTTAGCAGAGTTTTTCTTTTAGAGTATACTGAAGGGTTTTAGAGAAGGTAAGACCATTCAAACCATTTTCGAGACGTTAAGAGTTGATTGACTTCGACAAAATAGAAAGGGGAGGGTTTTTTTTTTTTGTTCAAGGTTAGATAAGATTTAATTTGGTTGTTGTAAGGAAGTTAACATATTTTTTGATTTCAGCAAAGGAATCCTGAAGAGGTGTTTGTTTTGGTTAATATGATGGACACCCTCGTAAGGCTCTTGTTTCAAGCCAATGTTATGGGTAGTCTATTATAGGTGCTGGCAGGAGTGGAACTATATTATAAAAGTAGGTGTAAGAATCGGGAGGGTTGCTTTGTGGGTTCTTATCAATATGCTCTTCAGTCCAGTCATTTTAAAAATCATTAATTTAGGACTAATTAAAGAAAAATAAGATCTTTTGTAAATGGGTTTTCGAATAGCATCGACAACGATAAGAGAAAAAAGGAAATGAAAATGGAGGTATATACAAAGTTACACCCTTTCTCCCACCATCTCCGTTTGCAACTCCGATTTCCTTAATTATTTGAAACGAAATTGTTATCAAATGAGGCAATATAGAAGCCGTATTCTAAAAAGGCAACTGCCACTACCCCGGTACTTCTCACCGGAGATTTCGACTGCCATCCGTTTTCACATTCCTTTGCCAGCAGAACATCGAATTAACAAAACAAGGCACAATGGACAATATATTTATTGGGAATTCATACTTGTTATTATAATTCATACTCTCTTTATGCAGGAATATTGCATAAAGGTGAGTGCAATTAGCACGAAAACAGACAACGAAACGACTGTCAGCACTGCGTACGTTGACATGAAATTCCACTTGTATTAAGAAAGCTATTGATAGACTTAACACTTAAGACACTTTTTTTTTATTAATTTTTTTTTTTTTTTAATTTTATTTTTTTTTTTATTAATTTTTATTTCTTTATTTAACAGCAGATTAAAACAAAATTCATATGTATAAACAATAATTTTAATATAAAGAAAATAATAGAAGTCATTTTGTAGTTATAAAAAACTAGTAGCAAATGACCCATCGCGTATAAATACAAGTTAATGAAATGAAATGAAAGTGGGGTAGGCATATAAGAAATTTAATTACAATTTACAAAAATTATCTATACATATAATAAAATTGTAACGAGTCGATGTCTGTACATTGAAGATATAGATACAAAACTAATATGGGGAGTCTCTATTAGACCCACAGAAGCCAAAACATTTTTAGAATTTTTGTCTGTCTGTCTGTCTGTCTGTCTGTATGTTTGTACGCGCATCACGCAAAAACTACTGCATGGAATTGAATGCGGTTTTCGCAGATTAATTGGTAGTACGCCAACTTAAAATATAGGCTACATTTTATCGCAGGAAAATTTATAATTCTGGTTGTTTTTTTAATATTGCTGCAATCGAACGTTATTCAATGAACTTAAAGCAAAATTAAAAGATTTTAAGGAAGTTAGCGTCTCTCAAATAGCGCCACACTTACCTACATATACATGAATAGAAATAAGTTAGTCGCTCTGAATAGGAGTTACATCAAAAACATCATAGATGGCGCTATTTACCACCATATAGAAAATGTCTCATTCAGCGAAAGCAGAAATCGAAAAATAATGTAACCATAAAGAACGGCGAACGAGCAATACCTACGCCCAAAACTGATGAAGCGGAGCTGCCATAAATAGCAGTATCGGTGCGTATAATCGTTTTGAAAGTGGGCATTCCAATTAGGTATATTGCTCAGAACTTAACCCTCCAACTTTGCAATATAAACCGTTATGATAGTTCGAAATAATATTATACAGAAGCCAAAAATCTTACCGCTATATAGCTGGTAGCTTTTATGTAGCTTTTATACCACGCATACACCCCATTTTGAACAAAAATATACTGAGATACCTACTTTATTCTAAAATCCACGCGTACGAAGTAGCGGGCAAAAGCTAGTTGGTAATAAACTTGTGAAAAGTAGAAACAAACATTATTTAAGAACTTAAAAAGATTAATTTAAAGAAAAAGAAGAGAGAGAAAAAAAATATGATAAACAGAATTGATATAAGGTGCATCGTCTATAAGAACAAATTCTCAATTAAATATATTTTGAAAGCTAATACAAAAGGAGGTTCTTGACTGTTGATCTATCCATACCGAAGAGCCAGTTTTTTAATTTTTTTAAAAATAAACTTAGATTTTTTATATTTCTTATTTCAAATGGTAACTTATTAAATAGGTTAGGTGCTGAAACCGTGAACAAATTTGAAAAGTGAGATCTATTGGACATCGGAACGTTCACTAGAACCCGAGTATTTAAACGTAAACGTAAGAAACACGGTGTAACCGCTTTTTATGAAAAACAATTTGAGCACTTTAAAGACATAAAGATGTTTTAATGGAAGGATTCGAAGATGCGAAAACAGAGGCCAACTCTCAGTCAACCTTGATTTCTTACAAATTATTCTTATAATATGTTTTTGTGATTTGACCAAAGGATCTAGTGCATTAAAATAAGCTCCTCCCCAACTAGCAATACCATACTGAAGCTTAGAATGCACAAGACCATAATAGATGGTTGTAAGAATTTTTGTAGAACAAATCTGTTTTAATAAATACATTTTCCGAGTGACTGACAATAAATATTTCCTTAAGTCATCAGTATGTGCTTTCCAATTTAAGTTCTGGTCTAACAAAACTTCCAAATACTTGAAGCTATCTACAAAATTTATTTTAAAACAACTGTCAGAACAGTTTGCATCTTTATTGAAGTTAGCAATACCACAAGTATGATTTGATATTTGAAGTTTAGTGCATGAAGACGAATGGAAGTAGATGTTGCAGTCAATTGGTGTGGTTTTTTTTAAGATTATAAAGCATATTCTTAGTTTTGACACTGAAGACAAGTTCATGTTTTGCAAACCATTGTCTTAAGATCTGCAAATCATTTTGCAAATTTGCTACAGCTTCAAAAATGGAATTGTTAACGTAAGTAAAAGCTATATCATCAGCAAATGCCGTAATACTACTTGTAAAGGGTTGCTTAAAGATTGAATTGACGTATATCAAAAACAGTATGGGTCCCAAGACTGAGCCTTGGGGTACACCAATCTCCAACTGCAGCTCATCACTAAAAAAAACCATCAAGTTTTACTCTTTGGTATCTACCAGATAAGTAAGTACAAATAACGAAGCAGAGCCCCTTCAGTGCTCGCAGATTTTTAAACTTTGTTAGTCTAAGGGAAACAAATAAATTGTGAATAATCTCTGACATGTAAACTTACTAAGAGCAAACAAAAAAATATTGTGAATAATAATAATATACCAAAAAAACAGACTCGATCTTCCTACTGCTGACACTTCACTTTATTTCAAATAGAATTAACGGGACCTCAACCGAAGGTAGGTACATTGCTGGGACTTGGGAATACCAGACAGAAATTTCAATAAGTTTTTGCATTAAAGTGTATTGACAGCTTTATACTTCGCTTTTCGTCCAATTGGATTACGGATCAAAATTAGGAAAACCGTTACCACCGTTCACTTTTGTGGATTATCGCGAATTATCATCACAGATCGAGTTAAAACTCCCAAATTACTGTCGTGGACAACAACAACTCGTGGTTCGTGAACACTTTTGAGTGTTCTACAGACCGAGCAATGCTCACCATTTGGTCTTCTGGTTTGAATTAACTGCTGACTGAGAGTGGAAATTTTCAGGATAATGCTCGAAATGGTGAGATTATCTTTTTTATGAATAATTGTTGGGGTAAGTCAGGTGAGGTGATTTTCTTCTTCAAGAATTAAGTACCAGTCCTAGATCAGTAAAATATAAACAAGGAATGCATTATTCGAGTCCGGAGATCAGTTTTATAATTGGCAGGTACGATGGTCCCGGCTTAACGGGAAGACTAAACAAATGAAGATTAAAGCGATCCCCAATAATGGCAACTTCACCTTTGTGAAAACCATGTCCTAGTGAACCTTATTCAGAAATCTCAGAGATAGTCACATTCTTATCGTTATTCTCATTGAACTACTTCACATTTTGGATCTTGTTATGTAGGGTCTCTGAGAATATACAAGAAAAGCTAACGAAGCAATTTGAATTGACCTCTGTCCAGTTCAGGGCAGTAACAAAGAAAATTGGGAACTGTTTCCTTTTCTCTCTAGACCGCAACTATGTTTTAAAGTAAGGGATGCCAAACCTATTCTCTCCTTAGGGCCAAGATTCCGTGATAACAGCACAACAATCATGGATTTGTCTGGCTAGATCTTGCATTAAATTTCATAAGGGCGAGATTTTGAAATAGCCGGCCACAATTTTCTGGATGCAAAACAAATATTAATATTTGACCATCATGGATCAGATTCGGATAGATGGGAAGATAAAACGCCTCCCTTGACGACTCCCAGTAGAATTTTCACTTCTTCAACGAGTAAACAGTCAAGGGCATATCTCTGCCAAAAAACTCGTCCGCTTTAATTTCCATCAAAGCTATTTTCCCCCTTAAAGAAAAGCAGAGTAACCTTGATTCGGCTTTTCAGTGTCGCGGCTTTGTTCAGGATAGTGCTGAATCATTTGAAAAGATATGACGGGGACGTAGTGTTAATGACCTTAGAGCACCTTAACTATAAGCCTTGGTGTTTTGATTTGGAATTCGCGTAAACATTTTGCAGGTGTGTATGTTACAAGTTCCAATAAATCTAGGGCTTGGTTGCTAACCTGGATGTGTGGGTTCGAGCCCCAGCCTGAACAGAAATTTTTACATACTCCGCCAGTTTTTGGATCCCACTAGCGCTTGTGTTAATTCATGACAAGGGTGTTAATTACCCCTTTCATGATCGAGCAAGCATTATAAGCAAAACCAAAAGCTTCCTTGAAAGCTTCAGATGATATAAGCTTAAAAGATGAGTCAATATGCGTTCTCATATCAGTCTTAGTTGCCTCAAGCTACGGGTTTTCTTCTGCTACTTTTGCCTTCAAGAATGCAACCAAAGGAAGGACCACAAAAATAGGTCTTAGTAACATATCTACACTTCCTCGCAAGAGCTAAGACCCAGGAAAAGGTTTTATGTGGAAGCAGCGATCGAACCCAGAACCTTCGGCGTGGCAGTCCGACACACTACGCCACGGGGTACTTTACTTCTATTCCTGCGAAATATCAACGCACATACTGGAATGGTTGAGAATGTTAGCCACTACGTCACTAGGCCCCACCCCTCTTTGGGATCTTGCTTCAACAATTTATTTATATATTTGTATGGCATCATGCAATTCTGGAATAATAAATATGTACCCATATAAATTACAAACACGTCAGATATCAGCGATGGTTTGACAGATCAAGCTTCGGTTTTTGATCGTTTTTGTTGCCGCCCGACTTTTGTATTTCATGCACAAATGGCGCTGTGATCGATTGGGTCTCAAATAGTCAAACTTTGCATGCAGTCACTATTTGTTTTCATCTTAAATTCTTAAATTTGTATGTAACTTACAGAAGTTTTGATACAAAAAGCCTAACACCAGCTTTTTTTCGCAGAAAGCTTTTAGTTTCATCAGAAGCTTTTAGTTTAAGGAAAAAAGTTAAAGTTAAAATTTAGTTTAATCGTTCCCTCATACATATTTATTTATTTTAATGCGTGCGTTACTTGTATTCTTATGCCGAAACTTATGATTACAAACTTTCTTTCAAACAGCCTAAAAGCCCATTGGTCATGAGCCATATCTCATATCAATTCTAAGTACAAACCTAAGTAAGTCCCTACTTAAAGAAACTCATTTGTTTTTTTTTTTTTTGTGACAAGCGGCAATACATTATTCAGACAGAAACCCACATGTGTGAGATTTACAACCAATAAAGTGGCTCCCCTTTCAATGTACTCTTAACAATAAAAACCATTCTCGGGACAGTTGCTTTGCTCTAGAAAGGAAAAAGTATAAGCACCTACTATTTCTCTACACCTCTGAGTTGTGATGTGATTTCACTTTGTACATAAGAAGAAGAACTTCTGTGTGATATAGTGTACCGTGTACACACACACACAAGGGACGTGAGGTCACCGCATGTATAAAAATATCCTTGCAAACAAACATAACGTAGTAGACCCAAGATTTATTATCCCTTCAAGGACCTAGAAATAGGAGATAAACTTAATTTTATCATCGGTATCATCGAGATTAGCTGCTACATCGTAAAGACGTTCATAAAATGGAGTAAAGACAAAGTGAACTATGGGGACTCTGGTGGCGGAGAATGGAGATGATGAAAACTAGGGCACACAAAAAAATAAGAAAAACTTATTTGCAATAAAGCCTCATAGTCTTTGTAAAGAGAAAGATGATGCTATGGATCGGATGGAAGAAGAGCAGACAACACTAACGACGACGCGACGCGACACACGGGGAACACAAAACATTGTAAATCTTCTTTCAAAAAGGGTGCCGTGCCGTTTTTGTAAAGAGGTTTGGGTTGAGCCCCCATATTCATATCAAAAAAAAAAAAAAACAAACACAACACACACTATAAAGTTTAAAACTTAATTTCCCGAACATTGGATGGGAAAGTTTTCTGGGTGCACTATTCATGTATGTTCGTTTCGTGTTATATGTTGTTTCATTTTGCACGCACGTTATACTTATATCCTTACATGACGAAGATGAAGTTGGAAGAAAAGGATACAAAAAAAAACACACAGAAATGAAGACAAAGGACTGCAAAATGTGGGAGGCTAAAGTAAGCAATATAAAATAAATTACCCCCAGGGTCCCAATAAAGAAGTTAGCTATTGAGAACATTCTCCACTTTTTGTTTTCATTCTTGTTACGGTCTTTCGGATTCAATTCGCGTCTGAAATTCGACAAACGAAGCCGAAGGTACTCACATAATATATATTATATATGTTCTTATATGGAGTTGAGATATATCCTTGGGATATAACTTGACACGAAAGAGATTGTGTAAAAAAAAGGATAACAACATGCCTTTGTGTAGAAATACTTTTGTGTTCTTGATTAAAGTTAACCTATACCTACGCTATATATCCTTTATGTGCCGCAATTTTGTTTGTTTTCAAAGTGAGACTTATTAAAGCTAAGATTGGAATATAAAAATTACATTTTTTTATACAAAAGTACACCTTCTAGAAATAATTGGAAAGTTCCTTTTGTCAGACCTGCGAGGAGGAGAAAAGCGACCCAACCAAAAAAAAAAAATCAAGAAACTTGAAGTACGCAGGCACAACATTTAAAACGGGAATGGTGATCTGCAGATGATCACCACCTCTTGATAGTTTGGCAATCGATATTTTAGCGATCAACAGTGCCCTGTTCATCTGATATCACTTCCTCTAATATGTACTGAGTTTCTGGTTTAGTAATGAGGCCTTAACAACAGTGAACGTAATTCAGAGCCTTTGGAGGTGTCACGCCTGCAGTTTTACAAAAACAAAGGACAAATACCGACTGGAAAATACATCAAAGAACCAGTAGATACGAGTAATCGAAGGTCGCAATATCCAACAGTTCTCTAAGAGTGTGAATCATTCTTCCGAGTAATGCAAAGAACATCCAGAAGCGTTTTGGAATAAACTGGGAATATAGTCGCTGACACTCCTTGGCTTTTGGAATTTGTATAACCAGCCAGGGGTGGACAAAATCGCATCGTCACCTCCACACGATGCCAGCTGGATAGCCGAAAGGTGAACTAACGACGTGAGTTGGATCCATAGGTTGTATATACCTGAGTTCTCTTCTCAGGAGGTAGGAGCAGGAGGAAAGATACGCTCTGAAAATCTTACTCATCAGGCTCATCGATTTTGCAGCGGGAAAGAACATGGTGCTGAGGAGCACACGATTTCCACATCCCGACATCTACAGACATCCACAAGGGTAAGTGGCGATCTCCAGATGGTTGAACCTGCAACCAAGTCGACCATGTTGCGATTGATGGAAGACACTCCTCCAGCATCCTCAATGTCCATACATTCCGAGGAGCAAACATCGACTCGAACCACTATCTAGTCGGAGCACAACTTAGAGTTCGGATCTTCATGGCAACTCTTAAGTAGCATATACACTGGTCAAAATCTTATCAAGCATATGAGAGTGTGTGCGTCATGATTGATGAAAAATCAAAAATTTTTGATTTTTCTTTAAGCTTTCAACATATACGTAGAGTGTGTGCACTCTCCCATGCTTGATGAGATTTTGACCAGTGTACATGCCGCTTTAGGCGAACACCAACAACGCCGAGGAAATTCAATGTTGGACGACTTCAATTGGAAGAGACTGCCAACTGCGTATCGCTTGAGCTAGCGAGAAATCCTTCGACTGATGACATGAACCCGGAAGACCAATAGTAGCTGTGTCAACAATAAGAAGTGCTGCGTCAGAGGTATTGGGCTTCTCACAGCCTCGCTCCTAGAAACCCCTGGTTTGACCGGATGTGGTCAGGCAAAAAAAGCCAAAACGGAGGCATACAAGTCGTGGCACTAGAGAGAAAGATACTAGAGCGTCCATAAATCTCTATGTTGAGCGAAGGAGCAATGAGAAATGCTTACTCAAAAGGAAGAAAGAAGAACTTTACCCATGCGAAGTCGAGGAGATGAAGAGATGTTAGTGCAGAAAAGAGGTGCGAAACTTCTACAGAAGAGTAAAACAGTCTACACCAGGTTTCACAAGCCGCCCTGGGCCCTCCAAATATCGGGATGAAAACACCATAGTAGAAATGAAGGCAACTTCTGGAGAGACTACTTTCACTTTCAAATGGCAATTACAGCCAAGATCGTGAAATCTCAGTACCATTTGCCCGATTCACAAAACACTCTGCGCCAACTATAGAGGCATAAGTCTTTTAAATATCGCCTATGAGATCCTGTATCCTGTCCAACATTTTATGTGAACCTGAACGTCTCAAGACGTTTGGCCATCAAAGCTCCCGCTCGCAAAGTCTTCAACGCCAAACCAGAGGAAGCGACCAGGTAGAAGGAGACCTCCGTGTGCTATTTCGAAATTGGAGACAGCAGGTTAGAGATCGAGCCGGCTGGAGGGGTATACTCAGAAAGGCGTTCGGTGTCCGTAATTCTCGGAAGTCTAAATCACGGAAGATTGTTTTAATCATTCCGGTCGCTAATTCAGATCAAAAAATAATCTGTAGTTGTGTTTAGTAAGAGTAGTTTCAACAATGCCGTCTTTACCATATGTGCACACGGGGCCCGTGCCCAGGGCCCTTATCGTGAAGGGGGCCCCAGAAGGCTGATATATTCACTTACACAATACGCCAAGTGTGCTCTCTAGTAAGCTATTAAATTTCAGGGATAAATTACATCAATGCTTCAGACGATAGGTGTTTGTTTAGGGTTAGGTACGATTTTTTTCTTTGTCCATGAATGCAACAACATTTTTTCATTCACATTCTCGATACTATACCGATAGGACAAGCAAGACATTCGTCATTTTATTGGTTCTGGCAACAATTCTGTCAAGACCTCAAACAGCGTTGGTTGTTGCATCCTCAGGCATTGCTGCCACCTAATGTTGGAAGGTGGTCGAACTGCACATTCCGCTTTGAAGCTGCCTATGAACCTTCTCACTGTTGACAAGCCAACGTGCACAATGACCAAGAATTCGGTGACAGCGATATTGATGCGATGCGAGAATGCAAAATCATCATCTGGGATAAAATACACGATACCACTATAACGAGCTTTAAAACAAGTTGACCAAACGATGAAGGATTGATGAGCTAATTCGAGACAAGAAGTTGAAATTGACTACGATCATGAGAGTCACATTACAGAGCGACCCATCGACTGTCGAATTCTCGAGATAACTGCTGATGCCAAATAATTTCCGTTGATGTTTCGAATGGATTGATATTGTTTCCTGCAAAAATTTGCTCCTCGTAGGTAGAGCTCGTCACCAAGATTTTCCCCAACATTGCACAAAATTATACAATTTCGATTAGATTAGTGAACGGGCAGCGATTAATATGGACACCGATAACTTGAATTTAATAATTCAAAGTCAAATCGCTGAAGAATGAAGTGTCACACAAATCCGTTGACAGCGTGTCCGACGAGGATGAAGCGACGAACTATCCGAAGGAGTTTTTGAACTCGCTTGATGTGCCAGGAAGTCCGCTGCATAATTTGCAGCTGATTGAGGGATCGATCATAATTATGTCATGATATAATTATCATCCAAAATTGTGCAACAGTGAGCGGTTGTCTGTCAAAAAACTGATGAACTCTGTGAATCAAGCTGCAATCATCAACGGCAAGTTCAACGGAGTGGAAGCCTTTAGGCCCTGACCCATAGAATCTGTTGCGTCTGTGCGTCCGGCAAATCAACTGACAGCTCGATTAAATGCACGCGCTCTTACGAGAAGTGGTCCATAGAAAACGCATGCTGCAACGCAACGGACAGAAGTAGCCGAACTTTTAACTTTTTCTTCTCCGGCAATCCGTTGACAGCTGGTTGACAGCAATTTTTTTTCGATTTGAAGTGGTTACGTTTTGGCATTGAAGAAGAGAAATATATTTCTTCTTCTAAGGGTTTTGGTTGCAGTTGTAATTATGTAAATCATAATTTTGTACAGCATGTTCCAAGAAAAAAAAAGAGAAGAAAATGGAACGTCAACGCATTCATTGGGTCACCCCCAATCCGGCGATCCGGCAAACGTCAACGGATGAGTTGCCGCAATGGACCAACAGATTATATGGGTCGGGGCCTTTTATCCCACGAAATCCGACTATTTAAACTGATCTTCCATTTCAATTCAAGTGAATTCAGAATTCAGTTACCCTTTTGCGATGACAATCGAAAAATCGCATGGCCAATTGTTGGAAGTCTGTGGGATTAATCTCGAATTTCCCTTCTTTTCGCACGGCCAGCTGTACGTTGCCTGACCGCATGTGGGCAAACCGACCTTACATTACATTACACTTTACTCAATCATGCCCTTGAATATTGCCACCCTGTATGTGTATTGTATATGTATATAAAAATGTTTTTGTCATTCAATGTTTACTTTCCAACAGGTCCCCAAAGTCTTATGTGTCCAAGGGCCCCGCTATGTCCTAAGACGGCCATGAGTTTCAGATGTCCTTATCTTCAACGTCGTAATTTCTGGATCGTTTTTTCAGTAAGCCGTCCGTCCGTACAAGAGTTTCAGTTTTGTAAGTTTTTTAAAACTTACATTTTTGTGTAGTTGCGTCAATTGTCGAGTTTCTTTATCTTCACGTTGTTCAAAGAGCTTGACTGTTAAGGGCTAAAATCCATAGTCACATCTTTTTAATCAATTTTACTAACTGCAGTTGTTCGTACACCCTCTACCGTTATTCAAGTTTTGATTAAAACTGTAAGTTAGAACTACGCACAACAAATAAGTTGGAACCTCCCATAATATGCAGTAAGATATCAAGATTTCAAGATCTGCGGTGTGCTTAAAGAAAATCGATTTCAATTTAAAGCCACTCATCACTACTATCAGCCATCATCATAATGACTTTGAAAGAGCAGTTAATTGCATCACTATTTATCTTCCAAACTCTCTGGCACTACCTGCAAACAAACCAATTTATCAGGCACCTGCTCATTGAAATATTGATATCATGCCATCGTCTAGATGGGATAATGCACCCACACTAACGCAACGACTTAAATAGTTGTTAAAGGATTATAATTGGTATTGTCTAGATGCCATATCTAATGGCTCCGATGACATATTTATGCAGCGCAATGTCAAATGTTATTCGGCTTTATAAGCTCACATAAATAATATTGAATTAAATTCATTTATGGGAAACTTGAAATAATCTAGGATGTGTGTGTTTATCTGGACAATGCGAATGGGGTTCTTGTTCATAGACACAATACTACCTGGAGGAAAAATTGTTTGTAGAGCTAAGAGTTGTTAAATCTTGAGTATTATCTTTCTACCATTTTAAAATAAAATGTGAATTTGAAGCAGAATAGGTTGAAACTGAAAACTTAAAATTTTTTCGAAACTATTTAAATTTTTGCATAGATCTTGAAAACAAAACGATCTTTACTTGATCCCAAATTAAGAATGTATTTTGGATTCATAGAAATCAAAATATGGAAAGTTTAATGAAACATAATATTTCGAGGATAGACTTACACCAAAAAAGTAGTTTTCTTCATACCATCCGGATTGTATTTGGATTCGCACGGTTGCTATTTAGATTTTAAGAAATTGCAAATTAAATAGAACAACATGGGTGTGGTACAACTCGCGGGTTTTTTCCAGCATTTTGTTATTTCGTTGCAGCCAATACGCAATTTTCGAATTTTTTTACACAAACGAAAAATACAAATAGATAATCGACGATGGCGGTGTGGCGAATTGACAGTTTAAGAGATAAGCACAGTTAAAAACATTGCCAGTTGATGAAAATTCCAAAACAAAAAAAAGCGGAATAACTAATGCGAGTTTATATTTTAGCAACAAAAAACGAAATGTCAACTTGCCAGCTGACTCTTCTTGCGATGAAAAATATTGAGATATTCTCGAGATAATTTAATTTATTGAAATCAAGCTAAATGTCTAGCTTACAGTAATTTTATCATATTATAAGTTATAAAATAATCGTTTAAAACCAATATTTGTTACATCGGGAAAATGAATTTATAAGTTATTATTTACGTTATATAAACTGAACATATTATTTAAGGGCGAAGACCTTTCGTAGTTGGTACGATAGTGTGTTATATAAATTGGGTCAGGTAGACTTCTTAGATTACGGTTGGGAACATTAAAACTAACGCGAGACAGAAGATTCAAAGCATCAATATTACCATTAATAAGATTAGCAATAAAAGCAAAACATAAATAAGAACGTCTGCTCTCCAGGCTGGGTAGGTCTATCAGTTTCAGACGGCTAATGTACGAAGGAAGATTTAATGGGCTCTGCCAGCCTAGGCCTCTGAGGGCAAATTTTAAGAACCTTTTTTGTATTCGTTCTATTCGTATTTTGTGGCAACTGTAATAAGGGGTCCATACCTGGCAATCATACTCTATAATAGGTCTGACAAATGAGGTAAACAATTGTTTGATGACATAAGGGTCAGAAAACTGACGTGATTCCTTTTTAATACAACCTAATACTGAATTTGCCTTAATGCATGTGGCATTAATATGTTGCGTAAATTCGAGTTTTTTATCAAACAAGACACCTCACTTACATTTAACAGATTTACGCCATTGAAACTGTACTCAAAAGACAAAACTGATAGTTTTCTTATAAAATTTATAATCTTACACTTGTCGATATTTAACAACAAACAATTTAGTACACACCAATTGTAGAAAGCATTCAGATCCGTTTGAAGCTTATCACAATCAAGTTTACAAGAAATAGTTTTAAAAATGTTAACATCGTCGGCATATATGAGGCAGTTTGAGTGCCTTAAAACTGATGGGAGGTCATTTATAAATAATATAAAAAGAACTGGACCCAAATGGCTACCCTGGGGTACTCCAGAATTAACCACAAAAGATTTTGAATGGTAGCCGTTAACATTCACAGTATAGGACCTATCAAGTAAATAGGATTTGAGCCAAGCAATGAAGTTCATGCTAAAGCCCAGCTTGCTCATTTTCTGAAGCAGAACTGTATATGAAAGCTTGTCGAATGCCTTGCTGAAATCAGTAAGAACACAATCCATTTGCTTCTTATTTTTGAAAGAATTAATACAGAACTCCGCTAACTCTGAAAACCCATGTTGGTTAGGAACAATTATTGATTTTGTGTAAAAACTCAATGTTTTGCAGACCATTGCTTCAAAAAGTTTCGGAATAGCAGACAGTTTAGCTATTGGTCGATAGTTTCCAATTTGATCCTTTTTACCTTTTTATGTAGAGGAATAATAAAAGATTGTTTGCATGCATGAGGAAACTTACACGTAGACAGTGAACAGTTGAAGAGAACAGCAAGTGGAAAGGACAAATGTTTAACACACTTTTTTAGAACTGAAGCTGGCACTCCATCATTGCCAGATGAATTAGATATAAATTTCGAAATATCGCCGCCAGCGCCAGTTATGTATATGAAAATTTATATCAGTCAAGTGAGAATACTATTTCAAATGACCAAATAGTCGATCATTTTCGTCAAGATTATCACAGTTTAGATTATCACAGTTCGAATAGTTATCACAGTTGGAAGAATCACAGATGAATGCGCTTTGAAAAAAGTCAGAAAATACTTGTGGTCTGAAATATTGTTATGTTTAAAAACGGACGGATATGGAGTACATTTACGTTTGCTATTAATAAAATTCCAAAAGGATTTAGGATCCATTTTTAAATTGCTCTGAACATTTTGTATGTAATTAAGATACTTAATACTTGACTCTCTGTTGAAAATATTTCTGGCCTCACAGTAACTAATAAAATCGGAATCTAAGTCAATTTGTTTGTATTTAAACCATAACTTATTTCTGTAGTTTTTTAACAATGGAGTACACGCTTGGCCTACTATAGTAGACCACAGTAACAGTTTTGCTCATAACTTAACATTTTTTTTTATGTAGGAGCGGTGTATTTTATGCTAAATATAAAGTTCCTAACTAAAATTTATGAATTAAAGTTATAAAATGTTTAAGACAATAAATGAATATAATATTTAAACATTTGTTTTATTTCAATCTTTATAAACTAATTAATTATGGGCAATTTGAAATGGTCTACCATAGTAGGCCACGCGTGCATCAGTGTAATAAAATAGGGCTCGTGTACTCCAGTGTTAATCTCCGCACTTCACTATCATACCAACTTGGAGCAAGCGATTTTGATTTATTAGATATAAGGGGAACGATGCCAAAAAACAATCAAATATTTTGTCATAAAATTTTAAAACCATAGAATTAATATCTGAACAAGAATAAAGGCAAGACCAATCAATTAAAGATATAGCAAACTATTCAATTTAGTGTAATCAGTTTTTTTAAAGTTAAATT
Source organism: Platycheirus albimanus (assembly GCA_916050605.2). NCBI lineage: Eukaryota > Metazoa > Arthropoda > Insecta > Diptera > Syrphidae > Platycheirus > Platycheirus albimanus. The sequence continues at coordinate 73,322,935 of OU696696.1, forward strand.
TAAAAACATTGTCAGAATCTTGATTACTACTCCTTACAAAGTTTTGAACAGTTATGATGAGTGCTGGATGATGAGAGTCCTCTTTTAACAGAGGGTCAGTCGTTTTGTCCAGTGAAATGTCGGCATCAATTGTTGTGAAAATCAAGTCAAGGATCTTAGCTTTGCGAAATGAAAACCTCGAATTGTTGGGTACCCGAAGAACATTTATATTTTGGTGTGTATCAACATTCACATATTATAGAGAGTGCGTTGCTTCAGTTTTCATTGTTTCTCTTTTTTCGGATAAAGTGTTCTGTATACATATAAACCTTCTAGAAAAAATTATCTGCATGACGGTCTTTTTAAAATCCGTTGTGTGGCTAAGTAGTAGTTAGCGAATAAATGGGAGTGAAACTGCGTTACCCATACTTAGCCCAGTCATTTTAGGCATTTTAAACCCCAATCTGCGGAAAAATTCCAACCAAGCTGAATTTTGGTACACACCTTTATTACGGCGTTGTAATGAAGATGTGAAAAATCGACATTGATATCGTGCCGGAAAAAAAAGTTATGAAGGTCAAAAGGTCACGAAAACCTAAAATATCTCGGTTTCTATAGCTCCAATGATTTTAACGTGTATGACAAAATTGTAGAGCATAAAATTTGCTACAATAGTGCAATCAAATTTGTATGTTGATTAGTTACCGAGATATGGCACTTCGAAAAACAGGTCATTTTTCAAAATTCGCCAAAAAATGCAAAAAAGAAGAATTCCATCTTATTTCTTCGGATATACCCGAGAAATCATAAAATATTGCTGTTTTTATGGCTCCTTGTTAAAATCACCAACTTCTAACACCCCCCAACGATCCCCGCTTGCCCACCAGTGCCATACCCATTACTATTGTCATTCCGCCGTAATTTGTATATATTACTTTGTTCTTAGTACAGTGGGCAGGTAGAAAAAGGTCGGAAGTTAATCAAACTTTGAGATGTTGTTCAGGAATATTGAATTAACATTTGACGAAGTTTTGGCCCTGTTGAAAAAGAGGAGGAGGAGAAACTGCAAGCTTTTCGAGTTCGCTCTGGTTTTCCCTCCATAACTTTTGTTCCTTACTTAATACGGCAAAAGTGTGCAAGACTTTTTTGTAATGCGTTAAATTTCCTACAATACAAATAGGGTGAAAATTGCTGTATGTCAATTCGTTACCAAGAAATGGAATTTGAAAAGGACGGTGGAACTGCAAAATTTTTGATTTGCTCTGGTTTTCCCTCAATAACTATTTTTTCCTTACATCTTACGGAAAAGACGTTTTGATTTTCTTGTAGAGCGTTAAATTTTCTACAATTTTAATAGTTCAAAAGTTCTTCTATGTCAATTCTTTATGAAGAAATGGAATAACTGGAGGAGGGTGGAACAGCTACATTTTTGACCTTCCATTCCATTTTTTTTTTTAGGTTTTCGTGACCTTTTGACCTTCATAACTTTTTTGCCGGCACGATATCAATGTCGATTTTTCACATCTTCATAACATTGCCGTAATAAAGGTGTGAACCAAAATTCAGCCTGGTTGGAATTTTTCCGCAGATAAAACCTAAAATTACTGGGCTATACTGTGTATAGGTAAATGTTTTCAGAAAAAAAAAATGTGATTTTTGGTATGTTTGTTTGCTATTTTGACTTGAGGACTACTTAACGGGCTTATATAGAATCCTGCATAGCTTTAAATAAGATGACCTTTCCATTTTTATACCCTATTCCATAGAATGGGTATATTGTATTTGGTGTGGAGTTTGTAACATAGAGAAATAATACCGTTAGGTATAGAAAAGTATATATATTCTGACTCAGAATCAAAAGCCTAGTCGATTTAGCCATGTCCGTCCGTCCGTCCGTCCGTCCGTCCGTCCGTATGTATACTCTCTAGAGGTCCCAATTTTTAAGATAGAAAGCTGAAATTTGGTATATATAATTTCTGGTTCAAGGGTAAAACTAAGTTCTTGACCCGGCAAAAATCACCCACAAACACGAGCACAATCGCCATTTTTGTTGAACAACCTCAATTTGGTAAAATTAAATTATGTACGCCCATTTTTCATACAAAACCATCAATATTGTTTTTATAAAATAACAAATGTTATATTAAAGAGAAAAGCATTAAATTTTGTGGGCATTACTTGCACATAAACATCTTGTGTATGAAATCAAAAAAATTGATTTTGGGCGTGGCTGACGCCCTTTTTTCACTAGAATTTATAAAAAAATTGTTTTTGTACGAAAAGAAGTTTTGAATTTTGGGCGTGGCTAACGCTCACTTTTCATGAAAAAAAGAAAAACGTAGTTTTAAAAATGTAAGGTACTACCAATATTCAATTTAAAAGTTTTTCCTTCCGTTAACACTTATATTTAATTCCTTGGTTTCGTTGCAGAGTGTGGTTCAAGAACTGTTAAAAACACTCGTAATCGCTATTTAAATTCAAAATCTAATTTTTAAAAATTTAAGATTTGTCTTGTTTTGTTCAAATCGATCTGCAAGAATAAAATTGAATGTCACTGAGCTCATACTAATTGCCTTGGCAATAAAAAGTCTCAACTTTGGGCGTGCCACACGTCTTTTTTACTATTCCAGCACTAATTGAACACCACACCACACAAAATTAATGTTATTGAAATTTTTTCTGTCTGCTAAAGAAGTATTTTTTTTTTCTGAAACTGGAACAGCTGGTTGGCTGCGGGAGGCGAATGTATATACATACAAAATATAGGGAATAGGGTATCGTTGCAAACGTACTGTAGCTACCGCTAATGTTTTTTACTTGCGATTATAGGTACTATAAGCCAAGTTATGCATTCGTTGAAAAAAAATTTTTTTTGACATTATACGATGATAGCGAAGACGAAAAAAGATGATCTAACAATTCTGTCAGTCTATATGTCTGTTTATCTGTCTGTATTTATGTTTAGACACCTACAGCCCAAACTGTATTGTACAGAGGTGAAATTGAATTTTTTTTAGCTCCAAAAACAACGGTACCTACCTGTCATAGCTCTAATGATTTTGATTTAAAAAAAAAAATCAGTGAAGCTTTTTAGGTACCTACTACCAATAATATGGCTGAAAAATAAATTTACAAAAATGTCTAAAAACGGTACGTTCCATAGGACCTTTTTTGACGTGATAACGTCTAATAAATCGGTTTGGAATATATGGGCAGCACGCACGAAAAAATGTCACAGTCACAGCTTTGATAGCCTGCTTTGATAGAAAGTCGATAAAGTGGGAGGGGAAGGTGTTAGGTGGTTGGTTGGTTGTGGAGGGAGTGTGTGTGGGGCAGGCGGTGGGGGGGGGGGGTCTGGGGGTGGTAGTGTCGGGAAGAGGAAAAATCGTCAAAAATGGTGGGTGGTTGTAGCTGGTTTGGGTGGTGAGACAAAAATTGTCAAAACTAATGGGTGGTTCCTTATTAGCTGTAGGTGGAATGGGTGTTTGGTGTTGGGGATATTTGGTATGATTGGGGGGAGGGGGTGAAATGTCAAATATAATGGGTGGTTGGTTGGCGGTTGTAGGTGGGTTGATTGGTCGGCAGTTTTGGTATTGGGGATGGTTGATTTGATGGGGTGCGATGAAAAAGTTGTTAAAAATGGTGGGTGAGTGGAAGGTGGTGGCAGGTGGGGTAGGTGGTTGGGTTTTGGGGATTTGGTGTTGGGAGGGGGTGAGGAAAAAATTGTCAAAAATGGTTGGTGGTTGGTTGGTGGTTGTAGGTGTGATGGGTGGTTGGCGGTGTTGGGTGAGTCGCAAGTTGTTGTCGGTGTAATGGGTGGTTGAATTTGGTGTACGGGTTTGTTGGTTTTAGATGGGGTGGGTGATTGGTAGTAGTTAGGAAGGGGGGATTTACTGTGTGGGGGTATACAAAAATGTTCACAAATGGTGGGCTGTTGTTTGGTGGTTGTATATTGGGTTGGGAGGTTGGTGTTCAAGGGGTGAAGCAAATTTAAAAATGGTGGGTGGTTGTAGGTGGGTTGGGTGGTTAGTGGTTGGAGAGATACCTATACACATGAAGTGTTTTGTGTACTTGTTATCACGTAAAATTATCGTCCGTAAACCGACTTTGCAGACAACCATTTTTTTGCTTTCGGCTATCTCGCAAACGGCTCAACCGATACTTTCGAAATTTCACACAAATATATGTTGGTATACGTAGCTCAATTTATACTGCATACCAATATTTAAAATATTTTTTGTATTTTTTAATTTTTTTTTGAAAAAGTTTAATTTTTGAAAACTGCTCAAGCCCCAAGACCACTGTCACATATAAAAGCAAGTTCGTGCGACCCAGTCGGGCATTTGATTTTTAACGGCAGTGTTTTTTTAGTTTTTATTAATGACGACACATAATATCCGTGATAAGTGTCGTTACATGTCACTGTCTCATAGGTAGACACGCCTCGAGACTCGCAAGTGACTTTTACAGAAGCTGTATGGACGTAGAAGAGCGAGAGACAATGGACCCATCTCCTATGTTCATTGCTTGTACACTGGCTAATAAGCAGAACATTTTTTAAGGGGTATGTTTTTTTTTCTATGAAATGATATTCATTGGTTTGACATGTATGCTTCATAAGAATCTCAAAACTTGTAAGTTTTGTGTTATCAAGCCGGTGCTACTGGGATGAAATGAATCAGTTTATATCCCTTTCCAGCTGACTGTCGCCTTAACTTTACCTGACCTAACGATGGTTGAAAGCCTGGAAGTGCCACATAATGTTGATGATCTATCAGTGAGTAAGTGATTAAATGAATGCGTTTTTGGTGGTCAGTTTGCAATGCTGCCACTAGCCCACATGTTCCGTAGGACACAAACAAATTTTAGTATTTCCAACCTTTGAACTAGCCAATTTCTTCTAATTTTGAACAGATTCTTAGCTTAAGAACTCCAACTCACAAGGAATAAATCACCTTAAAACTGCAACTTCATTATATTTTCCACCATTGAAAGATCCACGAGCTCTAACCAATTTTGCAAGCTCGTTTTTCACTTTTAAATGAATCTAAAATGGCTAATGGGTATTTTGGTTTGTTTTTATAATTCCTATCTGTATCTCATAATCTAAATGACCTTAGAGTTTAAATCGATTTAATATTTCCACTTCCATTTTTTTAGCTCGTTGCCACCCCAAAATCATTCCCAATTTACTTCATTATTATGCATTTCACTATATTAATCTACTTAACAAGAAATTAAGGATTTCTTTTGAGATTTCCCCGAATCCCTGAAGACGTATATCCCTAGGGTCCACACTTCACTCATAAAAGATGAAGAAAATCTTAAAAATCTTAATGAGAATCGAGATAAGACAAAATTGCTTTCCTTCGTCAGCAAGCCAGGACGGCCATCAGGACGGGATGAGACAAAACACACAATTTGTGCGCCTCCCTCTGCTTGAACGGACACTCTCTGGCGGGCATTTTTGTGGTGTATTCAATGAAAAAGGACCCTCGGGATTGTTATAATACAATTTAGTTATCTGAATGATTATTAATTCTGGAGAGGGACGACGACGACGAGGCTTAATGAGAAATGTATGAACTCGAATAATAACAATGATCCACTAATTACTTTTTAATTATAAACTTTTAAACTATAAAATACGATTTTTGATCCTTGAATAGCAGCAAGCTTCCATACTGCACCGAGTGCACACTGCACAGCATATTTATACACCCAAGTAGTTTTTTGTGAATGTCCTCTATTCTCCTAGATTTAAGCAACATTTTAAGCTCTCTATCTTTCCTTTAGTTGAAGTTGTATCTTCTTGTCAACGTTTTCTAGTGGTTTTGCATATATTCTACTTAGCCATGTTTTCTATATTCTATGGAAGGCGGAGAAAGGAGTTCTAGTTGGGGTTAAAGTTTTGAGATTTTAATTGTCGGCTTTGAATTTGGTTGTTTGTGTTAAAGTTGCCTCCTAAACTTTAACCATACCCAAACCCATATGGAAAACAGAAACTTCAAACATCAAAGTTATATAATAGTCATTGTACTTTGCAGAAGTTGTTCGAAAAGCAATCAAAATGGCTGAATAAAAAATCAGATAAAAGACAAATAAACAATTTGAGTTTAAAATTTTGTAGTTGCAGTTGTTGAGTGCAACAATCTTAACAAACCGAAACACTTGGTTGCCAGAACTTAAATATGTTTGTGCCACAAAGTTGCCTACACTGAAATTAATTTTCAGACAATATTGAGGAATTCATTTTGAAGTTATCGATTTAGACGCATGAAAAAAAAAAATCTAAGCTCGATATCTGAATTCTATTTTGATTAGGAGATCTCGAATTCTTGGTTTCCAGAAGCTGCAAGACTTTCACTTATCCTGGAGTATAGGGCGGGATGGCAATATACCCAGGTAAATTGCTGTTAAATTTTGATCCGGGGATGAACCACGATTGTACATCTGGCCCTAAGTTTCCTTTAAGAAAGTTAATCCTCAGGTTTTCTTCAGCCTTCCAACCTGCCTTTCACCTAGAGCATTCCATTGCAATGCCTATTATGCGTTCTTTTTGTAACCATAGTCAACTATTGTTAACAATATTCAACAAAAAGGCGTTCCTTTAATCCAAATTAGTTATACGATTTGTAACTCTATGACGTCATAAGAGCGTTCCTAAACTCACGTTGAAGTGTCGAATAGGTACGATTTTTGACTATTTCCAACTCACCTCCATGACATTAGTTGCGATTGTTGATCTGTCAAATTGGATGTTTTGTTTTAAACAATTGTAAGTCTTTATTAAAAATCAAACCAAAAAATTACAAATTCTCGGTTTGAGCAGTAAGAACGTCTTTATTTTCTTTGAGTGATCAACAAGAAAGAATAAAATGGACTTTTCGCAAATTTTGAAAGATGAAGGTGATAGGTGAAGAATGTAATAAAGTTACTTAATATACAAAATGATGTTTAAAGTGGTCGTTTGTTAGTTCCTAAATGGTTTGTAAGAAACCCAACAAATCCCAAAAATGACACTTCAACAAAAAAAATGTTCACATAACAACAAATGTTGGCTATGGTTAGAACAAGAACGCACCACTGCTTTGCAATTTTGTCACTTTCTCATTGTATGCCCAATCCACTTTCCACTTTCCCTGTGTGATGGTCGCGACATGAAATTTTATTTACATCGAACATCATGTTAGTCGATTGAATACCCTTGTAAAGGGTGTTTTTTAGAGTTCAAAAGCTAACAACTGAAATTAAACAGATTAATTTTATGAATTGCTATAAATTGACTTTATTTGACAGATGATACTTTGAGTTTTTTTTTTTTTTTTTGAATAATTATTTCTTACATTATGGCTACGGTATGGCTCGCTCTGATGAAGTCCAATCTTGAGGTCCATTATTGTATCGCTCTTTAAAGCGCTCTTAGGATCGTATGACGGCAATAACTATTCAGAAGTTGATTTCTAGGTCGCCCATCGTCTTTGGCTGGTAGGTGTAGACTAGCGACTTCTCATACCCCACATAAAATCTTCTGCTGGTGTTAAATCGTACGATCTTTAAGGCCAATTCACAGGTCCAAAACGCGAAACTATGCGCTCACCATGCAAGCCCTCCCACATCAAGGCGATTAAATTCAAGAATGAAAAATTCATTGATCATGGACTAATGATTCAACGAGCACATAAAGCACACCAAACTTTCCGTTTTTCTGGATGTGACGGCGAGCATCTCAACTTGAAGATTATCTACACTCTAAATGTAGCAATTTTACTTGATGACGTAGTCATTCAACCAAAAATAATCACCGATAGTGTCGACTATAAAATGGACGTAGTGCGCGATACGTTTTATGAATAGAACAATTTTTTTTTTAAATCTAAAAAATTTGCTAGCGTTGTTCAGGCGTCAGTCGATTCATGATGAAATGGCAAGCCAAACAAAAGATAAATCACATGGCAGATTACAATATGGCTGTCAATGGAAACATTGCCGCCAACTCAAAAACCTTTCAAAAACACAAACCTTAAATGTCCAAAAGTGCTAAATTCCGTCGGCTCATACTTTATGAAAAACAGAAATCGATGTTAAATGAATATTAAGCTAATCTTGGGGTTCTAGTTATCCTATGGATGATGTGGAAAGCAGCTGAATCTTAAAGGTCTGACAAAAATTCAGAGACTTGGGTGCAGTGAAGCAACCAGTGCATTGGGAACCACACTAACAGTTGATCCTGAACTGACTTTTTGACAGGAAACTCAGAAACATTCAAAATTACTTCGGAACAAATGATAAGTCTGAACACGTTTGCATCTCCTTAACTAGGATGGAATTAGAACGGGAGCTGGCTTCTACTCGAAGGTATTAGATATTATCAGCACGTTCAGATTACTTGACTCGAGCAGGATACCCCAAAGCAGAGGTTGGAGCAGTAACGAAAGTAGCCAAAGTGGCTTCGATGTTGAAAATAGCCAGTCAGCTATAAAAGCAGTTCCAACATTTGAAGAGAAATTCAAGCTTGTGAAAAGCTGTCACGAAGAAAACTACTGGACGTATTTCAAATCACGGATTTTTAGTATTGATTGCTTTTCGGGGTTGTGAATTTTCGGGATTTCGGTTTTCGGTATTTTGAACCAGACCCTAGAAAAATGACAAGAAAATGCCCTTGAATTGGGGTTTTAAAGCATCAAATTTCAAACGGTTGATTACTCCCCATTGGACAATGCTGTCACGATCAAAATACAATTAGTTTATAACATAGGTACTGTACACTTCCACATCCGAAGAACAGGATTGTGATTCTGAAAACCAATATGAAAAGCTGAGGGTTCTGTTGTGAGCAAAAGCATTAAGGGGATTAGAAATCTTAGACAAGAGATCATTTTTATAAAGAAGAGAGCCAGAGAGAGAATGGAGCTCTGCGCTACACCAAATATTTTTTTTGTGAACATTGGACTGTAAACCATAGAAAAAACATAAACGAGAGCTACAGTACGTTTGCAACGAACTGTTGGATACCCTATTTCCTATTTTTACTTGCGATTGTAGGTAATATAAGGCAAGTTATGCATTTGTAAAAAAAAAAAAAAAAATTTTGGGCAATCAAACATAATATTACGATGATAGAGAAGCCTAAAAAAGTGGGTCCGACAATTCTGTCTGTCTGTCTGTCTGTCTGTCCGTCCGTCTGTATCGGCACCTACAGCCTAAACGGCTGGACCGATTCGCTTCAAACTTGGTAGATAGTATTATTATGACGTCCTACAGAGGGGTTTTTGGAATTAGCATTCTAGCTTTAAAACTAACGGTACCTGCCATACGATTTTTAGTGAAAAATTAATTTTTCTCAAAAACGGCTCCTACGATTTTGATAAAACTTTCTGAATAGTGTTTAATGTGCAAGCTTTATGTTTTGGTTGGAATAGATTTTTCAGGAAAAGTCTTATAACGGTACCTCCCATAGGACCGGTTTTTTTAAATCCGATTTTCTCGTCAGCCGCTTGACGGATTTCGATGAAACTTTTAATTTAGAAGCTCTTTTATAAAAGAAATCATAAGAATTCTTAAATTTTTCAAAAAAAGTTTTTTTGAGTTTTTTAAAAAAGTTTCAAAATTTTTTTTCAATTTTTGTTTTTCCCAAAAACGGTTTAATCTATATTTTTTAAATTTTATTTTTCTGATAAAAACTACAAAGTGCTAGAAGTTGGCATACTCAAAAAAAAATTGGAATATACAGGGTGATTCACCAGCGTTGTGCCAAAAAGCTATAGCGTGTAGGTTAAGTCGAGACAAGAAAAAAATCGTATGGAAGGGGGGGGTCTATTCCCCTGCGTTTAGCCGGGAGGGGCAATTTTCTGAAAAATTGACTTATTTTGTAAAAAAAAATATTTAAAATCAACGGGTTCGTTTACAACACCGTGTTATACCTTTTTGAAAAGCAAAAATTTTCTCCTTTTATTTTGTTTTTAAATTAAATTGTTTTAACGAATAGTTTAAAAAATATAAATTTTCAAACTCAAAATTTTGAAAAAAAATTTGAAAAAATAATTTTAAAACTAATTTTTTTCAAAATTTTACGTTATTAAGTATAAGTTTTGTTCTCAGAATTCAACGCTTCCATTAATCTTTAATCCAACACTGAAAACCGTATGGCTCTACGACTTTTTCTTGCCAAGGTATTCAAAAATAACCGAACCTACTTCTTCACAAAAACAAGAAAACCTAGCCTTACGGGATGGCACAAGTGACCATTTAGCCAATTTTTCGTGTTTTTGTGAAGAAGTAGGTTCGGTTATTTTTGAATACCTTGGCAAGAAAAAGTCGTAGAGCCATACGGTTTTCAGTGTTGGATTAAAGATTAATGGAAGCGTTGAGTTCTGAGAACAAAAATTATACTTAATTACGTAAAATTTTGAAAAAAATTAGTTTTAAAATTATTTTTTCAAATTTTTTTTCAAAATTTTGAGTTTGAAAATTTATATTTTTTAAACTATTCGTTAAAACAATTTAATTTAAAAACAAAATAAAAGGAGAAGTTTTTGGCTTTTCAAAAAGGTATAACACGGTGTTGTAAACGAACCCGTTGATTTTAAATATTTTTTTTTACAAAATAAGTCAATTTTTCAGAAAATTGCCCCTCCCGGCTAAACGGAGGGGAATAGACCCCTCAACTTAACCTACACGCTCTAGCTTTTTGGCACAACGCTGGTGAATCACCCTGTATTTTCGAAAAGTTTTTTCAAAAAAAACTGTTTTTTGAAAAAACTGGTCAATCGATTTTGAAAATTTTTTTTTGTAAAAATTCAAAAAAGTAAAAGAAACCTGATGGCTTATTTCATTTTCTCCAAAAAACGTTAAAGGTATTGATTTTTAAGTGATTTATAAAATTGCATATGATTTTTTCAACGCTTTTTCCCAAAATCTCAAGCACTCAAGATCATTTTAACACATTAGAGCAAGTTCGTGCGACCCAGTCGTGCACTTTATTTATATGTGTTTGCGTTCACTAGCATAATAAAAAAGCGTGTGCCATGCCCAAAGTTAAGATTTTTTACTGCCAAGGCAATGACTATGCAGGGCCCGATCCAGCTTTTTCGCCGCCCTGGGCAAACATTTAATTTGCCGCCCTTTTGCAATGAGAACATATAAGATATAAAATTGTTGGTGCATTTTTTGACCGACTTTTGAAAAATGGAGGTATTCATTCCGACCCGTAAGAATGTAATATTGTTGGAAATTTTCTTTTGGACAATCAAGCATGACATTACGATCATAGAGAAGCCTAAAAAATAGGTCGGACAATTCTGTCTGTCTGTCCGTCTGATTGTACACCCTTAACGGCTATACCGATTTGCTCTAAACTTGGTACACAGAACACAGTATTATTATAACATCTGATAGATTGATTTTTGGACCTAGCATTCAAGCTCCGAAATTAACGGTACCTACCTGCCATGTGATTTTTATTGACAAACTCATTTAGATATCTCAAAAACGGCTTATACGATTTTGTTAAAAAAAATTGAGTAAAATGTATGTTTTGGTTGGAATAAATTTGTCTGGAAAATTCTTTATAACGGTAACTCCGATAGGGCCGAATTTTGTATATCAGATTTACTCCTAAGGATTTCGATGACATTTTTTAAGTGAAAGGCCTTTTATAAACGAAATAACTTTGTTACCTACTTAAAATTTCATAAAAAATTAAAGTTTTTTTTTTATTATTTCAAAAACAATTTAATATTTTTTTTTTAATTTTGTCTTCCTGATAAAAAGCAATAAAAGGCGTTTTTCTTTTTTAGTTCACAGCAGAGCCTGAGTTGTCAAACAAAAATAAGTTTTTCTTTTTTGCTTCAGAGACTTCAGAGCATAGACTTTGTATTTCTTTTCTCCTCCAGAGTGTGTTCAGAGTGCGCTCTACGAGCTCCAAATAAATAGATGGGGCAGACTGAGCTAAAAGCCAAACATAATTTTAAGTGTTAAGAAAAATGGCATAAGAAAAGGAAATAAATAGGATATTAAATTCGTTTCATTAATAGTTCAGAGCGCTCTGAACACAATTAGTTCAGAGGACGTACAGAGCGAGCTCGATAAACTTGAACTTTGTTCAGAGCTCTTTACTGAATGAAAACAGAAAAACGCCTAAAGTAATGGAAAGTGTATTCTCAAAAAAAAAAAATGTGGAAAAATGTTTTCGAGAAGTTTTTTTTTCTAAAAAAATCAAAACTGTTCAAGAAATCAGATGACTTAATTTTTTTCCCTCAAAAAACGTTTTAACTAGCGGTTTTTAAGTGATTAATAAAATACTTCGACTTTATATTTTTGACGGACATATACAATACTGTCAAAATTCTTTATAGCAAACCTTCAAGGGAACAAAAAATAAAAAATTTATACAATTCGTTATAAAGAAATGTGAAATGTGTTTTGAAACCTCGTGCTCCTTTTTATTTTCAAAGAAAATTGGTATACAAAAATTAATGAAAAAAAAAAAATCATATCTTTTGTTAAGAAATTCAATGTTTGATTGTGCATTTGAAATTTTGTTTTTTATTTTACTTTACAAATTTTCCAATTTAGAAAATACAAAATTTGCAGCATCTTCTTTAGTTTTATCACTTGTTTCAATAAAACTTCAAAAATTCTTAATGCAGTTCTCTTGTCACTATAGTAGGGCTTTTTCATCTCGTCTGAAGTAAACTCTTTCCAAATTGCTTGTTCTCGATTATTATTATTATTATTAGTTTTCATCGTACCAATTGTCAAAAGTACCAACGACAGCTTTGTTAAGATAAATACTGAGGATTGAACTTGTTTTACCTTCGAAACGCGACTTTGCAAACTTAAACTAAATAACTGTACATTTTTTAATACATCTATACATTCGATGGAACCTAACTAATATGGGATATTTTTTTAAGAAGAAGGTGAACAAAATGAAGTTTGCTATAGAAAGGAGAGTTCGTTATAAAGTAGTCTTACTGTACCTTATTTTCTCCCTTGATGATCTTAATTAGAAAGAAACAAGTAAACATTTTTTGAAAATACAGCTTTAATAATCCTCAATTTTCAAATTTTGCCGCCCTTGAAATTTGCCGCCCCGGGCAAATGCCCGGCGCGCCCCCCCCTAGATCGGGCCCTGTGACTATGAGGTTAGAGACATTCGATTTTAAGCTTGCAGCTCAATTTGAACAAAACAAGATATAATTTGAATTTTTAAAATTAGATTTCGCGTGGAAATAACGATTATGGGTGAATTTAAAAATTCTTGAAAGACAACCTGCTACGTAACCAAGGAAAACAAACCGCAATGTTCATCTTTTTACTTCAAAACTGCGACCGATAGAAGTTAGAAAACATCAAAACATTAATGCAAATAAAGACTTTTATGGAAAACGCCCTTAAAATTGGGCGTATCCTAAAAATTTGTAAATAAAAATGTAAAGTACTATCTGAGCTTTGATCATTAGTCAATATACAGGCATATGTATATGTATAAGCTGTTGCTGAATCGAGTAGTTTTTAACGTTCCTACCAGAATAAAGTTATTTTATGAAAATCCAGACCTTAAAAGTGGGCGTATTTTCATATAACGAACGAAAAAAATGGTAAAAATTGAACATTGGCACCTTAAATTTTTAAGACTATGCATTTTGTTCTTTCATGAAAAGTGGGCGTAAGCCACGCCCGAAATTCAAAAATTTCTTTTCGATTAAGAGACACACAAATTTGGGATTGTGGATTTATTAAAAGTACCGTTTATTTAAAAAAAAAGTTTTTATAGTTTCCAATGAAACGTGGGCGTCAGCAACTCCCAATATTAATTTTTTTGTTTTTATATAAGCGGGTGGCAATGGTATAGTGGATGCAGTGGGAAGCAATTTTTTTAATATTCCCCAAGCCTCAAATGGACTTCACCAGTGGGATTTTCGTGAGATAAATATCACCTTTTTCTCAATCAATTGTGCTAACAAAAAATCTTTCTTATCTTCCTATTCCTTCTAACTAATGCTGTGCAGTTTGCATTCAAAACTATCTTGGGTCTTACAGGCATTTAGCTAAAATTATTATTAAAAGATGGTTAGTCCCCCCCCCCCCCCCCACCTAACTGAAATATTTTTATTTGATTAAGAGAAAATGTACCTTAAGCTTGCGTGTGCAAAATTTAAGCGTTGTCTTTTTTCGTAACTGTAGCAAAAACCTAATTTAATTTTTTATTTGTAAAATAGAGGTTTTTGAACCAAAAAGTCGATTGTGGGCGTGTTTGTGGGCGGCTTTCACGAAATCAAAAATGGAGCCTTATCCTTGGACTAAAAATATATACCAAATTTATTCTTTTTAGCTCAAAAATTGCGACCTCTAGAGAGCATAAATACGGACGAATGGACGGACGGACGAATGGACATCGGTAAATCGACTAGACTTTTGATTCAGAGTCAAAATATATATACTTTTTTATAGCTAACGGTACTATTTCTCTATGTTACAAACTCCACACAGAATAAAATATACCCATTCTATGCCATTTGCTAGGCTTGCATGTTTTGTATACAAATTTTATAGAAGCTTCAACTTGCATTAGACCTTATTTACTCAAATTAAATTGTTGGGATCATATGATTTAATCTTATACAATAAAAAGATTCTTAAACAATGTTAGCTGATGGGTTTCAATATACTATAATTCATTACCCATTAAACTTAATGTTTTTGAGAACTTCTTCTTTATTTTGATTGATTTCGAAATCTGTGTCACAAGCAACATAAAAATATCATAATGACTTCCTTCGTTCGAGCTCACCCGATATGCATTCTCTGCTCCAGCCATTACTGCATTATCATTGCACACTATCAGCCATTTGCAATTCAATTCAATGCACATCAATTGCCGTTTTATTACAGCTGAGCATTTTTTTCTATCTTTTTTTTTAAGGATATGAACATTGATTGCAACCATTTTGATTTCCATCGCCATGCCATCGTGATTTCTTCGCACTCCTTGCGCGACTCTAGTTTTGAGTCGCTTGTCGCTTGTCACTTGATGCAGTTTCTTGGCAATCAAACGCTCATAAAATATTTCCAAAATCATAAAAAATTTATCTTCCTGGCAAATCCGAAAAAGGACTTGTCGAACTTTGAACAAATAATTCAAAAAAAATAGTCTGAAGAAAAGCATCAATTCTCGCAAAATAACAGGAACTGACATCTAAATAAATGTGAAAATGCAATTTCCTTGTACACCAACTACCGTTAACCTAGTTTTTTTTTTCTTTTTTTTATTTCACATCATGACTGACTTTATATTCAGAAGTGAAGTCCTCCTAAAAACTACTCTTCTAATCGATTTGTCAGGTGGATAGACGACTTGTTCTGAATGTAATTGACAAACATCAATAAATAAAAGGACTAAGGGATTGATTTATGCTTGGGCCTTGCCGGCCGTGATGTTCATGTTAAAGGTCATTGCAAAAGAAGGCAATCAAAAAACTGTTCTGGATGTCCTAGAAACATTATTTTTCGTTCTTATTCACAATTTGCATTTTCTTCGCACAAACTTTTTTCGCTCCAAAAAGTATAAAATAAAATAAAATGACTACTGTGACTTTTTTTCTCTCGTTTTCGTCCATTGTTATAGTCCTTGCGCTAGGTTAAACCTTTTTTTAAGTAATGCTAGGGCAGGCACGGCGCGCGGCTGCGATGGCGTGTATTATTTTTGCAAACGAAAAAAGTTTATTTTTATTATTTTCTTCTCTGACTGAAGGAAAAATTCTAGAAAAAGGATTTTCGTTCGGCACATGAACACAGTGTTACACTTGGCATTACTCTTTTTTTTTTATATATTATTTAATTCAAAGTTATTTGTTAGGATACACTACGATAGTTTAACTGTAAATGTGCTCTAGTAAAAAGAAAGGGTGGTTGCTCTGAGGCCTTTTATTTGGTATCCTTTGGAGAATAGCTGAAGCTTACACTCACTCAAGCACTTGTGCGGCAGAAACAGCCTTTATTTTGATTTCTAAGGACCTTTTTTTTTGCTCAGCTTTGAGAAAATTGAGTTTAAGGATAGTTTTTCTCAACGAGATTTGATTGTTAGATATAAATTGAGTGTGGTCTTATGAGACTTACAGGATAAAGCTAAACCTATTTGAGTTATGAGAACTCTTAAGCTTTCTAGAATTTGATGGTTCTTTATATATTAAATTCTAACATGTTCCCTTCTATATGTTTAGAAGACCCATGTTTGCGATGCTGCCAACAATGTTAAGACCATTTATATTTTTCGATTTCTCAATACAATTTAAAAGAGAACTTTATTTTGGCTTTATTAAACATTAAACAGAAATTGCTCTTAAAATCAGTTTGTAAATTTGTCAAACTCTAAGCAAAAAAATTGTAATTAAACTTTAATGAACCAGCAAAATTTGTATCACACAATTTGTACAAAGCCGGCCAAGAAAATTGGACAATGGCCTACCCCAGGGATCAGTGTTGGGTCCACTTCTATTTTAATCTGTACATTTATGATCTTCAGAGGCGATATCGATGAAGTTTGCATGTGCCGGCGACATCGCTTTAGCTGGACAACATCAAAGCAAGGATCATATAATAAATATCATCATCCAGAAGTTAGAGTCAACTTTATAGGGACCGTCTTGCAAAACTGTCCATTCTGGAGTTTGTTTTCTTCGTTGCTGCATTGAATACTGTTCCTCGGACTAACTTAATGCACACACAAATAAGAAATAGACTTCCAACTTAATACATACTTCAATACACCTTACCTCATGACCACTCAGCTTAGCATAAGTCAGATTTCTCCCCGTACCAAGCAATATATAACCTGCAGTTTCCAGACGCTAAAACAAACGCTCTTCTACGAGAATATGGTAAGATCAAGGCTTACAACCTTCTCCCCACAAATGAAATATCAAGCGTATCAACCTTTACCTGCCTCAAATCTCGACACCTATGTACCTTATAAAATAGCCCCCGAATTCAGAGTACGAACTTTGAGGCGGTACTAGAAGGACGTGTGACCTCGATGTGAAATCGTGCTTTTTTGGGAGCGGCTTTGTTATCAGGGAGAAAGCCGGTGGTCAAGTGTCTTCAGCTATTACGATGTCAGCGAGAGACTGATAAAATACCGCATCAAGACCAATTTCACCATATTAGATTTTTGAGCGCACATGCCCCTACAGAAGAGAAAGACAACGCGACGCGAAGCTACCAAGGAAAAAATTTTTACGAGCTCCTTTGCAAAACATACGGGTGATGTCCTTAACATGTCATTGAAATCAAGAGGAGATAACATCAACTATGATCACTACCTGGTTTGCGCCGAATTTCATGTATACAGATATCCAGGTGAACAACTATGCCGAAGAAATGCAATGTTGGGCGACTTAATTTATTGGTGGTGACAGCAACAACCTATGCTAACCACGTACCTCTCAAGATTGAGAGGAATCTTACAACTGTTGATATAAACCTGAAGACCAATGGTTGCTACGTCAACAAGCCCTAACAAAGATAGCATCAGAAGTGTTAAGCTAGTCACAATCATCTCCGAGAAACACTTGGTTTGACTTCAAAGATGCTCAGGCAAACAAATCCCAAGGAGCCTGTAAGCCTCCGAAAATAAAGTGCAGACTTGGTCGTACGAACTTGCTCTAATGTGTTAAAATGGTTTTGGGTGCTTGAGATTTTGGGAAAAAAGCAAATCATATGAAATTGAACGTTTTTTGGAGAAAATGAAGTAAGCCATTAGGTTTCTTTTACGTTTTTGAATTTCGACGAAAAATTTTTTCAAAATCGTTGGACCAGTTTTTTCAAAAAACAGTTTTTTTTGAAAAACTTTTCGAAAATATATTCCAAATTTTTTTTGAGTATGTCAACTTCTAGCACTTTGTAGTTTTTATCAGAAAAATAAAATTAAAAAAATATAGATTAAACCGTTTTTGGAAAAAACAAAAGTTAAAAAAAAATTTTGAAACTTTTTTTAAAAACTCAAAAAAACATTTTTTGGAAAAATTAAGAATTTATATTATTTCGTTTATAAAAGGGCTTCTACATTAAAAATTTCATCGAAATCCGTCAAGTGGCTTACGAGAAAATCGGATTTCAAAAAACCGGTCCTATGGGAGGTACCGTTATAAGACTTTTCCTGAAAAATCTATTCCAACCAAAACATAAAGTTTGCACAGAAAACATCATTCAGAAATTTTTATCAAAATCGAAGGAGCCGTTTTTGAGAAAATTTAATTTTTCATAAAAAAACGTATGGCAGGTACCGTTAGTTTTGGAGCTAGGATGCTAATTCCAATATTTTGTAAATTCCGGCTGGACTACAATGACACCTTTCGAACATAGAGCACACCAAACAGTGATATTTTCTAGACTCTGGGCGCAACTGAACCTCTACGATCACTTGTGGGTTTTCTTGGCCCCATACGCGGCAATTTTGTTTGCTTACATACCCCCCGTGATTCACAATCGTAAATGGCAATAATTCAATCAAGATGAGACTTCAGATGACAGCTGAGTTTGACAGGTGTCAAATGCCAAACCTACCATGAATGAATGAATGCAATCACAGGGTAAATAAAGTGCACGACTGTGTCGGACGAACTGGCTCTAATGTGTGACAGTGGTCTTGGGTTTTGAGATAATCGCAAGTAAGAACGCATGCGCTAAAACCGTGAATGCGTCCTTTCACAGACCTGTTGTAACGCACGCTCAAAAATGGGTGCACGTTACAGGAATCCGTATAGTCTGCTTGCAACTTTAGTTCAAAATTTGTGTTTTGACGTGATAACGTCTAATAAATCGGAATATATAGGCAGCACACACGAAAAAGTGTCACAGTCACGTTATATTTCTGCTTTGATAGCATAGAAACTCGATAAAGCGGGAGGGGAGGGTGTTGGGTGATGGTGGGTGATTGTAAGTGGTGGTGGTAGTGGGTCTGTCTGGGTAACGGGGGGGGGATAGTGTCGGGAAGAAGAAAAATTGTCAAAAATGGTCTGTCAGTGGAAGGTTGTTGGGGGATTTGGTGTTGGGAGGGGGTGAGGAAAAAATTGTCAATGGTGGGTGAGTGGCAAGTTGTTGTAGGTGGAATTTGGTGCATGGGGGGAGTTTTGTCAAATATAGTGGGTGTGTGGTTGAAGGTGGGGTGGGTAATTCGTGTTGGTTAGGAAGGGGGGTTTTATTGTGTGGGGGTGGAGGAAAAACTTTCAAAAATGCTGGGCTGTTGGTTGTGGTTATATGTGGGTGTGGTAGGTTGGTTGTTGGGTTAAGGGGTGAACAAAAATACAAAAATGGTGGGTGGTTGTTGGGTTAGGTGGTTGGTGGTTGGAGAGATACCTACAAATGAACTGTTTTGTGAACTGGTTATCACTTAAAATTATCGACCGTAAACCGACTTAACAGACAACCATGTTTTTTTTTCAAATTTAAGTGAGCATTTTAATGAGCAACGCCATGGCGGATCTGTTTACGAACTAATGCTGTGATATTTTCTTATACTTGTCAATTTTTGTCGTTCTGATTAAGTTTTAAATTGATTTTTTTTAGAGGTAAAGATCTATGAAATAAAACACCGATAAATTTGTATTTGAATATGATTTCTAACATAACAGGTCCAATTTCCACCCTTTACTTTTTCATAGCCGTTTTAAAGGGAATGTTATTTTTTAAGCACAAAGTAGGTACGTGATGGCTAAGGATCTGGATAAAAACAAAAACTACTTAAATTTATTTTTATATCAACTATACTCAGTTATCAGGGGAATATGAAAGTTTAATGTGAGGGACTTTCTATTTACATGCCGATACCCAATCCTTACCTTATTATTTTAATAGATGCCCCTGAGCTATTAGCATTAAATTGATTGAAATTGCACCACCCACGCCCATCCAGCACACACCCAAAGTTTTAATGAAGACAAGGACATTATATTAAAACAGTAATATCCATTTTATGATCAAAGTTTATGAGGCATAATATGCTCGTATAAGTATGAGCGAGCCGTCCAGGTGGAATTCTATATATATACGGACATCACAGACAGGTAAACGGTTTGTGTACATTATGAATGCTTTATGTTTCGGTCAATTCCTTTGGCGCAATCCGGGACGTGCTCCAGCAAAACAGACCAATCTACCCAACTTTGTGTCCATGGGGACCAATAAGTGTAGTTATTATGCTTTAAATTGCAAAACATAGCCTCTTATTGTAATCATAATGATAATTATCATAAAAATTAATTGTTTTGTTGAACGTTAAGAAGGGATTTAATTATGGCTGTTCTTGGAGAGAGTTGAAGGACCATGACTTGACTATGCCATAAGCATACGTTACGTTAACGTACATACATAATGTTGAAGCCATTTTGCCGTTTTGAGTGGAAGGGATGAAGAAAAATCACGGTGTTATGAGGATAAAATGGATGTCATTTTGGATGATTCTTTTAAGGAATGGGTTGACTAAAGTTATAGTTGGAACATGATGAGTTCAGGTTTTTCGGGGACCTTTTTAAATAAGCAATCAGAGGGTGAACATTTTGTGAGCCTTAGGCCATAAGAAAGGGAAAATATTGTTCTTGGTATTCTTAATCTGCTGGATGTTGAGAAGTGCGTCCCGTACACGATTAAGGAAGTTTTTTTTTCAACTACACCATCGCGTGAGTTAAGGTTTTTGATATCAGATAGATATTATTTAAACAATACCGAGAGTAAAAATAAAAGTCCAACTTTCTTCGACCGTGGTCTGGATATTAATCCTCTTTATTTTTCACTTCTAATTCTACTTTTTACAATGTTTGAAATCAGCAATTTATTGGTAAAGGAAATGCAATCTGATTCTTTGCATTTCCGTTCCCATGATTTTAAATAAACTTAAAATCTAGATGTTTTTCTTTTTGGTGTCCATTTAACGATGTCATCATGAATTTCTGAATTAATGGTGTCATCGTCAACATTCGTAACACCTTCACCGCCAGATTTTGAATTCTCCTGAATTCTTTTATTTACATCTGTATTTACAATTTTTACATTCACATTATTTCTTCTAAACCATAAAATGACTAGGCTAATACATATTAAAGCGATTAAAATTATTGTTATATTAATACCATAAGATACATTTTTGTGAAACTTTAATTCTTTAATTTCTTCAATGTTTACGAAATGTTTTATCATAATATTTTCGAAACTCACAATTTTCGCCAAAGACTGATTAATGTTACTACTTGGATAAAAGTATTTGGCTTGAATTCTTGTTACTTGATTATAAAACTTTTCTTGGAAAATTTCTATGCTACAATTATAAAAGTTTATTAAATTATTTCCACTTAACAACATTGTTCGATCGTCATAATTTTGAATTAATTTTTCCTTAACTATATTTTTAACTATTAATGTTTCTTCATCTATTGCTTCAACTATTGTTTTCTTGTTAAATCTATGTTTACATTCATTTTTCCAAATACAATGTTTACTTATTTTTAAATCTTTTAATAGTTTGTTTTCTTGAAAGGTCTTTTTATATTTGCAACATGTACATTTTTTAAAGGATTTTCTCTGTAATAAGGTTCATCTTTATGCCTAAGTCTCTTATAATTCCTAATATGTCCTATTTCTCTATTCTCAGTGTAATTTTCTTTACCCAAATTTCTTTTGTAAATAACATTCTGTTTTATTTTTTCTATTCTTGAACTTAACTCCTGACTATTTTCTTTTTCTTTAGCATTTCTGGGGGAACATTTTATTGTTGAGTGATATCGATCGTTATAATTTCCTATAGCCATCTGTATCTTCATTTCAATTGAGAGCTCACTTCCCTCGATTCCCGTTATTATTTCTAATAATGTTGAGTGAAGCCGCTCTATATCTGCATTTCCTGTATGGTTATTCGGTTTTGTCAAATGAACTTCTACCCCTTCAACATTAAGAAATTCAATCAGTTGTTCAGCCCTAAATTCATTATCCATTATAATTTTTTTGGGTTTACCAAATTTCGCGAATTGTTCTATAACTAGAGTTTTTTTCGCTCTCCAGTTTCGATCGGTAATTTGATAAGCTGCTGCAAATTTAGTTAATTTATCTATTGTTGTTACAAAAGCATGTTTTTTAAAGTGAAAAATGTCAAGGTGAATAATTTCGTTTTTCTCTTTTGGGGTTTCTGATATTTCGAATTTAGCTTTAATGGGCTTCCTGTCATATTTTATTTCTCTGCACTTATTACAATTACCTATTATAAGACGAATTTGGTCTCTTAATTTAGGAAAATATATTTTATTTTGTAAGCTATGGTAACATTCATTTATACCGCTATGCATTGACTCTTTAGCGTGGTATAATGACAACTGCTTATGTAATACTGCTTCTGTCTTTATTTCTTGAGCTCTTTTAGAACATCGTATGAATTTGATACTACTGTTTGAAAAAAACATTGCAATCAAAATTAACTGTACTCTATTATAATCTGAGTCATTCACTTCGGAGTATATTCCTGTTTGACCTTTCTTAATATACCTTTTAAACAAATCTTTAATTCTATTTTCATCTTCTAACGGATTTAGTTCTATAATTGTTCTCTTATGAAGTATCTGAACTTCATACTCTGGACTATATGTTAATAAAATCTGTGTTCTATATTTATTGATAATATCATCTTTTATACTTATGTGATCTAATCTTTGTTCATCAACTGAGTGCTGGGTTTGAAAATCAGATATTTCCAAATTCGATTCATCGTCATTGTTTGCATCTATACGATCAGAATTTTCTAATTGGCTTAAATAATCTGCGACCTTATTTTCTTTGCCCTGCAAATATTCAATTTCATAATTAAACTCCTGAAGTTTTAGTAACCACCTTTGATTACGCTGGGAAAATTCTTTTCCCTTGTATTTGCCGTTAAGGTATTTTATGGGTGCATGATCTGTTACTATTTTAAATTTATTCCCATATAAGTATGGTCTAAAATAAGTAACGGAGTAAACAATCGCTAAAAATTCCTTATCTGTGGTACTATAATGTTGTTCGTGCTTATTTAATGTTCTTGAAATAAAACATATCGGATGACCTTGTTGTGACAGCACTGCCCCTATGGCGTAATCACTTGCATCTGTTGTTACAACAAATGGCTGGTCATAATCCGTATACCGCAAGATTGGGTGTGACAAAATCAGTCCTTTGAGATTTTCAAAAGCCAATATATATTGTGGGTCATTCACATTTATCTTGTTGCCTTTTTTTAAATACTTAATCATAGGGTACGCTATTTTAGAATAATCCTTAACAAACTTCCTATAAAACCCTGTAGTTCCTAAAAATCCCTTTAACTGTTTTTCAGTTTTTGGTATTTCAATTTCTTGTATGGCTTTAACCTTATCTGGATTTGGCATCATACCATCTTTAGTCAAAACGTGACCTAAAAATTCGGTGTTTTTCTTCAAAAAACTGCACTTATCTGCTTGAATTTTTAAATTATGTTTCCTAAGTCTGGTAAAAATTTTTTTTAATGAACTTATGTGCTCTTCTAATGATGTCGAAAAAATTAGAATATCATCCATATAAACCACACATATCGTATTGATGTATTCGCGCAGAATTTCGTTCATCATACGTTGGAAAGTGGCTGAAGCATTCTTCAAGCCAAAAGGCATACGAACATATTCATATAGACCACCCGGAGTTACAAACGCTGTTTTTTCTATGTCTTCCTCGGCCACCATTATTTGATGGTAGCCTTTTGCCAAGTCAATCGTGCTAAAATATTGGGACTTTCCTAATTTGTCAAGAACACTATCAATGTTTGGTATAGGATACTTATCATCTATAGTAAACTGATTTAATCTCCTATAGTCCACAACTATTCTAAACTTCTGAATCCCTGAATTGTCTTTTTTCTTGGGAACAACTATTATTGGTGAGCTATATCTACTTTTACTTTTTCTAATTATCCCATTTCTCTCCATTTCTTCTAACTGTCTTTTAACTTCTATTTCATGAACTTTTGGGTACCTATAAAGTCTAGAATTTATTTGCTCATCTGTTGTTGTTCGGATTTCATGAACTATTGTATTAGTTGTTGTCAAAATATCTCCTTCCCTATACAAAAGTTTGTTGAATTCCCTAATAATTGGTTCTACACCTCTCCTCTCGAGTTCATTTAAATGATCTAATGATATATCTTGCACTTCACTTACTTCCAGTACATTAACATCTTCTAGGACTGTTTTTGTCAAGAATGGAAGGCTCACTCCATTAGTCATAATTACTACTTGCTTTTCTAAACTTATTTCTTTAACATTTTTAGACATCCAATCCATGCCCAAAATGAAATTATACGGCTTCTCTATTTGCATCGCAATCCACTTCATTCTCGCATTAACTGGATATCTAAACTCATCTGGACAAGGCGTTGCTACTATTCTATTTGGTTTATTTATATCCCCCTGAATTGTTGTTATTCTAGTTGGATTTTCATTCAATATGGTATACCCTAGATTTGAACAATTAGTTTCATTTAATAAACAAATCGTTGACCCGGTGTCTAATAAAGCTACATATTTTTCTTTTTTAAATGTCAACGTCAACACTATTTTATTTTCCGAGGCTAATTTATAAAAAATGCATTATCTACTGTATTAACTTCATTGCTCAGGGCATCGACTGACATATGATCTGGCCTCTGTCTGTGTTGTTGGCTATACCTACTTGTATTTGGTTGCATTTGCTGCGAATTATTATTTTTTTGTCTGAAACTATTTGAATTTGGTTTGAAATTAGTGTCTCTATAATTTTGGTAATAATTTGGGGTCCAATTATTTGATCTATAGCTTAGATCTATTTTTTCTTGGTTTTTCTGCCTAAAGTTATTGAATTTTCTTTTCACTTGATATACTCTTTCAGTATCTTTTAAATTTAAATTTGTGAAATCCTGCCCGATGAAACTATCAACTATATTTCTAACCTCAGTTAAATTAGTTTTGTTCATAATACAATAAGCTAAAGACCCTGAAACGATTGATTTTACTCTTTGGATAGCTATGCCACTAAGAATATCTGCCATCGTGGAGCCCTCCTTACAGAAAGCTGCATACTCGGCAATATCTTCTACAATAGTTGTTAGTTTATTGCTTAAATCTAAAATACTACTCACTCTTAGAGACATTATCTCATTTGATAATGTTATTTGATCTTTCCTAGATCTAAAGTGGGTCTTGAGCCTTAGCTCACATTCCTCGCAGTTTGTTGGCGGGTTGATTCTCAGTAGGTTTTTTGCTGGTCCAGATATTTTAAGGTCATAGATAACATTGAATACCGCTTTCTTCTCCTCCTCCTTCTTCAGTTCTCCTATTTTCTTGGTTACAATGTCTATGAACGAAGGTAATGTTCCAGGTTCTCCATTGAAAATCGGGATGAAATTCAAATCTCTGTGTATGCCCGGATCTGCTTTTGAATTTTGTACCATTAAATTTGTCAGGATGGAGATGCACTTTTGCATCTGATTGTCCTCGGTCATTTTATATATTTTTTTTTTTTTTATCACTTTAGTATTACTTTTCTACAACTGATTTATAGTACGTAGAATTCACTGAATGATTTTTTTTTTGGTCTTTGAAATTAATACTCTACGTATTTTTTTTTTTTTTCTATCTAGTTATCACCTCTGTTTTTTTTTTTTTTTGATTTGCTACGACTAATTTGTAGCTTGTAGCACTCCTTTAAAAAAATTCTACTTTGGTTTCGTTTCTTCGTGATTAATAAATTTTTTTTTAAACACTTCGTATCCACTTTCTGTAGTATGTATGTTTTCGTTCGTTTCCGTCGACTGCGCCAGTTAAGGTTTTTGATATCAGATAGATATTATTTAAACAATACCGAGAGTAAAAATAAAAGTCCAACTTTCTTCGACCGTGGTCTGGATATTAATCCTCTTTATTTTTCACTTCTAATTCTACTTTTTACAATGTTTGAAATCAGCAATTTATTGGTAAAGGAAATGCAATCTGATTCTTTGCATTTCCGTTCCCATGATTTTAAATAAACTTAAAATCTAGATTTTTTTCTTTTTGGTGTCCATTTAACGATGTCATCATGAATTTCTGAATTAATGGTGTCATCGTCAACATTCGTAACACGTGTGTCGCGACAAACGAAAATTTGGTTGTTTTCTGTAGCGAGGAAGTTTGCTTTTGGTTGCTTGAATATCCTGAGTTTACACTTAACTACTTTCACATTGTCTAGATTTTATTATTCTTCAAAATGCCAGCTTCAGAATATAAATCGAGAGTTCATAATCTATTGAAGAATATGTGTGGCTTCTTCTTTTTAAGAGTCTTTTGTTCGATTTGGAATCAAAACGAACCGTGACCTTTCACCGCGTAGTTGATAAGCAATTGCAAATTTGCTGATGCATTTGGAGTACTTACGTTAAGCTTGAGTATACGATAAGCAGACGTAAATCATCGGCAGTGAGCCATTTTTCCAAGTTGGTTTGCCTGTTGAAGTTGAGGAATAAGTTAATAAAGCTTGATGTATCTCATACAAATGTATTTGGTCCTTCCTTAGTTCATCGGTCACAGTGTTTGACAAGTCAAGCAAATACCTGCCCCACACAAAAACGTTTTACTATCACAGCTTTCTAATTGTTTTTCAGAATATTTTCTAGAACCCAAAGTGCACATATCTAGGGTCAAAGATATCAATGACGAAGGGATTATCCATTTAAGAACAGAAACACAACACACCATTGTAAAGGTTTCTTCAAATACTTCTCTACACTGGGTGGGCCATCTAGTGGCCTCTTTTTAATTCATAGGTTATTTTGACACTGAAAGGTGTTTCCCGTTTGAAATTTTGACAGAAAGTCAATATTATGCCTCCGCAAAATAAAAAACATAAGTGGCTTTAAGCTTCGACAACGTTGGGAATCTTATGCGTTTTTTGAAAAGAAGTTTGGCCGAAATGAAACACTTTCCGTGCCTGCTGTACGAAAGCTTGTGCAAAAAGTTTGTGAGACTGGTTTGCTAGTGGACAACATTCTTGGTCTTGGTCCCCGTCGTTGTACGGTGCCGACAGTGTGAGACTCAATTCACAAACATCAACTTGTCATTGATCTCAACAGTTCAATATTGCACGCACTAGTCTGAGGAAAATTGTGCACAAAGATCTCAGATTGGTTGCTTACAAGGTCCAATCGAGTCAGCAATCAAAGGAGCATGGACCATCCGCTTTGCTATTGATTTGCAGTTTGGGCCTTAGAGCAGCTTGGATAGGATTTCGGGCGATAAATTATCTTTTCTGACGATATTCATTTTCATCTGGTTACGTTAACAAACTCGGAAAACGTGCACGTTATTGCCGAGAAGCCAATGCATCCGAGAGTGACAGTTTGGTGCAAATTGTGGAGTGGTGGCATCATTGGACGATTTGTTTAAAAAAAAATGGGAACAACGTTTCAGTCAACGGTGGGCGTTTCAGAACCATGTTAACCCACTTTTTTTTACTGAAATTGAAGACATGGATTTGGACGACCTCTTTCTCTTTCAGGATGGCGCTCCATGCCAAAATCGATCCTTTGCGTACCAAATTCCCAAATTGTGTTATCAGCTGTCTCGGCGATGTCAATTGACCACCTCGGAGCTGCGATTTGGCTCCTTTTGAATTGTATTTATGGGGAACCGTGAAATACCAATGTTTTGCCAACAATCTGGAAAAGATTCAAGCACTTAACGCCAATATCAGCCAGCAATGGCAGCCACTTGAACGATAGCCATGATACATGGAACAAATTTACATTACATTACAATTTAATCAATTTAAACAACAGAGACCATCGGCTCAAGACAACACAAGACAATAACATGGCCGAGAGAAACATACAGAACAGAAGAGAAGAGAACACACAACACATGCCAACAGCACGCAGTTATTAGTTTTGACATTTTAACAATTTTAGTTTCGTTTGCATTTTTAAAAAGAATAATTAAAGTATGCCATTCTTCCGAATTATGTAAGTTGCAGTTCCGTTACTTATAAAACTATAAATTTCAACTTGGGCTCTCTAAGAAAAATGTGAAAGAAAAGGTACGAACTACTCGGCTCAGATTTGACCAGTTCCGTGACATGCTTCATTTGACTATCTGAGCAGGATGCTCCTGGCAGTGCTTTTGAAGTGAGATTTAATATCCTACGGAAGTGCTTAGGACCTATTAATGGCAGAGAGGCATGCTCCATTGCCAACAAGTCGGCCTGTTCATTGCCAGCATAACCTTTTTGTGCGGAAACCAATGGAGAATTACAAATTTTCTTCTTGGAAGTTCGGAAAGTACTTAATAGTACTCTTCAACGAGAATAGATCTTATGACAGTTGAACCAAAAGCTTTCAATTCTTTGAAAAGATGAAGATTGTTTTTTTTTGTGTGCTTGAGTGACATATCGTGATTTCTGCCTGGAATATGGACGAGTGATGACCAAGACTAATGCCTGCTTCACAATGCCGCTTTGAGATTCGCTTTGACAGAACGCAAAGGTTCAGACATAGCACATAGGAATTCATGATACAACTACTAGAGATAACGCCTTCCAATTTTCATTTTTGATTTGCTCTGCGCATCTACGTCATAAGAACACCTGAAGTTTGCGCCTTCTCGGTTTCGCCTTCCCGTTTAACTTTTGTTTTGTTCTACTCTCTATACATTCTACACATTGACATAATATAATATACATTGTATATAGTACACGGAGTTTGACAATGGTTTGACGTTTTGTATAGCATCATGCGCAATGCCATAATGTTCATGAGTTTTATCATGATAAGAATTCGGCGCAGGGACATAAGGCCCAGGGACATAAAGCCCAAATTTTTTTTTTGGGCGTTATGACCCATTTACGTGGGACATAAGACCGAAAATTAATTTGGGCTTTAAATCCCACCCAAGTGGGCCGAATTTTTTTTCTGAAAAATGGGACATAAAACCCAAATTCAAAAAATTAGTTTGAATAAAAAAATAGTTCATTAGTTCATTTTCATGTTATAGGTACATATATACATATTTCAAAATCAAAAAATCCAATTCAACAAAATAAATTAAACAGCTTATATAAGCATAAACATGAACAAAAACAAAAAATATAATTCAACAATAATCTTGAAAACGTTAATTTTATGCATAAATAATAGAAGTATTTTGAATTATCTGTCTGCAAAATGCACATAATAATTCATTTTTTCGAGCTATTGACTCTTCCTTTAGGGTTGAAAAGCAACTACTACATATTTTAAAATGATTACAAGGTAAGAGCAATAGATTTCTTGGGTTCTCGAAACATGCATATTGAATTTAAGTTTTAGAGGTTTTATAAAATTAAAGCCCAAAAAATCGCGCGATTTTTTAGGCTTTAATTTTATAAAACCTCTATAACTTAAATTCAATATGCATGTTTCGAGAACCCAAGAAATCTATTGCTCTTACCTTGTAATCATTTTAAAATATGTAGTATAGTTGCTTTTCAACCCTTAGGGAAGAGTCAATAGCAAAAATTCAAAACCACGATTTTCCATTTTTTTTTAAACTTTCAGTTCTTATAAGAACAACACTCAATCAATATATATATGCATATTTTTTTTTTTCTCAACATTAAATGTAACAGTAGTCTTAATTTCGAAACCAATGAGCGCTTCAAATTTTGGGAGAGATTAAAAAACTGGTTTGAATGTCAACTAAACCAGGTGCGGAAGCATTAAAGTTAAGGGCTCAGGAAGAAAAAAAAACTTTCTCGCATTGAAATACATTTATTTTTATCATTTGTCAAGTCGTATTATGTGGGACATAAAGCCCAACTTTTTTTTGGGGGCCTTATGACCCACTTGGGTGGGATTTAAAGCCCAAATTAATTTTCGGTCTTATGTCCCACGTAAATGGGTCATAACGCCCAAAAAAAAAATTTGGGCTTTATGTCCCTGGGCCTTATGCCCCTGCGCCTAAGAATTCGTGTATAAAGCGGAGTTCACATGGGACAATGCAGAGGCCAAGACAATGAGACAAGACAATCATTGTTACATGTGAACAACTATTTCCAGGATAAGACAATTGTCATTATATTGTCTTCCGAGCTAGCCTACCGAGCTATCTCTGAGGACAATATCGATATATTGACTGGTTGGCATTGTCTTGTCCAACCCCGTTCAAGAAGCTCTCACAAGGCAATTGAGTATTGTCCCAGAGTCTTGTCTGCGTGTGAACGCTGCTTAATTCTCACAATGAGGCGTTGAGTTTTAACGTTACGTTTTGTCATCAAAAAGCAAGTACACAAACCACGTAGCATGAAGCGAAGGTGAAGCAAAAGTTTGACGTTTCAAACTAATGTAGGTTTCCTATTGAGTTTGTTCTCAATTGGCTGTGCACGCAATACTATATGGACTGTCAAAATTATGTTTGCTTTTAACATTTACTCTCATACGTTTTGAACATTGTCCAACATTGTGGACCGTGTGTACATATACTGTGATTTGGTGACTCCAGTTGGAAATAGTTATAACTTTTGGCACTGCTCCCTCGAACATGTCCATGAGCTCCGCACAAAAATTTCTTGAACTCCTCATTGACTGAGGATCTCGTGGCAGTATAAAGCACTTTCCCAAAATCCCTCTATATAATTAAAATTAGATTTTCAGTATCGATTCTGAATTTCAAGACAATAATAGTAATTAAGATACTTTGAAAAAATATTTGTTTCCTTGGAATTATTATTTTCGAATAGTTGATTCTTTCATCTCAACGCGTACGTAAAGTTTGTTCAACGTAACGTACGTGAAGCTGAGGTGAACGCGTCATTGTGATTCAATCATAAATAGTTAAAGCAGAGTGATTCACCAAATATTCCGCAACCAGTTCCTGTTTCCAGTTTTTAACCTTCTTAAGTCTTAAGTTTTCCCAGTCTTCCTATTTTTCAAGCTACTGAGGAGCGATAAGTGGCCCCTAAGTTTGGATTGGGGGTTTCGTATTTTTGATGAAACAGACAATAAAGACTGAGCTTTGCTTCCAATTTTACGAATTTATGGAATGAGGGTAGAGTTCTAAAATTACATTCAATTTTTGGTGTGGTCTTCGTGGATCCTGTGTAAAAGCTAAGATCATCTTGGTGGCTTCTATGTTGATCATTTGCTAGTACTCGTTGATAATATCTGACAATTTTGACATCACCAGTACATTGATCATTTCATGATAAAAACTCCTTTCAATTTAATTATACCATTCGTTAAAGTCCTTATTTGTGTCTAATCTTCTCAAAGATCTTGTGGTACTGGATAGGAACATGGAGCAAAATACCTCCATCAAATCCCAAGAAACTTGTCCTTAAAAAAAATGTGACCATTAAAAAGTTTTTGTTCGTCTTTAAAAAAAAAAATCGCGATTCAATTTAATTTGCTTTGAAAAAAATAAAACGTAATTGTCGGAATATCCTCTGCCAAATTGCAAATTGGACATAAAATAAAAATAAACGACAACAAAACTTCTCACCTTTGAAAAAGGACAAGAATTTAATATTTATTTATATGTATGTAGGTATATACCTGAAATAAAAGAACGTTTACACCTGACAGTAAGGAAGAGTATTGATTTAGCACGGAAGTTCCCTGTAAAAAAGTTTATTGGAAAAATTCTACGTACCACTGGCAAATAAAAACGTTTTCGTTTTACCTTTACTGAGGGTGAAAGGACACAAAAATATTCACAAAATTGCATTTTTATTCAACTTCGTTACACAAAAGTCTTTGTATATGGAAAAGAGGCAAGGGAATTTCTTCCACAGCAAGCACTCACCTACGAAGGATCGCATAATTTTCAGTTCACTAGTGTCTATTACAAAAAATATAAAAACGTATTTTCATACGATATTTTTTGAGGAGGAGGACGGAAAAAAATGGGAAAATAGGAGAGTTAGCAACACTTTTCACAACACAAACACTCACCAAAAAGGAAACTTTTTTATTAGTTTGCAGAATTTAGTGGCAAAACAGAATATTTTGAGGACGAAAATATTTTTCCTTATTTTTTTGGAAAAAGGATTTCCCATGGAAAAATGTTCAATGTGGGTTCATGACATCTTATACAAAAGGGATCAAATAGTTAGATGCAATTTTTTGGTTATAAAATAAACTGGAACTTTCTTCCAAATATTGCACTACACGCTTTCTGCTTCATTGCGGGTGAATGATGTCCAACCAAGGAACAATTTAACTTTGGAATCTAACTTTACGCCCTCGACTTGCATAATTCTATCATCATTATTTAAGAAGAATAAAAACTCTTCTTCCAAATAGTACTCCTAACAAATTGGTACGGTACATTTGAATGAATGGAATGTCTCACTGGCTGAGCGCAATGGTGTAGCTGCAGTAGTAATATGCAGCAATGTCAAAGTTAATGTCAAAAAAACTAGCGCACTTAGCAGCACACACGAATACAATGTAACACTGGACTCAATCAAAAATCAAGTCTGCCATTTTGGTTTGTTGTTGTTTTGCAGCGCAGCGCGTTTGTGAAGTTGGAGTCGAATCGACTTGTAGTTCAACTACTCTCTGTGCTGCAGCTACTACTTCACATTGAAGCCGCCCAATACGATTTGCGTTCATTTTACTTTGACAGTGCTACGTACTACAGCTGCAGCTACACCATTGTGCCCAGCCAGTAAGGTGACGATGACAGATTTAATAGCACAAAGGACTCAAACATCCTTCGGTCAGTTCGGTTGCAATTATGTGCAAAATGTTGGTAAATATCGCTCTTCTCTTGATTGCGTCATCTAAAGCTTGTTCTTTGTATGCTTGATGAGACGAACAATTGAAGACGCAAAAGACTGGTGCGTTTTCCTTCATATAAATTCTACGTGCGCCATCTAAGTTGCTAAATTTCAGTTGCTATTGACCAGGTTAAAATACAGTCCGTACAGTCAATTCTTCATCGAATATTTTTCTTCTCGCAATACATACTGGACCTCAGCTCAGCCAAAGAATATATCTTAGAGATATAATTTGGGGTTCAGAGAAACAGTGATTATCAAAAGATTTTCGCTGGGTGGTCTCTACCTTTTAATTCATTTTGAGATGTTAAGGTGAAGCTCAGATAGATATTGTCGTTGGTTACCTCAAAGATATTTCTGTGACATTCTACCAAAACTGATTTACAACTTGCTCATTCAATATCAACACCTGAATGAGCTAGTCCCGAATCGACTGGTGTTAAAGTTTCATGATATTTCCCCAGGATTTGAAATAGCTCAGTCGAAGTGTGGAAATTTGATCAATGGTCGACTCACCTGGCCAAAGACTTTATTTTAAGAGGTCGATCAAATTACTGGCAGGGCTCTTTGGAGTTCACAATAAATATTTGACCGGATTTAACAATCAAGGTTTAAGAGACCTAGGAATAGATCAGTAGTTAGCAAACAATTACCACATGCGACAGATGAACGAAAAAGTTTGAGGCGATGGGAAAAAAGTTTCACTTTAATAAGTGTTCCTCAAGGAAGTACACTTGGACCACTTTTATTTTTTAATTAATATATGATATTCCGATTCACATCCAGTTTTCTCAATAATTGTTGTGTGCTGATGATTCTGGATGTGAATGATTCTGTAGCAAAAAATCTTTTTCAGGTTGTAGGTATTCTCCAAGAAGATTTTACTAATGCCATTTTTCGCAACCTATTACCCAATAGAAGACCAAGAGGATATTGGCTTTTTTTGATCTCAAAAACTTAATTTTAATAAACACACTGATGACATAGATACTATCTAAAGTTATTTGTATGCAAGGATTAATTTTTTTATCGGTTTACTTGAGTTGTCATATATGTATTTTTGCATCGCCTTTGTTAGAGTCAAGTTGTATTATCAAATCATTTGTCCTTCTTTGCTATCTTCGCGAACAAGAAGTCTGTTTTGTGAACCTTCTTATTAAACGAATTATGTCCTTAATAAGTCATTTAAAAAAAAAATGTATTTGCATAAGAATATTAACATTTTAACTACAACATTGTTTCTATCTTTCTTTTCAGATGGACGACTTAAATCAGCGACGAATACACAGCAGAACTAAGATCTTTCTATCAATTTTAAGTCCCTCAATCATAGTGCATTTCTAAACAAGAAAAAAAAAAGACACTTCATCATATACTGATCCCGCATAGCACTTTAGCTTTCAATACCACAAAAATCTATCCATCCATTGAATTCAAAATCCAAAAAAACAAAAACAAAAAAAAAACAACAATAAGATACATAAAATGTCACATCTTCAAGAACCGCATAAAAATCTTAGACATCTCTGTTGATGCATCAGCAGTAATATAGACTCTTATATCCCCACCCGCCGAGAAACTGCATCACAACACAGCATCCTTGAAACGGCCTTTAAAATGAAAATGTCACCCACAACAGGGGAGACGATACGAGCGTGGCTCCTTTCGGCTCTCATGGTGCACGGAGCGGTGGCGGGGAATCCCGATGCAAAAAGGCTCTACGACGATCTACTTAGCAATTACAACAAATTGGTGCGACCTGTGGTGAATACAACCGATGTCCTTAAAGTCTGTATTAAGCTGAAATTGTCACAGCTTATCGATGTGGTAAGTACACCTAAACCCTCCTACATACATACAATATGTCCCCCTCCCTTCCCATTCACCTTATCATGACCATCAAATTTCATTCACTGAACCAGAATAAAAAAAAAAAGAAAATAAAAATATTCAGAAGTCCCTTTAGGCCATTTAACGTTTTAAACTGTCATGTTCCATTTTTTATGTCACACATGACAAGCAAACAGCAAAAAACTCAAGCTGCTGACTTTCTCTAAACGATTACAAGCAAATAAAAGGAAAGGTGCGACCGCAGGCAATGGGACATAAAAGATGGGCGGCGGGGGAGGTGTGTGGGCTGTGTCGTGTGTCTGTGTGTGGAGAGATGGAGATACACAATTTCATGAGAAATAGAACATGAAGTGGAAAGGATACCCGCAATGCTGCTCGAGCGGTTCTAATTGGGAAAAGTACCTTTTAATAGCTGTCACGATGTCCCTGGGGTCAAAAGAGTTTACAATTTTTTGTTGTTGTAAATCTCCGCCCCGCACCCTGCTCCCTCACTTATTCTTCATCGCACTTGTATGCACAAAGAAAAGAAGTCACATGAAAGGATGACAGTTTGCTTTGAACAAGGGAAAACATTTTTTTTTTTATTTTCTTCTTTTAGTAATAAAACGTCCTGACAATCCTGGACAAACTAAACTGAAAAAAAAAAAACTACTCAACGTATTCATCGTGCTACTCAAGAAAGTGTTTGTACGGATTCATCTCAAATTTATGCCAAGGACTTATGAACACTTTACTTACCGTTGTTTTGAATTCATTCATTAATTCATTTATTATTATTATTCGCTGAAATAAGAGAAGGTGACACTTTTTCAATTAAGTTAAATATACACGTATAGAGTTAAAAATGGAGGAATATGAACAAACTACCGTTATAATTATCATGGCGAAAGTTTGACTATGGTCGTTATAACCGAGCCGCCATCATTGTACTTTCCCAAATAATGGCGGAATCGACAGCGGCCATGTTTATAAACTATCATCGGCAATGGCGATGGCACGTCGCGTCGGGCGCGGCGGGCGTTCGTTGTATTAAAGATACTGTTATAGCCATTTTCCCGTGGCATTGGAATTAGCTTTTGAACAAATTCAGTCTCTTTCATCTCTTTAAATGGACGAACACAAAATGGCACACACAAACAAAAAATCATAAAGTGATGGAAAAGTTTTTGCATCACAACGTTGAAATTTTCCATTCAAGGTAACAATTTGGAAAGTTTTGAAGGAAGAAACTTTTAGGAAATAATTTTTTCTTTTTTTGTCATATTCTATTGGTGCATTTCATGGCATTAGGAGGATAAATAAAGGAGGATATTTTTGTTTTTGATGGTTTTCTTTTTAAAATTATTGGAAACATTTGGAGTTTGGACTTTGCTATAGCTTTGAATTAGAGTGACGTAAGAAGGCAGTAAGAAAGATTGTTTTTTGGTGAAATGTGACGAAACTGTGAATTAACATTTTGATAGTTTCATTACTGCGTCTCGTCACCTGGAAACGATTTTTTTGTTTAAAACGTATTCATGTCACTCAGTTGCCTATCATAGTGTTACATTTAGATCGATTTCAATATTTTTCAAACCCAAAACATCTTTATCCAAAGAAGTTTTAGTTTCTTACAAGTCCTCTTATTATTTTCGTAAATTTTGCTTACTAACACCATTGTATATGAAAGCTATAGTAGTCTGGGGAACGAGTAAGAGATAACGGGGTTTGGAGACACATAGATGTCGCTGATAATTATCACATATTTAAACCTTTCCACCTACATTTTCTCTCCAAAACGAGAAATTTGGAAAAAAAAGGTTTGGAGACTCAAGGTGTCGCCACAGTCGATCTTGCTATCCATATTACTATAGGTTTCATATACAATGCTAACACTAAAAATTGCTGAAAAAAGAAAACTACTAGAATGGTTCTCTCTTGATTCATCGCCACCACCATTTCTTCTCATGTTCGCTTATGGTTTGTAACAAAAGTGCATCGTGAGGATTCCACTTAATGGGTTGCCAAGAGATATAGTCACTTAGCCTTCTTTTAATATGCGTTAATTCATCGGTTGTGGCTTAAAAAGAAGAAAAGTCGGAAATGACACCAATGCAAAAAATCGTAAACGAAAAAAAAAATAAATTCCTGATTGCAGCAGTGGTGCTGGTAGGATCGATGAGATACATACTCAATGGGGAAGTCATTACCTGATTTGGGCCATTTGAACGGGAAGAAATCGTATCTTCAAAGACGAAAAATATCAATCTGTCACTAGCTCTGACGATTCAAACGCAGATGTCACATTAGCAGAAAATGATAATGCCTGCGATGCTTGCAGAAAAAGTGAATCCGGAGAAATATATAATGTCGAAAGGAATCTTGATTCTGATGAAAGGTTGGAAAACGCCTTGAAAACCGTACAGAGATGGAGGCAGAGTGATATACAGAAAATTTTTAGTCTAGACTAGAAAAGCTCGAGCAAGGCTCAGGTGTTTACTCACCCGAAATTGTTCAAGTTAGCTACCTTAATATGTGAAACTATCTTTGATTGTATAAAAACTCTAAAGAATTGCAAAAAGTGTACGACTACGAGGGCAGTCAAGGAAACAGCGTTTTGCTAAATAATACCCAATGGTTATGATGGCTATCTTTTTATCATTTTTCTTTATTTGGTGATTCACATGTAACTCTTGACACATCCCTTGAACTCTCTGATGATATCAGTATCGCCATATCATCAATGATTTCCAAGAAAAAGTATTGACAATATTACAACTCCTTGTCTTACCCAGTTTCTAAATTCAAAGGAATCAACAAACATCAGAGAATTTTTTGTGGAATTTGTTTAACTACAATCTTCCCACTTTTTACAAAGATTTTGCGTTGAACCATGCATAAGAACCTTTTTAAGATGCGTGATAAGACGCTGACGAATATTCTTCACGTTCCCATCTGTGTCCAGTATAACGGTTCCTAATGTCTCGATTAGCTCGGTCTTCTTCATATAATGAATGAAGCCGATATTTTTGAGGATATTCTGGTCGTCGTTCTTGGTGTGTTCTTCGGCGTTTGACATGTCGCTGCTGTATGTTGGTTGGCGGTTATCGGTGGTACCTTTTGAAAGCTCCTGGTAGATCGGCGGTCGGAGTTCGGATGATTTTTCTAGGGTTCCTGGTCGGGCGCCAATTTGTGATGTTTTTTTTTTTTGTGACTTTAGGCTTAGGTAAGCTAGTCGATGTCCAGGGTGGTTCCCAAAGAGAGCAAAAACTCGGGATTGAAGAGTTTTGAACTCTGAAATATCGATATTTTTTATTTATTGAAATATTTCTGACAGAAACAGTCCATGAAAATAAGCGTTTCCTTAAAACTAAGTCTGTAGTTTCCTAGACGACAATAAACGGGTGGCCAGTGCCGCAACTCTTGCAATGCGAAACCAGAAGACAAACCGGTTGAGCAAGGCTCGGTCTGTGGCACCCCTTGAGGTGATGCTTACAGTAACACCAACCCCACGACAATAAACGGTGGTCTGTAAAGATCTTCTGAAAAGGAAGCGCTCCACGACAATATGCAATTCCAGATGGCAAAACGGTTGAGTATCAAGTGTGGTGGCACCTCTTGAAGAAAAGTGTCCGGGTCCGGGACAATAAACAGGGAGTTCCAAACTCGGTCTGTGGTGAATGGTGATGCTTTCAATAACAGCAACTACAGGACAATAAACGGTGGTCTTAAAAGGAAGCGCTCCACAAGAATAAACGGGTTGGCCTAGTGCCCGTTAGCAATCCACTGCGTCCAACAGCGATGTGCAAGGCTGACAAAAAAACTTTGCTTCAAAAACTTCGGTACAGCTTCTGTCTGATATTCCCAGCAGCGTACCTTCGTATATGAGAACTTTATTCCCGGTACTCTATTTATAATAGAATCTTCTTCCAATGGTAGAGAGGTCGAGTCTGAAGTCTGATTTCCAGTGCAATTCGTACTCCTACTTGCGAAATATTCGTGCAAAATAAAATGTGAATTATAACATCAAAAGTTAAAAATATGTACTTGTGAATGTGTAATTCTTCTTGCATGATGAATGCATTTGACTGTTCTTCTAGCATAGGTACTGGGAAATGGATAGCAGTCAGCGGTGTAGGCAGCGGTAGGTTTTGCGTCACGTGATGGTGATTCCATTATTTATAGATCATTGTAGGAAATCGTCGTGTTGATCGGGGACAGTGGAAGGAATTTTTGTACCTTCGTTACATCCTTCATGTGCGCTCATGGTAAACTTGTTTGACTCGAGCCATACCAAAATCCCCAAAGATAAGGTAAGGCCGCGACTACTCCAATATAGTGCGCAGAGTTTATAACAAGCCCGACACTTACAAACGTCTTTATAGTTCTTGAGATCTTCCTTCTTCTATGAAGAACATCTTTTTGTTAAGCTTCATATGGTTGTCCTTGTTAGCTTAAATATAAAGTCAAAATATTTTGAAGATTTCATTCTCCTTTTGTACCATTTTCTAGCATGGGTTCAGAGCTTTGCTATCTTTTCAAGCTCACGGAAGTAATTTGGGCCTTGCCAATGAAACCCTTAATCTATCTAACACTTTCTAGAGTAAATAATTTATATATATAAAAACTGCTTCGAACAACTGCCAGCAAGGATGACATTACTATTGGTTCGTTCCCATGTCCTCAAACTTAGATTGAGGCATTCATTTCGTATATAGATCAACAACAACGATTTTCGCTTAATCTTGGTAAAGAAATCCTTGGAGTGCTAAAGGAGGCCCAGATTTTTTGAATTTAAATTTAATATCATTCAAACTTGTTAAAGAATTTTCATTTAATTGCACTGAGCTATATATTTCCTCAAAGGTCTCGTTTTTCCAATACATATTTCTCCTTTGCTTTTAAATGTCCGTTTTTGAACACTGAAATTCATAGAGATTTTGAACAAAACAACTTTTTTTGCTTTCTTTATTTTAGAACCTGAAAAATCAAATAATGACAACGAATCTTTGGGTAGAACAGGTAGGTTCAACAAAATTTCAAAAACCAAACAACATAAGTTGTATTAACCACTTTCCAAAACTGTAGTCCTGGTACGATTACAAACTAAGATGGGAACCAAAGGAATATGGCGGTGTTCACATGTTGCACGTACCCTCCGATCACATCTGGCGGCCAGATATCGTACTCTACAACAAGTAAGTATTATTCTTCGATCATTAATTAAAATTTTAAAATTACACTGATGAAATGACTCAAAACATTTAATTCAATAATAAAAAGAAATAAATTCTATAATTACTTTCTACAAAATATCTAACAAAGATTTTGTTATTGTCAACAAAAACTCCCTCAACGTATCTCTATTTAAGTGTCTTTAATTTAATTTATTCTTTTCATACATTTCACTCTTGATTCTATTTTTCTTGTAAAAAAAAAAAAACAATATCTGAGTACATTCATATCTAATCATACTTATTTATTAATGTTTTAATTTAAATTATTAATCTATAAATGTGAAGCTAAATTTTATTTAAAATCAAAAAATTATTTTTTTGGTATACTTAAAAATATCATAAAATTAAAAAAAAAAAACAGGATATAACAACAAAAAATAGAATAATATATTTATCACAAAAAAAAAAGGAGAAAACAGAATACATACTATCAAACAAACAAACACACACTCAATAAATTTACTTCACTACATCTAAAACCCTCACTTCTGCACTTTTTATACAATAAAACAGTTCTATATACGAGTATGCCATTGTCCATAAAAAAAATTGGAATCCTTATTCACTTAAGTCTTATATATTATTAAAAATAAAAAATAATTTTAATATTAAAAATACCAACTTTGATATAAATAATAATCATAAAAATGAAAAAAAAAACAAAATAAATTATAATTAGTGCCGATGGTAACTTCGAAGTGACACTAGCAACAAAAGCCACTATATATTCTGAAGGATTAGTTGAGTGGAAACCGCCAGCTATATACAAATCATCATGCGAAATAGATGTAGAATATTTCCCATTTGACGAACAGACATGTGTCCTGAAATTTGGCAGTTGGACATATGATGGGTTCAAGGTAGGTTTATAAATAAAATTGTCAAAAAAAAGCAACAGCATCAACAAAATCAAATATGATTGACGAATACATACAATGTAGATTGGTCTTTTGAATAGTACAATGGCATTTTTTTTAAGCGTTTGACTTTTGACACTTTATTCTTTAATTGACCAGCTAACCCGGCTCGCTTTACCTGTTTGAATCTACAAGGAACTTAGGTAGATAAGATAATTCTTAGTCCTATTTGGGTATATTCTTCAATCGTATAACTTGCCATGCTGATTTGATATCAGTAACTGGAAAATTAAAATGAAAAACAACATCTTTGCCAGCTATCACCAAAACAACATGACCATCACAGGCCGCCGCGCCGCTACTATTGAAAAACCCCACACTAATTGAAAGCATTTAGCTATGTGAGTTTGTGTTCATCTTTTCCAATGATTATTTTATTTCAATCAGTTTTGAATAGGCTTTGCTAATGCTTACGGATGAAATGTCCCCCTTTTCCCATTTTCAAACAAACGAGTGACTATAAAAGCTCTTCAAATGTTGTTTGTTTAGCATTCTACTCCAACTTATCTAAGTTTTCATCACAGTACAGTAGGGGTTAATCCTCGGATCAGCGTTGAACTTTGGTTCAACTCTAGTTGAAAGTTATGTAATATAAGTTTAGGTGGTCCATGAGTATCAGTTGAATAACATTGTTTTAGCATTGAACTTCGTTTTTAAATTCTTTATCCGTGGAACGACTTTATTAAATCCGTGGAAATCGCTAGGTAAACTGTTAAACCAATCTTGAACCACCGTCTAAACATTGATTATGCAAACGCGAACAGAGGTATATTGTTTTGAAATTTTGATCCGAAAATTAACCACCATTGTACAAATAACCCTAACTCACCGTTGATCCATAGTCGAAGTTAATCCACTTTTTATGCGGATTCTGCTCGTCAAAGTGATAGACAGAAAAGCAGTGACATTTTGTAGTTCGTTTTTAAAACTACATTTTCAAATCTAAAAATAAAATGGCATCACATTTTTTGTTGAATTTAAATAAAGTAAATTTTATACAAAAAACATGAAATATTTCATCAACTGGCAGTGACATAAACGTTTCAATTTCATGTTAATAATCTTTATTTCTAGTTCAGTCCAGTTCCGCTCAATCTGTCCATATTCTATAGCTCTTAATTTAAATAACTTGATATTTTTGTACTCCTAATTGATTAATTTTTCTAACTAATTTGAATACGTTAGAACAAGGATAATCAGAAAGCTATGTTTTAAGGGAAATAAAGTTTCATAAATCCAATCAAAAATTTATATTTTTGAGAAATTCGTGTAAGTGAATCAAATATTTTTGTGGCAGTCCTGTGGTATACATTTGAACCAAAACTGCATATTTTTTCTTCTGGCAGGTTGGTTAGTTAGACACCTTTGTAACTGTTGTTTTTGGAGAAAAGTTAGGATTTTTCCTGCAAACGGAAGGTTGGTTCATAATTTAGTTAATATCGGTTATTTTTACTGTTCCCAAAACATAACTAAGTGTCACAATTAATATATTCAGGTGCAGTCTTTCCAGTCTAAACTTGTTTAAACTTTGCCAATGAACCCGCTTTGAAGCCGAAATTTTCTAGTATTACAACTAGTGGGTGGGAGAGTAATGAACGCATACAGTAAATTTTCTAAAATATATATGTACCTACATTTTTCAAAAAAAAAAAAATTAAATGATGCAGTTACTGAGAAAGCATTGTCAAATGCGAAATTCCAATTATAAAATTAAACTTGAAGTTTTGCTAAGATCTGAGGACTATTTAAAGACATTTTGAATAATTCAAATAAATAGCATTTAAAGCTCTCCGCTATTATATTAAAAAAAATATCAATAGCACAGAGATCAAAGATCTTTGTACCCTTTGCAGTTTGGTAGAGGTTGGTTGCAGATCACCCCACTTGTTCAAAAAGTTTCGAAACTTCGTGGCAGCATTGTATATGAAATCTATAGTAGTCTGGAGAACGAGTATGAGATAACTCGGTTTGTGGGCATATAGATGTCGCTGATAATTATCACATATTAAAACCTTTCCAGCTACATTTTCTCTCCAAAAACGAAAAATTTGGCAATTTGGTTTGGAGAGTCTTGGTGTCGCCACAGTCGATTTTGTAATCCAGACTACTATAGATTTCATATACAATGGTGGCAGTTTGTTTCCGACGAGTGGATCTGGCTACAAATAGTTAAATAAAAGTCCTTTTATTTTACAAAGCAGTCTACTAAAACACAATCATAAGTTATAGCGACCTGAAACACAATTAAGCACAGACGAGAACGCCTAAAAATATATGGGTGAAAAACCCAGAGTCGATAGAGATAAAAATATATACATATGATTTATTATTATATCTAGGTGACCCGCGAACTTCGTTTCGTCCAAATTCATCAATGTATTGAAAATAATAATTCTTTCATATGTATTTAGTAAATAGCTGATATTTTACACTTTTTATTTATGTATATAGATACTGTGTAATTTTAAGTTAATTCGGCTTATCAGCTATCTGCCTGTGAAAATCCCGTCAAAATTGGCCCATAAATAAGAATTTTTGATACGCATTTAGTAAAAATCTGATATTTTGAAATTACAAACAGACACTTCATTTTTATTTATGTGTATAGATTATTATTATTACAATCAACTCCATCGATGAATCGATCGGAGTAGACACACTTACAAGCACTGGCAACTGAGGCCTTCGGCTCAAGACAACACAAGACAGTAATACGACAGAGAGAGACAGACAGAACAGAAAATAGAAGAACACACAAACAACATATGCCAACAGCTCGCAGTTATTAGTTTTGACGGTCCTCCATCTTACTACTAACCACGCGCAACGATGCTTGATTTCGCTGATC
This sequence comes from Platycheirus albimanus, assembly GCA_916050605.2. Classification (NCBI taxonomy): domain Eukaryota; kingdom Metazoa; phylum Arthropoda; class Insecta; order Diptera; family Syrphidae; genus Platycheirus; species Platycheirus albimanus. The sequence goes on from OU696696.1 coordinate 73,366,560, forward strand.
TATTGGGAAGTGATGCTTTATCAGAGCCAAGGCCGTTGACACACATATGATTTAAAAGGGAATACATTGTAGATTTCAAATACGTAATTACTTTCTTTCCAAGTTTACCCCATTCCCAGGACTTGCCACGACAATTTTTCCAATTTCAATATCAAGGAATTTCTTCGTGTTAATAACAATAATAATAACTAAGATAAGACACATGTGCAATGTAAATAATCTACTATGGGTTTTTTGGGCATTCTCCTTAAGCTACACATCTAAGCAGAAAATTTAAAAGAATAAGGAATGATTAGGGACTCCTGGGATTCCGCGTTATCTATTTCACTTGAATCTTTATCAATATAAATCCACATTTTTGATAATGAACTTAACATTATAAATTTTGTTTGCTTGGAAGTTTTTGATCGATGTGGTTTCGGTTTAACGACTTCTTGAACGCTTTGTTTCCTCAACTTTCTTGCAAACTTGACAAGTTTTGCCACCTTAGGCTGGCCAAGGCCATCGGTAACTTGTCAAGGCTGTCTTGTTTTGGTGTTAATGTTTCTGTTCGATTGTGTTTTTAACGCTTTGTTCGATGAATACCACCCTCTATCATAATAATACAGGTCCGCTGGATTTAAAGAGGGCCCTCAATTGTTTGAAAAAAAATTTAAAGGAACGTTCATTTAGATCAGGATTTTTTTCCTAAAATGTTTCAAATTGATTTCTTTGTTGTATTGTATAGAAAGCTGAAGAGAATTGAAATACTTTTCTTATTAAAAGTAATATTTTTCAGTACATTAGTCTTTTTTTTAGAAACTTTAGTTTATATACGTAGTTGCGCTTGAAAGTTTTGTTTATCGAATCGTAAAGCAAACATATTTGACCGATCTCCTGAATCCATTCTCGATCAAATCTTTCATTGGCGATTTTTGTAAAAGTATTATTAAAACTATGCAAATGGTTTTGTAAGTGGTTTCTCATTGTTTGTAGGGTTGCGTCATCACATTTCCTCGTGCATTTTATAATCTATTTTGTCAACCAGAGTAGTGACAAATGAGTTATGAATTTTTGCTGAAAGTTTGTATTCCGACGGACAACAATTTTGTGGAATATATTGTGAGTTAATACCTATCAGTATCCACTTAAAATTTTAAACCTTAATTTTTGCTGGCGATTAACGATATCTATATTTAGAAACTTACATTTAAAAGGCTACAGAGAATCGTAAAGTATAGGAAAACTCGTGACTGATTCATGAAATACATAGAAGGCACTTCATTCACTGTCCTGTGAAAACGTCAAAATTCAACGATGGATACACAACACATGCTGTGAAAAGAACTAAATCCATTACTCACTTAAAAGTATCTATACAAAATGAACGTTTAAAATGATTGCCATTGTACTATCTTTGATCTTACATTAATGCTATAGAATTAAGTTTTATAATAACAAAAAAAAAAAAACAGAAATCTGAAGCTTATGTTTAATAAACATTTATTAAAATTACAAAATTTTATTTTCAATAAACTTCTATCCGTTAAAAAATAAAAATAAGCATTATTTTTTTAAAATTAAGTTTACATTTTCTTCTATATCCATATCGTTACATGAGTTTATGTTTTATTTTTTTTTTTTATTTTTTTATTTAACTTTATGTTTAAATATTCATCTCATTTCCTATAAGGCAAAAGCTTTTGATAATTTGACAATAGAAGTAATGCTTTGATAAATGCATAGTGCGCCTAATATTTTAATCAACAACATTCTCTTCTTAGTATTTGAAACATAATAATATAAAACATCCATTATATCCCTTTTTTGCGAACTTTCATCATTTTACAAAAGCTTTCGACCTTTTTAAATTTTAATATTCTAAAAAGTAAAAAAAAAAATTGTTTTCTTTAATTTTATTTAATTCACAATTTTGTTCAGGTACGTGTATCTCAAAGAACTGTGACCTTACGCGTATAATTTTTTGATGAGAAAGTAAAAATTTACTTCATAACTTACAGTTCTTTTAAGATTTAAATAATAAACTAATATAATTAAAAACAAAAAACACCCAAATTTTATGGGACTAAGGTTATATAAGTTTTTAAAGCATTGACATATTTTTTTTTTGTATAATGACATGATGAAAGTATGACAAAAATAAAGTACCTTTGCCCTTTAAACCCCTTTACAACAGTGTGATGGTAAACTAATAGTCTTTCTTAAACAAATATTTTGTATATAAAATAATTATTACGATTTCTTCTATATACCTATATACCTAAATTTATGCTACCAATAAAATAAATGATACTAAAATAATATTAGAATTTATTAGAGAACCTTTTCTTTGCGAGTGAATGTGTGCCGTTGGTAAAACTTAAACCTATACCAACTTATTCTAACAAAAAGACAATTTATTTTTTAAAAAATACTTATACAAAAAATACAACGAAATCTATTTCCGTAGAACATTTTAAATTTAATTTTAAAACAAGTTCTTATATTTTTTTTATTTTCTACATAAATTCGCACTCGAATGCATAAATTACAAACATTTGACAACCAAACACACACAAATAAACACTTGAAATAAATTCTGAACAAACAAATAATTATTACCTTGTATTATGATCTAAAATTTTATATAGTATTTAATTAATTTTTTTTTTTAGATTGTAGAACAATTTCTGATGTTAATTTTGTCTAAAAACTATTTGTTAACAGACAACTTTAAATAAACTGCAAGCTACATCTATATTTAAAACAAAAAATCAATCTATGGGGGATTGATGAATTAAATCTTTTTTGATAAAAATAAAACATCGTCGATTTTTTATTTTTTTTTTTTTTTTAATTTAATAACTTGAGTTTCATCTGAAAGGAAAAACAAACTACAACATAACTTAGCCAAGCATTGATTACAAATTTGTTTTCCAAATTTTCATTTATTTTAAAATTAGCCAACTTTTGAATATACACTCAAAAAAATCAAAGTTAAAGGACAATTTTTAACGAAATAATATCTTTCCTTTTTTATTCAAATTTTATAATTATCTTTTTGTTTAAGAAATAAAAAGTGCTACCCGTTAAAAAAAAAAAAAAAAAATATTGATTTCCAAAAAAATTAGAACATTTGTAAAAACAATCAACCACAAATATTTTTACAGTGCTGACGGTCATTATGAAGTAACACTTATGACAAAAGCAACCGTCTATAGTAATGGTTTGGTTATATGGCAACCTCCAGCCGTCTATAAGTCATCCTGTTCAATCGATGTTGAATATTTTCCATATGATGTACAGACGTGCATCTTAAAATTAGGAAGTTGGACCTATGATGGTTTTAAGGTGCCCATACATGATATTCTATTATTTTTCTTAATTTAAAAAAAAAAAATTAAAACCAAAAAAAAAATTAAATTTATAAATAAAAAAAGTATATAAGCAATAAAATTATATGAAACTAAGTGAATTTATTGTTAAGAAAACGGAATGTTAAGTTAAATTATATTTTTTTTTAATTTTAATTTTAATTTTATGATAGCGTTCTTCTTAGTAAAGTGAAAGACAATCTTAAAATGAATTCTGTGGAAATATATATAATTTTCTATAAAAAAAACCTGATTTTGATAAATTACAATTAATCTAACAAAAGGTTTTAAACATTTAAAAAAAAAAGTCTTTTTAACTGCAGAATTCATTGGGAATGATATTGTCATGTTTTAGTTGATTTGAATATTCAATGAAAGAAATATGTCTGCATGATGATTTTGCATGTCCTTTTTATTTTTCAAAAGTCGCGAACAATTGAATTTGAAACAAGATATCATCACAAGAATGTAAATAAATGTTAGTATATCGCCCTTCTAAAGTACATCGGTATATAAGATTCCTTTGATTTTGTGTCCCATTAAGAACTGATCTGAACATTGGACATAATGAAAGCAGGCGAAATGTTAATATACCAAACGTTAAGTTAAAAATAATAATCCAGTATTCAAAACAATCTTGACAAAAATTAATATCAATATATTCTTCTAAGCAAACTTTAACAGGGTACATCAAAAAGTGAGAATCAACAAGAACAAATAATTTTCGCATTGTGTTTCTGAACGTAATCAATGACAACTACGAGTATGGCTAACAGAAATCAAAGAATGGACAGCAAATGAGTCTTTTAAACAGTTTTTATAACTTTTGCGGGTGGCAGTGGTACAGTGATTTTAGTGCTTGCTTGCTAAACCTAGAGTTGTGAGTTCAAGCTAAGCCTGGGCAGCATTTTTTATTTATTCCCCCAGTTTCAACTGGATGGGATTGATTGAGATAATCACCTAAATCTCAAACTCAATCTACTGTATAACCAAAACTTCTTTCCTATCTTGCTATTCATTCTCTTCTCGCTCTCGCTCACACATGTTAATACATTTTAAAGGTATTTATAACCCCTGAGTCCGCTAGCATTATAAACAAAATCATTTCTAAGCCAGTGGGATTTGAATTGTGCCCATGATGATTTTTAAAAGTTGGAGCACACAAAACCTACGAAAATTTAGTTCTAAGATATTTGGTACAAACGTTTTTGAAGTTAAACCGAAGAAAAGCATAAACAAATTAGTTTTTAGTTTTCTAGGTTTACTAGAGAAAGGCTGTTCCCGTTATAATCCTGCGCAGCTTCGCAATACTTTCCTCTCACATTTTACGATTTTTTTCATTGCTGTTGGTGAAAAGGTGAACCAAATTGGACAAGCATATATGACAGTACTGGGTGGATGAGTTGCTTTTACATCAATAATTTGGGTTTTTTGGTGAGTCCATTTTGCTTCCTCATAAGTGGGTGCACCAGGTGAAACGAAAAGTTGGCTCTCCTCACTATGGCTTGAGCGTGCTTGTTGAACTTGAACTTGTTGGAAAAGTTTACTCCAAGATATTTTGTAGAGTCGTTTGCTTGCACTACGGATCTGTCCGGTAGCTGAATGCTGAAGTTTTGGCATCTCGTTGCAAACCTTCTTTGTCCTCTGCTGCTGGTTACAGGTGTCCGTAGTATTCCCACAGATACGTGGTGTGCACCTGTACTCTACGTGCTTTTATCTTTATAGAGAGTGAGAAAGAGTATGTGATTGAATCATTGGCATATAATTTCGTCTTTGTCCGCTGGGTGTTACTTGGCTGGTCGAGGGTGTATATGTAGAAAAGGAAAGGCCCCAGTTTTGATCCCTGTGGAACTCCACCATTTGTCCTTCTTGTTGACCAGTTTTCCTTGATAACCTAAACAAAAACACAATCTATAAGTTGGGAAACTGTAAATGATTCTTACCAAATGTCTTGGGAACTCAAGCCTAGTCAGTTTAAAAATAATTCCCTTGATCCAAACGCTATCAAAGGCTTTTTCAATGTCCAGAAGGCACTCGACTGTTGTCTCTTTCCTGTTTAGTCCTGATGTTACGTCCATGTATATTCCCATGAGAGAGTGAACGGTTGAGCACATGTTCCTGAAGCCAAACTGGAAGTCCGATTTTTAGTGTGAATCACAATTCTCTTTAAGTTTGTTTCTACAAATACAAAGTGTGAATCATAAGAGCGAACTCCAAGACTACCTATAAATATTTTTCCTTTGCTCTTGTTGTATTAAATGTTATTCCCTCGTGGGATATGTCGGTAACGTGAGGTTTACCCACCCATTAGAGTGTGGGATTTGTCGCGTGGCGGCGATTTCGTTCAAATTATTTAGGAGATCGAGATCTGCACGTCGGCGACCGAGGGGTGATAACCTTTAACTCCGTAACGAAAGATTTTATACTTTATTCATAAAATTTGGAATTTCCTCCTTCAAAAATAAACGATATCAGGTTTCACAAACGTTGGTAGAAATGTCCTTTTTTCTGAGTCAATATAGAAATCATATCCTATCTCTTGAGACACAATACTGCCACAGCAATGTAGTTTTGAATCTATGTATTTGTATATGTTATGAGGTTAAAAATATTTAAACAAGGGTAACCACTTCTTCAAATTCAACTTGATATCCTTCCAGGACATTTCTTGTGGTGTAGCTCTTTCTAACAACTCGTATAAGCTTTGAAAATTTGATTTGGCGGTTTTATAAAAAGAATGTGTTTTCGCCAACAACGAGCGCAGATAAAAAATACTTCAAACTATTGCCGCGGTCTAAGAATTAATGCATGTTTTTATTTTGAATATAATTGCTACCGAACCGAGCTATATATAACAAAAATATTTTTATACAGATTCATTAAAAAAGTCAACGGTGACAATATTGACTCCCGGAAACTTTAGTCCTTAAATCGTTTAAGCCTAAATTATTTTAAGTTCTGCATGTTATTGGCTACATAACTAAATGCATGCCCAAGGACATCCTTTTTAAGGACCCTATTCAAAGCAAAGTTTAAAAAAAAGAAAACCTAATTCATTGAATATTCAAAATGAATATAAATATTTTATTAATTAATTAATTTTTGAAGTTTAATGGACAAATTTTAGCTACCATTTAATAAGTGTTTTATTTTTCGTGTTACTTGTTGTTGTAAAGGAATCTAATGATACATGAAATGAGAAAATATATATATTTTAAATGAAAATAAAAGCATATTAATTTTTTTATTGGAAATTTTTTCTATAAAAAAAAAACTATAAAAGATTCAACAAATAAAATAAAATAAAATATTTTTTTTTATTCAACAAAATAACATATAAAAATGTCTTTTATTAATTCATTCACTGACTTTCCTCTTTCTTTCTCTCTTTGATAAATTTAACATTTTGAATTTGAAAATTCACGTGTGGCATCGGCGAACTAAAATGATCGCATCCGTTCAAAGTTTAATCGCAAAAAAAAAAATAACGTTGAAAATAAACCAAAATGTGAGAAGAAAAAATTTTCAATATCTCTGTGCACTTTTTAATATTTACTTAAAAAAAAAAAACAAACAAAATTAATTAAATTAACAATTAATTTTTTTTTAAATAAAAATCTGTAAACATTTGATTTTTCTGTGAATGATTGATGATGATGATTAACGAGACTTGTAGCTATAATAAAATAATTTTGTTTGAATTGTGGAAAATATTATTCTTCTTGTTAGTGTTAATATATGAAGAGACCGCTATTCAGTTGGTTGTATATTGTGTTATGAAACTCAGTTCTAGATACAAAAAATATTATTGCCAAAGCTAGAGTAATGTCAGTATAACTGTTTATTTAGTTTTTTTTTTTCGTTTTTTTTAATTGGTTATTGTAAAGCTTATGCTTGAAGCTAATTATTTTTCTTTTTATTTGGGCATAGCAGCACTGAGACCTGGTTTTGAGAAGAATGATTCACTTTAATTTGTTCAACAGAAGGAAGATTTACTAATTAGATTCCTACACAACTAGCAGCAGGAAGGTTAACTGTTGCAACTTTTGCTATAGAAACTATAGTACTATAAATTGCTGCATCCTAGAAGCCGCTACTATCTTCTCTTCGGTATATATTCTAGGTATTAGAATCGGATTCTAATACATCAGAGGGCACCACAGTCAAACGCAATCATAAGAGTACTATAGAGTCTATAAACAAAATGGCTGCAACTACAGTTTGTTTATTCAAAAAGTTAAAATAACAGCAAAAAGTTTGATGAAAGATGTTTTTGGCAACAGACATTCATAAGATTTCAAAATGATCGCCGGGGGTTGGGTTTTTGTAAAGTAAAGGCTACCATTTCACATTTACTTTTGACTTTTTTTGACTTGCGTAAAAGATGTAAATTGCAATATGTATTTAGACACGTCATTTTTTTTTGTATGTCGAAGTTTAACTATGACTTTAACTATTTATAATTTTTTTCTTTGAAAATTTATTATTTTTGATTAATTCTAGAGTTGGAAAATAATGATTATAACAACTTCAATCCTATTATTATTTTGAATTCAATTTGAGGAAAGCAAATAAATCATAAAGTTATTGAAGAAAAACAAATAATGATTACTTTTGCAATTGGCGAAGTTAATAACTCATTTTGATAAAGTACTTCCTTGTAGTGTATATTAAATATGCTACTAACTTTCCATAGCGTTTCAAAGCGATGTCTTATTTAAACTCCAAGCAGTTGGAGATCTCCCCATAGCTCCATCGAGGTTGAGATCTTTCTTTGATTTGATTCTCCTTGGTATGGTCTTACAAGCGGTAGCATGATGTTCCTTCACTCTACATGTCCAAGCTGTCAAAACCTGTTCAGTTCAGCGACTCATTCTCGATTACGGTTTTATTTCTCAATTTTACACTGACGTTGTTCTCCACGCTTACATCTCTACCTCAAAGATATTCCTATCAATATTCCTTGCGGAGTGAAGATTTGGTCATACATTTTCAAGGCCATCAGTAAACGGATTAAGATGCTCACATGGACAGGATCTTATAACGATTTTTTATTTTACATTGATTTGGTGCCGAGTAGTTGGTCCCTTTTTTGTACATGGGGTATATGGTTCTGAAATTCCAATCGTTGGGCATATGTTCTTTTATCCGAGCATTTTTTGCAAAAGAGTTGGTGTAAATTCCTGACCAGTACATCTCCAGTGGGTAATTCTGCTTGAAGGTCATCGGCTATAGGTGTTTTTTTCGCTCTAAGTAATTAACTTTGTTCTCATTTTGTTCGGCAACTACAACTTAAGATTGTTTTTAAGATTAAGAATAAATCCTCATTTCGGCTAAAGCATCTCTGCATTGCCTTGAACTGACGTTGTTGGTGATCTGCTTTAGTTTGATTAATTGTTTCTCCTTTTTACTTTGGTTAACGTATACTATGTTTGTCTTAGCTGATACATTCTGATTTCTGAGTCCATAGGGTACTGTGAAAATCCCATCACTTTGCTGGGCTTCATACGGTTTTATAAACAGCTTAAATTGGTGGTAAGAGTTCATATCAATTTGGGATTCCTCACAAAGTACAGAGGTATACCATGTAGCGGACGCTTCGAATTAAAGCCGTCGAATATTGAATATCCTCGACGTAGTTGTTGCTTGCCTTAGATATCTGTAGGTACTTGAATTTTGGCACATATTGGATAGGTAGGGTAGGTAGAGATGGCGGTTTTAATTTGAGTTGAAAAACTCCTTAAAAGAACCCAATTAGCGCTGGTGTGCGCCGTTTTGTTACCATTAACCAAACAACTTAACAAAGGCTTAGACGGATGTGATGGTATGTGTTCCACGGAGAAGGACGGGAAGAACTAGTTTTCTCTTGGAAAGGTGACTCAATCTACCAGACCAAACCATAGGACAGTTCCTGCCACCTAGGCAGGTTGCTGGTTGGTAAAGGTACACTGGTTCTGTCCAGGATTGGTCCAGTACGCGGGCTTGGCGTAGAAGCCCCCCAAGAAACACAAAACCGCCACCTAGGCGAGATTGGATGTTGAGTTTTATAAGTGTTTGGACATTCAGATTCCTAGAAGAGTGTCACTCATATCTAATCTAATCTAATTTATTCTGCTCCTCACAGCGAAACCAATTTTAAATTGTTTCAATTTATTATTTATTTAAAAAAAAAATAATTCCTTATTGTTTTTTTCTTCAATTGCTTTTAGAAACAATAATTTCTTCGAACAATTATAATACTTAATTCAAATAAAAAATAATTGTGTATCATTATAGTAAGTCAATTATTTAATAAATTTCTATTTTAATTGAAGTTTTGTTCAATGATAAAAAATTAATCATTGTTTTCCAACACTGTTTTATATATGTATAAAGGCTTAGAATGTGATATTCATTATAAGAAGATCTACTGACATTTGTTCGTCGTTTACAACAATTCAAACTGTTTCAAATTGTTGCATTTAAAAGTATCTGGATAATACTCCAAAGCTCCATCTGATCAAATATACGTATACTCGTCAATACTCCGTTGAAATTGATCTAATACGATTTTCGTAGTAAATAATACTGAAATATTCAAAACTTGGAATTCATAAATTTTTACTTTCTCCTTCGTGTTCAGCAATTTGTCATCTGGGGTTTGATTCTCATCTCTCTTGAATTTGAAATTTGTGTCGTGTTTCTTACAGTCCCTGATTTTTTCTCGACACAAGTATACAATTTCGTAGCAAGAGGTTGGTACTGGGTAGTGCCGAGCCTAATCTCCCTCAAATAAATTTCTACGGCTTTACAGTAGTAGCTTCTAAAAAAAGGCCTACCCCCATAAAATTTATTTAAATCTCTATCGAACTCCCAATGTTGACAATAACTTTAAGCGACGAAACGCTGACTTTTACGAAATATAATTAAAGTATTCATGCAACTTCGTAAACTTCCATTCGATAGCTGTATGCACATGATTTATACCACAATGGCGGCGTTGTTAGTGTTATGGTGACACATATTCTTGAAGTTGACAATTTGTTGTAAATTTGGATAAAGCATTTCATTTCAATAACGATTCTTACTTACTAAGTTTAACAGTTCGATTACCACGTTGTTAACTTTCTGACGTTTACGATTTGTACCTTTGCGACTAGGTTCGCCTAACAACTACAACCATCTTCTTGAAAATGAATCAAAAATACATGGGGTTTTCAATTCCGAAATATTTATCTATTGGCCCGGAGAACTTCCTGCCTCCAAAATTCATGGTTGTATTGAAATTAATAATTCTTTCATATTCATTTAGTAAAAAGCTGACATTTTAAAAATACAAACCGACACTTCATATTTATTCATGTGTACCTTACCTACATATAGATACTGTGTGATTTTAAGTCAATTCGACCCATAAATAAGAATTCGAAAAAAGTATCACCAGTGAGGGATATTTAACAAATTAATTAAATTTAGAACATCAGCTTTCTGTGTGTGGAAAACCTGTTAAAATTGGTGCACAAATAAGAACTTTTGAAAAATGCGACCGCAGCGACAGCTGGATGATTAATTAAAATTATATAAGTTACTCCTAACAACACGGGCTGAGTTTCGTAGGTTAAAGAAATTTTATTCTCAACTAAGTAGCAACTTTGTTTGTTTCGCTTAAGGTATGGTTTTGCGCTTTACGCAAAGCCGTTCATCCAAGTTCTGATCTTCCAGATATATAAGCTTCATTGAACACCCCTCCGCTCCACCAACTTCCTCTATTCAAAGATTATGTCAGAAAAATGCTTTGATTACTGGTAGGCCATATTTTTTGGAATTATTTGTGGCATCTGTTACTGTAGGGATTAATTTGACCGGATCATTTGGAGCCATATTTCAGAGGATGATTTGTTGCGGCTTCAATGCATATAAGGTTTGGCGTTTAGCTAAAACTTAGCACAACGCGGGGCCGGGGCCTATGGGTTACACTCTCAACCATTCATGTGTGTGCGTACATATTCTGCAGGAATAGAAGGGATCTACAATTTACCGCTGAACCCAAACGACTTACAGAGAAGCACATTCCATGACATGATTTTGGAGAATATATTCCTCGCAAGAGACTCGAACCCAGAACTTTTGGTGTGGCAGTCCGCCACACTTACCACTACGACACGGGGTACTTGCGTTTAACTGACAAGTAGTATCACTAAAAAAGAATTTTCTTCCTTAATCTTATATTTTGAATGTTGCAAACAACTTGGGGTAACAAAGAATTAAAAATGAGTATTGACTATTTCACAAGCTTGGTGCAAAGTACCTCACTGTACGAGTAATACAACACAATAGGGTAAAAGTCGCGAAAGTTAAACGTTATAATTTATCTAAGGTGCTCTACAATCAACTGAAAATAATAAATCATCATTATTATTTTTATTATTTTCCTTGCAGCTTTAGGCATATTATTGTTAAAAAAAGGACACCTAACTCCATGATTTTAAATTCAAAATAATTCAAACTCTAATATTAAAAAAAAAAATAAAACACATGACATAAAAAAAAACACCCAAACTCCCACTGTTTTTAAATATTAAAAAAAATAATAATAAACTAAAACAAATCAATTTGAATTTTAAAATAAACATTAACACAAAACTAGGATTGACAATATTTTAATTTTATTCTTGGTTTACACTAAACCCACATCATTTTTATACTCTGATGAGACAACACTAACACCCACACCCACACAATATTTTATAATTATTTTTTTTTTAACAACATATAATTAACTTTACAATTGAAAATAATAAACAATCAATATTAAATAATGACCAGCATAAATAAAATCGAATGAAATCAATACCTTTAACTCTTAGTTAGTTGTTCCCATAATAATTTATTTACTTAATTTAATTTTTAATTTTGATATTTATTTTGCATGATGTGCATGTGATGCATGTGGCTATGATTATGGATACGATTTTTTTTTCAAAGCTTTAATTTAAATTTAAACAAATAAAATAAAATTTTATTGCGTGATCTTGAAATGCGACAGTTTTTTTTTTTTTTTTAATGTATCTGAGTATGTTGTGATGGTGCTACACTTTAAAAAAAATATCAATAATTGCTTTGACTGAGCAATGCTTATTTTATATATTTTATTGAGATTAAATAAAATAATAATAAGTTTTATTAATAAATTATTATCCTTGACAAGTTTTCAATCCATTAGCTTTATAACCGAGGGGTATTTTTGAGTACAATGTTTTGTACAAATTTATTATAGTGCACAAAAGTGTATTTAAAAAGTTCAAACTAATGATTTTATAATTATCCACAATAATTGATATTTTTGTATAGTACATTTGTTTAGTGCAAAGAGGTTAATACTATTATTGTCACGTTTAATTGCCCACAATCAATAAAAACACGCAATTCGAAATATGTATCTCGGTAATAATTACACCTACATTTATTCTATATGTATAATTATTATAAGTTATTTTTCAGTACCTATCTACACTTAAATATTGTTCCATTTTATTTATATACAATACATTTTTGTATGCACAAAACTGAAGTGAAACTACATTTTTTAAATCTATCTCCGTTCTTGATATCAGCAATATACACACGATGCCGTGGTCAAAAGTCCACAGCGCGAAAGTCCATAATTATAAGACCAGAAATCTCTTATGAACTTTATAAAGCTATAGTGAGCCAAAAGTCCACACAAAATATCTGTGGACTTGATGCCTTCTGGGTTCTGGCTTTGTAACGAGGGTCAAAAATACACAATAAATGTATGATAGCAAAAAATCTCGAAATCTAGGATAAGATAACACATACTATGGATTGATGTTCCGAAAAGAAAAATTGGGATTTTTCGCGAACACTGCAAAAATCAAAATTTTCGTTTCAAATCCATTGATGAAGCGGAAATTATCGCGACTTCCGTCCCAGAAGAGGGAGAGAGCGATTGAAGAGAGTGAGAAAAGGCGAACGTAGCATGAAGCACATAGCCATGGAGCGAGAGTAGGGAGCAAGCGAGTGAGAAAGATCGAGAGAGAGGGAGAGTAAGAGGGAGAGTAAGATAGAGCGAACGTCGCATCTCGCACAGTGCCATGGGGGAGAAGGAGCTGTAGGTTAGGTTAGGTTTGTTTTATAATAGCACAAACTGGTTCTGCATATCAACTGTGGGTAGGTCGGCGACTGATGGCATTGCATATATTTATTTATTTATTTCTACGATAGTGAAATCCACAGATTTGCTTAATGCTAAAAATATAAATGTGTCCAAAAACGGTATGTAAGTATATACAATAAGATTTAAGAAGGATTTTGTTGTAGCTCTAAAAACAAAGAAGCTTTAAATTGATTTCTTGATAAGTATACATCGAGATCATTATGATACATATTGAAAAACAATGAGAAATAGGCTCACGCTGTCCATAGTTTGTAGAATGAGAAATTTCAAAAATGAAATGTCTCATTCTCAAAGGTCGACTTGGCGCGTAAATATTAATTAAAGAGAGCAAAAACTCACAGTCAATATCATTTGAAAGAATATCGCGAACAAACATGGAATTAGACTTTGAAACAATATATGAAACATGAGATTCAAAATTTAGTTTATCGTCAAAAACTACGCCTAGGTCTTTTATTTCACATACTCTGGATAATTTGTATCCTTCTAGGAAATAATCAAAAACAATATGACTCGATAAACAACTATAGGTCAAAACAGAGCACTTTGATAGATTGAGGTAAAGATCATTTTGTTTACACCAACGCTCGAAATTTGAAATATCTTGTTGAAATGCAATACAATCATTATAATTATTTATAACCTTGAACATTTTAATGTCATCAGCGAAAATTAAACACTGAGATCTCGATAAGACTGTTGGAAAATCATCAATAAATAAGTCAAACAACGGTGGACCTAAATGGCTTCCTTCGGGAACACCAGAATGAACCATTATCGAATCAGATTCCAAATCACCAATTTTAACAATTTGTTTCCTACCAATTAGATAGGAACTAAACCAATTTAGTAGGCTGCCATCAAAACCATATAATTTTAATTTTTTAATTAAGATTAGGTGATTAACCCTACTGAAGGCCTTAACGAAATCGGTATAAACCACGTCCATTTGACATCGCTTTTCTACTGTCTTAAAACACAGATTAGAAAAACAAGCCAAATTAGTAGTAGGTGATCGACCACTGAAGAAACCGTGTTGAAAATTAGAAATATGGTTTATTATTATACCATATAATTTATTTTTGACTATTTTATCGAAAAGCTTCGGAATTGTTGAAAGTTTATTTATAGGGCGGTAGTTAGAAACCTTCTTTTTGTCTCCAGATTTGAAAACAGGGTTAATGTAAGACACTTTCCATTCATCTAAAAAATGACCACTCAAATGGGATTGATTAAAGATAAATTGAAGTGGATAACTTAAAGATTCAAAACAATGTTTTAAAACAATAGGGAAAACACCATGCATATCTGGTTTAATAGATGGTTTTAGTTCACTTAAGGCATTTGAAACATCTTCTAGTTCACAAAATAAGCTACAGCAATCTGTTATTGGTACTAAATTCTTACAATTGTATTTATTGCCAACAACCAAATCCGTAGTATTATAAATACTTTGAAAGCTTTCAGCAAACCAGTCAACAATTGTTTGAGGGTCACTAGAAGTGACGTTATTGTAGACCATTATTGAGGGAAAACCAATAGATTTACGTTTCATATTAATAAATTTCCAAAAACTGTTTGGATTTTGCTTTAATTCAATCTCAGTTATATGTACATAGTTACTAAAACAACATTTTTATAGAAATACATATTCTTTATGAAGACGTGAGTATAAGGCAAAATCATTAGGGCTCTTGTTGCTTTTATAAGATTTAAAAGCTTCATTCTTAGCATTTTTTAATTTACGCAACCTTATTTTAGACCATGGAGGATGAGAATTAACTTTAAATAAAGAGCAAGGAACAGAGGTGGCCACTTCTCTTACAAAAACACTTAAAAAATAATCAAAATTATTTTTTAAACTGACATTAGAACTAAGTTGCCAGTCAAAATTAAAAAATGACTCATTTAAGATATTTAAGTTTGCAGAATTGAAATGATATTTAAATTTATTCACAGCTTGGAAAGCATCATAATTTTTAAAGCAAATTTTTGTATACAAATTGACATGGCAGACATGGCAACCTGATGAATTGAGTTAGAAAGCAAAGGGATGCATTCCGAAACATTAACTTCGATATTATCATTTATAAAAAGTAAATCAAGCATTCTCCGCAATGAATTATGAACAAAACAAAATTGAGTTAAATTTAAAGCAAACAGGGAATCGACGAGCTCAAATTCTTTTTCTGTTGAAAGCACTATTGGTAGCACCATATTTTCATATTGCATCCATTTGATTCCACCCAAATTGAAATCACCAATTACACAAACAGAAATATTATCCACTGAATAACAGGATAAGGTATTTTCAATGTTTTCAAATGAGATAAATAAATAGATATACATATGTATGAGAATTAGGAGGAATATAACTTAAAAAAATTAATAATTTACAATTATAGTTGCCTTCGATACAAACACATATTTGTTCAATGTTGTCCTCTGGAGATTAAATCCCAAGGTCGATAGAATGGGAAATAAGAGAATTTTTAGCTGCCAACAGAACACTACCGCCTCTTCTGTTTCCAACATCATGACGATCACGACGAAACAACGAAAACTCTGATGTATTTAATATTTCTTCATTCCTTATTTCGTTAAAAAGCCAGGTTTCAACAAAAGCATAAATGTCGTACTGAAAGGACGACTGAGAGGTCATTTAATTTACATCTCCTTCCACACATGTTTTGAAAGTATATAGAAATTTCAGATTTTTTGTTGACATCGCACTCCTCTCCTCTTCTATAGTATTACCACTTGAGGTGCGCCATCTATCGACGAGAAACTAAAATAGAACGGTGGGTATTAGGGCCATTATGTGTGTCTTAGCAGACAAAAGTGTATCCACTGTAGGCAGTCACGCAGTCAGGTGGTTGATGGTTTTAAATAGATTGGCGGGGAGCAGGGATGTGACTTGGTGTTTGGTTTAATGAGCGCTGAAAGGTTGATATGAAAAATGTGATGTGTATAATATTAAATGTGTTAGGCGGGTAAGCGGCCTTAAAAAGCTGCACTGGTCGGTTGATGCGGTGCAAAAAAATTAGCTTAATGGTAAGGAATATTAATCGTCCAAATGGGTGAGCGTGTAATGCTTCAGTAAGGAAGATTGAGAGATAGTAAGGGAGATCTAGAAAAAATACCCGCTATTGGTTGATGTATTCGTTAAGTAGTTATATATTAGGACTTTAGATATCATTTCTGTCAAATAACGGCTTGTGCAGTAATTTCATTTATTTATTTAAATTATCATTAGTATACACTGTGAAAACACTGAGTTGAATTTAATAAATAAACATTTTGTGATAAATTTGTAAGTTGTAAGTAATATATATTTATTATCTTTTTGTTAATTTACAATTTCTTATGCTAATTCGTTTGAAGGTTAGGAAGTTTTAATATTTAAGCATTTAGTATATTATTTTTCATAAAATATAAAATAAAAATATTTCATTAATTCTCTTTTCTAAATTTTAATTTAAAAAAAAAATGTAATTATTAATTTCTAATATTGATAAAAATAAGTTTTGCTACTTCTTTGGCAAAACTTATTTTAAGATTCACTTCTGACATTTGTACGCACGTACTTTTTTTTACTTAGGCTGGGGTTATTCCAGGCTTGTTCCCAAAAAAAAAGCTAAAGCTCAGGGTTGAAGAAGTTTTGAACTCCAAAATAACAACTGTTTCATTTATCGAAATATTCATTTTACGTTATTTCATATAATGTACTTAATGATAAACTTAAATAACAATTCAACTAGGTCTGTGGAGTTACGAGAAATAGTCCACCACAATAAACGGTTCCTTAAAACTAGGTCTGAAGAATTTCCTCCACAACAATATACGGTGGTCTGTAGAGATTCCTTTGAAAAAGGAAGCGCCCCACGACAATTATCGGTGGTCTGTTGAGATTCCTATGAAACAGAAGCGCTCCACGACAATAAACGGCGTTCTGTAGAAATTCTTCTGAAAAAGAGGCGCTCCACGACAGTACACGGTCCCTCACAACTAGACATGTAGGGTTTCCTGCAATAAGACAATAGACGGTGGTCTGAGAAGAAGATGAAGCTGACAGATGCAGCAAACCCCCGACAATAAACGGTGGTCTGTAGAGATTTATCTGAAAAGAAAGCGTTCCACGACAATAAACGGTTTGGTCTAATCCCGGTAAGCGATCCACTGCGACCAACAGCGAAGTTGAAAGCTGAGAAAAAACGTTTGCTTTAAAACTTTGTGAGGCTACTGCTGGTGTTCCCCACAGCGTACCTTTCTTGGTATTCTATTTATAAAATAGAATCTTCTTCCAATGGTAGGGAGGTCTAGTCCGATTTCGAGTGCAAATTGTACTCCTACTTATGGACTATTCCTACAAAAAGAAAATGTGAATTATAATATCAAAAGATAAAAATACTTGTGAATGTGTAAATGGATGTGACTGTTCTGCTGGCATAGGTACTAGGAAGTTGATGGCTGTCCAAATTGATGGTGCGGGGTGCCGGGGTAATCGGATTTGCCTTTTAAGACTGCAGCGGTGGGTATTGGGTCACGTGACGTACATGCATAATTGTAGGAAATCATCGATGCGATTGGGAGCGGTAGGAAAGAGTGTGTGTAACTTCGTTACAAAGGCTGGCAAAATCATTACATATGTATACGATTATATTAAAGGTTGTCAAAAATGCCGAAAATGCTTGGTTTCCTAGGACTTTGCAAGAAATATTTTTTTCCACAAATCTGATCTGGTTGCAATCATTTCCCTGAAGCTTAAGCAGATATAGTATAATTATCACACATTTGTGCTTCCTGGATAAGATTCAAAAAAGAGTATTAAAATTAATAGGTGAAAGAACCATTCGCGAAACATTTATTTCACTCGAACATCGCTTTAATATTTCTTGTTCAACCTTGTTTTACCGCTTCTCCTTAAGAAAAAAGTGTTGCAGTGAAATATCCATATGCTTTTCTTCCCTTAAACAATTTCCCGTAACAATCGCAGAGCTAGGAGTGTCCATCAATTTACCCTCGAGCCTATATCTTCGGACGTAATGTTAAGTATAGAGATTCTTTCTTTTTTAACGTACTATAAGCATGTGTAATGTCTTATACGGATCGATTTTTCTCTATCATTGTTGCCAATGTACATCGGTAGTTTCTTGAATTTTCCTATCCAAATTTGCTAAACGACTGCACTTTGTTAATTCATGTTAACGAAACTAATATCTTTATCGTTGTGTCATGTCTTTTTCTTTAATATAAGGTTGCTCAACAAATTGTACACAGACATCTAGTCTGACGTATACATATAACTGTCATTTGTGACTTTTGCTAATAAAGCAAAATAAATCTTTAATCGACGTTACCCAAGGCTATACAAAAAATAATCTTCTAGAATCCTATTTGGCCGAAGATCAACTCATCTTAAAAAAGTAATTTTTGTTGTATTTCAAAATATTCATTAAATTTTCAGAACTTAAGCCAATATTTGATTTTTTACTTTTTTTTTCTTTTAAATCAAAGAAAACTCTTAACAATGAAAAGATAAACTAGAAAATAATAGCTCAAGAAAAGGCCTTTCACTTTTGTTTAATAAAAGATTCCATTTCAATCCTGGCACATCCTTTTGTCAGCTCCTTTCAAATTCCCCTCCTCTGTACTCTGTTAGCCGTTTACTTTGTTGTGTTCATTGTTTTCTAAGGTTATATTGAAGTGCCATCGCATAAACAATAGAAATCATAGAGAACAAGGAATATTTGTTTGTGTTGGTATATATGGTTCTTGGTTAAGATGTCAGGACTCAGGAGGCGTATTTGTGATGTTTGAAAACCTGAAAAGGAAAATATTTGTTTGGTTTTGGAGTACACATAGCTAGCTTCATTTTGAAGCCACTTATAATATGACTTTGTCGGATGCAGCTTTAATTGTACATGATATCGGCCTTAAGCCAAGAGGTGGACCAGCACCAGGACATTGGAGATATGCAATTGGTTAAATTAAAATTGTAGTCAGTCGGACGGTCGGTCACGGTCAACAAAACTGTCCAATCATACATTTCAACATGTTTCCTGAATTGAATTTTTAAGCATCAAATTGACACAAAAAATTCATTTAAAATAGCTTTCGGTTTGTCCATTGTGTAAAATAAAGTGAACTAATTGAATCCTTGACAGATTTAATGAAATATTGTTTTTGTATATTTTTATTTTTATTGTTACAGTTCAGTTGTCCATACCGCAACAGTTAACACTTTTTAATTTACCACTTTAACGATGTGAATCTCTTTGTCTTTTATTCGTAAATATAATTAAAACACATTTATAATGAATTTTTATAATTTTTTCTTTAATAACTGTTTGTGTATGCAAAAAGTACACTTTACATAACATCTGAATAAATGAAGTGACGTGTATTTAAAAAAAAATTAATTTAATACTCAACACGCATGAAAATTGACGTTAACTGAATGTAAAAAAAGAAAAAAAATGATAATTGCCAGCAAACCGTTGAAATCCAAAAAAAAATAAAAGGATGCAATTGCTTACACATATTATGCAATATTTATTTTTAATGCATTCAGCGTATACTTTAAACATAACTATCTGAAGGACCTTATTTTACAACAAATGCACTCTTGTCTGGCTTGGAATGGAGTGCAGTGGAGTAGAATCACTCTTGCTGCTCCAAAACTAATTTAGTGTAAACATGATTTTGTATGAATTTCGAAATGTGCTTGAGGCATCAAGTACGATGATGATGATGATGATGATGATGATGGAATAACATTCGGATAGATTCTTGTTCTCTTGACTTTGACTGCAATTAAATGCGAACTGAAAGAAAAATATTATTCCATTAAATATTGAAAAGATTGATTCCATTCAGAGATGAAAAAACAAAGAAATACAAATATTTACGAGTATGTTTTTCTTTGCTCTGACCATTTTGAAGACAAGTGAGTTCAAAGTGGAATCAGATTTCAATAAATGTTTTGCAGTCCTTCGGAGTTCAATTAATAAATTGTTTGTGTTTTTAATAAACTTTTTATTTAAATAAATAGAAAATACGAGTATGTCTATGCTTGGAAGTTTGTATGACGGTGATACAGATCAGTTTTTAGGAGATTCCTTACCTCAGTCCAATCAACCAACTTCCCATTTTGGTCTTAGCATTCTAAAGGTTGTAAGAGTAACCTTCGGAGAACCATACACGTTCTTTGGTAGCGGTATATAATTCTTGCAGTATCACTTAACCAACTTATTAGTTCAGCTAACTGTTTGAGGCCAGGGGGTCACTACATGCTGACACTAAATCCCTGGCAAAAACACTCTGGCCTGACGAATTCAATTTATCCTAACCAACAAGCGACTTGCCTAGGTGGCAAGAAGTTTGGAGTATGGTACCAGTTGAAAGAAAGGTATAAATGGGATTAGCGTTCTAGCTCCAAAACTAACGGTACCTACCATATGATTTATTGTGAAAAACTCATTCATCTCCAAAACGGCTCCTACGATTTTGATAATTCTTTAATTTAAAAAAAAAAAAACTTTTTTTGAGTTAAAAAAAAAAAAAACTTTTTTTGAGTTAAAAAAAAAAAGTTTGCAAAAACGGTTTGTTCAAAATTTTTGTTTTCTGGCAAAAACTTTGAACCGCCAAATGTTGACATACTCAAAAAAAAATTGAATATGTTTTCAAAAAGTTTTTTTTTAAAATAACCGTTTTTTGAAAGAAACTGGTCGAACGATTTTAAAAAAAAATTCCCTTAAATTTAAAAAAGGAAAACAAGACTGATGTTATACTTCATTTTCTCCAAAAATCATTTTAACTATTGATTTTTAAGTGATTATTAAAAATTCATATAATTTTTCAATGTTTATTTCACAAAAACTCAAGCCCCAAGACCATTTTAACACATAAGAAAGAGCAAGTTTGTACGACACAGTCGTTAACTTTATTATTTACCAAAATATTTTTAACAGATTCTTTAATGATAAACTTAAAATATCAATTCAATTCCTAAAGGAAGCGCTCCACGACTATAAATGATCCCTCACAACAACTTGGTATGTAGAGTTTCCTCCACGACAATTAACAGTGGTCTTGGTCTGTAGAGATTCCCAAAGGAAGCGCTAGACGACAATAAACGGTCCTAGCAAATTTTATTTAAGAAAAACTTATTGAGGCCCCTGCTGGTATTCCAATTCCATTTTCCACGCAGCGTACCTTCGTAAGATCTCTATTCCCGGTACTCTATTTGTAATAGAATCTTCTCAAATAGTACGGAGGTCGAGTCAAATCTGATTTCGTGTGCAAATTGTACTTCTACTTATGGAATGTTTCTGCAGAAAGAAAATGTGAATCATAACACCTAACGTTAAAAATACATTTAAATGTGTAATTCTTTTTGCATGATGGATATTTTTGCCTATTCCTCTGGTGTTGGTATTTGGACGTGGATTGCAGAATTGCAGTCCAAATAAGTGGTGCGGGGTGGAGGAGTAGTCGGAATTGCCTCAGTAGAAGGCAGTGTAGGTATTGCTATTGCGTCACGTGATGGGGAATCCATACCCGTAGATGATTGTAGGAAATCATCGTGACGATCGGCGGCGATGGTTATTGCTTCACTTTATTATGATTTGATTTGTAGCGTGTTGTAGGAAGACGTCGTGGAGATCAGGCGGTGGGAGAAAATGTGTTATTTCGTTATAAAATTATATTACTTTTTCTTCTTAATATCAAGAATGTATTTTTCAGGCATGACAATCATAATGTCATGATAGAGAAGTCCAAAAATGTGGTTCCGACAGTTCGGCCTGTCCGTCTGTTTGCCTGTCTGTATCGGCTGTAGGGTGTTGTACAGCCTAAATGGCTGGACCTATTTGCTACAAGTCCTACAGAAGGATTTTTGGCATTAGCATTCTAGCTCTATAACTAACTGTAGGTACTTGACATGATTTTTGATGAAAACCGGTTTAGTTTTGCTTTCAGGCTCATAAGAACATAGAGATATTGGCTGACCGGTACGTGAAAACTCGACACACAGCAGCTGTCCATATTTGCCAAAAATATTATCATTATCACGAAGTTCTTTTAAAGCTCTGTCCAGCACCTCCAGTGAACTTTTGTGTGGCATCGCCATCGTCTCAAACGATCAATTTACATCTCTGTGGAATATATGCCATTAAACTGTAAGCGATGATACATGTAAGTGTATATTTAATTTGATTTGCAGGCGGTGGCTATTCCGGTGTTCTAAAACCAATGTCCTGGCAACAAAAGAAAGTTTTTCCAGTTCCTTCGGGACCACAAAGAAAGTAAATGCCCCCAATTCCATTGTTGACAGATTCCGTCAAAGTGTCGCACGCAATATATTCCTTTTGTATCAATTTCGAAGGATTTGACTCTCTATTGTATCCCTTTTAAAAACTCCGATTTGTCTGTTGTTCCTTCTACTCTTTGTTGAAGGAAAATATTCTTTTTTTTCTTTTAGACCTAAGCAATGGGGCAATTTCAGAGGAAACAAAGAAATAAAAAGGTATATCCGTTATGATCTTCCAACCAACAATTTTATGACAGGTTCCTTGAAAATATTAGAATTAGAATGAAATTTGAAATATAATTTGGTAAGTATTACATTGGATCTAGGATTGGAAAAAAAAACCCTTTTCTATCAAAGCATCAGAATTCTAAAGAAGAAACACACACGCATTTTCGAGCTAGGATTCTCATACACAAGTTACAAAAAAAAACCTTTGAACTGTTAAGTCCTTTGGCCTTGTTCCCTAACAACTATAGAAACTTCTATTGATGGATTAGAAGGATATAAAGGAATACTTTTCTGGGTAATTTCCATAAGCAATAAGCATACTTACATTTCATCTTAATTCCTTAAGGCTATACACAAATGTTTAATGATATTTTCACAACCTAAGTAAATGTACTTTTATTTAAAATGCAATATAATATGTGAGGTCACTCAAAATATACTTAGGATCAAAGTTGTATACCTTCAATTTCATAGTACATTCTACACCCATCATTGCCATCACACATGAATGGAACTTTACTCCAACAACCCCATGAATAATATAAGTTCCCTAAATCGTACAATCCTCAAGATTACTACAAATATCCTTTTTGTTGGAAAGTTCAACTATTCAAGAGCTTCGTACTTCGCAAATGTCTCTCAGCAGTTTAAACAGATATTGTATATTCTTCAATGGAAACCCTCAAACCCTTCTATTGTCAGGCCCAGCCCAAGCCCAGGCCATGACAAGAGACACTAAGCATTGCACATGTTCTGTACAGTAGTTTTATTCATCGATTTCTCTGCCAAGTGTCCCTTTTGTATTTTTTTTTTTTTTTTTTAAGTTTTTTTTTATTCTTGTTCTGTGTCCTTTAGATTTATGCAAAACTATTTGTCGAATGTTTCACAAATAACTTCGCTGCTGCATCCTGCAGCGCTACTGCACTGCTGCTTCTGTTCGGAATTTATCTGAACGATTAGGTTTTTTTTTTCTTTTTCAAATACATAAAAATATATTTTTTGTGTGTGTGTGTACATTTCGTTAGATTATATAAAAATGTGAAGCTGCTTTGGCAGGATGTCACGTTGCAGCCATTCGTCAGGACTTACAAATATGTGCATATGAATAAATTAATGTAAAATTTATTGTTGCATCCATATGTCACGCCGACGATGACGGATAAGGAAATTTGATTGATTTGGGTTCACAAAATTGACGTAAGCTTTTGAGGAGTACCAAATTCTGAAAGATGTGGAAACTGCCTGCCGAAGCTTTATTATTAAAAAAAGTTTACATCAAGGATCGAAGAAAGAACGATAGTTTTAATAAATATAGCTTTGAAATATAGGAAGCGGTAGTTGTACTACATTTGTAATAGATTACTATTACATAGTATTTATTCATTTCTCAAGGTGGTTTAAGATATACCTCAAATAACGGTAAATAAATGCATTTGAGTTTCATTCTTGATCTGTGTCAAGTTGACGTAAAAGGGGATTCATCTTATTAACACACCTTCTGTCAATTAGTGTGTTCTAACGAGACGTAATGTTTGACATGACAAATGGCTACACCCCAAGAGACTCTGGTAAATGGTATTATTTTTAAAGCTTTGCGACCTTAATTTGTTTTTTAAGTCCACATTAAAATGTTATTAATTCACATTAAGAGTAAATAAATTTTAATCACAAATTATGGTTTGGTGAAAAAATAGCTTGACTGAGAGAGTACAATATTACGCCACTTCATACGTCATTGGAGAAGAAATAATTTGACAGCTGCTAGAAAATTATTTTGATTTTAACTTTTATGGTATTTTTCTGAAATTTAAATTAAGAATACTATTTGTATTGGTTCACCTGAAGTTGAATTAATGAAAAATTCTTCAAAGTGTTTCTGATAACACATATTATTATTTTCATTAAAATGACGATCAGCTGGCACGAAAAATTAAATTATATTACGGAAATTGTTAATAATTCGGATAATCAGGAAAAATAATGGCTATATTCAGATTGGGTGTATAATACGCATTTATTTCACACACAAAATAAATTGTGTACCGTGTTCACGTGTTGCGAAACTTTTAAGATAAGCACGAAGCACAAAGACTTTGCATTTTTTGTATCCAAAGTTAGTTTTGCTAGAACGTAAAAGTTCCAAGAAAGTGTACCTTACATTACCTTGGGAGAAAACTACACATTGGGGAATGCTGTTTTCTCATAGACTTATATTCTTTCAGTTTAATTTTAATTTATAAGAGGAATTCATGGCGATAAACGAGGCATTGTCTTAGCTTAAAGTCTGACAAGATTATCATCATTTTCTCGGATAGCAATGCTGTCCATCTTCACTAAATGGTATTATACAGGGTGATTCACCAGCGTTGTGCCAAAAAGCTAGAGCGTGTAGGTTAAGTTGAGACAAGAAAAAAATCGTATGGGAGGGGGGGTCTATTCCCCTCCGTTTAGCCGGGAGGGGCAATTTTCTGAAAAATTGACTTATTTTGTAAAAAAAAATATTTAAAATCAACGGGTTCGTTTACAACACTGTGTTATACCTTTTTGAAAAGCCAAAAACTTCTCCTTTTATTTTGTTTTTAAATTAAATTGTTTTAACGAATAGTTTAAGAAATATAAATTTTCAAACTCAAAATTTTGAAAAAAAATTTGAAAAAATAATTTTAAAACTAATTTTTTTCAAAATTTTACGTAATTAAGTATAATTTTTGTTCTCAGAATTCAACGCTTCCATTAATCTTTAATCCAACACTGAAAACCGTATGGCTTTACGACTTTTTCTTGCCAAGGTATTCAAAAATAACCGAACCTACTTCTTCACAAAAACAAGAAAACCTAGCCTTACGGGATGGCACAAGTGACCATTTAGCCAATTTTTTCTTCTGGTGAATCACCCTGTATAGTCTTGGCTGTCGATAAACTCTCAGCGAAGTTGTGGATTTAATAATTACTTTAATTGGATGACAGGATACTCGAATACTGACGAACTTTCTAAACAAAAAACATGCTACTAAGAGGACAAAGTCAATGTTGACAAGTTATGCAAAATTTCTTCCGATGAAACTGCTTCAACTAAATGATCTTCTTTTTAAAATATAAAATATATAAGAAATAAATCACAAGGATGAAAACGCTTCCATGCAGATTGACAATAAAAAAAACCATTAATTCCTCACCGAGTATTAATTATGATGAATGTTCACGTGTTGGGAAACTATAAAACATTTTTTGATTATACACTTCACGAACATGATTAAGTCTAAAGGTACAAGACAAAAATGACATTTTATTAATTAAAGTATTATAAAATGCTATAAAATTTAAATTTAAAAAAATGTTTAGACAAGTAATATGAAATATTTTTAAATTTTTTTTGAAAAAAAAATAGTACAGTGATTTTTCCATCGTTTTGTTTTTTTTTTTTTAATTAAACTTAGCATATAATAATATAAACTATTTTCAGTTTTCTCAATTTCAAAACAGCACTAAATGTTATAGGAAAATCGTATAACATAATTAATTCAATAAGACAAAAAATTGCACAACTCCCTATGCTATTCAACTATGTTTTAAACATTGGTGTTGCAGAAAACTTAATATAGAAATATTTTTATAAGACATCATAAAAAGCTGATTATTATTTTGAAAGTAGTCCTTTCTATTTTGGATATTTTTTGTATACATTTGTCTGTACCCATTACATCAACATTTAAACATTTAATTTTTTAATTATTAAAATCTTCGGTCGCGACCTTCCTCATATTTTTGTTTTGTTTTCAACAGTTTTATTATTATTAAATTTTTAGAAATGACAAGACCCAAAACCATCCCCTAGGTGTTACCTTTCAAATAAAATAAACAATTTTAAAATTGGAACAGCGCTTTCTGAGATCATCTTGGACAAACACGCAAACAATTTAATTTATTCTACCTCCTATCTAATATAAAAGATAATATCTACCACACATATACCTTACACAGTGTGTTCTTTTATTCATTGTATCATTGTTCATTATTAAGAATAGTCGTAAGTTAATTTTTGGGTATATTTTAAGCGTTCCACAGTAATGGTCTATCACCAATTTTGAATGTCACTTGGTATAGTAAAAAATTGGTATAAGCAGGAAAAATGGAGACGCTTAAAAATGTAATATCTAAACTCCAAAAAAATTCATGATAGGAACTTAAACGCAGGGTCAAAAGTCCACTGTTATTTTCCAGAACGGTTTTATAAAGGTGGTAAGTCAACAAAAACAAATCTCAATTAATTAACACAATTTTGTGTGAATATTTAGGTTTTGATGTTCAATATTCAAACAAGTTGAAAAACCATCTGACTAACCACAAATTAGTTTTACGAAAATCTGATAAAATTTTCAACTACTCAGGTGTTCCTCAAGGCAGTAATCTTGGTCCACTTCTATTTTTGTTATTAATTCAAGATGATTTCAATAAATTGTTTGAATGGTGTTACTTAAATTTTATCTTCAATTAGGTATAGGAAATTGTTGTGTTCTTTCATATTCAAGATCATCGTTCTTATTATATATTTATGTATGTGTAAAATATATAACGTATGTTCTTTTAGAGGTATTGAACTTAAAGTTGGCAACACTATTTTAGCTGGCGGCTATTTTGTTAGCTGTCAAGTGATTTATTTTTAACTTGGTTTGGCATTCCAACATGAATAGACCGACGTCTGAACAACGCTTCCAAATTGTACTTGAAACGAAATTGCTGTTGATCGCGGATTTTACAGGAAAATTTTGTTCAGCGATAAAGCTCAGTTTTAGTTAAATGGATACGTCAGTAAGCAAAACTGACACTTTTGGAGTGATAATAATCCTCAAGTGTATTTTGAGACACCGTTAAATCCACAAAAACTGACTGTTTGGTGTGCTTTATGGGTTAATGGAATAATTGCTCCGTACTTCTTTAAAAACGATGCTCTCCAGAATGTTACAATCAATGGTAAACGCTATAGAGATATATGATTACTGACTTTTTCGTTCATCAATTGAACAACCATGATGTGCAGAAGCTGTGGTTTCAACAAGACGGCGCAACATGTCACACAGCTCGTGTCACAATTGATTTGTTGAAGGAAACGTTCGGTGAGCGCATAATTTCGCGTTTTGTTCCTGTGAATTGGCCGCCAAAGATAGTGCGCTTTAACGCTGCTCGACTACTTTCTGAGGGGATTATGTGAAGTCGCTACTCTACGCCGATAAGCCCAAAACGATTGAACATTTGGAGGACAACATTCGCTGCGTTATTGCCGATATACGGCCACAAATGTTGGAAAAAGTCATCCAAAATTCAACCTCCAGATTAGACTATGTCCGAGCCAGCCGTGGCGGTCATATGCCAGAAATTATATTCAAATTATAATGCCAGTAGATTATCTTTCAAATAAAGTAAATTTCATGTCAATTAAAAAAACAAAATCTTTGTTATATTCAATTTCAAAGTTGTATACCTTGTGACGAAGTCACCTTTTTCTTTTCCCACCGCTATCATTTATTATAAACACAGTCGTTCTTAGCCACAGTGACGAAGGCATTCCCCAACCCGCATTCCTGTAGTAGCTACCACGCTACAGCCTAATATAGTCTCTGAGGTCACATGACTATGTATTCGCAAACCAGTAGCGTTTTACATGTGAATTTGTATTTTGTGTTTACAATTCACACTCAGTCATTGTGGATATATTCCATAAAGGAAAGTAATTTAGCACTTTGAAATTCGAGGAAAATCTCGATGGTGATATATAGGAATACTATTTAGAGCCAAAGACTTTTCTCCACTACCGGAAAACCAGGGGTACGCAGTGTACCGAGAGATTCCTAACATTTCGAAGCTGTGCTTTCACGAGTTCAGCAGAATATTCCTCCTGTCCGTTTTTCCTTACCGTTCCTATATTCCTAATTCCTAATTCCTACCGATTAAATACCTTATTTGTAGCCGTACATTTGTGCGTGTAACTGACCGGACATTGGTTCCGTGTAACTGACCGGACATTGGTTCCGTGTAACTGACCGGACATTGGTTCCGTGTAACTGACCGGACATTGGTTCCGTGTAACTGACCGGACATTGGTTCCGTGTAGCTGACCGGACATTGGTTCCGTGTAACAGCCGGACATTGGTTCCGTGAATATAACTATAAGTTAAGATTTAAGATTAAAGAATTCCTGTGAAATATTATTTGGATTATATAACGTATATTTGCTATACTGAATCTATGTACATTATTTGAATTATATAACTTATATATTTGTAATAAATAATTAACTTCTGTTTGTAACCTAAGCCTATTGAATTAAAGGTAATAAATAAAGTGCTATTGTCCTTAACCGGAGTTTTACGTCTGCTGAAGCTACCTCAGCTATAGATAAAAAAGGACAACTCTTACAACCTCTAAAAAAACAACCTTTTAACATTAACAGGAAAATTTTTGTTAACCTGAACCAAGTTACTCAACAGCAAGCAGTTTCTTTAATCGCCGATACATGAATTCAACAATGAAAATAGACCCTAACTGTCGAAAGATTTCTTGATTTTATCCAAAAATTGTATCCCAAATTATGTATGATGGATGAAGGGAACCCCTTTCTATGAAATAGGAAATATTAAGACTTGTAATTTTAACAGTTTACCAAATAACCAAGTGATTCCAAATACCTGTTTTCAGTCTTTATAAATCCTGAATACCTTTTCACATAGTTTTATTATAAAAATATCGATTTAATTAAATAAATAAAATATAATACCCACACAATAATATTCACAATACGAAATGGAAATGATGCCGATCAAATCAGCTAATAACAGAATACTCATATGAAAATATGAATATTTGTTCATAACATTTTAACTAACATTTTAACTAATTTAATATAAAACTTTGAGTGTATAATTAACATCGAATAATCAATTTTTGTTTCTCTATCAAGATAACACCAACTCAAATATGACATTGAAAATAATAAAATTAAATCAAAAGTTGTATACCTATAATTCTTACAAAACAAAACTTAATCAATATATTAATCTGTATAATTTTATTTTTGATTTTATTTAAAAAAAAAAAATTCAATAACCACATTACGCATATCGCATACCTCTTATCTTAAATGTATAATGTCACTATTAATAGTTTCTAAAAAAAAAATGAATTCCTGCACAATTCTCCCTCATTGTAAATAATATTTAAAAACCAAAAGAAAACTGGCATCACATAATCCAAAAACAAATATCAATTTATAATTCGGATTTATTTTTTAAATAAAACTCACCAGCCTGTTTTGAATATTAACACTTTTTTCTGTCGTTATGGATTGCATTGCATTGCATCAAAAAAAAAAATTAAAAAAATATAAAACCATACTGCCCTTGGATATGTATGAATTTTTCTATTGATTATTTTTTTTGTATTATTGTTTCATGCACTGTCACAACACTGATATCTATCAAAACGAAATTTAATGTCGAAAATTAAAGTTCCCATATTTTTTTATTTGTGTATGTCTTGCATCAATACAAAAAAATGCGGATATTTTTTTTCGAAAATCAATTTTAAAACAATAAATCGAATGCTAACCCAAAATGTCTGACTAAATTAAAAAAAAAAAATATATTTATGCCGCATGAGCTCTGTATAGTAGTGTACCACACTCTCGCATTGTATATATACATAATTTTTTTTTTTCATATATATTTCCAAGTCTCGAATGCATCTTAATTTCAAAAGTCCTTCATGAAATATGAATGCGAATGCAATATGTATTTATGCATCTAATTTCCTTAGACAAGTGTGTTATCCTTTCTGTCTCTTGAAAGTGCATGCGTCTGCTGGCTGCTCTGAACCCAACCAACCTCTGTGAATGGTGAATGTGCCTGTCAAGTTCCTTTGCATTGTGTAATCATTGAACAATAAATTTATGCAATACACAATCTAATGTAGTAGTTGCATCCTGATGTATCCTTTTTTATCCTTTTTTTTCTTTTTTTTTTTTTTTAATATACATGTCTTGTATACACTTGAAATTGTATAGTGCATGATTTTAGTGAATGCTCTTTATTTGGAATGGAATTGTGAATGTTTTCTTTTTTTTTAAATTTTTTTTTTTAATTGCAATGTGTTTGCTGCATCAATAATTAAATATTAAAAAAAAATTAAAGTAAATAATTGGAAACACCAGTGTTAAATAATGATAAGCAAAAATATATCTATATCTATACCCGCTTCATAAACCTTAATTTAATTCTAATTTCCACCCAAATTAATTATTTGTTCGCAGTTAATTTTTTTTTTTAATTTGTATGTATATAAAAAAAATTTTAATTTTCAAAATTTTTCATAAAAATAAACATTATTTTTGTCCTTACATTAATTTTTGTGTTTGTTTTTAATTTATTGTTTTCTAAATTTTTACTTTGTACCTAACAAAAATAACCAAGTTCTATTACAAGTAAAAAAAAAGTATATAATTAATTTTAAATTAGAAAAGAAACTTGTAACGTTATGAGGCAAATTTAGCTGAAACAAAATATTTCTATAGAAATATTTAATGAAAAAAAAAATACAGTCTTTTATCTTTTAACATTAATTTATGTTATATCATTTATTTTGTTCTTTAATTTTTTTAATTTTTTATTTTAATTGAAAAAGATAAACCTTCAAACAAAAAAAATGATTAAATAAAAAAGAACTGCATGCTTTCTCGCTTTCATTCTTCATTTTTTTTAATTATTATTATATTATATAATTATATATACCAAGGATATGATATCTTAGATTATTTTTAAGTAATTAAAAAAAAAACTATATAATTTTTCCTATATAAAATGATTCTAACATTTACTTTTTCTTATATCTATTATTATCGACCTATTTTCGGTTCAATCGACGATAACTACGATACGAACAAAATCAAATCTACACACACTCACATACGCACCCAATTGAATCCCGGAAATCGGAATTGCAAAATGGCAAAAATGAAATATAGGTGGACTTGCGGCACATGGACGAACAGCAGGGAAGCAATATTGTAGATGTCGGAGTTGATCTCTCAGAATTTTATATGTCCGTCGAATGGGATATCCTTGAAGTGCCAGCAGTGAGGTGAGTTATATATATCTAGATCAACTTCTTCTTTATTCTTTGATGATGAATTATTTAGTTATTGATTTTATATTATTTTCAGTTATGAGATAGTTGATGGTTATATTGATGGTTTCTTAAAATAGTTTTGTTTTGTAGATAAATTCCCTAAAGGTTCAGAGGAAATGTTGATAGTATGAGAAATTTGGATTCTCTTTGTGTATGAATATTTTATCTTAAAAAAAAGTTTATGGAAGAATGTTTGAAGCTTTGAAATAGGAACCACAACCCAGCTTTATTGAATTGTTTTTTTATATTCTTGTGTCATGTCTTAATAGAGGGAGGGCATCCATATTTATTTATATACACAGCTAAAAAAAAATACATATCAAAAGTAGAGTCCTTTTAAAAAAAGCAATATTCAGCAACGAAGCGTTGGGCTTCTCATCTCTCATCACCTTTAGAGCATTACTTGATTGCAATTGATCGATTCCACTAAAAATCTTTAGACATTATCACTTCTCCATTTGGCACCTCCGACCATTGTGTCATTTCAGCTAATTTCTCGATCTCCAACCATCCAGTTAAAGAAAAAATTCCCACTAGGACCGTTTGGCAATACGAGAAAGCCAACTGGGATGGTCTGAATAATTTCTTTCGCAACTTTAACTGGCCATTATGCTTGCTCGGTAATGACATTGATGCCAGCGCAGAAATGATTACAGAAGTGATTTTTCTTGGAATGAGAACTTTTGTCCCTCACAGAACAAAATGTATCAAACCAAAAGAAAAGTCTTGGTTTACCGAAGAGTGTAAAGAAGCTATCAGGTTGAAAGAAGTAAGCTTCCGATCCTTTAAAGCCAACCCAACTGAGGAAAATCGGAAGAAACACAAACAAGTTAGGAACTCCTGCAACTCCGTTATACACAAAACGAAATTTGTACATGACCAGAAGTTACGGCAAAAAATTCTGCAATGTCCCAAAGGCAGTAAAAACTTCTGGTCATTTGTAAAAAAACGTCAAGAACTCAACGTCATCATCAGTTCCAACGTCGACAATAAACCAATTGTCAGCTCTTCAGAGAAAGCGAATATGCTCGCAGCTCATTTTGCTGCAAGTTCTACGAGTACGTTGCCTGCAAGCAATAATGCCCCTCCTGTACTTAAGAACGTTAATTTTTCTATGGGGCAGGTATTTTTCCGCACTCGTATAGTAGCAAAGAGTTCTTCAAGATCTTAATATACACAAATCTGCTTTCCCGGATGGTATATCCCCTATTCTTCTGAAGATTTGTTCTTCATCGCTGGCAAAACCACTGCGTAAGCTTTTCCATCGCTCCTATTGTTCAGGAATCTTTCCTAGTAGATGGAAAACAGCATTTGTCCAGCCCGTCCCTCCTCCTATCGACCAATTGCACTTACGTCCCTTCTTTCCAAGGTCATGGAAACACTGGTGATCTGATGGCATATCTCACCGAACAGTGAGCTATACTTGAGGTAGCCAGCTGCGTTCCACCCCTTAAACATTCTCCCCGTAACACTCGTCTTGCTAGGAACGCTCATCAGTTAACACTTGAACCCAGTTTCGGACGTACCGTGAATAATAGGGATTCTTTCTTTAGCCGTACAACACGAATGTGGAATGAATTGCCTGGCACATTTTCTAACTAATCATCAAAAGGGCTATAACAAACCTTGAGCGCGTGTGCAGTATAAAAAAAAACCGTTGGAACGCTGTAAGTAGCGATAAGAAAAGTTGAGAAAAGAAACGTTACAGCGATGTTGAAGTGAAATTGACGTTTCTGTAAAAGAACTACAAATCAATTTTCTGAATATTATCCAGGAGACATGAGTTTTTGAAATTCCACACAATTGACATTTTTCCAATGCTGTCAGCTTGGGTTTAAATGAACCTATCATATAAGCTGCTACTGCAGTTCCACATCTGCGAAGAACAGGATTTTGAACCTGGAAAAAGATATGAAAAGCTCGAAGTCCTGTCGTCAGCAAAACATTTCAGTGATCTAAAAGTCGCAAGAGATCATTTAAAAATAAGAAAAATAGAGTTGGAATCAGAACGGAGCCTTGCGGCACTCCAGAATTTATTAGACTAAGCAACATTTAACAAATGCAAATGGAACGATCTGGTTTTCAAATATGTCCCATAAATGCACTTGATTTCAAACTCTTTGAAATGCTTTCATACAAAACAATAAATTCAAGTTCAAAACAGGTGAGGTAGCTTCAAGTCAGCAATTAACTGTGCTTTCGCTTAGGAGCTGACTTCAGAATAGTCATTTTAAAAAAGCTTGATAACCTAACCGTTGTGAAATTTCAACGAATGCCCGAAAATATTAAATACCCTTGGGACATTGAAGTAAATTTTGTAACATCGGAAGTTTACTTCTCTGACGTTGATAGGCTTGTTTATGATCCGGACAAAACCTTACTGTACTGTACTGATAGTGCATTTATCAGTATGAGATGAACTGATATGACAAGGATGTTGCCTTGTCAGCAAAATGAGTCAAGTTTATAAGCTCGAAGGCAATCTCAGCGTACCTTTGCTCCAGGTGTTGTTTAGCCTAAATAGTGAGGCCACGTAGAATTGTACACAGTCAAATCACACGCAACAACGATTTCCGTGTGGGGGAACAGTTCTTTCGATGGAGTCAGTAGAGAATATTCCACCAGAAAAAAAACATGCATGAATGCTTTAGATCGTTGAAATGAAACCACATGAAATTAATCATAATGTGGGAATAGGTGGGTAGAAACATACACAAAATTAACTCACAGTTACATTTATCATCACAATACTCATAAGACACCGTTAATTAGATTCAGTGAAATCTAAGTCCAGCTTCTACCCCTTGATGGAAAAATTCTTCCGAGTACGATGAAAATAAATAAATGCAAAGTGTGCGTCAGCCACGCCCAAAGTAAAATATTATTTTATTGAAAAAGGTTTACCTAAAGCTTGTGTGTTCAAAATAAAAGCCTTGTGGTTTTCTCGTATCTGTACAAAAACATAATTTAATTTTGCCAAATAGAGGTTGATGAACAAAAATGGCGATTGTGGGTGTATTTTGCCAGTTTAGGAACTCAGCTTTATTCTTGAACCAAAGATTATGTATAACAGACTTTCTAGCTAAAAAATTGCGACCTCTAGAAAGTATACATACGGACGGAAGGACATCGCTAAATCGACTCGTCTTTTGATTCTGAGTCAGAATGTATATACTTTTCTATACCTAACGATATTGTTTCTCTATGTTCTATAGAATAGGGTATACAAATTAAACATAAAGTTTCTAAAGTTAATATTTATTCGTTTGAAAAGCTTCGATTGCTTTTGCTAAAAATTCTCGCACACTTTGATTTACATGGTTTTCAACGGCAATAATAAGGAGCCAAGGAGCTTATTTTCCTTCTTATGCCAGACGCGTGAGAAAAATACAAACTTCAAACTTGACAGCTCCACCATAATACTTTAATTTAAAGTTATTACGTTCAATTTAATCGCTCTTACGTCAATTTTTGGAAGTGCAACCTGAATGACGTCATGACGCTTTCCAGCCAGCCAAATATATTTTGCTTCCACAACAAACATAGTTTATATCAGTCAACGAGTGAATCGTTCAAATCGGCCAAACAATTACTGAAAAACAGTATTGTTCGGGATCCTTAAATCTCTGATTCAGGGTCTTTTTCCGGGATGTAAAACATCATTAAAGTGCATAATTTTCTCGAAAAATTGCACCTCTGCTAGACTTCTTCAACTGTAAGATCCTTTCCAATTTCCATTTCCCTTTTCATTTCTTCGGAGTAGTATAACAGTAACACAGACACAAAAATGTTTAAATACACCTTCATCAAATATAATATACACCATATCATTTGGCGATGTTCATCAGCTCAATCAAACAACTTTTCAAATGCAGGATTTCGTCTCTGGATAACCCAATATACATTCAGTGAGGTGCAAGTTGAATTGCCATACAACTGACCCGCCTCTATACCCTAACCTCACTCTATTTAACTTTATAGTTTATCTTTATTGCATATCATCAAAATGTTCAGAAAAGTTGAAAAAAAAAACATTCTTTCCAACTTTTCGTGAGATCCTTAAGTTTTAAGCTCATTTCACTGTCATTGCACAATCGTAAAGCTTAATTATTACTTTCATGCACGTAATATCTCAGTTTTATCCTTCAAAAACTCTTATTTCTGCAAATCCAAAGATATCCAATCTTATAAAGTTCAAATATTTGAGCAGCTGTCCACAAAATTCTTGGGCTTAGAAGAGCGAGGGCTAAAAAAAACTTTTGAAATTCTGTCACACTTTTGTAAATTCCTTGAAACTAAAGTGAACCAATAGTAATTATCACTTTCCTTTTATTTTTCAATAGACTTGCACACAATGTAGGTATATGGTATGTATGTGCATCATGGACCTCGCCAGCCAAATCATAGAAACTTTGCTTCAAATTCTTCCAAAACTTGAACGCAAATCTCATTTCAAACATTGCATTAACTAGAAAGAAGAAACTCATCATCAAATTCTTCTCTCCTTGTTCAATCAAAACCAACATAGAACTTTTCTCCAGCCCACAGCCACCTCATCCCCCTACCACTAATTTAACACAACTTCTACTTGCGTTTCAAAGGAAAACTTTTCATCTCATATTCGCCACAGGAACGAACCAAAGAGAAAAAAACGTATCTTTTTATGATTCATCTGGCGTTAAAATATAAAAAAAAAAAATTTAATTTTCGAAAAGTCTGGTTCGGCTCTACATTTAATAGCATACACCACACGAATTCACACACACACATATACACAGAACGCCAACACCAACGAACGCCAACGCAATTAAAAGTTAACACTTTCCAACACTCAAGACCTCTGAGTAATTACAAATCCTGGTTTGAGAGAGATACTTAAAATTTCATAAAATTTCATTTGCTTACCAAGAAATTAAAAAGTGAAAAAAAAATTATGGCAAGGAAAAGTCATATTGCATTCGGTTATATGGTGGCTTCGAAATGCCCGTATGTGAAAATGTTACGCATACGCCATGCCACCCCAAAATTCATTGCACAAAATGCTCACTTGAGTGTGCTGTATGCAGTGTGCACCCGTGTATAAATGGTACACCACCATAATTGTGGCTGGCTGTGACTGACTATGAACTATAAAGTTGCCAGTAAAATATTAACGGTTGCAACTATTATTGTGTGCATATCTGCATTTGCATGCACATTGCACACACGTGCCTGTGTCATACACCGTTATAACCCACACTTAACTTATTTCATCATTTCCATGCCGACCGAGCATGCGACTCAGTGGTTTGCAAACACACTCAGTCTAGGAATGCTGCTGTGTGATTTTCAGGAGTTGCCAGACTCACACAGCAAGTAGTTTTCTGAGCGGGATACAAAAATAATATTTGCGCTTTTAAAGACTAAAGGACAATCTTGCGACGAAAATGAAATCAAATATGACACTACGAGAAGCCCAACAAAATAGTTTTCGCAAACCAGTATGTCTGTCATCAATGTGCTCTTTCACGTGTTAAGCTACAGTGCAATTTTAACGGTTTGTCGGATCGAACTTCATATTTAGGATCTTAAACGAAAACTGTGTCATCTTTTCAGTTTATTATGGACAACATAAAACAGGGCTTTAATTTCTCCTGGAGCATAGTCTGTGGTTAAGATTAAATAAATTGAGACTGAAATTATTTTACAACAGTGACCTGCAAGTTGGTTCTGGTAATCCAAAGCATCTTGGATTAGGATTAGGATTGAAGGATTATTTTTCTATAATTGTCGTCAGGTTTCGTCAGCCTATCCAATGCCACACTTCCGTTTTAAGATGTCTGCATCCATTTCTTTTTCTGCCCGGTCCTCTTCTACAGTTCCGATATAGTTCGCGACCATCGGATCTTTACAATTTACCGCAGACAAAGGTTAACGAAGGCCCCCTCGAGATGTTGGCAGAACATTTTTCCATGTTTCGAAGCATAAAGCAGCACAAACTGAACGTTGGATTTGAAGAGTTTCAATTTGGTGCGTAGCGAGATTTTTGTTGGAGTTCCACATAGCAGAAATGACTCCAAATTCAAATGCTTTGTTTATTTTATTGTTAAGATCCAAGTCCGTTCTGCCATAGAGTATATAAAAATGCCCATAATAAATTTTTGTGACCTTTTCATTGGACCCCGTTGTCAATATTTTGGTCTTATTTGCGTTGATACTGCTAACCTCTTCGCCATTTGTCTGCATTTAAACAAATATTTGACTTAAGTCAGCCATGTTGTTCGTCGGCTTAAGCTAAAGGGTGTTTTTTTAGATATGTGACAAGTGGTTGCCATTATGTTTTAAAAATGGCTCGAATAAATTCCACTTTTTGCAGCCGTATGTCAGCAATAACGCGTCGAATAAGTATTCTCTTCCAAGGCATCAACCGTCTCGGGCTTATCTGCGTAGACAAGCGACTTTACATAACCCCACAAAAAAAAAGCGGTGTTAAATCGCACGATCTTGGAGGCCACGCCACAGGCCCATGCACGAGATAATACGCTCACCAAAAGTTTCCTTCAATAAATTGATTGTTTCATTTGGCTGCGTCGTCTTGTTGGAATCAAAGGTCGTCCACATCAACATCATCTAATTCAGGCAAGAAAAAGTCATTAATCATGGCTCTAAGCATTCCCCATTGACTTTAACATTATGGCCGCTTTCATTTTTGAAGGAATATGGACCAATGATTCCCTCTGCCCATAGTGCGCACCAAACAGTGACTTTTTGAGGATGTAACGACGTCTCGACAATGGCTTGTGGATTATGATCACTCCAAATTTGCAAACGTTTTTCAGGAGTAAGTCTATTCATTTTTCATTATGAAATAGCAAACCAAATACCAAACTGAGCATAAATCAAGTGACAGCTGTCAAAAAGACCAAAAAGTATTGCCAGATTGAAAACCACCTGTCTAAGAAAACACCATTTATTTGGCCTAATTTGTCAAACCGATCCGATTTTTTATACCATGTCTTGCACTCGTACCTGTCATGACGTTTTTAATTGACATTCATCTTGTCTCACTGGTTCAAAGCACGATTGGCCCCTTCGAAACCCCG
Source organism: Platycheirus albimanus (assembly GCA_916050605.2). Taxonomy (NCBI): domain Eukaryota; kingdom Metazoa; phylum Arthropoda; class Insecta; order Diptera; family Syrphidae; genus Platycheirus; species Platycheirus albimanus. The sequence continues at coordinate 73,405,890 of OU696696.1, forward strand.
CTTGGTGTTTTTTCAGCGTAGACTCGATTCTGTATTTTATCCGATCGAAAACCAATAGTTTCCATAAACTTTGAAAAAACTGCCAGAACGGTGATACCACGCCAATGCCAATAAGTAAAGCTCTTAAAGTTAACCGGCTTTGGTTAATTCACAATAATTCCATCCTTTGAGTCATGTGGATAAGTCTATTCTCCTCAAGAACTTTTATAAGTTTAAGCAAAATACGGAAGTTTTCTTCAGGGTCTACTTTTATTAATTCACCAATCACCAGGTATACCGCCCAGTCCAGCTGATTGGTTTCCTTGGGATGATAAATCGCGTTTCTCGTCTGTTGTGGGTCTGGGTGGCAACACCCCTAGAAGAACGGCGCATGTTGTTAAATTCTGCATTGTCAGCATCATTTAGCTGAGTACAAAAGTGCTCCTTTCACCTTTAAATCTAATCTTCTATCGTCATAAAGTTGAAATCTAACACGGAAAAGTTAGTGTTAAAGTTAGTGTAAGGTTTGTCAATTGTATGACTTTCAAGCTTTTATTACTGAACCGATCAACATGAAACCTTATACAAACACTGTCAGAGGTACAGAAAAGGACATAGGATACCTTAAATCTCAAAGGATTCTTTCCGAGGTATAATATCAAAAAGCCAGATATTTTCAGGCTATTACACCCAGTCAACAATTAAATTAAATTAAGAAGATTTTTGATTGCAAGAAATAACACTTCGGTCACGCTGAACAAGCAAGACTTTATCCAAGACAATAGTTTTTCGAAAAATTACTGCTTCTGTTTTATATCAAGTATGATATCCAAAAACACTTCAAATATACCGCCTTCAAAATTTTGAAACTTGCACGTCCATTAACAATAATTGAAGTTCTTAAAAATAAAATTAAAAAAAAGAATACATATGGCAACTCTGACCGTTTTTTGCTGTAGATAGGCACTCAGATGGCAATGTAGAGTGAAATCGACGCGACGGTCACGGCTAAGTAGAGCAGTTGAATAATTGCTCATCGTTTTTCCGATAATGTTAACGGATCTTTTAACAATTGTATCGCAGCCTCTAGAAGGATGTTAAAGAGGCTACATGTAATTTCGTCCCCTTGTCATAACTGAAGTGCGCGATCTCTACAGTCATCCTGTAGGTATATATGGATATTGAAATCTTTTAAACTTGGCTTCAAACATTTCTCCATACATTTTTAATACCTGTGAAACACTGATGGTATCGATACCATGGTATTCGAGTATACCACCTATGTGTCAAGGAAAACCAAGGTTATACCACGAGGGCAACATGGTATTAATAATTGGGTTTTCACCGTAGTATACCAATCTTTTTAACGACAGCAGCGCCATTCTTCTTAAGTGATTTTTTTATAACTGAAGTTATTTGCTGCTTTAAGAGCGACCCTCTGAAATCATTTATTGTGATTTGCTTGTGAACAATGGACGGTGCTGTCAACGTATCTATACACAAGTGTGTGTTACCCTCTATGGTACCAGCAGTGTGTCCCCGCTATAATACGATGGAAATGCATTTCAAGGCTAACGAGTAGTTTTTTACTGGCTCTATAGGGCAATTATTACTCGTAGTTTCATGTAGAAAAAAAAAGGTTTTAATCAAACGTGACATTACGTTGATAGAGAAGCCCAAATAAGTGGTTTTCGCTCTGCACGTCGTCCCGGTGTCTGTCTGTGCGTCTGTGCGCTTTTTCACGTCAAGCTACAGATTTGCTCAAAATTTTTATTAAACTCAAAAATTAGCAAACCTAAAGCTTTTCGATAAAACTGAAGTTGTCATCAACATTTTCATTATTAAAAGTTTTTCAACGGTAGTTCCCATATCGAGGCTTTCAGTTTTAGCCAACACTTTTTAGTTTTTACCAAGTTTTTCAAAAACACTTTAACAATTTTGATTAGCTTTGTCGGTATTTTTTGGGAGTATTTCATTAATAACTGCGTTCTTAAGTTATGGCTGTAAATACAGTAACGGACATTAACGACTTTAGCTACGTGTGTACACGATTTTCAGGTTTAATAATCATTGTCAGATCAGCAAACGTCTGACAATGTCTGAAAATTGTGTGTACACGGTTTGCAGAAAATCTACAAATGTCTGAAAATCTATTGCCAAATATTTGGCCGACAATCTAGTTTGTCCAAATAGCTGGCAATAGATTTTCAAGCATTTGTAGATTTTCTGCCAACCTTGTACACATCAAATTAAACTTTGGATCTGCAAATTCATTTTCAGCTCATTGACACTTTGCAACTGTCAGAAAAGTTTAAAGCTGTATTGAATAATAGCGAAATATAAAAAAATAAGATAAATGGACAAAAACGCAGCAATTGCAACTATATTGGTAGTTTTGGGGCGGGCGGCGCGGTGCGGCGGTGACCGTGTAACTGGCTAAAACACAATGGGCTGAAATGTTTCAGTATTTTCATCTTCAATGTATTCATCCATATCTAAAAATCTGAAAATAAATGTTCCCCTATTTACATTTTCTTTAAAATACAAAAAGCACCTTAAAATTGAATCTTTGCCAAACTTGTCTGCCAATGAATAAATATTTTTTAAGCTGCATCTGCAAATTTATTCATTGCCAGACATTTGCAGAAACGTCAGTAAATGAAAAAAAATGTGGTGATCTCCCAATGAATTTTGTGTACACAAGATTGCCATATCTGCAAACTAATTAGTCTCCAAAACCATTCGAGACAAATTTGTCACTGACAGATCCGGCAATATTTGCAGACCTGACAATCGTGCACGCGTAGCTTTACTTTAATTGGAGGTCTTAAGCTACGTACAGAGATTGTAAAATATTTTCAGATCTGTAAGTGAAAAAATTGTACTAAATGTCACAGCCGTGTGAACTTAAGCTAAGTTTACACGATTGGTAGGTCTGACAATCATTGTCAGATCAGCAAACGTCTGACAATGTCTGAAAATGAGCTGACAATGAGAAAATGGCAATCGTGTGTACAAAAAATTCATTGGGAGATCACCATTTTTTTTTCATTTTCTGACGTTTCTACAAATGTCTGGCAATGAATAAATTTGCAGGTGCAGTTTAAGGAACATTTGCAAATTTATTCATTGGCAGACATTTGCAGAAAATGAATTTGCAGATCCAAAATTTAAATTTGTGTGTACACGGTTTGCATAAAATCTACAAATGTTTGCAAATCTGATGCCAAATATTTGGCCAACAATCTAGTTTGGCTAAATAGCTGGCAATAGATTTGCAAGCATTTGTAGATTTTCTGCCATCCGTGTACACACCAAATTAAATTTTGGATCTGCAAATTCATTTTCTGAAATGTCTGCCAATGAATAAATTTGCAAATGTTCCTTAAACTGCACCTGCAAATTTATTAATTGCCAGACATTTTTAGAAACGTCAGAAAATGAAAAAAAAAATGGTGATCTCCCAATGAATTTTTTGTACACACGATTGTCACATCCGCAAATTAATTTTTCTCCAAAATGATTGATGAACAAATTTGTCTGCAAATTAATTTGGTGTGTACACGATTGTCAGCCATTCGAGACAAATTTTTCACTGACAGATCCGGCAATATTTGCAGACCTGGCAATCGTGTACACTTAGCTTTACAATTAATTGTCAGAAAATTGTAAGACATTTGCATAGCATTGTAAGATATTTGCTATTGTCAGGTCATTGGTCAGTGTCAGAGCGTTGGTAGACCTGAAAATATTGTTTAGGCCTGACAATTGTCTGTACAGAGCTTTAGTTTAACCATTGTATATGAAATCTATAGTAGTCTGGGGAACGAGGAAGAGATTACGGGGTTTGGAGACACATAGATGTCGCTGATAATTATCACATATTTAAACCTTTTCACCTACATTTTCTCTCCAAAACGAGAAATTTGAAAAAAAGGTTTGGAGGCTCACGGTGTCGCCACAGTCGATCCTGCTATCCATATTACTATAGATTTCATATACAATGGTTTAACTAAATAACTGGCAAAACTAACATATCTTTAATCACACTGTCAATGCATGATACAACTAGGTAATAAAGATATGGCATTGCGCATGGTGCCAAACAAAACGTCAAACTATTGTCAAATTCCCGGGTGTTCTTATGACGTAGAGCGCATAGAGTAGAGAGAAACAAAATAGTTAAACGGGAAGGCGAAAACGAGAAGGCAGGTGTTCTTATGACGAGATGCGCAGAACAAATCAAAAATGAAAATTGGAAGGCGTTTTCTCTAGTAGTTGTATCATGCTGTCAATGTGCTCAAAATGCGGGACGAAAATTTGTTAACACTAAAATTGTTGCTACTGCACCCACAGAGCAAGTACTTGCGACCCAATCGTGTATTTTATTTCTTCTTTTCTCAAAAACGGCATTTGCGATTTTAACCAAACTTTGTGCACGACATATTGAAAGGTTAACGTTTTTGTGAATATAGAGGGCGCCACATACAAACTCCACCACGAGAGCATTAAAGATTATATACACAAATCCTAATCAGGGTATCGCTCTTTCAATTATTACAAATAATTTTATTTTTAAGAGTTGGGGCACTTTCCTTAATGGTTTTAAGTTACTAAGGAGAAGGCATTCAATATTTAATATTAACACAAGCGTGGTAAAAATTCCCAAACGAAAAAATACACACAAAAATATATTATTCACATAGGGAATAATGATTGTACTTAGTCGATACAGCTTCAGCGTTTTAAAGTGAACGTCAAGGAAAAGTTGAACATCCTTGTTTCCCGTTTAAGCACACACATACGAATACACAACACCATATACATATATAATATACAACTGGCAGTGATGTTTATTGCTGTAGTTGCCGTTCCGTTTCTTCTATGTTGAATCACATTTATTCTGTGTAATGATTTCCGTTTTAATGAAAACATGGAAATTTCCTCTTCACCAACTCTATAACCGTTGAACCGTGATTGTCTACGTCTACGTCTCGTATAGCGTAAGCGTTGGTCGGTTCAGTTCGAGGACTTGCTGGCTGGGGCTGCTAGGTTGTTTGGTTAGTTGGAATCGTCCTTAAACAATATTCTTTTTGTATATGGGATGGGACATGGGACATGGGACAGGGTATAGGCACAGGGACAACGACAACAGTAAAGTGAACGTTAAATTTATGTGTATTTATTTCAACTCGTGTTCATTCATTAATTCTACTTTTGTTGCTATCTTTTTCGGTTTTCTTCACATTCACGGATGCTGTTGATGGTGTTATGTGGATGTCCTGAATATGTCCTCCTCTACTATGTTTATTATACACACAGGAACGAGAAGTTCTACACATGCTGTGATGAGCCTTATTTGGATATCACATTTAACATAACGATGCGGAGGAAGACTCTCTTCTATACGGTGAACATAATTATTCCTTGCATGGGTATATCATTCCTGACGGTGTTGACATTCTATTTGCCATCAGATAGTGGAGAGAAGGTAAGTGACACTTTTTTTTTTTTTAATATCATTAAGCTATTTATGTGTGCTTGGTTTTTTTTTTACTATTATTGTGTCTGATGGCCTGTCAAAACCACAAAGGATTACTAACTCATGGTCTATTGCTTAGGGAAAAAAAATGTGTAACAAATGTCACATGAAAAAAAAGCACCCGAAAAGAAAGAATGGGGTCCTTTTTTTTTGTGTTGTTGCCTTGCGGACCGGCAAATTTCCCAGGACACTATCATGATCCTATTTGTGAACACAAAGTGTTGTGTGACAAGGGAGAAAAGGGAAATTGTAAAAGACATACCGGATGTCTGGATTAAGCGGTGTTTAATTGAAATTGGGTGCATTTTTAATGCCAATTCTCCGCACTACGTTCCTGAATCCTTTTTGTGGGTAAAGAACAAGTTTAAGGTGTGGAAGGTAGCGTTCGGTGCGGCGGGCGTCGAAGAGAAAACTGATTATATACCTATACCTACCTACACCTACCCTACGCAAACACATTTTAAAGAAGGAAACTTTTTGCGGGAAAGGAGGTTTATCTTGTGGGTAGGTATATATTTTGTTGAACAACTGTGAACAATTCGAAGGGGAGAAAGAACTAAACCTACGAGCTACGAGTATTGTTTGCTGTGATAATATTTTGAAATGACAGTGAAGAGATTAAAGATATATACCTAAAGAGTTTTGGGGGTGAGTGTTTGTGAGAGTGAGGAGGACATATAAGTATAAACGGGATTATTTGCCTCTAATCTGACACCTGATATATCTATAAGCTAAGGCTTGTGTACCTGGAGATAGCTGATGATGATGATTTACTTTGAGTTCAAATTGGGTATTCGAGTTTTTTTTTCATCTTCTTTCCTAATGAGGATAAGCTTTCCATTTAAAAGTGCTTAACTTTGAGTTGAGATAAGGATCTTGAGTTTTAAATTAAACAATATTCTATGAAACTAATTAAGAATCAGCCATAATAAATCTATACAGATTCCACTATGCAAAGTGACAAAATTAAACACCCTATTTTAAAATGGTATGGTTTTTGCAAATGGCGTCTTACTTCGATCATTTTTGACATTTGTGATCTAGACAGCTGGATATAAAATTGAAGTTACCAAAAACTCACTCAATGCCGGTCTCTTATAGATGGTATGCCCAAATTAACGGCCTTTCTCTAGGTGAAAATTGGATGATATGGCAACACCAGTGTGAATATGTCAAATTTGACGTTTCATGGTAAAGTTTGACAATTTACTCAGAAAGCTGTATCATAATACAAGTGCTATTTGCAGCGTTTACAGTGGAGGAGGGAATTTGTAGCGGATAATTATGTATTTTTAAGCTAATTTTATTTTAGCAATAAAACTAACATAACTCTGAAATATCAGTTGAAGAAAAATATGACGATTGTGAGGTTAAACAACCAGCATACGGTCAATCTTTAAGTCCAGCTGCGATTTTCTTTTGCTGACACCTGGCAACAATACAAATTGTGTTTAAACATTAAGGAATTGTCATATTTTTGACATTTTTGTGTAAACTATTAATAGTTGTAAGAACAAACAATTAGTATGTAAGATGTAGAAAATCCATGTATTTCTCCCACATTATAAATTATGATCCGTGTTCACGTGGCGCGAAACCCTTAAGATAAAAACAAATAACAAACTTTTTACCAATATGTAAAACGATTAAACTAAAAATTGAAAATTACATTTTACAAAAAAAAATTGATAAAGGTGCTGTTACTGAGCTAAAAAAATGAGCTATACAGCGTGCTTAAAACTAAACAGATTGGATGAAGGCCAAGGATTGAAAACACTTTTAAGAATCTCTCTAAGGGGACGGCACATTATTTGCATTCCGAGTGTCTCACTGTCTCAAAGAAGGCGGACATGACGCAAACGACTTGTGAAGAAATTATATAGATGATGAAGATCGACTCTGATGTGAATTACTTGCTAACTTACTTAGGCCCAGATAGTCCATTGTGGAATATGACCTCAACCAATATACCCCGCCATCTAGTCCAGTTCCTAGCGAGTTGCCTCCAGTTATGCACGCCAAGTTGGTTGAGATTATCCTTCACTGGCCACATTAGATGTGGTTTTCCTGTACTGCGTTGGTCCTCAGGATTGGAATTGAAGTTGGCGGGTGGTGTGTATGCATCCATAAGCTCCACATGACACAGCCATCTAAGCCGCTGTATTTTCAGCTTTTTGACCAGGTCAATATCGCTGTATATCAAGAACAGTTTGTCGTGGAATCTTCTTCTTCATACTCCATTGATACACACAGAAGAATTTTTTTCCCCAGTCACTTAGATTGTGTCAGTGATGCTTCAACCCCATACAGCAGGACTGGGATGATTAGGGTCTTGAATAGTGTCTCCTTGTGGTTCTTTGAGAAAGGGGTTTGGTACTAAGATGCCTTCTAAGCCCAAAAAAAACATCGATTGGCAAGAGTAATTCTTCGACCGATCTCTTCACTTATGTTGTTTTGAGAGGTTATAATGGAACCCAAATAGACAAAGTCCTTGACTACTTCAATGTCATATCTGTCCATCGTGACGTTTTATCCAAGCTTACGGTATTAATTGGTTCTGTACAGCACTGCATACCAATTATAGCTACCTTCACTCCAATACTTACTAATGGTCCACTGACAGTTCGCATCGTTCTTCCGTCAGATAATGTCAATATCATCAGCAAAGCCAAGTAATTGAACGGATTAAAAAAAAAATCTACCGCTGATATTGACATGTGAGTTGCATACGATTGCCTAAGGAATGGTGTTGAAGAGGTTACATGATAGCTGATAGCGTCACCTTGTGATAAGCCTTTCTCGACATTAAATGCGTTGGTGGTGCTATTACCAACCTTGACGGAGCAGCGCGAGTTCTCCATAGTCATCCTGCACAAACGAACGAGCTTAGCAGGGATGCCAATAAGTGACATGGCTCTGTAAAGCTCGTTCCTATTCTCGCTGTCAAAGGTGAATTTAATATCAATAAAGAGGTGGTTAGTATCGATCTGGAATTCTTGGGTCTTTTCTAAAAAGTCTGTCGTAGCGGGAAAATTTTGTCGACGACGTTTGAATTACCGTGCCTGAAACATCACTTATTGGGGCCAATCAGTTTACGAGCGAAAGGGTTCAGGCTTTCACGGCAAGATTTTATAGGTGACATTTTGGAGACTTATTCCTCTGTATCTGCAGCAGTTAAGAGTATCTGCTCTCTTGTGAGTAAGGCTTACAATGCTGAGGTTTCATTCATCAGGCTCTGGTTCAGGCTTGCGGTATTGAATGAAAGCTTCGTTATTCACTGTGTAGGCTGTTTTTTCCAATTGTCGAGAAACAGTTACCCTTACCTTTCCGATGTTCGCATTATAGTCACCAAACAAATTCTTTGCGTCGTACTTCGGGCATTTATAGAAATCTTCTTTGGCTGTGTTATCTTTTTCCTCAGTGGGGGCAAGGACGAAGATCAGCAAGATGTTACTCAATTTGGACTTAATGCGGATTGTGACAATGCGCTCGGTTATACCACGAAACCCTAAGACTTCTTGTCTAAGTCTTCCTCTGATCACAAATTCGCATCCAAATAGCCGCTGTGTTCTTGTCCTGTAGCACTCGCCACAGTGGATGTCACAGTTGTTCATCCTCCTAGCAAACGAAACATGGACAATTAATCTCGGTTCTGCACGTGGAATGTCCCTAAACAGACCACGTGCAGCCGAAAAATTAGTGGAAGCCCTAAATGGTTTCAAAGCCGCCATAAGTGCGATGGGACGGTGAAGGCACTAGGGTCGTCATAAGTAGGGTCATCCATATCTGAGGCAATTGGTTGTTTCGGAACTATTAGTTTTTTTTAATGGTAAGGAAGTTACCCCGATGCACAACCCCCAACCTGGGGGACCAGGCAATATGCTGATATCCATGGAAAAAAGTAGCTGGGGAGATCCAGAGTCAGTAGTCTACTACGGGGATGCGAGAGCTACCATTGGCTCTATAAGGGCTCATCCGCCACCTTTTTTTTTATAATTTACGCGTACTCAAGGGGTTATTAATACCCTTAACATGAATTAACACAGTGCGGGCGGTTAGGAAAGTAAAAAAAATTGAGCCGGGTAAAGCATTCCACATTCTTGTAGTGCGGCTAAAAAAAAAAAGACTCTATTTCACTGCCCTGACTTATAGTAGGTAGTGAAAGGACCTAATGACCTTAGCTCCGAATATGTCGAAGTCGCTCAATGGGGTGCCAACCATGCAACCATGCTGACTGTTGGTGTTGGTTCACTTAATTGGAGCTCATCCGCCACTCGCTTGCTTTCCGAGGTGCTCGTCCAGGTAAACTGCTACCCAACAAGAGAAATAGAGGAGCTTTTCTCACATTGCAATTATAGTTCTGATATTTTTCCTTGGTCAACACTCGTGCTCATAAGTTTGAAAGTCAAGTCCGGGTGTATAAGACCAGTACCCGATGGCTACCACTAGAAGGTAAAATAAGTACAATTGATTCATATGAAACAGTTACAAAGCTGGACATCGTCAAGTTGATACCAATCAGAGTCTAGCCTATTCATACAGCACCCAACTATTACCTATTTCACTGCCATGAGTAGTAATGAAAGATCACAATAAATCATCCTCAAAATAAGGTCATAAAGGTGCCGCAACTATGATTGCTGGGTCCGTTATTGGTTTACTTATTTGGAACTCTTTCGCTGGCCGGTCGCTTTCTTTCTGATGGGTATGTCTAAATCTCGAGAGACCCGAAACAGAGCAGCCATCAGGGCCATATAGCGCTGCAATTTTACGTGTGTTCAACACTCGTATCTGGGTGGACGTGAGAAAAACTGGAAGGTTATCTGGTTTCCTATTCTTCCAAAGACAATTTTAAGTTTCTTTATTTTTATGTGGAAGTTCCTTGTTTTAATTTTGTACTAAACAATATAAATGTCTTTCCATTTCAGGTAACACTCTCCATATCCATTCTTATTAGTCTCCATGTGTTCTTTTTGCTGGTTGTCGAAATTATTCCACCAACATCTCTAGTTGTGCCTTTGCTAGGGAAATATCTAATATTTGCTATGATATTAGTTTCAATAAGGTAAGTTCCTCATTTAATCCTTTAAAAAAAATTCAATAAAATAATTTAAATATCTATAAATACCTTAAACTTTTGTTAACACACAAATAAAACGATGCAGTGTACTCGAATTTAAGAGGTGTTAAGTCCTTACTCTCGTAAAATATTCATATCCTTCAACCTTTTGCCATAAATTCCCATCAGCAATATAAAAAGGACATTATATAGCTCCACACAAGTTCACTCTCGTTAAATCTTTTAATCAAATAAAAAAAAAATAAAACCGCATGTGTGTACGATACGATTATTACGAGAAGACTGGGAGCATTTTTAATAACTGCACTTTAGATGTGACCTCCTTTTTTTGGAATGAAAAAAAAAAATTACCATAAGGATAATAAAAAAGCCATATAAATCTACCTACAATTTTTAATGTACTTCCATTTATGTATTTATTATTTAAATTCTTTATTCAAAAGGAAAGTTTTATTATTGTTAATAATATTTTATTATTAAAATAAAGTGCTGCACTGGATTGCTTCTAATTGAAAACTGAGCTTAAAATTGTGGAAAATTATTTAAAATAAAAAATAGTAAAAATAATTGAATTTTACAATTTATTGCATTGAGCAATTGGTGGTAGTTACGTGAGTTAATTTAGTGTGAATGAAAAAGAAAGGAAAGGATACGGCCTACTCGTAAGAATCCACCCCGAAATGAAACGAATATGCGAGCATACGTCATCGTGCACAGGACCTAAAAGCCGATCGTGGAAGGAAAACTATATATTTTGATGCAAAATGCAAGATTTGACGAAAACACCCTCCCCTCAACTGAAACTCACGAAAATTTACCTTCATGCTCAGCAGCTAGCCGAGATCCTTGTCTATCTGCTGCAACAGCTTTCCAGGAGATGCGATGGGATGACACGGACCTTACCAAAACAGGAAAGTGTAGTTGTTCATCTTGATGACAATTGGATGCGTGGTTTTAAGGTTTTGAAAGAGTTAGTAATGACGATCCGTATCGAGGTAAAAGAAAGGGAGTTTCTACGTACTCCTCGCAAAATAATTCGATCGGTTAAACAAACATGACATTAAAATTGTTTTACAAAAATTGTGAAAGACAAAATCTGTGGCAATACCATTGGAACTGGAATCTAGAGCCTACACATACACGTCACCGAAAACGGACTCAGATTCAACGGATTTGTGATGGGGAAGAACATGGATCAGTATACGATTCCCACGTCGCGTCGCGTCGTTTCGATGTCTTAAAAGGCATATTGGGATCATCAGGGGTGGGCAAGGGGGGGGGGCATGTCGCCAATATCTAGAAGTTTGTAGTTCTTATCAGAAAACAGAAATTTTAAATATTTTGAGAATTTTTGAAAAAAAACCGAAAACCTATTAAAAAAAATTTATCTTTTTTTAAAAAACTCAAAAGCATTTTTTTTTTTTTAATTTAAGAGATAATATTATTTTGTTTATAAAAGAGCTGAGAATCAAAATTTTATCGAAATCCGTCAAGTGGTTATAAGGCTTTTCCTGAAAATCTATTTCAATCAAAACATAACGTTTTCACACAAAACACTATTCGGAAAGCTTTATCAAAATGGTAGCAGACTTTTTTGAGACAAATATTTTTTTCAAATCATATTTCTGTCGCCGCGCCGTGAGTTTAAGAGATAGAATGCTAATTCCAAAAATCAATCTGTTCGACGTCATTATAATAATATGAACCAAGTTTGAAGCAAATGAGTCCAGCCATTTAGGCTGCATGTGCGGATACAAACAGACGTACAGACAGACACACCTCTTAGACCGCATATATTGAGCCATCCTCACTGTTGCCATTGTATATATAAACTATAGTACTAACACCTAAGGTGCGCCATCTATCGACGAAAAACTAAGCTCGAGAATACCATGGGAAGCAACAACAACAATTAAAATGGTGGAAATTGTTGTTGTTGCTTCCCATGGTATTCTCGAGCTTAGTTTTTCGTCGATAGATGGCGCACCTCAAGTGGGAATACTATAGTTTATATATACAATGCTGTAGCACAAATTCATTGCACAGAAGCAATCATTATTATGCCCATACCAGTCAAGCCAGTTTTCCATCAGAATCATTAAACACAAACAACAATCAATTGCAAGCCACAATTTACTTCCGATTTGCATTGGATGACATTTTCCATGCATTTTTGTTGTTCATTTTATAATTACCACTGGCCTACATTCGAAATATGCATAAGACAGCCAATTTGACTCAAGGCGCAAAAGTGCATCAGAGTCCAGATACCACCAGTGACCGTGTACAAATCTAGTGTTCACTGTGCAGAGCCAAACTCCATTATTTTAACAAGCTTAGAACCCAGAGTGTCCACTGCTTTCTCAGTCGAGACTCAAGTGTTTTAGTGTCCGCTGCTATCTCAGTCGAGAGTTTTAGTAGGTCCTGCTATCTCAGGGTCAAAGTAGATTAAATTGTAATAATATTTACCCAGAATTTGTAAATTGAAGTATTGGATTTCTATGGAGAATTGTATAAGGAATATTATTAAGAATCTGTGAATAAAAAACAACCTTTATAAACTAAATTTTCTTGCTTCTTTAGTAAACCCTGGACCAACTGAGCGTACCTCAGCCTATGACTTAAAGCATTTCACAGCATAACTTTCCTATCTACAATCGCAAGTAAAAAAAATGTTGTCGACGCATAGTGGCATAGTCTTGCATCTGTTTGAAAATTGTGTTTAAAAAGCACAATACAATGCAATGTGGAGAATGAGACAGGAATAGATTGTATTTTATTCACACTTGACGATAACGGGTAATTCATTTCACGGTTTCAAGTTGGTAGCACTAACATTTGACACCTGTCAAACTCAGCTGTCATTTGAAGTGTATTAATCTATTAATATTAGTTTAATGTTTGCCATTTACGATGTTGGATCGACTATGCAAGAAATTTGAAAGTCTTACTGATGTCGTAATCGTATTCTGCGAATTTGAATGATATTGTTTTTCATACAATTTCAAAGCCAAAACTTAAAAACGAAATGAAATTTTGAACTTTACGATTTAAAATTCACGCTTTAAAATAATCATACAGTATTTCCGTGATATATCGAATTTTTGAATTTTTATACAATCTTCCTATGATTAAATTTAATTTTTTTAATTCAATCAAATAATTCCGCAAAAACTAATTTAGAAATCATAATGTTTTCATTAAGTATTATTTAAATTTCCCCACAAGCATTAGCATTATTTTAAAATTGTTGTCATTAAACCATTCCATTGTACATACCTTTATGACAGTTAAATTGACAGCAATCCATTTTGGTTAATGTAAAGGTAAATATTTAATATATGAAAACAAACAAAAAAACTAATTTGCAATTTCGAATCAGGTCAAAATATGTTGTCATTCACTCTATGACCTGCTTTCTATGGTCAATTCAAAAAATTCTTTGTTGCAAATTGATGTGGTTTTAATTCTGTGACAATTGGTTGCTAATAATTTGGTTTGAGGAGCCTGCCATACAGAGAAATATTTAGTTTGTGTCATTTGTGGTCATAATGGAAAATTTATTTATACAAATTGAGCTGTTCCAATTTAAATATTTATTCAGTTCAATCGATGGAGCATAATGCAATTTAAGGCACTTCAATACCCACAAAAAAAATGGTTATTTGATTGGGGCTACACAACATGAACTGTAATGTACAGTGAGAATGAACATACAAATTTGAAGTCGAATATGGCATTCCCCCACCTTTTCATCATTTCATTACCATTGTAGAAATTTTGAAGACCTCTTTTTTGACGTCTTATAAATTGATAAACACCGGCTACATGCACGAAAAATTGTGACGTTTCCATGAAGTGTCACGTTCCGCCTAAGCCGAGCGTGCAAATGAGAGCGATAGAGAAGCATGATCGGTCTAAGCGTTCGGCTTGTGACGCATCTATCTCTCTTCCACCTTATCGGCCGATGCGTCCGATTAGAAAAATGACAGCGGTAGCACACAACCTAATCGTCAATTGTTTTTTGTGAACTGTTTATAAAGTTAAGAGAAAGTTAATGTGGTTTTCATTGCTTATTACAACAAATATTGTGACGTAAAATTATCGTCCGTAAACCGACAGACAACCTGTTTTTTAAATCTTCGCTCTCTTTTTTCTTTCTATTCTTTCTTCATCTTCATTGGGCAATTTGGATATATTGGATTAGTATACTCTGTCCAACATAAATTGGCATTACAGGGAAGACGGATTGAAGGGTATACAGAAACTTTTAAAAATATAATTAACATACAAACAATTAACATCTATAGATTCCCCGTAAGGCGTGTACTGCCAATTTATGTTGGACAGAGTATACTAATCCAATATCTCTTAATTGCAAAACCAATGGCGAACCCAATAAACGAGAAGAAAGAAGAAACGAAAAGAAAAAGAGAGCACAATCAGATGTGCACTTAATAAGTCGTATTGGATCTATGTCACATGACATGCGAATGGAAATTCGGGTTAACATTTACGTTAATTTCGTAAAAATATGCCACGCTACTGATTTCGAACAGGCTTCCCCATAAGCCGTGTACTGTCAATTTCTGTTGGACAGAGTACAGCGCAACAAACAAGAAGTTGCACAAATGTTGCTAGCTAAATTTATGTGGTTTCATCCTTGTAGAGGTGACAGAACACTGTGTCTCTACGACCTTATTAAACAAAATTAAATTCCCTCCCACGTAAAAAAGGGTACAGTCAAAACAAAAACGTCCCGCAACATTAGACTTCTTTCTGTTTAATTTTGTCTGCGTTATTGTTTTCTTAAAGTCGATTTCCTCCTATTAAGCTATTTCTTAAAATACAATTCCACCCTGCCATTTTTTTTATATAAACTTTCACATTATGCGAGTAAAATTAAAATAAGAAAAAGGTAAACTTTAGTACAAAAAAAAAAAACACCCATAAAATAGAAAACCTCCCCTAAAAAAGGTGCCATTTACTTTTAATGGCTGACAAAACTGCAAAATAAAATACGTTTGGAAAGAAAAGAAGTTAAAAAAAAAACCAGCGAGCATGAAAAGAATCTTAAAGAGAAAAAAATTCCCATCATTTTCATTGAGGAAATTCCTAGAAAAGAACACACACAAAAAAAGGACAATTCAAAGAAAAGTGATGTAAAAAAAGGACGATGAGAGTGAACAAGACAAAAAAAAAATAGTATATTCTCATAAAATATACGGACTTTGTGTAATTATCTAAGAGTTCGCTTCGGCTTCTCCCGCGCGCCATCGCCAGTTTATTTCCAAATCGCATTTATACAACACCAAAGGAAGGCAAATCCTGGCAAATGGATAAAAGAAAAGGAAAGAAGCTTCTCATTTTTTTTCTACATAATTTAATCTCCACAAACTCCCCTTTCCATCTCCAGAAGCGGAAGTTTAAGCCCTGAAAATGAGAAGCATTTAATTTTTGCCTTCTGTTGGCAGTTTTTTTTTTTTTTAATTCACAGAGTTCTCTTATTTCATAGAGCGCGAGACAAGCGACACAAACACAGGATTTAATGTGATTTCGACCTCGAATGGGAGACACAATGGTGGCATAGCCAAATTAGGATTATAGGTTACAATAATTTATTCCAATAATTGCCTCCTCGATGATCCTCCCTTAACATGTACAATAGACACCAATTGATGCAAAATAAACGCGCGTTAAAATATAATTTTTTCGTCCTTGTAATGAAAATGAGAATGAGAATGACAACGATGATGATGATGATGATGGGTGGCGGTAGGTGGCATTCGTGATGTTAAAGGGTGTTTCTTGTGAAATCATTTGTTTTGAGGTCACACCACAGACCACACCATCATCGGAGAACAGAGATAACCTTGGCATGGTGCGGGATGAGGAATGCAGGGTGCTCTGGGGGAGTAGTGGCAGACGGGATGCGGCATTTAAAAGGATGTCATTTTACAGCAAAAGATGAAGGGTAAACAAGTTTATGAACCATTTGCAGGGAAATAAATTTCAAAATATACGAGCTTTTTAATATTTGCTCACAATCTACGATGAGAACTTAATTATAAGAAGCTGGGTCATTATTTCTGCTTCATGCTGTTCGCGCGATGAAATTTATTGTTTCCTTAACAATAGAAAGTCTTTTTTTGGTTGAGGGGGAACATTTTCCACAAAAGTCTTCGCAGACCTTAAAATGCGTTCTTTTTTAACGACTCGACTGGTGGTGGAACTGAGAAACACAAACATTATATTTGTTTTGTTTTTGTGTGTGTGTGTGTGTGTGTTGTTTATGTTTGTGTCGTCACTTCAATAGTGAACCTGGGCTAGATATTGTGCGGAAAGTTTAATCCTCGCAGCGTGACTGTGAAGAAATAAAATTTGAAATTACCATCACCACGAACAATACATTGGCGCTGCTACTACCGCTACCGCACACCGCAACGCACCCCACACCCCACCATCACACCACACACCGTTAGCCATACACTCTATAGTAAATTTAAATTTTATTTCATTGTGTTTATATTCCGTTTTTTTTATGGTTGTCGTTGTGGTGTTGTTTAGGCTTTGCAAATAATCATGATGTAGAGGAGAGTTCATGATGAAGTTCAATTTTCGAAATCGAATTTCGTCACATTTAAATCCAATTGATGTATCTGGAAATTAATTGAAAACATGATACTTTATACAGGCGCGAATGTTGTGCTTGGAAAATAAAAAGGATATTATTTCAATGTACAAATCAATTTTGGAAATTCTCGCTAAATCGATTGAAGCCTCGCATCAGGGAGTCCTGAGTTTTTAAGGCTTGATGTTGTGTATTCGCCGACAAAAAATTATTGTCACTTTAATATTAAATTTTGTAAAAAATAATTGGTTGGGATTATTAATATTTTTCGGCCTGTTTCCGTGCAAACTATAGCTGAAGGTTTAGTCACCATTTAGTACGGCATTCTTTTAACTAATTTTAATCACTTTAAAATAACGCGCTGCAAAACAACAACAAACCAAAATGGCAGACATGATTTTTGTTTGAGTTCAGTGCTACACATTGCATTCGTGTATGCTGCTTAGTGCGCTACATTTTTGACATTTACTTTGACATTGCTGCGTGCTACTGCTGCATCTCCATCATTGTGCGCAGCCATTTAATGTGTTAAGGTTTCGAGTGTTAAGGAATTTTCAGTTGGCACGGGTAGATTTTGGCGACTTGTGTCAGCCATGTTCTTTTGGTGACACCTGTCAAACCTTCTGCTTAGTATTCAGTTATTGGCACCAAATCACCACGACAAGCTATACGAATTAATGATAAAATTTTAATACTAAAATGAGTTTTGCTAGTGCAAACGTTGCTCGCGTTACGCCCATTTCACGGTAAATACGGTGGCCTTTCACAGCCGACCCAAGACATTCGATTCTTTACCGAGCACAAGAACTCGACCTTTTGCAGGCTTTCAATGGAAGAATTTTACGTTGGGACTTGGGCCTTCATCCTCCAAAATTGAACTGACTCAGGAGCTGAAAGTTTATGATAAAAGAGCATGGTATTTGGAAGACGAACCCAATTTTCGGCCAAACCCATATCCAACGAAGAGGCGCATTTTAGTATAAATGGCTGTGGTAGCCAGCAAACTCAAATAAAGAGATATATATTTAAAACATCAACATTAACATTCTTTTACTAAGTCTTGCTTTTGACGAAAAAATCCGACTTTTTCACTTTTTTTCTGTGTGGATTTTGTCCGTACTTTTTCGAAAATGACATTGTAACATTGTTGAGTCGGTCACCATCAATGGTAAGCGCTTCAAAAAGGTGTTAACCTGTTTCTTATGTCCAAATTAAACCACACAGGTGACGTGAATTAGCCACCAAGGTCATGCGATTTGACCCCGCTAGATTATTTCTTGTGGGTTTTCTTAAAATCGCAGACGCAGGCGTATTTTTGTCTCAAGAAGGATGCCCTATCTCGAATCCACGAAAGTCAGTTTTTGTCTTATTCCGAATCCATGACGGAACAGCGTGAGCTAACACAATTTTATGACTAACATGGGGCAGATTTATGTCTAAGTAGTTTCATGTTAATTAGCAGATGCTTTTATGTACTCAGGCTGAGATGGCGAAGAAAGCAAAAACTCAGATTTGAAGAAGTTTTGAACTCCAAAATACCAACGTTTTTATTTATCAAAATATTCCTGGCAAGTTATTTCATATTAATGATAAACTTAAATAACACTCAATTCATATAATATCTTAAATACTAGGTCTGTGGAGTTTCCTCTACGACAGTAAACGGTGGTCTTAAGAGATTCCCAAAAGAAGCCCTCTCCACGAAAATAAACGGTCCCTAACAACTTGGTCTGTAGGGTTTCCTCCACAACATTAAACGGTGGTCCCTAGCAAATTTTATTTAGAAAACTTGGTGAAGCTTCTGCTGGTATTCCCCTCAGCGTACCTTTGTGAGATCTATATTCCCAGTACTCTATTTGTATTAGAATCTTCTTCCTATGGTAGGGAGGTCGAGTCTGATTTTACATACAAATTGTACTTCTACTTATGGAATATTTCTGAAAGAACAAAATGTGAATTATAACACCAAGAGTTATTAATACCTGTAAATGTTCTTCTTTCATGATTGAAATTTTTGACTATGCTCTGGCATAGGTATTTGGAAGCGGATGGCGCGGTGTGCAGGGGTAATCGGATTTGCTGCCGCGGTGGGTATTACATCACGTGATGGTTTTAAAAGAAAATCATAGAGTTGGTCGGGGGCGGTGGAAGGAAAATGTGTAACTTCGTTACACCATATCCACCAATAAAATTTTAGTCCAATCATATGGTACAGAGAAATTGGTGTATGCCATAAGCCAAGTTTTTTTTGATTGGGTCCAAAAGCCGCGTTTTACAAAATTCGGAAAAAAGTATCTAAACATTTATCATAATTCATAATGCTTCCAAAATCGCTCGGTTTGCTTTGCTATTCTCTTTGCTAAGCCGTCATACCTTGAGACTGTTTGCCTTATTAGCCCCTTTCATGGGGCTCGTCCTGCTGTTATAACTTCTCAGTCCCATCGTATCTCTTGGACGATTTGGTTAGAGAAAAAATAAGCTCCCAAGGCTGCAGTTTTCATATTTTCCACTTCGCTAAAATTAATTTTTTTCAAGCTTGTGAAGTGCCTTACATTGGTTAAAATACTTTTTTACTCAAAATTCACACAATGCCACTCAAAGCAATCGAACTCTTATCCCATAATTGCCATCTGAAACTCGTCCTGCCTGACTTTGGCCACACATATAAATACCCGCATACATGTGTCCTTGTTACCACAGCACACTTCACTCATAATCATAATGGTCCCAATCGATTGCCATTGCTGCTAACTCATCTTTTCAGCAAAAACCATTTTGGCCCATTAGCTCAAGCACATACGGATCATTTGCACGCACCGCACTCGTGCCACCACTGAAACTCTGACTCCTGCCAACCGACGACGGCGCGCCGCGAAGTCGACGTTGGTCTCGACTCCACACACACATGGGTGGAGTGTTCCGGTTTCGATGCTTCAGCCAGGACCAATAAAGTTGAATTACATAAATACTTAACGTACTCTTATCTTCCGTATATTAGACATTTATTTGCTCCTCCGTTTTCGACTCTCGATGTCCTTGAGTACGATATGATGATTGTCAATTTCGATACTTCACTTAATCGTTTCCAATTGAACTTCCCTTCAATGTTCCAGCTTATTGAAATTCTCAATTCAGTGGACTTTCTCCAGTCTTGTTAGGAAATTATCAAAGGACACATCTCGTCGTGTATTAAAGGTACACACTTGATTCAATCAGTGTAACTATGACAAGATGACGGCATTACTGCCGGGTGCATTCTGTGGCAGGATCTTCTTGGCCAAAAATATTACAGCTCCAGCCAGATTGACGACTATAATGTTCGAATAATAAAGTTGGAACTTATATTAAATTATAATCTGGAACTTCGTCATGCCTCTTGTGTTGGCATCACATCAAATTTATTTAAAAACACAGTCGAACCTGATTGTTGCCTCTTTCAACAAAATATATTTTCTTTTGAAAACAAATAAAATATTCGTCTTGGAGGCGTATTTATTCCCTTCGAAGATAGATTTTGGAATGTCATTTTAAACTATAGATTCTTCTGGTAATCAGGAATTTAACTTAAAAATACTATGACTGGCATTTAAATGGGTTGTACTGTACGCATTTCGTTACTACACATGCAAATGAAAATTCGTTATCTCTCCCATAACCGATGATGCATGATTCCCTTGTGCATGAATTTGGCTTCCCAACTGACAGACTTTGACCAAAATATTCGGTGGAAGCGCTTGTTTGTGCCACACTGCCAGGCACACCATGTTGGCATTAAATTTAGAGTAAATTTGAAACGAATTGTATAATGAACTGGCAAAACATTTTCATTAATAAATTTAGCCAGTGAATGCGCTTCTGATGCTGCTATTTTAAGCCCCCCCCCCCCCCAAATGCATTGAGGAAACCCAATTACAAGGATGGAAGCATCCTCCATTGTGTCGTCCATAAAGTTCCTACTTGTATAAAGCCATCAATCAGATCATCACACCGATATATACATAAAAGATGTGTGTTATGTTGTGAAATGTGACCTAACCAGGACACACAGCATCACCTATCAATAACATTACGGGTTTTCAAAATTTGAAGTTGCTCTTTTCAATTTGCATCCCAGATTACCCTGTTTATGATGAAATTGAATTTGTAATTTGTAAAAGGGTTTCGTTGTTGTTGTTGTGTGTTTGAGGGAAAACAAATACCTATTAAAATTTTACAGGAAATCAATACGAAATGGATACTCTAAGTGGGGATGAGTTTTTGATGGGTATGGGTATGATCATCAGACAAAATTCGCCTTCAAACCCTTCATCACTCCTTTAACGATTATAATTACTAATTTATTACTGAATTATATTTTGTTAATGAACCCATCGATAGCCTTCTCTTTGTATATTCGGAACTTATGGGTATTTTTTAGAGCCATAATCACTTTCTGTAGGATGTCAACAATGATGCGTTGCTTGAAAGTTGCACAAGCAAGCTTAGGGTAAATCTTCTCTCAATTAAATAAAAATATTTCAGTTTGAGCTTGGCTGACGCCCAATTTTCATAAAAATCTAGGATTTTTTTTTTAAACGTAAACATCTTGCGTAAGAAAGAAAAAATTGGATTTTGGGTGTGGCTGACTCCCTCTTTTCCTTAGAAACTATAAAAAACTTATTTTTGCAAATCAACTGTACTTATAATAAATCCACAAGCCCAAATGTGTGCGTCTCTTAGTCGAAACTAAGAAGCTTGTATATGAAAAGAAATGTATGAATTTCTGGCGTGGCTTACGCCCACTTTTCATGAAAGAACGAAAAACATAGTTTTAAAAGTTAAAAATTAAAAATTAAGGTGCCAATATTCAATTTTAACCATTTTTTTCGATTAAAAATATATCTTTAAATTTTTTTTTGTACATTATTTCAATACGCCCAGTTTAAAGGGCGTGATTTTTATAAAATACCTTTATTCGGGTATATCGTTAAAAATACTACTCAATTTGTCAAAAATGGTGTGTGGTTGATTGGTGGCTGTAAGTGGGATATGTGTGGTTGGTGATGGAGGGGGGTGGTTTGGTTTGGTATGGTAGGTGGTTTGGTGGTGGTTAGTAAGAAAATAATACTACTACTGAGTCTGTCTCTTCTAGTGGATCTAAAAATCTCGTGATTTGTGGTCCGGTCAAAGCTAACGAAGACGAAAACACCTGTCGGAAGAGATACAACGCAAACGAAAATTTCTTTTTGTCGTTTAAGATTGCACACATCGTCAATAATAAATTATTTTTTTTTTATAATTTTTATAATTTTAACTATATGCCTGTAAGACCCAAGGTCTTTTTTGAATGCAAACTGCACGGCAATAGTTAGAAGGAATAGAAAGACAGGAAAGATTGTGTTGGTACAATGGATTGAGAAATAGGTGATATTTATCTCACGAAAATCCCACGGGTAGCGTCCAGTTGAAGCTGGGGGAATATTGAAAAGTTGCTGCCCAGGGGTTCGAACCCACAACTCTTAGGTTAGCAACCAAGCACTTCATCCACTGTACCATTGCCACCCGCATTATTCGTGCCTGACAAACCTCAAAATCTCAGGATTAAATTGTGAGATACGGGCCTGCTGTTCGGTGTTAACAAGATTCACGTAAATGAATTGTCAAAATAAATAAATATTAGTTCATTTGATGGTCGCTAATCCTTTCTGTTGGGAATTTTAATTAGAGACAAATTAAGTGAATCCTAGAAAAATAATTATAAAACGATTTTCAGATAATTAAAACTAAGAGCGCACTTTTGTACTCACCCCGAATTCGCAACAAGTTACATCGAGTGTGATCAAGTTACATTTATCGTGATCACCGGGAAACTGCTGATGAAAAAGTTATGCGTAAGATTGGCTTCACAGGAGGCAGGATGCTGTAGGGGTGCTTAGGCTGTTCTATTAAATGATGATGTTGTTGTTATTGTTTTGAGGTGTGGAATATTGGGAGTAAGCAATATCATTGTTATATATATTTTTATAGTAATTTCATGGAACTGTGATGTGCTTTGATTTCAAAGGCTGAGGTAAGCTCGCCGGAATCCCAGGGTCGTACAAAATAAAGCACTAAACTTTGGTTATGGGTCTAATTTATATTTATTAATACGATAATTTCACAAAATGTATATTTATGGTAACATTTGGTAGATATACGGTCTTCCGTTGTTACAGGTCCGGCGTAGTCGTAGTTTGAGTTTCTGCTTGGCCTCGTAATCTAGCCCTTCCTCCAATCGTCTTTGTAAGCTGGTTGTCTTCTATGGTTCCCTGGCTATCAACAGTGTACGTGTACACCGGCTTATCAACAGAGTACGTATACTCTGGCTATCAACGGTGTACGTATACACCCGCTTATCAACAGTCGTACGTATACGCTGGTCTATCAACAGAGTACGTATACACTGGCTTATCAACGGTGTTACCCGGCTTTAGAATTTCAATTTAGATCAAGACCCCTTACCACTGGTGGGGGGAAGCCTTGTTTGTTTTTACCTCTTATTGTTTCTGGTTCCTGGTTACGGTCTGGTTTGACGTCAGCTTCCCTTTAACTGCTGACTTAAACTCTTTATTTCTAGGTATTTCTGGTTTTCTAAATTCCGATGTTAACTCGATCTCAACTCGGTTTCACTTTGGTTTCAACTCGGTTTCAACTTGGTTTGAACTTGGTTTCGGTAGCCCACTTGGCCTTCTTTTATTCAATAAACCGGCACAGAGAAAATGTGACTTTTATGTGTGAAGTTAAATTTTCTTAGTTAGCTACCCCGTGCTTTAGCTAGCCCTTTGTTCCCATATGACACCCTTTCCGCTATCGTCTCTCATCTATTAGTTCAACGTAGCCCCACCGTGCTGTATTTAGGTGAGGGGGGTTTCGGTCGGACGGCGGTTTCAGATAATTCTGGTTTTCATTTTTACCACTGAACTAACCTGTCCATGATTACACATGCCATTCGTATTGATTGGGGTTGTGGTGCAAAAGGGGAGGGGAGGTGGCAGATGTAAAATAGATTTTCTCGGAACTCACCACCGAGGTCATTGATCGTGTCAACTATGCCTTGCACATTGCACTGTGTGGGCTTCGATTTAAAATAAACGATCGTGGTTGATTTTCACCTCGTTGCATCACAGGGTGATCTGGGATGATCAAAATGTGTTAATAAGTTTAAAACTGTCGTCTCGATTGAAATTTTGACGGAGCTTTATATAAATCGATTTGGGAACTACCCATAGGGTAAAGTGGGTTTCTTAAGTTAAATCCTTTGTTTAGTCAAAATGAATCCAGTAATGTTTATCTGGATTTTCTAAGATACATATGCTCATGCTCACAGAGTACCGACTTTTCTCTTTGATTTTGCTCAAAGTACTCTTATGTGCTCTTTAAAGCTGGTAGCAATACGTGTTTTCACATTTCTTCTTTAAAACGCAGAATTACGGAGCTGCGTAAGTCATAAGATATGGCAACATTACTGCGAATGTTTCAAATTTGCCATAGTAAACTGTACTCAGAAAATTTTGTCATACCAGTGCAATTTTCAATGTGGGTTAAAGCAACAACATTTAGCCGATCAACGCTCTTTGACTTAAGGTAATTAAGCACCA
Source organism: Platycheirus albimanus (assembly GCA_916050605.2). Taxonomy (NCBI): domain Eukaryota; kingdom Metazoa; phylum Arthropoda; class Insecta; order Diptera; family Syrphidae; genus Platycheirus; species Platycheirus albimanus. The sequence goes on from OU696696.1 coordinate 73,430,738, forward strand.
TCTCGAAGCACCGTGTTTCGCTGGTTTCTTATAGTGGTCTCGCACTTTGCTGGAGGATTAATTTCGTGAAGTGCGTCTTGAATCGCTTTTTGTGCCAGGAAAATTTGAGTATGTGCCTCGGTTTAAGTTATTTGCTAAAGGGTTAAATTAATTTGCTTTTCGGTAAAACTTATTTGCTATTTTGTCAATTAAATGTATGAACGCTAAAGTTCCACTTGCATACATTCAATATTGCGCATGCGCATGCACTTGGCCGATGAAATTTATTCGCTTTGGAATAGCATTGTTTGACAAACGCTCAAAAAAAAGGCTATTGCCGATTGAATTCAGCTAATGTTGAAAAATTTCAATCGTGGTGCATCTAAAATCGTGACAGCTGACGATCTATGAATCTATGCCTATCACCTTGATACTCAGCATCAATTGGTTCGATCTTTTAAGACGAAAATATTCATTTTTATGCATTTTTAAATTAGACATGTTGACCTCGTCCCATTAAAGCAACGTAAAATCGTTAATTTCAAATGGAACACCACAATTTTCTTGCGAGAACAAAATTATTAGGTAGGTCAATAATAAAGTAGAAGACGAATCAATTTCCACAACGATAATGAATGCTCTCAAAGACATTGGCTGAAAAAGGTGTACATTCAATTGATGGGTCATCATCATTCGCTTTACAGTCCTGATTTGAAAACCATTGATTACTTGTAATTACCTTACCAGCTGATATGCCATTTATTTTGAGAGTGTGGCGCTCTCCCTTGCTTTTTAAATGGGAGCAGTAAGCACACCACAAAAATAAATAGCACACGCAGGGATGGTTGCCATCATAAAGTACACAGACAGAGATGTACAGTGTACACGAAAAAATATTTCGAGGGTGTTTCAGGCAAGAAGAGTACGAGTTGGCGGTCTGTATTGGTCTGTGATCGTGATCCTCTATGTTTTGGTAAAACATCTTTTATGGACTTGTTGCAATTTTGTTGTTTATTAGTTTTTCTGTGATTTTCGTGCAATAGAAATGCAAATAAAGTTAGAAGAATTCGCAAGTGCAGTAGCTGTAGTTGAGAATAGACGGACGCTCTCTTTATCAGAAAACTAGAGTCAACCGCCAGAAAAGTCATTGTATTTATAAACTATACCGGAACGTTAGGTGCGCCATCTATATATGAAGTTCACAAACACTTGATTGAAGAGTTACCTATTTTAGTGGTTTTTATCTAGATTACCATGGGAAGCAAAAACAACAATAGAAGACATTTGATGTAAAAAAAGATAAGACAACTAGCACCGCCATTGACGAAGTTCACAACTAAAAAATCATGTTCCATGAAATTACTACACAAATATATATGGAAAAGCCATCCAAAGGTTCAGAAAAACATACTCCTTCACTTACCGTTAAGATTAAGGTCGACCAAGAGCAACTTCTGCGAAGGATGACCTATATTTGCTACTTCAAAGTCTTCAAAATGGAAATTAAACAACGGTTGAACAGTCTCACAGGCTTAAAACGGTGATGGGAACAACTGTGAATGCTCAAATAGTTAGGCGAAAATTATTGGAAGGTGGTCTGAGAGCAAAAAGACTCGCTCAAGTTTTGCGTTTCACTGTAGAGCACAAGCGATGCTGATTAGAGCTTACACGCATTCACCAAGTTTGGACCGAGGCTGACTGGAGCAGAGATCTCTTTACTGATTATTCCAGATTTTATCTGAGATCTCCAGATGGACGTAACAGGGTCTGGGCACCCCCAGGTGAAAAATACTCTTGCGCACAGATTGCCTAAAGGGAAAAATTCTGGGGAGGTTCGGTCATGGTTTGAAAAGCCGAGCTGTATATTAATGCAGGATCGGTTGATTCTAGTTAATCTGTCAACAACATACTCGAAGAATTAGGCGTTCCATTCGCAGTATTTATTGGTAAATAAATACTGCCACATATCGCCAGGTGCGTTGTGGATTATTTGGAAGATGTGGAAATCACAGTTATGGATTGGCCTGAATGAATGCATGAATGCTATTGAACATCAGAGACACTCAGTGCACTAAAATATGAATTGCTATAGATGAGTGGGATAATTTGGACAACATGGTGGTAAGAAGTGTAATCCAAGGTGTGCTCCGTCGAATAATTAAGGCTTTGATTGAAGTTTCCGGAAGCAAAACCCACTATTAAAGGAACGAGAACTCGGTAAAAAAATAATAATAAAAGTGTTAAAAGTTAATTTAAAATTCTTCCATTTAAAAAAAAATTTAGATGAATTATTTTTTTATGTTAATTAACAGAACTAAAAAAATAAAGCATTTTTTAAATCACTTAAAAATTTTGCAAAATTTCAAAGTTCGGCACTTTTTTTAAAACTCAGTGTATTTACTATCACCACAAAAAAAGACGCTAAGTAATTTAAAATGAGACATTTTTTTAATGCTTCCTCAACATGAAGGTGTAAAGGACATTGCCTTTAATAATTTGAACAAAGCAACCGATCCAATTTCATCGTTTTTAGCGTGTTTGTTCAAATTTTATGTTGATTTTGCGTTAATTTATCAAAACAATCTGTGCCAATTTATCTTGATTTTACAATTTAATTCTATAAATTTGCGAGTGCATGCAAAATGTAACATCTTTTTCTGCTGATTCTTGTAAATTGTTCCCTCGTTAATAACTACGTACGTGGTGTTTGCAATGTTTTTATTTTTTCTTCACACATCGAGGTGGATTCCTGAATAATTTATGATATTAAACACTCACTGGAAGCAACGAACTCATAGCAAGAACAACAACAAAAAAAAAGCAAAAAAAAAAGCCATACCCCCATTTAAATGAACCTGTATCTTATTCCCGGGTGGAAAAAAGTTCATGATTAATATTCCGAAAAATTGCTGCTCAATATTTTTATCAGGCTCCAAGCATTTCAAACCAACAGCTAGCTCATATACCAGTCCCTCTTCTCTTCTCTTCTTCTATACATACTTGAGTAGAGCATACATCCATACTACATATCGTATATGGGATAGGTGTTCCATATCCAGATATAGAAGCTGGGAGTTATTCTGGGAAATTTTCGCTTTTGTGCTTTGTGTGTTGTTTTTCACGCTATGATGCCTGGAGCCTGAAGTTAAAATACAAACATTTATTTCCAACCTCGGGTTTGCTATTAATTTTAAAGCTGGGGTGGGCTTTAGGGATTTGTAAATATATTTGAATACTCTTATATGCATGTCCTTATCATTTATAAAAGTATGTAAGTGTGTGGAGAAATTTTGCTAACGTGTGTCCTTAGATTCTGGTGGCAAATATAATATAAAATTGTTGGCAATCTACTTTCATTGCTTAATTTAATCTCAAATATGCATATATTTACACATGCACATTGGCTGATAAAATAACCATGAAATGCAGGACGAAAAAAAAGTCCTGTTCAAACGTAAACATTTTATGCTGACTTAATTAGTGTTGGTTTTATTTTCTTGGCAATCGGTGTTATTTGAATTTTTTAATTGCTTTCAATACACCAACTCATCTGTACAATATCTGGTGGGATGAAAGTATATGCCTAACGAATGGAATCCCAGCATTTATGTGCCCTATCTGCAAGAAAAGAGATACTCTGAACTGCTCGAATTACAGAGGCATAAGCATCCTAAATGTCGCCTATAAAATCTTGCTGGCCATTCTGTGTGAACGTCTAAACCCTTTCACACGTGAACTGATTGACACACTGATAGGTGTGGTTTAATGCCCGGTAAGTCAACCGTCGACCAAATTTTCACACTTCCATAGATTTAAGAAAGGACCCAGGAATTCCAGATCGATATAAAATAATCATCACATCTTTATCGATTTAAAAAAAAAGATTCAATGACGAACTGTTCGGTCAAAAAGCTATAAACATAGGGGCCTAGATAGCTATAACATGTGAAGCCTTCCAAGTCTTTAATTCCAACCCGGAGGGCCGACGCAGTTCTGGAAGACCCCATCTAAGATGGTGCGGTCCACTGTGGAATTTTTTGTCGGAATCTGTTAAATTGTGTTTGCAGCTATTAAAAAATAATTTCGGTGCACCAGATGGCATCGCATTTAAACGCCACTATGATAGGAAGAACAAAAAACATCGAAGATGCAAAAATTTTTGCAAATGGCGTTTACTCTGTCTTCCTTGACATTTGAGAAGTTAACGGTTAGTAGTTAATGAGTACCTATATAATCAAATATTTCACAAAGATCAGGATTTTATGAAGTTTTGTTGATCATCAGTTGCATTTATCTGGATTTCAAAGAAGAGCTTTAGATACTAGTAGTAGTAGTAATAAAGGGCTAAAGAGCCATCCCTGCTTAACTCAATATTTTGTTTGAAATTATAAAGACACAAAAAATATTCTATCCCAAACTGAAGTTTAAAAGTTGGCGTAGGTATCCTAAAAATTTGTAAAAAAAAATTTAAAACACTAACTGAGCTTTGATCATTAGTCAATTTTTAGGCATGTGTGTAAAACTTCAGCTGAATCAAGTAGTTTGTTAACTATCTTATCGAATAAAGGTATTTTATAAAAATTACGCCCTTAAAAGTGGGCGTATTGAAAAAATTTACACAAAAAAAAAATTAAAAGATGTATTTTTACTTGCTCTATAGGGCAAGTATTGGTTTCGTGCAGAAAAAAAAATCGAGGTTTTAATCAAACATGACATTACGATGATAGATAAGCCCAAAAAAGTGGTTTTCGCCATACCGTCCGCCGGTCTTTCTGTGCGGATGTGCGTATGTGCGTCTGTGCGCTTTTTCACGTCATGCTACAGTCTAAACGGCTTGACGGATTTTCTTCAAACTTGATATATAGCAGTTTCAAGAAAAACGGTTGTCGAGATTTTTTTTATTTCGTCTTAGCCCGGCTCAAACTTGTACCTTTCAAGTAACGGTTTTTTTCAATTTGGATTTTCTCGAAAACGGCTCTAACGATTTTGATTAAATTTAAAATTTAGCTAACTTTAAGCATTTCGAACAAAACTGCGTTTTTTGTTTTTGGCTCAAATGGTCGTAACGAAAATCAGGTTTAAACGGCTTTTTTTCAAATGGCCATAATTTCGCAACGGCTCGATTGATTTGACTCAAACTTCGTTTGGCATAGTTCTTTATAGTCTCCTATATGATGGCTTTATACATTTTTCAGTGAAGCCTGTCTAAATGGTAGCTCCCATACAACGAGCCGTTGAGTTTTAGCCAACTTTTTTTGGTTTTTTCTAATTTGCTGGAAAATGGCTTTAACGATTTTGATTAAACTTTTGTGTGTTATATTCTTTTAGTGTTTTTAAGAGAACTGCGTTTTTAGTTTTTTGGCTTAAAATGCAAATAACGGAGATCTGCTCTTAACGGCTTTTTTTCAAGTGGCCATAAGTTGTCAACGGTTGCATCGAATTCACTCAAACATTGTTTGGTATAGTTTCTTACAGCTTCCTACCAGATGACATTGATTTTTTTTTCAGTTTCTCTTTTTTAAATAGTGGCTCCTATACAGAGAGCCACTAGATTTTGGCCAATTATTTCGTTTTTTCTAATTTACTCAAAAACGGCTTCCCCGATGATTTTTATGAAACTTTATATGTAACATACATAGAATACTTCAAAGAAAACTGCATTTTTAGTTTTTGATAATAGCGGAAATTGGTTGTAACAGTATTATTAATTTGGCCATAAGTGGACATTTGTATCATTTATAACACCCAAAAGATGACATCTTAATTTTAAATATTAAATGTTACTTAGCGTTAGCTCCCGTATAATCGGTTTTTCCAGTTTTAACCAAAAATTTTTTAGGTTTTACCAAATTTTTCAAAAATAAGTTGTTCTTATTGGTCGAAAAGTTTGTTTTCATCGTACTATTGCACAGACAGAGCAAGTACGTGCGACCCAGTCGTGCATTTTATTTATATACCTAACGAACGAAAAAAATGATTGAAATAGATTTTTTTCTGCCTTAATTTAATAATTTTTAAAACTACATGTCTTTTGTTCTTTCATGAGGAGTGGGCGAAAGCCACGCCCGCAATTCAAACATTTCTTTTCATACACATTATTCTTAGTTTCGATTAAGAGACGCACAAATTTGGGCTTAAGGTTTATTTGCAAAAATAAGTTATTTATATAGTTTTTAATTAACAATTTTTTTGATTTCATACACAAAATGTTAATGTACATTAATACCCACAAAATTTAATGCTTTTCGGTCTAATATAAGCATTATTTTATTATAAAAACTATATCGATGGTTTTGTATGAAAAGTGGGCGTCAGCCACGCCCAAACTGAAATATTTTTATTAGATTGGAAGAAGACTTACCTAAAGCTTGCGTGTGCAAAATTTTAGCGTTGTACTTTGATCGTAACTTTACAAAAAGCATAATTAAATTTTGCCAAATTGAGGTTGTTAAACAAAATTATCGATTGCGGGCGTGTTTGTGGGCAGATTTTAGCTGTTCGAGAAATTGGCCTTACTCTTGAGCCAAAAATTATGTATAACAGGCTTTCTAGCTAAAAAATTGCGACCTCTACAGAGTATACATACGGACGGAAGGATATCGCTAAATCGACTAGGCTATGTATAACAGGCTTTCTAGCTCAAAAATTGCGACCTCTACAGAGTATACATACGGACGGAAGGATATCGCTAAATCGACTAGGCTTTTTATTCTAAGTCAGAATATATATACTTTTCTATACCCAACGGTATTATTTCTCTATGTTACAAACTCCACGCTAAATTCAATATACCTCTTCTATAGAGTAAGGTTAAAAAAGGCTTGAATGTGGTAACTTCAGATGGCTCTCTCTTTATAACCTTTAAACACGAAATTCTTATCACAAAAAAAAAAATATCTAAAAACAAAGATGGCAAACTATACAAATACATTTCCGTCTCTTCTACTGGACCAAATGAAATGAAGCTAATTACTTTTTTGTTTTCGTTTTCTTGTATTTATTCTTTTTTCTAAACAGCTAACTTTGTGTTGTAACAAAAACAGAAGGGTCAAAAAGGGTTCCTAATCTGAGTTCAATCACAGCACGACCATACAAACTAAGTTGCCTATTGAGTAAACTCACTCGGGCGTATACGTAACTTTTTTTTCCTCTCTTTCTTGGTAATTTCACAATTTCATTTGAATTCTATACAACAACTGGAATCAATGGGTTTTCAGTTCGTTAGTTTTGCATTGCCATCACCTGCCTGATTTTTGAAAGAAAAAAAGACACTTAATTTCAAATAAGCATAGGTCAAAAACTCGCCCCCTTTTTTCCATTAATTAATCTCTTCCTGTTCACGAGATTCAACCCACATTTACTCCATCAAATTCTGCTGTCTAATTTGTCTTCTCAGGCATAGAAGGTAATTTTGCAACAACAACAAAAAAAAAAGGCTAAACAATCAAACAAAAACCTTCATTAATCATTCTTCCCTTATTTTTACTTATGACGTGTAAAATAGAAATAAAGGAACACACACCTCCCTCACAACTTCATCCCACACTCCCTCTTGCCCCTTCATTGAAAACCTATATTTTCACTTGACAAAGTTAGAAAGCTAATTACCTCAATGACAAGTTGATTTTTTGTTTAATGTTCAGCCCTAACTCATACCTCATGCCTTACTCATATGTGGGTGTGTGTGTTAGAAGTCTAAGATCACATTTCAATGAGGATGCAGCTTAGGGAGTGTGAATTTTAGAAGATAACAATTTTCTGTATAGTCGTAGTCACCCCAAAGGTACGTATTCACTGAATACATTGCCTTTTCCAAAATGGAATGAGGTGAAATATTTATTTTAAAGTAGGTGGGACTGGTGTGCTCCTGGTTCATAAAAAAACACACACACACTACACACTGCTTTATACTATAAATGGAAGTCCTTGCCACAGATAGTCCTGGTATTGGCCCATTCATAAAAATGCTCATTCATGGCGTCATGTTGCTTTTCTATAGCATGCTTATTTACTTTTTAGATTAGCTACATATACAAGCTTTTGTAAGTTAAAAAAATAAAAAAAAAGAAGTAAAAGAAACGAGTGAAATGAGGATTTAGTGAATAGTTTCATTTTTTTTTTTCCTGTTCAATACCAAATTTTCTGGTTCATTCCAGGTTTTTTTTTTTTTGATTTTCTTAAGTGTTTCGTCAAGTTTATCGACATGATATTGATTTTCTTGAAGTCCTGCTAGATTTGTTTTGCTGTATAGCTGATTGAAGGACGTGAAGTGGAAAGGGATATTTTAATCAATTTCTAGAACACGTATTTTGTCCCCCAAAATGAAATTTTGTAAACAGGATTTGTAAACAAATACAAAAGCAATGTAATCCACATTTATCATAGAATTCAACTTTTTTTACATCCAAGCCAATATTCTATTTCGCGATTTAAAATCCGCACGTAAAAATCTGAAGGAGCTATGATATGACACAAGCCATTCAATTAAAAGTTGTAAGCTGTGAAAGGTATGGACACTTGGTTTTCGCTTTATCGCTTCCTAGCTTTTGTAGTAATTTCATGGAACATGTTTTTTAGTTCTGAACTTCGTCAATGGGGGCGCAAGTTGTCTTATCTACTTTACATCTGTAAATGTCTTCTATTGTTGTTTTTGCTTCTCATGGCAATCTAGACAAAAACCACTTCTAACTCATCAATCAAGTGCTTGTAAACTTTGTCAACAGATGGCGCACCAAAATTTTCTCTTATTGGGAGTGCTACAGATTATAAATACAATGGCTTTTGCCCTTGACTTTATACGCTTGAAATTTGGAATCAAAATTTTTATTTTTATTTTTGCAGAAACTGTTGAGAATTGAATGCCAAAAATATGAACTTGGAACTTAGCTTTTGACCCAAGAGCAATCAACATAATTGCTCGTGTAAGAAACAGTTCATCCTGAGAGACACGGTCCGAGAGCTCGAACTATCTCGGCTTGCAAGCTTTTCATATTCATAGCTAAACACACGCTCACGGGAAACTTCACGCGTTAAAATTCAAACCGGAAATTGATGGTAATGAGAGGTATGCATGGTATGAAAGTATCGGGTTTTTTCAATAAGAGCGCTACAAAATAAAACAAAAACGGTTTTGGATATCAATGAAATTCTTTATTCCTGGGAAAGTACGTTCAATGCCATTATGTATGGAACTCGATTTCTTTTGCATGGCCACCACGGGCACGCTTGCAGAAGTCCAGACGCTGAACCCCATTTTCGACGATTTTCAAGCATAAATCGGCCAATACTGCTGCAATTTCACATTCGATATTCGTACGAAGTTCATCAATCGTCGCTGGATTGTTGGAATAGACCATAGACTTGACGTAGCCCCACAGGAAATAGTCAAACGGCGCGCGTCAAATCGCACGACCGACGCGGCCAAGCGTCTGGACCATTTCGTGAGATAACACGTTCTCCAAACTTGGTTTCCAATAAATTGAATGTGACATTCGCTGTGTGGCTTGTGGCGCCGTCCTGTTGGAACCACATGTCCTCCAAGTCCATATCATCCAATTGGGGCCAAAAATATTCAGTTATCATTGAACGGTAGCGATCCCCATTCACAGTAACGTGCCGGTCTTGATCATCACGGAAGAAGTACGGGCCAATGACGCCACCGCGGCCCATAAGCCTCACCAAACCGTATTTTTTTCTTGATGCAATGATGACTCATGGAGTACGTGTGGATTGTTGCCTGACCAATACCGCATATTTTGTTTATTGACGAAGCCATTCAGCCAGAAATGAGCCTCATCGCTGAAGATGATTTTTCGATGAAAATCCGAATTATTTTCAAGTTGTTGCTCAGCCCAATTCACGAACATACGACATTTCTGGTGGTCACGCTGCTTCAGTTCTTGCGTAAATTTAATCTTGTAAGGATGTAGGCCAAAATATTTTCTCAAAATTTGCCACAACAACGTCACAGAGATGCCCAACGCTTGAGAACGACTTGTGAGAGACACATTTGGGCTTTCTGCAACTGAAGCCCCAGCGGCAGCAATATTCTCGACACTACAGGCACTTCTTTGTCTCACTGGCACGGGAACATTTTTTAGTGTGCCTGTGGATTCAAATGTTTCTACTAGACGTTCAATTGTTGATCTGCTAGGACGATTATGACGACCATAAATTGGACGTAGTGCTCTTAACGTTGAATCCACTGACTCCGAATTTCGGTAGTAAATTTAAATAATTTCGACTCGTTGTTGGCTCGTATATCTATCCATCATAAAATGGCAAACCTTATTGAAGAGAAATGTCAAAAGAGCGGCAAGAAATATGGCGTCGTTTGCTGTCTCTGTCGCTCTACTTTTGTAGCGTCCCCGTTGAAAAACCCTTTACTTGACCAGCTCCATACCCCGTAAAAAATTTGGCTACTACAAGGTGGCGCAAAATTATTGATCCAATTTTAATCTAGAGAAAGATCGGTATCGTTTGGGCTACAAAATAGGCACACCGGCCTTGAGTGAGTTTTTGCATTGCATATATAAACTATAGTATTCCCACTTGAGGTGCGCCATCTATCGACGAAAAACTAAGCTCTATAATACCATGGGAAGTAACAACAACAATTTCCACCATTTTAATTGTTGTTGTTGCTTCCAATGTTATTCTTGAGCTTAGTTTTTCGTCGATAGATGGCGCACCTCAAGTGGTAGTACTATAGTATTATATGCAATGGTTTTTGGCAACTTTTTTATTTTACAGTAATTTTCAAATATATATATAATATACATATGTACGACGCCATTTACAAAAATCATAACATCTTCCGCTAGGGTGATTAATTGTGCGCCATTTTGTATAATATTATTATTTGGAACAGGGACCACTTAAAGGCAGGTTCCATTTCATAGCTTAAGAGTGGTGAAGTTCCGAAGCAACATAACTGCAATTACCCACTTTCAAAACGATATTATGCGTCAAAAGTCTGTGTGCAGAAATAGAGTTAAGAAACCCTACAGGATAATCTAGAACTATTTTAATGGATGGTGGTAAGCCCATCGTCATCTCTCTCAAATTTTTCAAAATAACTGTGATTTATGGAAGCTGCTTGATAAATTTTTTTGCGTTATTGTTGCTCGTTCACAATTAAAAGAATTGTCTTGATGAGATACATTTCCAGTTCCTCTCTCTTACTCATTTGCTCATGTAAGTGTGGCGCTAGTCGCTATAGTATCTTTAAAATCTGTTAATTTAGCATTGATTTCATTAAATGAAAATCTTAAACAATCAGAATAAAATATTTTCTGCTATAAAATGTAGCTTATATTTGAAGTTAGGTCTCTTGCAATACGTCGGTGAAAACTGCTTTCAATTCCATCTCCAGTAGTCTGGAGTTATAGCTATTTCACGGGGACCAACCCGATCATCAGACTCCTTTTAGTGGTGCTTTTTGTATGATGAGTGTACAAACATGTAGTCAGACTGACAGATAGGTGGCGAACCCTGGGTATATCTTTTTGTTATGACCTTGGGGAACTATTTGATAAAAAGATTAAAGATCTGATCAACTTTCTCGATGCGACCAAATGGCTATGAATAAATCGTATATCCTGACCAATTACCTCCACAAATACCTTCCAGACCTAACAATCAAAGGATTGGCACAAGATCCGTCTGAGATCATTATACAGCTCACCTATAAGTGGTAGAGTATGATTATTGGATGCGGTTCCTAGGCTAAACCCACTTACTGAACCAACTCTGCGACAAGACCAGTGTATCCTCACCAACCAGCAACCTGCCTCTGTGGCATAAAATCTGGAGTAAGGTTACATTGCGGTGTCATATGGTTGGCTTGGCAGATTGAGGCGTCCTTCAAGAGAGTACTAGCTCATCCCGTCCTTCTCTGTAAAATACATCCTATTACAATCTTCCCATTCTTCGTTAAGTTGTTTTGTTATGGTAACAAAATGGCACACACCAGCGCTATTTGGGTTCTTCTTAGGAGTTCTACCTACCTACCTGACAGACAATAATTCTAAAACTTGTTGTTTTGGCTTCGGTGGATCTAATTAAGGACCCTGGTTGAACATGCCTCATTAGTGTAGTGCATCTTAGAAAAGAGTATCCAACAAAGCATCTAAAATCAGGCTTTAAAGAAAGTAATTTGCATTTCCAGAGATGGGAATAATACGGACATTTTTTAAGGATATAATGCAACGGGCTTTTTTGCTGCAACATTGTTTATAAATATCGAATCAAATCTATTTGTTCTGCTTATATCCTTATTTCTAATGCGCTCTTCTATTTCTTAAGCGAAGTAATGATATAATGCCTAGTAGATTGTAGCCAGAACAGATGGGGAAAAATGTTTCTTGGTTGGGAACCTTAGTATTTCGTGGAATTCTTAGCGACGTCAAATGTGTGTTAGGTGGCTTGTGATAACTTTTCCAAAATAAATTCCAATTTTTTTTAAAGTATGCCAACTTCTAGCACTTTGTAGTTTTTATCAGAAAAATAAAATTTTAAAAAAATTGCTTGGACCGTTTTTGAAAAAAAAAATTTTTTAATAACTCAAAAAAACTTTTTTTCAAAAATTTTAAAAATTATATTATTTCGTCTTCTATATTATAAATTTCATCGAAATCCATCAAGAAAATCTGATATTGAAAAACCGGAGGTACCGTTATAAGACTTTTCCTGAAAAAAACTTTCCAAAACATAAAGTTTGCACAGAAAACACTATTCAGAAAGTTTTATCAAAATCGTAGGAGCCGTTTTTGAGAAAAATTAACTTTTCACTAAAAATCGTATGACAAGTACCGTTATTTTTGGAGCTAGAATGCTAATTCCAAAAACCCCTCTGTAGGACGTCATAATAATACTATCTACCAAGTTTGAAGCAAATCGGTCTAGCCGTTTAGGCTGTAGGTAACTATACAGACAGACAGACACACGGACAGATAGACAGACAGACAGACATAATTGTCGGACCCACTTTTTTCGAATTCTCTATCATCGTAATGTCATGTTTAAATGTTAGAATTTTTTTTTACGAATGCATACGTTGCCTTATAGTACCTATAATCGCAAGTAAAAATGAGCGAACTAGATCCATCCCCCCCCCCCCCCCACCATAGCGAAAAGCTTTCTACGCCACTGATACCAGCAATATAAATATCAGACTTAAAACTGTGTATTATAATGTGAATGGAAAGATTTGAGAGGTAACTTCTAATCCACTTTTTGTCGATACCAAAAGTAATCATTTTTGATAAAAGAGCTATGAAAATTCTTTCGATACAACTGTTGCCGATGCATGGCCATTTGAAAAAGCCGTTACGACCAGAGATCTCCAATATTTGCATTGTTGGCTGAAAACTAAAAACGCAGTTGTTTTGAAAACACTCAAAGAATATCAATATAACAAACGAAGTTTGATCAAATTCGTTAGAGCCGTTTTTTAACAAATTAGAAAAACCAGCAAAATCCGGTTAAAACTGAAACTAAAAAATCGTTATATGGGAGCCACCGTTTAGAAAGATTTTACTGAACAAGTTTAATGCCATCTTATATAAAACTATGAAAAACAATGCCACATATAGTTTGATTCAATTCAATCAAGCCGTTGTGAAGTTATAGCCATTTAAAAAAAAAAGCCGTTTCAACCTGATTTCTGTTATGACCATTTAAGCAGAAAACAAAAAACCCAGTACTATCAAAAAAAGAACTAGATTTGCTAAATTTTTAGTTAAGTTAAAATCGTTAGAGCCGTTGACGATAAGTTCCTTAGAACTTCTGAATCCCTGAAGATGGCGTACCAAAAACTCCTTCGAAGCTTATTATTCTGGACACAGTGTATGTTTTCCAATTGATGTCTTAGCAGAAAAATGCTCTTTATTATATCTAACTCATATATTAGTCTTTATTAATCATTCATCCCCAAGGTAATCATCATTTACTTTCTTATATAATTCAAGCCAGACAGACAGACAGACAAAAAGTAACGAGAAAACCCACATTTAAATGAATCCCATCTCTCCACACTGTTTAGGCTCTCTTCGTTGGTAGCTATGAGAATAATTTATGAAAATTAATAGCTTCCTTAAGAGTTCTTCTTTCTATGTGTATTGCATGTTTGCCAGTGAGTAATTATTTCACTACACCCAAATTGCTTTCGACAGATGAAAAATTAATTGAATTCGAAACCTAGAGCATCCTATTAATTCACACATACATAGGTACATATAAGACAACCCTCCTACTTTGCCTCTAGCGAGTGTGACATTGATGCCGATTTTACTAATGAGATACAATATCTATATCGATTGGCAATTCATTGCTTTCTCCGCCTTCTTCCGTAACCAATCCTCCCATTTTCCATAATCATGTAGTAGTAGGTATTACTTCCGTGATTAAACAAAAATAATCAAATCATTTTGATTAACATTTTGATAATTGAATTTCTCAGAAGTCAGCTAGTATGTTCAATGAACGAAATAAAAATTAACGAACAAAAGTAAAAAAGTGCCTTGAAACTTAAAAAGGACCGACCAAATTATTTGATATTGATTTTTCCCATTCAGTAAAGTCCTCGTTATAGCGTGATCATTCTCATTAACGTTGCTCATCCATATAGGAATGCTGATTTAATTAACTTCTCCATGGAGCTGGATTATAACAATTAACCACCGGCACCGTCATCGTCGTCTTCCTGATTATGATAGTTGCCGAGAATGTTGGTCCTTAAGGCCTAACGTCATTAGCCATTCCGATGATGATTCCTCTTCATTAGGATTTCCCATCATCCACGTATGCCTCAATAGACATCTCATCAATCAATCAATCACATCAAGAGGAAGGAAATACCATTACACGGTACGGGACGAGATTATGGGCATATTATCCTGTTTTAACACTGCACACGTTGGCGTCATGTTCGTAACACCGTTGGCGGATATTCGAAATCAAAGTTTTGCTGCATTGCTCTAGAAAATATTTCAATGATCTATCATCATCGGCAACGTCTATTTAAGGACTAAAATGAATGAAATTTTGATGCTCGTTGTAGAGCTTAGCCTTCAACAAAATAAGTCTAATTGAACAATAGGACTGCACTTTTTGTGACATGCATTAGAAGGGAAGAAAAGCAATGCTGTTTTTGTAATTTTTTAACAGTATGTGCGAAAAGATTCAAAATGGGAACTTTACTTTTTGTGAAACAGTTTATTGGAAGGCCCACCGTGGCAAAATATTGAATAGTAATAGGCAATAAATATTTCATTAAAGCCAACAGCAGCGCCACCTGTTGGACATATTTGCTTTCGCAACTAAAATGGCTGATAGTGGATAAAAAACTTAAAGTGTTTTGCGGTGATGTTTTGGAAAAAGGTGTTTTTCTCATTGCATTTGAATAATTGTAGTACCCAGGAACCTCAATCGAAGTGGAAAAACTGATCTCTGCACTAATATTATTTTGAGAGATTATAGTGGAACCGAAATTCTTGACTACTTCAATGCTCTATTTGTCCATGGTGACTTTCTGTCCAAGCCTACTTTTACTTACCATTATCAATGCCTCCTCTTCAATACTTGCGAATGTTCCACTGACTGCATGCATCATTTTTTCGATGATGTCGCAATATCATCAGCATAGCCAAGTAATTGAACGGATCTATTAATACCATAGTGGCTGAATCACAACGACGCTTTCACCTCAGCTTCGCGTATGTTAAGTCGAACAAGCTTTACGGACTCGAGATGAAAGATGACATTTGAGTAAATCAACAAATCAAAAATAATAATTCTAAGGAAACAAAATTTTTTTTTTCAAGTACATATGTTATTTATTTGTCTTGAAATTGAGAATGGATACAGGAAATCTTATTTAAATTTTCAAAGTTTTTGGGAAAGTGGCTTATGCTGCCACGAGGAGTTCCCGAAACTTATGTGCGGATGCTCATGGACATGTACGAGGAAGCAGTGACAAAATTAAGATTTCTAGCGTCTTGAGTCAATGATCTATTCACCGAGGGATATCAACCCATCTTTAAAATAGAAAAAAAATCAAAAAATGTTTCGACTTTTGCTTCAGCTTCGCTTCATGCTACGTGGTTTGTGCACTTACTTTTTGATTCTAAAACTTAACTTTAAAGCTCAACACCTCATTGTGAGCATAACACATTTGAACTTTTCCGTTCTGTCAAAGCGGAGCTCAAAGCGGCACTGAGAAGAAGGCATAACGCAGGTATTCACATTCACATGCGAGTTTTGAGCCTTTCTCAAAAGAGGCATGTTAGTGTACTTACCAATCGTGACGGAGCAGCGCGAGTTCTCCTTAGTCATACTGCACAATAAAACGAGTTAAGTAGGGCCAACTAGTGACATGGCTCTGCATGTCTTTTATAAAATATGTCGGAGTGTGAAAATATGATCGATGATTGACTTACCAGGCCTGAAACCACAGTGTTAGTGGCCAATAAATTGAAGTGCGAACGAATTCGGACGTTCACACATAATAGCCGACAAGAGTTCATAGTTTACATTAAGCAGACACCTTACTCTATCTCCTTTCTTGTGGATAGGTCACACAATGCTGAGGTTCCATTGGTCAGGTATACTTTCATCTGACCAGATTGTACAGATGAGTTGGTGTATGACTCCTCGCCAAGTCATCTCCCGCTGCTTTGTAGAAATCGGCCGGAAGTCGATCCGCTCCAGCAGCTTTGTTGGACTTTAACTAAAATTTCATGTTCCTCCTTCCTCTTTTGTTGGTATACCGCAGCTCGTGGTTTGTGCACTTACTTTTTGATTTTAAAACTTAACTTTAAAGCTCAACACCTCAATGTGAGCATAACACATTGGAACTTTTCCGTTCTGTCAAAGCGGAGCTCAAAGCGGCACTGAGAAGAAGGCATAACGCAGGTATTCACATTCACATGCGAGTTTTGAGCCTTTCTCAAAAGAGACATGTTAGTGTACTTACCAATCGTGACGGAGCAGCGCGAGTTCTCCTTAGTCATACTGCACAATAAAACGAGTTAAGCAGGGCCAACTAGTGACATGGCTCTGCATGTCTTTTATAAAATATGTCGGAGTGTGAAAATATGATCGATGATTGACTTACCAGGCCTGAAACCACAGTGTTAGGGGCCAATAAATTGAAGTGCGAACGAATTCGGACGTTCACACATAATAGCCGACAAGAGTTCATAGTTTACATTAAGCAGACACCTTACTCTATCTCCTTTCTTGTGGATAGGTCACACAATGCTGAGGTTCCATTGGTCAGGTATACTTTCATCTGACCAGATTGTACAGATGAGTTGGTGTATGACTCCTCGCCAAGTCATCTCCCGCTGCTTTGTAGAAATCGGCCGGAAGTCGATCCGCTCCAGCAGCTTTGTTGGACTTTAACTAACCTCCTTCCTCTTTTGTTGGTATACCGCAGCTCTAGTTCTAATCTGCAGCATTGCATGAAAAGCTGTGTGAGTCGTCTGCATTCTTCATGGAAACGGGAGATTCGTTGTGGTCACCTAATGAAACCCAAAATATCATTAGCTGCATTTCGGAAGCCATTTTGCAATAAAAGATACCTGGTTTGTAGAGAGGTAAGAGGGGACAATTTTGACATAAGTTCCTGGGCGGTCTCTTGCGATTGCAGCTGCACGACTTCAAATGTCTCACAGTAGCTGCTTGATACGGTCTTGTGGAAAAGCTCATTTGCACTTTCGGTACTCCCTCGGCCTAGGCCCCTTGGACTTAAGGTTCACTTATGTTAAGGCTTGTCCAACCATAACGCATGATGTTAATTGTGAGTCACACCTTAACGTCAAGTTTTTTGCCCAAATTTATTTGACATTTCATTGTTTCAGTCCTTGACAAATTCCACCATCTAGAGGTTCAGAATTGAGCAGGGCGTTAAGATTGTTGAAGAGTTTTATGAAAATAGGCGTCAAAATCAAAATGTGTTTCGTGCACTTAGTGATTTTTTTGATCAACATAATCGACCAAATGTGTCCACAATCGGGAGATTGTAAATTTTAGGGAACCGAGTCTGTAGGACCCATGTGAAAACACCTGTGCACTGTGTGCTCGCCCAGTTCGTTCTGCGGAAAACATTTCTACTGTTCGCGATTGTGTGGCAGAAGAGTCGTCAAACTCGATTTGCCGTCGCGTCGTGCCCAACAATTGAACATCTCACCGACATCACTGATAGCCATCAAAAATTGATGATATGGAGCTGGACAAAATGTGGTTCCCACAGGACGGTGCCACTTGTCACATAGCCAACGAAACAATGGGCCTTTTGCGCGAGAAATTCAATGGCCGTGCTATTTCAAGTCGTGGTGATGTCAATTGGCCACCACGATCATGTGATTTAACACCATTGGACTTCTTTCTATGGAGATATTCAAAAGAAAAAGTGTTCGTCAATGAGCCACGAACGATTCAAGAGTTAAAAGAAGAGATGATTCGGCGCACTAACGACATTGAACTTCAATTATTATGCCTAAGTGTCATTGAAAATAAGGACCATCGGATAGAGGTATGCCACCGAAGCCTTGGCGAGGATTTAGCCGATATTTTGTTTTGAACATATATTTTGTATAACAGTAAAAAATTTAAAGATAATTGTCTAAAAACTATTTTTTTTATTTACAATTAACATCGTACGTTATGGTAGGACCACCCTTTATATTGAAGTGTGGGATGACACTTCGCCTAACAGCAAAGTTGATGATAAGCCTGAATCCGTTCCCTCATGTGTTTCCATACTTCTTAGACGCCATTAGAATTAAAAACTTATTTTAAACGTTCTATGTACATTTTTAAATCTCATCTTCGTTACCGTGAAACTAATATTTGAAAAACTAAATTTACTTTTTCGCACGACATCCTACTATACGGCTTATATAACTTATAATAAATATCAATATGGCTTTAAAATACAGTTCAACTGTTGAAAACCTCTTAAAGTATTTTGCTGAATTTTTTATAAAACACATACATTGCCATTATTCATTTTAATTTTGATTTTTTTCATTTTCAGTATATGCGTCACCGTAGTCGTACTCAACGTCCATTTTCGATCCCCGCAAACGCATCGAATGGCACCGTGGGTTAAACGAGTGTTCATCAATTTCCTGCCCAAGTTTTTATTCATAAAACGGCCAAAATACAATTTCGAAACAAGGTAAGATGAAATATTTAAAAAAAAATCCATCAGTATCCAATTACCTAACTTGCATGACATACTGTCAAATCTATTATCTCATTTTGTATTTCCAGTAAATTGCTGCTGAAAGATACACACGCCTGTTTCTATCCATATTACTCAACAACGAATCTAGACCATAGTCCAACGGGCTATAGTCGAACGCCATCAAAAGAGGATTTGTCACCATCCAGGTGAGTGGTTGTAGGGAAAATATCCTTGCCTTTTGCCAATAACCAGGCAATCGGAAGCAAATTTCCTGAGTTCTTTTTTCGTTCTTTTTTTTTTAAACTGTCTACCCTATCGTTACTTATTACATGGAAATTCAGACAATCTAATCAAGTTCATTCGTTTTGAGAATTGAATTCGACGTTTTCAACAACATCAAAAAAAAAAGAGCATCCTTTTAAGGATGTTTAGTTATTTCATGTGTGCATTTGTGTGTTTTAAAATGTCTGTCCAGTGTTTAACTGTATAGTTTTTAAAAACACAATTTTCTTTTTTGTTTTTCTCTTCATATTCTATACAGCGTTGCTTTTTGCAGCTTAACTGGGACAGGACCATTCGGTGGCAGTTGTCAAATCCACGGGCCAATTCCAACCCTGCCACAATCTGGATCGAATGATTTATCTGCCGTTCCCGATTTAGACATGGGACCACCCACGGGCATTAAGAGTCCCATAATCAATAACCCAGCATTCTCCCATTCGAAGTGTCCACCGAGAGTGCATCGAAGTTGTTTTTGTGTACGTTTCATTGCGGAGCATACAAAAATGCAAGAGGACTCAACTAAGGTAATGTTTTTTTTTTTTTTTTTTGCTTAAAATTTTTTATTTTCATTTACTCTTATATGTGCATATTCATATGTACATAGTTGCTTAAGCGGATATTGGGAGGAATCGATTTGAAAAAAACAAAAAATACATATATACATAGAAGGAAGGACCAATTTCCGTATACGGATAATTGATTGAAATTGAAAATGATTCTTTGTAAATGGACATTCGGACAGTTCATTTTTACAAAAACGATTCTATCTTTACAAAATGTTCTTTTTGCATTAAATTATATTTTTGTTTCAATGTTGTATCATATAAATCACGTTCTGTTCATTTTTTTAAATGGATAGGTTGTCTTAAATCCTAATGAATCATTACATGTTCTGGAATTTCGTTGACACTTCCATGACTTTCCTATCGTCGCAAGTATTTCTCAGACGCCTGCTGTTTTTGAGAAAACTGATCTATTTATTTCCATCCCCCCCCCCCCCCCATCAATAATGAATTTAAGCTTTATAGTCGAGTCAATGAAGCCGTAAAACATGCAAACTTTTAAAGTCCTCAGAAAAAGCTCCGGTATCATGTTTTTTTTTCTTTATTCGGCCCTATCGAGGTATCTTGGAACGAAAAACTCTGTGATTTTGCACCATCTGGCCGATTTTTGCTTCGAGGTATTCTTCCGACCAGCTGTTCGGAATATTTTTCCGAAATTTCTTAACGTACATCGGCGAATTGCATAACAGCGAGTTCAAGTTCATTTTTTGGTGTCATTTTTGACAGCCAAGTACAATTTAGTTTTTTAGAATTTTTATTAAGAATTAGTTTAAGAATTTTAGGACTGATTTATTCCCCACCAATTCATAAGAGAACAGCATTTGAAATTTGAAATATTATGACTTATATTATACATTTTCGGGGTGATGATTTTAGATCTGAAGGCAGATTTTTCGTATCAGGTTTTTTTTTTTAGATATAATCAATAACGTTATTTTCAAGAAAAACGTATTTTTGTTAAGAAAAACACTTAAAACAACCACTGCTTTTCACAAATTTTTCTTTTATAAACATTTCTTTCTGAACTTGGCTCAGAAGGGCTTTTTTTAGTGTTCCAACAGTAGTCTGCTATCATATCGGCATTTCAGTGCCCCTGGTACAGCGCCACCATAGTTCGAATATCTTGATGGAACCGTTCTTCTTGTTCTTCACTCAGATCAATCACCATCCCTGTTCAGAGATTTGACAAATTGTTTCATGAGCCCTAGGTTGTCCCAGAAGAAAATTCACCATTTTTAGATCCACACTTATCAGCCATTTGTGTATATCTGTCGCCCGAAGTTCTCGCTAAAAGTGATGAAAAATGCCATAAAACGAGCAATCATGTGTCGGCCCCAATTTAGCCGATAACATCTTGTCGACTTGACCAATACAATTCTAAAGGTTCAAATAAACATAATCAAAAAACAGAATCGAAGTTTTTCATTTAGAAAAAAATAGAGAGCCAAAAAGCATCGGATGGATGACTTCTTTTGGCCCACCCTGTAGTTTGTAGCCATCGGTTCTTTATGATGTAGCTCATACAACGATTAACAAAAGCTTGATTTTTACTCGAAATATTACCAGAGCATTTACACGTTAGACAGGAATGCAGCAGTACAGATTTCAAATTGGATTCAAATAGTTTCAACTGGGTACAAGTCGAAATTTGTCTATAGTTCCACTATGAAGAAATTATTTGGAATGCACAACGAGCTTTTCATATATTTTGTGAATTAAAGGTCTGTTCCACCATTATTATAATGGCAAACAACTATCCAGATAGCTACTTGAGTAACCTCTTCTAATGTATCCCGTCTCACAATTAGATATCTGCTTTTGTTAGCTGCTTCCCCATTTTGGTGATCAAGAAACACATTTGTTCAAGAGCACCCAGTGCCGTTTGCCATTAAAAAGATGTCATTAGCACAATCCAAAGTGCCTAACTTGTAAAGTAGATCTCATTTTTACCCACCGTGGCAGTCAAACATCACCGATCGCTAGAAAGAATAAAATCGGTGAAAGTACATCACCCTGTGGTACTTCTAATGCATCGAAATTATGTGCACTGGGAAAAACGAAACACCTTGCGTTGGTTTTTGACTCTTTTACAGAAGCGAATATTTCATTAGGAATGCCCTAAGTATCAAACGAGGTCCAGATAACAGAGCTATTAATGTGATCAATACTACGATGATTATTACAGTTCTTGATATCAGCTTTCTTCTATAGCTTAATGATCACGGTTTCATTTTTCCAAACAGCCTTAACATCCCACAAATAGAGGTCTGCTTTCAGAAGTTTGGCAGGTATGGCATCAAGCCAGTTGCTTTTTTTTAGAGTAGGATCGCGCTCCTTATAACTGCACCTGTTCAGTGTTTGAGTAGTGCACACAAATCCTCTTTTGAAGTTCGTAACTTGTCTTCTGTTGACACTAAATGATCGTGTCAAGAACAGAGTGTTTGATTCTACTTTGTTGACCTACAATGTTCTTGGTCATTTTATACAGCACTTGTGTTTCCGCTTCTAGCAGTTTCTTCGGATTCGACCAAAAATTAGCTTCATCGCTAAACTAAATTTTCTTGTCAAAATCGGGATCAACAGCAATCTCGTTTCGAGCTTTCCTCAACAATTTGCTTAGCTTTGTTCAGGTGGCAGTCGATTTATGACGAAATGGCAAACCAAACCAAAGATAAAAAACATGGCAGATGACATAATGGTAACCAATGAGAACATTGTTGCCAACTTAAAGTGGTTTACCTCTAAGAAAACACCCTGTAAATCCCAAACATTTATACAATTAGCTAGATTGACAACAATTTGATTTTAAAATTTTAATAATAATTGTTTTTATAAACAAATGCATAAATATAATTAAAACAATTTTATTATTACAGGTCAAGGAGGATTGGAAATACGTTGCAATGGTCCTCGATCGTTTATTCTTATGGATATTCACATTAGCCGTCGTAGCCGGTACCGCTGGCATTATCCTTCAGGCACCAACACTCTACGATGATCGAATTCCTATTATCGAACAAAAGTCCATTGATTTTTCTGGAACATCGGCTGGCCGTTGTCGTCCGCCCCAATAGCAGTTTAACTGTACAAAATTCGTATTCTTAATTCCTCCTATAATATTATTATGTACAATGGGAATGAGTGCCTGTGTTTTAATGTCTGAAAGTTATTACGCGTTTGTTAAAAAATATCTAGAACGATTTTTTTAGGGGAACGAAAGATAAATGCAAACAAGAAAATACGAGAACCAAACACAAACAAGAAAAAAAATTATTTTAACAAAAAATAAAAGAAAACAAAAAAATTGAAAAAAATACGAAACTTGAACAAAAAAAAAAAATAAGAAAAAAAAGTGTAACGACATTATGAAAGGATATTTAAAAAAAAAAAGAAAAAAATGAATTGATGTAAGAAAGATTATTTATATTGATAAGCAGTTAAAATTCGTAAATGAACAAAAACAAAAAACAAAAATGAAGAATATACTATAAACTTATAAATATAAGAAAACTAAAAGCAGTGCATAGTTCAATTAAAAATTGATTTTAAGATGTTAGTTTCTCCTCCCACAACCACGCACAGAAAATTTGTTGATATCAAGAAGACAAATATCTAACAATGAAAAATGAAAAAAAAAATACAATTAATAATATTTCATCTGTCTGTTATTTATTGAAATTGAAACTTTTTAAATTTTTCTATTAATTTTCTAGTATGTACTAAAATGTTCGCAAAAAAAAAACAAAAACAAAATAATTTTTATCGAATAATATAAGAACAAAGTCCAACTTCATACCTTCGTGTATATTTCATAAAATGTCTCTTTCTATCTTATAAATGAAGTTTAAAATAATTGAAATTCAATGTAAAAATCGGAAGTTTTGATGGAAGATTTATAAAATTAATTTTTTTTTTGTTAACTTATTTTTTGTCTCTCTTAATTTATGTTTGTAATTACATCCTTTATGCATGTGGATCAGAAAGGGTAAAAGGATTTTTAATGTTTACCTTCAAAGGCCGTAGGGATGACGAAGACTGATGTTTTAATATAAAAGCTGGTTAACACATACAAATTAATCTTCGAGAACTTAATATATAAATGATTAAAGTTAATAACCAAAAATAGTCTCTTACAATGGTCCGTTCGTTATCTAAGAACCAAGATCTTTATTTCAAATTCTAATCAGAAAAAGGTCCTTACTTAAAATTATTTTTAAAGGTGTCGGTATTTTAAATTTGGCTTCTGCGAGACTTATAACTATGACCAAAACTGAAACGTTATCTCGTCAAAATTTGAGGAGTTTCAAGACTCCATCAACACCTAGAATAAAGCTTTAAAGAAAGAAGTTATACTCGCATAAATTCTTTTTTTACTCTCATTGTGGCGTTTATTTGGGTTGCCCTCTGCTGTCTCAAACCTCATTTCTGGATACAATGTGAAGGTAGCATATTGGCTCCTATAGCATATGCAGCGTTGACAACAGATGTCCCATTATAGTTTTAGCAAAGTTATGACCGGAAATTAAAATGAGTCGATTATTAAGTCAGACCTTTTTTTACAGTGCTCGTTCCATATATGTACATGTACATAGAAGTATGTTGTATGTATTTCAATGTCTTAAGCTACCATTAGACGGTACTTGTAATGGTCCTTGCAAGGACAGTCTGACGTCATTATGACGTATTTATCTGTCCTAAAATCGACATGTCGTGTAATGGACATTGTAAAATGCTGTCCTTGCAAGGACAACCACAATGTCCACCACAATGTCACAATGTCATGTGTCCTTGCAAAGACAAATTACAAGGACCGTGTAATGGTCCTTCCATTGTTGATGGGACACAAGGACACATTTTTTTGACATCTGGTCCTTGCAAAGACCATGTCCCAACAATGCAGCAGCACGAATTTCTGCCGGGACATTGTTGCTTGAAATGTCCACTTTTCAGGGTGGATTTGTTGTTGTTAAATTTCAATGAGCTGCCATCAGATTTTGACAACCTTGCGTGCATTTGCTCTGTTCCCACTCTGAACTTTCTTTTGGACCACACAGAACGAACTCTTCGTGTTGGCCCTTGGTTGTTGTCGTCGTCGTCGTCGTCGTCGTCGTCGTCGTCGTCGTCGTCGTCGTCGTCGTCGCTGCTCTCCAATATATGTATGTGCTGCGAGAATCGCCATCTGCAACTTTCGATTGTAGTACGACATACCTCCCTGTTATAACTATAATTTTATTATATTATATTTTTATTTTATCGAAAAACTTCACACACATACCTCTCGTGAATATTTTCTAGAAAAAAAAAAAGAAAATACTCTATTCATTCAATTTATAAATGTCCCCGAAACGTCAAATTTTCTTTTAACAAGGACCATATTTATAAATGTCGTGTAATGGACATTGCAAAAAATTGCATTCTTCAGCGCGGTTTCATTCACTACCAACTGTCAAAATGGTCATGTCGTGTAATGGACATTGTTATGCTTGTCCTTGCAAGGACACCGAATCGCAAAAGTAACAATGTCCACTTTGGTGGACATTGTACTTTGGGACAAGAATGCCAAATGTGTTTCATTCGTGTAATGGACATTCTTACTAGCAAAGACACGGTGAAGAATGTCCATTTACTGACAGCACAAGGACACATTTTCTGTGACGTCAGACTGTCCTTGCAAGGACCATTTACAAGGACCGTCTAATGGTAGCTTTACAATAAAAATACAAACAATATACTGCCGACCGGTCCACGTGAAAGATCTGGTCGGAACACCAAGTGGATCCAATGTATTAAGTCCGTTTAGAACAAGCAAGGGACAGAAAGGCCGCGTCGGAGCTACTCTAAGTGGATACTCCTTTTATTGCAACAAGCCACCAGGGAAAAAAAAACTGGTTGGAACCTATGTCCGCTAAGTCAACTTAGAAAGAGCACATATGACAGGACGGACTTAATCCCTAGAAAGGCACGGCGCGGCGCGACGGCCGGCGTGCTATGTTCCGAAAGTGAGCTTTTGATTTAAAAGTAATCAGCCTGGTGTATTGCCCTATACCTATATACCTAAGGTGGGTATTTTCAACTCGGAGGCAAAAGACAATTTGCCTTGCAATATGATAACCTATTTATCAGTTAAGGCTCAGAATGTAAATTAAAACGGTATAAGATGAAAACTTATTTTACTTTTGTGCATAAATTACGTCGGTTAGGTAGGTAAGAGGATTGCTTAACTCCATGTCAAAATTTGAGAATCTGAATCATCAAATCACAAATCTCTTGCTCTTAACACGTCCCCATTAGGCAGAGGTATTTTGGAGTACCTAACAGCTACTCTGATAGATAGGTAGCATTTCCTATAGCCTATAGAGGTATTTAGAAGTTCACAATTATTGTGACTTGTTGACATTTGCAATAAGGCCATGAATAAAAAAACGTTAAACATCGCTAAAGTTATATGTAGTCTAGAAACGTATGTAGGCTTCAACTTTACACTTATTTTGATAAAAAAAATTTAAATTACTTCCACGCATTGCCAATCCGGCCAACATGTATTTATGTTTAAATGTGACATTTGTATCAATTCAAACATGGCCGCTATACACTGTCAAAGATTGACTGTCCCCCTTCCGGGAAATATTCACCTAGTTAAAAAACAACGTGGCATTACCCGGTTATAAGAACTTTAAATATACCTAAATGCTAGAGCAGTAACTTTCTAAAGACTTCTTGAATCACATCATCACGTTTCCATAGATCCTTTCTTTATACGAATACTTGTGTTTTATATAAATAACAATTATTCTTGAAACGTCCTTCTCAATAAAGCTTTGTTCTTTGAACTTTGCCCAAGGTCGATACAGGTTTTCTTGGCAACCTCAAGAGTTGTCAAAAACCGGTTTTTCAGATTTCAAAAACACATGTTATGGCTGCCGATTGTGTGTTTGTGACAGGTGACAGCCTACAATATCAAAAATCGCCATTTTTTTCTTTGGTTTAAATTCACCTAATGTACTTTTATCAAAATAAATGCATACTATGCATTTCTTTTAGGATATTTCGAACAAATTTAATGGAAAATCAAATACAGAAGAAAAAAAACACAAAATGTGCTTGACAGCAAATGTCACTTCAACAACTGATTGGTTACCTCAACTCATCCCAGCAAAATACCATGATCGAAGATCGACCCAAGGTTTCAAAAGATCAGTTTTTGAAGGAGCGTTTAATACATTTTTACATTAAAATTTAGTGGAAACCTTTGGGATTTCATCGGGGTTATCAGGTTTTACACAAAAACCGAGCTTATGATTTAGTGGGAAAGGCATATTCGTTCTGGCCAACTTTCGATAGGCTCTATTTGTCTCCCATGTTTGATATTTCGACTCAAGGACGAATAGAAAAATGAACTGAAACTGAGCAGGCTTGACTCTTCCTTATTATCTATGTATATCTGAAGACCATGTGATAAACATGATAAGTTTATATTGGATGCGATTAATTACAATCTTGTTTTTCTTAAAGCTTTGATCTAAATAAAACTTCTGATTTAACTTAAAATGAATTTTAAAATAAAAAAAATTCGTTCTAAAGTGCATAGGTATTTTTCAAATTGACTTTTGACAAATGTATACAAACTGCCAAATATAACAATATTATGTCTTTAAATAACAATATTTTCAAGACTATCTTGATATTAGCAAAGGAAAATATTATGTTCAAAAAAAAAAAAAAAAAAAAAACTAACCATATGTACTACTGATTGGTTGAATAGACAAACCAAAAACAATCTAATTATTTATTAAAATTTTTAATTTCAATCTTTAAAAAGAGGTAAAAAAAAATTATGAAATTATGCGCGAAATGATGGATAAAAACCGAAAATTAAAAAGAAACATGTGAAATAGAAAGTTAACATTTTTTAGAAAATAAGTTTTAAAAAAAATTAAATTAAAAAAAAAAAAAACAAAAATCGTACATACATAGTGAATGTGTAGGAAAATATTAGCCAAACAATAAAAAACTAAAAAAAAAATATTTTATCAATTAAAACAAAAGTTTAAAAACAAAACAAAATTAATGAAATAAAATCGTCAATGTTAATTAAAAATTAAATGAATGTAAATAAACAAAACAAACTGCAAACTAATTTTTAAAAACAATTTAAACAATTAACAAAAAAAAATATTAGCAAATTTATTGTGGTTTAGAGGAACGAAAAAAAATTATATTATATACATACATACATTTATAAACTAGTTGATTTTTCAAAAAAAAAAAACAAAAAATAATTAAAAATATAAGCAAATGTATAATTTAGTTTTTGTATGATTAAAACTGATGAATTAGTATATAAGTTTTATTATTTGTATACTTGATTAGTTATTATTTTATATAAGTAAATAAATTTTAAAAAATATATATAAAACAAAAAAAAAACTCAAAACACAGAGACTTAGTTTACATGCTAAAGAAAACAAAACAACAATTAAGTATTTAGTGTTGAAAACAGAAATTATTATTTTTTTGTTTACAATACAAAGTTAGTTTTTTTTTTTTTAATTAAATAAGAAATAGTTGAATGTACTTACCATAAAATGTATTTATTATGAAAAAAAATTATACCTTGAGAATCTATGGTAAGATAGGAGAACAAAGTTGAAGTTTTGTGTGTAACATAATGAAAAGCTACTATGACAAAGAATTGTTAGTTACAATGTTTTAAAATTATTTTACAATAAAATTATGAAAAAATAAGTAAGTGTTTATGTTTTACTATTAAAGGTTTTTTAAGTTAGTAAAACATTCGTTGGAAACTACCTCGAGAAATATTGTCTTTAAAAATTTGAACTGAGTTAAGGCTAAGTTGAGTGGGCTGTAGGTTGACCTACAGCCCACTCAACTTAGCCTTAACTCAGTTTAAATAAAACAGGTCACAAAAACAAAAACAATTGTTTTAAAAATTTGATTGTATATGATTTTTACAAATACAAAGGTACATATCCTTAGCTTAATCAATGTGTCAGAACAAACTGACTCTGAAACCGTTCCATTGGCAAACAAAATTTAAGCTATATTACACGGTCATCGAAATCTGTCATTGCAATGAAACTCTGAAGTCACAAAAAAATAAGTGACGATCACACGAATGGTCATTGGTGTCCCAAAATGCGATGACGGCGTAGAGCTTGTCAGGGTGAAATGATTTAAGATAACTGAATTGTGGAATTTCAAGGGTGAATAACCAGAATGAATTTTTTGGGGTGAAATATGATTGAAGGGTGAAATAACTGAAGGTTGAAATTTCAAGAGTGAAATAACTGAAGGGTGAATTTCCAATATGGTGAGCTTTGAAAGGTGAAATGATTGAAAGGTGAAATATCAGGGGTGAATTGACCAGGGGGAATTTTCAAGGGTGAATAACTTTAGGGTGAAATTTCGATGGTTGAATTGATCAGGGTGAATTTTCAAGGGTGAAATTTCAGGGGTGGATTGACCAGGAGGAATTTTCAAGGGTGAAATGATTGAAGGGTGAATACCTGATGGGTGAATTTTTAAGGGTAAAATGATTGAGGTGTGAAATAACTAAATATATTCTTTCTTTATTCAAAAATATTAATGGTCAGAAATGTTTTAAGACAATGTCTTTTAAAGTAACAAATGATGTATTAATGGAAAACATAGTTTAAAATGAATGTAAACTTATAAGGGTGAAATTTCAGGGGTGAATTGACCAGGATGTATTTTTCGGGGTGAAATGATTGAAGAGTGACATGACTAAAGGGCGAATTTTCAAGGATAAATTGAACAGGGTGAATTTGCAAGGGTGAAGTGATTAAAGGATGAAATACCTGAATTATGAAATTTCAGGGGTGAATTGACCAGGGTGAATTGTCAAGGGTGAATTTCCAATGATGAGTTTTGAAAGGTGAAATGATTGAAGGGTGAATAACTGAAGGGTGAAATATCAGTGGTGAACTGACTAGGTTGAATTTTCAAGGGTGAATAACTGTAGGGTGAAATTTTGATAGGTGAATTGATCAGGGTGAATTTTCAAGGGTGAAATTTCAGGGTTGGATTGACCAGGATGAATTTTTTGGGGTGAAATGATTGAAGGGTGAATTTTTAAGGGTGACAATTCAGGGGTAAATTGATCAGACTGAAATTTCAAGGGTGAAATGATTATATTGTGAGATAACTGAATTGTGAAATTTCGGGGGTGAATTAACCAATATGTATTTTCAAGGGTGAAATAATTGAAGAGTGGAATTTCAGTGGTGAATGGAGCAGGATGAATTTTCAAGGGTGAAATGTTTGAAGGGTAAAATAACTGAAGGGTGAGCTTACAACGAAGAAATAATAATGTTATATTTTAAAGTATTATTTATTATTCTGTGTCTTTTCTACAGCAGGGTACAGAAAAAGAGTCCTGGCTGGTAAAATCGTTAGACAAAATTTGGTTATCAACTATTTATTTTATTTATAAACAAAGACGACAAATTATTTTTTCAGCACAAAAATAAATATATAATGCAATAAAGTAGAAGCTCAAATTACCTTTCGGTACATCAAAAAGTTGTTTACAAAATAAACATCTAAGTATACAAAATCCTACTAATATTATAAATGTGAAAGTTTCGATGTTTGGATGTTTATCGCTCGATAACGCCAGAACGGCTGAACGGATCTGGATGAAATTCGGCACAGAGATAGATTCAGTCTGTTTTTTGAAAGCGAAGCCGCGGTTAAAGGCTAGTACTAAATATAAGGAAAGCTTTCTTTAGCTCGACCAAACATTTCCACCAAAGGTTTTTCAAATGATCAACTTAAAAAGTAAAGCCTTTTAATATCTTTATTTACAAAATACATTTTGGAATGGTTGTCTTGAGCCTCTGTCATGTATTTACTTCTGTATCTCTGCATCTATCTGGTATTTCTTTCTTTTTCTTTTTTTAAAAGATACTAACATTTTTGTATTGCTCCATCTTGTGAATCTGAACAATAAAGACAATTTGTATTTCTATAATAATTGTGTTATAAAACTTATTTTCATTTGTTAACGTAGTTTTTCAACAAGATTATAGTCTGGGATAGCACAAAATCTACTTTTTATCCCGGTAAAATGCATGGAATAATAAAGCTCGGTCTATAAAAGTAGCTAGATTACGAGAGACGACTCCTCAGACTACAGGGACTTCTAGATCAGCTGATACGCGAGCGAAGCCGTGGTTAAAGGCTAGAACTAAATATAAGGAAAACTTTGTTTAGCTTGACCAAAAATTTCCGCCAAAGGTTTTTCAAATGATCAACTTCGAAGTAAAGCCTTTGAATACCTTTATTTTCAAAAAACATTTTGGAATGGTTGTCTTGAGCCTCTGTCTTACAGGAGAAGATTTAGAAAAAGATTGGAATAAGCTTAGTTCAAGAATAATGTAACATGCAAATAAATGCATATTTAAAATATTTAACGAAAATTGAAAACTGGCACTAAAAAAATTATTTAAATTCTTAAGAGTTGAGTTTTCAAAAGTAGTCCTTTTTAGAAAATTTTTAAATAGTGGCGTCCAGC
Organism: Platycheirus albimanus; assembly: GCA_916050605.2. Lineage (NCBI taxonomy): Eukaryota > Metazoa > Arthropoda > Insecta > Diptera > Syrphidae > Platycheirus > Platycheirus albimanus. The sequence continues at coordinate 73,462,314 of OU696696.1, forward strand.
ATTCAGGCTTTAAAAAGTATTCAAAAGGACGCAAAGGAGTCCCAAAAGCAACTCTCTGCGTCTACAGATCTAAAGCGATAGAGCAAGCGTGTTGGTAAGTTTGTGATAAAACGATTGTATACGTTACGTGCCTCACTTCACAACTGAATCGTTACCTCAACCCGCCCGACAACAGTTTCAAAAACGCTAAGGGTGAGTTGAGGTTGAAAAAACGATTTGTGGCGACCCCAGGGCTGCTTAAGAGCCCAACGAACAAAGCTAAGGCCTTCTTGGGCGGGTTCGATGAAATTATTTTTTCATAGGGAATTGAAGGGAAGAAATAAAAATAATTCCATTAGTTTGATAAATGGAAGAATACAGTTTGAAGCAATTTCAACCAAAAAACAATATATTTTTTTTATTGGAATGAAAATGCACATCAAGCAGCAACAATAAGAAAACTCAAGATTTCAGTAACATGAAGATTATGCATAATATTACACAAAACGAACGGGATAACTAATACTTTGCCACCAAATTTTTAGTCCATGTCCAATGGCACTCATTAACGGACCAAGTCTTCGGGATTGAACATGCCCTAGAGAAAAGAAAAGTATTTTTTTTTTTAAACAATTGAAAATTTTTAGGTATCCAGTTGGTTCTTACCCTGGCACGTCTCAAAATTGAATCTTTACTGGCATCATATGGATGATCTTTGGATGGAATCTCCAACACAGCTGGGATAGGCGAGGTGTGCGAATCGATAACATGGCGAATAAGTTCAGCGTAGTTTTGATTGATTAGGATGATGTCGATGTCATCACGCTTAAGAAAACGCTTGAAGCAATCCTCAATTTCGCTTACTGGCGTATCTTTACAAATGATTAGAAGATGTTAGCTTAAGAAAAATATGAGATCAGATATGAGGACTTACTTTTGTCAACAACCATAAAGTTAGCATGACGATTTTTGTTGATTTCGCCAACGCCTCCGAGCAAGAATCCTACACAGGTGTCCTGGAATGATAAAATTTATTCAATTGATTTAAACTTGGGCTAGTTGTATTTTTTCTTTTTTTTTTATAAACTTACTTCATCTCCAATAACTGAGATGAGTTTTCCTTTTATTGCTGAGTGTAAGGCCATTTTTGTAAGATTTTTAATAAGAATTTACTGAAATCAACTGCGAGATGTCGAGGAAAATCGAATTTTTCATAAGGTCAGCTGACACATGTCAAAATCTTGTGACTTTTGACAGTGATGCCAAAATGGATTTCGAAGACAGAACCATTCACGATAACAACTTTAGGCTTTTAAGTCCCACACACATGATTATTCAATGTACTCAAAATATTGATTCTATGCTCACTCAGCTTATAAATGATCAAAGACATACACCATACCAGTGAATGGTACCCTTCTTGAATAAAACACCTTTAAAATATTTTATTTACTACGGTACATGTTCACCTATGCGTGTGCAATTTATTTTTCTCATTGAGAAAATCAAAATCGAACGTCTCTATTCAATATCATTTTGAGCATGTTTAATGTTTAGTGAAAAATGGAAATTTAGGAACGAAATCCGAGGCAACGGCAAAAGTAAACAAAATAAGAAAAAAGAATGAAAAGGATAAGTCAGAGAGAAAAAGAAGGAAGATAGCATGGTATTAAACGAAATTAGCAAACTCAAATGGAAATACTTTTTCTTCAAATATCGAAATAAGCTAATATTTCATAAGTATAAAAAAGTTATATAACAGCCAACCGCAGGCGTAACCCACAATTGAACCACTTTTACCCGGCCGATATTGCTGTATCCACTGTACCAACTTTCTTTCCTATTTTTCTATTTCTTCTCTCTCCTCACTCGCACATGTTAATTCATTATTGTTGAAATATTATATATTACTACATATGGCTACTTGTTAATATTCTACTTGCTAATATAATATCGTAGTATGCTGTCATGTATAGCTTTGTCATTAAAATTAATATATTGTTACTCTTGTTTTATACTTCAAATACCTGTTAAATTCCAATAGTTATAAAGGTATTAATATCCCTTTGAGTGCAATATACAAACAAAAATGTATCAACGGTTAGCTAATACCTTAACTTCGATTGTATCAGATTTGATAATGGCCTTTTTTTATTAAAACAAAGTTTTCGGCAGGCCTGTTTTTGCATCAAATATTGTGAATGGACCATAATATTATGTATCTTGTCAAAATCGCAAACTGTCAAAATCTGTGAATTGTTTACATGAAAAAGAAAATTGATACAACCAACTTTGTATAATCAGCTTATTAATAAATAAAAAAAATAAAATTCCTACAAAATGAATCCTTTAACGTGAGTACCAATAATTTCCTGACCAATTATGAGATAAATGTGAACAATAATATCCTTTCAGAAACATGAAAAATGTCCTGAAGCTAAGCGAACGCGACCTGCAACGAGGTGGCAAGTCTTCTTGGCACGACATGTACCGAGACTCCGCATGGATCTTTGTCGGTGGAATGCCCTTCGATCTAACTGAAGGTGACATAATAGCAGTGTTCTCTCAATACGGCGAGATAGTAAACATCAACCTTGTTCGCGACAAGCTTTCTGGCAAATCGAAAGGTTTCTGCTTTATCTGCTACGAAGATCAACGTTCCACAATCTTGGCTGTAGACAATCTAAATGGAGTTAAGGTATATTATTGTTTGTTTGTTATAACTGGTATCATTCTTCCAGAGTATTAATTATTGTATTCCAGATATTAAATAGATCACTTCGTGTCGATCATGTTTCTGACTACAAACCACCAAAAGAGAATGACAAAACTGACGAAGAAACTCGACGTCTCTACATGGAAGGATGTGCTCCGAAGCCCCAAATTCCAGAAGAAAATATTAAACGTGAAAATGACAAAAATGCTAAGTTGCCGTCAGTAAAAAAGGAATCAAAAATTAAAATTAAAAAAGAAAAAACAAAGAAATCGAAGAAAGAAAAAAAGGAAAAGAAAGCCAAGAAGGAGAAGAAATCTAAGAAAAAGAAAAAAAAGGTAGAGTCAAGCTCATCGGAAGAGAGTTCATCAGAAGATGAATCATCTTCAGAAAGCGAGCCCGATGAGAAAGAGTCAAAGAAAAGCCGTCACAGAAGCAGGAGCCCTTCGAAGTCGAAGAAGCACCTTGAGAACAAATCAGGAGACAGAAATAGGAACGACGATAGAAGAGAGAAAAGACGAAGCCGTAGCCGCAGTTGGGATCGCAACAACAAACGAAGACCTAGAAGTAGGTCCCGATAATCTATTTTTGTACACTAACTGCGTTATTTTTTTCAATAAAAAGAATCCTTTTTTAACTGAAGCCGTAAGGTTTGTTGTCTTGGGAATTTGTCGGCAAGAGAATCGGAGCATAAAAGTCGTCACGTTCAAGAGGAAAGTATTGGGATGATTGATCAAAAGGTTGAAGGTTGTTGGCGAAAGAGTATGGGTGAAGTTATGAACGAATAGGAAATGATTCCTTGTGATTGTGACCAAAGAAGAAGCAGTTCGACACAAGTGGTTTCTGTTGTTTTATATATTTAACTTCATTTTATTAGAAAAATAATTTATTTATATTTTGGGTTCCTTCATCAACCCATCAACAAAATCTTGAATTAGGATTTTTGCCCCCTTTTTCTAGTTTTTTTAAGTTCACAAATGAAAAAGGAAGCTCACAACAATAATGTGAGCGTTCAAATTATTAAATTATTAACTAAGGACTAGCTAGACGTGAGGAATATACGAATAAATACAGTTATTGGAAACAAAAAAAAAGAAAGCATCATTTGGACCGCTTTGGAGTAGGTGCGTCTTCACCATCACCTTCGGCTGCTTTATGCTTGGCAGCATTTCTTGTCTGTAAGCGAGTAAGAGATCTCGTTACCACTCTCCCCACTGGATTGTCTTTTTTTAAATTTGCATTGTCATTATTCTGCAAAGTTGCTTTCCGAGTTAGCTTTTGCTTTGGCTTCACCACCTCGGGAACTTGTTCTTCCTTCTCTGGACTCTTAGGGACAACTTTGCACTGTTTGGAGTGAATTGTGAGGGATCGGCATGTTTTAAATAATTTGCGACAATTAAGACATTTCATTGATTTCACAATGGTTAACGGTGCATCATCGGAATCCACATCGGAGCATGATTCTGGTTGCTTTTCTGGAGATGGAATATCTTCATCATCATCACCATCTTTTGATTCCTCAACTGGCAGAGTTGGAGAGAGGGTCTTAATGGAGTCCTGATTTGGTGGTTTGCGTCGTGTATGCAATGTTCGACGTTTGCGTTTGAAGAACTCATCCAACTCAGGAATTTCAGTTTCTGGATAAATTTGTGAATCTTCTTTGTTATTATTATTATCTCTGTCCTCCTCCGAGGGTCCCAGTTGAACCTCAAATACCAAATTATCAGCTCGTGGGATTGTGTATAGTTTTTGTTTGCGTCGATTTGCCTTGCACCGAGGCCGTTCCTTTATCATAGGAATCGAGATGGTGCTGGTATCAAAATAGGACGCAAGATCAAAACTAGGTCGAGCTGATATAACTTTTCGTGTGCGCAAAGGACGCATCACAATCACTTCTGACTGCAAGAAGGCTCTTCTTGGAATAACTCTGGCCCAGTCCAAAAATGGTTGCTGCTGCTGTTGAAGACGTATATTCGAGGCTCCCATTGGCTGCTCTTGAAGCATCATAAAGTTAATGTTTGTCTCCGGAACTTGGGAGAACTGAATATTGCAGTTAGGCATTTCGCTTTGTTGTATAGATTGAGGATGCATCATTGCTGGAGGAATTGTAAAGTGATAATTGTTGAAAAACTGCACAGGAGTTCCTGGTGCAGCCGATTCTTGCTTTGCTTCCTTAATAATCGGATTTGCATTGGCTGCTTGAGCCTCGTTAGAATCTTGAACTTTTTGCATCACGACTGGCACCGGTTGAGGAGGGGGAGTGGGAGTGGGAGGTGTAATAGGAATTGGGGCAAGTTGTGGGATGTCTTGAATGCTACTCAAAGCAGATGGTGGCAACGGTAGATACTCCGACCACTGGCTTAACGGCTGAAGGAATTCATTCTGATTCGAAAAATTACACTGCGATGTGTAGTCTTCGGACTGAATCTCTAAATCAGGCATATGATAAAATGCAGGTGGATCAGGAGGCAACTGTGGAATCGATGCAGCCTGCTGCAGCTCCATATTATTGTTCATTTTACAGATATCTTCTAGGATATCATTGAATGAACATGGAACGTTACAAGATCTAAAACAACATCAAGTTGTAGGTTAAAAAAAAACTGCAGCATTCCTAGAGATCTTACCTTATTGCTTCCATGGAGGTATTAAGCAAACTATCTTGAGCATCCGATATAACCCGATCCACGTCTATGGCTGAGAAATCTGATTTCGTTTGGAACACACCATCCTGTTGAGATATGCTCCGAGAAGATCTAAGAAAAATATCAAATCTAGTTTTGGAAATTGGAAACAAAATAATGCTTACGCAGTCATAGCTCTGGCTAGCTCTTCAATATTTTCAGAAGAGAGTTCCATAACTTTTTATGTGATATTTCTGTTTCTAAACTCAAAAGGATAAATAATTCTAGTTTTGGAAACGCTTAACTAAAAGTAGATTCAACTACGAGAAAAAAACATGGACAAAATTAAATTTTTCGCTATGAAATTGAAAACGTGAGACAAAAAAAGTTGGAAAACAAAAATAACGGCAATTTAATTTCATTTGTTATGTTGTTGTTTTTGTAGTAGCGGTAGCGGTGTTGTCAAAAAGACAAGCTGTCAGAATTCTCAACTGTTATATGAATTTAATAGTGTTATAACAAACCGAAGGTGGAAGCAGAATTGGCCTGATTTATACCATTTTCAATCAGAGAAAATGAATCGTCCAGAAGCATTCTTATCCTGCGGCCACACATGCCAGCTACTGGCAAGCAAGTTAATACATGTATTAATTGTCAGATTTTTAGTTGTGTTGCAGTTGGCTGGAAGTTTGTCGCTGTTAATGTAAAATGTTAGTGTATTGCAACTGTCTTACCAGTAGCTGGCATGTGTGTCGTCCGGGTTAATAGCCCTACATAGATATAATACAAACCGCTAACTAGCATTACTGAGTTGCTATAATTTAGTAATTCCGTGAATCGGGCTCCACACATAAGTTGGCAGTTGAAAAATGGTGGAAATGCCAATGGAAAGAGCTATAAGCCATGTAAGCAAGTTCAAACTCACTTATATTTTCCAGTTAAGCCACAAACATACAAAACAGACCAAACAAAATTGATTAGTGTCGCATTTGTGTTTTGAATCGAATCATAGCATACAAAACGTTTTTTGAAAATTGTTTCGTTTCGGTTTTTCAGATCGGTAAAACAACAAACCAAAATGAAATGCTACTGCTGCAGCTACAGCAGTTAAACATACTCATAATTAAATGCACACCACTTCTTGATTTTAAGCTTGTAGGCAGAAAAAGAGCATCGAACTTCATTCACTGGTTTGTTTTGCGTTCCTGTGTTGACGAATACGAGATTATGTCGAAAAATATGTCAGCTTTGCTTTATAAATTATAGTACCGTAAAAACGAAGTAATAAGAATTGCAAGCAATGGCTACTATAGGCCGCTGCTTTCTTCAGAGTGTATTATTATATAGGGAAAGGCTATTACAAGCAAAGTTTTGAAGCATTCGAAAAAAACCCAGTCAAATACCCACCACAAGCGTACTATAGATTGTATAATGCATTGATGCGCCGCAAGTATTCTGTTATAACCCTAAAGTCCCAATCGTTCAGGAAATAAATTTCTGATTCAGCACAAACAAAAATATGGCGCACTGTTTTGTCAGCATCCAAAATCACAACATCTGTGTTTGACATTTTACTCAACTTTGGAAAGCTTATGGTTTAATATTTTCAAATTTCATTATTGAACAACAATTCTTTACTTTTTTAGTTTAATTATAATTAAATGATTCGCCTCAATAAACTCAGCAAAGTACTAACGCAATGTCAAGCTATCAAATCATATCGCAACTACTCGGCGAAAAAGAACTTTCGCCTCATAAATCCCGACGACGATCCCTATGACAAACTTCCGGCTGAAACAAGACCAAAGATAATCTATAGTTCATTCCTTGAAAAACAAAAACCTCTCTTGGGGTTTAAACGGAAAAAGATTTTGGAAAATAAACGAGACCAAGCAACCGAAAAATATAACCTGCAAAATCTTTCTGTTAGATCGTTCCCGGTGTCGTTGAAGGCTCTTGAACAAAACGACCAACAAGAGGAGGAGCAACATCAGTCGATGGAGAATAAGTCTACTGATTTGAAATACTACAATGAAATCCTGAGTGTTAAGGAATCTCCAAGTGCCATGCCACCACCGCAATGGATGAATGATTATGAATTTTATGAGAACTCCCTCGATGAAGACGGTGAAATTGATTCCAAGTATGGAACTCCAGGTAAAAATGTGTGCCTTAAGCTTTCGTAAACTGATTGTGATCGAATATTTACAGATCCTTCAATTCCGGCATCGAAGACACCATGCAATGGTTGTGGAGCTCATTTGCATTGCTCCAATCCAGGAATACCCGGCTATATTCCAAGTGAAATTTACAAAGGTCGCACAGAAAAGGAACTGCAGGTGAGGTTTTATTTCATCCAATCAGACAGTATGTACTTTAATAACTGTTTTGAACGTGTAGCAAATTATATGCCAGCGTTGTCATTTCCTGAAGAACTACAACATCGCTCTTGACGTCGAGGTCACACCTGAAACTTATATCGAAACCCTTTCAGCGATCAAAAACAAATATGCTCTGGCAATTCTTATAGTCGATCTCTTGGACTTTCCGTGTTCCATTTGGCCAGGCATACAACAAATTCTCGGCGCCAAACGTCCCATCTTTGTTGTTGGCAATAAAGTTGACCTGCTTCCGAAAGATTCCGCTGGCTATTTGAATCATATAAAAAGATGTTTGAAGGATGAAATTGTTAAGTGTGGTATGTTGTCTCTCTCCTTGGATTGATAGTCATAAAATATGCCTTCAAAATGCAGGTTTGGATGCCATGAACATAAAGAATGTGAGTTTGATATCAGCAAAGACTGGCTACGGCATTGAAGAGCTCATAACACAGTTGCAAAAGATCTGGGTACACAAGGGAGATGTGTATCTGGTTGGTTGCACGAATGTTGGCAAGAGTTCTCTTTTCAATATTCTATTGAACTCTGATTATTGTAAGGTAAGAACAAAGTAAAGGAGAGATGTTTTTTTTAGACTTTGCTGATTATTCTTTTCAAAGGTTGAAGCTAGTGATCTTGTTAAAAGAGCCACAACATGTCCATGGCCAGGAACAACATTGCAAATGCTCAAATTTCCCATACAACGGCCATCAGGTAATTTTAAAAATTAATTTTAGACCAGAACAAAGTAAAGGAGTCGATGGCAGGAGCATGTTTTTACTATTCATGCCCACCTCAACAGCGTTGTGCAGATAATCTTCTTCCTGAAGGTACCGGGGTTATAATTTATAACATTACTGCTTCGTGCTTGAGACTAGCCTGTTCGGTTCGTCTGTTTCAATTTCAAAAACGTTATAGCCTCGTCATTTTTTGATAGTTCCATCATGAGTCTAAGTGTGCCATATCCTCCTACGAAACTGAGTTGAAGTGCATGACGGAAGTTGCACCTTAAACCCTGTTTAAGGTGCATACTTGGTCCCTTACTTGCTTATTTTCCTGCGAACATTAGGAGAGGTATCAAACCGAAACAGAGTTCATGGATCGATTTTAGGCGTACAAACAAAACCCTTCTAAAAAATCCTGTTTACCAGATACAATTGAACATCAAAAATTTCTTTAATGGAACAAGGGGTGAACAAATTGTGTGTGTGAAAAACTTACGATATTCGACTTCACTTTTGGCTTCGAAGATCGTTTTCTGTATCACTATTGTTGTCAGCTCCCAAGGTTTCTATTTTTAAACAGTTTGCTGCTTATTTAGCGATATGTCTCATAATTGAGAGCGGAAATAATTTTATGGAACAAATTTTCTTGTGCACTCTTACAGTTGCAAGAGTTTTCGATATGCACGAATCCGCTTCTTCCTCTATAGATAAATCCTGAAGAAAATGTTGGCGTATATCAATAAGTTTGGTTATGGGATAGAACCCTGCATTTGAAGCGATCGCAATCGTACTTTTGCTGTCACAGAGAACTTGAAGAGGCAGTCTCTTCTGGCCAAGCTGTGTTATGAGCCCATCCCACCTGTATAATAGCTGAAAGTGCCATGAATTCAGCTTCACACGACGATAGTGCCACTGTATTTTGTCTTTTGGAACTCCAAGATATAAATAAGATATAAATATTAGATAGATATAAATATTACATCCAACAATACCTGTGTTTCCACCTCATTTGAACTCTAGCTTGAATGACAATGCACTGCGTAGGTAGCGCAGCAAACGCTTAACAGCATTCCAGTGACGAGGTCCAAATCTCGAATTAAATCGGCTGAGTAGGTTCACCGCAAAACAAATGGGTCGTGTACACTGAGCTAAGTACATGAGGCAACCAATTGCTTGCTGGTACGGAATGCTCTTCATCAATTCGACGTCCTTGCATTCATTTTGTGTTCTTTGGTGTTTTGGTTGGCTTTGACAGCTCCAAACTTTTTGAGGACCTTTTCAATATAATTGCTCTTGGTCTATTCCGATTGAACAATTAGACATTGTAATACGTATTCCAAGAATATGTGTTGCTGTTCCAAGCTCTTTCATATTAAATTGCTGGTATAGGTGCGTTTTTATTTCTCTAAGCCAATTATTATTATTTGGGAATATCAAAAAATCGTCTTACTTACAAGGTGATTCCAATATCCTCTTCGAGTTTTCTCGAAACTGTTCCTAACAGCAACTCTTTTACTTTTCCTGGAGCATAGGTAGGGCGGCAACCAGATCCTCCCATGTCCCATCTCTTCTTTTTCTCCGCATTATACCTCGTTCTTTTATAAGAACTGACATCTGTGCTATCTTTAGTCTTCCAATCCGCCATTCAACTCTTGAAGTTTCCATTCAAATCACTGCTTTTGTATGGTTTCATTTGGCTCCTTAGTGTATCATGTGCCCTTAAAATCACCTAGGCTCACTCATTGTCGGATCTTAAATGCTTTGGACGCTTCAGCTCATGTCCTTTCATATCCACTGTGCAAAACAAATTACCTTTAAGAGGTATGTTTCCACTTTGAATAAACCACCGCGCTATTCTGACCTATTCTACAACTATCTTTCGTTTTGGAAAAAGCAAGATAATTGCGCTTGAAATTTCAACAGAAATTGAAAGAGTTTGGCATCAAGCACTCTCTTATCGAAAGTGCGTGCATTTGGTATCTATGTTCGTACCCCTTCTTCGATGGAATAGAAATTACCTTTCGGACCGTTCCATTCGAGTTGTTTTCCAGTCTGATATTCATAAAATAAATGCTGGTGTGTCCCAAGGCTCAGTTTTGTCTCCGACGCTCTTCCTCATCTTTATTAACGACCTCTTGTCTGGAACTTCTAATCCACTTGATTGTTTTGCTGACGACAGTACCTACTCTCGTATTTTCATATTCGTTTCCAGCTTCACCAACATAAACTCCATGCCAAGCTTTCTAGTGTAAGTAAGGCTTAATTTATAAATCATGCCGTAAGGAGCTTCAGAATACCTGATCGCCGGTTCGTCAACATTGGAAAGGATTCTACTGAACCTTTCAACAGAGGATTAAGACAAGGTGACGCATTTTCATGCAGCTAATTCAATCTTGTGCTTGAAAAGCTTATGCGCTAACCCATGCCGGTACATGGTTCACTATTTTGAAACAATCAATGCAATAACTTTGGTTGTCTGAGACATCGACGAAAGGAAGTGCAAAGCGAGAGTAACCTGCGCCTCTTCTGCCATCGATCTCAGACAACTTACGAATATTTATATAGCTTTCACCAACGGACCCTAAGCATGGACCCCTACCTAGTCGGATGAAAGCCCTGTTTGCCTCTAAGTCAAGATGGATTAACGGTATTCAATATTATAACGACTATACAACTTGAACATGCTCAAGATATCTTCACCTCAAGGGTCCTGATGCTGCTTACCATGCTCTTTTTTACTTGGAAAATGCTTAAGAAGCTCTCGGATATCTAGCAAAAACTATTTTTGTTTTCTATTGCTTGCGTCCAACATGTTATGCATCCGTGGATTCGCATTGTAGGGTGTCACAGACCCACCTTGAAGTTATTCAGAACAAGAGATACAACTCTCCCTTCAGAGGTATTCATATTTTGTCCAGGTGTCTGACTGAACCTTGAAATACAAAGCAAACTATCATGGCCATGTTTTGGAAAATAGTAGTAATATCTTTCCTTGATTTAGCAGCGGAATGCAATGGATTCCATCTCCAAAGTACCTCTCGACTGTCGGTGATCTCTCAACATTCAACTCTGCTGTGTGCCAGAGCACATAGATATTCAGGGAACTACAAAGTTCAAAAGTTACCTAAGTATTCCCATCGCTGCATGCTTAGGCAAGATGCTCATTAGACATGTCTAGCAATAAAACAGATTTGGACAGACCTGGATCTGAAACTTTCTAAGCAGACACCACATTAGCTCCATTAAAAGTTTCATTACCGGGCCATTGTCCCATAGAAAGAACCGTCGTATCAGCTTTTTCCATCTGATAGCCACCCTTACCTAAGTTTACCATATATTTTTCAAAACATGAAACAAATCACAATCGGAACCTTCTCGCTTGACCCTTAGCCGAAGCCAACTTAAGTTAGCGTAACCATGTTCGCATTTTATTCAGGATTATGGGACGCCACCAGCGATAAATTCATTTTTCATTTCCTTAGATTACAGAGTATATCACCGATTTCGAAGACTTTTCTCAGAGCGGAATCAACGTGCAGCCGAAGACAAACTGCGAAGAGACCAAGCAAACGAAACTGGAAGCGTACAATCTGCCACTCTAATCGGACACATCGGTATCTTTCTCACAACATACACTTAACACCAAACGAATATTCTACAAATCCATTCTAATTTTCAGGCAGAACAATAATCGAAAGAAAAGATCCTGCGGATTCATTTGCAATGTCAGCCGGAACTCAGCCAATTCTAACACTCAACGAAAAGAGTAAAGAATTCCAAACGTGTCATTGGTGCTTCGATACACCCGGTGTAATGCAACCAGAACAGGTGAGTTTTTTTCGGTAAATTCCAGAATACACTTTGTACGAAAAATCTTCTTTAGATTCACAACCTTCTAACAACGGAGGAACTGCTCAAAATCTTTCCATCCCAAATGATCGCTCCAAGAGGTTTCCGTTTAGAGCGAGGAATGACTTTGTTCCTTGCGGGATTGGCAAGAGTTGACTTCGTAGATGGAGATATCAATGCGATTAGGTAATAAATTAAAAATAAAAAACATTGTTTTCCCCAAGATAAATGTTTCCTTCAAAGACTGCCAGTCTACTCGTCCCATCAACTTCCCATCGTTATAACTCCAACAGAACATGCCTCTGACGTCTATCAGGAGTACCTGGGTAGTGAGCTTTTTGGCTTACCAATCGGCGATGATGAACGTTTAAACAATTGGCCTGGTCTAGAGCCCAAAGATGAAATAACCATTTATGGGGAATCTGAAGACGCTGCCACGTGTGGTATGGATAATCTAGTTTATTTTTAACGCACAAGTGAACATTTCTAATTTCCAGATATCCTCCTCTCGTCAGCGGGATGGCTCGGAATACGGATTCCAGTTGACCGGTATTGCGTTTTCAAAGTCTGGACACCAGAACGACGTGGAATTGTCATCAGGAATCCCGCGCTCATCCCCTATGGCGACCTACTGTGCGGCAAGCGGGTGCGGGACTCCATAGCTTATAGAATAGGAAAGCCTTTTGTTAAAGTTTATTAAATTTAATTTATTTCAAAAGTTTGTGTTTTTTTTTTCCAACATCTGTGTTCATTTATTCGTTCCAATTTTGTTGAAAAGCTTATCCTTGGCTATCTGCGCCATGAGACCATGGATGAGTTCAATGGAGGCACGACTACAATCCCTTGTTGCCTTTGTTAGTTTGTCTTCCGTGCGCTTTTCATTAATATCACCACCTGGATGGGAGGAGTGTTATTAATTGAGAACGTCCTGCAACCACCTCCAACAACAAACTATACTACTCACCTGATACAACAAATGGACCGCGACCCAAGCTGGATTCACTTTGTTCTAATTTTTCTGACAAATCGAATATTTGCCCCGTTGTGTATTCAGTGTTAGTAAGGAGTCCAGAGCTTCCCAGAGTATTGACCCAATACTTGTTCCACAATGAGTCGAGAAGCTTCCGGTCAAGAGCCGACTTGAAGTAGCTAACCTCGAGTGGGTAGTACTGCTTGCAATGAACACCAAAGTCTTCAATTTTATTCAACGGGATAGTTTGATACTCAGAGGGTTCTTCATTTGGTGGCTTGTATCCTTTGGGATAAGTGCGGAACGCACCCAAGCAGACCTTGCCAGCCGAGACCGTTCTGACTGGATCAACGACAATAGCAACAAATGGTTCTTGGAAGTTCTGGTTAAGCATTTGAGTTGATACATCAATGCCAGACAACCAGCAACCGTACCCAGGATGGCTGTGATACCACCCGATGGCGTTCTCCAGACGACCGACTTCTTTTGCCGAATCAATGTAAGCAGACATATATTCGTAGGCTTGCGATTGGGCATTGACCCGGGTTTCGGTTCCTTCAACAGGCAAAGCAAAGGCATCCATGACAATCTGAGAAGGATCAAAGTTATGATTTAAGCAACTTAACTGGAATAAAAGGCACAAACCATTGTGTTGTCTTCGACTTTGCCTAGAAGTAATCCCATTACTTCTAAAGTAGCACCAGACCTTGCGTGCATAACCATTTTTAACAAAGACAACGCAGATATTTTGATATCCTTGAAATAATGTGGATCCTTTTCCCAGGGTTTGGCATCCAGAACTTGCCGCTGTTGGTCACCATCGTAGCGAAAGATTTCATCGCATGATGGAAGTGTTTTAACATTGTTTTCTAACTCCCAGGTTTTGAGGGCCATCTCAGATGTTGAAGCCATAGTTTTTGATGATTATTTCTTTGTTTTTTTTATTATAAATTTATTAAAATGTGCGAAAAATGATCAAATTTTGTTTTCGCAAATTTTTGTGTGTCGGTTTTTCAGATGATAGCTGTCAAACAGATGCAGAGATGGCATGAGGATATTATTTTGTCTTAAATTTATGTTACATTACGTTTTTTGTCATTCACAATTATTAAAAGTTTTACATTTTTAAATTTTTACTTTTTTATAAGCTTCTAGAGAAGAAAAGAGTTTTATCAATAAAATTACTATTAAAACTGATTTGTAATATTCTCTCACAACCTTCGGTTGATGAAGCTTGCAAAAATTATAATAAAACTAGTGTTTGACATTTCACGGAAATTAAGACGAAATTTTTTTTTTACAAATGTTTTGAACTAGAAAAGTAATTAACAAACTGCCACTTTCAGTTTGAACACTTTAATTTGAATATACTAAGAAATAGTTTCAGTCATAGAATATTCATTAGGGAATGTTATTTCGCAGCATTTATTATGTAAGTTTTGGTAATGTCGACACATCATGTGACATTTATATTGTTTAATCCAAATCTGATTTTAAAGGCGTCGACGCACGCCCAGCAACGCAGTAAAAATCCTTTTGTATAGCGAGTAGAGCTGAGCAGTGACCATGACAATTTGAATTTTCGTCATTTGGTTTTTGTCATTGGAAGAAGTAGACTTTGGATAATTGCTAATTGATAATTAATTGGATAATTAAAGTACATAATAAGTTCTTCGTTCATTATTGTTTATTTTTATTTTTATTTATCACAAACTGACACAATTTCACAATAAACGACAAAAAATAACAAATTATTTATCATTTGACGTTTGACAGAAAAGTATTCAGATCGCATCTCCCAACCCATCAGAGATGTAATCTTTCCTGTTGCAATGAAACTTGCAAAGCTGAAAAAGAACAAATCTTTTGACAGAAAGAACAATATTTTCTTTAATGAAAGCTTTAAACAATACAATCAGAAGATAGCAGCGGCGCCTAGTGGCTTAAGATTGCATCAATAAGTACTTCATTTGCATAGTACTACAGTTCATATAGCAAAGCTTAAAGGCTCATTCACACTAGTGCTTGTCGGATACTTTTTCGATATTTTTAAATAAAAATCAAATTTAGTAAATTTTTTTTTTTGAAGAACTACACAAAATCAGTTCGTTTTATTCTTAAATCTAGTAATTAAAAATGTTCTTATTTCGAACATGTGGAATACATATTGGTTTTGCCACCTAAAGACCTATAATTTATGTCACGATAAAACTTTCTATTCTTCACTAACTCCGGGATTTAAAAACAATAATTTATTAAACCCATGGTTATAGAAGGCTGGAGTTTGTAAATAGCCTTCTGGTGAGCGCAATGAGTTTATTTTAGATCCAATTAATTTGAGCATATCTTCAATGTGCATGTCGTGAGCATTCTCGGCTAGAACTTTGCAGAAAGTCTGTATATACCAAGAACCTTCATCTGGGTCTCTCAGTGCTTGGAAGCCTATAATGATTGATTTTTCAATGATACATAAGAAAAGTAAAACAAAAGTTGATCTCACCTCTAACTGATGCATAGCAAACAAGCATATCAGACCTTGTTGCCATTTTTCTATTAACCCTCGGTTCGACATGTGGAATACTATCAGTTTCTAGTCGTGTGAACCCTTTGTCTGGAGCTTCTCCTCTAAAAAAAATTATTAATTCGTTATTAAAAAAATGTATTTTGAAAATTCAATAAACTGTTAACACACCTACAAAAAGGAAAGATCAACACCTTAGGTTTGTCCCTCAAGCTTCTACATTCCTCATTTGAGAAAAAGTCCTCAATTTCATTAACTTTCACAATGGAACCTCCATAGAACTCCACCCGATCGTGCATGTCCTCTTCCATTTCACCGTGAGACATCAATGTCATCACAAATGATTCAGTGTGTGTTAAGTATTCCGAGCTGCGCAGTTCTGACAAAAGGTCAAAGAACTGGGTTTTAGTTAGATTTTTAAACGGGAAGCACGTGAATCCGAGTTCTTGGAACAAATATAGCAAATACTTCCCATCAACCTCAGCACCAGATCGCTTTTTCTTTTCACTTTTGGGAAAGTCAATTATATTGACCATGAAGAAGACGCCACGGTTTTTTGATTTCATTGGATAGTTTGGCAATAAGCGGTCATAGTGGATGACTTTGGATTTTTTAACGACAAAAGGTTTTGGTAAGTCAATTTTGTCGGTAAATGGCACTAGATTTTGTTTGGTCTCAATGTTATCCTTTGAAGGATAGCAACCCTCTGGAACACAGATTTGAGGACTGTCTGTAACTTGTTGTTCTCCGATGGGAATGGGTTGGCTTGCTGTACGGCCATGCATTGAAATGTACTGGGAGTCATTGTGCTTGGGAGCTCGTAGTATGGTAGCGGCCACATCAAATTTCAAGTCGATCAAAATTTTGATTAGATCATCGTAGGCAGTGGGTCCACGTTTTGTTAGTTTTATAAAGAGTTCCCGGTGTTTTTCGTCTTCCTCGGCATCGGGAAGGCACTGAAAAAAAGAAAATACATTTTAACATATCCTCTATGAGTCGTTTTGAAGTAATTAATTGCAGGTGAGGAAAAAAAAAAACTACCTAGGACATTTAATTGGTTTAAAGTTAGTTTTTTAGAGAGAAATGTAAGCACTGATTATTTTAGACGAGGTGGGGTAAAAAATAACGACTCGTGTCTAAGCCTGTAACCACACCATAGCCCACTTGATCGCTTTTCAGCCATTCAATTTTGTTTTTCGGATCAATTCACGCCAATGGTAATGGCATTGGACAATACTGATAAGAAATTACCGAGTGATGCAATAAAAACCAAATTGTACAAGAAAGTTCTATATGTGAGTACATTTTTCCGCGGCAACAATAGGCAGCAAAAGAAAGAAGGCATAGCTGCAACCAAAAAGGTCACAAATTTCCTGATTGCCCCAATAAATGACTATTAACCAAAATTGCCCTCTTAATGTGAAGAAACCATCGATTGCTTGCTTATATTACCGCGGCTAATGATATAAAGAAGAAGGTTGAGACTTGTGGATCTGTAAAATAATTAGCTGATGTCGATGGACGACCAAATTCTTAATCGAAGTAAAGACTGAAGACTGAACAGCGAATCGTCAAAGCTATTTACAAAAGGATGTAATCAGCGCTTTAGAATTGACTACAAAGAAGCATTTTCACCAGTTGTCCGATATTCGTCTAAAAGATTACTCAGCGCACTTGCTTCCTAATTTTATCTCGATATGGACCCAATGGATGACATCACTGCATTTTTTTAAGGAGAAGTGAAAGAAATGGTCTGAATGAGGCAACAAGATGGTTTCGACGATGGCAGTGGACGAGTGTGTTTGCTGAAGAAAGTTATTTATGGACTCGAGCAAGCCAGTCGTGAATGGAATGTGAAACTTAACGACGTCATGCTCAATTCTGGATACACCCGCTGGAAAACAGATGAGTGCACATATCTATGTACTTTCGTTGTGAGAAAACGAGTATGGACTTTGTTGTAGTTTCTGTTGATGACTTGCTTATTTTTTCGACCAACGACGACGCATGGAAAAATAAATTAAAAACGAACCTTTCAAAACATTTCAGTATGGAAGACTTTAGTCAAGCAGATAGTTGTTTTGGTATACGAATTACAAGTTATCAAAAAGCTGGAACTATTCTCTTGGACCAAAAGAAGTATACCGAGGAGATATTCAAACGTCAAAGAACATGTCATGAAAAACCAAAGACGAAGAGTGGGATATGGTAAATGTGCCTTACCAAGAAGCTGTTGTACTGTACAAGATTCAACCATGAACCGCAACGATCTCATTGGGCTGGCGTTAAAAGGAGCTGACGTTCGAGTCTGGTGGGTTGTGAAACTTCAAGACTTCGTGGATTCTGTGATGTGGAAAAAAACAAAACTTCAACAAGTTTTGGGTTTCCATACTTATTTAGAATGAAAGGTGAACTTTCACGCTGGCAAAGTTTTTAGATTGGTTGGATTTATACCTCAAGTCTTGGAGTTGTCAAGAAAAAACAAAGCTAATGGCGGCTGCAGACAAACACATTTATTTGACGTCGACCAAAGATTCCGCGAAATGTTTAGGTTATCTGGGACGGTTCAAGAATTATTTCTTCCCATCTGATTAAGACAAAACTTTCGAGCCGTACATTCGTGCCAATCTTGAATATAATTCTGAAATTGATTGGCGAAAGGACCATAACATAACCTATATTTTATCATTAGTTTAAAATAATGCTAGTATAGTACGAAATAGTCCGTTACATCATTATTTCCCTGAAATCTTTGCTTAGTTGTACTCGCAGTACTAGGAACAGTTTAATATTAAGCTTGAATTCACACGTACTGTTAAGTATAGATCATTCTTTTTTAACTGCACAACACGGATGTAGAATGACATAATTTTTCCCTCCCACTAACTACTACATTCAAAACCAATGCGATTCGCTATCTTCTTTTATCTTCTAACCAACTTTTCAAACCTTGAAATGTGTTATTTTAGGATGGTATTAATAATCTCTCGAAAGTGAGCCACAATAAAACATCATTTTCCAGCTGACTCAAGGCTTCTAAAATTCTTTCGTCATCGTTGAATACTATTTTTTAATAAGAATTTCATTGAGTTATTTTTGCAGTTCCAAATATGTTTTCTTATTAAAAAAAAATTAAACTAAACGAAGGTCTTTCTAAGTATCCATGACCAACACATACCTTTTCAATGTTTAAACAAAAAAAAATCTTAGAAAACAAAATTGAGTAATTAAGATTTATTTTCGGAATCTCGTTTCAGGGGGACTTTTCGTCAACACTAAATCTGTATGTGAATCCTTTTATTTCTAAAAAGGGGACTTTCGAAAAATTTGGTGATTTTAAAATGTTCAAAAACATTTTTCGCCTACGACAGCTCAGATAAAGACAAGCTATACTGAGCCATGCAAGTTAAAAGCTCGCGATCTTCGAGATATTTTTTGAGCTGACGATTTATCAGTGTTTCCGTGACCATGACGTAAGTGCAATTGGTCGGTAGGAGGGGGAGTCACTTTTTTTAGTAACGGGCTGGATAAATTTTGTTATCCATCTTACGCAATGGAAATGAATGCCAGCGATGAATAACACCTCTTCAGAAGTATAGGGGTATATCATCCAGGCCAGCGGATTTGTGTATATCAAGATCTTGAAGAACTCTTGCTACTTTACGAGTGCGGAAAAATACCTGATAAAACATTATCAAGTACAGGAGGGGTATTGTTGCTGGCAGGCAACACGTAGAACTTGCAGCAAAATAAGCTGCGAGCATATTCGCCTTCTCCGAATAGCTGACAATTGGTTTATTCTCGACGATGAGCGTTGAAACTTATGGTGACGTTGAGTTCTTGACGTTTTTTACAAATGACCAGAAGTTTTAACTGTAGAACACTGCAAACATTTTTTGCCGTAACTTTTGGTCATGTAAAAATTTCGTTTTGTTGATAACGGAGTTGCACGAGTTCCTAACTTGTTTGTGTTTCTTCTGATTTTGTTCAGTTGGATTGGCTTTATAGGATCGGAAGCTTACTTCTTTCAACCTGATAGTTTCTTTACAATCTTCGGTAAACCAAGACTTTTCTTTTGTAATCATTTCAGCACTGGCATCAATGTCATTATCGAGGAAGCATAATGACCTGTTAAAGTTGCGAAAGAAATTATTGAGACCGTCCCAGTTGGCTTTCTCGTATTGCCAAACGGTCCTATTGGGAATTTTTTCTTTAACTGGATGGTTGGATATCGAGAAATTTGCTGAAATGACACAATGGTCCGAGGTGCCAAATGGAGAAGTTACTTTAATAGTACATATATTTATTAGGATGGGAAGTAAGGAACAAGTCAAGATAATGGGCGGAAGATCGTGAGTTCAAATAAAGGTGAGGCGAACTTCAACTGTATTTTCTGCTAAGTAAAACTGGTTTATGGCTATCATAGGTTGTTACAAAAGAAAACTGACCAACTATGAAAATGTTCTTTCAAACATCATTTTTGAAAAGGAAACAATTGCTCAATGCATGCTATGTACCTACCTCCCCTCAAACTATGAAAATTCAGCAAAAAAATGTTGACATTGAATGGTTTTGTAACCAACTCAAAATATTGAAGCGAATCGTGGTCAAATGAGTAATTCTCGCTCTGAAGTCCCTGAGTGCGAGTTGCGTGACTAAACCGGCGCTATTTACTTTATCCGACTTCTACAGCTTTATATTATATTTTATATTTTTAGAATGGTAGGTTGATAATAATTGAACGTTAGCCTACAACTTTTTCGAGTTGTTTGAAGATAATTTCCAAGCTTCTGAGGCAGAGACAGAAACGAAGAATTTAAATTAAATACAAGGAGTTGAAGATTAGTGCGTGTGTGCTTATATTCATTACCAGAATGGCTAGGCTAACCAATTAGGTGGAATGAATGACGCCTGATTGGCAAGAAAACTGATTGCAGACACACAGAACAGATATTGAGAACTTTTATTACGTTCAAACCGGGCTGTCGTCGTGTAGTGTCATTCAAGAAACCCCTTCCAAGCAATGGTCAACCCTCTACCACTATATTATACATATTTCCAGTGATTGGATAACAAAAGTTATATTGTAAAATGGAACTAACAAGTTTTCCAAAATAAGTCGAAAGTCAAAGACGCTATTAACTTGTCTTATGTGAGAACAGCCAATAAGAAACGAAATAAAATTTAGCATTTAAGCTGATGTTATGGGAAAATTAGTTTTAAAACTTACCTCAATGCGTGATCGCATTACATTTGATAGAAGCCTTTTAGATTCACAAGCATCAATAAGGGGTTTATATTTTGTTGTCCGAATAAGGTCATCGATGTTCTTTCGAATATGTTCTCTATATCGGTCTTCCATTGTGCAAAACGCTGGAAAACAAGAACACTATTGAAACATGTATTTTGAAGTGGAATGTAGGTTTTCTTTTATGGATTAGTCATAGTATTTTTAACTCGAAAAAATATTTCAGGCGAAGCACCAAATTTAATTTATTTTAAAGTTCTTTTTTGAAAGAAAAAATATGAATATTTATGAGTTTAAACATACGTTGTTGACGTTGATGTGGTTTTTTATTCAATAACTGATAATTTTCTTGTTAGAAGTATTTTATATTTCTTTTTTCTTTTATGATTTAATTAAAAGGCTGTAATGTACCGAACCGCACAATAAAAACGCATTTATCAAACAAAAGACAAAGCAAAACAAAACAGAAAACAAAATATTTTTTTTTTCTACTTCAACTTTTGTGATGAAATCAAAATGGCAGCATTCAGGAGTTTCTGTCAAATGCTTAAGCCGGAGCTCGCATTCAATCATAGTAACAAAGCGATTGCATGCGCTATAACGTCAAGCGCATACCCGAATATATCAAGCAAGTTGAAATCTATACACATAAATAAAATGTGTCTGTTTGTAATTTCAAAATATCAGGTTTTTACTAAATGCGTATGAAAATTATACAGTCTGCAGTCGTATTTTTCAAAAAATCTTTTTTTATGTACAGATTCCGACAGCACTTTCACAGGCAGATAGCTGATGTTCTTAATTTAATTAATTTGTTAAATACCCCTAGGTGGCACTAGGGATACTTTTTTCAAATTCTTATTTATGAGCCGAATTGACGTAAAATCACACAGTCTACACACATAAATAAAAATGAAGTGTCTGTTTTTATTTTTTAAATAGCAGCTTTTAACAAATAAACAAAAATAACATGAACAAATCTAAATCATATAATTAATAATGTGATTTACCATACCTTTAATTATTTACGTGATTTAAGCTAGATTTATTTTTAATTACGTATCGCAAATCTACACAAAATAAAATCAAACATACTCTCTCTCTCTCTTGATTCAACACTGCATTCAGCAAAAACAAAATTATTATTATCAAACTGTCAAATTTTTAGTTTAAATTGCTTGTGATCGGTGAGTTTTTTGGTTTTATGTTGGTTATTTACATTTAAAAATGAATTTATCCCTGTTAGAAATGCTAAACAAACCCAGACAGATAAAAAAGAATGAAATGGGTCGATTTGGAAGAGCTATTTTCCGAGAGCTTTGTCAGTAGAAGTTTTTGAAATTGAGAAATGAAATGTCAAAGTTGCAATGTCAAACTAAATCGGGCAATTGTTCAGTGTGACCGCCTTTCCTGATTTATAAATAATTTTGCTAAATCAGGTCGGTGGAAGCATAGTATACAGCTTTAACTAATTGAAAAATTTGTATTAAATTAATCAAAAATTCGCATCCATTTAGCCACTGAAAGGATAAAACTATTAATCAACAAATTAAATAAAACATTTATATATGGCAAAATAACAAATAGAATAAATTATTTAAGGAGGGTAATACTACGTTTTCATTAGGACAAAAAATGTGATTTTGTTGAAAATTTCCAAATTTGAGTCCACTTTCCATACAAAATAATATTAAAATTTTGTTTGATTTGGACGAAATCAAGGTTGCAAATTATGTGAAAACAAATCAAACGCAACTAAATTGAAACAAATTGAATAGATATTTTCTAAAATGTCAATATAAAACAAAATCCAAGGCAACGGCAAAAGTAAACAAACCAACATGCAAAGCAAACGGCAGAAGTAAACAATACAAAATAACAATTTTGAAATAAAATCCAGGGCAACGGAAGTAGTAAACAAAACAAAACAAGAAGAAAAAATGAAAAGGTTATAAAAAAGAAAAAGAAAGAAGATAGCCTGATGTCAAACCAAATGTGGAAACCTAGATGAAAACACTTTTTTAGCAAATTTTCAAATATCCTAATTTCGGCCCTAATGAAAACGTAGTATAAGATGGCAGTGTGCCATTATGTCCATCGGCATGGTATGACATCTTGCCTTTTTTGACTTTTTTTGAGAAACAATAAATTTGTTCAATACATTTTAATCTATACATACGCGTAGCACTTTTATAGAAACATTTCTTTTAACCAAACACTGTTTAAATATTGTTTAAATATTCACTTTTCAATATTCAATTAATCGAAAATTCGCATCCATTCAGCCACTGAAAGGATAAAACTATTAATCAACAAATTAAATAAAACATTTATATATGGCAAAATAACAAATACAATAAATTATTTAAGCAGGGTAATATTACGTTTTCATTAGGGCAAAAAAGGTGATTTCGTAGAAAATTTCCAAATTTGACTTGACTTCCCATACAAAATAAAATTAATTTTGTTTTGATTTGGACGAAATCAAGGTTGCAAATTATGTGAAAACAAATCAAACACAACTAAATTGAAAACAATTGAATAGAATATTTTCTAAAATGTCAATTTGAAACAAAATCCAAGGCAACGGAAAAAGTAAACAAACCAACATGCAAAGCAACGGGGAGGGCGGAGCACATACTACCTAAATGGGCCTTCTTCTCAAAAATTAATAAGATTGTATAAACTCTTATCTAGGTAGGTATTTATTTTATTCTTTTTTATCAAAACATAACTTGAAACTTTGATTAATTTCATTTTTAGTTGGGTACCCTCTGCAACAAAAATAATCAAAAATTAAACAGGTTCGTATATAAGGGGCACAAGGACCACCTAATTCCTCTGTGCCCTAACAAGAATGCCTTTAAAAAATGATATCGACGTGCTTGACAGCGAATATTTCGCAAAACTAAAATTGCACAATGCACCGATAAACTCACTGTTTTCGATATAAAAACTTTAAATTATTATTACATAGCCTTAACATTGTAAAAACACACACTTTAATAGACTTTTTTTTATAAACTTACCTTTAAAAAACAATAGATTCTAATTTATTCAATCTCATTCATCATTTGTACACACAAAAGACAATAACCAACTGAGGAGATAGATGGGCGCTTTTATTATTTCCTTTAACTTTTTGGCTAAGTCATTAACTTATCGTTTTAAACAGAAAGTCCTCTGTGCCCCGGTGGTTCTCTGTGCCCCGTCCTCCCCTACTAGTGACAAGATTGGAAACAAAGTACAAGGCAGAAATAAACAAAACAAAATAATGCTTTGGATATAAAATCCAAGGCAACGGCAGTTGGTAACAAAACAAAACAAAAAGAAAGAATGAAAAGGAAGTAAGAAAGAAAAAGTAGGAAGAATAGCCTGGTGTCAAACAAAACTTGCAATTTCGAAATGAGCTAATTTCGGCCCAAAGGAAGCGTGTAATCAGTAAAGACAAAAGAGGCTCATAAAGTTGAGCGGTTTAAGAGCGTTCAATGAATACGGTCATAAACGTAAGATTCAACTATTGATACCACGCATATTTTAAGTTCCATAAAATACAAAGACGCTCAAACTTCAGAATCAAAAAAGTATGTTTGCTTGTTAGTTTGGTATCGTAGAGTTTTGTAGGGCGATTCCGAATGACCAAAGAAAAACGCTACTACATAAAACAGACTTTAGACAACTTACGTAATACAGACTTTGGAAACTGGTCAAACTTGACCACTTGTCAGGCGACAAAACAGAGCTGGCCAAAACTAGATCCAAAACGTTCCAAATGTTTGTTATCACTTGGAAGATCTCACCTTAGCTCCTTAATCGGTGTCTTATAGGCAGACATATGCTATTAGACTCGGTGTCTTCCCGAACGACTTCTGCAGAAGTTGCATGGACGAGGAAGAAAAAGAGACTATAACTCATCTTCTTTGTTCATGCCCTGCTCTCTCACAAAGACAAAAATTACATTTGGGAGAATTCTTCTTCAACGATATTAATGATCTAACTCAGACAGACATACACTGTCTCCATCGCTTTATTTAAAGTTCCAATTGGTTTTAAAATAAGTGAGGTAGTGCCTTACTTTTATATGTGGTATCACAATGGACCTAGAATCTGGTCTAAGTGTGTTAGTCGTTGACTGACGCCACCTTAACCTAACCTAACCTAACTTTAATATGAAAAGCGTTGAGACAGATCGACGGCAACGGACGGTACTACTTTGTTGAGCTTTCCTATCATCGTAATGTCGTGTTTGATTCAAATTTTCTGACCGAAATAAAGGAAGTTTTCTTAAGACAGCGGCGAAATATGTAACTGTATGCTTAAATCAGCGCCCCCATATCTATCAGCGAAGAACAACAGATAAAACCAAAGAACTATTACGAAAACTCATTTCTTGAGCTTCTATAAATCATCATGCTTGTTACAACCTCAACAAACTTTCAGTTGCACATTGCATGTATATTTTTTAATCATTTTTATTTAAATAATACGTCACAAAGAAAAATATAAACATTCTGTATCTGCTCCAACAATATGTTATCAACAATTCCCCAGTTAGGTTTAAATAAATTCATCTCATACAGTTTCTAATTCTCAGTTCAGTTTCAACCGAGCATCGTCTGCGATTAGTCCATCTTTTGTGTTCATCAAAATCTATCGAAGACATAAAGAAACCAAAAAAAAAAACAGAAACGGTCGCAAGGTTATCTTTCGTTTTGCCTTAGCTCGAAATATTATTCGAGCATTTCCGTATTCAAAAAGCCGAAAGCTATAATGCCCGGGTGGTAAAATTTTCAAAAATGAGTTTATTCAAAACGGGTTTCTTGTTCGTAATCACAAGCATATTGCTCAGCAAGAAATGTGCCAATAGTGAACTTGACAAAATTTTTATTAAAAACGATATTGATCTGACGTCATATCCGTCGGTGGGAAACAAATTTCAACGTCCTGTACTCGATGGTGTCCGATGGAAAAGTTTAGAAAATTCCATAATTAAATCACGCTCAAGTAACTTAAAAGACGTCTTCCGGCATAGTGTTGATACGATAAAAATGAAGAGCAAAAATGTCGATATAATATTTCTAATCGACTCTAGTTCGAGCGTTGGGAAAACAAACTTTCATAGTGAGATAAGTTTCGTGAAGAAACTTTTAAGCCATTTTGACTTAAGTTATAATTATACACGGATCGCTTTGATAACCTTCAGTTCCCATTCAAAAGTGGTAAGTTCGATGAACTTAAACTTGAGTTAATGTTATGAATAAATTTTATTATTAACAAAAATAACACTAAATACTGTTAGGTAATTTGAGTTGATCTGTCAAAAGATGTGTGTACGTATCGTTCGTAAAATATCACGTTAATAAAAAATGGCCTCTGTCAACTTTAAGGCTACATTGACAGCTGGCCAATCAGACCTTTTAATAAAATCAAATGTCACTCTTATTTTTTTCTTCTTTGTTTCGTAGTTCCTGTCAAACTCTTTGTATGTTTTGCACGAACCGTGACAAACTACTGTCCATCAAGGAGATGGTGCGTGGTTCATTACTATTGACTATGCAATTACTATTCAAGATAATTATCGTTATCATGTATTCTTTTATTTCAAATAAATCTCGTCTTATCTACAAAACGCCAAGTATTTTAAACTCGATCCCTCATTTCTATATTTTGATAACCGTTTAATTTTTTTTTATAAAAATCTCAAACGCCATTTGGTTGTAAATTTGTTGGCCCTTACAAGTCCATTGGTGACCTACTCACGATCTGATGAAAGCAGTGCCTTATCAGTAAAAATAGAGTATGGGCGATATAGCGAAATGCCAAGCCGGCCGGTTTATGAGTTACAAAGCCCCGGAGTATTGTAAATACTCTGCTTGGTGATTCATATAAGGAAGCCCTCGATTGCACGAGTTGATTGTATAGACCGCATTGTTTTATTCCGGATTGGTGTTGTGTAATTTGGGGGCATTAGTTTTTAATTTTACTGATAGTACGTCATAATTAAGTCAGCTGTTTCGCAGTCCGAGTTTTGAATGTAAAGAAATTTTGTGATAAGAAAACAAAATACGGTGAAAACCACAACAATCACTAGTCAATTGAAAGGATTGTTTTGAATTTTACAATAATATAATATTTGATTCAAGACCTACGCGATTAGGAAGGTCATTTGTACTCGAATAGGTCTTTTTCATCGGATCAAGTAAAGGGTGATTTTAGAGTTTGTTTAACTCATGAGATACGTAGATAGCACCAGGCTCTAATATCTAAAAAGTGTGCATTTGGCATCGATGAACCCCTTCTTCGATGGATTAGAAATTAACTTTCGGACCGTTCAATTCGCGTTTTTTTGGATGGTTTTCAGTCTGCTACCCACAAAATAAATGCTGGTGTGCCTCAAGGCTCCGTTCTGTCTCCAACACTCTTTCTAATCTTCATTAATGATCTCTTGTCTAATACTTCTAATCCACTAAATTGTTTTGCTGACGACAGTACTCTCAGCTTCTCATATTCGTTTCCAGATTCACGTCCATGTTCTTCGGACGTGGAAATGCAACGGCAGCGTATGATAAGCTCATTAAATTCAGATCTTGACAGCATTATACAATGGGGAATTACCAACCGTGTGGAATTTAATGCTTCAAAAACTCAATGTTGTCTTCTGTCGTTAAAGCACAACCTGCCCCCTATGCCATTATCCCTGAGTGGCACTTACATTGATGAAACCGGACAGCTTTGCGTTCTAGATATGTGTATTACAAACCACCTTTTGTGGAACGATCACATATTTGACGTCGATAAAAATGCCGCAAAATGCTTAGGTTTCCTAAATCGATGTAAGAAATATTTTTCCCCCTCTGATCTGGCTACAATCTGCAAGGCATACATTCGCCCGAAGCTTGAGTATAATTCTCATATCTGGGCAGGTGCTTCTGTCACTCACTTGCGTCTCATGGATAGGATCCAAAGAAGGGCCTTAAAACTGATAGGAGAAAGAACCATTACCGAAGCATTTGTTTCACTTAAATATCGTCGTAATGTTTCTTGTCTAACCTTGTTTTATCGCTACTTCTACAAACAGTGCTCCAGCGAAATAGCCAGATGCATTCCTTCCCTTTAACAATTTCCCCGTAACACTCGCATCGCTAGGAATACCCATCAATTTACCCTCGAGCCTAACTTCGGGCGTACAGTTAAGTATAGAGACTCTTTTTTTAGCCGCACTACAAGAATGTAGAATGCTTTACCTGGCTCAATTTTTCCCCTTCCATTGTAATATACAGGCATTCAAAACCAATTTGCATCGGTAATCGGTATCTCCTTTTATCTCCTATCCTACTTTCCAAACCGCTCGCACTGTGTTAATTCATGTTAAGGGTATTAATAACCCCTTGAGTGCGCGTAAATTATAAAAAAAAAAACCTATATATTAATTTGCTTTTCATATATGATCCAATCTTAAACAAAATGTTCGGTTTGAATTTTTATTTGTTATGATTGAACAGTGAAAGTAGCTTTTATTTAGACAGCTTTGCTTTGATCCTTGTCGTTGAGGTAACCGAAGCGGTTAGGTCCACTACTACTTTTATTGGCAGGTACCGACAATTTAAAATTTTGAAATTATTGAATTTTATAGTTTTCAATACGAAAATTACAAACTAAATTTAATATCTAATTTAGTTTTGAACGTTTTGGCAGTCGAGGCGTATATATCAACAGTTTTCTTAAGCAATAATACTTGGTCATAGGCCGTTCCAGGCGATTTGGAAACTTAAGCCCATTTTTACGGACCACACCCGTTCACGCAACTCCGTTGCTCGAATATTTGTATTTTGACTAGGCTGTCAGTTGCCTATATCAACAGTTTTCTTAATCAACAGTACCTGAGTGGCCCAACTGGTTCACGCAGGCGACTAAAAATTCTTAAATTCTGGATTCGAAACCAAACAAACAAAACCATAACGCAGTTCTTGATTCTTAAGTTTTCGTTCGTGGTTAGGCGGAACTTCACTTTTACGGAACTGCACTGCAATCGAACTGAACGTATTTTTTGTATGAAATTGTATGAGTTAAATCACATTACGCTGAAGCGGGACTGCACTTCAGCGATGTTACAGCATAGTTATAGTAGTCTACCCTACTAGTGCATTGCAGTTCCGCCTAAAGCAGTCTTTCCAGCGGTTAATTTTGTAGCTTTATATATTTTATAGATATTTATCATTATACAAATTTGCATCAATTTTTTTGTGTGTTATGAAAACCAATTGTCACAGACGAAATTATAATCAAATGTTGGTTTTCAAAATAGTAAAAAAAATTATATTTAACGGACATTTATAAAGTATGCAAGTATGGATTGGATGCTTCTGTTTTTTTTTTTTGCGGAATCAGAATCCAGAATCAATTTTTCTTCTTTAGAGAACAAGAGCTGTCATCTCTGGTAAAAAAAAAAAATGCTTTCATAATCATTGCGGAATGCTTCCTTACGCTTTGGACGACCAATATGAAAGCCATTAATTATCCAACTATTTCGAATATAAAATACCTTAAAATCTTAGGCTTCAAATCAAATTTGGAGGGGTTGAAGTCTTGTTTTTTTGGGAAATGGGTGTTAATTTTGGTCTATATAAAGCTGATTAAAAGTCACCAACACTGTCTTACGACGTCATCCTTAAAGAGAAGGCTGTTTAGCATCTTCTCTCTCAAAGGGTAAAGAACAGCTCCAATCCGAAAAATCTCCGTTCGATAAGTCTTTATCTAAGTATGAGGAAGGTATTCTAAAAAGTTCTAAAAAGATAGTGGACAGAGGACGAAAATATCATTCCAGATATTTAGTTTGTCCTTAAGGCAGGACATGACAAAATTCATGCCACGTCCTATGTAGTCTCAAGCTCAGAATCAAAGCTCGGAGAAGATTTTCGACAACGTCTGTATAGAGAGTCTTTATCTTATAATTATTGTACATTCTTTATGACATGCTCAAATGTAGAACATTTTTTGTCTATAGTTGCAATGTTACATCTACCACAACATTCAATGATGGAAAACAACTTCCAGAAATGCGAAACTGTTCTAGAATCATATTGTCTAGGGCTTCGAGCCTTGACAAAGCCTTCAAGAAAGAACTGGAGCGTTACCTCGATTCTGAAATCCTCTTGAAAATAAAAGTTGCCATAAACTCCGTTAATACGAATCAAAAAGTGTACCACGCCGCCGTTGTCAAAGCTTTTGAGATCTCCTTTCTTCGGCGGCTTGACGATAACTCCTTCTTCCCATTTCCTAGTAAAGGTCAAGGTCTTCGAAGCCTCTGGAATACCTAACGTTTGGCAGGCATTTGGTAACTTTCATTTAAGCTCTGTTCATCGTTGATCAGTGTACAGAAATGTTTTTTCCATTTTCGTATCTGGTCTTCTGGTGACCTACCATTCATGTCAAGAGCAGGGTGATTCGTACATACTTCTTTATTGACCTATAAGGTCCTAATCAATTGTATACATCACCCTTGCATTTCCTCCTCTGCAGCTTCTTCAGCGCTCTCCACCCATTTCATCAATATTCGCTCATGAACTTCTTTGTTCCTATGATATTTTCTGTACTTCTCTGAGAAACTCTGATTTATTTTAAAACATTAATTAAATTAAATTTCATTTTTCTATAAAAGATCCGGCACATCGATCAGATTTCTTCGCCGAGTGAAGACTTCGATCAATGTAGTGCTGTTACAAATGACATGCCCCTTATTGAATTCGTCGGTGGAGGCACATATACCTACGGAGCACTCAAAGACGCTCAGGTTTGTTTTGATCAATTGACGATGCCAAATATCGTTACAATTTAATATCATAATTCACAGACAATTTTAAGCACTGCTCGTCCAAAAAGTCGAAAGTATATATTTTTGGTGACAGATGGATTTTCAAATGGCAAGGATCCAATACCCATTGCGGAAGAACTTAAATCCAATAACGTGACAATATTTACAATTGGCATACAATCTGGAAACTATGATGAGCTCTTCAACATTTCCAGTTATCCCAAGGAGACGCACAGTTTCCTTTTAGGAAGCTTTAAAGAGTTTGAAAAGCTGGCACGTGGTGCTTTAATGCAAGGTTAGTGTTAAATGTCCACACAGAATTTCATATTCATTGTCCAAGCTGTTGACTGGTTTGATTTACATTCCCCAGATCATAAACTTGGCTACAGTATCAAACTAAGCAATCCGGATCGTTGTAATGTTCTATGCAAGAACGAAAATTCAACCCTGGATTCAAACACAACGTAAGACCCTTTTTATTTCTGAAATTTTGTAAACACTATAAATTTTCATTGTTGAACTTCAAGGACTTCTTGTTGCCATGCTCTGGCAAGCTGTGAATGCCGTATTCCATCGGGACATTATGCTTGCACGTGCCCGGAAGGATATATTGGAGATGGGCTTGTAGAAGAGTGTCGACGTTAGTATAAAAAAAAGGCGTCTTCGACATGGAATCAAACCAAAAAACATTTATATTTTCAGCTTGTCACCCAAATACCTATTGGGACGTTTCACACCAGTGGTGTCTAGCATGTCCAGATATTAATCATGTAACATTAATCAGTCCAGCTCTAAGAATTGAAGATTGCGTTTGCAAGCCAGGTTTTAAACGAACAGCTGACCATCGATGTGAAGGTAAGATTAAAATTTTTATTTGTAATCTAAACCAAACGAATTATTCATGAATTTGTGCTGTTCTAGGAATAACATGTCCGAAACTAAATCCTCCAGATAATGGTTATTTTGTAACACAGCCTCTTTCTTGTGCAAATGTTTTAAATGCTGCTTGTGGAGTACGATGTAAATCTGGGTACCATTTATTAGGTATGGAGAATTTTATCTTATAATTATTTTCACAAAATGTATTCAAAATTGATTTTGCAGGAAGTAGTCTTCGACTTTGCCAGGAGAACGGGACTTGGTCAGGAATAGAGGCGCAATGTGTTTGTAAGTATATTACGTGGGTATGTACCTTCCGGTGGAAACTGAACTTGTCTTTTAGCTAAATAACGAAAAATAGATTTATGAGGACATGCAAATTAAGCATACATTCAAGTGAAAATTTTATACAAATACGCTGAAGTGAACTATGTTGTGGTCAAAATTGTGGAACGTATTTATTTATTTTATTGAGCCCGTAGGCTCTATATTCAAAAGTGTCACCATGGAGTTTAATGCTCTGCATTCCACGGTTGTAAATTTTAAATGTGACAAATATCGCAGAAAGAAAGAAATATGAGAAAGGTTTGTGGATCGTATTCAATTTTTTACTTCAAATGTCTTAAACTTTGAACAGCTCATTTAAAAATTTATTTCTTCCGCTTCTTTCTCAAAACCAAAGAAATAAATTTGAAAATATTTCAAGGTTTTTCACCCCAACTTTTGCATGCGTTGCATTGTTTATACTTATGTATGTACCTTGTCGAGAAAAGTTTAAAAAGCTTACAATTTATTTGAAGCCTTTTGTCCCTTGGCCATGTATACTGAAGATACAAATTTCGTGAAAATGGAAATGAAAGGCTAGTAGACACTACGAGTAAATGAAAAGAACATACAGATATGGCGTAAACTAGATTGTGGAACGTATTTATTTCTTATTTCACTGGGATACACAAAAGTCTCGTCGTGAAATTCACAGTTCTAAAATCTAAGACTTTTAATTTTGAATATAACAAGTTTTTTGACAAATATCGCTTCACAATTTTGCGCAGGGAATGCTTTGTGGATCGTATTAAATTTTGACTACCCAGGAAAAACATTATAGTCTTATGTCCTAGGCCTTGAACAGCTCAGTGCTCAGATATATTCCTCGTAACGACTTATTCCTTGTAACGTAGGTTGAATATCTGACACTTACTTCTCGTGAATCACACATGTTCACAATCTTTTGCACGCTTAGGACTTATACAGTTGGAATACAAAAACTTAAGTTTCACAAAAATTGTGGACCTTGTTTTTTTTTTAGATGAGACCAGGCCTTAAAGTGTATGTCTGTGGGAAAGTAAATTAAATAATTTTAACCGTGAATTAAAAAAGAATTAGACAGTTTTGGGAAAGCCTGATTTATAAGGTCGAGAAAATGTTTAAACTTAAATCCAAAATTTTCTCAAGCCTAGAAGGAACTTACTCACATGATGTGAAATGAAAAATTAATACATTTCACAATCTTTTCCACGCCATATAATATCATTAATTTCACAACAGCTTTGTTTGTTGAACGTCGCCCCAGGTTTTGTTGACAGCTCCAAGAGTTGTCAAAAATACATCGTGTTGTGCCCTTAGTCACAGAGACCACACACAGTTCCCACAATTACCCAATTCCTATGAATCGCATTCAAGATACTTGACATAGTTCGATTGCGGCCAAGTGTTCCGCATGTGTCATGCATATTGGTATACAATCGTAGGAACGGCAATCGAACTATGTCAACTAAACAAACACAATAGCTTTGTTTGTTGAACTTTACCCAGGGTCCATTTTGCTTTATTTGTTCGATTTGTATTTACTTTCATCAAAATAAATGCATTCACTTGCATTTCATTTAGTTTTATCGAAAAAAAGACATGAGAAATCAAGTACAGAAGGAAAATACACAAGAAATGCTTGACAGCAAAAGTCACTTCAACAGCTGATTCGTTACCTCAACTCGCCCCAGCTTAATAGCAAGATCGACTTCAGGGTGACTTCAGGGCGACCCCAGGTTTCAAAAAACAGAGAATTTTGTATTGAGGGCGAGTTGAGGTAATTCAAAAAACGCGCTGTGGCGACCCCAGGGCGACTCCAGGGTGACTTCAGGGCTCAACAAACAAAGCTAATGCAATAAGGGATCATATTGCAATACTGACCCATCGTAGTGCAACTATGTCAAATGCGACATATGTTGATGTTGCACTATTGTATTGTTATTTGTTAAACAAACAAACTGTGTCAAGCGAATGGAAATAGAATGCGTGGTTGACCTAGAGGAAGTGACGATCTAGGCAATAGAAGAGGTAGCGTAAGAAATGATGAGTAGAAGTTCAGACACTCTGATTCAAAGACTCAAACGGAGAAGTTGTTTTCATTAATTTTGCAACATACAACAATCGGTTTTTCGGTTCTCAAAAAACACATAACGGCTGCCGATTGTACATATATAAGGTGGGCAAAAATAAATCACCCTATTTGAAGATGCTCTCATTTTAGCAAATGGCCGCGAATGTCAATTCTGTTGTGACATTTGTGGACTAGATAGATGCAGAATACAAGTGAACAAGGCATGGAGCGATACATGAACCGATATTCTGAAGGCGGCGTTCTCGGGTCGCCTCATCTCTCGTTTTGGCGATTTGCACTGGTTGCATCGCCCGATTTAACCGTTTCAGGCTTTTTTTGGAGGGCTTTGAAGTCCCGTGTTTACGTGAACAAGCCCGAGAATCTGGAAGCCCTCAAGGGCAACATTCGACACGAGTGCGAGAATCTGTCGCCCGAATTTCTCGCTGAAGTGATGAAAAATTCCATAAAACGATCAATCAATTGTGACGGCGCCCATTTGGCCAATATCATCTTCTCAACTTGACCAATACAATTCTAAAGGTTAAAATAAACATAATCAAAAAACAGAATCGAAGTTTTTCATTTACAAAAAAAGAGAGCCAAACAACTTTTATCAAAACTAATGCATTCACTTGTAAAAAAAAAGTAAATCAAAAATCAAATACAAAACAAATTTTTGACAGCAAACGGCACTTCAACAGCTGATTCATTACCTCAACTCCCCCTCAAGTTCTCGTTAGGGCGAGTTGGGGTTTTTCAAAAAACGAATTGGGTCAACCCCAGGGCGACTTAAGGACTCAACAAACAAAGCTAATGTGAAAGATCTGATATTTGCCAAACAAAATTTTTTTTAATTTTTAGGATGCGGTACTAGGCTTACAATACCTATTCACGATAAAAAAAGTTTTTGAACTTTGGACTTGAAATTAGTCTTATTTTGGTTTAAAGAATGATTATTTGAATATTGGACTTTTGTGAAATTTTTTTTTCTAGTAAAATCATGCCCAAGTCTCTTGGTGCCACCAAATGGAATGATAAAATGTCAAAATCACGATTTAGAGCTACCATCGTTTGATTACACATCGCAAAATGACACCTTCATGGAAAGCTATCTTGATGATACAAAACGCCGAACGGAAGCTATGCCTATCGATACAGAATGCTCCTACCACTGCAGTCCTGGCAACTATATAGTTGGTTCAAAAAATAGGAACTGTTTGCCTCTTTCAAAATGGGATGGTCGACAAACTACCTGCAAGAGTAAGGGAATAGGAATGATTAAAATACCCTGTTCTTATATCTTAATACCCTCTTAGCGGTTATGTGCCCTCCCTTACCAAAACCAAAATTTGGATACTTCGGGCATCCAGAATGTACACAGAGCAAGCAACCCTATGGAATGAACTGCACGCTCATTTGTCCAGAAGGATTCACTCTTAAGGGTGCTGAGACCCGTGTATGTTCTGGGAAAAAGAATGGTTTTTGGACACCGAAAAATAAGAACTCTAAATGCGTTGGTAAGAACCTCAAAAAACTCGAAAGCTTTTGATTTTCTTAAATGATTTCTTAGATATAACACCACCTAAGCTTGTTTGTCCGGATAATTTTACGCTAGAGCTTCCTCCCGATAGTGACTCAATTTTTGTGTTGGCATTACCACAGCCCTTAGATGTTCAAGGTGAGTAAAATCGTATACAAAATTTAAAGCTAGGATTAGAGGAAATGTAAAATGAGTGCTCCTGATTTCATTTTGTCGTTTGTCGGGTGATTTACCTTCAAAAGACAACGACTGACAGCTTCCGTACTTCAAAATGACGTCAAAGGTACATGTTCTCATATTGAACTCCAACGCTTTTCATTTTCCATGAAGCCGAAAAAGCAATCTAGATTTGATCTCAGATCAATTTTTTGCGAATCTCGATTCAGAGCCAGATTTACACACATACTAACAAAATTGACATTCACTAAACGTCAGTTGGAAATATGTTTTTCTCATTGTTGAATTTTTCAAAATTGAAAATTTGTTAAAGAAAAGCGAAAGGCGTTCCATCAAAGATTTTGTGTAAGATGTTGTTGCATATCATTCAGACAAAGAAGTGGGTGACAATTACGTTTATAAGCTTTGTTTGTTGAAGCCCTGAAGTCGCCCTGAGTTGCTTATATTACAAACCAGCTGTTAATGACACACACACACACAAAATCAATTTTGTTTTGTTTTAAATGCAACCAGAAAATCGTGAAATCTTGATCAAATCTGAAATAGTTATAGAATTCACCATTACATTTCGTCAAATCCTAGCATTAAGATCTCTATACTCTACCTTCAATTTAAATTTTTAGAGTCATCCTCGTCTGAGGTAAAGGTCTGGACAAAACCATCAATCGACGATGCAACTGGAGTTGGTCTTAAAATCGGACACCATACGTTCACATATTTTGCAAGTGACCAGTCTAATAACAAAGCTGAGTGTCACTTCCGGGTGACTGTTCTTGACAATACACCACCAAGTGTAGAAAACTGTGTTGACCCAGAGGAATTCTGGATATCGCCAGATAATTCAACTTCGCAAATCGAATGGGAAGAACCAACGTTTGTCGATAATTCAAATGAAAATGTTGCTGTCATGGTTTTAACAGCATTGGATCCACGTAAGATGATGCCTCTCGTTGCTGGCCAATATCCAATTTTGTACACTGGGAAAGATCAGTCGAAAAATAACAATGAATGCTTGTTGAATATAACCATCAAAGGTGAGTTTAAATATGAAAGTTGGGGCTAAAAAATCCGCGCGAAGAATGAGTTACAAAATTAAAATGTGCTCGGGATTGTGAGAGTAGAATGCTAGAGTACTTTCCATTGGTTTCATTCGGCAATTCTGAAAACCAATGGAATAAGAAAAATGGCATCTACCCAATTTTTTTTTTAATGTCTTTCCACTCAAGGGGTTATTATTAATACCCTTATCGTTAATTAACGCTGTGCGACCGTTTAGAAGAGAAGGAATAGAAAGATGGGAAAGAATGTCACACTGGCTTGTGCAGCCCAGTTCGAGGAATATAGGATTTGAAAACTCCCTTTCTTAGTGAGTACCACTCAGCGCATAATCAACAGTTCTTTGATTCAAAAATACGTCGCGTGTGTACAAATAAAGGAATCTGGTGACACAACTGCGTGCGAATAGACACTTTGCAAAAATAGTCTTAGCCTCACACCTCTATTAGAAATATTTATTTCGGGCATGATATTATTTCTAAAGTTTTATATTTGTATCTAATTGGAATTGATATGATCTTGCCAAGTAAATCACTTCACATGGTTGATTTGATTGTTATCTCAATTGAGAGAATTCCCTCTCTCACACCATACAAACAATATTTTCCCTCTAACTTTGACCAGTGCCTTGGTCAAAGTCCGAATCTCATAATTTCGTTCCGGACTTTGACCGACCAGTTTAGTCAAACCTAGGTTTGACTAAAAACTCATCAGTCAAAGCCCGAAACTAAAGTATCCATCGGCCTTTGACCAACGCTGCTGGTCAATGTTGAGCATTGACTAGTCAATCCTAGGTTTGACTAGATATCGGGCTTTGACCGTAACACAATAAATACCACCTTTTTGTTCTACTACGTTTACAATATTGGCAGTCTTCAATTATTAAATGTCCAAATCATCCGCTGACTTTATTTTGGTTGCTCTGTCTCTGTTGTTGATAAAATCGAGTTTGAACGTCAGCTCTTTCGTTTATGGCTACAGCACCAAGTAGTGTCGCACATACATTAAAATCAGAAGTAATTTAAATATCAATCTGACCTTCACGTTTTCTTTATTCAGCCTATAGGATTTTATTAAAAGCACTGCTCTTCCATGGGGCTTCTTCGGAGTATGGCTAACCGAGCGCCATGGCACTTTCTCTGCTTGATGTGAACATTCAGTTTTGTTTGTCCCTTTGTAAGCCACAGAGGCTTTAAGGTGACCGGCACACGATCGACTACTACAAAATCCAGCTTGATGGCTCTAAAGCGACGATTATTTTCCTCTTGAGAATGGTAGTTGCCAATAACTTTGAAAACACGGACAAAATAGTGATACCTTGACTAGTTCTTGAGATCAGCTTTCACAATGCCTTACATCAAATGACATGTGACTTTCTTTCTCTTGCCTAACACCTTGAACCCAAATCAACATTGAGTAAACTTCAATTTTAAAAGCGGCTTACCATTTTAAATTTGGATAAATAAATAATTTTTTCAATGCAATCATTTCCTCAGAGTTGACCTGCGATCCCTTGCCATCACCTCAACACGGTCTTTCATACTGCGCAAAAAATGCAACTCATACCTGGTGTGAAATAACTTGTGATTACGGATATGCAATTTTCGACGAAGAAAGCGGTGAATATTTAGATAATTTCCGTCTGTCCTGCGACACAAAGCATCCTGGATGGAAATATCGAAACCTTCCTGACTGCACAAGTGGGTGGTAACTTTTAAAATAATCGTTTATATCAAGCTAACATTATTTTTAGAACTAGATTTACCAGACAGTGCTGGACAGTCATTCACCATAGCCTTGGACAGTGAAAATCCGCTTTGTTCAAGCAAAGAAACTCAAGATACCGTGAGTTTGAATTTAAGGACTAAGTTAGTAAAAATATGCTCTAAACAATTTTTCAGTTCGTTGCAAGTTTATCCGATCAGATGAAGATGCATTTGTGCAATGACCAAACGGACTGTGATATTATCTCAGAGATTCCCGAGTGTATTGAAGAGGAAGAAAACAGTGATGATGTCCAGCTGGGAGATCGTGAAAAATATCACATTTCCAAAAGAGATATACCATCATCCAAAGATCGTCCAAAAAAGAACAAAAAACGGTTTCGATCGAATGTGAAAATTCGCCTCTATTCCAAATTAAGTAAACGCATGGGTTTGTGGCAGAAAAATGCCACGCTCTCGGAGAACATTCGTCAGATGAAGCATGAAATTCAGAGATTTGATACAAACGAACCGTTGAAAAAGGCACTTCAAGACATGCAAATCGACGTTAAGAGATTGAAAATCGAAGAATTTGTACGTTGTCCAGATGGCAGTGTGTCGAAGAAGAACATTTGTGGTAGGATTAAATACTGTAAATTAAAGTCTGAATTGATTAAAGTCCTTCCTCAACAGTTCAATGTGCTCGAGGGACCTATCAAGATGCAGCTTTAAATCGTTGTAAATTGTGCCCACTAGGAACCTATAATCCGGATTATGGACAAAATACATGTTTTAAATGTCCTCCACATCATAACACTAGACGGGAAGGACGTCTTTATGAAAGTGATTGCAAGGGTAAGTCATAAATTTTCAGTCTATGTTTTCCCAAAAATTATTTCATATAACTGTTGTCCAATAGCTCAATGCCCACCTGGAACATGGGCTAAGATTCGTCAGAAGCCTCGTAGACCTTCACCGGGACTGGCAGTTACCCATAGTTTAATGCCTTTCTGCAGAAAGTGTGCGGCTGGGGACTATCAGCCATCTTACGATCAAACAAGTTGCTTCCAGTGTCCACGAGGATTTACTTCACCACGAGGTTCAACTTCCCTCTACGACTGCAGTGAACAGAAGCTACATATTTGTGAGACTCAGTGGAAAATTTGTGGAGATTTCGGCGAGTGCGTTGCTGAGGAAGGTGGTGATGATCTTTATAGCTGTCGTTGTCGCGAGGGTTATGAAGGAGCCCAATGCGAGCACAAAATCGATCTATGTCAATCGGCGCCATGTTTTAATAATGGCATCTGTACACATGTAAACGACACCATGATTACTTGCAACTGTCCTGCGGAATTCACAGGAAATTTCTGCGAGGAATTACGCAACTCGTGTGAATTAATGGTTTGCAAAAATGGCGGTACTTGCATTGACACGGGAGATGGTGAAGCTGTGTGTGAATGTCCGTCGGACTTTGAGGGAAAGTTATGTGAAGTGTCGGTGAATTATTGTGAATCAATACCTTGCGAGGCAGGCATCTGTCAGAATCAAAGTAATGGCTACATTTGTATCTGTCCACCGGGCGTAATTGGAAGAAGATGTCATCTGAGACCTTGTGATAACTTTCCTTGCCATAGGAATGCAACTTGTATTGATTTAATGCATTTTCCTGCTACCAGAGGGAGTTACGAATGCAAATGCCCAACCGGATTGGGAGGGTACGACTGTTCACAGATAGTAAATATTTGTGATGCTTCTCCATGTCAAAACAATGGAGTATGCAAGCCTGTAGCTCTCAGAGGGGATCCTGTCCCTAATGGTGTCATCTTTGACGATGAAGCGTACGAGAAGTTCACATGCACGTGTCCTCCATATTTCTATGGTGAGTTGTGTGAGATATTCACCAAACCAGACTACGTTATGAAGTTCAGCAAGGCAAGCATAATGAATTACGTAAAAATGAAAGGCCCCGATCATGCTCTTTCTGAGGTATGCAATTCTAACAGAACCAAAAAGCACTATTAGCCTAGTACTCACCTCTTGTGGAATGCAAGATGAATGCGTTCCACAATCTATTACACAAAAAGTTTTCAATTCCTCAACGTACGTCCACATGAGAATAGTTGGAAGTGCTAGGCTATAGGACATTATTATGTAACTTAAATGTCATGAATGTTAATTTGACTGCTGTTTTTTTTTTTAAGTTGTCATTTTGCACCTGGATTAAGACTGATGACAGCTTCACATATGGAGCTGTTCTGTCATATGCCACTAAGGACAATGATAACGCTTTTACCCTAACCGATTACTCTGGGTAAGATTTTCTGTCCACGGCAATTCACATCCGAACTGAATTTTTTAATTACAGATTTGTTCTTTATGTTAACGGTAATTCATCGGGCACGGATATAGTTGCCAACGATGGTGAATGGCATTTTGTATGCGCTTCTTGGATGAGCGAGAATGGTTATTATGAACTTTTTTTCGATGGTCGATTAGAGCATGCTGGAATGAATCTAAGCGCAGGACAACATATTCCTGGCGATGGAATTTTCATAGTTGGCCAAGAACAGGTAAAGATTACAATTCTTTTTTATACTTTTATACGTCACATTTTATGCAACTTTGAAGGATTTTATTATCTAGCCAACATAATAATATGTATATGTATTGCCCTTAGGATAGACTTGGTGGAGGCTTTAGTGAATCGGAGTCCTTTATTGGTCAAATAGCCTATTTAGACGTTTGGGATTCTATCATTACGGCTGGACAAGTAAATGAATTCTATACTAATTGTGACGTTTATCGTGGAAGTCTATATTCGTGGACAGACTTCAAATTAAATATTCAAGGTGGCATCGAAATTTTGCCTTCGAACTTTTGTCAAGAGTGTCCTAGAGATCTTCAAATACCGAATGGATTTGTTCGTTACGAAAATAATCAAGCCATTTACCATTGTAATCCGGGTTTTATAATACGAGGCTCCACAAATATAAGGCATTGTTTGAGGACTTCGAAGTGGTCTTATGAGGTGCCGTATTGCGAGGGTGAGTTTGACAACTAAAAAACAAAAAATAATAGGTATGGTGGTCGGGCATTCGCGCGAGTTGTCAAACTTGTGAATATACACAATCTCATTAAAGCGGGGTTCACATAGGACAATGCAGAGGCAAAGACAATGAGACAAGACAATCATTGGTCCATGTTAACAACTTTTACCAGGACAAGACAATATTGTCATTATTGTCCTATGAGCTAGCATGTAGGTAGAGCTATCTCTAAAACAATATCGACTGGCTGGCATTGTCTTGTCCAACCCCGTTCATGAAGCTCGGACAAGACAATTGAGTATTGTCAATGTCCTGTCGGCATGTGAACGCGGATATAAGGTGCGTATACGGGGAAGCGTACCTGTACGAATGGTCGACGAAAAAAAAATGTCGACTGGATAAAAACAAATTTCATCGACTGTCAAAATGTCGATTGACGTTTGATCGACCAAAAAAAAGTTGACAGCTTTAAATCCAGACTATGAAAATGTCGGTAAAAATGTCGACTTTTATCCTGATAAAAAATTTAGTTCTTTTGATTGCATCTACAGTTAAATTTTTTAAATCATAGTAGTAGGGGCGTAACACTGATCGACAGTGGCAAAGTGAATGAGGTTCACTGTCGACCTTTTTTCGAGACGATATTTCAAAATCGACTTTATAAGAGTCGACATTTTGATCAGTCGGTATTTTTGCCAATCGACTAATAGAAAGTCGACATTATGACGATCAATTTTAAAAATCGCAAATCGTACCGTACCCGCGTATACGACGTTACGCTATCGGTAACTGAACGAATACCTACATTAACTTCATATCTTGAACTTTAATAAGCGGAAATGTTTGTTTACTCAAGTTTTCTATAAGTTTTACTTGCGAACGCAACCGGCGCGCGGCGCACCCTTCCGCATTATAAGAATGTTGGCAGATACTTCCGACCACTTTCATTTATCATGGATAGCGTGTTCAGATTTTGTTTGTGACTAATGTAAGATGGAACGGTGCGGACAGTATCGTCGGTTGCAACTGACAGCGGAATTCTCTGATTCGTGAAGTTTTCGATAAGTTTATGTAACGGACATAAGCTGCGATACCATCAGTGTTGACCCCCCCAACTCACGGAGAGTGTAGTGTTTAGGAAAGAAAAGTGTAGCAAAAATGTAGTAAAAAAAAAAAAAAATAATAATTTTACAAATTTTTGAATCCTTTTATTTACCTTTCAATACACATAGGTACATAAAAAATACACTATGTGTATACACATTCTATAAAAAAATGTTATACAATAATAAATAAACTATTTACATCTTAATAATGACTTGCATTGTGGTAGTTAAATTTTTGTGCAAAATTTATTTATTTTACGGGGGCTCATAAATTTCCTCTATGTCCCTCAACAGTTCTTTCGATTGCATAATTGCATCAACTGTTGAAATATTTAGATTATTTCTTAAATCATCCTTTATAATATTTAGATTTGAAAAAACCTCTTTGCAGTTGCACTGCTATGTGGCAAGCTACACATAGATTTTCAAAAGCTGGTTCTCGAAGAAATTTTTTGGCACCTAATAAATTGACCCAAAATTTAACAATGTCCTCATTGAAATATTCTTTTAACGCTTATTGTGAACTTATGATTGAACGAAATTTGTCATTTAACATGCTTTCATTACATTACATTTGTCTTAGAAAAAGGAAACCGATATGATCTGTCAAACTGTGGATTCCATTCTGGATGGAAGTGGATTGTAAAATTGAGGATATATAAAGCTACAAACACACTTTTCATTTTTAAGAATAAAATTATTTCTGATGTCAAAAAAAGTTTAGTGTTAGGAGGAGCGTGCGAAGTGGGTGCTTTTGAAAAAAAAGTGCAGTAAAAACACTTCTTTTGTAGTAGGGGGGCAACACTGGATACAATCCGCTTTTCACGAAAACGAAAAAAAAACAATTTGAGAGCTTTCAATGCGCTGTTTTGAATCGACGGTTGCTTCCATTCACTTCCTTCCAATATGGGTAACCTGTTCTTTTGACAGAACTTTTAGTTAGCTTCCTTTTGTTTCCGCTTACTATACATAGCTGACTGTTAACACTAGCTTGCTTACTACTTTCGTTTGGTCCTTAATAGAGTTCAGCTCCGTTTCGTTCACTTTCGAAACACGATCAACACACACGAAATTTGTGATTTGATAGATGTGAAGTGTCAGTTTTGCCTGTGTCGACACAATTACATCTTTTTGAATTTGTCTTGAACCTTTCGTTAAGTTTTGACATTAGGTACCTTATGTTTGCTTATTCCTTATTTGTTTTATCCTGCAGAATTATTGTTTTTAAAAAACTCCTCTATTTTAAAATAGTTGTCGACTGTGGAAATCTGCCTCCAGTGGAAAATGGACGAATAAATTACTCATCTGGCACTACTTTGCACAGTATTGCGGAATATGATTGCAACAATGGTTATGCGGTCGATGGTAATGATAAGAGAGTTTGCTTAGC
The DNA here is from genome assembly GCA_916050605.2 of Platycheirus albimanus. NCBI lineage: Eukaryota > Metazoa > Arthropoda > Insecta > Diptera > Syrphidae > Platycheirus > Platycheirus albimanus. The sequence continues at coordinate 73,506,407 of OU696696.1, forward strand.
GATGGGTATGTGGTCCGGTTTTGATCCAGTTTGTCGAAGTGAGTATAAAATAATATTGGTTAGAGTTCATGAATCACAAAAATCTTTTTAATTTTTTAAGGCTCTGTTCAGTGTGAAAAGCTTATTTTATCTGAAAATATAAGAGTTGCCTATGCAAACGATAAAGGAAAAATAAAATCTAATATGGATTACTATCCTGTTGGAGTTTATGCAGAGCTCACTTGTTTGATAACATCAAGGAATCATTTTCTTACATGTATGGATGATGGTAAGTTAAAGAGAATATCTATCAACTAACCTAAGGCTAGTCATCTTGAGGGGGACAACTTATACAAATTTACACAGTTTGTGATTCTAGCATCGCTAAAGTAGGTAGAAGCATCTTCAATATTAACAGCAATAACCATAACCGTTTCGCTTTCGTTTAGTTGTGACGGGATATTTTGAATCAGGTATCAGTTTGACGGCTATTTTATGACAACTTAACGGCAGATTCTGTAACTAACATATTTTTACTACAGTATTACCACTTGAGGTGCGTCAATGGTGGAAATTGTTGTTGCTTCCCATGGTATTCTAGAGCTTAGTTGTTCGTCGATAGATGGCGCACATCAAGTGGTATTACTATAGTTTATATATACAATGCTAAGGGTTAACTATAATGGACGGGAACAAACGGAAGCTAGTGTAAAACCGAACGAAACATTCAACCTGTGAAGTGAACACCCTTCCCATAATGGACGGATTTCCGTGAAAGCAAAACATATATTTTCCATACAAAGTCAGCATACCTCTCACTCTCATATATCCATTTCCATTCACAGTCAGATGTAAAATTTTCGTCCGTAAGGTGCGACAGCGAGCGCAGTTTACGTCCGTAAACTAAAGTAAAATTGACGAAACGGAACAATCCGCTATTTCGGGTGTAATATACGAATTGCTTGTTCTTGCACAGCTTCGGACGGGCCCGTCCGCACCGTTCTGACTATCTATATATAAATAGGTAAGCATTGTTTTTTGTGGTACCAATTGCGAGTTGGTTACCCAACCGATGGGGATGATATATATATCGTTGGAAAGGTATTACTGAGTAGGTGTGCTGGAAATATTTTGTTTTGTAATTTTTTCGCTGTGAAATTTTTTGTTCACCCAGTTTTGGGCCGAGTTTTGGCCAATGGGCGATTCCAGTTTTAGTAAACCGATAGACAGTCCGGACCCTAGCCAGTTGCCTCCAGTTACGCACACCAAGTTGGTTTAGGCCGTTTATCCACTTGATCGCGCCCGCCACCTTAGATAGGGCCTTTCAGTGCTGCGTTGGACCTCGGGGTTGGATTTGAAGTTCACAAAGGGAAAAGTTCAGATGATCACAGAAAAAAATGTGGCACACGATTTTGAGATGCCATATATCAGGGATACTGTTATCGTACCAGATCGTACAGATAAGTTTGTGTATGCCGCTAAGTTGTCTCGCGTGACTTCGGATAACTTGGCCAGTATACGATCCGCTCCGGCAGCCCTGTTGAACTTTAGTTTAGATATCGCTACACGAACTTTTTCCTGGTCATAGAGTTCGTAGATGCAGATCTGTGATGTTATTGAATTTGGCGGGTTGTGAAATTGCTTTCGCTAATGCCACGAAACACTAAGACTTCTTGCTTAAGTCTCTCTTTCACCAGAAAAACGTATCCATAAATCCGCTGTCTTCTTGAACTTTAGCACTTGTCGTCATATATTTTATCAGTTTTTCATACTCCTTCTGCCTTTACCATCTCATCGCACTTCCCGGAGTCTGTGATGCCGGCTTAGATGCAATCTTCTTCCACTCATTAGAATTTTTAGGTTATACGCTGATTTTGAATAATTTGGGACTTCACAAATTTTGACTTTTTTAGGACAGCTGGTGTATATAAGCTACATAAAAACCGCAATAGTCTGACTAAACTGTTAATTTCAATACAATTTAAATAAAATTATTTAAAATACTCTTGTTTTTAGGTGATTGGGACGGCTCAATTCCAATTTGTAGTCATGGCACCGTTTCATCAACTGGAATACCAGAAACAACAGCCCATCCTACGAGCACTACATTTGTAACCACAACTACAACCACTTCAACGGAGAAACCTTTTACCTTTGGATGGTCTATTCCAGACATCAGGTCGGCGTATGAGGTCCCGAAGGTAGAAAACATACCTTCTGTTAAAACAACAACTGCTGAGAAGCTAATAGAAGGTGTTAGTTCAAGATTAGAAGTACATCCAGATATGTCCACTGTTTCACCATTGTCACCGAAAGTTCTAACCACATCGATGGACCCATCATTGTCATCGATGCAAGTACATACTGAAGAGCCTTCAATTTCATCATTCCCTCCTTCAAACTCCGTTTCTTACCCGGATAAGGATTTTTATCCTTTGCTTTACGAATTTTTATACAAGGGTTGTCTTGGTGATAGTTCAACGGAAGTCATTCTTTGCTCACACCTGACAAAACCTATTCTACTCACTAATCTATTCTCCTCCGATCAAAACAATTTTGAAAACTACCTCGATGTTGACGTTCAACTGCTGGACTTAGTGGAGCGTCATTCATCTGATATTTTGAACGAATCCAATGATGTGCCATTTGAAGACTTTTTCGAGATACTTCTGTACGGAAAGAACTTTTCCAGCGCTACACGGATGGAATCAGATCTTGAGAATGCTTTGAGATTTGCACTTTGTATCTTCATTGACGCCATAGCCTGGGAAAATAAGTTCGATCAGACACCACTTGTTGAAGATGCAACGGCATTAGAGAATCGTAGTGGAATACTTAAGAGTTTGCTGAGAAAACTGATTGGTCCGGTTTATGAAAATTATAGGAAACGCATTTCAGTTGTGGAAAATATGACTAAAGCCTATGTCGTTTCTAGAAGAGAAACCAGAAGCACGTTTCAAGACAAAGAATCGGATGAAGCCGAAGAGTCTGCATGGATTGCTGAAAGTAATGATGAAACTCTGGGTTGTGATTGGGGTGGACTTCCAGATCCACCGCTGGGTGGTATCATTATGCAGTTTTGGGAGAGTGAGACTGTCGATTTTGGCACTACAGTTGAGTATGGATGTGGGACTAACTTTCAGCCAATTGGAGTAATGTGGATATCGAAATGCTTAGAAAATGGCCTATGGAGTAATGTGGACTATGAATGTCACTGTAAGTTCTATTGAGTTTTTTCTTTTTTAGAGGCGGGGAACATTAAATTGAAACATAACACCAACGGTGTTCAAAATATTCTTGATTTTATTTGACAGATAGTATTAAGGCATACCGCACCTTCGGTGTAATATCGACACAATTGCAGTTTTTTTCTGAAATTGAGTCAAAAAAGAAGCAGGTGAAAGAAAATAATGTGAACTATATCTCACTGAAGTCAGCTATTTTTAGGACTCTTGAAGTCGATCCTGTAGGCTGTAGCCCTATTTTGAGGCGTTTTTGCATTTTGAATAAGCCAGCAAACTTTAAACGTGATTCCTCAACATTTCAGAAAATTGCAATTACGTCGTTATTACACCGGAGGCGCGATATTATTTTTCTTTCCATTGGTTTCACTTGGGGAACCACTCATTCTGAAAACCAATCAAAGAGGCGAAATGGCTTCTGCTCAATTTTGAAAACATGGCTATTCGAAGGCATCAGTTTGACACGTTTTGCAAATGTTAAAAGTGGCGTGCGCAGCCCGATTCCCAGTAAAAAAGGATTTTTACTATTCCGTTCTCACTCAATTCCGTTGCTGGGCTTCGAAGCCGACACATTCAAATTTGGATTAAACAATACTGTCACATGTGTTGACATTACCAAAACTTTAGGTGATGTTGCATGCGAATAGACACTCCCCAATGAATATTCTGTAACTGACATTTGATTTATATATGTATTTGTCTTCTTCAGAGGATTCTCACTCCAAATCAAGCATCGAAATTATTTTCTCAGTCAGAAGTGTCATTTTTGTACCAATGTACCTAACGGTTGCAGAAAACTACCGTATGTTTCTGAACGCTTCTTTTTTCCATCGGAAAGTCCTATGATATTACTATTGGTTCTATATGCAATAGCTTTGTTTGTTGAGCCCTGAAGTTACCCTGGGGTCGCCACAACTGGTTTTTTGAAATACCTCAACTCACCCTCAAGAGAAAATTCTGTTTTTTTAAACCTGCCCTTCAAGCCAATGGATCCGAATTGGATCCGCGCGCGGAGTCAAATTCACATACTAGACTCCGCATACGGAGCCTTAAAACGACGTTTGTCAGCTCCAGTTAGTATGTAAATTAGAATTCCCACGAACTCACAGAGAGAGAGAGAGAGAGAGAGAGAGCAAGCTGGTTTCGCTCAGCGAAATATGAACCCAAAACGGACTTGAAAACAAAAATGTAAAATCATTTCTTTCATCATTTTGTCTTGCTATCGTCTCTAATGCAAACCAAAAAGTAAACATATTATACATAAATAAAAGGATCCTGCTCTCTCCCTCCCTCTCTCTATCTCTCAATCTACTTATTCAAAACAAAAAAATACTCGAATCTACTCTTTCTTAATTTTGTATGCCATGCATGCAATTTTATGAGGCCTCGTAAAACGCTGACTCAAGTGAGTCAGAAAATGAGCCGTAAATTCTGAAGTCAGTGATTTTGCTTGAAGGGTGGGGTCGCCCTTCAGTCACCCTGTAGTCGATCTTGGTATTTAGCTGGGGCGAGTTGAGGTAACGAATCAGCTGTTGAAGTGACTTTTGCTGTCAAGCATTTCTTGTATATTTTTCTTCTGTATTTGACTTTTCGTATATTTGTTTCAAAAAAAAACTAAAAGAAATTCAAGTGAATGCATTATTTTTGATAAAAGTATATAAAAAACATACGTATTAAAGAAAATGGACTTTTTATTTTGTGCGTTGTGAAAAATATATGTACAATCAACAGCCCTAATGCGTTTTTTTGAAAACGGGAAAGTCCAGGTTTTTTTTGACAACTCTTGGAGTTGTCAAGAAAACCTGGGGTGACCCTGGCGAAAGCAACTAAGAACTGTCAAAAGAACTATCGCAGATAATAGTCTTGCCAATTTAAAGTTTTCAAACTCTAAAAAAAACCTATTTTTGTAAAACTAAGATCAAATTATAAAAACAATGCATTGTTTTTACAGTATATTGGTGTGAAGCACCACCTACTCTTCGAAATATGATCGTAAACTCCACATCGGAGCGCTATCGCATTGGTCACATTGTAAGCCTTAGTTGTGAAGAAGGCTTCTACTTATCGAATAACACCACCACTATGGAATGCCAGCCCAATGGCACTTGGTCAAGATTACAGACCTGGTGTACAAGTAAGAATGTCAATTTCAAAACTTTATCAATTGACAGCTCATTAAATTTCTTTAACAGGAATCTCTTGTGAATATCCCACCTTATCCGAAAACTCTGAAATAGTCCAAGGCAGCTCTTACCTTTATAAAGATGCGTTGTCGATAAAGTGCGGCAGTAATTTATTTGAAGTAACTTGCAGCAGTAATGGAAAATGGATGCCAAATATTACGGAAACCTGTTTAATTTAATTAAAGATATACTTAAATAAAATCAAAGTCAATTTATTTGGGTTTTCTTAAATTATTAAGGAGTATTTTTATTTGATACCGTGGCTAGTATTTGCTTTTTTAATGGTATGTGTTTCAAAACGAGTATTAATTTTTAATATAATATTGGTATATATGTGTATGTATTATAATTCATAACTGTCTAAACATTTACAGCATTTTGAACTGCAGCTTTATCGTCTACCATGATTTTAGTTGCACTGGAACTTGGTTGATTTGAACTGAGCAATTGTTTGGTCGACGAACTGGATGAATAGCTGTCACTAGAACTGCGTGTTGAAGCTGAGTTTACGCCCATTGGATTGTCAAGCATATCTAAATTAATGATAAATAAAATAATAAATTAACAAATATGTACTACAATTGAAAAAAAAATATTTATTATAAATATAAAACATTAATTTGAACAAAATGACAAGACGCAAGCTATAAACCTATCTTATAATAACAGTTGAAGTTAGCTGTCAAAACAAATTTTCGTTCAGTGAGCAGGAGCAACAGAGCGCGAGTAAATAAATGATGCACTGAACCAAGCGGGTGCCGTGACATTTGGCTATTAAGAAAACTTATCGATAAATTCCATTTAATGGTTCAAATAGCAAACTACATAGAACTTAGCAACGAATTTTTTTTCACACCCCAAATTGGTTCTCTCTTGGGAAAATTGTTTGGCCTTTTGACGCTTTTAGAAAAGTGTCATTGGAACATATGGCTAAAAGTCGCAGAAAAATATGGCCAAATGACACTTTGTCAAAGTGACAGATGGCCATATTTTGAAATATGGCCACATGACACATTTTGAAAGTGTCATATTGCCATATTTCAAAATATGGCCATATGACACATGGCCATATGTCACAGCACCAACCAAGCGAGCTGCGTCTTATCTATGGTATCAAATCAAAACATTTTCGTTCAGTCTCGTTCGCCATTTTGATATTTTCATTTGCCAGTCTGACGTTTATTGTGTTAAGCTTGCTGTTAATTCTGCTCTATTAATTTATTCAGAGCATATTTAACAAGCCCTGATCATGCTGTTGACTAGTATCAATGAAATTCACATGATTCTAAGAGCAAAGTCAAAAGAAAAGAATAAGTTGGCTCAAAATTTGTCACCCAATCGGAAGATGCTATAATTTTTGCGAATGGCGGCAAATCTCAAATTTTGACAATTACTCTGCTTTTTTGTAATCACATCAGAAAAGTCAAAGAAGAATTGACATTCGCCACTATCAAGTTTTCGATATGTTTAGCTTACGAACAAAAATTGCTTTCCTGTCTGGATTTTACAGATGAAGTTTTGACAGCTGATTATAAGTGCTCAAAATAGGTATCTTCTTCTTACAAGAGCTTCCGTTTATTTTCGTCCATATTATGGATAAATATTTGATCTTTTAGAACGGGAGGGTTCTGACACTATCTTCCGCTAAATGTGAATGCACACATTTCCTTTTAATGCTCGCAAGTTTTTTTTCGCGAATTCGATAGCGTTTAATGCAGATAAAGGTTTGTGACAGCTGAGTATTTATAATAGGGTATATTCGCATGCACTAGTTTCCCAAATGTCGACAAAGCTTAATTAAAATACTTTTTTTTATTCACAAGGGGGCAGTTAGTCCAAAATAGGACGGGCTCGAAAGACAAGTTAAGGAAAATCACTACCTTAGGGAAAAAATCCAGTTTTCAAAAATGTATTTATGTTAAATTAGTTTTATGGAACAACCAAAAGTATACTACATTCACAAAAAATTCTCTGTTTATAATAAAAATAGCTTAAAATCTTACCTGGCAGTGAACTAACATTGTCCTTGAGTGCACTGATTGGTGTCGACGAAATATTTCCCACTGACGTTGACTTCTGATGTAGGGTCTTCTTTGAGAGATTATTTTTGAGGCCGATTGATGTTCCACTTAATGAAGTTTCTTTCTGTGAGAGCTTTTCACCATTTTTAAATGGCTTTTTTGAATTTAAATAAAATAAATTAAACATACCAAAAAAATACTTTTTTTTTTACTTTTTCTTATTTTTTTTATTTTTATTTTATATAATGAAAAAATTAGGTTTAAAAATGCATGAATATTAATTTTCGAAAATCATTTTGATGAAATTTACAACTTAAAATTTAGGTATGACAATTTTTTTTTAAGTATGTACATAGGTAAAATAAAATTAATTATATTAAACATAAATTTGAACAGATTGACGTTTATAAATACGATAAAGATTGGTTTGGTACATTTGAACAATTTAATTTTTTATTAAATATAGAAAATGTTAAATATATTGATGTGAAAATAATAAAATTGTGATGTGAATTGTGGTAACATTTTGTTTAGAATTTTGTTCATAAGTTTTTAGTACAAAAGAAAACAAATAGGTTCAGCTTTACTGTGCAGGTAGTAATTTCTTTGCAATAAGTCCTATTTATCTCTTAATTTTTTGTCGAAAATTTCAACACACAATGAGAAAAACAATTTTCGGACTGACGTTTAGTGAATTTCAATTTTGTGTGTGTAAATCTAGTTCTGAATCGAGATTCGCAAAAATTGATCTAGATTCATTCTGAGATCAAATCTAGATTGCCTTTTTTGGCTTCATTTTAAATAAAAACTGCTCGAGATCAAATCGAGATTGGTTTTCTGGTTGCATGGAATTCAATATAAGTCTTTGTTTGAAAAGATATTTTTCACCGGTACTGACAGGATATGCTGATTCAGAAAGTCCACCTTTTGATTTATCTTTGAAGTTTTTGGTGCAAAAATATTTTGGGGTACGAAAAAGTAATCAACTGTTTCTTTACCATCTACTGAAGCAGAGTATGTAGCAATAGCTACAGCATCTACCGATGCTTTATGGCTTAAGAAATTGCTTCATGATTTTGGTTATTTTATAAGTGATCCAATAGTTTTCTACCAAAACAATCAGTCTTGCACATTTTTGTTAAAGAAGTGGAAACATTGAAGACTGAAGCACATAGACGTCAAGTATAATTTTGTTCGAGATCTAGTTGCTGATGGTGTAATCGAAGTAAGATATCTAAGATTCCCAGTTTTTTGAAAAAAATTGGTTGAACGATTTGGAAAAAAAAAAATTTCTAAAATTCTTAACAATAAACGAAAACAGGCTTACATCATTTTTACAAAAATCGTGATTTTGAATATAAGTTACATAAAAAACTGTTTCTCTTGGACGGACACTCTCTTAGACGGACACGGACAGCAAAAACAAGCAAATTTGAAAAATTTGTTTCTCTTGGCCGGACAGAAAGAGTGAGAAATGTTTGTAACGGGATCCATTTCCAAATAGAAACTACATTTAAGGGATGTTTTGCATACATACCTTGATAAAACAAGTTTATATGAATGTATTGGTGAGAACCAGCTGTATTAAACGAATAAGAACAACAAAACACAATGCGTTTGCGTAATTTATTGTTTTTTTCTCATTCGTTTGGTGCAACCGGCTTCGGTCAGTTATGTGAAAATTGTCTTCCTAGTTTTTGTTTTGTTTTATTAAAAAGGTTTGTATTTTCCTTATTGCGGTTTTGTTTGTTTAATTTGCTTACAAAAACCATTTTTTATAGGATGCCACCAAAAAGAAAAACATTAAGCCTGAAAGAAAAAGGTGAAGCATTGCAAATTCTAATTGATCTGCAAAATAGGTTCCAAAGTAGAGCTATGTTTGCAAAAACAAAACAAACTAATATGAGAGACTTTTTTCTATAAACATACAAATTCAGAGTATTATTTTTTTTATTTTCAGAGAAATTGAAGTTTTTATTTATGTATATTGAAAGAGATTTTATGTTCTAAAAGAAATGAATTTTATTTAAATGGTTTATGTTCCTTATATAAATAAATAATATATGTATATATATATATAAAATAAACGTTTTCTTTTAATTACAAATATCTTTTCACTAGACTTCTCTTGGGCGGACAAAAAATTTTGCACCGTGGGTGTCCGGCCAAGAGAAGTTTCACTGTATCAATAAAATTTCTTATGAATGTTTCCCTGCTTTTTTTCAAAATCTCAAACCATAAGACTACTGTCACATATTAGAGCAAGTTCGTCCGACCCAGTCGTGCACTTTATTTTTAAGTGAGTTCTAATATCAGTAAGTAAAAATGTAAGGGTCAAATGTTAAATTCTGTCAGTGGAATTCAAGATACGGCAACGTCTAAAATATTTAAGAATTTGTTGAGAATGAAAAACTATCTCTGAATACATTCATTATTATAATGTAAACATTGCTAAATGTCAACCTATGAATTATGTCAAATAAAACTCATTCTAATTTCTAGCCCTGGCTAGTGCATTTTCCTTAACAAAATGCCATACATGGCTTCTTGTGCATTCACAAGAACACAAATTTTAGCTTCTTTTTTTTGCAGTAAAAATTCAATGATCTCGTCAAATTCTTTCTACGGAAAAATCTTTTGTGCTGTTCCTGAAAATCCCCGAATCGGAGAATGAGCAGGATAAAGAAATGGACTATAGAGAACACATGGAGGTGCCTGGAACCGATGAAAGAGACTGCGATTCGGATGATGAAAAACCATTGTCCGCTTTGAAATCAAAAGAGAACAAAACGAAGCAAAAGGTACATGGAGAAAATGGTTCCGTGAGTCATACAAGGAAGTTGATAATCCCATTTTAGGGAACAAAGACCTTCCAGATAAAATGTCCTCTTTAGATACCCCCGCTGATTTCTTTTCTTTTAACGGGAGAATTGTTGATTGTTTAGAAATAATGGAAAGTCAAATGGAACAATTTGTCGGCATTTCTTTATTCACGTTCCTCATCAAATTGACTTCTACTAGAGCTAGACGGTATTGGATCTTTCAACTAGGACAGACTTTTGCTTATGAGACCATGCCATGTAGGCGGATGGAAGGAAATAAAAAGATGTCTTCATTTCGTTGATAATGATAAATTTATGGTGTTTGGCGAATCTGGGCACGACAAGCTTTTCAAAGTCATGACATTCCTAAATAATATAGGGGAACGACTTCTTCTTATACCAAAAGAAGAACACCTTGCAGTGGACGAACAAACAATTCCCCAGTATCCAGTATAACCCAAAAAAAAAACACATAAATGGGGGTACACAAACCTTTTTTTAAGCTTAATAGCGGTATTCAGCTATGACTCTGACCTATTCGCAGGCTAGCAGAGCAAAGTTATTCCAAACGGTTTTCCAGATTTTGGTGTTAGCGGAAATGTTCTGAATGGAAACAAAACTCGCCTTATCATTATCATATCATCCCTGTTCTGTTATTTTGACATTCGTTAACTTCATCGAACGGAACAAATCGGAATTGAATACTGGAAAAGTGCAATAAAGTGGTGTGCTGTATGATTGAAGTGCAGTTAGTTTTTCACTTTAAACTTCAAAATATGTCGCTTGGTTTTGAGCAGTTCATAAAGTAAGAAGCAAAAGATTTATACCATACAAATGGCTGAGAATAAAAAGGTATATTATTTCAATATGATTAAATTATTACTGCTCAATTTAAATTGTTAGGGGCCAGTTATAGCGATTCGGAAAAGCAAACCGAAAAAGGTGGAACGGGATGAAAATAATATTTTTTTCGGTTTTAGCGTTTATAGCGATCAAGGAAACGATGCCAGAAAAAATATTTCACTCTGACATTTCACAAAACAGGCGTTTATCTACACGCACGCAGTGTATTAATTGCATTGTGTAAAAATGAAATTTTCAATAAAGACGAAAAAAAACTACTAAAAAATTATTTCGGGAAGAAACGAAGTCGCATGAGTGAGAGTGAGCAAGAAAAAGGATTTATAATCAAATTATAGTGCGAATCGATTCTTATGTGATTTTTGTTGGTGCGTGCGTCGGTCGGATCATTTTTTGACCCCAGATCGGACTTCAGATCAAATTTAACACAAATTTGCACACATACTTCAATAATTTGACTTTTCTCAAGCGTCAATTCTGTTTTTTTTTTTAATTTTGTGAAATTCATTGTGGAAAATTTTTGTTTGTAGAAGTGATTAATGTTTTTAAATAAATACAGACGGTTCAAGGAGTGTAATGAATTGATTAATGTATTTTTGCGCAAGTGAACAAATAAATGTGAATTAAAATCATTAGTTTTCTTATATTTTTATAATTTATGTATTAAGAACGTCAAAAGAAACACAAATAACACAATTACAAAAACAGACCAAATCTGTTTCAATTTCTTTTAGAAGTGAAATCAGATCAAATCTATATTTCCAAGAAAAAATCACATACAACAGATTTGATCTGTTTTTCTTATTGTGTTATTTGTATTTCTTTTGACGTTCTTAATTTATTAACTATAAAAAAAAATAAGATAATTACAAATATTATGTACATTGTATAATGATTTTAATTCACATTTATTTGTTCACTCGCGCAAAAATGCATTAATGAATTCATTAATTAAATTAAATTAATTAAGTTATGTTTGTATGTTTCTCCTAAATAAATAAAAAATAAAATATTTATTTATGAATCCAAAATTAATTTAAAAAGAATTCTTTTTCCACAAATCTGCAGTTACCAAAAAAATCACATTACAAATCATTACGACACTGCGTTGCTGGCGACACTGGTGGCTCGGTGCGTGTGAATAAACAACTTCCTTGATAAATGTCAAACAGAAGTCAGTGGTCAGTGCCTCTGTCTCAGTCTGACTTATGATATTTTGTTCAAAAATTGCAACGAAAAACTTTTCATGGCCCAATTTACAACGAAAAAAATGTTTTGACAGCTCACCTTCCAGTGGAAAGCGAAAACAATTGGATTGAAACAGGAAAGACTATTTGTTCCATTTTGGTACAATTGTCAATCAGCTGGGGCGAAAAACCAAATTTAACCATAAAAATGAATAAATACATTTTTAACAAAAAATATTATTTCAATTGAAACTTTTATTAGCAACAAAAATTCTCTTCCATCTGAAAATTTTTCCGGTTTTGTTTTCTGTGTCGCTATAACTGGCCCCTTAATCGAGATCTTCAAGGATAACAGGAGCACAAAAAAATGTCCTAATTGATTTTATGGCAGAAAAAAAGCAATTTCCCAGAGGGCAATTCAGCAAAATAAATAATAATAATAACAACACGGATAACTGGGAGTTAATTGCATCTAAACATAACTCCCTGGGACCCAATGCGAAGACTGTTGAACAGTGGAAAAAGGTAATGTAAAGATTAAATATGAATACAACATTTAATAACAATGTTGTATTAAGATAAATGTTCACATATTATGTACATAAATTTTCATTTAACCATTTTGCTTATAGTGTTGGATAGATATCAACACTCAGTGCAACAGACCCCGCTGCAGCTGGTCCTCTCCTGCTTGGCTTGGGTGGAAGTCCACTACCGTCATTGCCAGTTGGCGAAGAGGAAGATTCCAATGGTGCCACAAATACATTGCGCGAATCGAAGCGGGCACGCGATAATCGCACGCTAATGGAATTCAATATGAGAGCTCGGGATCCTTATATGGAATTGAATACTACATTTTGCTGTGTCGTTTGCGAGCGGGAATTTTTTAGTATTAAGCAATATGACCAGCATTTAATTCAGCATCCTGCCGAATGTTATATATGTAACAAAAAGTTTACTCGATGGAAGACATTCAGGGCTCATCTTCAACGTCACATGAACAAGATGTGTGGCAAAAGCTTCCCTCAAGCCCTAAAAAACAAAAACGACAAATAGAAAGGATGGTATTTGCTCTTTGTGATGGCCATTTTTTATTTTCCTTGTGAACAAAATGGTGCTTAGTCCAGTAAATAGAGCAATTTTACTAGTGATCAAATGGAAAAAAATAGAGGCAAGCTGAAATTTCGCAGGTCGTTTCTGGTATGTGTAGTGAACTTAAATCCAAAATGGCGACCACCTACCTCTTGCAGCAGCGTAGATATAGGGGTGGATTCGCACTGTCACGCCCACATTTTATCTATTTTTTTTTCTTGGAAACGGCTTTAACGATTTGAATGAAATTTTCTGCATTCATTCTTATAAGCAAGGAAAATAAAAAAAAAATTATTTTGTAAAATCCGCCCACCGACACGCCCACTTTTCTTAAATCTTTGTTTCTCAAAAACTCCTCCAACGATTTGAATGAAATTCTCAGGGTTTGTTCTTTTAAGCAAACAAAATATTTTTAAAATGCATTTTGTAAAATCCGCCTACTGCCACACCCACTTTTTTTAAATCTTAGTTTCGATTTAACGATTAATGAAACGATTTGGATGAAATGTTCAGAGTCTGTTCCTTTAAGCGAGAAATATATGAAAAAAGTGGTTTTAGTTGTTTCCTCCCGCTTTTTTCTTAAATCTTTGCTTCTCAGAAACGGCTACAACGATTTAAATAAAATTCTCAGGGTTTGTTTTTATGAGCGAGAAAAGATTTTAGACTTTTTATATAATACATCAGAGTACAAAAGGAAGCGGGAAACCCGAGCGTGTTGATTAAGCACATCACTCGTTTCCAAACCACCCTGGAGGTAGAGTTCCCGGCGCGTTTTTTTTTTTAAGTGGTCTCCCCTATAGGCCTAATCCACATTATCTTATTCGTGTTTTTATTTTTTTTTTTCGTTTTTGAGAAGGACCTGTTAGTTCTGTCTTAATCACAGGCGCAGCAGCGTCACTATTTATGTTATTATAAATTTCATCGCCATAATACCTATTCGTCGTTTTCGTTTGGGATACAAATCTGACGACTGTTGTCGCAGATTTCCCCACTGCCATCTTTTCGGCAACCACAAGCAGGTTCGCAATTTTTTGAACATTTGCATGCTATAAGCTTCAGAAGTGAGTCTGGAGCAGGGTTTTTGATGGTTCTGCAAGGTTTCCATCCTCCATCCTTTCGTTTTATTGAGGACGGGGTTTCTTATTATAAGCAACTCCTATTTAATAAACCTTCGGATATCAAAAGCAAAAAAAAAATTCGCCTAAATAGTAAGAGCCGTTCCTGAGAAGCAAATATATAGCACAAGTGGGCGTGGCAGAAGGCGGATTTTACTAAAAGAAGTTTTTTTACATTTGTCTCGCTGGTGAAAACAAACCCAGAGAATTTCATTCAAATCGTTGTAGCCGTTTCTGAGGAAAAAAGATTTAAAAAAAAAGGGCGTGGCAGTGGGAGGATATAACTAAAAGCACTTTTTTCATATTTTTCTCGCTTAAAGGAACAGACTCTGAACATTTCATCCAAATCGTTTCATTAATCGTTAAATCGTAGCTAAGATTAAAAAAAAGTGGGCGTGGCAGTAGTCGGATTTTACAAAGCGCTTTTTTAAAACATTTTGTTTGCTTAAAAGAACAAACCCTGAGAATTTCATTCAAATCGCTAGAGCAGTTTTTGAGAAACAAAGATTTAAGAAAAGTGGGCGTGTCAGTGGGCGGATTTTACAAATTAATTTTTTAATATTTTCCTTGCTCATAAAAATGAATACAGAAAATTTCATACAAATCGTTAAAGCCATTTCCAAGAAACGAAAATAGAGAAAATGTGGGCGTGACAGTGTGAATCCTCCCCTATATCTACGCTGCTGCAAGGGGTAGGTGGTCGCCATTTTGGATTTAAGTTCACTACATCTACCAGAAACGACCTGCAAAATTTCAGCTTGCCTCTATTTTTTTCCATTTACATTTCTAATTTTACTGTACTAGCTGTGGAGTCGATGAAATAGGCAAAGACAACGAGAAGGGAATACCCAGCCAAGGAGACAAGAGAAGGTGTAATAAGGTTTTTGGTGATACAGTTTTTTTTTTTGTTAGTGTTGTAAATTCGTTTTTATTTCTGTGGTGTCTTTTGTTTCACATATTTTTTGTTGTTGTTGTTCTCAACATAATTTTATTCACTTTTTTGGGTGTTCATCAGCGCTGCAGCTGAAAAAAAAATCTGTGTGCCAACTTTTATTCAGTTGGGTGCCACAGAGTGCCAAGCTATTAAATCCAAGTAAAAACATAAGCGAGAGCTACAGTACGTTTGCAAAGAACTGTTGGATACCCTATTCCCTATATTTTTGTATGTGTATGCGTCTGCCTCCCGAAACCAGCCGATGTTTCAGTTTCAGAAACAAAATTCTTCTTTAGCAGACAGAAAACAATTCAATAACAGTAATTTTGTGTGGTGTGATGTTCAATTAGTGCTAACACAATAAAAAAAAGCGTGCGCCACGCCCAAAGTTAAAACTTTTTATTGCCAAGGCAATTGGTATTAGCTCAGTGACACTCAATTTTATTCATGGAGATCGATTTGAACAAAACAAGACACAATTTAAATTTTTAAAAATTAGATTTTGAATGGAAATAGCGATTATGGGTGTTTTTAACAATTCTTGGACCACACTCTGCTACGTAGCCAAGGAATATAAATCTAAGTGTTTATCTTTTTTCTTCAAAACTGCGACCGATAGTAAAGAAACGTTAAAAAATTAATGCATTATATATACGACTTTTGACAAAAACGGCCCTTAAAAGTGGGCGTGTCCTAAAAATTTGAAGCACTAACTGAGCTTTGATCATTAGTCAGTATTTAGGCATATGTGTAAAACTTCAGCGGAATCGAGTAGTTTTTAAACGATCTTACCTGAACAAAGGTTTTTATCAAAATCACGCCTTAAGAAGTGAGCGTATTGAAAAAATTTACACAAGAAAATGTAGAAATATATTTTTCATATAACGAACGGAAGGAAAAAAGGTTTAAATTAAATATTGGTAGTACCTTAAATTTTTAAAACTATGTTTTTCGTTCTTTCATGAAAAGTGGGAGTAAGACACGCCCAAAATTCAAAAATTTCTTTTCATACACAAACTTTTCAGTTTCTACTAAGAGACGCAAAATTTTGGCTTACAGATTCATTATAAATACCGTTTATCTACAAAAACAATTTTTTTATAAATTCTAGTGAAAAGTGGGCGTTAGCCAACCCCAAAATCAATTTTTTTGATTTCATACACAAGATGTTTATGTGCAAATAATACCCACAAAATTTAATGTTTTTCGCTTTAATATAACAATTGTTATTTTATAAAAACAATATTGATGGTTTTGTATGAAAAATGGGTGTCAGCCACGCCCAAACTAAAATATTTTTATTTTATTGGAAGAACGTTTACCTAAAGCTTCCGTGTGCAAAATTTTAGCGTTATGCTTTTATCGTAACTGTACAAAAAACATAATTAAATTTTACCACATTGAGTTTGTTCAACAAAAATGGCGATTGTGGGCGTGTTTGTGGGCGAATTTTGCCGGTTCAAGAACTTAGCCTTACTCTTGAACCAAAGATTATATATACCGAATTTCAGATTTCTAGCTCAAAAATTGCGACCTCTAGAGAGTATACATACGGACGGGCGGACGGACGGACGGAATGACATGGCTTAATCGACTAGGCTTTTGATTCTGAGTCAGAATATATATACTTTTCTATACCTACCGTTTTATTTCTCTATGTTACAAACTCCACACCAAATACAATATACCCATTCTATGGAATCTAATATATAAAAATAAGTTGCCTTATGTTCGGGGTCGATAAACTCGAGAAAGGCTTTGCCGAATTTTTCAATATTTTTTTATAAAGGTAGCTATCTTATTGAGGAAGGTCTTTTTGTGAAATTTGGTCAAATTTCGGTAAAGGGCAAATCGCAAAATGCATTTTTAGTGCATTTCGTCATATTAATAACAACATTTTTTGTAGGGTCTTCTGAGTATGTCGACAAAGGTTTCCGGCCAAACTTTGGTAAAATAATTTGCCACAACTGCAGTTTTATTGCATTCTGTCAAAATACTAACAAATCTTTTGGTAGCATCTTCTGAGGATGCCTGCAAAAGTTTCTGTGAAGTTTGGTCAAAATTCTGTGAAGCGGTAGCGTGGTTCTTTTTGATCTAGCATTTTTGTCGACACATGAAGTATTTTTTCCGTAATTATAGAAAATTATTTTTATTTTCAATTTGTCAATTTACTTTTAATAAAATTGGAATAAGTTTGTAATCTGCGATTTTGGACAAATCATCGGGATGAAATGACTGAAGAAATATTACATCGAATGCGAAATATTTATTCAAACCAGAACTTGGATCTTAGCTACGATTCGATCTAAAAATAAAATAGCATTAGCGCTTGCGTCCGTCGTCTGGGATTGCGCCAACTTTGTTAGACGGTGGTCGAACAGCTCACTCTGCATTAAAATTGCCATTGAACATGCAAGTAAATGAATTTCAAACATACATATAATATTTCAAAAGCATCTGGAATGGCAAAGGTTTTACAGCAATGTAAAATAATCATTTGGGATGAGTGCACGATGGTTCACAAGAAATTATTGGAAGCCCTTAATCGAACGTTAAAAGATTAACGAGGAAACCAACGTTTATTTGGTGGTGTATTGATATTGTTAGCAGGGGAATTTAGGCAAACATTTTTCCAATTTTGTATCACGGACAACTTTATGTTGGACGTTGGCGAGTGGGTAAACCGTCCTTATTGTTTATTTATGCATTAAATGCGAAAATAAAAAAAAAAATTGTTTATCAAAACGCTCTTGAGTAATGCAAATGGTTCATTTAAAAAATTGTTAAATTAATTAAAAAATTATATAAGAAAAATGATTAAATTGAGTAAGGCTGCATGATACACAACAATTTGTTTTCTGCTCCGGAGCGTAAATGAAGAGTGATGATGGTTTCCCAACTAGGAAACACGCCACATTATAATAGCTGACGGCAAATCAGTTGAAGAAAAGGAAATTTCGCGGAATTTGGCATTCTTCCCTTTGAACGGTCCTTTCAAAATCCTTGCCACTACCACATTGTTCATCAGCTTCTTCACAATCAGTTGGGTTCCATTGCACAGTTTCGGGGCATAAAGGTTTCGTAGCATTACGATGACAGATCCAACTTTAAAACTCAAATGATGAGGCGGCATGCCAGGCAAATCCAAAGAACACTTGCATATTCACACTCAATGGAATGGTTTGCACATACCGAAAAAAACGATACCTTGAGACATGAGATTTATTCATACGCCGCTGTTGGTTTCAGAATCACGGGAAGCGATTTCGGAAATCCGCTTGCTATATCACCACTTTTGCCATGACTGATTGCTTTGGAATGCTGCAAACAGGATTTTCTTTGATTCGCAGGTTTAACGAAAACTTCAGTGCTCAGTGTGCTGTTCTTCCACCTTCCAACAGTGTTGCAGCAATTCCTGTAGATGCGAGAGCTAACGCAATTCCACTTTGAGCACGTATTGCTGCTAATATTAATTAAATCAAGAATATTTTTCCAGTTCCGCCGGGCGCATCAACAAATAAAATGCACGACTCGGACCAATGCTCTAATGTGTGACAGTTGTCTAGGGGCTTGAAATTTTGATAAAAATAAAATTTTCAAAATTCTTAAATAAATACTTAAACTAATTTGAGCTGAAAAAAAGTACACCATTTTATTTCTTGGATAAATTTGAATTTATGAGAGTAAATTTATAAAAATCTGTGGAAAAAAATTCAAACACACCATTTCATAGGTATTCAGCAAATACATTTATTTATAATTTTTAGAAAAAAATTTAATAAGCAGTTTTCAAAATATTAATTTATATTTTTTTTAGATGCTTTTAAAAATACAAAAAAATATTTTTTAAAAATATTGGAATGCAGTACAAATTGAGCTACCTACAACTATATGTGTGTGAAATTTGGAAAGAATCGGTTGAGTCGTTTTCGAGATAGTCGAAAACAAAAAAAAAACGGTCCTATGGAAAGTACCGTTCTTAGACATTTTTTAAAACTTTTTTTTCAGCCATATGATTGGTCGTACCCAAAAAGCAACACTGATTTTTTAAATCGAAATCGTTAGAACCGTTTTTGAGAAGAATAAGCTTTAACGTAACGGTAATATGGCAGGTACCGTTATTTTTTGAGCTAAAAAAAAATTCAATTTCCCCTCTGTACAATACCTAAAAAAATTTATATACCAAGTATGAAGCAATTCGGCCAACCCGTTTGGGCTGTAGGTGTCTATACATACAGACAGACAGACAGACATACAGACGGACAGAATTTTTAACTTTTTTTTCAAGACGAATGCATAACTTGCCTTATAGTACCTAAAATCGCAAGTAAAAAACTTTTTGATTATAAATATCGATATCATTGTATATAAAATTAAATATTTCTTAACAACACTTATGTATGTTTTAAGTTAAAAATGTGTTTCCTGTCAGTTTTTAAATGCATAGATACTGCAATAATATTTTTTAAATTGTAATTCATTTAATCCGTTTGATTTGTCTAGCCGAGCGAAGCCGGCTGGGTCAGCTAGTAGGGTATAAAAATCTTATGTTCAAACAAGAACAATTAATATTTCTTTTTAATAACAAGCTGTCCTGGCAGATGTTCGAGTATGTACATTTATGGGAATTTGTAGTTTGCACCTGAAAAATAATGTTTAAAAAATTCAAAATACCCGTTTCCAACATACCTATTTCAAAAGGAAACATTTTTTTTATAAAAAAAAATTATTAAAAATGAAAAAAAAATCAATTTGAGAATTTTGAAATGCCATATAAATTATAAGTTATAAATGACTTATTGTTTTCGAAATTTTATTGAAATCGGATTTATAGTTACTTGATTTAAAAATTCTAGTTCCATAAGAGGTATCATTATAAGGCAAATTCTGAAAAATATTTTCCAGCCAAAAAATAGACTATTCTAAAAAAATAGCATTCTGAAAGTTTTATCAAAATCGTTAGAGCGGTTTTTGATCAAATCAAACTTTTTGTTTAGGATTGCATGGCAGGTACCGTTATTTTTGGACTTATAGCAAAAATAAAAAAAGACCTCGCTAGAGAATTTCAAATAAATACTAAATACCAAATTTGAAGCAAATCGGCCCATACCTTCAGGCTCTAGAGGTGCGAACAGACGGACAGACAGACGGACGGAATTTCCAGACTCACTTTTTTCGACTTATAGTACCTATAATCGCAAGTAAAAATCACCCTATATACACAGCTTGTTAAAAAAATCATTATTGGACACAACTTCTGACATTTCTTCGAACGTACAAGTGCCAGTGTTGTAAGCAATCATTGTAGTAGATTTTTTAGGGGTTTACGAAAAGAAGTAACAAATGTGAAAAAGTTGGTTCAATTTTTAATATTTGTTATGAATTTGTTACTTAAATGTATGATATTTAATTTAAATAAAAAGAAGTGCCAAATTTTAAATTTTTGAGTGCCAATGGGTGCCACAGTGCCAAACTCATTTGATAGTGCCAGTTTGGCACTAAAGTGCCTGTTTCTGCAGCGCTGGTGTTCATTTTCCTTGTTCAGAGTTTTTTCTTATTAGATAGCTATATTGTTTTTTTCTCGCGTGGGATAGGTAGATACATATCCTTATCGTGACACTTTTTTTCGTGTTTTGCAAATCGAGTGCAAATTCATTAGAGTTATTTTCGGTGATAGTTGATACTTTTTTTTATTGTTTTTTTTCTCGCGTGGTATATTTCGCAATATTTATTTTGTTTTGAAAATCGAGTACCTAACTTTCACATGTTTTTTTCTTTTAGTGATAGAAAAGTATAATAAAAAATTTTAATTCGGGGCTATAGTTTATCGTTGGCAGTTAATTTTTTTATACCCTATTCCATAGAATGGGTATATTGTATTTGGTGTGGAGTTTGTAACATAGAGAAATAATACCGTTAGGTATAGAAAAGTGTATATATTCTGACTCAGAATCAAAAGCCTAGTCGATTTAGCCATGTCCGTCCGTCCGTCCGTCCGTCCGTCCGTCCGTCCGTCCGTCCGTCCGTCCGTCCGTATGTATACTCTCTAGAGGTCACAATTTTTGAGCTAGAAAGCTGAAATTTGGTATATATAATCTTTGGTTCAAGAGTAAGGCTAAGTTCTTGAACCGGTAAAATCCGCCCAAAAACACGCCCACAATCGCCATTTTTGTTGAACAACCTCAATTTAATAAATTTAAATTATGTTTTTTTGTACAGTTACGATAAAAGCATAACGCTAAAATTTTGCACACGTAAGCTTTAGGTAAACCTTCTTCCAATCAAATAAAAATATTTCAATTTGGGCGTGGCTTACGCCTATTTTTCATACAAAACCATCAATATTGTTTTTATAAAATAACAATTGTTATATTAAAGCGAAAAATATTAAATTTTGTGGGTCTTACTGGCACATAAACATCTTGTGTAAGAAATCAAAAAAATTGATTTTGGGCGTGGTTGACGCCCACTTTTCATTAGAAACTATAAAAAAATTGTTTTTGTAAATAAACGGTATTTATAATTAATCCGCAAACCAACATTTTGCGTCTCTTAATAGAAACGAAAAGGTTTGTGTATGAAAAGAAATTTTTGAATTTTGGGCGTGGCTTACGCCTACTTTTCATGAAAGAACGAAAAACGTAGCCTTAAGAATTTAAGGCATTTCCAATGTTTAATATAAACCTTTTTCCTTCCGTTCGTTATTTGAGAAATATATCTCTACATTTTCTTTTGTAAATTTTTTCAATACGCCCACTTTTAAAGGCGTGATTTTGGTAAAATACCTTTGTTCAGGTAAGATTGTTTAAAAACTACTCGATTCAGCTGTAGTCTTACACATATGTCTAAATACTGAAAAAAGTGCAGTTAGTGCTTCAAATTTTTAAGACACGCCCACTTTTAAGGGGCGTTTCCGTCAAAAGTCGTATAATGCATTAATTTTTTTAACGTTTTTTACCTATCGGTCGCAGTTTTGAAGTAAACAGATGAACACTTGGATTTATATTCCTTGGTTACGTAGCAGAGTGTGGTCCAATAATTGTTAAAAACACCCATAATCGCTATTTCCATTCCAAATCTAATTTTTAAAAATTTAAGTTTTGTCTTGTTTTGTTCAAATCGATCTGCAAGAATAAAATTTAATGTCACTGAGCTCATAACAATTGCCTTGGCAATAAAACGTTTTAACTTTGGGCGTGGCGCACTCCTTTTTTTATTGCACCAGCACTTATTGAACATCACACCGCATAAAATTAATGTTATTGAATTTTTTTCTGTCTGCTAAAGAAGAATTTTGTTTCTGAAACATCGGCTGTTTGCGGGAGGCAGACGCATGCACATACAAAAATATGGGGAATAGGGTATCCAACAGTTCGTTGCAAACGTACTGTAGCTCTTGCTTATGTTTTTGCTTTGGTTAGGTATCTTAAGAAGATTCGCGATCTCGGTGAAAATTTTAATACCTAGATAGTTTTTTTTATATACCTAATATCGGGCAAGCTTTGTATCTTGAGAGAGAGAGAGTTTGAGCGAGTTAGACGTGTTATTAAAGAGCTTATAAAGAAAATTTTCTATTTATTGATATTGTTGGTATTTATTACCACAAAGTTTGTTTTTCACTGAAAAGATACTTTTTCTAAGCAATTATGAACAATTGTGATCGGTGCAAGAGTTCTATTCGCGGGGAATCGGGATTAAGATGCTCGGGTATATGTGGAAAAATATTTCATGTGTCTGTAAAATGCAGCGGTCTGGATTCGTACAGTTATAAGATATTTGATTCTTGTCGGAATGTGCAGTATATGTGCGATGAATGCATGAATTATATTTTAAATATTGACACTTTAATTAAGGATATGCAAGAGACGGTTAATAAAAATAGTATTTATCTCAAGGAATATAAAAATGAGTTTGATGAATCAATAAAAAAAAATGAGTTGGAGTTTAAAAAATTGGTAGACGCATTTGAATTGAGATATAGTGATCGTGTTAAATCGCTGGAAGTGTTACAAAAAAAATGTGAACAAAAAGTAATGGAAATAAATAAAATAAATGATTTAAATGAAGATTTCAAAAAACACAGTGAAACAATTTGTAGCGATGTAAGTAAGATAGCGGAGAAATCGTTAACGGCAATAACAAAAAAAATTTCAGAGAATAACACTAGTGAAAGAGATGAATTATTAAATAAAAGTGTCAAGTCAAACATATTTCCGATTCAGTAAATACACTAACGCATGAAATAAAAAAGAAAAACTTTGAGCGGTCTCTGTCTGTAGATCAAACGAGCAAGACTAAACTATATTCTCAAGTGTTAAAAAATAATGAATCATCTGTCCTTGTCTGTCCTAAAAAGAAACAGGAGGCAAATGAAACGCGAAAACAATTAAAAATGAATATTGATCCATCAAACCACAATGTAAACAATATGATGAATAGGAGCAGTGGGGCCATTAGCTATTAAGTGCGGCGATAATGAGTCTTCTGAAAAATTAAAAAAAGAAATCGAAAATAAATTGAAGGATGATTATGATGTGATTGTTCCGAAAATGTATAAGCCGAATGTTTGCATTATGAATCTGGAAAATGATGAAGAAGAAGGCGAAATTGTGAACAAGATAAAAAAACAAAATATTGAACTTAAGGATTCTGAAATCAAATTGGTTAAAGTATTTAAAAATAAAAATAAATGGAGAAATTTAAATATTGTGCTAGAAGTGGACAGTGACGCTTTCCAAAAAATATTTAGCTTAGAAACTATTAAAATTGGGTGGGTAAAATGCTTTTACCGGCAATATTTTAACCTAAGCAGATGTTTTAAATGCCAAGGGTATAACCATAGAGCGAATAGTTGCAAAAATAAGGAAGCTTGTAGAAAATGTGGCGAGGAGTACAGTATTCGAGACTGCAAAAGCAACGAAATTAAATGTGTGAACTGTTCAAAACTTTGTGTTTCTCAAGAGATTAATATCAATTGCGAACATGAAGCAAGTGATAAAGATTGTCCTGTGTTTTTTTAAGAAGGATCAAAATTTTGAAAGAAAGAATCCAATATTAGCAACGGCAGTTGTTGTCATATTGGTGTACCAATGTGCAAGGACTTTTAAACAACTTCAATGCAATTGAACTTATAGTACATAGCAATAATTTTGATATAATAACAATGTCGGAAACTCATCTCACAAATGAAGTGGATGACAGTGAAATTAATCTCCCAAACTATACAGCATTACGATGTGATAGTTCAAGCACACATACAGGTGGAGTAATCATATATGTTTAAAAAGGTATCCAATACAGTATCATTGACAAGTTTTCAGTTGATATGAAAGTTTGGTCCTTATGTTGTGAAATTAGCTCAAATGAGTTCAAAGAAACTGTTGCAATTTATTAAAGGTCACCAAGTGGATCAGAAAGTGAATTTTGTAGTTTGTTTTCGGATTGGATTGATAATATATTAGATTCACATATAAACATAGTTGTATACTAGGTGACTTTAACATTAACTTAATGAATGTTAACTATACATATAACAAAGTCTTAAATAATATTCTTATAAACAACAATTGTAAACAAATAATTCAAAAACCGAAAAGAATAACAGCAACATCGAGATCGTTGGTAGACTTTGTAATTTGTACAAATGAAAAAAACGTGTGGGCAGACACGATTCCTGATTTAAAAATCTCTGATCACGAGTCCATTGTAGTTAAGGTTAAAGTGTCAGATAATAAAAGAGAAGAAAAAACAAATTATATTGATATTTTTAACTACAAAAAGAATGAATTCAGAAATCTTCTAAGTGAAAAATGCATTTATATTAATAACATTCAGGACCTTCACTTAATGTCAAGTGCGTTAGAAGATAGTTTAAATTTGTGTGTTAGTAAAGGACTTAAAAGGAAAAAAATCAACGAAAGTGGAAACAAATGGTTTACAAACGAACTAATTGCGATGAAAACCCAAAAAATATATGCTTTTCAACCAGCAAGTGGTGATCAAAAATCGATGTGCAGGACAATCAAAACTTTGGTTTTAAAAAACAGAAGGGAACAAATAAATGAAGTGCAGTTTGGTGATATTTTGGAAAAAAATAACAAATCTATCGCTGATAAGTTTAATTCATTTTTTATCGAAAGTATTAATAATATAAGTAATTCAATCCCGGTAACTAGCAGTACAATTCATTTAAGTCGTATTTTGGGTACACAAAATGTTTTTAAATTTAGAACCATTAACATCACTGATTTAAAATTGATATGCAGTAAAATGAATAAAAAAAGTGCTTTTAATATAAACATAAAAATGATTCTTGAATCTTTTGACATCATTGGCCCATTTTTAGTTAAAATAATTAACGAATCGTTTAGCCGGGGTGAGTTCCCAAGTAATCTCAAAGAATCAATAATTATACCAATACCAAAAGAGCCGAATACTAAATTGTGCGATAAATTTAGGCCGATAAATATGATGCCAATATTGGAAAAAATTGTGGAAAAGTGTGCGTATGATCAATTTTATAAGTTTATTGAAGATAACAATCTATTAATTGAAAACCAATCTGGCTTTCGCCCAACCCATTCATGTGAAGCATCTTTAAACTGGCTGATTATGACTTTTAAACAACATGTTCACGATGGTCATAAAAAAATAGCATTATTCTTAGATTTTCAGAGAGCGTTCGAGACAATTGACAGAAATATATTAATAGAGAAACTTACAAAATATGGTGTTCACGGTATTGAAATTCAATGGTTTAAATCATACTTAACGAATAGATCACAGAATTACTTTGAACGTTTTGATATTTGTTTTTAAAATGAAGAATAATATGATGCCAAAGTATCTTACTTCGAATTTACAATACGTCCAAGATGTCCAGCCATATTCTTTAAGAAATAACTGTAACTTCAGGTTCAAACTTTATAGAGATTCTAGAACACAAAATATGATTTTCCACAAAGGTTTAAAATTGTTTAATGAACTACCAAGTAACATAAAAAATGAAACAAATTTGAAAAGGTTTAAAAAAGAAGTAATTCAATATGTCAGAAACACTGTAACGATGTAAATTTATAAGCCACGTCATTTAAAAATGTATTTATTGTTATAAATGAATATTTGTTAATGTATTTTTAATAGTAATTTTTTACTAAATAAATTATACTACTACTATATAAAATCTATAGTAATTGTAATATATAGTAATGGCACGCGGTTAATGGCCACAAAAACATTTTATTTACGGATGAAAAAAGAAGAAGTTTTCGATAAACAGAATGACAAGATTTATGCGACGTCATCCAGGGATGCAAAAAAAATTGTTCCAAGTGTTCAGAGCGGACACCCCGCTTCTGTAATGGTTTAGTGGGGAGTTTCACATCAAGGTTTCACATCACTGCATTTTTGTGAACAATGTGTGAAAATAGGAGCAAAGGTGCGTATCAAAAGGATGTTCTCGAGGGTGTTGTTAAGACACTTACAAAACGGTGCCATGCCATTTGGCCATATGCCATATGGCCATATTTCAAAATATGGCCATATGACACTTTTGAATTGTGTCATATGACCATATTTTGATATATGGCTATTTGTCGCTTTGGTAATGTGTCATTTGACCATTATGGCTAAATGACACTTTGAAACTTGTTCTTAAAATGCAAAAACAAAAACGAAAGAAAATTTTGCATATATAATATTTCTTTCACCGACAATAGCAGCCGCGATTCAAAATTTGCAAAATGGTTCGAGCAGGAACTATCTTTTAGATGGTACTTTTTGTGTTGTACCAGCTTGCGGCTACAAACAATTGATAATTGTGCACTTCGCTCATCATACAAGTACACAAACATTCATACATCATATATACATACTGTACATTTATACTTCAGGGTTCAGGTACAATAATTGGTTCGCTGGAAAAAAATTTGCCCAAAAGAGAATCAATTTGGGGTGTGAAAATAAAAAAAATTCGCGCGAATTACAAAGATCTAGGTAAAGACACTTTTAATAAATATGTTGGGTTGAAGCCTATTGAAGTTTTTTTGATAATAACTAAAATTTTGCGTTTTTTGAGTTGCGTCACTTTTGAACTGCATGTGCGAAATGTTTACTCATGATTGTTTTTTGTGAATTTATTTTGTTTTAGATTTGCGTTGATTTAAACGGAACAACGGAAGAGTAAGTACGAGATATTATTATTTTTTGATTGTATAATAATAATTTTATTTTTTTAAGCTTTCTCAAAATCACATATACAACATTTTGCTTGTCAACAAGAAGTGGAAGTCAGGAATTTGAGCTCAACGTTTGAAAAAAAATGTAATTCAATAGCGTTGAAATACATCTCGAATACATATTTACGCATAATTTTTGTTTTTTTTAGAACCATATTCTGTCATATGGACACGGACGACAATAAACCATCGACATGTAAAGCAGAAAACCCCACTGGCTCCAAGTGTGATTCAAAGGTGGCATGCAGAACTCGCAGGCTTGTCACCTTCAATTTGAGCGCCCTGGATGCAAAAAATGGAAGCGGTGCACTCAACGATTATTTAAAATCGAAATCGCTATTTTGCTGTGCCGTTTGCAAGCGGGACTTTGCGACAGTCAAGCTATATGAAGACCATTTAAATGAACATCCTGCTGAGTGTTTTCCATGCAAGTTTAACAAACGGAAAAACTTTAGGTACGGTTCGTGACAATAGGACAAAAAAAAGTCCACTAAAATCCTTGAAGACGGTGATGAAGGCCAATCGTGGGTATTTCCACCACAAATTTGATAAAAACAACAATATATTATTCGCTCGTTGGAAAGATAATGCTGTTGTAACAGTTGCAACTGATTACGATAGCTTGGAAACTCTAGGAAAAGTGAAAAGATGGTCAACAACTGAGAAAGAAAAGGTGGTACTTTCCCAGCCAAAACCATTAGTTTCATACAACAAGGGTATGGGTGGGGTCGACCTTCATGACCAATTTGTCAACAATTATCGAATAAAAATAAAGGGAAAGAAATGGTGGTGGCCATTGTTCACACACATGCTTAACTCAATGGTGGTGAATGCTTGGCGACTCCATTGTTTTAAAACTAATGAAAACCGCAATCTCCTTTCATTTGTAAGGACCATAACCAGGACTTATTTAAGTTCAGGGTCATCGACAAAAGCTTCTAATAAGCCATGTTCCAAAAACTGTGGTTCGCAGTGAAGGAGGACATTTCCCGGAAAAAATTAAAAATCAACTACAATGTAGGATATGTTCCAGCCGAGTTCGATGGATATGTGCTAAGTGCCAAACTACTCTATGTATTGAAAAATATTGAAAAAGAATGCTTCTAAAAATTTCACCAGTAAAATGTGCCCATATCTGGACAGTGTACTCGTTTGAGTACATCCCTCTAAGTACCAAACTTTAAAAAGTATTTTTAATTTTGTTTAAATTTTTGGTCGAAGATATCACTCAATAAACAGTATTTCAAAGGTTTTTCAATTTTCTTTATTTTTAAGGTGCTTGGTATTTAATGGGCTAATAAAAAATCGAATTTATTTAGAAAAGCAAATAGTTACGCAAAATTGTTGATAAATAGTTCTGTTATTGATGCAGTATATCAGAAAGTCATGGACATAGAAACTACAAGAGTTTGATAGTGAGGGTTACAGTTCAATGTAGCTATTGGTGATGAGGACGACTCTATACTGCAGCTATATCACGAGCGATGGAGACATCAAGAAATATGTCAAACAGATGCTTGAGAAGGAGTGAGATTGGACAGCAATGTGTGTGAACCGTGCATCTATGGTAAAGCACGTAGATTACAGGACAATAATAGAGATGGAGAGAACCTTCAAGTACACTACCACACATGAATATTATCCAATTACAGTAGACGCTCGATATAGTGAACCTTTTAATAGTGAACTATCCAATATAGTGAACCACCAAAGCTTAACACAAGATTACTCTAAATAGTCAACTATAAGAACCTCAATATAGTGAACTAATTTTTTGTTTTGCGAAATAAAACGAAAATTTTTTCGGTTGCAATGCGCCTGTGAATGTCAATTATTTTTCTGAACAATTTACCATTCCTTTGTGTGTTTTTTACTCCTTGGCACGCCTGTCAATATACAGCTACCCTATCCAACAAGTTTCGTATATGCACTTGTGCATTTTTTAATCATGCAAGTAAATTCCAGGTCACGTATCCAAGAAAATCGCGAAAGGGCATTTGCGTCAAGAGCAGCAGAAACGAACGGAAAACGCGAATCGCGGCTTCAGCAAGTGCGTTCATCGAGAGCTGCAGAAACACCCCAACAGCGAACAGCATATCCAAAATTATGTTAATCGCTCACGAATGACTCGAGCTAGAGAAAGAATTGATTTAAAGTTGGCGGCATTTCATTACAATAAGGATGATGACTACTGCAATCATGAAGACGTTGCGATTGGCGCAATGGACAAAGTTTGCTTACATTGTCGTGCTTTGAAGTTCGCTAAGGAGTCTTGTGCTGTTCAAATGGTATAATTGTTTTGCCACCACTGATTGAACCACCTGAACCACTACTGAGTTACATTTCTGTAGCCACTTCAATTTCCAAGCATTTTCTTCAAAACATACGAAAATACAACTCATGCTTTCAAATGACGTCCTTCGGAGCAACTAACGTAGTAAACGACGCCAGCTACATGTCCACCTTTAAAGTGCAAGGCCAAATCTACCACAGAATTGGATCGTTGCTCCCGGTTCAAGATGAATATATGCCAAGTTCCTCCAAATTTATTTCACTGGAAATGAAGCAGCAGAAGTCCAACAGCGCTGCGCAATCATTACTGAAGTCAGACGGGAAGTCGTTTCGAGTAGTCAAGCTATGTTACACGAACACAATAGCCTCATCCGTTTATTCAACACAGCCTTAGACCAGATACCGTCAGATGATTATACGGTTGTCATAAAAGCAGACAAGACACCGACTGGGGAGCACGAGTGGCGGTTCAATGCACCAGTGGAAGACGACGTAGCAGTTGTTATGGTCGGAACAGAATTTGAGCGACGCGATATCATCATCCACCGCCGGAATGAATGAACGTGTTGCAGAAACTCATCGATCATATATATGATGCACTACAATATCCATTGCTTTCTTCCACGTGGCGAGGATGGGTATTATTTCAAGGTTATACAAATGAACCCCAACACAAATGAAGGTCCCCCAAAAAAAGTTTCCTGCATTGACTTTTATGCCTACCGTCTTATGATCTGGCAAAATGAATCGAATTATTTGTTAAAATGCCGCGAACTCTTCCATCAATTCACTGTCGACATGTACGCCAAAATTGAAAGTGAACGTCTGCTTTTCATTCGGTTGAATCAACGAAAGCTGCGCGTCGAGGAATATGTCGACTTATGTGATGCGACATACACTGGCAGTCCCCGACACATGCAAGAGTACGCTCGAGATGCCATGACGTACGTGCGAAAATATGGACGACCAGACCTCTTCATCACTTTCACGTGTACTCCAGCATGGAAAGACATTACCGATCTGTTATTCACTAGCCAAGGTTCAACACATAGACACGATCTTCTCGCCCGGCCCGAGTATTCAAACAAAAGTTGACGTCATACAAAAAATCACATATTAGGTGAAACTCAATGTTGGGTGCACTCAGTTGAATGGCAAAAGCGAGGCCTGCCACGCGCTGCCACGTCAATCGATGACGTGATTTCCGCTGAACTCCCAAATCCCACAGAAGATCCGGTTCTATTTGAATCAATCCAAAAACACATGATTCACGGGCCTTGAGGTGATGAACTGAACCCGAATTCTCCATGCATGAAAGAAGGCAAATGTACAAAGCGTTATCCACGTGAGCTGATCCAAGAAACTCAAACAGGAGGCCATGGATATCCTCTCTATAAGCGGAGAAAGGCGGATAATGGTGGATACACAACCACAATCAAAATACGCAATGTAGATGTTGACATCGACAACAGATGGATAGTGCCCTACCCACCGCAATCAAACTGATGTATAACAACACTGGTGTCATGTTCTAATATTTAACTAAGTATATGTATTTGTATTCTATAATGTACATTGTACATACATATACAATATATAAGATCAATTTTAAGCTATGTAATCTGCAAAAGTATTATGTTCATATAATGTCTAGTAAAACAGCAACTTTCACAGTTAAAAAGATCAGGAGATAATGTATGTATGTAGGTTGAGTGGCAGCCCTGTCCCTAGTGTGACGTCACTACTCTCTCTCTATACTTACTTGGCAAAAGCTGTCTGCATAAAACAATGGGACTTTCTGATCAGTATCAATTAAGCCGTAAAGCCGAGTAGAAGTTTAAGCTGTCTATCCAACTTTAAATATAATTTTGTGCAAAGCACTTTAATCATATTTTCTGAAATTAAAATTATATTTGATAACTTTCCTTTAATTCTTAATAAAGAACGTTTTGAAAACTTATCATTTCCTACATGTATGTATGTATGTATTATAAAAGAACTGCTATTTAATCGAGAAGCGGTCTTACTTTCGTTTTCTGGATAGACAATTATTATTATTATTGAATGTAATGTCGTCGAGTGATGTTTTAAAAATAAAACACCCAAAAGTAAAGTTGTTCTTCTTTTATTTTTCCTTTGCGTTGTGGCCGTTCCTACACTGACTGTCATGGCCTGAAGTTAGATGTCATACCGACGACAATCGGCCGCTGCACTAACATCGGAATGGAATAGCCGAATTAACAAAAATGTGTCTGTGCCTCTGTACACACTTGCAAAAGAACTATGAACAAAATGGGATATGGCTTTTATAAGGTTTGTTTAAAAAAACATAACAAAAAAAAAACTTATATATTTTTTATTTAGGCAAAGGAAAAACCACTTTTGACCTCTAAACATAAGAAAAGACTTGAGTGGGCAAAAAGTCGTAAAAATTGGAGCTTAAATCAATGGCGGACCGTTATTTGGAGTGATGAGTCCCGGTTTGAGGTATGACAAAGACTGTCTCAAAAAAACAGTGAAGTTCCCAGCATCTGTCATGGTATGGGGATGCATGTCTGGTCGTGGTGTTGGGAATTTGTTCTTTGTGAATGGGGTAGGTAATGCTGAAAAGTACCAAAACATCCTCCAAGAGCAACTTCTTCCATCCATACCGCGGCTTCAGTCCACTGAGGGAAATTATATCTTTCAGCAAGATGGTGCTTCTTGCCATACAGCTAGATCAACGATGGCATGGTTATCTGCTGAAGCCGTTCCTTTATTGGAATGGCCTTCCAGCAGCCCTGACCTCTCGCCCATTGAAACAATTTGGCACAAAATGAAACAAAATCTTCGAAGGGAACCGGCAAGAACTCTTCAAGATCTAAAAAATAAAATAAATAATATCTGGCATTCATTCACTTCTGAAGAATGCCAAAAATTAGTAGACACTATGCCAAGACGAATCGAGGCAGTAATTAAGCGGAAAGGTGATGTTACACAGTGGTAAAATTGAGTTTCGTATCATAAAGACCAACACTAAGGGAAAAATGTATGTACTCAGTCAAAAAAGTTATGTGCTATTGACATAGATTTCTGCACCAATGTTTGCATGTGCTGAATACATGCTGGAATCTGTATTGACTACATAACTCTTTTCGTAGCTGCAGTCAATACATAATTCATAAAAAAATATAGTTTCGATTATCTATGTGATGTATACACGCGTTAGTGCACTAAACGCATGCTCCCTGCACTCATCACAAATATAAATGTATCCATCACATATCTGCTGTCATCTATGTGATGTATACACCCCTTAGTGCAGTGAACGCATACTCACTACACTCATCACAAATGTATCCATCACATATCTGCTGTCATCTATGTGATGTATACACGCGTTAGTGCACTAAACGCATGCTCACTACACTCATCACAAATATAAATGTAACGATTACACTCCTTAAGTCCCTTTAATGTAATGATTACAACGTTATGTATTCATTATATATTTGGACAATACATTTTACAACTCAGTTCTTATTTCAGGTTAGGGTCCTTTGTGATAGGTACATCATGCGATTCTGTAATGATTGAAATGTTATTTTAATTTTAATTATAAAAATGAAATTTTTTTGCTTACCTGGGTTTTGAACTCGAGTCCGTCGTGGTACCATCCAAGCACTCTACCACTGCGCCGATTCACTGTTGTGAAATCTTACGTCTAATGTGAAGCAGTTAATATTATTATGGAAAATGTTCCGCGTCAGATGAAACCCTTACGCATTACACGTCGCTTGTATTCATCACAGACTGTTATGTACAAAAACCGAATCTTGCTTTGCTGAATAAATTTTTTTCTTCAGGCAGCGAATTTAGATTGGTAATCAATTTCTATTTAATCATTACAAGCTCACTGTACTACCTAGATGCAAATCTCTTGACTATTCTATATAAATTGCAGTAAAGGGCCTTTACAGTTTTTATAGACTCACTAAATAGGACAACCATGAAAAGTATTGCATGACATTCTTTCGCATTACGAGTCGCTTTACTCATTATATGTATGTATGTACCTATCACAAAGGACCCTAACCTTAAATAAAAACTGAGTTGTAAAATGTATTGTCCAAATATATAATGAATAAATAACGTTGTAATCATTACATTAAAGGGTGAAAACGAATTTGCTACGACTTAAGGAGTGTAATCGTTACATTTATATTTGTGATGAGTGTAGTGAGCATGCGTTTAGTGCACTAACGCGTGTATACATCACATAGACAATCGAAATAATATTTTTTTATGAGTAGGTACAGGGAATTATGTATTGAATGCAGCTAAGTAAAGAGGAATAAGAACACAGCTCACTTAATCAATAAATAGTTCTCTTTAGACAGTGGATTTTAATCGGTAAATAAATTGAGATGTAATAGGTACAAGCACACTGTTATCACTACATGCAGGCATGACTTCATACAAAATGCAGTACATAAACTTTACATAAAATTCTCTGTGCTGACACCATACATTTTTTCCTCAGTGAATTATTTTGAGTTCTAAAATGGATGTAAAAACATGGCTCCCCGAAATTCAACCCTATTTATCATAAACTGTTAATACAAATAATGAATTCTTAATTGTTTTTTTGAAACCAAATAAAAATTAATATTTGTGAAATAAAAAAAGATGTATTTGTTTAAAAGCTTAAGGAAAAAGAACAAATGTGAGTATAAATTGCTTGGTAGACCAACTATTCGAGTTTGGGCTCGTACATGTTTTTTTATTAATTTTTGTATTTCCAAACGATTGAATTTTTTTTTAAATTTAATTTTCCTGATACTACAAATAAAAGTTGGCACACGGAAAATAGATTTAAAATATGTCGTAGAAAAGTTTTCCAACAACCCGTTTTTTGAAAAACTGGTCTAACGATTTTGAAATTTTGTTTCCTTAAAATTCGAAACAGTAAAAGAAATCAGATGGATTTCTTTTTTTTTTCTTTCAGAAAAAAGTGATTTTTAAGTGATTAATAAAATTTAATTTTTCATGGAAAAAACTTTTTTTCTAAAATTTTCAGCCTCAAAATCACTGGCACATATTAGAGCAAGTTTTTGCGACCCAGTAGTGTACTTTATTTTTATTAAAGTCTAGGTTTATGAACAAAATAAAATTTTGCAGAATTTTTGGCATTGCAACCAATTTTAGTTATCATTTGGGATGTCGTTTCGGGGCTCAAGGGTCATCTTCCGAAGAACCTGCCATTTCGTTAGAATAGCTGATAGATACCATGCCGCTTTACTTACTATCAGTATTGTTATCAATCGCTATTTTCATCTAAACTTTATTAACTTTTTCGTTTTAAGATGGTCCGCTGCTAATCCAAATTTAGTTCTCAATTAAATTTCGGGAGTGAAAGTAGCTGAAAATGATGAGTAGAATTTTGTTCATGCCGATGTTTCTTGGCTGCATTTTGATGGTAATTTATTTTTAATCGCAAAATATTGTATTAAAAGTTAATATTTGCGTTTTCGAAGCGGGTCACAAATGCAAACCAAACCCCAGATCAGTTCAAATATGACGTTTCTGGAATATTGCAAATAATGCCCTCTGAAGTCAATGAAGAAAGCTGCAGGGGCTTGAAGCTGGCAAAAGAATCATATCAGAACAGCAATTGTCTCAAGGAATTCAACTCCAAAAAGACACTTTTGTTAGAAGAATTGAAAAATGAAACTATTTTTTGCACGGAGTCCGCTAACCAATTGAAACACTTTGCGAGTGTTAATAGCAAAGAATTTCGTTCTAAGATTTTAGACGATACTAGAAAAATGTTTGACAAGTGTGAAAGCGAAAACGGGTATTTCAAACAAGTTAATTGTTTAGAAAATATTGTAAGTAATATATTTTTGGTTTTTTTATCTATGCAAATTGTATTAAAAGGATTTTTTAACAGTTCAATGAAATTCACTTTGAGGAGGAAATTAAAAGAAGAACAGCCGAACTTTCCCAGGAGTTTAAAAATATTGACAAAGCTATGAGTGACTGTTTTAGCGAAAAAATTGACGCAAGTAAGATAAAAAGTGCTTCTGTCTTTTGCAACTTGCATAATTGCTTGCTGGGGAATAGTGAACCATTATTGCAGGTATTTGGTCTTTAAGGAGATGAATATTTTTATAAGATTTTATTACAAAAAGTGCAGAGTAACTGTGCGTAATACTCTTATTAAGAAATACATTATGGTACTGATGAGTGTAACAATACATATATTGAACTATATGTATAAAACAATTTATTTGAATTTTGTAGCACGAGGATGCCCGTGCCCATGCCATAGAAAATATTTCAATAAAAGAGGATGCTTACGCTAGTAGAAACATTGTCGATTATAAACTCACAGGCATTTTGGTTCCGTCGAACGTGGAAAAATGCTTGCAATTCGATCTCAAAAAGCTAATAGCCGTTTACAAAAATCTCGAAACTTGTGTTGCAGAAAAACAATCCCAGTTCAACAACTGCATGGAACGAACTGTAATTTCAATTTAATTTTCAAAAATATAAAAACTTCATTTCTTTTTTTTTATTTTAGGAGAAATTACTAAAACATCTCAAGAACCGTTTAATTGAGATTTCATCAAATAATGCAAATGAAATCAATGCCTACGATCGTACCGAGAACACATGTCTGAGACATTTCATTACTGGAAATATTTTTCCGGGCTTCAGTTTAACATTTGATTTGGAAAAGTGTCTCAAAAATGGGTTCAAAGGAGCTGTTGTTCCAGGAAATGAGAGTGAGAATTTGATTTACGGTTTTTGGAATCTTCGAATTGCGTTGTGGTCATGTCGAGTAAATTCAAATAAGACAAACATTGAAAAATGTATCTCTGAAACGGTATGTTACTCAATTTTTGTTTTATAATTTCAAATGTTTTTATAAATACTGTTTCTAACGTAGCTTCATAATTCCAATGAAGCTCGTGCAATTTCTAAGATTATACAAAGCATATCGGAAGACGAATTGAAAAATCCTAATAATAAAGTTTATGAAAGTTATAATAATGAAACTGACTGTACCGGATATATTTTCGAAAAACTAAAATTCCGAGGGCTGTTTATGGAAAATCTGGCGAAAAACGAATTTAAAGAATGCATCAACAGGCGTTATGTTGCTAGTCCAGACAAAGTATTAATAAAGGATGCCATCAATAAGTACAAAATGATAGCTGACTCTTTGGATAAATGCACTCAGCATCCGTTTGGTTCAGAGTTCTCCACATGTGTTTCTGAAACTGTAAGTTAAGTTTTTTTTTTATTTTATTAAAACAATTAATATTAACTTCTGTGCTTATAATTAACATCGAAATTTAACCCATACGAAATTTCAAAGTCAATATCAGATTTGGATCTGGCATTTCAAAAAATATGTTTTTCCTAATAAGTCACTCAAATAGATTGCCTGTTAAATTAAGTAGCATAAGTTTAATATTAATCCTGCGCAGTTCGGAATCCCAACAGCTCAATGAAATTGGTACCAAGAGACAACAGATTTAAATTTGTTAACTTTTTCAAACGTAAAAAAAATCCGTCATTGGAACTATCAATTTTTGAATAGTTTAAGGAGATTGGAGATATAAGAATGATAAAATGCCCAGTCTTCAATCTGCCCGACCAAATCATGTTCCTCTTGAGCATAGGTCCATCATAGGCTGCCAGTTTGTATCAGACGAACTTCGTATTGCTTATGGTCTTCCAACCCTTCATGCACCCTCAGGATTTCAGTTCAGAGGAAAGCCCATCGGTATCGGTTTTGGTTTCTTCATTGATAATTTTTAAGTTCAATGAATCTACTGAACAGGCCGTGATTGACAAGAGCTTTCAATTTGCTCAAAATCTTTCCTAGTTTTGCTTCGAAGAATTTTTACTAACTATTCAAGAAAATGCGACAAATTTTAAACAGAACACTGGAAGCATTTCAATCTTAATTTATTCTACTTTCAACGTGTGCACCTGTATCAGCTGATGCAATGCTTCCGGGGTTGATTGGTTGATATCTTCCATGGACATCCAGTGCAAAGTAGAACGTTGGTGTGTGGAACGGCCTGTTGGTTATGTCCAAAGTATCACCCTTAAATACGCTTTCACTCTTCCAGAAAAAAACAACCCCCGGTTTGACACCCTGTTGCACTTCAAAAGAATCAAATTGCTGTCCATGGATCAACACTCTATCTGTTGAATAAAATTGCTGTCCATATTGATCAACACTGTCCTACATTACCAAATATTTTTAGTGTAATTCCTTTTCTAATACTGGCTAAATTTGATCCCCTGGCTAAATTTTGACAGGTTAAATTGGGATATTATTTAGCCTGCAAGAGCAGGTTAAATATCTTAGCCAGTTGGTTAAATTTGGCTAGGGACCGGCCTAGCTGGCGAGGATTGTTGGTTGAGGCTGTGGTCCACAATGGACTGTCTGCGCCACCTTAAGTTAAGGTTAAATCCTTGCTTATAAAGGTATAAGAGAGATGGAGATAAATATGACCCTTCTTTATTTTTGACTTACTCATACAAGTTCTATCGAAACGCGTCAATTCTTCAATTAAAAGTAAATTTAACTTTCGGGTTTTTATATTTTTTTTAGATTGAAAAATAAAGTGTGATCAATAAGGATCAATTTTATTAGTTAGTCACGTTATAATAATATATTAAATATATGAGTTAATTTTTATTTTGGTATTTTTTTTAAACTGTCTTTTGTATAAAAAACTAATATAGGTACTTCATCAATACAATGGTTTCTTTAGGAAAAAAAATGATTTTGGAGTGGAAAACAAAAGGCAAAAAGTAGATGAAAAATATCCCTTTTAATCCAATTCACACAGCAAAAAGCTAAAATTGTGTCCATTTCGATGTAAACGTCAAAATTTAGCCAGGGGATCAAATTTAGCCAGCATTTTACCGCAATTGACACACAGCCTAAGTAGTGATCGCCATGTTGACTTTCGGTTCACTTGGTCAAGTGCACAACTTCTAAGCAATCCAAAAGCATGAGATGAAGTAGAAAGCTTACTGCTTCACCACGATTCGCAGGTTATTGTCTTTGGCACTTGAAAAACCACTGGAAAAGCCTGCTTGGTGTCTCGTTAACTTTGACCCTATCCAGAATGAAAGTTTGTTATACGTTTTGGAAATACCAAGCTAGTTTTTGCATTTCTAAGGATCGAATCGTGGGTGGCAATGGTAGAGTGGATGAAGTGCTTGGTTGCTAACCTAAGAGTTGTGAGTTGGGGCCCCAGCCTGGGCAGCAACTTTTCAATATTCCCCCAGCTTCAACTGGACGCCACTCGTGGGATTTTCATGAGATAAATATCACCTATTTCTCAATCCATTGTACCAACAAAAAAATCTTGCCCTGCAGTTTGCATTCAAAAGACCTTGGGTCTTAAAGGCATATAGTTAAAACTATTATTATTATTGAATCACTTCGAAAATCTTTTAATAAGTCTTTGTTCCTGGGATAGGTTACGTTTTTCCAAAATGAATGTATCAGCGGAAAATTAATTATAGATCTGGCTTGAGTGACAAATATTATATTTATTTTACTTATGTAAGTAATGTCTATTGAATTTTGAGTATATTAAAAAAGCCGCCTAATTTGTACATTTTGTCCACAATTGGCACGTCGACCGATTGTGTCTCGAATAATCATTCATTTTAAATAAATATTTGTTGTTTGTTTTAGATTGACGCCAGTGCAAGCAGTTTGAATTATATTCAACAAAACTTCGAGAACTTCACCGCATGTACTTCATCTTGCAACAAATGTTTGGAGGAAGTTTTGAGCCGAAAAGTTAAATTATGTTCGAGCAATACGAACGAATTGTGTTCTTATCCTGAAATTGAAGAATGTTTAAGCAATAGGGTATGTACACATATAGGTACCTTCATTATTTTCCCTGCAATTTTAGAGCTTTGGTCATTTTACTTAATTGATTCTTTGATGCGGTTTCGCCGGTTTGAACTCGGAACACATCGGTTTATATTGTTTTATATCCGAGAACAACAATAACAATTACATCACAAGG
Source organism: Platycheirus albimanus (assembly GCA_916050605.2). Taxonomy (NCBI): domain Eukaryota; kingdom Metazoa; phylum Arthropoda; class Insecta; order Diptera; family Syrphidae; genus Platycheirus; species Platycheirus albimanus. The sequence goes on from OU696696.1 coordinate 73,546,432, forward strand.
CTTCAGGTCCGACCATATGCTTTGCTCGTTAGAAGGAAGAAACTCTTTCTCCATTGATTGGATGCCTAACCGATTTTGTATTTTTGACAGCATCACTAATTCCTTAAACTATAACGTCTTGTATTTCATCAAAGTACGGCCTTGTTATACTTGTGTTTATCTCATTACAGAAACAAGTCTGGTCGTCCTCTTACCATACCATTGTCAGTTTGGAAGCAGGTGACACTCTTACAGTAACCGGTTTCATCCTTCCCAGCTTCTTTACGTTCGTTTAATACATTTTGCTCTACCTAGATTTATTTTTAACAAATGATTTTTCCTTTTGCAGCTTTTCAATAAATTTAAATATCGACCCGCTAAATTCTGCGCTGCACGTCAGTCCGAGATTGTCATCAACAAACCCTAACATTATTATCAATACTTACAAAAATGGCGTTTGGCAAAATGAAAAGCAATTTCATAATCTTCCTACCTACAATTTGCACGCAGGTTCTAAATGTGTAATGCGTATTTCTCTCACGGACAGTTTTTATATAATATCAATCAATGGGATACACTTAACGAATTTTGAGCATCGTTTACCTTATAAATCCGTTGGTTACGTGCAAGTCTACGGGGGTATAGACTACGTCAGTTTAGACCAAAGCTGAACCATTCCACGGACCGTACGTGTATGCTAAAAAAACATTCACTTCTGCTTTAGATACAATTGTCAAGATATGAATGAACCGAGTATAAATTAAATGAAACACGGACTCAATTTATTAATGGAAAAGATGTAATATTTATTGGTAGGTTATCGTGAATAGAAATGTACATAGACACAAGAAGATACTATACGAGGCGACTATCCTCAACTACGACACGACGAATACTGCCTACTTCTACTTCATCTGTTCTAAATTACCGATTGGTGGCGTTGTCATCGGCAGCTGATGAGTTGGTGTTGCCACTGGTGGTATTGCCGCTTACACTATATAATTAAATACTTGCAAAAAAAAATTTAAAAAAATGTATGCAGCTTAATAATAAAAAATTAAATGTAAGTAGCTTGAAAAGGCTGTTATAGCTCAAAAAAAGTGCGTGTGTACAAAGTACAAAGTACACATGTCAGAAGTGAAATTTCTTTGGCAAAACTAATTTACATATATATCATTATTAGAAATTGATAATTAAATTTTTTCAAATAAAATATTTTTATTTTGTATTTTATGAAAAATAATGTTTTTAATGCTTAAATGACGAGTGGCAAATTAAAATGCCACATGTTATTTGTAAATATTAAAACTTCCTAACCTTATAAGGTAAATTAGCAATAAGATAATTAATATAAATTACTTTGTAGGGAAAGACTTTCTCGCCAGTACACTGGAGTAGTGTACACCACTGGTGCCATCTAGTTGAGAAACCTCACGGTTACTCACACAGTGCTGAACGCACATAATACGATCCACCAGTTAGAGGTTCCATAAATAGAATCCACCCCGACAACGAAATCCAATTCCAGGATGGAGTCCACTCATTTTCCAAATTTTATGAAACTTTCCAAGGCATGCTCAATCCTCCATTTTGATGGAAGCGCGCTGAGCAGCTTAAACCCGAGCACATAATCATCATCTGGCACAGACATGAGATGAGTATTGTTGAACCTGACGTTTCGGATGTCGCCCACTAATTGAGTCATAAATATATACTCGATACAATCCGATAGGTGTCAGTAGTTGGAATGCCATGAATTAAGAAACCATTAATCTCAGGTGGATTGACATATCAGACATTGTCGCATCACCGGTTTGTCTTAAGCCATCAGTGGTCAAAAACCTTTTGTTTTACTTTCGCCATCGAGCTTTTGTAATTGTCGTCGCGGTTAGTGTATCAACTAACAAAATCAATTTTAAGTTACAATCAACGTTAACATTCCTACGATTTAAAGTAGATGTTGCTAGTTGACGGTTTAGTGAAAATCTACAACCGTCCATTTTTCGTTAGCCGTATTCCTTTCCCCTCCTGTTTGTATTTCTGGTGACATTCAGAAAGAACCATCAAAAATTGTAAGTGAATAACATAATTCCTATAGTCATGACACCCTCTGTAATACGAAACCTTATCCTATGGTGTAACCTGTGCTTTTCCTTATTCTCTTTTTTTTCTTGACCCCGTTTAAGTTATTTTTAATAATAAAGAACAAAAAAAAAAAAAAAAAAAAAAAACATTCAATAAAAAAATCATTTAATTAAACGTGTGCTCGCTCAATTCCCTGTGTCATCAAAAACCACGCTCATTTGCCGATTTTGTTTGTATTTTCTTTCGTTTCCCTCGTTTCCTAATAAAGCTTACACTTCGCTTTTTGTTTGTGACCTACATTAATAACTATGGATACTAATCGTTGTGATATTGCCCACTGTGACCTTGATAGCAAAACCGCTGACAGGTTCTTTTGCAAAGGAATTTGTGGTAAATCATTCCACCCACTTTGCATAGGACTCAGCAAAAGATCGTCTACGTACTTTAAAGAATACGCTAGTCATTTTGTCTATCTTTGTGATCAGTGTAAAAAAATATCCCTTTCGGACGTTTTTCTCGCGATAAAGTGCAACAGTGAAAACATTAACTCGGTCGAAGCTAAGCTAAACTCCCTTGAGTTTCAATTGACTGCATTAACCAATTTAATTAACAATATTAATGAAAGTTCTCAGGTCAATTCACCCTCTGAAAGCATAAGTGTTGAATTGAAACGAGCTTTCAATCCTATCCTCGCTGACAATAATTCCTACCACAAAAGTACAATTAATCAGCTTCATAAAATGGATGATTTTTTGGTTAAGGCCTTCGACGATTTTAACAACACTATTGACAATTCAAATAAGCGTTGTGTTTTAAAATTATCTTCAATTGATAAGCAACTTTCTGTTATAACAGACTTGATAACGAACGACCCTCGCGTTAACAATTGTGACAAACGTTGTGAATCACTAAAACTAGAAATTTCGTCTATGCTTAAATCTTTTTGTGATGCCAATTCGCCAACCTGACGAGACTTATTTCAGGTATCTTCAAAACTTTTCCACTGGGCCTTTTTTTCCTCTTACTATTGATGAAACTCTTATTGAAAATAAATTAAATCAGCTGAGTGAAGAATTTTCTGTTGGGCCTGATAACATTCCAGCAATTCTTCTAAAAAGATGTTCTCAATCACTCTCCCTTCCACTTTCTCAAATCTTTAATTTATCTCTGTCTCTAGGCGAATTTCCCTTAATATGGAAAACATCATTTGTAACACCGATTCACAAAAAAGGCGCTAAAAATGATGTTAAAAATTACCGTCCCATTGCAAAACTTTCTTATATTCCAAAAATTTTCGAATGTCTCATTTATGAAGTTATCAGCTTCCGCTGCAGGTCTCTAATATCCCCCAGGCAACATGGATTTCTCAAGTATAAATCCACGACCACCAATCTTATTGAATTTGTGTCTTTTTCTCTCTCTGCACTTGAATCAGGAATGGAAGTTGATGTAATTACCACTGATTTTAGTAAGGCCTTTGATAAAATTTCTCATCGCCTCATACTCTTTAAATTAACAGCCCTTGGGTTTGAACCTATCTCCTTAAAATGGTTGTCCTCTTACCTTAGCCAACGCTCCTACAGAGTGCGTTTCAGAAATTCACTTTCTAACCCATTTATTGCCACTTCGGGTGTCCCACAAGGTAGTCACTTAGGCCCTCTTCTTTTCATCCTTGCCATTAATGATATTGAAATTGTCATAAAGCATTCTAACATATCATTGTATGCTGACGATACTAAGTTTTTCAAAACGATATCTTCAGCAAATCATTCAACCCAATTACAATTTGATCTAGATAATTTCTCAATTTGGTGTCAAAAAACTGTATGGAGTTGAATGTAGGCAAATGCCAGTCCATAACCTTTTCTCGTTAGCGCTCAGTACTGCCTCCCCGTAACTATTACCTTTCCAACCAATCTATACCTATCGTAAATTCAATCAGGGATCTTGGTGTGTTGTGCGATCGAGAGCTTAACTTCCTCTCTCACATAGATGAATTAATCCATAAATCCAACTCAGCTCTTGGATTTGTTAAACGATGGTCTAAAGAATTTACTAATCCTTATGTCACCCGCTCCTTATACATAACCTTCGTTAGACCATTACTTGAATTTGCTTCTCAAGTTTGGTCTCCATTTCAACGTGTCCATATTTCAAGAATTGAAAGCATTCAAAGAAGGTTCCTCCGTTTTGCCCTCCGTGGTTTACCTTGGCATAACCCTCTCATACTTCCCCCCTATAATGATCGTCTTCAACTCATTAATCTTAACACTCTTGAAGATCGAAGAATTATTGCCGATATCCTCTTCATTCACCGACTTGTTTCTGGTTCTGTTGACTGTCCAACACTTTATAATTCCATTTCGTTTAATACTAATCCACGCAATCTCAGAAACCCACGTCTTTTCTATCTTCCCTATCACCGTACTTCCTATGGCTCAAACGAACCCCTAACCCGTATGCTTCACGAAACAAATATGAATGTTGACAGTTTCGATTTCAACTTAAGTACTTCGGATCTGAAAATTCTTCTCCTTAACTACCTAAACTCCCGCTCATAGCTATAAGTAACCTAGTTTTAAGTTAGATTAAGTTAATTTTGTAGCTTGTTTTAAGCCAAATAAATGGGGGTGTTTGCCCCCACCAAAATTAGCTTAATCAATTCCCACCAACTCTCGTGTTTCGAATTACCTGTCAAATGACAACAAAATCCATATTGGCGAAAGTAGTACAGTGCGCACTACCCATAATCAGTTTTCTTCATACGCCACCTATCTTGTCTCCAACAAATCAATAAAATTTGGAAAGAATGGAAACGAGACTGGAAAACAGGGCGTTGGCTACCTGGAAAACAGAAAGGCCAACGACAAAAGTGGATTGCAGACTTCATTTTTGAAGCAACCCATTGGCGAAGAAACATCGCCACACCAGAACTTTTTTTTGTGAATTTCGCGTAGCCAAACCGCGCCATCATTCTTTTCCTTATTGAGGAAAAATCCAATTGCATTTGCAATTAGGATTAAGCATTCCCTACAATCTACTCATAATTATAACCAGGAGCTCCAGTACAGGATAAGCAGCACTGAGGAGCATTCACCTCGATAGGCGCAGGCTGCGCTACGGATTTCGGTGGACATTCCTATATCCACCATCCAATTTCAGTGGACATTCCTATATCCACAATCCGATTTCAGTGGATTCCCAGCTAACCCAGAACATGTGCCCAAACACGCTGTCACGCCCACCATCTTTTTGTGCCTGTGTACATATATTTATACATCATTAAATACAGGAGCATATATTGCCTCCAAGAAACAAAATAAAAACAAGGACTATATCCTTTTTTTTTGGTCGTTTGTGCCTGTTTTCTTGGCCACACCGAATCCACCGTCATGTCGCCCATTTCCCGCGACAAAGGCGCCTTATAACTTCCTGTACTACTCAAGCAGACCGTGTGCAACCGTCGGCGTTGATCCGCCAGTCGGCTCGTCGACGACCACACCTCTGCCCTGCGCATTATCGCCTACCAAGAGGCGCATCAATTGAGGTCATTTCTATTCACCCAGCCACGACAGGCTGAAGTCCTCATCAGTGGAGAAAGGATTCACGACATTCAACAGGACGCCTGGCGGGCCTTTGTACGCCGATGCCGGTCCACAAGAAATATATACCTTAGTGAGTCATCACATCGTGGGAGCAACTATAAAACGCCCTATACGTACCTTATTGATTCATTACACCGTGGGAGCAACTGTAGACACTTCAAACACACCATTTCGAAACTATAGCGTCGTGGGAGCAACTTTAGCATATATGCATCACGTTGAAGTAACTACACCGTGGGAGCACCTTTAAACTCCACTCTTGTATCCTTGTCAAGCAGCAGCAGCCGATTTATTTTTAATAAAAATTGTAAAGAAGGGTATACAACATATACCATATAACCAGGTAATCCTTTGCTTTTAATTGATTATTGAGATATATATAGGAGCCCTATTGCTCCTCCACCACAAATCTTGATCCGTTGGCGAACATTTCCACGCCATACGCCTTGCGTACAACGCCGGCGTAAAGAGCCAGCGACCACGGACGGTGGTACGCCGAAAATTCGGCCTGATAACAATGTGAAGGCGATATGCCACACCCATATACCTTATTATTATTATTACTATTATATTGTATTTAATCATTATAAGTGTTATTAATGTATTTTGTGCAGTGAGAAGATACGGCTAATAATTTGATTAAAAATTTCAAAAAAAAACTTAGTTGAGTTTCAACCGTGGATATTAATGTTCTATCGTGAATTTTACATCAACTGTTATCGTGTTGAGATCGATTTCTCAGTGAGAATTTAACTTCTGGAGCCCGTGCTCTCAGTCATTTTGTCTCGGTTTCATTAATCTACGATGCAAGAAGTGAGTGCTACCTATAGTCGCTAACTCGATTTGTAACATACGAACCTTGATATTTTCTCTTTTTTTTTGCACTTCACTCGATAATCATATCTTTTCATTTTGATTTTCACTTGGTCTTATAGACCCCACTAAACTCTCTTTGCGTCGGTAGCGACCTACCTCACACGCGTTTAAACGCCGCGTCCGCGTTTGCTGTAAGCGAAGCATTTAGCTTCACGTACAGACTTTTCACTCTTTAAAAATTTTTTTTTTGTAACGTCATTTCGTGTATCGCATTTCGTGTTTGTTGGAGTTACTAGCATTATTATCGCGTTTATCAACAGCATACTTCAGTTGTGTCTGCCGCATCTACGACATATAGTATATTAACATGAAAGCGCGGGCGAATTGAAACAAGGCAATGGCGGCATTTGATCGCTACAGGTTTCTAAACGAAAACTTTTAGATAAAAATATCAAAATAGGTAGAAGGTCATACTGCAATACAGTTCAAATAATAGCATCTATATATCCATATCTTTTAAAAAACCCTTTACAGCGAACCAGGAGTGCACTTCCGGACCAGCGTTAAGTGGACCTAATAGTTATCTCCCTACCCCTTGGTAGGAGGGACAACGTATTTTTTTTTTGAAGAATTTAATACTATTACATATATACTTTTGATTTTTAATATATACTAGCTGTCCCGGCAGACGTTGTGCTGCCCTTCCGAGCAGATAGCGTGATAAGTTTGACTTCTTAATTTATTACATTTATATCGTCCAATCAGTTTGTCTAAACTATGAGAACATGGATAGTATTTTTTTTTTTAATAAAATAAACTCAGAAAAGTACGCATACGCCCGAGTGTACTTAACTGTTTTTTCGTTGTTTTTAAGTTGAAAAATTGGCAATTGCCAATTGTAAATTTTTTTTTAAGTTCATCCGTTCATAAGTTTACTTTTTTTACTGAAAATGTGAGTCATTATTATTGAATGGTTATAATTTAATAACTTAAAAAACAGAAGTCGTATTATATTTTGTATTGTTTTATTTGACTTTTAATGCTAAAATTATTTTATTTTACTATCGTAGTGAAAGCGGATATACAATGTTTTTAGTTTTTTTGTTAGGTGTTTAAATGTATACATTTTAAGGTGTTCCAACTCTGGAGCATTCGACATACAACTATGGCCGTGGGAAAAGCATGCATTTTCTAAATTAGGGCCAGCAATAGTTAACGACTGTCCCTGCGCTTTATTGATGGTGATTGCGAAGGCTAGGCGTAACGGAAATTGCAGTCGTTTAAAGCTAAATGGCAAATCTGTCGAAAGCATTGGTATTCGCGGAATCAGGACAGCTTCGCCTTTGCTCTTGCCGGTAATAATTGTGGCCTCGATTAAATTTGGTAATAGTTTTTTTACGGCAAGTCTGGTTCCGTTGCACAGGTTCGGAGGTTGCAAATTCCGGATTAACAACAACGGTGAACCTATTTTCAGAACTAATTCATGTGGTGGCATTCCAGATGGCTCCAATGAGTTCAAGAATTCGATTGGGTAGTTGGCAATATGTTCCTCCTCCAAAACTGTATCAATTGATTTGTGTTTCATTTGTTTGCCGAAAATTTCAATTTGAATTTGATAGTTTATTTTGTTGACGTCATCGTTTTTTTTTTTGTGCATGTTTACAAAGCCAATCGTTATTTTTGTAGTTGGTCAGGACATCAACGAAAACCTTTTGCACAACATCGTTAGTTGAATGTTCCAACAGGCAAAAGCTTAGCGTTTTCTTCGCTACCTACTGTAATGTCTCAATAATTGGCAGCACTCTTAATTCTCATTAGATACTCATTATACGTTATACCAATCAGCCTGATGAATAGATACCTACGTATTATTCAAATATATGGTGATCGTTACAGTGTGAATAAAGTATTAACAGTGATCAGACGTGTTTTATTTAACAGAAATAGAGTTAACAATAAAGTAAGCAAACACTTACAAACAAGAACACTACATTTGGCGACGAGGTACAAAGGTACAAATTAAAAAAAAAAAAAAATATCAACATGGAAGGTGGAAGAATTCCATTTTTCAATCTCAACGAAGATGCAACTAACGCTGGTGATCGTTGGAAGAAGTGGATTGCTCGTTTCGAGAACTTTTTAATAGCGAGCGATATCAGCAACATCGAGAGACAAAAAGCGCTGTTACTGCACTACGCAGGTGAAGATGTTTTCGAGATTTTTCACAATCTGCCTGAGCCGACCAGAACAACAAGAAATATATTCGACGAAAAGGGTGCGAGAACAACAGTTGACCTTAACTGTTTTGAAATAGCGAAACAAAAGCTATTACATTATTTCTCGCCCAAAACGAATGTTGAGTTCGAAATATTTTCTTTCCGGCAAGCTAAACAAAATCCGAACGAGACAGTTTGCCAATTTTATGCACGGCTTCTAAAATTGAGTTCTAACTGTGATTTCTCAGACAGAGACAAAGAAATCAAGTCTCAAATAATATGTACAACAACATCACACAGACTTAGAGATTTCGCTTTCCAAACAAAACCTTCTCTTCAAAGGTTGTTAGAAGAGGCGAAAACAATCGAAATGTTTGAGGAGTACGCCATCAAAATTGAAGCGCAACAACAACAAACATCAGAACAATGCAACCACATTGCGAGAGCGAGACAACATCAACATCGTAGACGCGCAAACGCAAACAACAAAGGGATTAACATGCATACACAAAATTTGCAGAACAAAAACAAGAAATCTACGTGTATGAACTGCGGAAATGATTGGCATTCTAACGGAATGCAACAATGCCCAGCCAAAAACATCTTTTGCAACTATTGCAAAAAGAAGGGACACTTTGCGAAGGTGTGTTTGAAAACAAAAAACACATCAAGTACTCAGAAAACATACAATTTAACATCAACACATAATGAAGAACAAGATATTGTATTCAATCTGAACGGAACAAACAACACTTTGCCCACAGTTACAATATTTATCAATAAAACACCAACAAAGTTCACAATAGACACCGGATCGACAGCAACAATAATCAGCAATGGTGTATTCAAGAAACTTACAAATAGACCAACACTAACGAAACACACAGGAAAAATTATGCCGTACAACTCCAACACATCATTGCCCATAATCGGAAAATTCACTGCTAATTTAACATTTAAACAACATGCAACAGCCGAAGCAGTATACGTAATAGACAGTCAAGCAACATCAATATTAAGTTACAATGCATCTAAACAACTCAACATAATCCACATAGTCCAACATTTAACAAATAATATCAATCTAAATGTCAAACAGAAGTATCCAGAGGTTTTCAGAGGAATAGGAAAGCATAACAAACACAAAATTCATCTTTTCATCGAGAAAGATGTACCACCAGTGGCACAGCGTTTCCGTCGGATTCCTTTCCATATACGACCAGCAGTTGAAGATGAAATAAATCGCTTACTCAAAGCAGACATCATCGAAAAAGCAACGGGTCCAACACCTTGGGTATCACCAGTGGTTATCGTACCAAAACCCCACAACCCAACTGCAATTCGAATGTGCATTGACATGCGAGCTGCCAACAAAGCCATTCAACGTGTAAGGAAAGTAACACCTACACTACAGGACATAATTGCATCACTGAATGGCACAACTGTCTATAGTAAGATCGACCTCAACGAAGGATACCATCAAATAGAGTTGGAAGAGGAATCAAGGTTCATAACAACTTTCAGCACTCACTGTGGAGTCTACAGATATAAAAGATTAAACTTCGGTGTCAACACAGCAGCAGAAGAGTTCCAGGACATAATTCGACAAACACTCAACAACATCGAAAACGTTCTAAATGTGAGTGACGACATTTTCATTTTTGGAAAAACACAAACCGAACATGATGTAGCATTGGAAGAGGTATTTCAAAGACTTCGAGCAAGCAATCTTACCGTCAACGAGAAAAAATGTGTTTTTAGTCAGCCCCAACTGAAGTTTTTCGGTTTTGTTTTTTCCAAAGATGGCATTCAACCGGATCCGGAAAAAGTAGCAGTTTTCGAAAAACTTGAAACACCCAACAACGTTTCAGAAGTGCGCAGCATCCTCGGTATGTTAAATTTTGCTTTACCTTTTCTTCCTGAGCTAGCAACACATACCCAACCGCTAAGAGAGCTGATTCAGAAAAACACCGAGTTCGTTTGGAAAAAAAAGCACGAGGAAGCACTTACTTTTCTGAAGAAGCTAATGGGAGATGCATCAAAACTTGCGTACTATGACGTCAACAAGCCAACACATCTACACGTCGATGCCGGTCCCGAAGGTCTATCTGGAATCTTGTCACAGTTTCACAACAAAAGATACGAGATTGTGGCATATGCAAGTCATGCACTCAGTCCAGTCGAGAAACGTTACAGCCAGATTGAGAAGGAAATGTTAGCAGCAACATGGGCTATGGAACATTTTAAGATCTATTTGTACGGAACAAAGTTTACGCTCCATACAGATCACATGCCATTGATAAGCATTTTCAAAAACCCATTATCGAAACCAACAAGCAGAATTGAACGTCTACTTCTCAAAACACAAGAATTCAGTTTCAACATTCAACATCAAAAAGACATTTCAAATCCCGCAGACTATTTCTCTCGACATCCAAACAACAACAATAGCAACAGCAACAACGAAATAGAACAATACGTTAATTTTATAATACAAAATTCTTTACCTAAAGCAATTTCGCTTAAAACAATTCAACAAGAAACAAAAGAAGACTCAACTCTGCAACTGCTTATCAAAGCGATTTCAACCAACAACAATAACATCTGGAACAGCAAGGAAATTTCAAGATATAAAGGAGTACGTCAAGAACTTTGCTTAGCAGAAGGATGTGTACTCAAAGGTTCACAGATACTTTTACCCCAGAAGCTAGTCAAAAGTGCAATCGCCCTAGCTCACAAGTCACATATGGGGATAGTTAAAACGAAACAACTGCTTCGAACAAAAATTTGTTTTCCTGATCTCGACAAAGAAGTAGAAGAAATAATATCACAGTGTCACATTTGCCAAGTCGTTACCAATCAAAACAACCGTGAACCACTTGTGATTATCGAACCTGCATCAACACCATTTGAAAAAGTATCGATGGACTTCGCTGGACCGCTTCCGAATGGGAAGTATTTGTTAATTTTGGTCGATGAATAGCGTAACGGATACAATTATTGGCACCCCTAAGGAATTTTGGAAACCAAATGCGTGTAAATTTCGCGTTTATAGAGTTAAAAATATGTCAAATATACCAAATTGAAATTTGGAAAATTTTGTTTATAAAATTTCCTTTTACTTTGTATTTTGTCTTTAAAAAGGTGGTAAAAACCGTAAGTTAAAAAAAGCTTACCAAATACTACAATTATTGGCACCCGACCACAATCATCGGCACCCCAATATGTACAATTATTGACACACTTGAAATTAAAGAAAATTGGATTTTTTTAGATTTTTATTAATTCACTATAGCTAGGTAGTTATGGCCAATTGAGCTGCTTGAACATCCTTTTCTTTGTAATTTTTATTTGTTTTTGGCATTTTTTCAAACCTGAAAAAAGTAACGTTTATATGATATAATTATTGGCAGTCTTAAAAGTATATTTATTGGCAGTGCCAATAGTTCTAGTTTCATAGAACCAATTATTGGCACCTGGGTGCCGATAATTGGACCCCGACCTTTATTGGAACCAACTATTGGCACCCTTATTATTATAAATTTACCATTAAATTTTACAAAAAAGTAATTAAAAACGAATACTTTATTAAATTCTGATATCAAAAAACAATACTTTTTAATAAAATAAATATATATTAATAACTAAATAAGGCTTACCAAATTTTAGGTCCTTAGCGGGAACACGCAAAATTTTGCAAATTTTTCACTTTCTTGGAACGTTCTCACAACTTCACTTCCATACAGCGACTGAAGAATCGTCTCGTTAAAACAAAGATGCACAATTGTGAGGAATAAGTTACAGTTCACGAAAAAACTTGAATTGGTTTGCTAGATTAATAATTTTTGGAAAAAATCGTTAATGAATGATGGGGTGCCAATAGCTGGTTCAATATAATGGGGTGCCAATAATTGTATCCGTTACGCTACTCAAAATACCCATTTGTTGAACAAATCAACTCTACGAAATTCATCGATGTGAAGAGAGTTTTGATAAAGATTTTCGCAGCGTTCGGTACACCATTGAATTTAAAATCAGATAATGGCCCTCCTTTCAGCAGCCATGATTTCAAAGAATTCATGGAACAACACAACATTTGTCACCACAAAACAACACCATATTGGCCAGAGGCAAACGGAGCAGCCGAAAGAATGGTAAAAACAATTAAAAAATCGTTGATATCATCTGAGTTGGAACACTCTAATTGTTTACATCAACTGGACATGTTTTTCATGGACTACCGGTCAACACCACAAGCAACAACAGAGGTATCTCCATTTGAAATGATGTTCAACAGAAAGATGTATAATTTTCTGCCATCACTGAACACAAAAACAAAAACAAATAACACCAATGAACAAAAACACAAACTTAAAAACAAGCAATACGCGGATTCCCGAAGACGGACAAAACCTTCGAACTTCAACATCGGAGATGAGGTCCTTTGCAAGCAGAGGAAATTGAACAAATTGACACCACCGTACAATCCCGAACCGATGAAGGTAATCAAAGTCATCGGATCACAAATCTGGGCCAAAAGAGAAGGAGAAGACAAAATTGTTGTCAGGAATTCTTCGTTCTTCAAACAATTCTCCAGAAACAACCAGGAACACATACCCAACTATCCAAATCCAAAGAGATCTAAAAATAAAAGGAACTTTATTATTTATTCCTCACCAAACCAAAATCAAGAAGAAATTCAAATCGAGGAAATTTCAAACTCAAAATAAAGATTTGCCAACATCAACAACAGCTGATGTTGACACTGACGACAGCACAGACAACAGGGTTGAAGTTGAGGACTTTGAACTTTTCACCACACCACCAACCGCACCACAGCAATTAAGCTATGAACACAAGCGCAGCACCAGATGCCAAAAGCCGAAACGATTCCAAGATTATATCTTAGAAGAATAAGCTTTGTAAAAATATGTAAATATTAATTTAAATATATGTATGCCTAATATTAAGCAAGAGAGGAAATGTAATGTCTCAATAATTGGCAGCACTCTTAATTCTCATTAGATACTCATTATACGTTATACCAATCAGCCTGATGAATAGATACCTACGTATTATTCAAATATATGGTGATCGTTACAGTGTGAATAAAGTATTAACAGTGATCAGACGTGTTTTATTTAACAGAAATAGAGTTAACAATAAAGTAAGCAAACACTTACAAACAAGAACACTACACCTACCAATTTAAATGTATGATTATCGTTAAGTTAAACTTTTTGGTTTATTTTTTTCCAATCATTGAAATATGTAGGTTGTAGATAGGTACATATACATATACCGACTGACTAATTTGATAACACTCACACAAACAAACTAAGAACGTTTTATATATGATTGTAGGAACTCAATCAGTTTAGCCGTTCATCTTTTACTGCTGCCATCCCCCCTCCTCATCCCCAAAGACTTTGTTGCTGCTTTGCCTTTTCCAATATTTGGTATTTTTGCATCTTTACTGTTTTTGAAGTATTTTAAAATGCAACTTGAATAAAAAAAAAAAGGTAAATAAAATTGAATTTGCAGTTGCATATGAAAATATGTATGATGTATAAAACTTTTTCTTCGAACTATTTTTCTTTTCTTTCACTGCAAGTTCATCTTCAACTGCATTAAGGATTGTAGTTTCCATTCAATTTTGTTAAGATAATATTGCTATTATGAATTAATTAACTGCAATTTTTTTTACCATGCATTGTTTCAAATAAGAGACTTCCGTAGATAGCATTAAAAAAAAGCATTTTAATAGATTTTTCTACAGGAAATTAAAGAAAATCAATAGGATACCTATTATTTTGTTTACCATATTTCACCCTATAAACAGCTAAGTCTTGCAAGAAATATTTAGCCCTCAAGCCATCCGTAAACTACAATCATTAAAAACAAAAATGATTTCTTACCGGCTTGTTTTTCTTCGTCTACGGCCAAACTCGATGGTCGATTTGGACAAAACCTTACAGGAAATAATACCAAAGATTTTCTGAAAATTTGAGCTTAATTGGTTGGGCGGTTTCAGAGTCCATAACATATTTACAAACAAACAAACAAACAAACAAACAAACAAACATACATCCATTTTTATATATATAGATTACTATATTGCAATTGACGATCGAACACACAATTGAATTACGAATTGTATTCAAGCGTGTGGGGTATTTAACATTTAAACATATTTTGATATTTTTGATTCTTACATTTGCTTTACTACGGATACATTGCCACCTAAGCAATTACATTGTTATAGTTATTGGCTATGCTTTGATTAGTATACTCTTTCGTCTTCAACCGTCTTCGTGTTGTTTAGTCCATAATTAGGTTTAAGACATATTCGCGAGCCAAACAGAATTGAAATTTATTTGGATCCTTATTTTTTTTGTTATTGAGAATTTCTTAACAATCGTCGTTAAGATTCCTCTGCTACGTTAAATATTAACTCGGTTCCGCTACTTTCTTACAGTTATCAATCTCGGTTAGCGTTTAAAAATCGCGCTTAGCCATCTAAATATTAAAAGAGAATCATAAACCCTTCGAATATCTATCAACCAAATTTAGCGATTCAACGTATACATACGTATTTAATTAGAGGTTTCGAACACTGAATTAAGACCCAAATTGTGGAATTTGATTAAGAATTTTACAGGTATATACGCATTTTCCATTACGTTAAGTTAACTTTCACTAAAAAGCAAATATTCCTTTTGAATTTTTTATTCGTTTAAATCACTTTTCGTCAAATTAAAGCGAAGTGTATGATTACTTTAATTTTAAGTAAAATTTAGGTTAGGCACTATATTTAAAACAATTTCCTTTGTTAGATTTTAAGTTTCTTTTTATTGAATAAACCAATCCATTTTCCAGTTATATTGTAACGTTTGAGAAAAATATTTGCGATTTTCCTTTTATTCCTTTTGGAGTTTGAATAATTTTTGAAGAATTCCGCAGATTTCAGTTATGTCGGAGTAATTTTATTATAGGGAGGGTGGTACTGGTAACCCTCGCCCCTTTCAGGATGGAACAATGTGTGGTGTACAGTTTAGGGTATATATTTTTTATTTTACTTTCGAGTGTAACAGTTGAGAATAAGGATATAGTATTTGTTTTTGGTACTATATGATGGTCAGAGTATTGAAATAGGCAAGCAATCTTTTTGCTTGCTTTTCTTGTCAAGGGGTTGCCCAATAAAATGATTGAGTCGTGGGGACTCATGGGTCCATGGACAACCAAGGTCGATGCCAAGAGAGTTGGTTTTTGGCGTCGAATTGGGTGGGTTGAGAGACCAGGGGGATCAGACACCATCTTAGATCCTCCCTCCCCTCTAGGTTAGTCACCTCTACATCCACGTTCAGCACATCATTGTGGCAGCTGAACGTGTAGATGATAAATATATGCCATAGCAACCACGAAAACCTATGGTTAGCTTTTGTTATTATACTTACGTGTCGTGTTCTTCGGGTTAGTACAGTAACTCAATCAGAATTCTTCTTCTTTTGAGTACGTTTACTCACAAATTCACTAGGAGGTGCATCGATGAGTCACTTTTCTAGGTAATCAATTCGTTTCAATCTTTTCTTTGAAAGTTATGAGGGCCTGTAAGCACTTTAACATTAATATTCGAACTCGACCACCAGAGTTCAACGGTCGGCAGTGAAAAATAAGAGGTAACACCGGTGTGTAGATCCCGGAGCAAGTACCCACGGCCTGGCTGAGCTAATCGTGGCTTAGGGTACTGCCGGCCACCGCGACGGTCGATCTCAACCACGACCCTGTGTTGTCGCATGCCGTTCTTATCGGCCGTTCTCTTCGAATGGTTGGCAAGAAAGGGGGCGTTGCCGGCATAGGGTTGCTTCCATCCCATTCACGCGGAACAGATAACGATATCTAGACATACGGGTGCAAACTGGAGTGGAATCTCCGGAAAGATGTATGAGGTTTTCAGAGATAGCATTACTGGTCTAGGTACGTTTGTGGGGATTTAAGTAGGGTCCTTGGTTTTCAGGTGTAGGCTACAGTGTGAAGCGGCTGCAAGCGGAACATCTAGTACTAGCAGCGGATAGGCGTGAACATGCTATCAGGTACCCTCTAGGCTGTTCTACGGGACTTTGTAGTCAGTACCTATGGTAGGCTGGTGGATGGTTCTCGCTTCTGTGATGGGGATGGATAGGAAATTGGAAGAATGGGAGGGGAATAGGAAGAGCAGGTGGCCGTGTTAGCGAAGTGTAAGTATGTCTTATATAGGGGTACTGGATACACCGATACACGGACGAAGGATGACGGAGTTGCTGTTCCTTGGTATAAGAGTCAAGGAAGTATGGGGTGCTTGTCTTTTCCTGCTTCCTCTCTGGTTTGTGTTGTTGATGGGCATTGGGTTTGAGTCTTGGATATCCATAGGGTGTTCGGGGTAGATTCGAATGTCTATTGGCAATTACAGGGTGGGAGTATATAGGTTCTTCTATAGATTTCAGTCTTCCTTAGATTTCCCTATAATTATTTACGTTACAACTTATACGACTTACAAATTTATCACAAAATGCTTATTTATTAAATTTAACTCACTGTTTACACACTGTACATGTATACTATTCGACAGAAATGATATCTTAAGTTCTAATATTTAACTACTAAACGAACACATCAACCAATAGCGTGTATTTTTTCTCGATCTCCCTTACTCTCTCTCAATCTTTCTCACTAGCTCTCTCCCACCTGTCGCACCATGGTTCTTTGAGTGATGCGATATTCATTCTATCTCACTCTCTCTCTCTCTCTATCTTTCTCACTCGCTTACTCCCTACTCTCAATCCATGGCTATGTATGTGCTTCATGCTACATTCGACCTTTCTCACTCTCTGTCAATCGGTCTCGATCGCTCTCTCCATTTTCTGGGACGGAAGTCGAGCTTATTTCCGCTTCATCAGTAAAAATTTTACCCTCATGCGCTTAAAGTAGTCCAGGCTAACTAAGCCTAAATAATAAAAATAAACCAAAAAATTCGTGTAGTTGCCTGAGACTACATATCCACAGAGAAAATAGCCCACAAGTGTGATATCGATCTAGTCGGCAAATTTACCGGAGCACAACGTTAAACTTAGTGCTCACCAAAATGATTTCTCAATAAGGCGTCGGTCGGTTATAGCGATCAGTAAAATGCATCAGTAAAAATTTTCATTTGAAGTATTTAATGTGTTTGAATGCGTTTTGAAATAAAAGGTAATTTATATTAAAAAAAATAATATTGATTCGGAAATGTATTTTTTGCGGAAAACCAATATTTATATTTTACAGACAAAACCCCATTTTACGTATCAGCTGATTGTCATGTCACTCAAAATGAAACAATAATTCATTCTAGTTTCTTATAGGGGTTTTCACACCGAGCTGGAAGCACGGTTTTCGTTGAAAACCCCCAAAACCTGAACGAAAACACAAGTTTTACCATACATTTTTGCTAAACACAAGTTTTCGAAAACAACTAGTTTTATATAAAACCTGTCGAAAACTTGTTGGAATACAAAGCAAACACACTTTAGTTTGTTGTGATTCTTTCCAAACACACCTAAAAAGCGCGAGGAATAAGAAGAGCTGTAAAAAAATAGGAAGTTTCCTGAGCGCTTATTTTAACCTTACAATACCTACTCATACTATAAACAATATCATATTAAACATTGTACATATGTAACTAATTTGGTCAGTTATTTAAACACTACCATTTTTTACACAACTACTTCGTAAAACTATTTCTTAATACCTTGATTACTCCTTCGATCTTGCATTTTTCACCCCCCCCCCCCCCTCCCCCTTCCTTCCGGGGCAACGTACTTTTTGGAATTCATTATAATCCATAATTCGTTATCAGGGGATCTGCTTCTCACTCCAAAAGGAATTGGTGCCTAAAAACAAGTTCTGGTATTTTATAGCTAAATATTGACTTCCACTACAATATTTCAAATTGCTGTATCTTTTAATTTGTTGATGATAAATTAACATTTGTCCATATTTTACTGAAGGATATTAAATTTTTTTTAACTTCTCTATTCATCACTTTGTGTTAAAAAAATGTGGGAAGAAGTTAGAACATAGAACATAGTAGAACATAGTACATAATGTACATACAAGTATTTAAATAAGGTATATGAATTCTTTATATCTTTTGTCGTTTGAATTTTTTGTTTTATATCCACATACACTTTGAATAATTATTTTCAGTTCCTTAATGAACCATATTTAATTTAGAATTCTTCAAGTTCTTTTGAGGGGTAAGAAAATGCGTTTGAAAGTGACATTACGCCATAATGGCCATATGACACTTTGGCAAAGCGACAATTGGCCATATTTGAAATATGGCCACATGACACATTTTGAAAGTGTCATTTTGCCATATTTCAAAATATGGCCATATGACACATGGCCAAATGTCACGGCATCATTTTTCATAACGCACAAAATCAAGTTTCCCTTGTATTTCTTTTACGTTTTTTCGAAAAAGAAACATGAAAAGTCAAATACAGAAGAAAAATACACAAGAAATGCTTGACAGCAAAAGTCACTTCAACAGCTGATTCGTTACCTCAACTTGCCCCAGCTTAATACCACGATCGACTTCAGGGTGAATTTACGGCGACTCCAGGTCTAAAAAAACAGAGTTTTTTCTCATGAGGGCGAGTTGAGTGTTGAGGTATTTCAAAAAACGAGTTGTGGCGACCACATGGCGAACCCAGGGTAACTTCAGGGCTCAACAAACAAAGCTAATAACTCACAAATCACAATACTTTATTGAACAAGGCAGAATTTGATGGAAACAAAAACAAAACGTAATAATATTTCAAGTGCTCATCTTTTTGCATTTATTTTGCTTAAAATATTTCTTCAAAATATCTTTAAATGTTTTATTGGTAATCAGCTAGATTACAACGAGCTGATGCAGGATAATCGCAAACCTAAGCAAAATAAAAAACAAATGTTCAAGCTTAGA
Organism: Platycheirus albimanus; assembly: GCA_916050605.2. Taxonomy (NCBI): domain Eukaryota; kingdom Metazoa; phylum Arthropoda; class Insecta; order Diptera; family Syrphidae; genus Platycheirus; species Platycheirus albimanus. Next base: position 73,566,123 of record OU696696.1, read on the forward strand.
TTTAAGAATATTCTTAATTTATCTTATATATATATTACCCTCTTCCTTGGATTGTAGTGTAGGCCCGCTGGACATCTTTGCGAGATTGGCACTCCACTATCGCACTTAAAGAACTCTGAACAGCTAACCGGTGATGGGAATTGAACCACATAAGATTTGCGGTTCTGTATTGTGGGGCAAATAATTGTTCCCGACACAACTGTTGCTCCCAAAATGGCGAGAATGCCCACAAGAATGGCCAATGAGTTCATTTTAAATCGTGTTAGACCAAAAATCTGTTCGTTATGAAGAATAAAAATAATTAAATCATGTTTTTATACCCAAGACTGTGATATCATATTAAAACACTGTACACTGCACACTTCAAATCGAATTAATTGATAGCTGTTTGATAAAGCTAGCTGTGATGTTCATTTTTTGTGCAAACAATGTTAGTTGATAAGTGCTCATTAATTGCTTGAAAAGTTTTTGATGTTCAAAGTTATAAGCATTATTTGAATAAATTTTGTTGACTCGCTTAAAACAAAGGACTACCTGCCAATACAATTATCTCTTTATTTAGAACAAGGGGCTTTTGAAAATACCTGCAACCGATACTCAATGAAAAGCTTCTTGAATTAACTTTAGAAGTGGAGTGAAGAGTTCTTCATATATCTTCAATAATATAGGAAATAGAGAAGAGCTATGACTAATAAAACGGATACTGATATAATTCCAAATGTTTTCTAGGACTTATTGCAAAACAGTATGGAGTTGGTCAATGTTAAAAGGACAGTACATACATACATATAGATATGGTGGGCAAATTCGCATCGTCACCTCCACGCGGTGCGCGCTGGATAGCCGAAAAGTGAACTAACGACGAGCGTTGGATCCATCGGTTGTAGATACCTGAGTTCTCTTCTCAGGAACTAGGAGAAGGAGGAAATTTACGCTCTGTAGATCCAACCACCAACACGATCTAAACGTCTTGCACAGGCCTCACAAGCCGGTCATGAAAGGGAAAATTGCATTGTGATGAAAACCGCTAAAAATGCATCGGATGACCAAACCAATAATGTTGACGACGACCCCCGAACGATTTACGCATTTGCACACAGAACGTGCGTACACTTAACAGGCCACGTAAGTCCGAACAGCTAGCACCTTCGGCAGTTTAAACGCTGATATAACAACTCTTCAGGAGATGCGATGGGATGGACCGGGCCTAAGAAAGACAGAAAACTGTAATTTTTATTATGGGAAATGCCACCTTGATGGGAGATCGCGCTTGTTTGGGCGCGGATTCGCTGTCAGAGCAATAAGACTTAGGCGGAAGATCTTGAGCTTTCGCGAGGTCAGCGGGAGAGTGACAACGATCCGCATTAAGGCCAAATTCCACAACATAAGCCTAGTAAGCGTCCATGCCCCTGCAGAAGAAAGACGCTACCAAATAATGTTTCTACGAGCTCCTTGCCAAAACATATGAGCAAGATGGCATTAAAATCCTCTTGGGAGACTTTAATTCCAACGTTGGGAGGGATGACATCTTTGGTATGACGATCGGAAAACACAGCCTGCACGACACCACCTCCGACAACGGACTCAAGTTCATCGATTTTGCAACGGGAAAAAACATGGTGCTGAGCAGCACACGATTCCCACGTCCCGACATCCACAAGGCCACATGGCGATCCCCAGATGGTCAAACCTGCAACCAAATCGACCATGTTGCTATTAATGGAAGACACTTCTCCAGTATTCTGAATGTCCGTACATTCTGATTAGCAAACATTGACTCGGACCATTACCTAGTCGGTGCAAAACTTTGAGTCCAGATCTCTATGGAAGCTCTTAGGCAATGTTGGACGACTTAAATCGGAAAAGACCACCGCTGCTTATGCCGACCGGATACGCGGTATTGAGCGTATCCTTCGACTGATGACATGAACCCGGAACACCAATGGCAGCTTTGTGAACAAGCCATAAGAAGTGCTGCGTCAGAGGTATTTGGCTTCTCATATCCTCCCCCCAGAAACCCCTGGTTCGACTCCGAATGTGCTCAGGCAAACAAAGCTGAAACGGAGGCATACAAGTCGTGGCTCCAGAGAGATACTAGAGCATCCAGAAATCTCTATGTTGAGCGAAGGAAAGATAAGAAACGCCTACTCAGGAGGAAGAAAAAAGAACACCAGCAACGCCAAGTCGAGGAGATGCAGAGATGTTTTTGCAGAAAAGCGGTACGAAACTTCTACAATAGGGTGAAACAGTCTACATCCGGGCCTGCAAAGATCAGGATGGAAACATCATATCATATGGAAACATATGATGTTAGCCATCTGGAGACTTCTTTAACCGGTTGCTAAATGGCGATGACAGCCAAGATCCCGCCCAAGATCAACTTGTTCCAGTTAATCTAGATGACGACCACGAACTACATCCGTCCGACCAAAATGAAATCAAAGTAGCCATCACTAGACTAAAAACGAATAAAGCAGCAGGATGTGATGGCCTATAAGATCCTGTCCAGCGTTGTATGTGAACGTCTCAACTCTCAGGCCGTTTGCTGATGATCTGATAGGTCCTCACCAATGCGGCTTCAGACCTGGAAAATCTACCACCTACCAATTAATTCACATTACGCCAGATCCTGGAGAAAACCCAAGAATATAACATCGACACCCTACACACACCACCTGTTCGTCGATTTTAAAGCCGCCTACGACAGTGTTAATAGAGTTGAACTGTATCGTGCTATGTCTAACTTTATAATCCCTGCTAAACTGATACGCCTTATCAGGATGACGTTGGAGAATGCTCGCTGTTCCGTCAAAGTTGGTAGGAACTCTACTGAAACCTTCAAAACCACCAGAGGGCTAAGACAAGGCGACGCACTGTCGTGCATCTGTTTTAATATTGTGCTTGAAAATGTAATACGGAGCACCCATGCCAGTACATCAGGCCCCATTTTCCATAAATCGACACAATTACTTGGGTTTGCTGACGACATTGACGTGATAGGAAGAAATAAAGTGCACGACTGGGTCGTACGAACTTGCTCTAATGTGTTAAAATGGTTTTGGGTGCTTGAGATTTTGGGAAAAAAGCGTTGAAAAAAATCATATATAATTTTATAAATCACTTTAAAATCAATACCTAAAACGTTTTTCGGAGAAAACGAAGTAAGCCATCAGGTTTCTTTTACGTTTTTGAATTTTGACGAAATTTTTTTTCAAAATCGTTGGACCGGTTTTTTCAAAAAACAGTTTTTTTTGAAAAACTTTTCAAAAATATATTCCAAATTTTTTTTGAGTATGCCAACTTCTTGCACTTTGTAGTTTTTATCAGAAAAATAAAATTAAAAAAATATAGATTGAACCGTTTTTGGAAAAAACAAAAGTTAAAAAAAAATTTTGAAACTTTTTTTAAAAACTCAAAAAAAATTTTTTTATAAAAATTAAGAGTTTATATTATTTCGTTTATAAAAGGGCTTCTACATTAAAAATTTCATCGAAATACGTCAAGTGGCTAACGAGAAAATCGGATTTCAAAAAACCGGTCCTATGGGAGGTACCGTTATAAGACTTTTCCTGAAAAATCTATTCCAACCAAAACATAAAGTTTGCACAAAAAACATCATTCAGAAAGTTTTATCAAAATCGTAGGAGCCGTTTTTGAAAAAATTTAATTTTTCACAAAAAATCGTATGGCAGATACCGTTATTTTTGGAGCTATAATGCTAATTCCAAAAACCCCTCTGTAGGACGTCATAATAATACTATGTACCAAGTTTGAAGCAAATCGGTCCAGCCGTTTAGGCTGTAGGTAACTATACAGACAGACACACGGACAGACAGACAGACAGACAGACAGACAGACAGACAGACAGACAGACAGACAGAATTGTCGGACCCACTTTTTTCGACTTCTCTATCATCGTAATGTCATGTTTGATTGTTAGAATTTTTTTTTTTTTTTTTACGAATGCATAACTTGCCTTATAGTACCTATAATCGCAAGTAAAAAGGGAGCAATAACCGGTGCTTTCACTACTATGGAGTCAGCAGCAAGCAGAATGGGACTGAATGCCTATGAATTGGTTTTTTTGATTTTTTTTTGAAAAATGCTTGTAAAAAGTTTTTCAAAAAAAACTTTTTCTCAAAAACCGCTCCACAGATTTTTATAAATTTATTCTCATAAATTCAAATTTGTCCAATAAATAAAATTGCGTACTTTTTTTTCAGCTCAAATTAGTAAATATTTATTTAAGAATATTGAAAATTTTTAATTTTTATTAAAACCACTGTCACACATTAGAGCAAGTTCGTGCGACCCAGTCGTGCATTTTATTTTTTGAGGCGGGGAACTTTGAACCACACCGACCGGACCTTCCAATTTTTTGTGATCTTTGCAACCTCAAGGAGAGAGACAGAGAGGATATATATCATTTTATTGTCAGATGTCCCATCCTAAAAGAATTCGGGGTATGTCATTGTGGTGATACTTTGATGGATTTGGATGCAGTCATCGATATCTTGAATGGAAAATTTGGTTGGGAAATATTGTATAAATATATAAAAACGGCGCTAAGTTACAAAACAAATATGTATTATTTGAACTAAAAAAAAAAAAAATCTGTCAATCTGGTAGACGGATTCTGACCAAACCATATTAGACTTAAGATTTTTTTTTGTTAAGTAAAATTCTCAAAAAACTAACTAACTAACTTACTGTGTTTTAAATATACCCTTGATTTTATTTGACCAGTAATTTTATGGCATATTATTTTTCTTTCCATTGGAGGAGGCGAAATGGCTTCTGCTCAATTTTAATACCATGTATATTCGCAGGCACCAGTTTGACAAGTTTTGCCAATGTCAAACTGGCGTGCGCAACCCGATTCGTGGTAAAAAGGGATTTTTACTCTTTCGTTCTCACTCAATTTCGTTGCTGGGCTTCGAAGCCGATATATTCAGTTTTGGATTAAGCAATATTGTTACCAAAAATTTTTGGCGATGCTGCATGCGAATAGACACTTCCCAAAGAATATTCTGTAACTGACATTTTAGTTATATTTGTACTTCTTCAATGGATTCGACTTCAAATCAAGCATCGAAATTATCTTCCAACGTAACGGTTGCAGACAACTACTGTATGCTTCTGGACGCTTCTTTTTCTAGAATGAAAAGTGCTATAACTTACCTCAAATCAATCGAGAACTGTCAAGTCAACTGTCACATATTACAATCTTGCCAATTTAAAGTTTCCAAATTCTAAAATCACCAATTTCTTAAAAACTAAGATCAAATTACAAAAACAGTATATTGCGAAATATGATCGTAGATTCAACTTCTGATCGCTGTCGGATTGGTCATATTGCAAACCTTAGTTTTAAAGAAGGCTTCTACTTATCGAACAACCGCACAACTATTGAATGTTGAATGCCAACCCAATGGCAGTTGGTCAAGATTACAGACTGGTGTACAAGTAAGAATGCTAGTTTCAAAACTTTTTCAATTGACAGCTCATTAAATTTCTTTAACAGAAATCTCTTGTGAATATCCCACCTTATCCGAAAACTCTGAAATAGTCCAAGGCAGCTCTTACCTTTATAAAGATGCGTTGTCGATAAAGTGCGGCAGTAATTTATTTGAAGTAATTTGCAGCAGTAATGGAAAATGGATGCCAAATATTACGGAAACCTGTTTAATTTAATTATAGATATGCATACTTAAATAAAATCAAAGTCAATTTAGTTCTGTTTTCTTAAATTATTAAGGAGTATTTTTATTTGATACCGTGGCTAGTATTTGCTTTTTTTTTACTGGTATGTGTTTCAAAACGAGTATTAATTTTTAATATAATATTGGTATACATATATGTGTATGTATTATAATTCATAACTGTCTAAACATTTACTGCATTTTGAACTGCAGCTTTATCGTCTACCATGATTTTAGTTGCACTGGAACTTGGTTGATTTGAACTGAGCAATTGTTTGGTCGACGAACTGGATGAATAGCTGTCACTAGAACTGCGTGTTGAAGCTGAGTTTACGCCCATTGGATTGTCAAGCATATCTAAATTAATGATAAATAAAATAAGAAATTAACAAATATGTACTACAGTTGAAAACAACAACAAAAACACTTATTATAAATATAAAAACTTTATTTGAGCAAAATAACAAGACGCAAGCTATAAACATATCTTATAATAACAGTTGAAGATAGCTGTCAAAACAAAACAAATGTTCGTTCAGTTAGCAGGATCGCGAGGAAATAAATTATGCAGCGAACCAAGCGTGCTGCGTCTTATCTATGGTATCAAATCAAAAAAATTTCGTTCAGTCTCGTTCGCCATTTTGATATATTCATTTGTCAGTCTGACTTTTATTGTGTTAAGCTTGCTGTTAATTCTGCTCTATTAATTTATTCAGAGCATATTTAACAAGACCTGATCATGCTGTTGACTAGTATCAATGACATTCACATGATTCTAAGAGCAAAGTCAAAAGAAAAGAATAAGTTGGCTCAAAATTTGTCACCCAATCGGAAGATGCTATAATATTTGCGAATGGCGGCAAATCTTAAATTTTGACAATTACTCTGCTTTTTTGTAATCACATCAGAAATGTCAAAGAAGAATTGACATTAGTCACCATTTGCAAAAATAATGGCATCTTCCGATAGTGTAATGACTTTTGGTATAAATATGCCACTTTCTAGTTGTGTTTTAAAATAGAATGTTGACAATTTTCTGGGTACGAAAACAAATGTTGCCTTTAAAAATGGAATGCTTTGTTTCGTCAAGTTTTCGATATGTTAGCTTACGGACAAAAATTGTTCTCCTGTCTGGATTTTACAGATGAAGTTTTGACAGCTGATTATAAGTGCTCAAAATAGGTAACTTGTTCTTACAAGAGCTTCCGTTTATTTTCGTCCATATTATGGATAAATATTTGATCTTTTAGAACGGTAGGGTTCTGACACTATCTTCCGCTAAATGTGAATGCCCACATTTACTTTTAATATATAAAATATAATAGAGGCGGGTTTTTTTCCAAATTCGATAGCGTCGAAAGACAAGTTAAGGAAAATCACCTTAGCGAGAAATTCCAGTTTTCAAAAATGTAGGTATGTTAAATTAGTTTTATGGAACAACCAAAAGTATACTACATTCACAAAAAATTCTCTGTTTATAATAAAAATCGCTTAAAATCTTACCTGGCAATGAACTAACATTGTCCTTGAGTGCACTGATTGGTGTCGACGAAATATTTCCCACTGACGTTGACTTCTGATGTAGGGTCTTCTTTGAGAGATTATTTTTGAGGCCGATTGATGTTCCACTCAATGAAGTTTCTTTCTGTGAGAGCTTTTCACCATTTTTAAATGGCTTTTTTGAATTTAAGTAAAATAAATTAAACATACCAAAAAAATACTTTTTTTTTTTTTTACTTTTTCTTATTTTTTTATTTTTATTTTATATAATGAAAAAATTAGGTTTAAAAATGCATGAATATTAATTTTCCAAAATCATTTTGATGAAATTTACAACTTAAAATGTAGGCATGACAATTTTTTTTTAAGTACATAGGTAAAATAAAATTAATTATATTAAACATAAATTTGAACAGATTGACGTTTATAAATACGATAAAGATTGGTTTGGTACATTCGAATAATTTAATTTTTTATTAAATATAGAAAATGTTAAATATATTGATTTGAAAATAATAAAATTGTAATGTAAATTTTGTTAACATTTTGTTTAGAATTTTGTTCATGAGTTTTTAGTAAAAAAAAAAAAAAAAAAATAGATTTAGCTTTACTGTGCACGTGCAGGCATTATTTTCTTTGCAATAGGTCCTAATTAAATTTCAATTTTTTGTCCAAAAATTCAACACTAATTTTTTTTCCCAAAACCTACTTCTTGATCTTTGTGTTTGTCTAGAGCACCCTATTATTGAGGGTTATTTATAAACTAGAAGTGTTCATGGACATCGCGGTCTGTCAGTTACACATTTAATTTAGAAAAAGTTGTTTTTGAATCTTAAGTGACTGTCATTCTGCCAAGTGACAGCAGAAATACTGAAACGTGGTTACGAGTAATTGGAACAAATCGTAAAAATTACCTAAATTTTTGAAGCTGGGACCAAATTGATTTGAAAAAATTATGTTAAAAGTGTTAAGTGTAAGCTAGCTTCACCATCTTCTTTTTTGTATGTTCCCTTTTCATCTAGACCATTCAAAATGCAACCAACTTCGTAGCGAGAAGACGTTCCATTTTAAGTGGAAAATCTAAGATTAAAATCTAACTTTAATAAAATAATCCTAAAGGGATCCATAAATCAAAAGTATTTTTCGGATAGGCTTTATACCTACAGCGAAAGTTTCGAGCAACAAAAATTTTCTGTGGAAATCAAGGTTAGCATAACGAACCTAAAAATAAAAACGTTCTGCGTGTTAAAAGTTAAAGGTTGTAACACTCAACCATACACAAAAAGCCTTAATAAAGACTACCCAACACCAACAATCATGTCGGTGAACTCGACCAAAGTTAAGAAGAAAAAAACGAAAAGACCAAAACCGATGAAATAAAAAAAGGAACGCAGACTTTTATCTGTCTCCATGAGCAGCCTTCACCGAGTGAGTTATGTCCAAGTCAGCAAACCAAGCCACAACGTAGGTTGCTAATATTGCTACAATTAATAATAATCGAAGTCAGCGTCTTCAAGCATTGCGAGACCAAACACAAAGGTTGTCTTGCAAATCGATTGTTCTCGTTAAGGTTCCAAGAAAAGTCAAAAGACCAATTCTGATGACCTAGCATATTGATGAAGTACACAACAAAGAATTAACCGAAAAGAAGTTTTCAGTCTAAGATCACAAGCTATATGAATAACACTGTACATTAGGAGAATAAATTCTCTTAATCTTAAAAAAAATTCCGGTAATTTCAGCTTTTAAATAAGAAATGTGAAAGATGGAATAACCAAACTATACGTCGACGAGGTAGAAATCCAACAGAAGAAACTGATAGAAAAAAGTAAAGCAATGTAGTGATATTCAAGGGTATTCTCAAAAGTCAAAATAAGACACAGATTATTATTCTTAGGGGATTAACTTTGGATTTTAAACTGGAGGAAATCCAAGAAGAACTCAATCCTGCCTGGGTTGGTTCAGTAAATTTCAGTCATCTCGACTGAAAGATCAAGAAGCTTACAAAGAAACATAAATCTGTTTATAGTAAGTTTAAGACTTGGCTTATTATCAAGCCACATCTTGAGTGTTAATTACATTTTTAACACCAAAATTGGTTTGGAAAACCCGAAAGGTAGTACGGGCGTTTTTGTAATGACAAATATATTTTTACTACCTCCTCCACCCGAACCAACCTGCATATTTGTAACCACCACTTCACAAATTTAATGACATCAAGGACCATAGAAAACAAATAACGCACGAAAGGAAATATGACAATTAGAATTCTGTCATCACAACCTCATTCACCCGAGCAACTATATTATCAGGTGCAGGGAATTTATTCCGCGCGATTTTTGAAAATATTCTTACCCCAATGTGTGCCATACAAAAGATAAAACTGACTGATACTGATATCGTGTTCAACCGGACATGAATAACTCTGCAAATCATATCTTATCTCTGCCAGCCGAATGCAACTGCGACCACAACACTCAGAGAAAAACACCGTGTTAATAATTGACAGGAACCTGTTAAATTTACAGGGCGCAAGACTTCATATAAAAAAAATTGTATTGACAAAATTTACAGGATTTTTTTAACACTGTGCATATCTTTAGATTAACCCTGTCGCATTGTCTCATTTTTTACAAAGATAACATGTTAATACGAAAAAGGCTCATGTTCTATTAACACCAGGTAAATGTTACTCTAATATTATATTCCCCGAACCTGACCGCAGTGTAAATCTTACACTATTATAAGGTTATTTCTTAATAATGAAAAGCGTCATCTGAAAACAAAATTTACGGTTATCTTTATTTTCCTCTAACACGATCGCAGTTTCGATTTTACGCTGTTAATAAGCTTATTTCAACATTATTAAAAAGATCATCGTGTTGACGTAAATAATTTACCATTATCTTTTTTCCCTTGACGTTTTTCCAGTGTTGGTCTACTAAAAATAAACAGATCACCCAGTTGCTACACAAATTTAGCCGTGGTGTGGTTGATTGCTGATGTGCATTATAGTTTAAAGTGTTTTTAGTGCGAGAAAATTTATTCGTTGATTTGTTTTAAAGAAAAAAGTAAAATAATAACAATAGTTTGTCAAAATAAATTAAAAACAAATGGAATCGGGTGAATTATCTACACAAGAGGAATATATTCTCGAATATTTGGTTTGTGGTGAAACAACACTTACACCGAATGATACTGAAAATGCCATGCGGGAGATTATTTGCAAGAAACTTGGATTCAACGAGGAAGTGTATACAAATTAAACGGTAAGTACAAACTTTCTTTACAGTTAATTTACGTCGATTTCAAACAACCAAAAACTCGACAGCAGTAGTTTTTTTTTCTTAAAAATTCATTTGGAATTGACACGACGCGACGCTGGACGACGCGACGGCAGTCAAATAGCTAAAAAGAATCGAATTAAGTAGAGACTGCAGTCGACTACAAATGGTTGAAAGCAATTCGATTTAAGATTGACGAGAATCCCGATTAAATCTAATTAATAATTTTCAATTTCAGACTGCGGAATGGATGTTGAAAGCCTAACCTTAAGCAAAGATAAGGATGTAGACATTTTGTTTCCTGCAACGAAAATGGGCTTGCGGGTGAAATTTAAAGCTCGTCTCGCTAAATGGAGACAAAACGAAGTAAGTATAAACGTACGACCTATTATTATTATTATCACCCCCCTAGGGGGGGGGGGGTTTTGTTGCTTTCCCCTACAGGGCGCGACCCAGGTGGCGGATAGGGGATGCTCGGCAGAAATGCAGGGTAGGTGGGAAATAAAATACCACCTGCGGACCAAAAAAGCAGCTATGTGAAGGAACACAGAACAACAAACCAAATATGGATAGAAAAGAAGTAGAAGGAAAACTTACGGTGCAGGGAGTCGGATCCCCAGTACCGGCGTCTGACAGAGGTGAGCAAGCGGGCCCCGGGACGTCGTCATCCAATGACTGCAAGGAAAAAGGAAAACAAACCCCTACCATGACAGTGGCAAACTTGGCTCTCATGGCATGTAATACTACAAGTGACACCAACACAGGCGTATTCTCGGAAGAAGTACAAAAATGCATGAAAATCCTGAGATCAATGAAGGTAGCCTGTGGAAAACAGAGGAACATAAGCATGGACATAAAAAACGATATCGCTGCACTTGAAGAGTGACTCGACAAACTCAAGTGGGAGGATAAGGCCAGAAACGCTGAAAGAGAGAAAACCTTAACTCCTGCAAGATCCATAGCTACGAGTAACAACACACCAAACAGAGAAGACAACTTTCCTGGTAGGATACGCAGACGATATCGCCGCGGTGATAACGGCAAAAGACACCGAAAACGCGCAAAGGAAGCTTGACCAGGTCATGCGAAGAGTAAACTTCTGGATGAATGAACACGGTCTAAGCTTAGCCACAGAAAAAACCGAGATAGTCCTTCTGACGAAGAAGAGAATCCCGACCCTAATAGACTTTCAAATTGGCCCCGAAGTCATTAGAAGTAAGGACGCATACAAATATCTGGGATTGAGTATAAACACCAAACTTACCTTCTGGCACCAGATAAAAAACTCGACGGAACGAGCTTCTACAGTGACCAAGGCACTAAGCAGACTGATGGCAAATGTAGGTGGACCAACGGCCAGCAAACGAAGGCTCCTGATGTCGACCACGCATGCCATTCTCCTATACGGAAGCGAGATTTGGGCAAATGCACTGCGCCAGGAGTACAGAAAGCAAATGGCTGCAGTCCAGAGACGCGGAGCTCTACGCGTCGCTAGTTCTTATCGAACTGTGTCCGAACCAGCCGTCCTTGTAGTTGCAGGGGTGACTCCCATTGACCTTCTAGCAGCAGAGAGAAAGTACGCACACGACAAAAAAGCGGAAATCGGCGCGGAAGCGGCATCAGAAGAGGCAAAGCAGCGGACAAAGGAGAAGTGGCAAGAACGTTGGAGCTCAGAAAGCAGAGGAAGATGGACAGCGAGGTTGATCAGAACACGGGTATTTCAACGCCTTCCTCCACAAGATCGACAAAACGACCAGTCCAGCCTGCCAGTATGGCGACTCTCAAGAACATGATGCACACCATACCTTCTTCGCTTGCAGCAGATGGGAAGCCGTAAGAACGGACCTGGAGCGGAACATTGGACCCATCACTCCAGACAACGTAGTTCAGAAAATGATAGAAAGTGAGGAAAATTGGAATCGAGTAAACACTTTCACACAATACATTCTCAGAAGAAAGAAAAGAAAAGAAGAATTTGATCGGGAAACAGTTGAGCCCGCTATATAAACCCGTAAGGAAAACATGACAACCCCCCTGAAGTAATACAAACAGCGGTTCCGGGGGGGTGGGTCAGAAGCTAAAAAGGGTTATGGAGGAGTTTTGGTCGGTATGTCAAATATAGTGTACGAGTCCGACACACGGGGATGGTCAATGGGTCAACGCCAAAAAGACCTCCCTATGGTACGTAAAGTATTTCTCCCGCTTCCCTTAATGGAAAAAAAAATTATTACTCTCAACAAAGAATTGAAATTACCAACTTTATTAAAACGATATCTATCTTTAAAACAATTAGGCAGATACGCTTTCAAGAACGAGCTGTTCCAGTTCATTTTCTTCTTGTAGCTGCCTCACTTCGTAGCCGACGACTTGTCTTAAAGTTAAACTGGAAACTATTCTCGGAGAAACTCCAAGAGGTCAGGAAATCCTGACCTATTTCCGAACAAATTCCACCTTGAGGGATGAACATCGGCATTCTTTGATTAATTTAATAACCGAGAATTTTTCATCAAAAAATATGGCGATGAAAATGTCTGATATTATTCGGTATAGTGAGGAAATAATTCAATTGTTTCCCTCCGAAGACATGGTAAGTTTTGTTACAATTCTAAAAATGGAATTTAGTTTTCTTTTTTATCGCATTTTTCTTAATATGTTCCTAATTCTAGAAATACTACTACAATTTCCGTGGCAAAGGGTTAAATCCTGTCCGAAAATTATACGACAGGCAACCAACGCGAGGAGGAAAATTAGAAAGCCTCAATCCTATGAGGAATCCCTGCCGGAGGAAGGAGAAGATCCACTTATTCCAAGTAACCCTATACCATAACTTTTATAATGTTTTTCACTTATTAATAATACCTACATATTTTCTGTTATTGAGGTGTTGATGAGATCGAGCTAAAAACTTGGTTATTGCACAACATGGAGCCTTGGGATGAAGTTTCTGACTTACAACTTGCGAGGAGCTGATATTCTCAGCAAGGATGTAAATGTACTTTTGAACTGGCCTTTGTTAAAAAACTCGATGGGTCATTCTTTGGTACGGAAGTTTTATTACAAATTCTTTTGCTTATCAACTCTATAATAAATTTTAAAATTAAGATTGAAATGGACTTTGTTCAACTCTATCCCGGTGTCGTCGAGCCCCAAATAGGTCGCCGATTCCGCTGAAAAAGTCAAATAACCTAAATGATGATTGAACGCGCTCCAACGCCACATAACTTGCACTCATTTACGAGTCTTTTCTTTCAACCCAGAAAGATAAAAATGTAGGGTGTCCAATTCTGTTGACCTAGTCGGACACCAAATAAATAATGCAAGGAATGAGCGTTGGAGAGCAATAAAATTCTTAGAAGTCAACGAATAAACATGCCACCTCTGAGAATTGCTATCTTGATAGGAGGAATGTGCTGCGCCGGCTATTTGGTACATTTGGCATGCAAGCTATGGACAGCATATAGGTTGCTGAAAGGAGTCATGCTATGGGATTGGCTTGGCTGAAAAAAGATACGAGTATAATTCGGCAGTTGGTTTTTTGATTGGCAGACAGCGGCATCGGCGAACGAGTGTTATTTTTATTCTAAGTTGAAAATGTGTTTTTGAATAAGTAAAGTTTTGATAGTAACAGATTCATTATTTTGATTTCCAATAATTTGATTGCAAGACGATGTAAGTTAAAAAAAAAAATGTAAAAAAAATATATATCTTTTAAATTTGTTTATAATTATTCTTTGTCCAGAAAAATAAAATTAACATTAGTACTTCATCAAGGAGTAAATCAATAATTATTTTCCGTCGCAATAACACCCGGCAAAAACTAAAATCTCTTCCAAAAATGGATAAGCAAAATATCCCTTCTTAGCAGATACCAGACTGCATCACATTTGCGCCATATGCACATGCGTCATCACCAAGACAGTAACTTACAAAATTTGATTTTTCATTAAAACCAGAATAACCAGTCTTATCATTCAAATCCAAGTTATATTTTCAAATAATCTAGCACTTTACTTGCAAAACATATAAAAATTCGATAATAATTTGTCAACGAGATGGTACGCCATCTATTGAGAATTTCACATCAAGCGATATTTGATCCCATATTAGGATCAACCTTCTGAATGTTTCTTACATAAAAAGGGAATTTCACAGGAAATAGTCAGAAGGGAATTTTATTTTAGGATTTTCTACAGGAAATTAGGCAACCTCGCATTTCATGTGACATACACTCTTCCATTTCAATTTCAATTTCAGAACCATTCAAGTGAACACCTGAAAATATTAAAAAGTAAGAATAAAGTTCAAATAATTGAAGTAAATTTAACTAAAGAGTGTAGTAAATTGCAAAGAAACATAAAGTGAACTAAAAGAATTCAAATTGAGAAACACCAAGAAAGATAGTGAGTTAAAGAGGTAATAGAAATTTCTAGAAAGAACCAGGGAGTTGCTGCAGTGGAAAGAGGTTAAGAACCGAAAACCATAGATCTACCTACAATCTTCTATGAAGTACATCCATCAAGGTAAACGATTTATGCCAAGCACAGAGTATGAACCAGACGTAAGTAGATTTCTTTCGTTTAATTTTTTTTTTTGCGTGCACAAAATCATTGAATCTCGTGGCGAGACATAACCAAATCGGAGATTCCTTATGCTCATTAAATTGCAACAAGTATCTGATAGATACGATCAAGTTAAATCAAAGACTACAGCAAAACCTTTTTCTAATTTTCTTTTTTTGCAGCAAGTGGCAAAGACACGCGCCGCCTCGCACTGATAGGATGCTCCGACACGTGCAAAACCACGCGGAGGTCAATCCTCGTGACCAGAATTAAGCTGTGACGACACAAAAGATGCTGCGAGAATCGACGAGAAAAAGGAAACGAAAGCAAGATAAAGGAAGAATTCTACGAGCGCGAGACGGCGCGAGTTTATTAGTTTTTATCAAAAAATATATATATACATATTTGTATTATTTTGGCAAAATTTGGCTTAATTAACTTAGATTTGTCTATCTTGAGTTTAATTTACTTAATTTTTATTATCTTAGATTAAAAATCCGATAAATTTCGATTTCATATACAGTCCCTGGCCATATTATTAGACGCAGTGTGTATTTTTGAAATATTCATGGATTGTACTAGGTTAAACCCAATATTTTTGACTTTTAACCTTATACAAAGTAAGCTCTTATTTCAAAAACATAGTATGTTGGTATATTTAAAATTTTTTTTGACATGTAATGTTATGTTGCCATGGCAAAAAAAAAATTATATCGTATTATCGTGTGCTACAGTTCCGGCGTGATTTTGAAGTTTGTTTGTTTCGAACAATACAACTGTTTGTTTGCTTTGTGTAAGAAAATTTAATAGACTAATTGCAACATTTTGACCATGGGTAAGAGAGCAGACCTAACACCACGTAAGAAAGCAGAAGTTAAGGCCCTCATTAATGCTTCAATTTTTTCAAACCGTGAAATATCACGAAGATTGGAGGTGTCTGAGGCTAGTGTGCGAAGAATTAAAGCAAAAATTGAAATAGGACAAGGATTGAGCCCGAAGAGAAAGAAAAGATGCGGAAGAAAGCAAATTTTTACTCCAAGGTCAGAGAGGTGTTTAACTAGAATTTGTCTAGAAAACAGGTTTGCTACCACAAAAATGATAAAATCGCAACTGGAAGTGGCCAATGTTAATGCTTCTGAGCGCACTGTGAGAAGAAAACTGAAAAGTCTTCATTTCAAGGCCTGTCGACCCGCAAAAAAGCCCAAGTTAACAGATGCAATGAAAAAAAAAATGTCTGAATTGGGCCAGAGAGTTGCGTGATAAGGATTTGGACTTCTGGAGATCGGTAATTGGATATTTTATTAATCGATAACGATAAAATAATGTAAATTTAGGATTGGTCATGTTCTGATTTTTGTTTTTTGATTTTGACAGGTCTGCTTCAGCGATGAAAGCACATTTGAGATCTTAGCCAATAAAGCTCAGTTTGTGCGTCGGCGTTGTGGAGAAAAATTTCATCCCGACTGCGTTGTCCAGACTGTTAAGCATCCTACAAAGGTCATGATCTGGTCAGTCATCAGCGGCAAGGGCACAGGGCGTCTGTACGTGGTGAAAGGAATAATGAGACAGGACCAGTGTAAGGAAATCTTAAGCAATCGCTTGTTGCCCCAGGTCAGGGAATGGTTTCCGAATGGTGAAAATTTTGTTTTTATGCAAGATGGAGCTCCCTGCCACACAGCCCGCTCTATAAAAACTTATTTACAAGAAGTAAATATCCCTTTGTTGGATTGGCCGGGTAATAGCCCTGACATGAACCCAATTGAAAATGTGTGGGAGCTGATGAAGAGGGAAGTGGCTAAAGTCTTGATCACAAACAAAACGCAGCTCTTGGAAAAAATCATCCATGTGTGGAATCATCATCCACAAATGCAGCAGACAGTTCAGTCTTGCATTGACAGCATGCCGCGCCGAATTGAAGCTCTCATAGCGGCAAGAGGAGGCTTAACCGCTTAACTAAATATTAGAATTTTGTAACATATTTTTCACATTTATTTAAATATTAATAAATATATATTTTTTCAATAAATATTGTATTTTCTTTTGATATTAGTTAGGAAATAAAGTAAATCATGTTAAAAGATCAAATTAACTGCAATCAAACGTTGAGAACAGCAGTGAATTTCGATTTTTCATAAAATCTAAAGTGCGTCTAATAATATGGCCAGGGACTGTACATATATGAGATTCTTAAAAGAAAAATACGGTTCTCACAACCAAATCAGGTGCAAACATTAGCATATATCATCAGATTCATTAGCTACCCTATCTCTAACACTACGTAAAGGATAGTTTTCAGTACTCAAAGTAAAGTTATCATTCTAAAAACATAGTCTACGCATAAACGTATACGGACGTTCCATAAGCGATCGACCTGAAAAGCCCGAATCGTGTGGCATAGCTATCAAGAACCACGTGCGGTGATAGAACCGCATGCCAAGGCAATTAATTGTTGCAAGACATAACAACTTTTGAAATTCTACGCTACGAAGGTCTCACCAGTGGACCCAACGAATACGGCTACGGCTAAGAATCGTCAATTGTGTAAGAAAGTAACTCTTCTTGCGCAGTGGCAACAACGAATCAACATCATCGTAAAGATTACCAGAAGCTAAACTTCTTATGAAGAAAACGACAAGTATTCATTTGAAAGGATATCTCTTCACAGAATATCCTATTCACATTGTTCTTTATTATAAAGCCATATGCACATTATATACAGTAGACTTTAGATTTCTTTTCTGAATATTTCTCACTACACAGATGTAATAGCTTGAACTAATCAGAACATTTCACTACACCCCACTTCCAGGTTAAAATCATAGAGTTCAAGAAGAAGAATAACAAACAAGCAAGAGTTTAATATGTATTAGCATCCTTTTCTGAAGAAGATTTATGAATTATTGTGTGTCAGTCTGAAGAAGACAATCCCTAGAAACCCCCCCCCCCCCCCTCAGCTCAGTCATAAAACAGTCAATCATTTCATATACTTTCAAACATACAATATTTTCGATGTCTTTCAATCAGCTTTACATCAACGACACTCCTGAGTGTGTATAACACCGGAGGGTGCAGTTCATCATTAAGAGTAATGACATCATCAATATCGAGTATCATTCAACAACAACTTTAACTTTAAAGTAACACAAGCGTTACATACTACCTTCCTGGATACAGTGCACTGCCTCCGATGGAATTGTATGGTGAGTCGTTCTTGACCTATGATAATAAAATTTTGAATTGAACTATATTGAATATATTGATATAACTGAAAGTATTTTAAAACATTTTTTTTTTTTTGCTAAACCAAGTGACCATAGTTTACGAACTGTAAGCTATACTCTCGTATTGATTGAAATTTCTAAGAAATTTTTGAACACGAATAATTTTTGTGATTAACACAAATGAGCTAAAAATCCCCCCCTTTTTCTTTCAATCATAGTATCGTCATTTAATGCAGTATTTTGTCCCTTTCCATTTCATATAAAGAACAAATAAGTTGGAACATAGAAGCCCCCATTTCAAAAGATAAGATATACATGAAAAGAATATAATCCACTTCAAGATACTGGATTCCAACTTTTGAATAGATTTGAAACAAGAACTTACATCATTGAAGAAGAGTAATAAATAACTATTCAACATAAAAGAAAAGCAATTTTAGTGGCAACAGATACCCCATCTTTCTTGTTAGATGATCTTTGATAGGTATAATTAGTATTTTTAGGACTTTCTTAGAATTAAGAGATTTAGATATTTAAGGAGTTTAGACGTTTAAGATTATAATTAGTATATAATTTTTGGTGACATTAGACTTTAGAATTTTTATGAATAAAATTTAAAGAATTTCATTTATAACGTTTAATCCACAAGTCTTTTTATTGGTGAGTTACGACATATATTTTTGAATTTCTTAATGATTGATATAATGAAACTTTTTTGGTAAAATTTTCAGTTTAGTAAGTATGTATCTTTAAGTTACAGGTTCGGTGGGGATTGGATTGGTCGTCTTCCCCTTCCTCTCTTGTTGGTCTACGGTAGGATGGGTCATATGTTTATAGAATTTAGGTATAGATTTTGAGTGAATGCGATTGATTTGAGATTTGATATGGACACAGAAGTTGAGGTATGATTTTGTATGAATGTAGTATAGAGTAATCTTTGGGAGTTTGAGAATAAGTTAGTTTTAGTTTTGGGAAACATAGTTTTAGGATGAAGTAGTGTTCGGTTGAAGCTTACTTTTTATCATGTTTAGGGGTTCCATAGAATATCGATATAGGCACTGAGTGGAACCAAGGTTTGTCGATGTTGGTTAAAAACTATGACAATTTGGGAGGTTTCCGAGTGCTGGGGTGTCTATTAACATCTTGAGACACCCCCATACAATTATAAGTCACCGACATACATCGCTGGAACCATTTGGATTCGTTGCGAGCGATGTAAGTAAGTCCATTGTGGATGCGACCATCTACATCCACACTTTAGAATTAGCTACGTGGTTTATCATGGTTATAGTTTATTTTAATGAGGTTAGCGTTTCCTATGATTCGGTGCATATTTGATAGAAAGTCGAAGATACTCATTGCTAAGAATGCCACAGCATGCTGTGTTGTGGTAGGCGTTGGACGCGTAGGATACTATGGTGTAGAACGGGCCCCCTTAAATAACTTTAACGACACGAGTGATCAACATCTCAACTCGAAGGTCTGCAGATAACGAAAAAAAACTTGTAACCGGCTGCCACAAGAGTGCAAGAACCCCACCCCAAATGCTCCTGGGTGAACCAGGGCCACATGCTGCAGGCCGATGCTGAGCTTGGTGGACAGCACCCTCAGCCCGTTCCGATTCGACCGTCATCCATAAAGAGAAGCCACTCTTATGTGGAAGATCGTAGATAGGTTTGAGACTGAGGTATATACGCACTGATAGGAGAGGCGATTAGAAGGAGGAGAGTGTAGGAGGGACATCATTACTAATTAGTTTACCGGAAGGGTAAGAGCAGCCTCCGCGAGTAGTCACTGAAGGAGTGAGTTTTTCTTCATCCCGTGCTAGTCACCCTTCACACAATCCTAGGAGTAAGAGTAGAACAGGCCCAAGGTAGTAGTACGTCATTCCGGAGTGGAGTGAACGACTAATGAAGTTGAAGTGATAAGAGAAGCAGCACCACATAAACCTAAAATCCGTGTGAGAAAAAAAAAAACGTTATAAGGAGCAAATAAAATGGAACAGCAACGAAAAACCATTTGGATTTAGTTTTTGTGTTTGGATATAAAGGAATAATAGTGAAACCATTGTACAAATGGGTGGAGTAAACAGTATACAAAGCGAGTAGCAGGATCTCCAGGTAACCATTTTAATTTTTGTTCCCTTCTCTCTAAAAAGTGAGCTTCGCAGTGTGCTGTCCCACCTATGAATTGAGGTACCCATCTACGAAAGCAAATAACGATACTATCAATCGTCAAGCCAGCGGTATCGACGAAAACAAACTCATACACATATGATTTTGTGAAGGCTGACCTTTGAGATAATATCGACTACGCTTACTTCGAAACGACGTACCGAGAGCAGATTCATCGAACATCATTTAGTGGATAATTTTCAAGACTAGTATATTTTATTATAAATAGTGCATGATAGTATATATGTATATAAACATCGGTATACATAATAATATCGTGTGAAGATTGACAATAGACAAAACATATCTCAGTCCAAGACATCGTCATTCAATCAGATTAACATCTTATTCGAGTTGGTACACACAACGTGCAGGTGCCGCGCAGTTAGATTTTTTTTTTGAACACAGATACACTACCGGTCGAGACAGTGTACCCGAAAATAGATTTCTACCTATGAACGAAATCGTTAATGCAGATCTACCTACCTTCGAGATTCTCATTTCCTCCTACCTTCAATTTATTTCATGCAATTTAACGTACATATTTATCTTTTATAATTTCATATGCATAAATATTTAGTTTTCAGCCACCATATCTCCGAGTCGCAGTGCACTCCTACTCAGGATTGGATGGAACTTAATTAATTTAATTTTTCTTTCAGCTTATTCAATTTTAACGTAGTTTTCATATTCATATTCATACTTTTTTATTGATAATTTTCCCACCTATCCCTCCTTCCCTTCTCTGCGTGTCATCACCAAACTGGAAACGGCACTGAACCCTTATATACATAAGTCATTGTATTTATAAACTATACTACTATCACTTGAGGTGCGCCATCTATCGACGAAAAACTAAGCTCTAGAATACCATGGGAAGCAACAACAACAATTAAAATGGTGGAAATTGTTGTTGTTGCTTCCCTTGGTATTCTAGAGCTTAGTTTTTCGTCGATAGATGGCGCACCTCAAGTGGGAATACTATAGTTTAGGTATATATGCAATGCATAAGTTAACGTCAACAAAATTATTTGACTCCACGCGCAGCAACTTCCACTGCATTTATTGCAATTCTCCGAAACAAGCACAGACGACCTCAACGACGGTCATCACCCCTACACCGGCGGCGGCGACAGGTCGTCAGCACTTTTGCACCGGCAGCAGAGGTTTCATATAGAATAAGTAGCATTAAGTAAGTTAGTTCAATTTTGTATTTTAAAAGGTGAGTAAAGAATGAAAAAAAAGAAAATAAAAATCTTTTTTTTTTAAGTCAAATCAATGTAAAATAAATTAACTTATATATAACCCGTGGACGAATTGTACACAATTTTTTTTGTGGGCTGTATGGGTTTTTTTTTCCTTTTTGTCCTTCGCAGTTTTTGATTATTATTCGATCCTTACATAGGAATCAATCGGTTTGCCGCTTTTGGAACTATTTTCTTATAAATACATTCGGTTTCGGGAATTTTGCATATGACGTATCTTTCGGTGGATACGGAATTTTATTTTTTTTTGGTTTAAGATTTTTTTTTATTAAAGAACTGTTTGCTAAAGAGTAAACTACGTCCTTCTGACATAACAATAACAAATACTCGGTTGAACATTAAAATATAGTCGGACATGACGGTCAGTCATACTGTGTGACATACACACCGGTTACATACAATAGGTATAGTTTTTTTTATTGGTTTGAGAATACCGTACCTTGTTTGTCAATACAAATAATGTTGTAATTTAAAAAGGAAGCATAAAACATTCCTTAATTATTAAGTAGTACAAATTTTTATATACGCGGATGAATTTATTGTCCCTATCAGATGTACTACGAAACAATTTAGATATTTTGTTTCTTAGATGAGATTTTGCAAACATTGTAAGAAAGAAGTTTCAATAATCTATATAGGTTTATAAGATTACCAGTTAAGAATTAGATTTATAATTAAGATATTTTTTTTTATGTTAAGATAGTAGATAATAAATA
Organism: Platycheirus albimanus; assembly: GCA_916050605.2. NCBI lineage: Eukaryota > Metazoa > Arthropoda > Insecta > Diptera > Syrphidae > Platycheirus > Platycheirus albimanus. The sequence continues at coordinate 73,588,544 of OU696696.1, forward strand.
TAAGTGGTTACTTATAACGTTTTAAAAAGAATTTAATTTAATTTATAAATATGTACTATGTATGTATGTTATATCACAGATCGCTTGTGCGCCCACAGAAAAAGAATTAGACTTTAAATTCAATCGAAAATAATACGATCGAAGATAAGAAACACTGAAATCTATAAGCAGCTCTGCTGCATAAGCATTTAAGTATCTAACCATAAACAAGATAATCTTAAGCAGTCAAAAGAACTATTCTGCTGCATAAGCAACAATGTATTATAAAAGGGTTTGCTTGACAAAGCATACTCTCAGTTTTAAGACGATCACTTACAGCCAAAGATTTCCCCCGACCAACGGTAAGGGATCTGAGGCTTCAATAAAAAAATATATCAAAGAAATAAAAACGGATATTTTATTTTTGTTGCCCTGTTCTCACGAACAGGAAGAAATCATTTTTTTAGTGCGTTTTAATTACTCAATTAAAAATGGCGCAGTCGGTAGGATTGTGAAAAAAAAATCTATTAGTGCAAATAATAGAGAATATCACAATCTAGTGATCGAACCATTCCAAACGTATATTGGAACACGGGACGTATCGAAACAAAAAAATTTATTCACTATTTCCAAACGAATATTGGAATATAAAAACCCGGTGGTGTATATATAAAAATCAAAAATTTTTATAAAAAATAAAGTTCAGTTCAAGTGTAGTGACTCAAGATTTGCGAAGAAAATAAAAAATCTTCAAGCAAACATATGTTACGATTTCCGTAGAGGAAGCATAGAAGAACTAAAACTAAAACACAAAAAGAAAAGACAAAAAAAAAAAAAAAAAAAAAAAAAAATCATCAACATTGATTTCAAAAGAAAACTTTCGCGTTTTATCATACAAAACAAAAATAGAAACATGAACGCACAACAACAAGCAGCAGCACAACAAAATGCAGCAGCACAACAAATTGCAGCAAAAGCAAACAGCAAGCAGCAGCACAACAACAAAATGTAGCAGCACAACAAGCCGCACAAGTTCAACAAGGTAATAATATAGAACTAGGCATCAATAATAATATTGTACAAAACATGAACTTAAAAAGAGTCTTAGAACTCAACCCCTTAAAATACATCGAACGATTATCAACGTTTGATGGCAGAACAGAAGACCTACCGATCTTTATTAGCAACGTCGACGATATAATTCCTACCCTACTAACTTATAATGAGCAGGGCCAAAAAATGTGTGTCAACCTACTTAAATCAAAGTTTATAGGTCGCGCCAGACAGGCAATTGAAATTCACACCCATTTAACTAAATGGAGTGATATAAAAGCTATGTTATTAGAAAATTTTGGCGGTTTTAAAAACAGCTATCAATTATACGATGACCTTAGAAACTCGCAATTTAGAGGAGATGTCCTCAAGTATTATAATTATATTCAAAAAACACTCTCATTACTTAACCAAAAGTGCCTACAAGAAAACAATCATTTAGATATTCCTAGAAATAACAATACGGCTTTAAATATATTCAAGGAAAAATTACCAGTTCACATGAGAACTATTTTATACTCTTTAAAACCTTCTACCATGGAGTTAGCCCTCCACGAATTGTCACAGGCAGGTTTTGTCAGTCGCAGTCCTGACTTGAATATTTCAAATGACAAAAAGGAAGTTAGACATAAAAATAATAATTTTAAACAAAATATAAATAGCGGACATAATTTTAACCCTAGAAACAATAATCAGAACCCATTTAGAAATCACTGGCAACCAAAGCCATACAACCCCCAAAATAACTTTAATTCTAATTACTCCAACCAGAGGCAATACAATCCAAATTACCAAAGACCTAATGAAAACAGGCAACATTATAAGCAATACCCTCAACAATTTAAACCAATGGATATAGATCCTGGCTCATCTCAAATCCGACGAAACAATCCTCCTAAAAACAATTATATTGAACAAGAATCTAAAGCCAATGATGTAAATTTTCAATATGCAGCCTCGGAGACACGAAACAGGGTTTACCCTATATCAAACTAACAAAAGAAAATACGTCTATCAGATTGTTAATCGATACTGGTGCAACGAACAGTATAATAAATGAAGAAGATACTCCACCACAATATTTAAAAACAAGATTTACCCCACTGACAATTAGAACCGCAGGTAGTCCCATAACTATTTTTAAAGACGCAATTTTTCCAAAAGACAAATTTGCTATACCTATCTTACAAAACGCTGAATTTCAAATTTATAAATTTTCTGATGAATACAATGGTTTGTTAGGTAATAATATATTAATCCCAAATAATGCAAAAATACTTTACAAAGAAAAATTATTAATAATAAATGAACTACCATTCCCACTCTTCTTTGATAAAAATGAAGAAACTGAATATGAAAATATGGTAAATTATATGAATAACATTGAAGAAGATCTTAAAATACCAGATTTTACCAACGAGTTACGCACAGATCATTTAAATAACGAAGAAAAATCTGAGTTATTCAAAATCATCAATCAAATGAACCAAGCTTTTTATAATAAAGGTGATGATTTGACATTCACCAATTATGTCAAACATAAAATACCAACTGACGATAATTCACCTATATATACTAGAATTTATAGATACCCAGAGATTCACAAACAAGAAGTTAATCGTCAAATTAAGGAAATGTTGGAACAAAAAATTATCGAGCCTTCAACATCCCCATATAACGCTCCAATCTGGATAGTCCCTAAAAAGGAAGATCACAGCGGAAACAAAGAATGGAGAATCGTTATCGATTATCGCAAATTAAACCTCAAAACTAAAGAGGATAAATTCCCAATCCCTAACATTGAAGCAATACTCGACAAGCTTGGGCATTGCAATTATTTTAGTACTTTAGACTTGACTAAAGGATTCTATCAAATCGAAATAGAAGAAAACGATCGTGAAAAAACGGCATTTAGTACACTTTCTGGACATTATCAATTTCTACGAATGCCATTCGGACTTAAAAATGCCCCCGCGACCTTTCAACGATTAATGAATGAAGTCTTAAAAGATTACATTAGTAAAATTTGTTACGTATATTTAGATGATATAATAATTTTCTCTACAAATTTACAAGAAAATAGTCAACACATAAAATTAATACTAAACGTTTTAAGAAAAGCTAATCTGAAAGTATCTCTCAATAAATCAGAATTCATGAGACATGAAACCGAATTTCTTGGTCATGTTATTACTCCTAATGGTATTAAACCAAATCCCAAAAAACTACTAGCAATTCAAAATTTTCCAATCCCCACTACAGTGAAGGAAATTCAATCATTCCTTGGACTTACAGGGTACTATCGTCAATTCATTCAGGATTACGCTAAAATCATAAAACCATTTACACTCTGTTTGAAGAAGAATGCTAAAATAAACATAAATGAAGAAAGTTACAAGAACGCATTTTTAAAATTAAAAACCATGATGACCGATAACATAATAAACAGACACCCTGACTTTTCAAAAGATTTCATATTGACTACCGATGCATCGAATTTTGCTGTAGGTGCAGTCCTTAGTCCATCACATGGTCCATTATGTTTTGCATCAAGAACATTAAATAAACATGAACAAAATTATTCCACAATAGAAAAAGAGCTTTTAGCTATTGTGTGGGCAACAACCCAATTCCGACACTATCTGTACGGAAGAAAATTCACAATCAGAACAGACCACAGGCCATTAGTATGGCTAAGTACTTTAAAAGAACCTAATTCCAAATTACAACGGTGGAAAATTCGGCTTGAAGAATATGACTTCAAAATTGAGTTTATTCAAGGAAAAGAAAATAAAGTGGCAGATGCCCTTTCAAGAATTAAAATTAATGAACCAAAACTAAATATATTAGAAGAAGAAGATTTAAGAACCAATCATAGTGCAGAAGAAGATAATTCTCTTTTCATACCTATTAGCGAAAAACCTCTCAACTATTTTAAGAGACAAATTGTCCTTGATTCCAGCGTAAATGGTGATCAAACAATTTCATTCCCGCATGTTGGTAAAAGGAGAATAACATTTAAATGTTTAAACCCCAATGAAAAATTATATTTACAAATAATAAATGAAGTTGATACAAATATCACAAATGCTATATACATTGCAAACGATGAACAATTTAACGAATTTCAGAAAGTATGGATCCAAGAAAATAAAATGAAAAAGAATATATTATTTAGAAGTACAAAATTACTAAAAGATTTAAATATAAAAGATGCATATGAAACTATACTTAAAACACACAAAGAATTTAATCATTTAGGAATTGATAAACTTTATTTAGAACTTATCAGAGAATATTATATCCCGAATTTTAAGGAATTAATTAATAAAATAATAAACCAATGCAACTTCTGTATGACGAAAATAGAAAGACATCCATTAAAACTACCTTACGAAAAAACGGAATCACCCAAAGGTCCACATGAACACTATCACCTAGATATATGGTACAGAGATAAAAATAGGAAATACCTTACGTGTATTGATAAATTTTCTAAATACGCAGCGATTGAACGAATCAAAAATAAAACTTATATTGATGTTATTAACGCCATGACTAAAATATTCTCGTATATGGCTAACCCAAAAATAGTAACCTTAGATAACGAAAACGCTTTTGTTGCAGAAACATTAAAAAACTTTTTGTCCAATAGCAACATAGACGTACATTACAGTACAGCTAATAGACACACCGGTAATTCAGATATAGAGAGATTTCATAGTACCTTAAACGAACACCTCAGAATTTTAACTCAAGTAGAAAAAACAGATGATCCTTTCCCATTAATAGACGAAGTTATAAAAACTCTCTCAATCTATAATAAAACAATACACTTAACAACAAAAGAAAAACCTATCGACATTCATTTAAATAAATTAAATAATGAAGTCATCTACAAACAAATAGAAAACTCAAAAGAAAAAGTATTGAATAAAATAAATGAAAATAGGAAAGATACTGATATAAATGAAGAATTTATTAAAACAACGGCACAAGATAGAATAAAAAATAAAATTACCCCTAAATATAAAAAAGCTAAAGTAATTAATAAATGTAACAAAAAATATACAATAGAAGAAGGAAACCCCTTTAAAAAACAAGCAAATCGTATTCTCCATAAAGATCAGTTTCATAAAGAAAAAAAATTTAAGAATGAAATCCTTGATTTCAGGTCTAATTCAACAACCGAAACGAATGTTTCCAACCAAGCAACTATGGGAACAACAAATGAAGACATTAATTAAAATAATAATTTTCACAACTTTCATTTTAACAATAAAAACACAGGAATTACAAATAACAAACTTAAACCACGGTAACGGTTTTATAATATTACAATTAGGAGAACAGAAGATTATAGACAACTACACTAAAATTCTTCATATAATAAACTTAACTAATTACGAACAGAATATAAAATTATTAGAAAATAACGTTAAGGAACTTCCAATACTAGAAAATGATGTAAACAATTTGTCAGAGCATAATCAAGAAATTATAAATATGATGAATCACTGCAGGAAAGAATTTGAAACTATAATTCCCCATCAAAGGCATAAAAGAGGACTGTTAAATATAATAGGTTCAGGAATGAAATTCCTATACGGAACAATGGACGACGACGATCGTCTAGAAATTGAAAAACAAATTAAAATTATTGAAACAAATACCCATAACTCAATTACACACTTAAATCAACAAATAAAAATAAACGACCATTTCAACAATCAGATTAAAACCCTTACAGAAACCTTTAATTCCAAAGCCAAACAGATATCTGAAACCATAAAGAATTTTAACAACGCTCACGAAGATTTAGAAAGAGACTTCCATAAGTTTAAACTCGAAATAGAAATAAAAGAAAATATTAGATACATCTTAAATGATATTGAAAAAATAAAAGATATCATATTAACTTCAAAGCTAGGAGTCCTAAGTAGAGATATATTAACGGAAAAAGAAATAAGTAAAAACAACATCAGGTTAGAAACTCTTGAATACATAAAACTTAACCTAGCTCTTTATAATAAAAACATAATTTTTATCATAGAAATTCCAAACTTTTCCGATGAAGTTTACGAAAAAATATATGTACAACCAATACCAAATGTTGATAAGAACTTCCAACTCAAAATAAATCAAAACATGTATTTAGCAAAAGGAAAAGAAATCTATAATAACACTAATCTTAAGAAATATTTGAAATCAATAAATGATAATTGTATAACACATATTTATGAAAATAAAATGAAATGTAATCTAGTTGAAAATCATAATGAAGATGTATTAGAAATAGGAAACAACAATATTATAATTATTAATTCTAAGATTGAAAAAATTAATCACAATTGTAAGCCAAGAAATAACAATAAAAGGAAATTATTTGATTTCTTTAGAAAATTGTTACGTAGAAATAAAAAATAAAACCTATAAGCGAATGGAATATAAAAACGAAATATTGTTACCAAATACTATATTAAATATTAATTACAACAAAATAAATGAAATAACTTTTGAAAAAATTAATTTCCAAAACATAGAAAATATAAAAGAGATTAAAGAACTTAAACTAGCCCACAAAGAAACAAAAACAACTTTATACCTTATAATTGCAATAGTAATTTTATTAATCATTATATACATAATTTTGAAATTTAAAAAGGACCAAACTAAAATAAATGTAAATCTTCCAAGAGTCGCTTTCCAACCCATAGAAGAATCTTTGGGGGGAGGTGTTATATCACAGATCGCTTGTGCGCCCACAGAAAAAGAATTAGACTTTAAATTCAATCGAAAATAATACGATCGAAGATAATAAGCATTTAATTATCTAACCATAAACAAGATAATCTTAAGCAGTCAAAAGAACTATTCTGCTGCATAAGCAACAATGTATTATAAAAGGGTTTGCTTGACAAAGCATACTCTCAGTTTTAAGACGATGACTTACAGCCAAAGATTTCCCCCGACCAACGGTAAGGGATCTGAGGCTTCAATAAAAAAATATATCAAAGAAATAAAAACGGATATTTTATTTTTGTTGCCCTGTTCTCACGAACAGGAAGAAATCATTTTTTTAGTGCGTTTTAATTACTCAATTAAAAATTATATATATCCTTACGCGTACCTACCTTAACAGTAGAATAGATGACATAAAAGAAACTTAACAAGTAAGATAAGAACTAATGATAGATACTTAACACCTTCCAGGCAGATCAACCAGGTCATAGACCACTGTCATATAATTCAGATCAAGCAAGAGATCTACCCAGACGTTTCAAGATTAAGTCCAATCTAGAAATTCTCATGAGCATCGATGAATATTATGAATAGTTCTTTCGTCAAATCCAATAAAAAGAATCCACCCAAATTTTCAACAACTCAATATAATTAATCCGAATTCATTCAAGAAACAACTATAGATTTCAACGGCACTCCAAGACATAATGTCGGAGGGAGTAACTCATCATAGATACACAAAACGTTAACAGGTATATTAACAACATCAGCTATACTATCATCTACAACAACAGGAGCAGTGCACTGAGTCTGGACTCATTGTAGTGGTACGTCGTAATAATTTCGTAGTATACAGATGCTTTTATATTCTTGAATCTATATTAACTATATTGAAATTTGTTGTTAATTTAAATGATTTGGGTTTATTTGAAATCTTGACATCCACAAATAGTGGAGAAAAAAATTCAGACCTGTCATACACTCAAGTGAGTGTCTATTGGAACAAGAAGTATAGTTTGTTCTGAGTAACGATATTTCAATCAAGTTACATAAGATTCATAGTAGCATATGATTACTGATATAGTTATATTCAAACTTAAGACCTTTACTTAATCATTTCTGTTTCAGCGTCTGGTTCCAGTGGTGCACTTCTGCGTTCCCTACGTTTTTGAATTACATTTGATTATATAATTAATATATTTTATACTATATTGCTTTACATTATATTTTTGAAAAACTATATTGATAATATTTCTACTCTATCTTTCTATCATCCCCCTGAATCTCCTTCCAATAAAATAAACCCATGGGCTAACGTCCCATTTTTTTTTTTTTTTTGGTTTTGATTAGCTTCGTTAGAGTCACGACGCACGTTCAGTTGTTACTAGAATAGTACATTTGTGGGTTTTGTCATAATTCCTATCGTCCCGTGTTTAGTCCGTTTTCTTTTTAGAAAACTTCTGTTTTATTCTCAAAAGAAACTTAATTCAGTTCGAGAAAACAATCCGTAATTGTTTTTACAGTCATTTGACATTTTTTTTTTTAAGCGAGTCTGGAGTTGCGATATGGAAATATATGCTTCTCTTTGACGATTTAATTCTTTTTTTTTTATAAATATAATTGACGCTTGATTTTCTTGAAGACATTTAAAATTCGTTATAAACGACAAGCTTATGCTTTTTGTAAGCTCAGTATAGAATTAAAAGTTATATAAATAAAACTTTAATAAGGAAGTCATTTATAAGATTTCGATATATATGTAGGTTCTTGACATTAAGAATATTTTAAGCATCTAAATAGATATCAATTTTGGTTAGGCTTAAGAAGAGTTAATAAAAATAAGACATATTATAAAGTTGAAGAAAAATTCGAATTAGTTTTTCTTGCTGTCGATGGGCAGTAATTTATTCAGTATTTGGACGTTTCAATTTTCAGATATGGAGATGGTGCAGTAAGTTACGTCGGGAGGGGGTGAACAGTTTCCAGCAAGGATGGATTGATTAATAACATGGAAGAGGTAGTAGGAATGAAGAGTTGAGGTTTCTTTTTCCTGAGTGTGTGTGTAAGGCTTGTTAAGGCTTAAGATGTGGGTAGGCTTTTAGGTCTATCTCTTTTTTTGAGTCAGGGGTCCTACAAAAATGATATTTCGGAGTTTCTACTCAAAGGGCAGTATAGGACAATCGGTGGAAGTATTCTGGGACGAACAGATACTTTCTCTTGGGTGGGTATAAAGATGCCAGAGGAGTCGAATAACAGCTAAGATTTCCTACCCCACATGAGTGGTACGTTGCTAGTCATCAACCACTAGTCAATTCGGAGCAAAAATTGACAGAGCTACAGTGACGCTCATATTCATGAACACCTATGAATATTCCAATAAGCTCACATAGTCGTGTATCCTTTCTATTTAATGTCACTTATCCGTTACTGTTAGTAACAAACAACTTTCAATCTCAATTCGTATACAAGGACGTAGTTGATAACATTTAGACATTTTCTTTTTGAGTTTTCTCCACCTAAACTCAAAAGGTTCGCAGAAGTTAAAAATATGGGACAACGCTAGTAGATCCCAAAGCAAGGAATCGCGACCCAAACTGAGCTAGTCAGTGGTCTCGACGTGCGAACCGAATTGCGATGGTAGATCTCGGCCCTCCCTTTGAATTACAGGTTGGTTGAATCTCTGATGGTAATGATTGAGATAGTTCTCACACATGAAAGTCATGACGATCCAAACTTGGAGTTCCGCCTTCCGCTTTGAACTCTCTGAGGAGATGATGGGACAATGCGTCCATGGCGACCGTCCTAAAGTTTGCTTAGTAGAGTTTGGTATTGTTTTGGTTGTGTATCGAGTAGGGTTTAGTTGTGTAGAGTGAGTAGTTGTTGACAAGTAGTAAGAACAATGCTTGTTGGTTAAGGGATGTCTTGAGTTTCTCTGTGGTGTGGTTATAGGAATGGGTAGTTGCCTGTCCAGTCCAAGGTGGTGAGAGGCAGTGTGCTACAAGAAGGGTAAGCATTTGGTTGATGCACCATGAGGAGCGCTCAAGATATTGGATAGTAAAGAGTTCTGTGAGGGGAAGTGGACAGAGGAAGATACCTTCAAAGACATAGATGGCGCTAAACGTGATGTAGAGTGTTTTAGTCTCTCGTTAGGTGGCCAAGTGGAATGTCTGGTGGGTAGGTTTTCTCTAAAAAGGACACGAAACGTTACAGATACAACATTGCATTTTCAAGGCATCATTCCCAACCAACATATATATATCAAAGCGATCCAGATAAGAGATCGTTAAATATATCAAGTGATAGAAACAATAGTAACATTTAAATTTTAACCTACCACTTTACAGGTTGTTCCATTTAAATTTAAATTTTGCATGAATTTGAACTATATCTTTAAATAACATATTATTGGATATATAAATATACACTCGATTACATGATTAACTGTATTGAACTGTATTGAAATATGAAATATTTGAATTTTGCTTTTCACTCATTTCTTATAATTCTTTTCTTCAATAGTTATGAGGGCCCTTAAGCATTTCAACATTACATATTCGAACTCGAACATCTTGAGTTCAACGGTCGGCAGAAAAAAAAGAGGTAACACCGGTTAAGTAGATCCCGAAGCAAGTACCCACGGCCTGGCTGAGCTAGTCATGGCTAAGGTACTGCCGGCCACCGCAACGGTCGATCTCAACCACGATTCTACGTTGTCGCATGCCATTCTCATCGGCTGCTCTTGGCAAGCAGTCGACGCGAAGGGGTGTTGCCGGCTTAGGAAGTCCCTTTGAAGCAGGAATAGACAGCTATAGCTAGATTTATGGATGCAAACTGGAGTGGAGCCTCCGGGGATGATTTTTTGGAACTTTAATATGGCATTTCAATTCTGGTTATGATTGTGGGATTTAAGTAGGGTCCATAGTTTTAGGTGTAGGCTACGTACTTGTAGCGGATAGGCGCGAGCATGCCAACAGGTACCCTCTAGGCTGTTCTACGGGGCTTTGTAGTCAGTACCTATGGTAGGCTATTGGATGGTTCGTGCTTCTGTGATGGGGATGGATGGGAAATATGGAAGATGGAAGAGAAGTAAGAAGGACAGGAAGCCGTGTTTACTAGGTGTAAGTATGTCTTTTTCAGAAGTTCTAGAAACACAGATACGCGGTTGGCTGACGATGGAGATGCTGTGCTTTGGTATGGGTATCGAGGATGTTTGTGTGTCTGTCTCTTCTCGCTTTTTCTTTGTTATATTAATGGGTGATATATTGTGATAGTCATTCGTGATGTTCATAATATATAAATCAATTACTAAATATAATTTCTTAATATATTCCTATTATTTTTACGTTACAGATGGCGCCCAACGTGGGGCTTAAGTTTTTCATGTCTCACGGGCCCCGTCTTGTGCGTTGAATAATATATAGAAATTTAAATTCATCTTTAATTTCCTTATTTAAGTTACAAAATTTAAAGTGGAAAAATATACAGAAAACCACTATCGCTCTGTTTATTCTTTTTAAAACTGTTTTCACTTTATTTGCACAAAATCACACAACGTTTACCTACAAGTATTAACCGATGACTAAAACGCCTAATAAATTGCAATTCCGCACGCAGTGAGTTAATTCCACTCAACTTGGGAATTTTCCAGAGAATATGCCACACAGCGAGATAAGAAAGAGAAAGTGGCCAACGACATCTGGAAAACATAAAAACCCTAAAATAGCCATCACACAAAGATACAATAGATGAATGTACATTGTACAAAATGTGTGCATGACATCTGGAATCTATTAAAACCTAAAATTACCCTCGCATTGAAGATAAGACCAATACAACAGACGAAGAAGCCACTTGACCGAAAAGGCGTACGTGACTTCCCGAATGTGCAGAGCAGCATCCAAGGATCAACCGAGGATTCGTTAAAACAAGAACATCTACGAGCAGGCAGAACGACTTGCGCCCTCGAGCAGTTGAGACAAAATTTCGCGTGCCTCTCGGTCTCCACTAAGTTTTGAAATATGTAATCTATTGTACCTAGTGTAATATCTTTTGTGTTTTCAATAAAAAATATATTTTTTTTTAAAAACAAATCGAACACAATAAGTTAACTCAGTGCGTTCAAAATATGTAGGGAAAAACTTGGTTTCACAACGACAAATGTCACCCTAGCGGCAACCATAAGTAACTCTACCTAGTTGCAACGCCAAGTGACATACACTTCGAAAAGAATTCCAACTTGAAAATTTTGAAGTTCAGTAAGAATACACCACCAGGTTGACTAGTGTCTGAAGGAAATCCTCATAAATGCTAATGATACGCCTATGGTGCTGCATTCTTCCTAAAATGAAACAATCCCAGGAAGATGAGTTTTGTTTGAAACCAAACACACCCATTTCCGTATTGTCCCCATGATACGTGGACATTACAAGAGTAATTCTGATGTCAGATCTATGAGTAGGATGAAGAACACAACTCAGAAATATCAATTTTGATAATTTACAAGTAATTGAAGTAAGTCTAAAGACAGAGGTGACACCTAGCGGAGGATACTTACATGGTATTTCTGACCCGAATTAAGTGAGTTTATCATTTCTTTTGTTCCGGAATCTGAAAGACATGCAAACATGTCATAAATAAAACAACATAAACATCAGTCAATAGGATTTTATTAGGTAAACCATCCGTGTAGATATAAAATCATCAAGTATAACAGATAGGGGAACGATGCGCTATTGTTACATTTAAGAACGCAAAACAGTTAGAATTACACCCTTCAGAATTTCTATGGCACAATCCATCACTCTCATGAGAGAAATCCAGACATGAGTATAGACATATGAAACAGACTCATGTCTCGCCCATTCAATTATCGCCCATCGTCTCGTTCACTGCAATCGAAAAAAGTTCTCCTTGAAATTTAATAAAGTTTCTTTGTACGCAGCAGACAAATTTGCTTTTAATAAATTTAATGTGCGCGAGTGATTTAAAACATATTGGGCCGTATTCATAGATGATGTTTAAGTTGTTGCTTGCTAAACTGGAGTTTAGCTTATGGAAACTTCATCAGGTAAACTCCAGTTTAGCTTAGCAACAACTTAAACGGCCCATTATATTCCCTAATAAGGAATAATAATTGCAAAAAACAATTATTTTGGAGAAACCAATTTTTTTTTTATCCACGCATCGGCATGGATATATTTTAGTTTTCGTCAAGCATGTTTCCTAGTTATGGAACATGTATATATATTCATTAATAAACTGGTGAATTAATGAACCTTTTTCTCCATTCACCAGGGTCCAAGTACGAGGTAGGAACCTACCCCAGAAGATTTTCTGTGGATTTTTCCACATTGTGGCAATTTGGACACATGCGTCCACGTTCTTATTGGGACATACATATGAGGTGATAGACACCTCAAGATCGCAATAATCCTCCCAATCCGTTCATCAATACGGTGTAGCAAATCTTAACGCTACCGCCAACGTAATTTTTGGAAGATTTACTCCTATATTTTAAGGAGCAACGCGGGATAAAACCTGGCGTCCATATCGTGAAATTGTTTTTTGGAAGAGAGTTTCCGAACCACATGGCATTCGATCTCTTTCACACCAGTCACCACGTCCTAACTCCAGGATACTCCAAGTCGAGGTTAATTCAACGAAATATACCAATTTTTGTCACATATAGAGTGACCGCAAGGTAAACTTTTTATATTTATATAAATTAAGTACAACCACCCTGTGAAGCATTGTCTTCGGGTTATTGGCGTCAAGGAACGCTGGCTCAAATCCTCAATACTGCACTATACACTTCGTGCGACACCTTCAAGGAATTTTCATCCAGAAAGCATCAACTTTTTTTTGGTACCCACGGACGGTGGAGTCGCAGCATCATCATCACATATACCTACCTATTTTTGAAGAAGCACCCATCATCCTGATTTTTTTTTTATGTGATTTGAATATTAAAGAATTATACTTACTTAGATACATATATCTTGAGATTATTAATGCATATATTATGAGTGAACTGAATTATATATATCCATCTATATTTATGTGTGTTGTTTCGTCCTTTTGGTGTAATGTGACTATCCTGAAAGTTTTTTTTTTTTAATTACATTTAATTTCATCTATCAGGACCGTTTCGGATATTCAGTTTCTGATAGAGGGTTTTCTATGTCCATTTTTTGTTTGACCGCGACGCGTCGATGCTTTAGTGTTGGAACCTACCCTTTTGGTTTCGGTTTCATCAAGACATCCTTTATGGAACGATTTTTCCATTTCGTGTTTAAGTAATACTTTCTTTTGGTCGCTAAATTCATGCTTTATAGTTTAGTGTAAGATACTTTTGATTTGAAGTCATACCCGTTGGGGTTATTTTTGAACTTTTTAGTTCGTTGTCCTGAGATTACACGTTTCGCATATACGTCGTGAAAATTTTCACTCCACTTTTTTATTTAGATTTTCTCACTTGTCTCGCAGTATTACTGTATGCAGACACTCACTTTTTCTTTCTTTTTCTTTTGAACTTATAGTTTCTACACTCACTTTGTAAATTACTTTCATATTGTTCCTGCAAGGTGCAGAAGAAGACATCGAGTCTTATTTAGAACTTCTCAGAGGTTCATCTTTACCTAGTGGATCTATAGCAAGTGCTATGGTAAGAGTTCCACTCTTTAGTCACTATACGTTTGTATGTCGTGCTTGTAGTTTGTCTTGACGCGTATAAAGAATAAAGATACGTATGTACAACAACATAAAATGACCGGTTAATAGTCACTGAGAGCTGAAGAGAGTTCAGTTTAAGATATATTCGAAGACCAAGTCGATCTCGAACATTTGTCGTTCGACACTGTCTCAAGTCTTAGTAGCGAAGCTAAGTTGTATCAACATAATTATAGTAGTCTTAATATCGAATTTACCCTTAATCATTTTTACTTCCACAGCGTCTGATTCCAGAGGTGCACTACTGATATCACCCTGCTTGTAGATAGAATTATATTGATTTTGTTTTTGAATTATATTGTTGAACCATATTTGATCACATATATTTAAACTATATTGACTATATATATATTGATACACCTTTACATCTGCTTATGTATTTATGAATTTCTTACCGTACTTATAAATACATTACCTTGGAGCTAACGTCTCCTGAACTCCGTTGAGGTGTAGTTCCGATAAAATCATCGCACCTTTCGATTAGGATCGTATAGATACCTGAAAACATTAGTCGCGTTTAGTTGTTTTTCAACGTTCGTCCGGTTTGAGTCGCGTTCGTTTTGTCCGTCATTTAGTTTAGTTCCGTTTTTACTTTGAAGAATAGTTGCACAAGACATTTATCTATCTAGAAAACACATACTATTCTTGTTTTATAGTTTAGTCTTATCTAAGCGAATCTAGAGTTACGATATGGATGCATATCATATCTCACTGACTTTTTACTTTTTGATAGTTTTCTAATACAAATAATAACGTAACATTTTTTTTTTTTTATTTTTTATTTAAGATTAGTTTTTAAAGTTTTCTAAAAGAGAATTAATGTGATTCAAGTTATTAATAGAGTCATAAGAACTCATTTAACGAGACAGTAAAGTTACACATTTGTTTGGAATTTACTGACGAAATTAAAGTAAAATTATTATACATTAAAATAAAACCAGATTATTTGCTTAGATTCTTTAGGATTTTTGATGATAAGTATAAACTTGTTAGTTGTAAGTAAAGACTTAATAAATTGAATATTTTTGGATAAGCATTTTGAAAGAAGATCAAGTAGTTATTTCTTGATGTCAATAATATTTGGTATATCAGATTTGAAGTTGGACTTGTTTTTCAGTAATAGTTATGCAGTATTAAGTAAGTTGCGCAGGGAGGGGTGGATAATTCCCTGGACAATATGGATCGGTAATCATAACATTTCAACAGTATAGATGTAGTAGGGATGAAGAGTCTGTTTTCTTATCTCTATGGTAGGGAAGTTTTTGAAGTTTAGTTTTGGATAGTGTGTGGGTAGGCTTTGTAGTCTATCGGTATGCGGTATAAGGGGTCTCAGAAAAATTTAATGGACTATGTCCACAAGGCATGCCTGAGACATAAAGGAAGGAATGTCTCGAGTTGGTAGATGTTTCTTTTGGGTGGGTTATGATGCCATAAAGGGGTCGTTTACATCTTAGGTCCCTCCTTACAGGTTTTATGGTACCTGTTTCTAATAACAACCATAGGTCGGCCAAGCTTTAGAGAGATTGTGTATAGGCGGTTGACCGAGCTATTAGTACACTATGTTCACTTTCATCTATGAACAACAACATAGCTCACATAGTGTGTATTCTACCTTCATTAGTCTCTTATTAGTTACATTCAGTAACTATCAAGATTCATCTTTCTTTCTTTCGGGGATTTCTCTCATAGCGTACGTAGTTGATCGGGCCCCAGCGACTAATATTTATATTGTCTTTTGGTGTTTTTACTATCTAAACTCCACAGGTCTGCAGAGAAAAAAATGTGACGGACGTGTAGTAGATCCCAGAGCAAGGACTTGCGACCCTACTGAGCTAGTTGTGGCGCATTCCTGCAGGCCGACTGCGATGGTCGATCTCGACCCCCCCTCAATTTCGATTTTGGCTATTTAGGCTGGTATTATTAGAAAAGTTTTCTATGATAGGTGGTCGTATATGCTAAAGTCGAGATTTATCCTTCCATTTTCGTAGGAATCATACAAGGAAATTTAAGATATCTGCCCATGGTGACGCGTCTTAACGATTCTTGTACGAGGTTGGTATTTTGTATGATTGAGTATAGGGTTTGGTTAGTCACAAAGGTAAGCAATGGCAAGTGTTTAGAACCAGGCTTGGTGGAGGTGATGAGATGAGGAGAAGAGTACCTGACAACGGGGCAAGCATTCTGACGCATATCCTGCCTGAAGTTATCGAGGATAGGATATGGTAGGGGGATCTTGTGTAGGTTGAAGAGGGTAAGTAAGGAAGTATCTGTGAGTGGAAGGATAATTGCAATGATGGATCCTTTTCGGGTAAGTTCATGTCATGGATGACATCTGATTGAAGGTTCAGCTGATACTTTTAATAGGCGGGTAGAAGCATGGTATGAGGTTATCTGTTACAATTTTGGGAATATACGATAAATCTCACTGGTTGACCGAAACATAAAAAACATAATAATGGTTTCTCTTAGAACTTGACCGAAATTTATCTCTTCTTAGAATAAAGGTTATTGAGTGACTTTTATTGAAAATATCAATATATAAGAGTTATTAAAGGACCTTTTAAAATGTTGAGATTTATTTCTGATCTCTGATTAATAGTACATATATTGTTTTTCTTAAAAAATCATAGAACGGTCCGCTGTCTCAATGCATATATGGCTGCAACCGTTTTCTATGACTTCTTAAGTTACTCTCTGACTTTTTTGAAGTTTAACCAAGCTGATTGGACAACTTGTGTTGCAAAGTGGGATCAACTTTTTATTTACAGGAGAAAACGCTCGAGTGACAAATCTGACATAAATATTAAAGCTATTTTGGAAGAATGGCCAATAGTACCTAAGGCATTCATTGGGACATACTTAAGTGAGTAGAAAATAAATAAAAAAATTAATTTAAATTATATGTGATTGGTTTTTAATAGGTAAAAACAGATTTTTGTTTTACGTTTGGTGAAGAATGTTTAATGGGATTTTTTGATCATTGGGCGGAATACGTTCGAAAATTTCCCCGTTCGTGACCGTGACAAAAGAAATTTGTTTTCGAAAATTGATAAAAATACAAGCCAGGGTAAACAAAAGTTTGTTTATTTTAAGGTATAGATAAAAAGATTTTTCTATGTTATGCAGATTCAAGAGATTTAATATTAATTCTTTTACTGCACCATATTTTGGCAACCTGTTGTCCTCATCAAACTCAAGGGTAAAAGAAAAGAAAAAAAAAGTGGCGTCCAAGTTGTGCTGCTTCCCAAGAAAGTTTCCCAATACTTGTTGTATCAGAATCAGAAGTTTTGCCAACTATAGAAAACCGTGCTAGAATGTACATGGCAATGTGTCTAAGTTGTCAACCATACATAATTGCTGTTGGTTAATCCCTTGGTGAGCTGACTAACTTCTACGTAATTGAAGATGATATTATTTATAAGTTTCAGAGCTTTTTAAATGCTCTTAATTCGTGTTTAAAAATATATTTTGTATTAGACCTAAAATATGCTTTAGAAAGCGAATTAGTATGGAATTCTTTTACAAAATTGAAGACAAATCAAAAACGAATAAAACATCACTGTTGAGAATCTTGGAGACATTAAAAAATTAAAAATTTTATATCCATTTATTTAGGTTTAAGTTTTGCACAATCAAAATTGATATCTGAAAAAGCCATAAACAATGAAGCATCCTCTGTTGAGCTTCATTGCTTACAGATATAAAATTGTTTAATCAACAGTTTAGAATCCCTTATGGATCTTGCTTTATTAATTATATTAAAGATAAACAATGAATTGTAAAATCAGCTATTTATTTATGGCGACATAAAAATCCCTTATGCATCTTTCTTCATTAATTATATCAAAAAAGATAAACAACGATCGTTGGAGTTGACCAATGTACAGCGATATTCCACACTCTATCTATCTCTATCTATCTATGCATTAGTTATCACTCTTTCCTTATTATTATCTTATTATGATGTTATTATATACTAAAGAATAAAGAGTCAGTCTGCATTCTCCTTTCAAACTGTGCGTTTGTCTTTCCGTGCTTTGCCAGCTTCACATGGCGACCGTGAAAGTGTTCAATGTGATTTTCTTTCGCGAATAAAAAAAAAAAAAAACTTATTATTTCCGAAAAGTGCACAAAACAGTTTTTGTCTGCCTGTCAAGCAATAATTAAATACTCGAAAATAGAGTAAAGTTTATTTCCTTTTGAGTTGTTAAGCTGTAAAGACGTGTTCTTGCTCTCTCTCTACAAAAAAAAATTATATTAAAGTAAATCTAGAAAAAAAAAAGTTAGTGAATTCATTGGCAAATAAAATGGAGGACGATAATCCTCCTAAAGAGCCTCCTAACAATAGTGAGGAATCTCTGGACGACCCGCCCGAAAAAATAAGTGGTGTGGACGTGCTGCTGAGTGCGGCACAGATGCCATCGATCCTAATGGATGCTGAGGATTGTCAGCAAATTTACGAAAACGTAGACTGGTGGACGCATGGTGATGATGGTGTTGAGGACATTCCCTCAACCAGCTCCAACATTCATTCTCCCTTGCTTCGAACATCACCGCCGACCGAAAACCTATATCAGACAACGGAAACTTCAACGTCCCGTTATAAGATTTTCTTCGAAAATGAGCAAGGAGTTGCGGTTACAGTCAATGGCGATCATTATCGGGCCATGTTGAACGAATTTTTGTTCACAAAAATTGAAGTGGAGGATATGGGCAACATTTGGTTACAACAGGACGGCGCTACGTGCCACACAGCCGAAGCTACACTCGATGTTTTTCGCCCTGTTTTTGAAGATCGCATTATCAGCCACAGAGCTGATGTCGTTTGGCCACCTCGGAGGTGCCAAGAAATTATGTCACGCAAGTATCCGTCAGCGAAAACAAATTGTGTATCCACCCTAACTAGTCAACCTTCTGAAAATATTCCTCGATGTCAACGAAATGACATCTACTCAACGAAACATATACCTTATAAGAACATCAAGAAAAAATCAGTCACAAGAAACACCATTGAGTGAAATTAGTGTAACGTTAATGTAATTGAATCCGGTATACCAAATCCGGTATTGCCTTGCTAAACAAAAGATAATAAGTGTGAACAAAACCAAGTACCAGTACAAGTGTCCGCGTATCTTAAATCGTAATTTTTTTTTTGTACAGTCACTCAACACCATATGTAGAGTACATATAAATCACAAATCATCAAATCCATATTATAAAAATATTTTCACAACAGATTATCAGTTCCTGAATAACATACACCTACGAGGAAAAGTGCACTCTTCTGAAGTATCGGTGAGTTCGTTCCATTATATTTGTATACAGTATATTGAAATATTTTTATTGATATTGGCCTTGATGAATATATAAAACAAGTGATAATTTTTACGACGTACAATACTGGTTCTACAAACAGTAGATCTTAACTTTTTTTTTGAGAACAAAATTATAAAATATTGATAAACGACATATAACGTGAATTACGAAAAGCGAGACATCTCTAACAGGGCTAATACACCGTGTAGAGAGTCGTATTACACTTTTTTGTTGGGAAGAAAGATATTTAGCTGAAGAATAATTCCAGCTCAGCCTCCTCTATAGGTCCCGTAGGCCTGAGGATTCTACGATGGCGAAAACTTTATAGAGACAGGAATTCAAACTTTGGTTCCGGGACCACGAACAACTTTGGACCCCAACACAATTTTTTTCGGAATCGTTAGACACCAACAACCAGGATGGATTGTGATTCTCTTACTACTACCCCCTTTTCGAGAAATTTTCGATTTCAGATCCTATCAACAATTTGCAAAGATGGTATCGGGCTCCAGCAAAACCCAACAATACATATTAGTCAACAACACCAGACAGGTCTGCTTTGTTTAAAAGTTGTAACACCGCCTGTGGTCCTGGCACAAGATCCCTCCCTGTCGATGAGCATAGCGTAGGCATAACAAGCCTGCTGCTAGGCAACCTATGGCACACCAACCCCGAAGTAGGCATGGACAGGCCACTGAAGAAATTCAACGGTCCTAGATGTCTAGTTCGTGGTTGAAGAACGGAAGAAGAAGACGATTTTTGGTTATGTTTTTGAGTTGAGTGATTACGTAGGATGTTGCAGCGCTATTTTACTTTCTTCAGCTGAAAGTATTAATAACTACCAAGTAAAAATAAAAAGAAAACCATTTTTTATTTTGGAAAACCTTTTAAGGACAAAAACCCAAATTTATTTCGCTTGCGTATTGCTTGCTCGCTGTAGACTGACTAAATTCAAATTATGTTCTATACCGCTCGCAGGCTGGCATGATTATATTAAGATTTGTATATAAGAAAATGTTGATTGCTGTGTTGGTGGATATAATGCTTTTATCCAGTGCTGTCTTCTTTAGATTTAAGTAGCTTTTACTCCATATGGTTGCCATACGGAACATAGGAATTGAATTTCATAACTTTAACTTTTTCCTGATGATTTGTCTTTTGTAATAACTTGATGGTATGAACTAGTTTCTGATTAACTTCTGTTAAGTTTTTTTTTATTGATGATGATATTTCAGAACCCACACAACAGCGAAGTGAGTTCTAATCAAAGGTGTAAGATTATGGGTTGATCTTATAATTTTCTGTGATTGACTTTATTTAATTTTATTTAGGAATAGGAACGGCGTATGGAGATCTGACGAGGATGCTTAGTTGGGACTAGAGTCATGGTTTAACGTGGAGGTTGTCTGTGGCAAGCTAGAAAGAAAGGGATTCGTCCTTCTTTTGGGGAAGATTAAACCTTTGGGCCCTCTTTCTTTTGGCACGCGAAGAAATTATAAAGTATCGTTACAGAACTTGCTCCCGAAGGGGCCGAAGATTTTCTTTGGGCCCACGGGCCACACTTTTTAGTGCATGTCCTTCTGACCACCTCGTGCAGAATGGCGACGTATCTTTGGCCATTCTCATCTCATGTTGATTATCAACTCTGACATGGAACCATGGGCGACCATGGCCAGGTGGAATGACCCACCTACAGATGGAAGTACCTTGTTCCTGGTTGAATCGTCTTGTTCGGAGGATCTCGTTATTGATGTTCGATTCAGAAATGGCAGATCCAAGTTAAAGTAGATTTCGTTACAGAAATGGCAGCCAACGTGGGGCATAAATTCTATGTTCCTCCTGCCCGTCTCTGTGCGCTTAAAGATCTATAGATATATTATCGTTACAGTCAACTATGAACGTAGGTAAATAACAACGGAAGCATAGTGATATGATCACGAATACTATCATTTGAGCATGTGAAGAATTGTCAAGCAATCAGAGTTATGATTTGCTAAGAACAAACGTAGTTAAAAAACAATGAAAGTATGGTCATTTAAACACGCTCGTTATAAATTATTGAACATAAACGTATTACTGAAAATCATTTTGGATTAACAATATTAATGGTTAAATAATCAAAAATGCATCTTTATTAAGCATGGTTATTTTTAGTATCATCAACAAAAATGATAAATGAATCATGAACATGTTAATGCTCTCGCAATTATGTTTGATCCATCACAAGTATAGTTGATTAACAATACTTGTGCTCAAAAAATATTTTTTCAGAAGTACAACAAACGTGATCGTTTTGTACAAGAATATGTTTATTCCATCACGAAAACCGTTGGGTTACAATCATGAATGGTAAGCTAAATACGAAATCAACCCTGTACATTGTAATGTTTTTATAAAAAGATTGATCACGGGAGCGTAATTAAATCAACAACGTTGGTCTGTTGACGAAAAATCAACTAAAGGTTTTATTTTCGGTGTGCATAGATTTCAATCACTTTTGACCTTCATCTGTAAACACTTCTGAGTCAAAGAACTGTAAACCACTACCGGAAAAATATATAAAGATGTTGAGCTTTCGCCACTAAAATTTTTGTGCAAACTGCACAGTAACAACAGCTTAACTCATTCATGCGTTCTGGACATAGCATCAGACGTTCAAGAATTTTTAATTGAACCGATTACTGATGCAATGAACAGTTTGCTACTTTCCAAAGCTGAGCTCCCAAAGGACTTAGCAATTGATTTCAGCAGAGGACAGCCAATTTGATTCCATATAAAAATCCCAATCCAAATTGACGTCACGGACGAAGCTTTTTTTTTTGCCACCCAATGTGATAAAAACGTGGTTCACCTAAACCATTTGTGTCGTCCCAAATCGAACCAGAACCAGGGGTACATCGACGTACAGAACCACCCAGAAGCAGAAAAAAAGCAGAAATTCCCCGCCACCATCGTCCACGGACACCGCTGTGAACGGTGTCATTTCGTCGTATTGCTGCTTAAAGGCACCACCTCAATGCATCTTGGTGCTGCTTTGCAGCTCACTTTATTGTTGTTTTAGATTGTTTACTTTAAGTGCAATATAAATATAACAAGTATTCCGTTGCCACCTGATGATGTTCATAGACATGAACGAAACGTCGTGACAATATCAATTTATTTGTTTCATTGGACCTAAAGCCCATTTTATAAAATATATCCATGACTCATAAAGACAATCCAATAAGTCGGCTACCTGTACATTGCCGCGCGACCACTATGGACGCACCACAATCATAGGCAGTTTAGCCGCTGTACGAAAAGCAATAGAAAAGTACTCCCCAAACTGCAAGAATAAATTAGGCGAGCTTCTGGAAACGGCCGCAGCTACTTCAAAGTGATGGCGGTAGAGACGAACACTTTTGCCACCATTTCTATTTTGATTTCACAACGAGCAGCATTAAAAACTTAAACCTTAGAACGAAAAAGAAAATTAAAGTATAAAAAGTTAAGATGAACAGAAAGTGTAAGCATATTTGGAACATGAAGAGGATAGCCGATAAAAATATCTTTAATTGAAGTGAGAATCATATTTGGTAATTCGGAAAATGGTTTGTCCAATTTGCGTTTGGATCCATTAACTGAGTTTTCTTTCATTTTTGTGGTTAGATTTGCATCTGAGGTACGTTGTCGGTCAGGATTATTACCCGTAGACCAAGGGGCGATGAAAAGCCAAAAACCCCAGCTATATTAGTGAAGAAAACACCACATGGAAGCCTGCAGCAACACCCACTTGCGGATTTATTGCTTCATTACATTCTAAGCCCTTTAACAGTACTTTTAAGAAAAATAAGTATTTATATTTGACAAGGTAACAAGTTTTTATCATTTATTATAAGTAGTAGTGGATTATTGTTGTAGGCAGGGAGCGGGGTTCTAAGCCTGAACCGCTATATCGCGCCATATAGCTGCCACCACAGGCGATGATGGCAACCAATAGTCAAAGTTCATCGGCGAATTTTACAAAGAAACTTCTTTTATTGTCGTGCGGTGACTTATTTGACCGCTAAAACCTAATCGTCGAAATCCAGACGTGAGTTATATCTAACATAACCAAAGACCCCCCACAATCCATAAACAATGAAGCATCCTCAGTGGAGCTTCCATTATTTACAAACATTAAACTGTAAACTCAACAGTTCGTTTGGCGACACAAAGAATCCCTTATGGATCTTGTGTCATATTATCTTAAAAAGATAAGCAATGATTGTTGGCGTTGACCAACGACCAAATATAAAACTTATAGTTAAACTGTGAAATCAACAGTTTATTTGATGACACATAAAATCCCTTATGGATCTTGATTCATTTTTCATTTATTAAAAGATAAACGATGATCGTTGGCGTTGACCAACGATCATGATACATTTTTTGACTGAAGAATAAAGTTTAGTCTAGTTCTGGACCTCAAATCGACAAGTGTATTTTCTTTGATCGATTTACAAAACTGGCGACGAGGATGGGATTTCTTTGGTTATCAAGAAACTCTAATAAGAAAAGTGCGGTGTATTATCTGTACCTTGAAAAAAGAAAAAAAAAATTTAATTTAAATTTTTAAACCACAAAGTGCGGTGTATTATCTGTACCTCAGAAAAAAAAAAAAAAAAAAAATAAAGTGGCAGATTTTCTTAGCATAATTGAAGAAAAGGGTAATAAAAAAGTCGAAAAAGCAGAAGATGTGTTTGATATAAAATCTATTTTCGAAGCTTCAGGAGAAAGCATGGGTATAGATTCTGTTCATAGCGAACAAGAGAATTTAGATGATCATTTTGTAATAACTGAAGGTATAGTTAACAAATATAGGAACCAAATTAGAATTGTACATTCTTAAAATAGAGAAGAAGAAATATTATTCAAGAAGTATAAAATTATATACATAGAAAGCAATGATCTATCAAATGATCACTACTTAAATGATATTTTTAGAAGAGCTCTTCGGAAAGGAACAATTGGAATCTATTCCAACCTTGATGATTCTAAATATAATATAATTCAGCAAAAGTTAATTCAGTTGTTTAGTAATGACAAGAACTTGAGATTTGTTCAATGTAGCCATCTGGCTACGGATTTAAAAAATGAAGAAGAAGTTATTGAGATAGTGGAAAAAATTCACATTGATACAAATCACAGAGGAATCAAAGAAAATTTTGCAGAAATTAAGAATAAATATTTTTTTCCTAATATTATAAAATACATTAATAAGTACATCAATAGTTGTCAGGTTTGCAATGAGAGCAAATATGACAGAAAACCTTTTAAAAAATATTTTAATCATACAGAAACCCCGGATAGGCCAAATATGATTGTACATCTAGATATTTTCCAAGTACATAAAACTTACTTCCTAACAAGTATAGATAGATTTACAAAAATAGGAAGTGTACATAAAATCAATGATAAAAATATGTGTACCATAAAGATCAAAATAGAAGAAAGAATTGCGTTACTAGGGAAACCGGACTTGTTAATATTCGATAACGAATTTAACAACAGTCTAATAAGTTTATACTGTAGAGAAAAAGATATAAAAACACATTTTACTACACCAAATTCCCATACAGGTAATTCCGATGTTGAGCGATTTCATTCAACACTCTTAGTTCATATCCGAATAATAAAAGGAAATCAAGAAAATATCGATACTGAAGAATTAGTAATTCAGGCTGTAGGGTTTTATAACAATACAGTTCACTCTACTACCAATATAAAACCGATAGATTTCATTAACCGTTTAGACTTAGATTATAAGAAAATATCAAAGATGATGCAAGAAAATAAAATTAAAGCTATTAACAGAATTAACTCAAAGAGGGAACCGATACCGAAAATGTTTCAATGTTATTTTTTTCATTAAAAAAAAAATGGAAAATGAATTTTAATATCAAATTATACTTTCCTGAAGCAACAGCTTTATAATTTTAAATATTAAAGAAGAAAATTGCAACGATTTCAAAATTTCAACGATTAACAAAGAAAAATAAATTGTACTGATATAAGGCAAATTGTACTTTTGTACTTAAGCAAACTCGATTGTACCGAATTCGATACATTTGTACCGAATTTTCCATCCCTGATTTAATCTCGTTCTAAAATTTACTTGACGATTTAATATCGGCTAAGAAATTTTATTTAGAAAATCAATACACGTATTCTAAATAAAAAAATCTAAGTGAAAAATTATAAAAAATTATTAACAGGTACTCAAAAAATATAAGCACGTAGACTTTATTATCCTGCAAAAACAATTTGAAAAGAATTCCTATTTCAAAAATTCAGTAAAAATCAAGCTTAGTAAGCTCATTATACAGTTTTTACTGGAAGATGACCTAAAACTGGAGTAAGAAAATAATATATTTATATACCTATTATATATATATTATAAAATTATATGTTTATGTATATTATAATATTATTTTTAAATGCTAATCCATATAAAGGCAGCCCAGTCAAAATTTTAACTTAACATTAAAATGATTATATAAAATCACTGATTTTCAATTCTTATACCATTCGGAAAGAATTACAGCTTTTTAAAGTTTATTTTGATTGGGTGTTCTCAATATGAATAAGTTTAATTTGAAAAAATAAAATAACTCACATAAACTGTTTTATCAGATTGAATCGCTACGATTTTGCTTATATCGCGTCAGTTATAAACGAACTTTTTGCTTCCGAAGCAATAGAAGAATATTACACCCCTGCAATTAATGGCCAAAAGGCTTCCGGAAAATTGTACGACACCTTTGCAAACTACAGAAATGTATTATCAAGCACAGGTCTTATTTCAAGATCAAAAAATTCAACAAAGGACCTACACTCTACTATTGGTAACAACCATTTTTTTAATATACTGATTTTTTAAATAGTTCCTAAACATCTTTGAGGTTTCATCGGTACACATGTTCTAGAAAATTCTATAATCAAATCATGGGGATAATATAACGCAACAAATTTTCAGTTTTTCACACTTACACATTTTTATAGACTGTTGTCTTACCTTTATATTTTTATTTTATTCAGTGAATATTTGCGACGACAACTGCGATGACTATAAATTTATACAAGAAAATACCGAACCATTCGAAGAAATCCTTGAAAAGTGGAAAAGTACTTTTGCAAGAAGATGGGAAATTTTACAGGACAATAGTATTGAAACTGTTCAGTATCTAGAGAAATTTCCAATTTTTACTACTAATAACATCAATATTTTTCAGTTGGTGAGTACACTAATTATTGAAAAATATATATCGTATCTATTTGTAATTGAGCATGATTTAACGTTCACCAGTTTTTCGAAGACTCAAAAATTTTGCACCCGGACATAAACTTAAATTTTGATTGGGAGGTCTGCACTAAGGTTTTACAAAAAGGAAATCAATTGAAGGATCCCGCTGTAAAAAATTGGATGGCTGCAAGCATAAGTTGTACTGAAGGTACAACCAAATTTTCCTTTATATATTATGTTGTCCTAATTTTGCATCATTTTCCAGAAAACAAAAAAGCTATCGGCCTTCTAGTACTACCGTATTTATTTCCGTCAACGAAAATAAAAGCCCGACGAGGAAAACAAAGTTTTAAGGCATCGAAGCTGGAAATTCAAGAAAAATGTATACTATATTTTGAAGTAGGTATTAAATTTTCTGTTTAATACACTATAACCTTTTATAATATTAAAGTTTATACAAGAACTGTCCTAAAATCAATTCAAATAAAAAAAAATTTTGAATTTTGTATTTTTAGACATTGGGGAAAGCAGACGATTATGAGAGACAGCTATTAGACAGCAATATTGGGCTGCAGACAAGAATTGTTTTTGTCGGCTGTTTTGACAACTTGAAAGCTTACGTGACACTTACAAACAAAAAATATATTTTCGAGGATCCACTAAATGCTGTTGAACAGTGTTTTTACATGTATCAAGCGCTAAACATCAAGCATCCGGCAGAGAGCACCGCCGTCTGGACTTTTATTCAAATTTATGTATTCAACATAAGAACTAAATTCGACAACTTATCATCAAGCATAAAGAGCATTTGGAATAGTCTGAATTTAAAGTAAATATACCAATTTTATTATTTATCCTTTCACTATCCATTTTGGTTCATTTTCGTAATATTTTCTCTGGTTCTGTATACTAACAAGTGTATTCTGCAAATAATGAAACCAAAACAACTCAATGCCAATTTTTTTTTTTTCAAATAGTAGATCTTTATCAGCTGTTTATTATTTTTTTTTCATCCATCACCTTTATTAAAACTAATTGAAGATTATACGTTCCAGGCGTTAGATATTAGGTATTATGAAGAGAGCACCACCGTCTTAATTTAAAGTAAATATTCACATATTATCCTTTTAATAGGTATGCACTGCGGAGAGTGTAGAAAATCATTTGTTTCGCTGAAAATATATTCGGCACATTTTAAGAAAGCACATCCTTATATAAAACGTTTTGTATGTTATGACAAAAGTTGTGGCAGAGTATTTTCAATTCTGTATAAACACATTGCACACATAAAAAAACAACATCCTCTAAATAAATTGCCGATTTATCCCAAAACAATTATTGAACAAAACCATCAAACAAGTAATTTTATTCAATCTTCACCTGAATTCACTTCACTTCCCATCACTTCAAATCACTTTAAAGAAGACCTTACTACAGATTTACTTAAAGTTATTTTAAAAACATTAAATGATGACAGAATACCAAGGAGTACTGCCTTAGAAATTTTTAATTTTTCTCTTGCTATTTCACAAAATCAAGGCAATGAAGAAATGATTCCTATTTTATCTTCTCTTATAAGTCCGAAATACTTAAAATCTGAATTCTTAATTTTGAAAAAACTCTCAAACATGAACATTTTGGTTGATTTTCATAATATTTTCCTTGGTTCTGAATACCAACAAGTGCATTCTGCAAATAATGAAATAAAAACAACTCAATGCGACTTTTTTTTACAAATAGTAGATCTTAGTCAGCTGTTTTCTACTTTTTTCACCCAATCACCTTTATTAAAACTCATTGAAGAGTACACAAATCACGTACAAAAATTGACATACACAATAGTAAATATTGTTCAGACACCTTTTTGGAAAGAAAAAACAGGTTTTTTAATGAAGAAAATGATGAAACTATTTTTCTCATACCCCTTCTTATTTACTTTGATGATTTCGAATACCTTAATCCTTTGGGCTCTCATAGTGGAATTCAAAAAATTGGAGCTGTTTATATTAAAATTTTGAGTCTTCCAGAATTCACTTCTTCGAAATTATCTCACACTTTTTTAGCTATGCTTTTTTTCACTGAAGATAGAAAAAAATTTGGCTATATGACTATTTTGAAACCTTTAATTGAATATCTTAATAGTTTGCAAAATATAGGACTTCAAATTAATTATAAAAATTTTAAAATAATTAAATTAATTCCGTGTTTGATAACTGGCGATAATTTGGGTCTAAATTCCATATTGGGTTTTACAGAATCTTTCAATTCCTTACATTATTGTCGGCTTTGTAGGTGCTCAAAAGAAAATATGAAAACTTCATTAGTGGAAGATAGCACACATGTACGAAATAAGTCTAATTATGATTTCGATATAAATTTAGGTAATCCAAAGATAAGCGGAATTAAAGAAAACTCAATTTGGAATTCATTGAACAATTTTCATGTTGTCGATAATTTGAGTGCTGATTGTATGCATGACTTGTTAGAAGGAGTTTGTCATTATGACCTTATTATTATTTTAAAGTCCTTAATCTTAAAGTATAAATGTTTTTCTTTGCAACAATTAAACCGACGAATAGAAATATTTAATTTTGGTTCGCAAACACAAAAACCACCACTCTTTAACTCTGACAGCCTTTCCAAAAATAAATTCAAACTTTCAGCATCCGAGATGTACACTATTATCACCCATTTATCGCTTTTAGTTGGAGATTTAGTGGAAAATGCATGTCCTGAATGGAAGCTGTACCTATTATTAAGAGAAATATTGTTGATAGTTTTTAGGAAAAGGCATCACGTTCATTCAATTGAATATTTAAAGAAAATAATATCCGAACACAATTCTTTGTACATATCAATATCAGAGAGTTATTTGAAACCGAAATTTCACTTCTTATTGCACTATCCAAGGATTATTGAAAATATTGGTCCAATCGTAGCAATTAATTCAATGCGTTTCGAGGCCAAACACCAAACTCTCAAAAAGTGTGGTTATATTTCAAATAACAGAATAAATATACTAAAGACGATGAACATTAAACATCAATTTAAAGTTTCGAATTTATTATTAAACTATAACGAACTTTGTTTGAATTTGTACGAACATGGCCCAACTTTTCAATTGAAATCATCTGAGTTTCTTAAATTCAATTTTAGATCTTCTAAACGTGAAAATATTTTGAAAGTTTCATGGATAAATCATAAAGGTATATTATTTAAAGAGAAATTGGTTGTGTGTACAGGACTATATGAAAATAATGATCCTGAGTTTCGCTTAATTGAGCACATAGTGAAGGTGGAAGCAAAAATTTTCCTCTGTCTATCTTATATAGAGACCATATGTTTTGACAATCATTATTTTGCTTACAAAATTGAAAAAAAAAAAATCTTTTTTAGTTTTTGATCTAGATGATCTTCAGTTCTTTTATACTTCCTGTATATCAATGTCTAACAATGGTGAATTATTTGTTATTTGGGATTATTAAACATTATATTTTTTTACTGTGCTGATAATTTATAATTGTTTTTAAAAAATGTAATACAAAATTTGACTGTTATTTTTTCCAAGAAAATTTGCAAGTGTACCTAAAACAAATTGTATGTATAAGAATAAGAATTCTCTTAACTATTGTTAAAGTTTATTTAATGTACAAAATGTTTACATAGCACTTAACAATATGTAATATTATTCTAGCTTATAATAAATAATAACAAAAATGTAAAAAGAAAAAGAATCTTTGACTATTTTTTTTAATTAATAGATTGAATTGGAATTATGATAAATCGTATTTGCTATTGCAGATTCTTTGTTACGAACGCCGAATGGAGTGTGGGGCAAACGCCTTACACTTAAACTTCAGACGAATGTTTCGTTTGATTTAAACGAATTATTTGCTCGCGAAAACTAATTTTCCATTTAACATAAACATTCGTTTCTTTTGGAATAAAAGATTAAATGTTTACGACAACCGCAAGAAATGTTTGACCGAAAAGAATTTAAGAGTTGGCTCAGTAATATTTTCTTTTGGAATAAACGATTTAACGTTTACGACAACCGCAAAAAGTGTTTGACCGAGAAGAATTAAATGGTTGGCTAAACATCATTTTCTTTTGGAATAAACGATTAAATGTTTACGACAACCGCAAGAAATGTTTGACCGAGCGTTGGCTTAGTAATATCTTCTTTTGGAATGAACGATTTAACGTTCACGACAAACGCAAAAAGTGTTTCACCGAAAAGAATTTAAGAGTCGGCTGCAACCGAAGTCGAAAAATGGTCAAACAAACGAAAGAGTCGATTGGGCAATTTTTTCGTTTGTCGCAATCGATTAGTTCTCTTAGTGTATTAACAGAATTAACTCAAAGAGGGAACCGATACCGATAGTAATATTAAACGCAAAGTTCCATATCTATGTGATAACACAAGGTGCTTTCCCTATTATTTCAATATAATAGTATTATTTACTTAATTTTTAAAGTTGTGATTTAAATATAAAGTTCATAAGTTGTACTTAATTTGACAATCATAATCAAATTCAATTCCAGATCAAATTATCGATTAAGAGACAGTTAAACTTATTTTGTCTTTTTCTACTCTGTACTTTGAATCTACTGTCAGTATTGTAAATCGTACTTAAAGGGTACTTAACTAGTTCATATCTCAAAACTCAACTTCCAATTCAGTCTTCACAATGACAGAAATTTTACCCAATACACCATTGTCTGATACAGAATTTCTCAAGTTGTTGAAAATATGTCCGTCCACCGGAGCAGAGGGAGCTGAAATCAATCTCTGGAATGAAAAATATTTCTTAGACAAGCATATGATAAAAGAAAAAATGGATGCTCCATCGGCCATTCAAATAAAAGTGGCTTGCGCAAATCTCATTAACTTTTTTGGAGGGGGAAATAGTGTTTATTCAGGAATACTCAAGGACATGAAGATTGCCATACTAGCCATGAGAAAACAAGGAGAGATTACATCATTATTATTTGAGGAATTTCTTAAAAGTGGAGGAGCTTCAATTTCCAATTCCGCAACTACAGAAACCAACACAGTAAGCCTTGTTACTCCGGTAGCTGATTCATATCAATCAACTCCTGCTGAAGTGGAGGTATCGAATGAAGATAATGTTTTGGCCGATGCGGTTAATGCCTCTCAACAAGGGACATCAGGAGAACCAGAAGCAATAAAATTTACTGCTGAAGATATAAACGGATTTTGGGAAGATTTGTTTAATAAAAGCACATTAGTCAACGCTCAAGGAGAAATCGACAATGACAGTATGATGGCTATTACTATAGTAGGATTGATGTGTCTACATAGCATGAAATTGATCACCAGAACACGCCATCTTCGACTCAAAAATCTATGTCTACAAGAATGAATTCACATTTTGTTGATCTTTACAAATATGCAAATTGGACAAAAGAACTTCTTCCTATTCATATAAAATCATTAGATAGTATGTCAATTCTATTTAAATCTTGCAGTCCAGAAGTTTTAGAACTGGTGTCACTTACAGTGGGAAAGATAATAATTGAGTCGTCCAGAGATATCTCAAATCAGGCTGGAAAAGGTGTATTATATGGGTCTTGTTTAACTCATATCGGAATGCATGGTCTTGCTCCAATCAAGCATGTTGAACAAACAGCACTGGCACTCGGCTTAAAGACGTCTGAATTCTGCAAAATGATCAGCACCAAAAGTGTGAGGAATTCGTTAGAGAATGTCTGCAGTTTGATAAAGCTCACCAGCAATCCTCCTGGAAAAGCTCGGATCATGGGAGTTGCTCAGAATTTAAGTTTGAACCTACAAATACATTGTAGAATTGGATTTTAAAAACAAACAAAAATTAGAGTTAGATCTTGTTTGATTTTTTTTTTCTCCGTCTGCGGAATAATAATTTTGTCTTCTATGACTGGTTTGTAATAATTTCTACGATTTAAAATAAAAGAAACATAGTTTAGGCAAATAAATTTGAAAAAAAAAATGATTTTTGATTATGAAGATCTTTATCTGTGATTCTCTAGCAGGAGCGTTTATAAAAGGTACATACCCAAAAACTACTTAAAACCATATACCTATAGCTATAACATTAATCATCAAACAACTTTTCAGGTGTAACTTACTTTAATGGAAAACATGGATGTCTTAAATGTACTGTCGTTGGGGAATACATTAACCATGTTACTATTTTTTAAGAACTGACTGTGCCAAAAGAACAAACAAAGACTTCCGAAATAAACAATATGGACTCCACCACAAGTACTCTTCATTGATCGAAGAATTGCCGATTGACATGATCGAAGATTTTCCAATTAGTGACGCACTGCATCTCATTGATTTAGGTAAGTACAAAACGTTTTTTTCTATCCTTAAACTAATATTTAAAAATTTGCTTTACAGGCATAGTAAAAAAAAATCTCACAGGATGGACACACGGAGATTATAAAGGCACTGGAATCAAATTTAGTGCTAAGGACATTCAAGAAAATACTTCCATTTGATCCACTTCAAAGTGCCAAGAGAAATCCATAGAGCTACAAGAGGTCTTGATTGCTTAGCGTTTTGGAAGGGTACCGAGTACCGAACATTTCTTTTGTACTTGGGTGCAGTTTTCCTCAAAGATTACTTGCGCTACGATGCTTATGAACACTTTCTGTGTTTATTTTGTGCTATTACCATTTGTTCCTCAGACTATTTCAAGGATTTTCTTGTATTAGCTAGACAACTTCTGGAACATTACATTGAAAAATATATGGAACTTTACAAAAGACACTCCATTACGAGTAATGTCCACAACCTTTGAGGTTGAAAAATTTGGCGTTTGCCGAATCAAAAACCTTTTAGCGCTATCAGTAAAAGGGTTCAATGTAAAATAAAATGTTTTGAATTCATTCCTGTGGGATAAGTCGTCTGGAGGTTATGACGCAAAGTATAAACATTTGCGTGTCTATTTTGCTCCAAAATACTTTTTTATTAAAAAAAAAAATCTATTTTGCGTTTCATTTGAAGTTATGGCCATTTGAAAAAAAGACGTTATGACCAGATCTCCGTTAATTGCTTTTTTAGCCAAAAACTAAAAACGCAGTTATCTTAAAAACATAAAAAGAATATAACATACATCAGTTTTTAGCATCAACAACGAATTAATGGTATTTACATGGTTGCATATGCCAGAGCACCCAAAATGAATACAATCAGTAGTCAGGTATATCGATAAACACCCTGCTTTTGTACTCAACTGAGAAATGAAACATCGAAGTTCTTGCGAAACTTCATCCTACCGAACTGCAAAATTTAATAGAGACATACTCTCGAACTGCCGTACCTACATTTCAGTTCCACCATTCTCATTCACAATATCTCTCTGTCTACGACGTCATGTAAGAATGAAAGGAAATCACATTCGGCCTATTCAACCAACCACCGCCGACCAGCACACATCTCTTTGTGTGAAGACAGGGAATAAATAATTTTTTTTTGTGTTCCTTGTGAAAACGACATCGAAAGGCGAAGTAATTTTGATCCGATAATTTCGGAGGAATCCTCCAAAATTATGGAACGAAATAATCATTAAGGTGAGGATAAATATTTTAATTCAACATATTCTGTGAACATTTTAGGGATATTAAATGGGGAGGTTAAGGAAAATTTAATTTTTCCAAGTAGATAAGTGAATTTAAAAAAAAAAAAACAGAAAGTTAAAAAGTATGTTATAAAATTTATTCATTTTGGAAAAAATCTAAAAAATAAGTATCCTTCAGAGAAAGGAGAAATAATAAAAAATCCCTAACAAGAATCCTAAGAATAATAGGAGAACAATTTATAAGTATCAAAGAAAAAAATATATATATCTAGTGCAAAAAATATATATTCATGGAAAAAACAAGTGAAGAAAAAAGAAAAGAATTAATCGAACGCTTTAATAAAATAAAAAAATATATAAATTGCATAAAGAAGAGAAAGAAGTGACGCAAAAAGACGTCAAGAACACATAGTGAACGCCTGCCGCAAAAATAAAATAAAAACGTCTTAAAAAAAAAGAAAACATTTATAAAACAAAAAAGTTTCTATCTAGCCTATAAATAGCAAAATAGTGAAAAAAAAATATAAAATAATACAAAAGACTATTCAGTGAAGAAGGAAGACCTGAAACAACAAGTACCAGCATTCATAAAAAACAGCGAAGACCTGAAACAACAAGTACGAGCATTCATAAAAAACAGCGTAAATATATATTTAACAAACTATAAGATATACTTCTATTATTAGCTATTTAAGTAAATAAAAAAAGATTTTTAATTTTTGATATCCTGGACAAATTGTTGGAAGAATTCGAAAACCTTAATTTAGAAAATTCAAAAGAAATCATGATAACCGAGGAGACTATTACTAGGCTCATATCAGCCAACACTGTGTCTCTAAAAGCAGAGATCAAATCTCTTAAAGAAGCCCTTCAGGCAGTAACCAGATACTCATTAGTTACAGAATATGAGATCCAGAAAATCGATGATGACATCTCATGTACTGAAACCTTAGACGTTATAGTCTTTACCGGAATTCTCAGGTAATAGCATATCATATGTAAGTTGGCGCGAGGCAGCTTACAATTCTATATCTCTTTACAAAAAGGGCAGCCGCAAGTATTTTGCAGCACTAACAATATTAAGAAATAAAATTATTAATAAATACTAACCAATTATGGTACCGTTCTTAACTTTAATGCGATAATCGCTCGATTTGATTTCGCATACCCAGATAAAAGACCCGTTCATATTATAGAACAAGAACTAAGTGTGTTACGTCAAGTCAACACATCTATAATCGATTATTACAATTTGGTCAATCAAAAATTGACACTTTTAATTAATAAGACCATTATGTCATACGGTACAGATTCGGCTTTGGCCAAAGAATTAAATAATACGTATCGCAGAAACGCGCTTAGAGTCTTTATTAAAGGGCTTAAAGTGCCTTTATCAAATATATTAAACCAGAACCTATGGATTTAGGAAGCTCAGCTCATAGACCTATAAATAGGTATGAACAAAAACGTTTTGATAATGATAGAAAGGCATATAATCCCTTTAGACAGTCAAACAATAATCACCAGCCGCAATGGCAGAAACCAAATTATAATACTTACAACAATCCACAAAGAAATGTTTTCAAAAGAGAACGAAATAACAGTACGCAACAAAGTATACAAACACCCCCAATTAAAATTGAAAGAATTAATAATTTAAACGAACAAAATAATAATTTTTTAGGCCAAGCATCGGTTTGCCATGCCACACCTATTGCGAACCATCGGAAATAGAAGAATAAAAATATTGCTAGACACAGGTGCTACAAGTAATTATTGTAGACCAAACTTATTCTTAGATGAAAAAAAATTAGTAATAAAAAAAAGAGCATTCACTGTGAACAGTGAAATCATAATTGATAAATACCATGACGTATTTATATTTGACTCTGATATAAGAGTTAATGTAATAAAAAATTTAGAGTACGATGTACTTATTGGCTCAAATGTAATAAAACG
Source organism: Platycheirus albimanus (assembly GCA_916050605.2). Taxonomy (NCBI): domain Eukaryota; kingdom Metazoa; phylum Arthropoda; class Insecta; order Diptera; family Syrphidae; genus Platycheirus; species Platycheirus albimanus. The sequence continues at coordinate 73,625,177 of OU696696.1, forward strand.
AATAAATGCTCATATTAGTTTCGAAGATGAAACAATTACTTACAATAATAGAGTAGAAAAATCTATTTTGAGGAAAAAAATACAAATTATAATATTTCTGATGGAAATATTCAAAATTTAACTAAGCGAATAGTAAATGAAATAGAGAGGGAACATAGTTCTATAAACATCTCACTTCCATTCAGGACAGACGTATCGGCGGAAATCCGCACAACGAACGAAAAACCAGTTTGGAGTAAGCAATATCCTTACCCTCTTAGTGCGAATAACTTCGTTAATAAAGAAATAGACAGACTCTTACAAGATGGCATTATAAGACCAAGCAAAAGTCCGTATAACTCTCCAGTTTGGGTGGTACCCAAAAAAGGTCTTAATGAAGACGGAACTCCGAAAAATAGGCTTGTAATTGATTACAAGAAATTGAATGAGAATACGATCTCAGACAAATACCCGATACCTGATACCAATGTAATATTGAGTAATCTTCGGAAGGCTAAATATTTTTCCACCAGTGACTCAGAGTCAGGTTTCGATCAAATAATAAGGACAAAAAGAGGAATTAATGAGTTAGGTACTATATGGAAGTGGATTGCTGGGACACCAGACCACGATGATCACATATTTGTGACAAATAAACTTTCAGAACTAGTAGAAAACAATAACAAACAATTTATGATAAATTCAGATATATTTAAAACAATAGATTATTTAAAGAAACCTATCTCGCTAATGCAAAGTGATTCAAAATCAAGAATAGCTAAACAAATAAATAGATTTATGATAACCGAATTGCAAAATACAATACAAACCATAACATTAGCCAAGGCAGGAATATTAAATGCGGGTATTCTGAATTTAAAAGACATTGAACAAATAACTAACCACGAACACGAAAGTATGACACTAACCGACCTTATGGATGTATCAAAGTTTAAAATCTTTCAATATATTATAACAATTCCTACAACAGGAACTGATATTTGCAAAAAAATATTAATAAAACCAATTAAATATACGAAAATGTACTTTATTGTAATAATCAAATATATGGAATCAAAAATTACTGTAATACATATAATGAATTAACTATTTGTAAGAGAAATGAAATTATAAACCTAAACTCAGATAATTGCATACAGAATTCAGAATCTTATTAAAAGTAGGGGAGACTGGGTACGGTTGAAACACAGGACGGTTGACACAACACGAATATCTCAGAAGCCGTCCGCGCAATTTGTTTGTGTACTGAGAGGGAATTAAGCAAAAACCAGTATATTTACGATTTTCAGTCTTGCTTTGATCGTTGTACTGGCCGGTTGTGAACGGGGTGCTTTTAATTTTTTTGGAGAGTAAAAGTAAGTTTTTTTATTTTTTTTTTATTTTTCTTTGTTGTGTTAGTTCTATTCAAAGGAGAGTGTTGACTGTTGAGTGTTATGTTGTTGTATGCAGAAAAGCGTGAAGAATAGAATAAAATGACGCGCAGGAACGTATCTGTGTTGTTTATGTTGTTTTGTAATTTTTTTCTGTTAGAAAAGTGGCTGAGGACGGTTGAAACACTTTTTATGGGTACGGTTGACACAATATATTTACATGTTTTTTTGTGATTTTTAGATGCCCCGAGTACGTGTGAGAAAAACTTCGAGAGGAAATGTTGAGTTATCAACATATAAAGTGGAGTATGATGAGGTGAAGGCGGGTATTTCATTGCGAAAAGCAGCAGAAAAACATGGAATGAACTACAGTTATCTACTAAGATTCATTCGCAAGCGAGATGCCGAAGGGGAACACCAACCAACAATGGGATACAAGGCACACAACAAGGTGTTTTCAGAAGAGCAGGAAATGGAGCTGGCAAAATATTCAACACGATGTGCCGATATTTATTTCGGGCTTAACAAAAAGGAGGTAAGGAAATTGGCATTTGAGTTGACAGTAAAATACAACCTATCTCGACCACGGACATGGGATGAGATGCAAATGGCTGGCGAGGAATGGTTTAGAATGTTTATGAGACGGAAACCCTCATTGTCTGTGCGAGCAGCTCAGGCAACAAGTCTGTCTCGGGCCACGAGCTTCAACAAATCCAATGTAAACGCATTTTACGACAATTTGACGATTGTAATGCATCGTCATAGGTTCGAGCCCCAGGACATATATAACGCTGATGAGACCGGCATCACAACTGTGCAAAAACCTGATAAGGTAGTGGCTAGGCGGGGGGCTCGTCAAGTTGGTTCTGTAACTTCAGCCGAAAGAGGAACTTTAGTGTCTGTGGCCTTTGCCGGGAATGCTATCGGAAATGTAATTCCACCATTTTTTGTCTTCCCAAGAGTGCGGTATCAAGACCACTTTGTACGAGATGGACCCATAGGATCTTTCCTCGGTTTTTTGAATCACTTTAAAAAACATACAAATGCTTCCACATCTCATAGAATTTTACTCGTCCTAGATAACCATGCCTCGCACGTCCACATCAATTCACTTGATTTTTGCAAGGATAACGGCATTGTGCTATTATCTTTTCCACCCCATTGTTCGCACAAACTTCAGCCTTTGGATCGTTCTGCTTATGGCCCACTCAAAAAAGCAGTGAACTCGACTTCTGACGGCTGGATGAGAAATCATCCAGGCAAAACAATGACGATCTACGATATTCCTGGAATCGTGGCAACGGCAATGCCAATTGCCCTTACATCGGCAAATATACAAGCTGGATTTCGAAAAACTGGGATATACCCATTTAATCGCTATTTATTCACCGAACTTGATTTCGCACCCTCCTTTGTGACCGATAGACCACCTCCAGAAAACGCAATAGGAGCTGAGGTTCTTATGCCTCATACCCTGCCTACTACCCAAGATGTTGACGAATTTTCGCCACTACGACCTCAAGCAGAGATCCATCAGAGAGATATTCCGGTTCTGGAAGAAACTTCGCCAGGAAGACACAGCATGATTGCTTTTGATGAATTTTCGCCACTACCACCTCAAGCAGAGATCCAGCAAAGATTTATTCCGGTGCCGGAAGAAACTTCGCCAGGAAGACAGGGCATGATTGCTGTTGACGAATGTTTGCCACTACCACCTCAAGGAGAGATCCAGCAGAGGGGTTTACCGGTTTTCGAAGAAAATTCGCCCGGAAGATGCAGCATAGTTGGACAGCAGAGCTCCCCAAGACCATGTTCAAGTGCACAAGCACTACTTTCAATTGGTGCTATTTTGTTTTCACCGGAAATTGTCCGGCCTTTACCCAAAGCTCTGGCAAGAAAACCGAATAGAGGTCGAAAAAAAAGGAAGTCCACAATCTATACTGATACCCCGGAGAAAAACCAAATTCAAAAAGAACACGAGGCAAAGTTAACAAAACAAAAGGTCAAGCAGGCCAAAAAAAGATTGAGCGAAGCTAAAAATTCAAAAAATTCCACGAAAACGAAAAAGAAACACAATAAAACCCCTAAAGAATCTTCAAGTTCAGAAGACGAGGAGTTATGTTGCCTTGTCTGTTTGGAAGCATTTTCGAAGAGCAGACCAAGGGAAAAGTGGGTGCAATGCCTCACATGTAAAATGTGGGCCCATGAAGAGTGCACCGAAGGGAGCAACACTTATATCTGCCACAACTGCGACTCAGATTACTCTGAGAACTAGTTTTTGTAACAACGACCTTACACCGAAACAAGTTCCTTTATTTTATTTTTAATACCTATTTATTTATTGTTCAAGAAAGTTTTTAGTTTTTGTTTATTTTCTTGTTGATCTCGTTTTTTTTAATTATTATAAAAAGTGAATATATTTTAATATTGTAGAGCTGTGACATTTTATGAAATAAAAAATGAATTAAATACGTTAAAACGTAAAAATTCCATTTATGGTAACGTGTTTCAATTGACCCCATTCATTGTTTCAACCGCCTCTAGTATGGGGACAGTTGAAACAAATTGACTTTTTTCATACAAAATGATGTATATTGCTTAAAAAGCGCACTACGTACTCAAAAACACTGTGCATTAATAGAAAAAATCATGATCTTGAATTGCATCTAACTTCATCATGGCTAATGTTTCAACCGTACCCAGTCTCCCCCAACCCATCAAGTTGTGAAGAAGTCAACAATCAACATATCCCATCCATAGACGAAATCAACCCTGGAACTATTCTTCTAAATCAATTCAACAGAACCATCCTGGTAGAAAACAACAACATAAATTTAACTGGCTCATTCATTCTCCAATACCACAATACTTCGATCTTCATAGACGGTCAAGAATACTACTCTAAGGAAATCCCCATAGCAAAACCCTTACCAGCGATTCTATACTCAAGTTCATCAGTCAAAACCTACAAGGAACTCCTAACGATGGAAATGCTAAAGGAACTTCATATAAACAACACAGAACAAATAACAGACATTGAAGAACAAGTAAAGGTGCATAAAATAGCAAATTACAGCCTCTCATCCATGCTTATACTCATAATAATAGCTATCATAGTTAAAGTAATGATTCCCCCAAGAAAAGAAATAGTCATAAAAAACGAAACTCTAAATGAATTATCACCAAAACTTCCGGACTTAAATCAAGATAAACCAGCAACATCATAGACACCAATTCCGATATTTTACCTGTCGAGTGAGGACACTCGAATCTGAGGAGGGAAGTGTTAACACGACAAACATTGAAATATCCAACGACACCACATGCCCAGGTCAACAAACAAAATCAAGGGCAAATAATTAATGTTCCCATAAGCTACACTTGCTGCTGCTTACTGCTGACTTGCACTCCCACGGTCGTCGTTCCGTTAAACATAATATTTCCAGGAATATGGAAATGCAATTTCCACATCGAACAACACAACAACTTGAATGGGTACATACTTATAAAAAATGTGTCATTATAAATATGAATGTAAATTAGTTTTAAGTTTGAGTTTCTTTCGATCAATAAACGCGATCACGTCGCAACGAGAAATTAAAATTGTTTTTTTTAATAACTTGAGCAAGAAATAACATAACTTATATAACCTCGTATTGAAGAGGATCCTTTGCATAGGAGCTCTATAGCAAAGAACATAGCTTCTGGGATCGCCTGTTTGACTCATTGAAATTGTATATTGAATTTATATTTCTTTATTTAAACTTTATTTTGATAATAACTATATTGAATATATTTACTTTTTCTCTTACTATCTATCCTTGGTCTCCTTCAATATAAATAAAGCCATGGGCTAACGTCCCATATTTTTTTTTGAGTGTGTTTCGATAAAATCATTGCACCCTTCGACTATGTGCATATAGAAAACTCGAGTTAAGGATATTGATAAATTGTAACAACGCCAGTAGATCCTAAAGCAAGAACTCGCGACCCAACTGAGCTAGTCTGTGGTCTCGACGTGCGAACCGAATTGCGATAGTTGATCTCGGCCCTCTCTTTTGAAGTTCTAGTTTGTTGAATCTCTGATAGTTAAGATTGAGATAGTTCTCAGTCTTGAATATTATGATGAAGCTAGGAGTTCCGCCTTCCGCTTTGAACTCTCTGAGGAGATGATGGGACGTATGTCGATGGTCCTAGAGTTTACTTAGCAGAGTTTGTTATGGCTGTGGTTGTTAAGTTATGTAGGGTTTAGTTGTGTGCATTAGGCAGTGTGTGACAAGCAGAAGAACGAGGCTTGTCAATTGGCAGATATCTTAGAGGTGCAATCGTAGAATAGGGTAGTAGCCTGTCGTGTTCAGAGTGGTGAGGGACAGTGTACTACGAGAATGGTAAGCTTGGTTGATTCACCAGCAGAAGGGTTTAAGATATCTGGAAGTAAGGAGTTTCTGTAAGTGGAAGCGAATAGAGGAGGTAGGATGCCTGCTATCACATAGATGGCGCTTGACCTGAGAGCGAATGTTTGGTCTCTCGGTAGGTGGTCTACAGGAATGTTTGGTAGGTATGTCTGCTTATCTTCTAAAAAGAGACAATGAATTATTTACGTTACAGAATGGCGCCTGAAGCGTGGCAGTGTTTAGCCACAGGGAAGGTGACTTGAAGTTTCGTTTATAATATTCATATAATTTATTTTTTTACGTTACAAAATATAAATAATTTTGTAATCAAAGAATATATTGACTCAGACGATGAGAAGTTAAAATTCCAAAATATAAATTTAATGTCAAGAATTGCCAAACATTTTGAAAATCATACAATATCTTTAACTTTTGTATTAGTCATTGTTATTTTAATGATTGTTATTTCCTTTAAATTTATCAAGATATTGTATTACAAAAGATCAGTCGTGAGACAAAATCGAGAAGAAATCATTCTCGAGAGTCACCCTTCTGACAAAACAGTTGGAAGAATCGGGACGCTCTTCTTAAAACAAAGGGGGAAGTTATCACACGCCTTCTGCACATAAATCCAATTGGGATAATTGAATTTTTGACATATCCCAAAGCCAATATGACAAGATCACTATGATCATAAAATCAAGAATTTAATCAAAGTCAAATCCAATTATGAAAAGTCAGCAATTGTCACGATCTGACTTCACACGTTCCATAAGGGTGAATCATTTTCCTTCACACAATGATTCATTTGTTATCCCCACTCCAACGTATTATTAAGATACACTTGTCTTTAAGATACACTTGCTCAAGAAGCAAAGTAAGATAGTCAGTATTTACTGAGAAGCCGAAATAAAAGCATTCTTTTTAAAAACTCTAAAATCAAACTGATTTTATTAATTTACACACCGGTTACTTACATTAGGTATAATTCTTTTTTTTTTTTGAGAATAGCAACGAATAATGTACCTTGTTTGTCAATCACAATACTGTTGTTAGTTTAACAAAGGGAGCATAAGACATTCCTATAGTATTAATTAGTATAGAATTTCATATACTCAGAGCAATTTGATACATTGTTGAAGATATTTTGTTTCTTAGATGAGATTATGTAAACTTTGTAATACAGAAGTTTCATCTAGCTATTTAGGTTTATAGGATTGCTAGTTAAGATTTAGATCCATAATTAAGATACCTTTTTTTTTAATTTGTTTTAAGATAATGATAATAAATATAAGTGGATACTTATAACGTTTTCAAAAAAATTTAAAGTTTCTTTTTTTTTCGATTTTTTTTTTTTTGAGATGAGAAATACTCTAGTAGTCATGGAGTAAGGTTTTCTTTTCTTACAGGGGCGGAGGGCAGTCGTCCTGTGAATACGATGATGGAACATGGGAATAAGCAACTTAGTGTGAGGATGGTATATGTTCCGTATGGGTACCATACGAAGTGAAATCCCTAACAATTGTACTACCAAATCTAATATGAGACGACAGCGCTGATGAGTAACTGCCTTTGCATACCATCACATCAATCAACATTATATATTAGTTAGTACATACATATACATGCCAGCCTGCGAGCGGTATATTCTGTTAATATACAATTTACTTAATTCAGTCCAGCGCAGGATAAAGTTGGGTTTTTCTTCCTCTAAGAGGTTTTCCCAAATAAAAAAATACTCTGTTTTATTTAGCTCGGAAAGTTACCTTTTTCAGCGTATAGAAAAGAAGCGATCGAAACATTTTGGACGCATCGAACCGGATGTGAACCAACGGCCAGCGAGATACAGTCCACTGAGCCAGCGCGTTAGAGTGAAATTAAGTGTTTTTTAATGGGCGAGTGAAAAGCGTTAACAAATCATAAGATTTGAGCCCATAAGTCTGCCAGTGTGGAAAGCAGAGCAAATTGAATCAATTAATTCAATTAGGCAGCAAGTGTTATACAAAATTGTGTTTATTTTACGAAAGCGATGCACTAATAAACAAGGAGTAAGATTGTATAAATATATTATAAACTTTCTTTCCTAAAAACAGCCAGCAGAAACGGGACAGTGGAGAGTTGCGGACGGCATAAAATCCACACGTATTTATTTCTCTTCAAATAGCCAGCCAGCCAGCCATACACATGTTTTTCTCCAAACCGCCAACCAGCCAGCTTTATATATACGTTTCTCTCCAAGCGAACAGCGATACATACACATTCCTCTCCAAACAGCATTATATTTTTTCAGATAGTGAGTCAGCGTATACACACACGTATATTTATTCATATGCATTTACGCATATTACTTTTGAACAGCGAACCGATACCTGTATGCACAATGCACATATCCCAGATACAATCAGCAAGCCAGCCAGCCGAATATATTTCAACACGAGCCAGCGTAACCCCTTTGTGTGTGCGCAGTGCATACCGATTTTGCCCAAGCACCCATGGTCCATGGATAGCAATCTGTTGATACATACAAACCGGTATGGCAAGCAACAAGAATAACTAGTTGCACACAACCAACCTTTAAAAAGGGTTCCAGTAAATAAGCATTGAAATGAGGAATGTGAGTGTATGGATAGCTTGTTTTTGTCTACGCATCTTTTTTGAATGGTTTTGCATGGTTATTCAGTTGTGAGTATCTCAAGCGACCGGAATAAAAAAGAGTGCGAAAAGTTAATATTTTAAATAAAGTAAAAAAAAAACAATAAGACGGAGAAAAGCGAAGGTGTGTATTATTTATAAAATAATAATTGATAAGTGTTTCTGGATAGCGATAAGGATAGTGGTGCCCAGGATAGTTATTAGAAAGTGTTTTTGGCCAGCGAGAAAAGAATAGTTTTCATTTTATTGGCGAATGAATAGAAAGTGTTTCTATTTCAGACTTGCATATAGAGAGTGTTTTCGGCCAGCATATAAATATTTTAAATTATTTCAGCAAGTGAATTAATAGTGTTTATGGAACAGTGTTACGACAGTGTTATTGGCATAAGTTATGATAGTGTTTTCAGGCCAGCGAAATGATAGTGTTTTTTTTAGCCAGCGAGAAAAATGCAAGTGTCTGAAATTAGGTTTTTTTTTATTTTTCTTGTTATTCTGGGAATTATAGTTTTTTTTTTGTGTGTTGCGTATATGCACAACAACGCAATGCGAATTGTTGTTGTTGTTGCAATGGGGGTGCGTTGCGTTACTGTGTTTGTCGTCTGCAGCGGCGGACACAGTGTAATTTATTTTTGCGTTGCGTTTTGCGTGGGATTTGGGTGCGTTTGCGTTTTTAAACAAACAATATTTCCGTGTCCCAAGAGCGTTGGGATTACGTTGAGATAGTGATATTCATATGCGTTTTTAATATCTCGATGATTCTTGTGCGCTAGTCTCATCTTGAGGTATATGAGGGGGTGTGTTTTTAATATTATTTTTCTTTGAGTAGCCTACATATGTCCGGGACAGTGAAATTCGAAAAGTGAAAATTGGCAACAAAAAGGAAAAGCGAGACTAATAAAGTCAAATGTGAAAGCGATAATCATCCGATTGGAGATTAATAGTCAGCGAAAATATTGGCATAAATAAGTGTTGGCCAACACGCTTAGTGGGGAATTTAGGTAGGATTATAATTCGGAAGGCAAATGGACAGCGATATTAAATGGAAAAGTGAAATGGAAAAGTGAAATGGAAAGTGAAATGCCAATTAGACAGCGAATTCAGATAGTGAAATGGAAAGTGAAAGCCAATTAGAAAGCGAATTTAGATAGTGAAATGGAAAGTGAAATGCCAATTAGAAAGCGAATTTAGATAGTGTTAAGGAAAAGTGAAATGCCAAAAGATAGCGATATGCCAATAGGACAGTGTGTTCAGATAGCGATCAAAGACTGCGATATGCCAATAGGACAGTGTATTCAGATAGCGATCAAAGACAGCGATATGCCAATAAGATAGTGTATTCAGATAGTGATAACAGATTGCGAAAAATGCCAATAGGAAAGTGATACGAAAGCGATATTTGCCAACCGCAATAGCAATGCTGAGAGGGGGTCAGCATTTGGACAGAATATAAAGAGCAAAAAGCTCACAGCCAGCAGGTAACGTCACCGGAAAGTGATATAATAATGAACAAGGAAAGTGATATGATAGTGAATTGGCAAACAATGATAGTGAAGCCTACATGCAGGCAGGAACAGCGACAGCGACGGACATATGTTAGGTGGTAGGTAGGAATAGGTTTTTTTTTTGGTAGGGGTATATTTTTGGTAGAGGAGCAAACTTTGGCAAAGTAATAATGCAACTCTTTATTCCATTTATTTTCAGACATGTCAAAGCAGCATGCACATCGAGCAGCAATAGCTGCGATCAATCGTATAGTGGCCTACACGGACAGCGAGGCATTAAGGACAGCGGATAGCAACGAGCTGCAGATGCAATTGGAGTGACTGGAGGAGTGCTGGGCATACCTTACAGTCGTCCATGATAAATTAATTGTTGCGAAAGGAACTGACATTAAGTCAGTTGAGGAAAGTTATATGATAGCCGAAGAAAACTATTATCATCCGAAAATGGCCTTAATGCGAAGGCAAGCCAGCGTACAGCCAGCGATTTCGGAAAGTGTGCCAGCGTCCCTAAGGGAAAATCAGGCCCAGCCAGCGATATCAGTGCAAGTGCAAATGCCAGCACAGCAGCACAACATTAATAACACTTGGGGGATGTTCGATGGGGACCTTACCAATTGGCAAGATTTCCATGACAAGTTTGTCGCCGCCATCCACAACAAAGAAGCCATCTCACCAGCATATAAATTTACGTACCTCTCGACGTCGTTGTGTGGTGAGGCCGCGAAGACCATGGGAAAGTGGCAACTAACGGATGGGAGCTATGTTGAGGCCTGGGAGCGCCTCAATCAGCTCTACAATCGAAAATATGCGACATGCCGTATGTTGCTGAAAGCATTCATTGACCAATAGAGCCAGCATATGCCAGCGAGGACAGCCAATGACAAGCGGATCAGCGAGTACTACAGCGGAAAGTGATGAAGGACAGCCTAGTGGAAAACGTTCGTTTTCGCGGGGAGTGTTCCGTATGGGTACCATACGAAGTGAAATCCCTAACAATTGTACTACCAAATCTAATATGAAACGACAGCGCTGATGAGTAACTGCCTTTGCATACCATCACATCAATCAACATTATATATTAGTTAGTAAATACATATACATGCCAGCCTGCGAGCGGTATATTCTTTTAATATACAATTTACCTAATTCAGTCTAGAGCGAGCCAGCGCAGAATAAAGTTGGGTTTTTCTTCCTCTTAGAGGTTTTCCCAAATAAAAAAATACTCTGTTTTATTTAGCTCGTAAAGTTACCTTTTTCAGCGTATAGAAAAGAAGCGATCGAAACAGTATAAGATCCTTTCGTGTTTTCTTTTGCCGGTGTTGGTACCTTTTCTTTTTTTCTAAGATTATGTGATTAGGTCGTGATATCGTTTTCTTTTCGGTTTTCCGAAGATGGGGGTTCCATAAAATGTTATTTAGCATATCGGAGCCCATGGTATAAAATGTATGTGCCTATACATTGTGTGATAGGGTGGGTTATGAGGCGAGGGTTGTCATTACCATCTTAGACAACCCGCTCTTTTAGGGGTTCCATAAGAATTAGCTTAGTATTTGGTCAGAAATGGAACAATGGTACCGCGAACAGGGACAGTTGGAGTAGCTCCCTTGTTCAAGGTCTGGGTGGGTACAGAGACCAATGGGGGATATAAAAACATCTTCAATATCCCCCTCCCTTCTTTGTGGTAAAATTAATCACCTTGCTACAAGTTCTGCATCGAGCCATCGGCACAAGAGGGAAGAAAGTTTTACTAGTGCCATGTAGCTAAACCATCGGAGCTGCACTTTAGTCGCTTGGTTAAAAGAGTTGTAGGTATAATTGGTCATCGAAGAAAAGTTTCAAAAAAGGTGTTAGAAATTTTTTTGTGCGGGCGAGTGAGTTAGGCGGTGTGTTATCGGACCCCCCCTCTTTTTTAATCATTTTTGGACTCGTCACAGCTGAGTCCTATGGGTCTGCGATAAAACAAAGAGGTAACACCGTTGTAATCCTATTGCAAGAACCCGCCCTTATGACTGAGCATGGCAGGGCGAGGCGCAGGCCAAGACGCGGTAGGAGTTGCAACACCCCATCGATACTATCGAGCCTTCGGGATTGAACATCCTGTCTGAGGATAGCCGCCCTCAGTACAAGTTAACAGGAATACCGATAGGATGAAGCAGAGAAAAACAGAGCAGATGAATCCTCATGATGAGTATCAGTGGTGGAGGGAGTTTGACAGGATCGACGTCAGTGGTCCACCCAGTATACGTAATCCCGAGGGGGCGATTGTCTACTTCAATCTGAGTGGATATATGGGAAGGGGCAATGATAGTGATCTAGAGCGACTCCTCTACCATTGTGGTTGTAGTGTGTGATTATGAGTTATCCGAATCTGATGGTAGTTTTATTTTGTCTTTAGCGTTTCGCTAAGTTACTGGAATGTAATCGAGGGGTATGAAAACACCTGAGCATACCGGATTCAGTGTTTTAACTGCCAACGTAAGGTTCATGTTAGTGCCTACTACACCTATCCATATAGGTGTGTTAAATGTTTACACTCCCATAATCCTGGAGAGTGCTTCATCACTTCCGACAAGGCAGTGGTAGCCTGTGTGCGTTGTGGTTCTGCTGGACATCCAGCAAACTATAGTGGTTGTCCTAAACGATTGGAATACTTAAAAAAGAGGGAACATTTTTCTTTAAAAAATTCAAATTTGAAATCTCAATCTTTTCAACGTACTCAGTTTGCTGTCAACAATATCTCGCCCGAGGACTCCTATGCGGGAATTCTCATACAAGGTAATTCTTTTCCATCTTTGCCCAGTAGGCAGACTAATATTACCGCGAAGAACTCACAGTTTACTGAGTTCCTAAACGAATCTATAAGACTCTTTGGAGTTCCGATGCTTCATTAAAAAATATATTTTTTTGCTTCGGCCTAGCTACGACAGCTTAACTTGCTGTAGGGAAAACTACAAGCCAATCCTAATCGAAATTCTCGAATATATTGCTTCACAAGACGATGACCTTATGTACACAAACAATGATTATATAGAACCATTTTATATCCGAGTTCAAAGAACAGTTGATACCGGACTTGTTTATGTGGGATGAGAAGCAGCAAGCAACAACGTACGATCGACACATGACCTCTTGCTAACAACTGCGACGAGGCAAACACTAATACACTACAACACCACGCACAAGACCCTAGACCTTAGAACGAAGAACGAACAGACAAAGAGAGAATTGTTTCCCCTCCAATAAAAGATTGAGTCATTTTTTTTTAGAGTCAATTGTCTTTTTGTGCTGGCTGGTCGTATAGCGAATAGTTTTCAAAATCAATGTAAATTTTTTCAGTAGAAATAACTTTCAATTATTTAATAAATAAATCGACATTAGGGAGGATTCGATATCGGCAAACGGGAGGCCTCGACAGAGTGTCGAATCCTCCCTCTTATTGCTTTTAACACTGTCAAATATAATATATCTATGTAGTAAAAATGCCAAATGTTTATAAGAAGAAATATCCAGAGAAGACCATCAATTTACATCATGGCCAGAAAAATGAGATTTGGAGCAACAGGCGGGATTGGATTGGCTAAAATGTTTCATGCATCGGAACCCAGACAAGCCAGAAAATACTAGCATAACACGTACTTTTGGATTTTCCAATAGAATGTGCGAGGTATGTTCCCGAGCCCAAAAACAGTAGGCGAGTAACACAGACAGGGACTTCAGGCCCGATTATTCAAAAGAACCCGAACTCCTCATCTACATCTATAAATTTAAACCAAGACCAAAGGCTTCAAAATCAAAATTCCTCAAGACCTTTCACTTCCATCAATAATCCTCACCCTGCCCCTCCCAATGTCTCAGCCTCTGTCGCTTCCGCTGCCTCTGTCCCTCTTCCTGTCCCAACAGCTTCGACGAACCATCCAACATCCACTTCCACAATGCAGCAAAGAATATCTGCACCTTCGCGAAACAATTGAATGAACTGCTGACAAAAGCAATTGTCAAACATTATTATCCGTTCTCCATCGTTAAAGATAGGTAACGAATTAAAAATTTGTGTTTAAATGTGGAATTCCGCCTACAGTATGCCTACTACGAAAACAATTTCAAATTCTAATTAAGGTTAGGGATATACTATCACGGGTTCAAGCTGTATGCAACACAAAAGATACTTGGATACTCTATAACGCAGCAAAGTTATAATGGCATAACAGTCCACTTCATAAAAGAAGAACTATAGAAAGTTTGACTTTAAAGTCGTGCTTAATAGGGTGTATTCCCTATAATTAGAGACATACCACCCTGAACTTGGGGAGCCTGCTTAAATCTGAGCTGGAGAGTTGGGGCCTAGCAGATAAAGCTACATGTGTGGTAAACGATAATGCCAGCAATATTGTTGGAGCTGTGAGAACAAATAACTGGAACTATTTTCTTTGTTTTGCCCACACTCTTAATCTGGTCCTCGCAGAAGGGATGCCTATCATAGAAGAGCAACTAGTCAAAGTCAAAAATATTGTTGCCTTTTTTAAAAGAAGCTCCAAAGCCACCGGCAAACTTGCGAGTATGCAAAAGAAACTTCAGCTTCCAAAATTAAAGTTGAAGCAGTCTTGTGTAACATGGTGGAATTCTACCTACGAAATGCTTGTCCGAATTGTTAAAGATAAATCCGCCGTGTTAGCAGTTTTTGCCATCGAAAACCCTGAATTAAGTTCCTTAAATACGCATGACTGGAACAGGCAAAAGAAATTTTTGAAATTTTCAAGGAGACCACCGAAATAATGTCTGCTGAGAAAAAAGTTACAATATCACAAGCAATGCTTATGATCAAATCAATAAATATACACTTAAACGAAATGCGAACCTAAACTAATGGGTTGGAGTATGTTTTAGAGATAGAACATATTATAGCCGTTTTGGTTGCTATATATACTAGGTTCAAGTTTCTCGAAAATCAAGTGGATGACCGAGTAGCACAAGCAACGCTTCTTGATCCTTAATAGGTTCAAAAAATTTGGATTTTCCAATACGATTGTCTATGGCAAGTCGCCATTTTGTTAACTCTGAGTAAAAAGTGGAAGTAAAAGTAAATCAAAAGTTATTTTGTATAGTAATCCAATAGCTTTTTTTCATAAAATACTACGACAAGAAATTGGACACCGCACAGCAATTAATAATTGTGCTCAGCGGTCAATCCACCAGCACATCCGCAGAAGACCTAACCTCTGTATAACTAAGCACGGAATCTAATATCGAAATGCATCCTGAGATGAACGCAATGAAAAACCTTACTGGCTTATTAAACGCCTCGACAAACGGCTGGCAAAAACCGCAAAAAAAAAAAACACCGCTCCGACTGCCTCCACCAAGCAATGGATGTCGCTCCCGTCGAAAATAAATGTTCTTCAGATCACAACTTGATCAACGCCTGCAGATCTTCTTTTATCCTAAATCTTCTTGCCTTTCGAACGAGGAAATTGAAGCTCACATTCTCCACTTCAACGAAGCACTCCTTAATACACTCGAAGAGAACTCCACTAGTTCAGTCGTCTTATTGAAAACAAAATACAAAAACCTGCCCAAGGACACAGAAAACTTATACAAAATCAAACATCAGTGGCAACGTCGTCTTAAAAACATTTTTCATAACTCCTACAATAAAATAAATGCACCCTGTAGAGCTATCATCCCAAATCTCACTTAAAAACTAACACCATCAAGGATAAAGTAAATATTTGGCTGAACAAAGGTCCTAAATTTCAATCCCTTAGAAGTCAGCAGGAATCATGCCCATAGTGAAAAATCAAAACAGCGTTGACATAAATAATTTCAGACCGACCTCATTACTTTCAAACACCTGCAAGATACTTGAAAGGTTAATATTGAATAACCTTAACTCACCAACTGAGAACCCGATAGACCCAATCCCAGACTTTCAATTTGGTTTCCGCAGAGGACACTCCAACACTACTCAGACTTCAGTTGCTAATCTCAGAGACAAAAAATGCACAAGAGCCTGCTCTCTAGACATTGAAAAGGCATTCCATTTTGTATGGAGGATGGGGCTTCTCGCGAAGTTATCCTCCCTGTACCTCAAAGAACAATACTTGTGAATGCAACAGTGGCGTCCAACAAGGGTCCATTCTCCATGACTTTGACTTCCCTCACCAATTTACAGAAAACCGCCCTTCAGTGAAAGTATAAAACAGTGAATAAGCACTAAAATAAATTGAATATTCAAATATTTTTTTATATAAATAGTGCTATGCTAATGCATGACCCAAGTAGATAACCAAAAGAAGCCCCTTAGTAGGTCCTCATAAAAAAAGGATTAAAAGGGAGTCAGAAACTGACAGCCGCTTTGCTAACCATACCCATAGAAGCATAGGCGAACTGCCTAACACCGGCAGCGCACGCGCTGTGTATCGTCGTCGTCGAAGGTCCCTCGTATTCGTCGCATTTGTGTTATCTGTTTTCACAGTTTAAATTATTTTTTTTTTTATATAATATCTTGTCAAACAAATTCCAAACACTCCATTTACAATAAAATTAAAACTAAATAACCCTAAATAAAAAAAAAATTACCTAGTGCAATAGCCCACTAATTAAATTCCAACGCACCGCGCGAGTTACGTGCCCCACTGTAACACCCACATAAGCCATCACTTCATCATAAATATAAGAGAGTTGTCCCGCAAGAAGCTGCAATTACATACACCAAACATCCACTCATCAATATCACCGTAATAAAGAGCATCAAATCTTGATGAGCAATCTAATCTCTAGCCTGTAGTAAATAGTAATTATTCTTTATATTATTATACTTGTATTCTCTTAAATATGTTATTTCTCTCTAATTAAAAGCTCTCGCATAGCAACAGCATAACTTGTTTAAACCTAGCTTGTAAGAATATTTTTGTACTCACTTCTGATTTGGATTTCGAAGAATAAAGACCTATGTAAGAAGTTGTTTGAGTATTTTTATTTGGTCAATATTAATATACTTATAACTCGCGCACAAAAATAAAAAGAAACCAGTGCTTCAATAATGGTGTGTTTAATTGTAAACAACAAAATCGGCTGCAAACGCATTCGGTCGAATAATAAAAAAAAAAAAATAGCCCAAACCAACCCAAACCACATTGTACATTGCCATTGCATATATAAACTATAGTATTCCCACTTGAGGTGCGCCATCTATCGACGAAAAACTAAGCTCTAGAATACCATGGGAAGCTACAACAACAATTTCCGCCATTTTAATTCCAGTTCTAGTGCTAGTTCTGTAAGACCTTCGCTCCTTCTCAGTGAGCAGGATAAAATCAAAATTATTGATGCAGTCACCAGAGAATGGCAGGAATTCTCATCCGATGGAGATATTTCAGTTGGCGTGCCTAGCAACCAAAATGGCAGCCATTTTCAATTCAGCTACAACGGCGTGCCGGTATTAATTAGTATGGACGCCGCTTATAACAATGAGAGTGCGAGCGAGTCAACCGTACATAATGGTATCCAGTTACCAAGAGAAGGATGCGTCATCATTGAATCAGTTGACGCTGAAAAAAACAACCGATCGAGCGTCCAGCCCAGCACTGACGTTGTAACTAAATTATTAGACATCGACAAAAATATGTATATGAGGATCTCTTACCTGAAGAGGCGTAAATTGATCCCTGTAAGAGAGGCTACGAACCAAAAAATAGCCATTGATGCACCATCGAGCTCAAACTATTATGCGATATTAGATCCAGATGACGCTCAGGTACCTGAAGTCAACAATGATCAGCCCAACAACACGCAGCCCAGCAACATCATCATGAGCAAAAACAAAGTCAGCTTTGTTAATGATCTAATTCAAGAAGATATCAGTGTCAGCTCCAACTTACCCCCAGCTCAACAACAACCAGCCTAGACTGTTTGGTGCCCCCTTATATTTGCAAAAGGAATTTAAAGCGTAAGTCTAAGTTTAGTTAAGATGATGTCAAATTTATTTCTAACAGCTTTGGTAAACTCAAAATAATTGCAAGATGTGTTGAACTTCACAGACTCATTTTAGATAATCGCAAGGAATGTAAAGTTGATTCCTTCTTCCACATTCCTAAGCAACTTAAGAAATTCAATATTGGTCTTAAGGGAATTTCTGGTAGTTTTTCGCCTTTAGAGATACAAGATGAGTTTCTGAGGTTGGAGCCCTCGTTGAGACTTTCAGTCAGGGAATTTGAGACAATTCAAACTTTTAAATTCATTCTAAGACATAAAATTAAGTGGGATTCCCTCAAGAATTCTATTGATAGGCGTTGTTATAGGTTCCAGAGGGATGGTCATATGGCCGCATACTGCACTTACCCAATGAGATGTGTGAAGTGCCTCAATGAATCTGAGACCTCGGTTGTAGCCTGCGTTAACTGTGGGTTGTCTGGACGCCCGGCCAGCTATCAGGGCTGCCCCAAAAGGGTAGAGTTTTAAAAAAAAAGGAGAATCTCTTTACCTCGTTAAAAAACAATAAAGCTATAGTTAGGAACTCTGTTATAAATATGGTAAATAAAGTTTCTCAGGACTCTTTCTCATACGCAGATGCAACTAGAGGTTCTCGCCCACTGCGGGCACTTTCCACTGTTCCCGCTCCTGACATCCCTAAGGGTGATATCTCGGACTTTTTAGAAGAGTCAAATAGACTTTTTGGTTTACCCATCAATCAATTAATAATTAAAATTAGAGAGTTTTGGCCTAACTACACCAAACTGAATGAAAATCAAAAACCGGGTGCTTATCTGAGTTTTATCGCTTCCATCTCACCTTCTCTACCATGAATTTAAGCATTATATCTGCCAACATCAACTCCCTTATATCCCCAGACAAAAAAATTGAAATGGAACTGTTACTTAAAGAAACTCTTCCATATGCAATATTAATTCAAGAAACCTGCATCAAGAAAAAACAAGCAGTTATGACTTTATAAGCAATAATAATGGCCGAGGAACTGGTATCCTCATAAAAAATTCAATCCGATTTTCTCAAAAACTTTTTTCCAACTCCACTATTTCTGCAACAATAGCGTCAATACCTCTTCAATCCCTTAACACAGCTAATTTTTTAGCTCTTGTTTCCGTTTACATCCCCTGCAATTCCGGCCCTAGCCTAAGTTTGGCTTTGGATAATCTTCTGGCATCTGTAAGTAACTTCGACTTTGTCATCTTGGGAGGTGACTTTAATGCGCGACACACCCTGTGGGGAGACACAAAAATAAACTATAATGGGTATCATCTTGCGCAATGGTTTTTCGCAAGACATTTTATGCATTACGACATTGTGGCTCCCCCGGGGCCTACCAGACCTAGCTCTGGGTCCCACATTGATTTTTTCATTATTTCTACGAATCTTCGTGCAGGGAATAACTTCGCCTGCCTGACTTTGGACCTTATTTCTGACCACTTTTTGGTCTATTTTAATATCAACTTACGATTTGACAGTCCTTTCCCTTCTACTCCTTTATCCTTTACTTGCTTTAAGGATACTAACTGGCCTAACTTTAACCGTTCTCTTGACTTTCAACTAAACAATATTGCTTTACCCATAGACAGAAACCTTTCCAATGACGAAATTGACCAGTATATTGATGATTTTACTAATATTTTATCCAGCTGCATAGATAGTCACAGCAAAAAAAAAAAGACTTCATCCCAACCATTTTAATGTCTCTAAAGCAACACTTGACCTATTCAAAGTCAGAAAGTATTGGAAATTAAAGTTAAAGAGGATTTGACACCACTTTGGTGACCGTACTAGCTCAGAGTATAATGAAATATCTGCACGAATAAGTTGCCTTAGCAAGATAATTAAAGATAAAGTTAGAATTGAGGTAAATGAAAAATTCAGACTAAAGCTCTCCAACCTTAAGCCCTCATCTAACGTTTTCAAATTCATTGACAAGGTCACTGGCCGAAAAAAAAATCCGGATAGTATCTCCCAAGAACTAGTCTTCCAGGATAGGATGTTCTCTACTCCTGCTGAAAAAGCTGAGGCCTTCGGTTCTTACTACTCTGAGTTATACGCCCTAAAAACCCCCTCTGGAAATCCTGAAAATACTTTAGAAGTGAACACCTTTAATAGAGCATTCACTGTTTGGAACTCTGATGTATACATTGATAATTTTACTCCGTTCAATAAGTCTGACGCACCCTCCAATGAAAATTTTACATCTCCTGGCTCTTTAGAGTTCATAATTTCCTCCCTAAATAATAAAAAGTCGGCTGGCCCCGACAATATTCCAAATTTTGTCCTCAGAAAGGTAAAATCAACAATAGCCAAGCACATTTCTCCCTTAATTTATAACTGCCTTAACAATTCGTACTTCCCGTCCTCTTGGAAAATTGCTAAATTAATCCCATTTAAAAAGAATCCCAGAGCCAATAATGTGGCTGATTTTCGACTTATATCCCTTGTTTCGAATCTTGGTAAAATTCTTGAGAAGGTTATGCTGGATAAAATAAGAAATTATTTTGACGGCAATGAGCTCACACAAGCTCAGCAATTTGGTTTCAAACAACGTCACTCCACTGAACAAGCTCTCCTTTCCCTACATGACAAAATTTCTAAGGGCCTTAGGAGCAAACAATGTACGGTGGCATGTGCCTTAGATCTTACAAAAGCATTTGATTCCGTTTGGCATTTGGGCTTTAGGTATCTATAAACTTGATCAGCTCAACTTTCCTCCGAATTCTATCAAGATTATCCAGAGCTTTCTTCAGAATCGTAGCCTCTTCGTTTTCTTTGAAAACGAATATTCTGCGCAAGTTCCTATTTTTTCGGGGGTTTCCCAAGGATCCATCCTGGGCCCGTTCCTCTTCAACTTGTATCTTTCTGAATAGTAATAGTGACGAATGTATTCATTGTTGCATGTAGATTTCCAGGGGCGGATTGGGAACATATTGACATGAAGGCATAATTACTCATGTTAATGTGTTTTTATGAAGTCTTCTTGGTATCTGATTTGTAATTATTATAGATTAATTGTTCGTTATTGGTTTTCACTATATGTTTGTTTCTCTTAATGGCGGATAATTTTAGGGTCGATTACAGCAACATTCGGGGGCTTAGAAAGAATTTCTATACCGCATATGTCCATACTGCTACAAAGAGGCCAGCTGTTTTGGCATTAAGTGACACCCAAATAGGTGATAATTCTGATCCGTTAGAATTTAACCTACACGGGTACAGCTTAGTGCCATTATTCTTTTCCTATCACGGATTAGCCGTATACGTTAGAAATGACGTTGCTTACCAGCTTCTACCACAATATGGTCAGTGTTCAAACACAGACTTCAATTTCATGTGGTTTAAATTCACCGTACAAAAGCACGTCATCCATACATGTTTTATTTATAGAAGCCCAAATCTGGACAGTAACTCGACTTTTATCGAATTCGATGCACTGTCTGACTCCATCCAAAGAATTGTTTCCCTTTATCCTCGCACTGAAATCGTTGTTACGGGCGATTTCAATGTCTACAATTCTTCGTGGCTTCGCTATTCTGGTCAGACAACACCCGAAGGAAGGTATGCTGAGTTCTTCGCTGACTCAAACAACTTGACTCAGCTTGTCGACGGGGCAACACGAATCCCTGACCTGGATAACCGGAGAAATATAAATTTGTTAAGAAAATGCAAGCCGTATTTTAATTACTTCTGCATTATGCAAGTTCTCAACACAAGACTCCCACTGCATCGTTGCAAACCGAAACGATCGATTTCAAACATCGTATAGTCAGCAACGAGACCGATTTGTGCAACGAGATAGAAAAACGAATCGTCATCCACCAACAAAGAAGATCTTTTCTGAATGCAACACTTCAAGTCAATCTCCCGTCGCGACCAGTCGCGACCAGTCGCGATCGTCATAAGTAAAATTTAAGTAATGTAACTAGTTTAAGTGGAAAAAATATGAAGTTTTTTTATTAAAAAAAAGTTAACAAAAATTTAATTGGGGGCTCAACCGGGATCGCGATTAACTTAACTTGAGAAGCAAAATGAAGTGTTAATTTTTGCGATCCGCCAAAAGCGAAAAAAACAATTATCAGCGTAAGGCCGAGAAGTACGAATTAGTGACTAGTGGTACCACAAGTGAGAGACAAAAGCGGGATTCCAGTTACTCCAACAAAAGTATCCTGAATATTTAGAAAAATTCCGAATGAATAAAATCGGTATTAATAAAAGTTAAAAAAAAAATAATAAAAAAAGCTTTGCTTAAAAAAAATACTAATACAAATTTGTTCTGTGAGAAAAAGAGAACAAAGTGGAAACAAAAAAAAACTAAAATATATTCAGGTACTGTAAACAGAACATAAACAGTAAGCCAGTAACATCCATCGTTCTATCAGTAAGTGCAAGTGTACCTATATAATCTAGAAAATTATCAAATTCAGTGTTTTCTTAAATACGCTCTATCAGAATGGATGCTCCATTAAGGAAGAGTGGGTTGAGGCTTGAGGCCATCCGGCGATACAATTATCAAGAGATCGACCGCTCAAAGAAAAGCTCTAAAATCTGCAGCAGCCACTTCGAAAATAAAATATTGCGAAATATGAGATCTCAAATTCGTTTGGTGGCAAATGCTGTCCCAACCATTTTTCCTATGGCCGCAAAAGCAACAATTAATCTTATATTATATTAGATTGGAGTGGATGTTATTTCATTTTCCTAGGATAAGTTGTTTTGTAAATGGATTTTCAACAATGTGATGATAAGAGATTTTCTGGTAAACACAAAGCCATGTCCTTGCCAAACTATTTGGCCTACCAATATGATTTAAACGTATTTAAGTCCGGTTGCTATGGATACAACAATTTCAATTTAAAACTTTGTTTGAAAAAATTTCACTGCATTCATTGATCCGGGTGCAAGAATGAGTATAGCTAGTTACCAACTATTTAAACAAATGCGTGTTCTTGGTTACCAATTCACAGCATATTGAGCTCAAATTGTTTTGGCTGACAGCATCAAACGCAAAACGTACAACTAGTAGATAGGATAAAAACAAAACTGTCCAAGATACCAGAAAAAGAAAGAACCGGATTATTAAAACACCAATCGTGTGAAAATTCGTTCCGGTTGGATACCAATAGTGTAGCTAGTTATCAACAGATTCAGTAACGACACAGTTTTTTTGTGTGTGTGCATTTTTAAGTAATTTTGATTACAGTAACAGATTTTTTGGAAACACATTCAGGTCTACAGTGGCCACAGTATTCGGTTCGGATGCATGTAAAGTTTTTTTTTTGCAAATGAAATACATCGCGGTAAACTAGTCGTCGCCTTTGGAAGACCATATAAATATGTATATATATGTGAATATTTACATTAATACCTATACAGCATTTACATCGCCTCAAGAAAAAAGGAACATGTGCACATCGTCCGGAAAATTTTGAGGGTAAGTCAATTTTATAAGTCACTTTGCATACATATATATTGTAAATTCATATGGAACCTAAGAAATGACTGATCTCAGAGTAACGAATTCTGATATATTTTGTTTTTAATGTCGTCTCATTTCGAAGATGACACCAACTTTTTTTTTTATAATTGAATTTATTTGATGATATATGTCGGATTCGACCAACGCTGTGCGCATCACCTTACGACCCAGGCTAACGTGACAAGACCTACCAAACACTCACACACACACACGACGACAGAAACAAGGAACCCAAAAGAGAATGTGCGTCCCTACCAAATCCATCCACCTTCCTTCTACATAGTTTTAGTTTTATAGCCAGTTCAGTCATCGTCATATACTCGAATTGAAGAGTCGGTCATTAAAATACGAAAAACGAAAAAGTAATCGGCAAGAGTTGAAGAGGAAAGATCGGTACCACCTTTCGATTTAAAAGGTGTATTACTATTACTTAATTGATAATTACATTTAGTTTATAAACAATAAATAACTTTAAACTTAGAAAGTGACTCGCCTCATTATTTCGAAAAACCCTAGACATAACGTGGATTCTTTATCTTATTAAAGAATTTCCTACATATATATAGTAACGAATAACGATGAAAACAAAAGGAAGAAGTTAGATACCTCTTTTCATACAAGTTAACACTTCGATGTATACCCATAAGCCATAATCCAAGAAACCACTCCAGTATCAGAATGCCATTTAAACATGTGCATCGGTTCACATTTCAACCCCCCATCCACATCATAACATAGACAGAATGACGAGGCGTCTTACTCTGGTCAGCATCACAAAAAAGGCAGCCCTTATCGAGTCATCGAACATAGCGGTGTTGTTTTCCGTTCTTTTATTCTTATCAAAAATTGTATTCTAACGCTAAGATTATATTTTTTTAAATAAAGTTATTTTTTATTTTAAATTCCGTTTTAATAATTTAATCTATAGCATATCTGAGAAATCTTTGAGAACCCTTTTTGTGTCAGTCTGAAGAAGACAAATCCCAATTTACCCCAGAAAGCTCAATCAGTCATCAGCATTCATAAACCATACTTTCAAGATTTCAATATTATTGATAATTTCATTCAGCTCATATGTCAACGGCACTCCCAAGTATTGACTTAGGAGGGTGCAGCTTTATATCATCAGTTCATAACATCAACAATCAAATTCAACATCATCAAACATCTTTCTTCGGGTGATATTCGGTCCTGTATGTATCAATGGAGTATGGAGGAGAAGATTCAATGGCGAACTGTACGGACTATACAAGCTCCAAAATACACGGTGAGGATGGTGTGACCCGACTATGAGTGTGAAATAAGTAATATAGGAAAATTCAATTAAATTGGCCGATGAATGTTTATGGTAGGGTGGGATATGGCCGTGCTGCAGCAGGACCAGCAGTACCCTCGTGTGGTGAACGTCCGTCCGATATTTTTCTTTGTGTATCCAGGCCTGATTTATGTTTTGCTTGCAGGTGGGGTTTAGTTTCGGGTGACAAGTTCCCTCCCTATTCCGGCGAGCTTAGCCGGGCTTCGCTAGCAGGCCGCGTCCTCCGAGCTAGACATTCCATCTCACTGCAACCAACTGACAGCACTACCCACCCTGTGCGACCCTCTACCAAAATAGGTCCATTGTGAAGAAAAGGAAGGGCATAACACCAACCAGGCCAAGGATTATATTTATATGATTAAGTATCTTTTTTCTTATATTTATTAGATATATTGTCAGATTTAACCAGCTAGAAAAAAAAAATTATCAGAGTAGATAGAAAACATCCAGTTCGTAGTCATTTATTCCTTTTCATTTTTATTAACTTTTTATAGGAGTCAATTTGAATTAAGCAGGTCAAAAGTAAGTATTATGAAGTTACTATTTAAGAAAGTTGAAAGCATGAGCCACACAAAAATATTATCAACAGAAAGTAGAAAGAAAGAACCACAGAAAGCAATGCGAAATTACCTCAAAAGAGATATCAGTGATAATGTACAAAGAAAAGAAAAGTGTTAACCTGTAAACGTAATTATTTATCTTCGGTTTTCATCTTTTATTTGGGAAACCGATTTGTTTGCTCATATCCAATCAGTATACATTTAATTCCGATTAATTTTTTTTTGTAAGGAGCCAGTAAGGCAAAACTATTAATAATTCAGTCGCACTACGGTATAATTTAAAAGAAAAATCATCCAATGTGAAGTGTGAAAGAGGGTATTGCTAATTTTCAATTTACACTACAGGTCATCAATAATTTCATCTACATACAGGAGTGCACTTCTTCGATGCAGATGGGTGAGTCGTTTCTTTATTAACAAATATATTTCATTGTTGAACATATAATCAATATTACTTTTTTTGAACCCGAATCATTGATGATATATTTTTTTTTTTTGGTTAATGTGTGTATCTAGACTACAAGAATTATTCTAGTTACACGATTTAGTGTGTGTCATCGATTCGAGAATAAAGTACATTATTATTGACACAAACCACAATCATTTTTAAAGATAATTACCAGTGAGAATATTACACTCACAAAAGCGAGGTGGTGCCAGTGCACAAATGTCAACGATTTTACCAAAGTTCCAAATCAAAAAACTTATCACAGCTTTATTACACTTCGGGCCCTGACCCTTCTAAAACAACCCCCCAAGGTCTAGTACATCAAGGCCGTAGATCTGCTCAAACAAATGAAACACTAGTCTTTCTTTTCCTGTAGCAAGAAACCCACCCCACCCGGCGAGTATCAGCGATGGCACCCCACAGCAGATCGATGCGACTGGAAGTGGGAAGACAACACAACTTCTGTTTACGTGTAAGCGCCTGAGAAGGACGATCCTTCAAGTGTTTCACGTAATCAGTAGTCAATGAGAATTGGAAATCGATCATCTCCTCGTAATATAAAGCTGACCGTTTCTAAACTGATCAAATCCCTTGACGTGTAAAGGGTTAGTTGCAAGGAAGCAATTAAAGCTACGAAATCAAACCAATGGTTAATGGAACGGACAGTTTTGTAATTGCATCGAGGTTGGTGATAGTATACACCTGCAGCTGTATTAATTTCTGGTTTATTGCGTACGATATTACAATTAAACTTTTTTTTTATTTTTGAGTTCGTCGATGATTTAGCGTAGAGGACATAAGGCCGGATATCGCCATGTTCCTCCCACTGAATTGTGTTTATGAGAGTACAGTCTGCTATGCTTATTCTTTTGTATATTGATTGTGTTGAAGTGTTTTGGATTATATGGTGTAAAAGTTAACGTCAACAAAATTATTTGACTCCATGCGCAGCAACTTCCACTGCATTTATTGCATTTATTGCAATTCTCCGAAACAAGCACAGACGACCTCAACGACGGTCATCACCCCAACACCGGCGACAGGTCGTCAGCACTTTTGCACCGGCAGCAGAGGTTTCATATAGAATAAGTAGCATTAAGTAAGTTAGTTCAATTTTGTATTTTAAAGGTGAATAAAGAATGAAAAAAAGAAAATAAAAATCTTTTTTTTAAGTCAAATCAATGTAAAATAAATTAACTTGTATATACGAGTAGGTTATGACCACACAAGAAGGTAAAGGCATTTTTTAATCTCTAACAAAAATAAATCATGAAACTCTGGCTATGTGCGATAGCACAGATCAGTTCATAAAGAACAAAGAGATAAAATGCTGACAAAGTCAAATACCGAATAAATGAACCTGGCTAACTGCGATAGCACAGTTAGTTCTTAAGTAACGCTTCAACAATAAAGACCAAAGAACCAAGAGCTCTGCTCTTGAATTTCTTTTTTAAAAAGTGTATTTAATAAAGTACGTTTATTTCTGGCGCAGTCGGTAGGATTGACTAAATAGAACGAAAATCTATTATCAAAAGTCAATCCGTGAAACGAATACTCATCGCGAGTCCAAACAAAAAATTATATATAAATGCAACTCGTAACCCGTACTTGCAAATGTAAAGTTTGGCAAAAACATTGATAGTAAAAACTGATTTATTGATGAACGAACATCATCAATTAACATTTGGAAAAATCGATGCAAAAAGAAAAGTGTAAGTGAAAAAGTGTCAAATATCGAACAAATATCGATAGTTCACTTTGATGAAATTATTTAGTATCCAATGCCAGTGCATATGGCAAATGTTACGAAGCCTCATAGAGAGGGAATAATTTAATAACGAGTGAAGGAAGAAATAATTTAAAAAGTGAAGAAAAAAAAAAACTTTTCAACAAATGAATCCTTTCAAGAAGACGCATAAGACGAATAATAACCCATATACAAAGAAATCAAGCGAAGGAGATCAACAACACAGCGGAGATACGAGCAGTAAAATCAATGTTTTGCGACCAACCCAAATAATCCCGAAATAGCAGGAAACCAATCGTAAAACCAATTATTTACGACCGACCAAATATATCCCGAAGAAACCCTTAATCTATCAATAGTTTAACCACCACCAACAGATCTTACAAGGACCAGCAAAGGACACAACTCCGGCAGTTCGATTCCGTCCCCGCAACTAGGAGCACGTAGTTTAAGAAACCTTATAAATTGTATTAATCTTGTTATTCAATAAGGTATTTTTTTATACGAAAATACCGAGTGATTAATTAATTCAATATCCTAACAACCTAACTTTTGCCTTCACGAACGCACCACTCAGCTGAATAGATACTTCCCTTTAAAAAATAGAAGAGTTGCAAAGATTCTCCGCAGCTACTTCGTAGTGATGGCGTTGGTTATGCTCTCTACTCTTTCATTCATCAGTCATCTTTCCAGTGTTGCCAAAAACATTTTGGTTTCTGAAACAAATTGTGATATTGTGGTTTCCTAGCAAATATGGAATTCTAGGTTTTGGCAAAACATAGAAGACCCAACGATTAATCTATAACCAACCAATTAACTCAATATCGCAAAATTTGCACATTCATGCTTCTGGCATGAGGGGGACGATATTATTTAAAAATTCGAAAGCAAATCATTTAAATTACAATCTGTGCCATAATTTATTTACAATTTTGAAATTGGTCAAATTTGTTTCTCTCAACTGTTTTTTTGCAAACATTAATTTGAAAACATTGGATTTCATCGAAAAGAAAAGGTAAGACATTGTTATCTTGTCGTGCTTATTTATAAATAATGTAATATTTATATTTAAAGTATTCACAATGGACAAGTTTGTCATTCGAAAGCAAAGAGAAAATCCTCCAAATAAAAGTCCATCTAAAGTTGTCCTTCGATTGAACCATCATCATCATCATCGGTTGTCCCATCTGCCAATGTATCTAGTTTGGAAAATCCCAGAACGGAAGGTGAAGTGGTGGAAGTGGACGATGAGAATGAAAAAACCGAAAAACGAAAGACTTCAAACAAGCAACAGTACACCAGAAAATTGGAAGATATGGCCAAATATAAAAACTGGGTCCAACCAAGCGAAAAAGGTAGATTTTTTCTATTTAGATTTAAATCATTAAAATTTTATTTCAACTACCACTCTAGGTAAAAGTTTTGCATGCTGCAAAATTTGCGCATGCAAATCCAGGTTCCAGGTTCCCAAAGGTTCAAGATATATTTAGTGCAATGATCTTTCATAGTGCGCGCTTCGAAAAGAAGCAGAGAAGAAAAAGTGAAATCAAGTAAAACGTTTTAATAAATTGATTTAAGAACATGAGGATATAAAAAGAAGCTTCGTATATTACCTTGAAAAGGGTGAGGGAGATTTTTCATGTTTTTTTTTGTGGAGAAATCGTTAATTGTTATAATTATGTGCAAGACGATTTTCTCAACAAAATGGGCGACATGTTTCGTCTCAGACACGCGTCTTTAAAATTGTTTTAGAATTTCCTAAGGAAAATAAGGTAAAGGCTGCTGTCAAAGATCTACTTTTAGTAAAATCTATTGAAATTATATTCTTAAATTATGATTACTCCTCAGGGACTTTGTTACATCCCTTGTCAAGGTTGACTTCCGCCAGGTGGAGTATAATATCATCGATATAACAATCGCCTAGAGGATCTTCGAAAGAAAAATTTGTACCAAAGAACATCAAAGAAACGAAGATCTTTTTTTTTTTTTTAGATAAATAAAGATTTCTCTCTGAATTTTGGGGAAGAGACATCTATGGGTCTATTAAATAATTGGCCAGAATCCGTCATAAAATTTCCTCGCTAGTTGCCAAATATTAAATGCAATGACAACAAAAAAATGTATTTAAATATCGATGAAAATACATTAGCTGGTAAAATTATATTTTGTTTAGAAATTGTTATTTATTCAAGCTTTTTTCTCCTTTTCTTAGATTCACGTGACGTCACTTTAATATAACTACTTCACTACGTCCTACAACCAGTGAATTAAATTAAGCTTAAAAGACAAAAAACCATGGCGCCCAAGCTGTTCTGCTTCACAAGAAAGCTTCCTTCTCCACTTAACATCGGCATCAGAAGTTGGTCCGACTATTGACGACGGTCAACCCGGTACATGGAAATGGGACTTAGTTGTCAACCATATTTAATTGCTGTCGGAGCTTCTCTTGGTGAGTTGACAGAGTTCTACGTTATCGTGGATAATATAATG
Source organism: Platycheirus albimanus (assembly GCA_916050605.2). Taxonomy (NCBI): domain Eukaryota; kingdom Metazoa; phylum Arthropoda; class Insecta; order Diptera; family Syrphidae; genus Platycheirus; species Platycheirus albimanus. The sequence continues at coordinate 73,655,120 of OU696696.1, forward strand.
TACAAATTTGATAGCTTCTTAAAAGCACTAGATTCTTGCTTTAAAATACGCCTTCAACTTAAAATACGCCTTAGAATCCAAATCAGTTTGGAAGTTCATTGAAACTTTTTTTTTATAAATTGGATAAGAAAAATAATAAAAAAAACCTCACTTTTGCGTGTTTTAAAAACACTTACAAGTTAAAAGCGAAACAATTTTTTATTGAAGTGGTTTTAACTTTTTTTGTAAAACTGTAGATTTGCTTTTTGTGTTAAGGTTCACGAAGTTCCAGATCAGCAAAATTTTTATAGCGCCGTTTCTGAACCTTGTTTAACTTTTGTCAGAATAAATTTAATTGTAATTGATGGAAATAATGTTATTTATTTTGTTTGTTTTAAATTAGAAAACAAAAATTTTAATGAACATTTTGAAGCATACGAACTTGGGACTGAATACAAAAGACCTTTATTAAGTTTAGTGAAATTAATTCCCCACCACTTCACGTTCCTTTTAAAACGAACAAAAAATTAATAAGACTCAAATATTTCTAATTGTTTGTTTATTTTTTATTTAATTTTTTTTTGCACTCACTTTTCTCTATTTATCCTGAGCTAAGACTCAGTTTCCGAAACTTAGTGTTCATAGCACTTCATTTCTCATTCTTTAAATTACTTTCTTATTGTTCCTACAATACTTAAGACATTACGTCTCTTTTAAAGATTCTCTATACTTGAGATTACCCTTCAGTGGTTAAACCAACTCCTTGTATTCATAGTGTTTGATACACTTGATCACATATGTATATGTACGTATGTTCTATTTTGTCTGTTTGTTGATGACTTTTTGTACTCAAAAGTATAAAGTGACTCAGAATATAAAGTGACTCTTTAGCTCCGAAGAAGAAAACGCTCATTGTTAGTGTTTATAGGAACAAAAGATATAGTTTGTTCCCAAGTTGAGACATAATCATATATATCTATCGAAGATTTTCGATAGTTTTTTGTATACTGGTACTGGTGTAGTTATATTCAAATATACTTTTACCTAATCATTTTGTTTCAGCGTCTGGATGCAGTGGTGCACTTCTGCGTTCCCTACGTTTGACCTTATCTGTATTGATTTAATTTGAATATATTATTGGAAATTATATGTGGGATTGAGTACGACCAGCACGACACCTTAATCCCAAAACTTACAAACGACCAGACAAACTACAACACACACACAACAACGAACGAAACGAAAGACTGTAGAATGAAGGAATCTGCGTCCCTACCAGAGTAGACACCACCAACATCAGTTGTTAGTTAGTTGAGTTTTAAATCAGATCGTGACGCGAACGGTTGGCCAGACGTTGCCCTTTAACTCTTAATTTTCCTATTAAAATAATAAGTCCTGTAAATTATAAATGCAACAACATTATTAAAAACCATTTCATATTAAAAGCATTCGGTGTTCTGGTTTTAATTTATATACCCTAGACAAAGATCCACATATATTGCATTTAACCATATTTGAACAACTATATTAATAACATTTATACAATCTCTCTAACTATCAATCCCTTGAGTCTCCTTCCAATACATAAACCCATTAGCTAACGTCTCATATAAGTTAAATTCATTTAAACACTAAACCAGAATTATTCTCGCTGACGCTGCGTCTGGTGAAACGCCAACAGCCAGACAAAAGCTGCATTCTATCACGTAGCAGCAGGCGTAACATAACTCCAACAGTGGGAAACGGATAAAAAAAAACAACATGTCAACTGTGGGAACGCAACGTAGCATAGGTAAATAATTTTAAGAGACATTTCGTATCTTTAGTTTTTAAGTGAGTTTTGAATAAAGAGGTTCGCCTCATGAAAAATATTTTTTTTACGTTCTTTAAGGAATAAAAAGATTAACTTATATATTTTTTATTTTGAGATTTTGATAAAATCATTGCATCCATCGGATACTTTATTAGTTTTAATTTTTTTTTTTTGAGTTGTATTTTCTTTTTGAGTTTTCACCACCTTAACTCAGCAGGTTCGCAGTAGTAAATAATGTGACAACGTCAGTAGATCCCAGAGCAAGGACTTACGACGCAACTGATCTAGTTGGTAGTGTAGGCCTGCGGACCAACTGCGATGGTTGATCTCGACCTCCCTTTCAATCTCATGTTTGATTATTTCCTTTGTCTAAGATTGCGGAGAAGGTTCTCTGTAGTTAAAGTCACGGTAGTTTGAGCAAGACATTTTCTTTGTCAACTTTTGTTCTTAGTGTTTATACCCAAAAATTCTTAAAATTACGTTTTCCCATGTTATTTAATTTATGGAACTTTGCTTTTTTATTAATTAAAAAAGTGTTTATTCATTATTTAAAAGAACACAGATTATTTAATATCATGTTCATTATGGCGAATGTTTGTTAATTCTAAAAAAATATGGCCGATGACACGTGGTTTTTAAGTAACCTCACAGCAACTGCACAGCAACTGCTTATTTTTATAAAAAGGGTTGCCAGCTTATGCGGTTTATCACAACCAAAGTTTTATTTGAACCCTCAAACATTATTTTCATTTAGAAATGCGAAATAAAAAAAAAAAATGTATGCAAAATAAAATCCAAGGCCTGGTCGCACAAACCTATACTACTAAAGAAATTGGATAAATAAATTAACTGGGTCCCATAAAATTCCAGTTCGAGCTAACAGTATCTGTTTTGAGAATACTTTAATCTGCATTTGAAAGGTTTATAAAAATAATAATACCTACATACTAATTTTAACTTCTTTCTTCTTTAAAGGTTTCGTCTTTCGATTATGTCCACTCGGTTTTGGGTTTCTGTTTAACAGCGACTCTTACGTCGTGTCTGCTGTAACCCGACGAAAGCAATGCATAACATACAATTTTTATGAAAAATTCGCAACATAAAATGAAATTATAAAAATTTTCATAGTTTTTGATTGCTCCGGAAAAAGGCAATTTTAGAGCGAATGGGTTACATACAATTACACTACTCTGCCTAAAATATGGTTCGTCCTCCATCTGTCAAGCTATGAAGTGTCAAATTATATTCAAGGGTGGCTACGATATCGATGGATTAGAAAACATTTTTAACCGGAAAAAGGCATAATAATCCTAACGAACCTACTCAAAGCAAAGCGAACTACCTAACCAAACTATCAAACCGAACCGAGTTACTCCAAAACAACGCATGAAAAGTATTCACCAATTGTGCTTCAAACCGAGTTGTCCAATTTTTTTTTTTTGCTATTTTGAGGTTGTTTTTTTTTACATAATACCTTTTTATAGTGCCTTGTTTCAGTTTTGAAGGTAAATTTTTTTTCTGATTCTGCTTAATTATAAAATATTGGCAAGCATAATTGTGCTCATTCTTCATCATGACCATTATAAGTAACACACAAACACAAATCTATCAGCAACTAATAATATAAGACACATTAATGGTTTCTATCCCCATCCTAGTCAGTCGTTATAGAATATCTTAGAAAATGAAGTAAGTAGAATATCGAAATTCCATTTAAATGTTACCTCTCAGTAACCCGTCAGAAACTGAAAAATAAAATGAAATATCAAGAAAAAGTGTTTTGTTATCGTTTAGAAACTGAAAAAAAAAAATGAAAGCAATCTGTAACCTTTTAGGAACTTAATAGTGACAAGAGATGCCTGTTTTGAAATTTTGTATCTCTTTTATTTCTTCTATTTCCGTCTTGCTCTGTGAATCTCTCAGTGACCGTGTAGTTAACAAAAACAGAATAGATGTCACACAAATGTTATTTATGAAGCGTTTTGTAACTGAAATAGTTGGAACTACTCTGTGATCGCCCTGTAACTTAATAGTAACTACATCTGTTTTGTAAAACTTTTTATCCTTATCTTTCATCGACTGATCGTACCATCTTCTTGTTTACACATAAAATAATACTTACGAATAGATCTCGTTTCTGAGTATTCTCTTAGTGACCGTTCAGTAACTATAGACAATTTTACGACACAGTTAGCTGAAGCGCGTGGTCGAAAAATTTCATTCTGTGTAGTGCAAATTAAAAAATCTGTCAATTCGAGGCCAACAATTGAAGTTGTTCCAAATAAGTGGGTGTTGGGCCAGCATGTTTTTTGGCCACCAAATCAATGGGTCACGCTGTCAAAAGATCCCGAATCCGTTCCCGACGTCACGACGTGGAAAGCTTATATTTATGCAAAGTTATATGTTCTAGCCGCTCATACGAGATAGCTGAATCCATCGCAAATGATCAGCAGTATATGACAGATTCACACGATGTAAAAATAAAAAAATAAAAACTGAAGCAAAATTTTAAGAAGATGAAAAAAGTAGTTTCTATATGAAGATTTGTTCAAGTTTATAATACAAAACTTATGTTGCTTTGTTATTGAGTGGTCACTATTAAGTAACAAATATTGCGCCGTTATTTTTGTTTCAACTGAGTTGTAACTCAGTTTTCTGAAACAATCTTAACTAATTTTGTTTCTAAAGAGTCACTCAGAAATAGCAGAAGTCGGCAGTTGCTGAACTGTTTCCAATTTTGCTACAGAAAACAGATTATTTAGAATTGAGTTGCGTTGAAATTTACGTGTTACAGGTTAGTAATAATAGTGAAATTCGTGCATACATCATAAATTCAAAATATATGTGAGAACTTAAATATAACATAAATATGTACACCAGTACATCGTTCAACGGCAAACAGTCAAGTCGAAAGAGCTCATAGTACTCTAACCGAATTAAGTAAAATACTAACGATAAAAAATAAAACGAATATATCAGATTAACTTTATTTCGTCGTGAAACAATTAAATAATTCAATACATTCTGTAACAAGTTAAAAACGTAGTGAAATATTCTTCAACAGAGATAAATACAATAATAATAGTGGAAATATTAATGATATATATATGAATGTAATTATCCGGTCTTTCGATATTAATCTTGGCGATAGGCCGCGAATCGGTGTCGAGACTTCATTTTTCGTGAAAATGGAAGACCAAAAAGACGTATGGTCATAGATTTCCAGAAGTTAAACTCAGACTATTTCTGATAAATATCCTATTCCAGATGTGAATATGACAATTCAGAATCTAGGTTAAGCCAAATATTTCACGACCTTAGATTTAGAATCAGGTTTCCAACAAATCCTCATCAGTAAGGACGATAGAGAAAAAACTGCATTCGCAATCAACGGCGCTAAATACGAATTTGTTCTTATGCCATTTGGCCTGAAAAACTCTCCTAGTATTTTTCAACGTTGCGTTGATGACATATTGAGAGAATATAAGGCCAATTTGTGCATACATCGTAAGTTCTAAATATATGTGAGAACTTAAATATAACATAAATATGTACACCAGTACATCGTTCAACGGCAAACGGTCAAGTCGAAAGAGCTCATAGTCACTGTCAATCTGACAGCTCCTAGCAAAAAATCTAAACATTTCAAAAAAATGACAGATATATTCCAAACTCTGGAAAACTTACTTAAAAAGAATTAAATAAGTCGTCAGTTTGTTATAAATTGTTTATTTCCATTAACAAATATCAAATGACAGATAAGTTAACTCAAATGTCATCACTAAGTTTTAGTAGGAAAAAGAGTGTAGGAAAAGAAAAGTGTTATAAAGTATAACAGATAAACGGAACGAGAGACTAATGTTAACTAAAAGAACGCACTGCCGGAAATTATCAGAAAGCAATTTGTTACATTCTGAACGTGTCCAGACATAGGCGTTGGCTTTGCAAATGTCTTTTGTCTCGGCTATTCATTTTTCAACCTCCTTGCAATTAACTTCGTCTTAAATAAAAAGTCTTGTACAAATTCTGATAAAGTTCAGAAAGTATTGAAATCATCCTAAAATCATTAGAAAAGCGAGTGATTTTATATATAACCCAAGTGTAGGATATATTATAATTGCTAAATGCAATTTAAAAAAAAAAAATTTGTAAAATCACCCTTTAAGAAGGTAAGGTGTAATTTTTTTTTATCGGCCATGCATATTGCATGATGGCGAAATAGTTTTTTTTTTGTCGGGATACATTTTCCTGAAGATTTTCTCGAAATTAATTTGTATATATAGTATAAAACTAGTGAATTAATGTAGTTTTTTGCATTCTTTTACTAGGGTTCTAGTGCAGGGTACAATTAGATGCACCAATTTATGTACCGCGTGCCAAGTAGCGCACAATTCGGAGGCAGGAATACATATAGATGCATTAATCCAAGGTTAATTGGGGAATCCTACCCAAATACAAGTACCACGTACATTTAGAAGTAGTAATTCGAGTGCTAGGCGGAATTTTATCCGTACCCCAGCACCTTTTACAAAGGGAAATTCGTGTTCCAATTGGAACGGACGCAGGTCCAAGAAGAGGCAATAATTCAACTTACATTTCATCATTATACGCGGTGAAACAGGCCAGGTGGCTGCCGCCAACGTAATTATCAACAAAAAATATGTGATCGTTCAACGGCAAACGGTAAAGTCGAAAGAGCTCATAATACTCTAACCGAATTAAGTAAAATACTAACGATAAAAAATAAAACGAATATATCAGATTAAATATATTTCATCGTGAAACAATTAAATTCAATACATTTTGTAACAGGTTACAAACCTAGTGAAATATTCTTCAACAGAGATGAATATTATTGTATTAGTGAAATTATTAATAAATTAAACAAAGCTTCACAACAAGTAATCGAACGATTAAATAAAAACTCTAAGCATATAGAATATAAAAGTGGAGATAGTGTTTTGTATTACAAAAACAAGAGACAAAACAGATGTGAAGAACAAAAAACATATTGTACACGAGGATCTTGGTGATACAATAAAAACTACGAAAGGAACAATAGTTCATAAAAATAATTTAAAGGTGAACAAATTATCAGAAGATGAAGATCTGGATATACCTAATCTTCCTCGTGCATGTACAATTGCAAATCCTGGCCATCGTACAGATAAAGACGGTTCGAAACCAACAAATAATAAGAATCGCCGGAGTTGTGGAACCAACAAACCAATTGCATAATTGCAAATTCTTTTGTTTTATATTAAATTTACTACTTAAATTACATTATAACCTAAAGTAAAATCCATACATGCAAATTCCTTTTACCTTTTATTAAACTGCTTGAATTACATTATTTGCATTTGCTCAACCTAAAGTAGAATCCATAAATGTAAATTCTTTTATCTTTTTCTAAACTACTTAAATTACATTTTTGCACAAGCTCAAGAAAATGCAAGTTAACACATTGCTCGTACAAAGATTATTATTCATCGCAACTCGTACGCACTGTAACCCCAAACGGAAACCATAAAATTCAAGATACCAAGAACTATAAAAATCCAAGATTACATAAGAATCAATAGCATCAATAGACGACACATACAGGTCACGTCCGAACCATCATCGTGTCCGATTCTTATTACCTTCTTCATCATCCCCTTCACACACTGCACGCAATCAGGAATGCAGCTACTACCCATACCCAACAATATATAAACTACAGGCAACACTCATCATGATCTTCAGTCTACGCATCGTCCCGCTGTCGCGCTGTTCGTTTTTTTAAGTTAAAAATATTTTGTAATAATTTAAGTCGAAATTTTGAATAAAGTTTTTTTTCATTAAATAAATTAACTAAATTTTAATTTGCATGGATTGCAAACGAAAATGGTGAGAAAGTAAATTGCCTGAAACTGCATTGTTATATGAGATTACATTTTGTATTAAAAAGATAGACAATAAAATCAGTTCTTCGTTGTCAGCCGAGTAATAAAGTTATATTTTTCATATCACTAAATTGGAAACTGTCTTCTTTATTTAATTTTTTTTAGATTCTGACAAGAATCTTAAGTCGCACCTATTCGAAAAATATGAAAATCTATATCATATTACAAATTTAACGGAATTAATGAATCCATTTGAAACAATAGTAAGTTCAGGCTGAAAACCAAATCGAGAAGAAGCATATTTTATAAGAAAGACGACCAATATCATCGAACAACTTAAGGACCACAGGAGATGCAGAAGAGCTATACATTTCTTAGGAGCAATAATTAAATACGTAGCTATTTGTAATCAAACCTTTACAAGAATAAAAAAATTTCAAAACTTTATAAGCAATAATATATGTGAAATAAATAACGAAATAGACAATTCCACAATACAAGTATTATTAAATAAAGAATCAAATTGTAAATCCTTATTAGAAAATAATCCTCCAATTAAAGAAATTTATTCAGGAATAATATTAACAACTGGTAAACATGCAGTAAATCAAGAAAAAGAAATAAGTGGAAAGAGTCTTATAAATAATTCAGAGAATATAAATATAGACGGAGAAATATACGTAAATCAAAAAAAAAAAAAAATTAAAAGAGGTTTTATTGCAAAAACATAATGATAAAAATAAAATCTAAAATCTTATGAACCTCTAGATAAAGTAAGCCTGAGTTATGCCGCCATCATAACATCAACGTTTAACCATAACATACGTTATAACATACATACATAAAGAAAAATTATTTTTGAAATATAATGGGCTTTGGGTTGTGTCGAGAAGCAGAGAAACTTTCTGGCTGGTTCTATGGTTGAGATTAAGCCTAAGTACAGGTATATTCGAGACTCAGGAGAACCCAGTACAAGAAAAAAACGAGGTCAGAATAACGCCTTTTATTTTAACGTCGATAACACCCGGATAAGGGTATGTAAAATTTACTTCATGTCCACACTTGGTATAACTCAAAGACCTATAAGAACTGTGCTGGAAAAGAAAGACTTAAATGTTTCAAATATAGTTGAAAGCGACAAAAGAGGAAAGCACATTCCAAAAAATAAATTTGATATTGATACTGAAAATGGGATAAAAGAACACATTGATTCAATCCCTCGAATGCCCAGTCATTTCTGCAGGGCAAATTCTTCCAGGGAGTACATCGATGGAGGCAAAACTATTTCCGAACTACACAGAAACTACGTGGAGCAATGCAAAGAGAAAAACGTTCCTTTTGCCAAATATATGGCTTACTATCGAATATTTAAAAAGGATTATAATATATCTTTCCACAACCCCAAGAAGGACCAGTGTGAGGACTGCGTTGCCTTTGAAAACGCTACAGACAAACAAGATCTACAAGAAAAGTATGAAAAACACTTAGAAGAGAAAACTTTATCTAGAGAAGAAAAGAACCGTGATAAAGATTCTGCAAGTGATCGATTAATCGTTTTAGTTTATGATCTTCAGGCTGTGCTCCAGTGCCCTAAAGGAGATTCTGGAATATTTTACTATGTCTCTAAGCTCAACGTCTTCAATTTTACTATTTGTCAGCTTGGCGCCAACGAAGTTGATTGTTTTGTTTTGTTTGGCATGAAGGGCAAGCAGGAAGAGGAGCTAACGAGATTTGTACGTGCGTTTTCAAGTGCCTCAGAGAATTGAACGATAAAGCAAATACCGAAATTGATGTTGTTTTTTATAGTGATAATTGCTGTGGACAGCAGAAAAATAGGTTCATGATGGCCTTATACGCTTACGCTGTCCAGGTTTTGTCAAAACTTAAGAGTGTCAATCATAAATTTTTCATTAAAGGTCATTCACAAAATGAGGGCGATTCTGCGCATTCAGTAATAGAGCGCAACGTGAAGAGATCACTAAAGTCAGCTCCAATCTATGTTCCAGAGCAATACATAACCCTTATTAGAACTGCCAAGAAGACGGGAACTCCATATAAAGTTCATGAAATGGATCATTCATCTTTTTACGATATAAAGAAATTATCTGAAGACATAGGATCAAATTATTGTATGAATGAGAGGAAAGAGAAGATAAAAATAGGAGATATAAAAATAATGATGTTCGAGAAAAAATCACCTGGAGACTTTTTTGTTAAAACTTCGTATTTTGACGATACTTTCAGTAAAATTTCATTGAGAAAAAATACAAGATCAATGGAACGAATAAATAATCTAGAATTGAAGCCGTTGGAAAATTCTAATTTAGGCATTTCGTCAAAAAAAAGGAAGGTCTGCTTAACCCCTTTAAAAAAAAATCAAATTCCGTTTTTCTACAAAGACTTTTACGATTCACTCAAATGTAACTAAAAGATTTATATTTTTCATGTTATTGATCCTGTTCAACCTTATGACTATTATTTATTTTTTTAACGCATATGAATCAAAATCTTGTGCGAATATTTTTTAGTTTTTGAAAGTTTCTATTATTTTGAATTAGTTTCTAATGTTTCTATTTCTGTTCTTTAACTTGAGTAAGACGAATCTTATGAAGATGAATTAAAATAAAGTGGTTTTTGTACGTTATCCCAAGAATGGGTTGTTTTTTGTTAAACGTTATCCCAAGAATGGTTTTTTTTGTTAAACTTTTTATATAATAAAATTGCGAAAAAATATTTCATTTTTCTTTGATCCTTAGTAACAAAACGGCACTTTTTCCTGCACTCTGGAAAAAATATTGAAAAAACTATAACTAATTTTTCTCAAAACGTCTTAAGTCGGAATCAAGTTTCTTAAATAATTTGTTTTTTGTAAATTCGAGTATACCATCTGAAAGCAAACAAAAAATTCTTTTTTTCCATGTATACAACTTTTGGGTTTTGTCTTTGTTAACAACGAGAATAATTTTTTTGTGTTTCAAGAAACTTTAAATGGCTTTCGTGGAAATCGTCCAATTTTGACTTGTGCCACTTTGCCAGAAAAGCGACGATATGTAATCATAATTCAATATTTAATTTTCTTCAAATGTAAACCTTTTTATTCTTTCAAATACTAAGTAGATTACATTTCCATTCATTTTATCTGCAATTGAACAAAAAATGCAAAATGCACATAAAATGTTAAACTCAGCATTAATTCATAAAACTCATATCCATTTTGTTGTTTTAAATAAAAAGTTTAAGATTATATTTCAATTTATTCTCTCAAAAGTTAACAAGAATGAGAATGCAATACAAAATGTAAACTTCAGCATTTAATCAAACTCATGTTACATTTCCTTCCTTCAAATAATAATTTTTCAGATTGCATTTTATTCATGTCACCTTTCATTATTTTTCCATAGATAACTAGCTAAGTACAATGTCTTTATCTTTTTATACTGAAGTAACAGGAACACAATTATAAAACCCCGTGTAAATTATTCAGAATTGTTCATTGTGTTAAATAAAGTGTCTTACGGCGAAGCTTTGCCCGAATTTGAAATCGTTTTATTTTTTAAAGACTACGGATCGGAACTATAACTCCTGTTCTGAATGACTAAAAAATCACGAAAAATAAATAAAGACAGAGATACAATTCATGAACAATCCTGAATCAACTTCAAGATAAACAAAGTAATAAAATATTAGACTCCCATGCGGAAAGTCACGTACCACTGTGCACATGCAGCAAAGACATGCCTAAAGATTATTCTTATCAAGTACAAGAGTTATGTCCAAGACTGCTTGTCTGTTTCTAGTTATGAATGTAGGTTCATTCCCAGTATTCCAGTATTGGTTACGATTAGGTTAGTACTAAGAATACAAGTTTTTTAAAACATCCTAATCCAGGTGTAAAACTTAATTGGCGCCCGAGCAGGGACCTGATATTTTTGTGTAGTGATTAATCGGTATAGTGCGAATAAAAAGGGGTACAATTTAAGCCCAATCGTGAAATCAGTTAAAAAAGGGTAATAATAACCCCCTACTGATAAAATCAAATATCGGAAAAAAATCACAGTGATTAAGTGCGGTTAAATTAATTTTAAAAAAGGGTACAATTAAACCCTACTGCAAAAAAAAAAACAAATTGATGCTATCAGGAAAAAGGGTATAAAAAAACTATCTGATACAAATTTGTAATAATCAAAGTGTGTTTATATAAGTTATATACGCTCCAAAATGCACTTCAGCAACAGAGACAAATCTTCAGCATGATAAGAATGACATCATGTTCAACAAACCAAAATAAGATAACGCAGCTGCAACAAAGCACAAGATAGCTAATCCTCATAGATACTTAAATAAAAGATAACATAGCACATGCAGCTGTAACTATAAAGATAGCAAAACTGTAGATATAAATAGCACCTAAATAAAATATTGTCTTTTAGTATTAGGAAAGTCTTCAGTCTTCGAGGTACTCTCGTTCTAGGTTACAAGACTAAATAAATAAATTTTTAAAAGAAAAAACTCTTAGTTTTATTAAACAAAACTTATATATATAAATTAATAATGGCAATGACGGTTGAGCAAGTTCATGCATTAATTGCGACCGCGGTAGGTGAGTGCACAGGAGACCTTAGTAAAAACCTGTAATGCCCCCATTTCACATACTCATCCTTCCATACTTTCTTATATAAATTCCATACCTACTTCAGTCCAATCCCTATCCACTTAAATATTGAGATTTGTGCTATCTAAATCGTCAATCCAACATCCGTTGTAGCGTTAAAGAATAAACATAAGAATCAGTGTTACCACTTCCGGAAAAAAAGTCGAAGTAGATTTGAAGAAAAAAGGGAAGTAGATTGAAGAAAATATAAGTATAGATTTAAAAATTAGTTTTTTTTTCTATAAAACTTCATAATAGGGTGGGCCATCCAGTGGTTTATTTTTATATAATAGGTTCTTTTGACATTGGCAGCTGTTTTCTGCTCAAAATCTTGGAAAAAAGGCAGACCTCCGCGGAACGAAATGAGTCACTTTACGTTGGGAAATATTGAAATATTTCTAAAGTGAGTGCTGTGTAGGTCAAAAAGTGTTCAGAAGTTTTGGCCGAAATGGAGCATCGTGATGTATGCAATTAAGTGCACAAGGTTTGTGAGACTGGTATGCTTGTGGGCAACGCTCATTGTCATCGTCGTCGTCGTAAGGAGCGTAAATACGAGGATGTGGCTGTTGTAGCTAAGAGTGTGCGACTCAATTTTTGACCATCAACTCTCCACCGATCTAAGGTCGAATTGACTTAGCAATTGATGACGCACGACCATCAACTTCGTTACCGTTTCAGAACTTGTAGCTTAGAACAGCCTGAATTGGACAACGATTTTGGGCAAAAAATCATTTTTTTCTGACTAAAGCTTTTTCACCTCGGCGGCTACGGTAACAAAAAAAAATACTCGAGAAACCAGCACATTGTTTTCGAGAAGCCAATGCATCCACAAAGAGTTACAGTTGGGTGCGGATTGTAGAGTGGTGGCATTTTCTTCGAAAATGGGACAGGCAACAACGTTTCGGTCGACGCACGGTGGCCGTTTCAGAGTTGTAAACATGGCTCTTTTCTACTCTGACTCGCCATGCCACACAGTCGAATCCACAATCGATCTTTTGCTCGCCAAGTTCCCAAATCGTGTCGTCAGCCGTCTTTGGCGATGTCAATTGGCTGCCTCGGAGCTGCGATTTGTCCCCTTTGGACTTTTTTGTGGGAAACCGTGAAGGACCGATGTTATGCCAACAATCCTGAAACGATTCAAGCACTTAAGGCCAATGTCAGCAATCCTCGAGCTACAACCCGAAACCACCAACAAGACCATACAAAATTGGAGTGGCAGAATGCGATATACGGTTTAATTTTGTCCATTTTATTGCATTAAACAAAATTGGATTTAGTCAACCCTATACTGACATTATTAATTTTTTTAATTAACTACAATTCAATCTAACAAAACAAAACTAAAATTCTTTCAGACTTCATATTTATATATATGTTTACATGTTTGTTTCAATATACAGTAGACGCTCGATATAGTGAACCTCTATATAGTGAACTATCCAGTATAGTGAACCACATAAAACTTAACACAGACTACTCTAAATAATGAACTCTAAGGATCTCAATAAAGTGAACTTAATGTTTTTTTGGACGATATTCAACGAAAAAATTTTTGTTGCAATGCGCCTGTGAAGGTCAACTATTTTCCCGAATAAATTACTATTCTTCTGTGTATGTTTTCACATTGTCACGATCAAAAACACAATATTTTGATTTGGTTTTGCTTTTGATACAGATAAGTAGTCCGTCAAATAAATTCCAGGAAAACGTCGAAGCGTGTTAAGTTATAAGTGTATGAAAAGACATTTATTATTTAATACATCTACGAAGAAAAAATCTGCCAGATATTAGATTGATTTTAAAACAGAAGGCAATTCCAATTTTGGAAAAAAATCAATGAAAGCAGGTATGGCTTCTTCGCAAGTGCTGGCTGCTTTGAAATAAATTTTTTTTGAACTGTTGAATTGATAAGAAAGAATTGTAGTTATAATCACATTTAGTGTAGGTAAACATTTAAAAACTCCCGCTCGAAATAGCGAACAATTTCGATACAGTGAACAGGCTTGATTTTTATTAGTTCACTATATCGAGCGTCTACTGTAAATATATTGTTTCATAACACTTTTTAATTTAGTTTAACAAAAAAAAAAAAACATAGGTACATAATGAACTCTAAGGATCTCAATAAAGTGAACTTAATGTTTTTTTGGACGATATTCAACGAAAAAATTTTTGTTGCAATGCGCCTGTGAAGGTCAACTATTTTCCCGAATAAATTACTATTCTTCTGTGTATGTTTTCACATTGTCACGATCAAAAACACAATATTTTGATTTGGTTTTGCTTTTGATACAGATAAGTAGTCCGTCAAATAAATTCCAGGAAAACGTCGAAGCGTGTTAAGTTATAAGTGTATGAAAAGACATTTATTATTTAATACATCTACGAAGAAAAAATCTGCCAGATATTAGATTGATTTTAAAACAGAAGGCAATTCCAATTTTGGAAAAAAATCAATGAAAGCAGGTATGGCTTCTTCGCAAGTGCTGGCTGCTTTGAAATAAATTTTTTTTGAACTGTTGAATTGATAAGAAAGAATTGTAGTTATAATCACATTTAGTGTTGGTAAACATTTAAAAACTCCCGCTCGAAATAGCGAACAATTTCGATACAGTGAACAGGCTTGATTTTTATTAGTTCACTATATCGAGCGTCTACTGTAAATATATTGTTTCATAACACTTTTTAATTTAGTTTAACAAAAAAAAAAAAAACATAGGTACATTTCTATATTGCATGCGAGTGAAATAGAAAAGGGAGTAGATTTTTCATTTGTTTCTAAAATTGAAGTAGGTTGAAACAGAGATTTTTAAAATGAAGCAGATTTCATTATTTTGGTGATGGTGCGAAGTAGGAAGCAGATTTTATTTTTTTTTGATAAAAGGAAGCAGATCTACTTCAATTGAAGTAAAGTGGTATCGCTGATAAGAATCAATTCTCATTGATCATCATTTTTTCTCTTACGCATACAACCATCACACTTATTAATAAAGAACTCAGTTTATGCTGTTTCAGCCAAACCTCGAAAGAGTTCCAAAGTAAACAAAATATAGATTCCAATCGATCGTTCTGCACATATCAAATAAGAGCACAGTTATGCTGTGTCAACTAAATCTTTCAATCTATACAAAAGTAGGTATCGTAAGCAATCCCATCATCTTTCTCCCGTTCCCATTCATCCCTTATCTTTTCTTTATTTGAGTTTGAGATATGAAAATGCATAAGCATGAGTGATTCAACTGAGAGATGTTAAAACTTAGAGCAGACATAATTAAGATCTCAGCTAGGACAGTCTTCTTTTGTTTGACGGGCGTAACTAAAAAGTGCGCAACATAAAATAAAGTGTGTAATACAAAATTGTCTTTTTTCTTTTAACGGGCGTAACTGAAAAGTGCGCAACATAAAATAAAGTGTGTAATACAAAATTGTCTTTTTTCATTTAACGGGCGTAACTGAAAAGTGCGCAACATAAAATAAAGTGTGTAATACAAAATTGTCTTTTTTCTTTTAACGGGCGTAACTGAAAAGTGCGCAACATAAAATAAAGTGTGTAATACAAAATTGTCTTTTTCTTTTTTTGCCTCAATTAGCTTTTTCTTTTATTTTCTCCACGCGGCTTTTCTTACAATAAAAAGATTATCTTTTGAATAATGCAAGTTAACACATTGCTCGTACAAAGATTATTATTCATCGCAACTCGTACGCACTGTAACCCCAAACGGAAACCATAAAATTCAAGATACCAAGAACTATAAAAATCCAAGATTACATAAGAATCAATAGCATCAATAGACGACACATATAGGTCACGTCCGAACCATCATCGTGTCCGATTCTTATTACCTTCTTCATCATCCCCTTCACACACTGCACGCAATCAGGAATGCAGCTACTACCCATACCCAACAATATATAAACTACAGGCAACACTCATCATGATCTTCAGTCTACGCATCGTCCCGCTGTCGCGCTGTTCGTTTTTTAAGTTAAAAATATTTTGTAATAATTTAAGTCGAAATTTTGAATAAAGTTTTTTTTCATTAAATAAATTAACTAAATTTTAATTGGGGGCTCAACCGGGATCCCTTAAGCATAACTAAGATTTGAAAATATAAATTAAAATCAGTGCTAAGTGGTTCCTGCCAAAAACTATCAAACCAAAGTATTCTACAAGATAGAAGAAGGAGCATCACCCAGTAGAAGCAGCATCACCAGGCAAGCAGTCCGGAAACACGAAGCTTCGAAAGGATAAAAGTAAATTTTTTATTAAGAATATTTTTATAATATTTTTTTTTTTATTATTATATTATTAGTATAATATTATCCTATAATTGAGTAATCATATTTAAAATAATTGTGTGACGTGATCTTGTGAAAAATATTTACATACCGTTCAAAATGAATCAAGAAGCCGTGAATAATTTAATATCTCAAGCTATTAGCTCCAATAACGCGAAACTCGAACTGGCTATTAACAAACAATATGATTCTTACACACAAGAGGTCGATAGATTGCAAAAGCTAATCCACGACCAGGGTTTGGTCTCAAACGTTACAGAATACGTAACACAGACTATAGATCCAAACGTTACTTGTGACGAGACGTTGGACATAATCAAATCTTTGCGGGATTTTGACGGCACCCAAACCTCCTACGTAAGTTGGAGAGAAGCTGCCCATAACTCCATGAAATTATATAAATTAGGAAGCAAAAGATATTTTGCAGCCCTAACAATATTCAGAAATAAGATAACGAAAGCAGCCAATGATGTTTTAACAAATCATGGCACAGTCCTAAATTTCGAGGCAATATTAGCCAGATTAGATTTCGCATATGCCGACAAACGACCTATGCACATTATTGAACAGGAACTTAGCGTTCTAAGACAGGGTTCCACCACCATATTAGATTTTTATAACGCAATCAACTGCAAATTGACCTTGCTTACAAATAAAACCATTATGACCCATGGTTCAAACTCTCCAGTCGCAAACGAACTTAATGCTCTGAATAGACGCAACGCCCTGAGAATCTTCATAACCGGCCTCAACGGCCAACTACCACAAATATTATTTTCACTCAACCCACCAGACTTGCCCAACGCACTCGCTAAGGCGCAGGAACTGGAGAGTAACAATGTTCGGACCAATTTCGCGCTTCAATTTGCAAATCATAAAAGTGAAAATAGAAATCATAATCAGAATTCACTTAGATTATCGCGACAACCGAACGGTAATGCCTTTACAAATTCTAGGCATAATGATTATAGGCAATTGCCACAACTTTTCGAACCTATGGTTCTTGGTAGTTCTGCAAACCGACCTATCAACAAAGATGACGTCAATCGTTATAAACAGTCATACACCCAAGCAAATCCACAAAACCCTTTTAGACAGGGGAATCATTATAATAACAATAATAATAATTACAACATGAATACGCCGCGTTGGCAAAAGCCTAGTTTTAATACCTATAATAATAATACAAGACCTTTATTTAAAAGGGATAGGGAAAGCGCACAGCACTCTATTCGAACACCTCCGGTAAAGACCGAGAGGCTGAACAACCTTAACGAAAACGAGGATTTTTTAGAACAAGAGTGGGATTACCCCACTTACGACGAATAATTAATAACAAAAAAATAAAAATCCTTATAGATACCGGTGCCAGTAGCAACTACTGCCAACCAGGTACGTTTAGTGATCCAATCACTCTGCCCATACTCAAACGCGCCCGAACAGTGAACGGGGAGCTTATAATTAACAAATGCCATGAAGCATTTATATTCGATACTCAAGCAAGATTTTATGTTTTAGAAAATTTAGAATACGAAGCTCTAATAGGAGCCAATTTACTAAGTCGGGTTAATGCCAAAATCGACTTTAATAACAACATATTGAAATATAATAATAAGGTTGAAAAAATTTATTTTGACGACACAGAAGTCATTAACAACATTCAGGAAGAAAATGCGGAACAATTGAGGGTTGCAATGATGGAGAAAATTAAAAGTATCCATAATGACATTGATTTAACCCTTCCCTTCAGAACAGAAGTCATGGCGGAAATCCGCACGACCAGTGACAAACCGATCTGGAGTAAACAATACCCCTATCCCCTATCCGCAAACAACTTCGTTAATACAGAAGTTCAGAAAATGTTGGAAGAAGGAATTATCAGACCTTCTAAATCACCATACAACAGCCCTGTATGGGTCGTACCAAAAAAGGGTACAAATGAAGATGGCACACCCAAAAATCGACTAGTCATCGATTATAAAAAACTTAACGAAAATACCATTTCCGACAAGTACCCTATACCGGATACTAATGTCATCTTATCAAACTTAGGAAAAGCCAAATACTTTTCCACTCTTGATCTTGAATCTGGATTTCACCAGATCAAAATGAAATCCGAGGACATTGAGAAAACTAGTTTTTCCGTTAATAATGGGAAATACGAATACACTCGATTGCCCTTTGGACTGAAGAACGCTCCTTCAATATTCCAACGAGCAATGGACGACATTCTCAGACCCTATATAGGGAAAATATGTCACGTATATATAGATGACATAATTATCTATTCGCATTCGATTCAAGAACACACAAGACATGTTGAAGCAATCATTCAAGTGCTTAAAGAAGCTAATATGAAAGTTTCAATAGAGAAATCTTCCCTCTACGAAGAAAAAGTAGACTTCCTAGGTTATGTCATCGGACATAACGTCATAAAAACAAACCCCGCTAAGACGCAAACTATTAAAGAATTTCCCGAACCGAAAACCTTAAGGCAGTTAAGATCATTTCTTGGAATGATTGGGTACTACCGAAAGTTTATCCAAAATTATGCAAAAATCGCGAAACCACTGACGAAATACCTTCAGAACGAAGATGGACAGATTTCAACACATATGGCAAAAAAGACAGCCATCGAATTAGACCAAGAAGCAAAAATTGCTTTTCAAACATTAAAAGACCACTTACTCACAGAAGTTGAGCTTACACAACCGGATTTCTCAAAGAAGTTTGTGTTAACCACTGACGCATCAGACGACGCAGTTGGGGCGGTCCTTTCACAGGACAACAAACCCATAACATTCATATCAAAAACTCTCAGCAAATCAGAACGAAGTTATGCCGCAAATGAGAAAGAACTCTTTGCAATCGTGTACGCTTTGAAGAATTTGAGAAATTATTTATATGGTGTCACAAATTTAGAGATCCACACGGATCACCAACCTCTCACCTTCGCAGTTTCACCAAGAAATCCGAACGCAAAGATGAAGAGATGGCACGCCCTTATAGAAGAGCATGCACCTAAAATGATCTATAAACCAGGTCATACTAACGTGGTCGCTGACGCTCTGTCAAGACAAAACTTAAATCAGATATCTGATACGAACACGATACACTCGGCCGAAAGTAGCGAAGAAAACGACATTGATTTCATAGCCAGACCGGTAAATCAATACGGCCAACAAGTAATAATAAATAAAGGTATCGAGACAATACATGATCAATTAACCCCATTTCCCAGTAGGAAACGACATTTAATAACATACGAAGACCCTAAAGATATAATTCCTATATTTAAAGAATACCTACAAGACGGAATAATAGCCCTATACACAACTCCTGAGGTTATTTTCGAAATAAAAGATATCTTAAAAGAACATTTTAAAAATATGTTCATCAGAGCAAAGTATTTTGCCAATGATATTACGAACAAAGACGATCAAACAGAGATAATAAAACAAACTCATAATCGAGCACATAGAAATGCCCGAGAGAATGTTAAACAGATTCTTGAACAGTATTATTGGCCTAAAATGCAAGATGAATTCTTGCAATACATCAAACATTGCGAGGTATGTAATATTAATAAATATAATAGACACCCTAACCTGCATCCCATTGGTGAGGCACCAATTCCGAAAAAGGAGGGAGAATCAATTCACATTGATGTTATGTTCGCCGAAGGACAAAAATTTCTCACATGTATAGACGCATACTCAAAATTCCTAATTATAAAACATATTGATAATAGACAGGAAATGTCAAACAAAGTTTTGGAACTACTCCAAATAATTCCAGCATGCAGACATATAACATGTGACCAAGACCTTGCCTTCACATCCGCAGTCTTCACGACTCTTATGGAAAGATCCAACATAACCTTGTATTATGTCCCGACAAACCATAGTACGTCCAACGGACAAGTCGAACAAGTACATAGCACACTACAAGAAATAGCAAGATGTATAAAAACAGAACATTCGTTACTGGAACCTGTAGAAATATTCATAAGAGCGGCTAAGGAATACAATTTAACAATTCATTCTGTAACTCAGAAAA
Source organism: Platycheirus albimanus (assembly GCA_916050605.2). Lineage (NCBI taxonomy): Eukaryota > Metazoa > Arthropoda > Insecta > Diptera > Syrphidae > Platycheirus > Platycheirus albimanus. The sequence continues at coordinate 73,675,806 of OU696696.1, forward strand.
AACCCGTAGACATCCTTTTCAATAAAACGTTCCATGAAGACACTCCTCTTAAACTAGCTATCGCCCAAGACAAAATGATAGAATATAATAATAAGAATAGGAAAACCAAAAACATTAAACCCAAAGATGTAGTATACCAAAAGGACCCTACAGTAAGGAACAAGTTGCAACCTAAGTTTAAAAAAAGAATAGTTAAAGAAGATTTAGGAAATAAAGTAAGATTAAGCAACGGTAAAATAATCCATAAAGATAACTTGAAATTCTAACTTTCAGGAAATGGACATCCTACCATTCATTTTCTTTCTCGCTGCAACACAAGCAGAATTACTCGATTATACTCGAGAAAATTATATCCTAATAGAAGCAGACGACGTACTCCTATACGAGAATACGTCAACTATATTTCACGTGACAAACCTCACGTACATACAGAATTTCGTCGACACAACGTGGAAGGAATTAGAAAAAGAACATGACACTACTAGTTACCCTGACACACCCAGACACACAACACACGACAACAATTTAAACATAATACAAACGTTCCTTGACCAGCTAACAATTTCGAGACCAAAAAGAGCAATAGAAACAATTGGTAAAATTTGGAAATGGATCGCGGGTTCACCAGATCACGATGATAAAATAGCCATAGAGAATAAAATAAATGATTTGATAACCAATAACAATAAACAATTTGTTACTAACTCTAAGATATTTGACGCTATTAAAAGTGTTAAAAGAGACATCAAAGATGATCTCATTGCGGAAAAATGTAAACTTATTATTTTAGAATTGCAAAATATATTAACCACGCTTACTTTAGCAAAGCTTGGGATACTTAATCCAACCATTCTAAACCATAAAGAAATAAGTAAAATCATTCAAAAAGAACAAACAGAACTAATTATTAACAAAGAAATAGCTAAATGTGGTAACACATACCAAAATGTTAAAGATTGTAAATTCGAATTAAGATTTAATTATTGTAAAACTCAAAAAGATAATAACACATGTTTAATAGACTTACTACACAATGAACGAGCTTTGTGCAACAAAACAAAAGAAAAAGATTTAGATTTAGAGGTTATTAAGGATGGATCAATTCTGCTCACTGGAAATCATCAAGTGGGAAACCAAACTATTATGGGAACGTACCTACTAACATTCGAAAAAACAGCAACAATAGACGGGAAAACATACGAGAACCCCACGGGGCAAATCAACACGTTTCTGAAAACGTACACAGTCAACGAATATGACATAGGCACATACTTCGAAGCACTGGACGAGAAACTTAAAATGGAAAACATCAACCTGTTACAGACACTTCAACAAGAAATAACAAGCAGCCCTATTGTATCCACATTCGGATTGATAGTCTTAATAATTCTTGTTATCATAACTACAATCATAATAATATATTTCAGAGGACCAAGACAACCTCCTCTTACTAAAGAAGAATACATGAGTCTACAAGTTCAAGACATAATGAACAGAGTGCACGCACAATCACCATAAATATCGGGACGATATTTTCTTAACAAAGGGGGAAGTTAACACATTGCTCGTACAAAGATTATTATTCATCGCAACTCGTACGCACTGTAACCCCAAACGGAAACCATAAAATTCAAGATACCAAGAACTATAAAAATCCAAGATTACATAAGAATCAATAGCATCAATAGACGACACATACAGGTCACGTCCGAACCATCATCGTGTCCGATTCTTATTACCTTCTTCATCATCCCCTTCACACACTGCACGCAATCAGGAATGCAGCTACTACGCATACCCAACAATATATAAACTACAGGCAACACTCATCATGATCTTCAGTCTACGCATCGTCCCGCTGTCGCGCTGTTCGTTTTTTTTAAGTTAAAAATATTTTGTAATAATTTAAGTCGAAATTTTGAATAAAGTTTTTTTTCATTAAATAAATTAACTAAATTTTAATTTGCACTTAATACTGGTACTCGAACCACAAAGTGCATCTAAGAATCATTTCAATCCATATTTCATGTTTCATAATACATTATATGTTAAAAATTATTCTCAATTACAACTATTATAATAATAATAAGTTTATAAAAAATATTGTTTTCCTATTTTGTAATCTTTGAGAAAAAAACAAACTACCTTGTAAATTATATAATAAACCATTGTAAAAAATTGAAATTAAATAAATCTAAATCTAAATCTAAATCTAAGTGCGCACCATACAATAAAGTGCGCAACATAAAATAAAGTGTGCAACATACCGTCCTAAGTCATTCCTTTTTTTTTTGTTCATCTCATCTAAAAGAAAAGACCAAGTGTATAATTTTAAATCAAATATAATTCATCATCTGAATCAGTGACATCAGTGAAAAAAAAATCATCTAACACAGCTGTCGCAGTACGGCAAGAACCCCACCCCATATGCTCCTGAGCGAAACGGAGCCACATGCTGCATGCCAACGCGGTACAGGTGACAGCACCCTCAATCAGGTCTTAGCCAAGCATTTGTTTTACGGGGTTAAGCCGCCCTCTCTTCCTCTTCGAGGCTATAAACGGATTGGGGTTTCGCACTGCTAGGTTGGTTAGATAGGGGAAGGAGAGTTTGAAGCAGATTTATGAACTTACACTGAAGGCTCAGGGAGGCCAAAAGAGACGACGCCAGTAGAAGACCGTTTTTTAGTGCTGTATACAGTCGTCGACACCGGTTCATCTTTAAAACGATCTATTTCGAGCGACAGGAAAAATAATTTCACCAAGCTCAGTGAGGAAAAGGCTCGTTAAAGCTGGACTTAGAGCACTCAAGCCAGTACTGAAGCCGCATTTCCCCAAAAACGTAGAGAAAAACGATTGCTCTGGGCTCAGGAGCATCTTAATTGGACTCCAGAAATGTGGAACAACTTTATGTTCTCTGACGAATCAAGAATTAAGCTGCATGTTGGAGATGGGAGGAGTCTTGGAGTCTTGCGCGAGGAGAACCAAAGAAAAGACTGAGCTCTGAATGCATCTTAAGGATGTCCCCCAAAACTGAAGGTGTGATGGTCTGTGACAGCAAGAGAATTTATTCGACCTATCATGGAGGAAACCGACGAGCGACGTATTGATCGCGAAGTGTTAGGTAAGTACCTACAGTAAGTAGTCGAATATTATAAAATTTGTTTAGGTTGAGCTTAAGTGTTATAGGGCTGCGAGAAGTAATTCTCTGAAGGGTCAGTTTTGATCAGTCTTAAGATTAGGTACGTTTCTTAAAGCTTGGTGTAGTTCAAACTTAAAACAGAAAAAAAGAATATCAAAGCCTTGAGAAGTTTTTTCTCTGAGGGGCAGATACAAAAAGCCTTGAGATGTTTACTCTGATTGGCAGATACAAAAAGCTTTGAGATGTTATTCTCTGAAGTGCGAAAAAAGGGTTAGAAGTTTATGAAGGTTATGTTTAAATCATTAGGTTAGAATATTCTACTTTCTGAAGGGCTTTAAATTTTTGTATTTTATTGCCTGGAAAATTGATTTAGATTTTTCTTGTTCGATGTCAGGCAGTGAAGAAATAGGGATAGTATTAATAATCGTTGATCGCAAGTGCATACTGAAATGAAAATGAAGTGTTTCATCTCTTTTTCCAGAAGATTGATACTGTGAAAAGAGGAAGATGTAACTTAGGCGAGAACGACGAAGTATCTCAGGAAGACCGTGTTAGATGGAAGTCATACAAGCTATAACTAACGTATTATGTTAAACAAAATCTTAAAGAGAAATAAAGAGTAAGAACTGATAAGCGCTGTGTTGAGTTTTAACTCAGACAAAAGAGCTTTTCCGTTACAAGTAAAAAACGAATTATGGTCCTGTCTGCGTGAATCGGGAAAACAACAACGAACTATACAAACTGTACAGCGACATTAGGCTAGCCAGAAAAATTCGAATCCAACGACTAAGATGGCTGGGCCATGTAGAGCGAAAGGACACCATCGCTCCAGCTCGTAAAGTCTTCAAATCCAAACCCGAGGGAGTCAGAAGCCAAGGTAGACAAAATCTTCGATGGAGCGACCAGGTAGAGGGAGACCTCAGACAACTTGGAGTGCGAAATTGGAGACAGCAAACTAGAGATCGAGCCGGCTGGAGGGGCATTCTAAGCAAGGCCCAGGAGCACCACGCTCTAGTGGCGCCATCATTAGTAAGTAATTATATTTACTCAACAGCCAAGTATTGGCATATCGAGTTAAGCTGATATGTGTAAGAGAGTGGAATAATCTATCGAGAGGTTTACCTTACAAAGTAGGTATTGATCTTCCGGTTTTCGAAATATAACCCCAGTGAATTTCTATTTGCAACCCAACACCTATTTTTGCGTAAAGTTCCCTCGCGTTAAAATTGACTTCCTAATCGTGGTAAAAGAATATATATATATATATATGAGAAAATCATTCAATCAATGATAAAGATAAATGAGTTTATGAAATACGGTTGTAAACTCGTGATGACCAATAGAAAGAAAATAATAAAGTTAGAAGATTTTAAAAATCGTATACTTGAGAACCCATTTACAAAGTACAGTGAGTCAAGATTGACTAGTCCGTAAGAAAACACCAACATCGAAATGGACGCAAAGATGTTTCTGGACTGGAGCGGCCCATTTCCCAATGAAATATTTAGTGGTTGGGTTGACGATGCAGTCCGCAACAACATTTCAACATCGAGATTCTCTGCGAAACTCGATGTGGTGTAGGGAAAACATTTCCACCCCATACACATTGTCATTTCTCCACCACACCACCATGTCACTAATCAAATGTGACACATAGAGTATTCCACAAAGGAACAGGTCATCTTTCAAAATTTACGAAATATCTTGAGCGAGATAGGACACAGAAAATGTCAGAACAAACACTTCATTCTATTTGCAGCGTACTATATATCACTACAGTTCAGCTACGCGACAACTGTTGTAGTAACAAATGCAAAAGAAGCGACTGACGCGACATGTTTTTATATGAGCGGTAATATTCTTGGAGAACAAAAACTTCATTTATTGTTAAAAACATACCACCAAATGTAGAAATCATTTTAACACATATAAATATTACAACTGACAACTAGAAATGAAGAAATCGAAAACAAACTAAATGTTAAATGTCATAATCAGATTATGACATAGCATTGCCAAAATATTTTCCCTTTTTGTCAAGTCAACCTTCTCAAATTTTTAATCTGCAGAAGGAAATACGGACATGACATTCAATGTACAAGGTTTCGCAAATTTCCCTTGGGCAATTTTTGCCCCATCCTTATCGGATGCCTTATACTCGGCCATTCAATTCACAACTTTTACAGCGGCCACACCTGGAAAAGAAATCGTAAGAAGTTAAAAGAAATAAAAAGTATTCTGAGTTAAAATTAAAAAGAATTGAAATAAAATAAAAAGAAAATCATATTAAATTAAAAAACATTTCCAATTATAGATGCGAAATTTAAAAGCATATGCGCCGGCTCTATAAGAAGCGCCTGTGTATGCACGTGTTGCACAATTCATCAACCGCGTGGCCAAGAAAGAAAGCAGCTAGGAAGCGACGAATTTGATAAAGTTTCAGCGAACGTAAATTGCTCCTCATCGACGTCCGGCGCGAATTTACAAGTTGTCGTCGAGCCCCAAATAAGATAAGTTATTTTATTCTTCTTATTAATCATATCATAATTAATATTTTCGTTTAAGGTCGCCGATTCCGCTGAAAAAGTCAAATAACCTAAATGATGATTCAACGCGCTCCAACGCCTCATAACTTGCACTCATTTACGAGTCTTTTCTTTCAACCCAGAAAGATAAAAATGTAGGGTGTCCAATTCTGTTGACCTAGTCGGACACCAAATAAATATTGAAAGGAATGAGCGTTGGAGAGCAATAAAATTCTTAGAAGTCAACGAATAAACATGCCACCTCTGAGAATTGCTACCTTGATAGGAGGAATGTGCTGAGCCGGCTATTTGGTACATTTGGCATGCAAGCTATGGACAGCATATAGGTTGCTAAAAGGGGCCATGATATGGGATTGGCTTGGCTGAAAAAAGATACGAGTATAATTCGGCAGTTGGTTTTTTGATTGACAGACAGCGGCATCGGCGAACGAGTGTTATTTTTATTCTAAGTTGAAAATGTGTTTTTGATTAAGTAAAGTTTTGATAATAACAGATTCATTATTTTGATTTCCAATAATTTGATTGCAAGACGATGTAAGTTTAAAAAAAAAAAAAAAATGTAAAAAAATATATATCTTTTAAATTTTTTTATAATTATTCTTTGTCCAGAAAAATAAAATTAATATTAGTACTTCATCAAGGAGTAAATCAATATTCATTTTCCGTCGTTCAACACAAGTTACATGGAAGAATTCATCACCTTTTATAAAAATCATCGGAATATACAACGAAAATCAATTCCAAGCAAGATTTATGAAGATTTTTTTTCTTGCACCAAGACTTTTCTTTGCATCAAGCAATTTCTTCTTTTCATGCTTTATTCTTTGTAAAATAATAATATATACTTTTAGTAATATCCATCACCATCACTAACTTCTAGAGCAAAATCCTTAAGTTGAAGTTTTGCCTAAGATTTTCATTGGAAACATACCATTATTGAATTAACTCAATATAGAGAACACCTACAATGAATCTATACATTTAAATACCACGTATAAAACTGTTTTGGTTACAACGCATAAAAATTCGAGTAGCGAATTTCTCACGAGAAGTTCACAGCGAAAAACTCGAGAACAGAGCACCTCGCGCAAGCTTGGGCGGCACCTACCCTGACATTCTGTCGACAAAACCACGTGCGGTGACAGTACCGCATGTCTTGGTTAAAGCCAAAAGATTCTTAGTACCGATTTTTAGCTAGCTACATTAAAAATTCGAATCAAAATCCACATCGACAATAAAGAAAAGAAAAACATCGTAAATCGTCATCGATACTAAGCGACTACGGATGCGACACGCTGTAAAAAGGAAAATCCTTACGCCTCGTGCCACATCAAAGTATCGACAACTATACGTCCATCGAATTCATTTGAATACAACACCAAACCAAACTACGTTAGAGATCAACATCGAATCAGCATTATTAAGTATCTTTATATTAAAATAGATTTGATTTACCTTTTGATATTAAGTTATATCTTAAATTGGTATATGATTCTAAAATTACATTTTTATCCTACCCACCCCATCCAGGTTGTTACTTAAAAGATTCAAATAGCCCTTCAAGTAATATTAATCTGAAACAAGAATTGAATGAGATCATGAGATAGTGAAACATAACAAAAAAATCTAAAAGTGAAGAAAGACAATTTATGAGATTAAGTAAAGTAAAACTTTTTTTTTGCATTGGCGTGCAAATCGCCAATCTTTGTAAACCTTTTTTGTGTCCAGTAAAGTTTAAACTCAAGTGAATTTAATCTGCCATTCAACATGAAAGCAATACTAATCATCTATAAATATATATTCGTTTAATCATAAACCTTAATAATCGACGTCAGCAGGATTAACATATGACACCGAGTGTCGTCCATTCATCATCTTCAGCGGTACCAGTGCACTTGTAGCCGACGAAAGATTTGGTGAGTTTGTTCCATATCTTAATTAAACTATATTGATTATATTGATATATATATATACATTGATGATATACGTATTGAATTGATAAGAAAGAAAAACCAAACCGAAATTATATTTTAGAATTGCTGAGCAACATTGAATTGCTCCATTTAAAGAAATTAAAGAACATAAAGATATTACGATTCACATTAAAAATACGAAAACGCACATTTTTGAACAGTGCGTTATATTTTCACTGAAATAAATTGAGTAACAGTCTATTGTCCCCGTCCTTGTAGCAACTTTAAGAAAAGAAAAAACAATATTTTGATTTTAAAAGATACAATTTTTGAAATACGTTGATATTATAAATGTATGGCTTGATGTAAGCCATACATTAGTATATAAGTAACTTTTGAACAAAGGAAAGATCATTGAGGAATTTTGAATAGTAATAGTTAGATATTGTTCCGAATGGGGACCATTCGTAGTAGAAACTACCATCATCTAGAGACGACAGCCCTGTAAAACCAACTAGAAGCAACCCAATACAGACAGCAATCAACAATTTATATAACAACTTATGTACTATTATTTAGCATGCCAGCCTGTGAGCGGTACAGAATGTATTAATATTTTTAGTCATCTCCCAGCAAGCCAATAGTGAACAATAAATATGTGGTGAAGTATTAAATCTTTTGTTCTCTTTTTCATGATAGAACGACAAATAAAAACTATGACAGCCACGACATTAAGAGAATGTTTAAAGAAAAGAAAACTGGATGTATCGGGAAAAGTGGCTGAATTGCGTGAGAGGCTTTTAAGAGAAACAAACAATGTCAATGGGGAAAGCGGCGAAAATGTTACAGAGTCAGAGATAGAAAAATTGCAAGCAAAAATAAGAGACCTACAACAAAAATGTGAGCAATATGAATCAAGTTTGGCAACTTCATCTGCTTCAGCAGATAACAAAAAAATATTTTGCAATCCAAGAGACGTCATTGAAATTCTTCCTAATTTTGATCCTGGAGAGCAATTTGTTGGTTTTAGCTATTCAATTTGTTGAAAGGGTTACCACTTTGCAGGAAATGTACGATTGATCCGATAAGTTAGTTTTGTTTGCATTGTCGGCAAAGTTAAAGGGGGCTGCGCGAATTTGGTATGATGGGCAAAGAGAACTCTTTCAGTCAATGACATCTTTCTGTAATGCATTAAATGAAAGTTTTCCCTGTTCTTTAAATGAAGCTGACGTTCATTCTCAATTATCTAATCGAAATCGTCGTATTGGTGAAGCGATGAAACTTTCATGATTTCAAGATCACTTGAATAAAAAGCATGCAGATAAGAAGGTCAAAAATGCAGCCTATTTTCAAGACCTGGAGAGGAAGCACAATACTCAGCCAAGTGCGTCAAAACTTTTTTCGGTGGCGGCTAAGCAGAACGATGACGGACTTCAAGCTTCGTACAATATCTCTCTGTTGATTGCTCAAACCGGTAAACAGCACACCATCGGAGAAGAATTCATTTAACCGGCTATAAAAGAAGAAATGACTACGGTACTCCATAAACCAGCGGCAGATATTATTTGAAAAATTCCTTTGAGCGACAATTCTGTGCAAAAGACCAATTGATGAAATGGCTGAAAATATTGAAGAGTCGCTGAGCAACTATCTGAAAACTAGTAAATTTTCGATTCAGCTGGAAGAGTCAACTTTACCAAGTAATGAAGCATTGTTGTTGTCTTACGTGAGGTTTATTAAAGATGAGAAAATATGCCAAGAACTATTATTTTTTAATTGCGAGAAATTTAGAGACAGATACAAAAGGACAAAACCTATTTAATACTCTGGAAAAGTTTTTTGATGAGAAGGAAATTCCCTTGCACAATATTTTATCAGCTGCTACGGATGGTGCTTCGGCTATGACAGGGTGTCATAAAGGCTTCATAACGCACTTTAAAAACAAAATACCAGATGTATTCGCTGTACATTGCGTCATTCATCGACAACACTTGGTTGACAGAAATTTAAGCGAAAGAATCTCCCAATCACAAGCAGTCAAATAAAATCCGAAACAGCTCTTTAAATTACAGATTATTCAATCAGCTTTATGTTGCAAATGATGAAGATTTCAACCCATTGCTGTTTCGCACAGAAGTTCGTTGTCTATCAAGAGGCAATTATCTGGCACGATTTTACAATTTATTTGACTCAGTGATAGAGTTCTTGAAAAACAAAGATACGGTATTGCGCGACAACTTCATCACATCAAATAATGATATTGGCAGTCGTGAGTTCCAGAATTGTCCAAATTTACCATTATCCTGCAGGAATTATGATTTCTTTGCCTACTGTCAACATTTGGAAAACCCCCACAGTGATTTTATGGAACGATTCAACGACATTGTAGGCAAAATATTTCAGCGTAAGCACACAGCACACTTGACGTCAGCGCCATCAGCGATTAAATATTTCTTCGTGATGTCACCACAGTCCGAATTTACTACCAGCCATCCTTTGCCGGATGCGAACGGGCGTACTCTTCTAAATTTGCTCACTCAAAAAGCTGTAGGAAATACCAAAAATTTCAATCACAGAGCAAAATTCCTTTATCCAGGAATACACGCCTGTGCTGCCATGGAATAGAATGCTCAGATGGAGAAGCTTTCACTTCCTAAAATTCAATTTAATTGACTCAACGTCAAGCCATTAACTACCCAGCGACATGAATCCGTCCTAGAAGCAATTTAACTTCATATCAGATTTCTGTGAACCTGCAAACAAAATAAAACACAACTACAAAAAATCCATAATTTTATTTTATTTCTAAAGTGCCTCCAACTGTTTGAAATGAAATTTGTTTTTAAGTGTTTAGCACTAGCAGTCAGGTTATATAGGCGAGCAATGGCTGGTGCTCCTCAATGCTCAATGAAACTAAAGAAAAAAAAATTCAATTGTAAGTGTGTACAATTTGTTTTCATTTTTGTGTTTTAAGTGTTTACATCATTATATTTCTAGACACCGTTCTATGTCATTGCGTTGGAAGTATTTTTGCTGTCAATAATTTGGCTAACATTTGCAAGTGCAATGGGACTCAAACGCTATAGGCTCGAGGAGGAAGGAGCGATAATTGTAACTTGTTGCACAAGTTGAAAAAAAAAAAACAATTCTGCGCATGATTTTTCTTTTACGAACTTCAAAGAGTGATAAGATTATTCGGATTCGGACCCTATAACCTGCGATTATAAGTGAAGTTATGGATTCCAAAACAAAATTGGGATTAAATCAAACAGCCTTTTCATTCTATGAGCCCAAATATGTATTAGAACATAGCCATTAAATAAACATCGAAGAACTGTGCCACCATCAATTCGACCATCATATCTTTTGAAATGGTGCAGCAGTTTACGAACTGAACGAGCTTGCGTGCTTGAACTGCTTGCTCTGTTTTGGATTCCAAAGCATAGTTGCATTGATGGATGAGCCTTTTACTGCTCTTTCGCGGAAAGTGTGATAATTTCGCTGGGAGCGGTGCAGCATTTCGAATCTGGCCCATTGCTGAACATTCCCATTTTTTTTTGCTGTCCTGTCCTGCCCTAGTTGGACTTAAACTGTTTGGTTAAAATTTCTTTGGGTGTTTGCTGCCTTTTGAATTTGAAAATCAGAGATCTCTTCGCGGAACAAAACATTCGAAGTGTAAGTTGTTGTTACATACCTATATTATAAATTGTTGCGGCCACCTGCCAGCCCAATCAAAACTGGGAATTGGAGTTCCAACCTTAAAAAAATAAAACTAGAAAACAAGTAAGAATGAGCAACTCTTCATCTATTATAGATACAAACACTGACCCCAGACCATATGCCAAAGTTCGCATAGCGGACATCGAAGTTTTAGGGTTGTTGGATAGTGGGGCCAGCGTAAGTATTCTTGGGAAGCGGTGCTTAGAATTAGTTAAAGATTTAAATCTTCAAGTCTGGCCATACAAGACAGGAGTGAAAACAGCAGATGGTAAAAGTCAAGCCATCATCGGAAAAATTCATACGATGATTGAATACAAGGGCGAAAAGAAAATGTTAACCTTCTTTCTCGTACCGAACCTAGATCAAATTCTGTATCTAGGTGTGGATTTCTGGAAGGCGTTCCAAATTGCACCGAGTATTCTATGTTCCCTATCAATGCAAGAAGAAGAAGCCGACTTGTTAAACGTACACGACCTTACACAAAATCAAATGTCCAGATTAGAAGCAGTCAAGCAGAAATTCCGGGATTTTGATCGTCATGGACTTGGAAAGACGTCGCTTATGGAGCGTGCACACAAGACAGATTTTTTCTGCGTTGCACAATTTTATCTCAAACCCACGCACTAAATGTTTAACACGAGAATCTTGCTTACATTCTTTTTTCTTATATACGCACATGCAGGGCGTTGTGTTCCATACACTTTTCAGAAAGCAGACGCACACTCAAACGTGTCCAATCACCGAGAGGAGACACGAGAACACGTTCATCACTAAAAGGAAGTCATATGGTCATTGCAACGTGCTCAACAAATTCAATATTTCTATTCTACGATTTGAAGACATTCTTGGCAGCGGTAAGTAATATTTTTTAGAAATACTTATATCACTGTTTTTTTTATTTCAGTGAGTGATTGAGTGCGCAGAGGTGAACACGTTCTTTGTCTACGCTCCTCTTCTTTCTCGTCTTTTGTTTCTTTTATATCTTTTAAAATTAAATAATTAAAATCAAAGACACACAGTCTTGGCCTTTTTGTAAATTAAAGAACCCAAATTATAATGCCTTGCATCTGTTCAACTTGATCTAATAAGGTGGAAAGAAGTGATTGCAGGGTTATTTGTGGAGATTGTTCGGCGATTTCTCACGCGATTTGTGTTAATATACATGAAAGAGACGTTGACTTCATGGAAAAAAGCGGTCAAAGCTTTCGCTGTGCTCCGTGTCAAACTCTTCGCCGTAAATCGCTTCTCCATCAGCCCCTTGTTAAAACATCTTCCGGACCCTCAAACAAGCCTGCTATTATAACTACTGCTCCCCTCACCACCACCACCTCTACCTCCACCGAGCTCATTGCTGCTGCTGTAACTACCACAAGTTCCTGAGCTGCCCTCTACATCACCACCAAAGCTTCCATTTGTACCACTACTGATGTGATTGCAGCTTCCTCCGCTGCCCTTTCCACTGCAAACAGCCCCAACCTTATATCACTCTCGTCTCCTGATGTAACTGCTTCTGGAATACGTCGTGCCCTGCTCTTTCTACCACTTCAAGTACCTTTCTCTTTGAGAACCAGAAGAAGCATAACATCATAGCGTTGTGAGTGTGTGTCATGGACAACTGCGGATATCTAACTCCAGTCCAGAATATCTATTTCTTACAAAGATTGTTGTTGATTCCTAAGATGCCTCATTGAACGTCTCCCATTAATTGCTCTAACAGAACAAAATTCTACTAATTGGCAGATTGTATTAACCGCATGAATATGCCAACTAGCACCTCAAAGAATATAAAGGCTGGTATTTGTGACCAAGGAAGGAATGGAACGCCTGAAGATGAGGCAGAGAAAAAGAAGCGCCAAGAAAACAAAGCAAAGTTCTAAAATCATTTAGTAGAAATAAATAAACGTAACTTTATAGTCTTTTCTTATCGGCGTCCTTGTTGGTGCCATCATCCTTTGCAGATGTTTTTGAGCAAATTCGGATATCGACAAACTTGTCAAAAATCACCATATTCATTCTTCACATTAAATTATGTATTTTAAATTGAATACGATGGTTTTAATATGAATAAAATGTAAGTACTGGTGATATTATAAAATTGTGTTTCATTTCTTTTTTGGGGTTCGCAGAAAAATAATTGATTATCAAGATGAAACAAGTTTGAGAACCTCTGGCATAGACTCTTATGTTTATGTCCTGCGAAGAACTCGTCTGTCCACGTTGAAAGAAATAACCACTTATTTAATTTGCAGGGAAAACATTTTCCAGCACCTACCTACACAAATAGTCTATATTCACCACCATACAAATAAAAATATTTTTTGAGTATATATACACAGAGCAACATAGCAAAAATACACCTAATTCCACGACAAAAATGATCCCTTCGTATAATCTACCACCACTTAAAATATCCCAGCGCACATCTCAACCCTAGAAAACCAAACTACAGGGAGCGACACGCGCTGCGACCAGTAAACAAATTTGATTACTTTTTGTCAAACACCAATACAAATATGGTTATCGTACTAATTCGAATCTACGACTCATTTTACGACCTACAGAATAGGCTATCTGACAATCTGTTTGGAAAAAAACAAGTCAATTAAATCTGACACTATCACCACCTAGTGGATGAAAAGCGTTAAATTCATAATTGATCCCAAATCAGAGATCAACCTTCTACAAAAATTAGTTGAAAACGGAAATTCTGACATCTTGAATATAGGATGGGAAATCAAAATTTTCTCACAGGAAATTTTAGCCGAATGCTTGTTGGATACTTTATGTTTCTATTAAAAAGAAAAATTATTAGAACATAGATATAATATAAAGTAAAATAGTGTGAAAATAAGAGAAAATTAAAATAAAAGGGTGAGCAAGGAGAATGAAATATTTGTCGAGGTAATTCAATTTTGTTTTCTTTGTGAATTTCCACAAACCATGGTTAACCCTAAAACCGATTCTTATAGGGTCGACATCAGGTTAGAGAATTTAGATGATCATTCCAGAAGTGTAAATTGAATAAGCTTTAATACAAAGACAAAAAAAAAGGATTTGCAATAATTTGTATGCATGAAAGCATACCAGCAAAATGTAAGTCAGTGATTTTTTTTATAAATTCTCTTGTGCAAATTTCTTTTTATTGCGAACATAATTTTTGGCGACGCAATAGTTTGGTTGAAATACGTCATATAGTTTGTTCTAGTTGTGACACGCATTTTAAAGCATCTGGAAGATGCCGAATACATTTTTTTTATTGATGCCACCCTTCCAGGTAAAATCAAGAATTAAAAGAAGAATAAGATATATACAGAAGTGGAATTCAAGAAATTAATAATATAAAACCGTCAAGAGTCATGTTCTCTTATAAAAATAAAAATTTGTTTTTTTTTATTTTAGTTTCGAACTCAATATAAAACTGCTAGGCTCATCATAAATCACTACAAAAAGCATTCCGTGAGAACTACAAAAGCGACACTTTGTTTGAGGGCTACCCTTGCACATCGTGGTATCACCAGAAGCTCACGTGATTCGACGAAGGACCTTAATTAAATTCCAACCGCAAGTTTATGTTAAGAAATTATATCTATCTTACGTATTTTAGTAGTTTATTTGACTTTATTTTAGTAGAACTTAACAAATAAAACGAAAACAAAAAAATAAGATTTCAATGAAATAAAACCAGAGCTAATTACAGTTTAATTTCCCCACCTCCCAGGTATAAGAAAGATCAATTCATAGGCTGCAAGTAGATAATAGAAAGCTTAACATCGAAGCAGATTCTTTAAGAATTCTGCGTGGACACTGTCTTGTTGTCCTAACGTTATGTTTCCTAAATACGGAAGAACCACCCTGTTTTTTCTACCTTCAAGATACAATCAGTAAAATAGCTGAAACAAAAATCCAACTTTCAACATCTCCAATATAATTAATAACTGTATTCAAGAATCATCATAGAATTCCAACGGCACTCACAGACCTAAGGTCGGAGGGTGTAGCTCTCTGTAGGTCTCGACAAGTAACCGGACGTTTTGGTTCACACATGAGACGATATGTTTTCCTTAATTGCAACAGCCTATTAATAGGATATGGTAATGGTAATAATTCCTGACAACTAACGTTAAAGAGGTTCCTAGAAGGTACGTTAGACGGTTAGCAACAGTCACATGTCCATCTTATTTCTTCCTCACAGGTTAGCTCCCTTGGTGGCACGCCACAAAATTGAATTATATTCAGAGCATTTTTAAACAACAATCAGAGTTCCTTCGAAATTAAAGTTCAAGTTTCGATGTGAATTTGGGAACTCAAATAAACGTGGTTACGACAAAATTTAGTCACATTTCACTTTGGTTTGGTCATCTCTGTTGTAGAGATTCGATTTTGAAGAGTAAGGTCGAATATCTTTCGTAAAAATCGACACATCAGTATTAACATCGTGTTACCACATCCCAACCGTGGTCGCATGGAAGTCAGTAGTTGGATTTGCGGCATCCTTCGACTGAGTGGCACCCAAGTGGTAGCACCGAATTGTGTGCGAATTCAGTAGTATCATTTATGCTATATGAATTTCTAAGTATTGTATTGCGTAGTTTTTTTTTATTGAGAAAAGATAAATTAAAATTAACTTGAGGTAGCTAGTGGAATTCGATGGTTTTCCTGGGAATAAGTTGAGATAAATTGTAACATTTTGTAGGGAAGACTTTTGCCACCATGAGTTATAATCAGGAAATACTTACCATCATCCGAAAGTAAAAACAGAATGAATACTCACCATCGCCGCAAATACGAAGATTCATTTTTATTCACCTCATTCTCGCAAAACCTACTACATAACCAGCAAATATAAAATCGTACTGGTGCAACCCGCCCTTAAGGGCATACAATTCACCTAAATGACTGAACGATTTATTGCTAAAGTCCTCAAACTGTCATTATACCAAATGTCAGCTGACTCCTCTTCGCTTAGCGAACACTTCCTGGCAGACAGATCGCCATGATTAATTCTCTTTGCCATTCAACCGCTCAACTGACAACATCTTCTCTTGTCTCTCGGGCTATTCAACGAATAATCATCAATCAGAGGGAGAAAACAAAAAATACTCCGACTTTGGAACCGAATATTTCGGGTACCGAAGACCGTCTGGGTTTAATCCCAGATTATTAAGGGAATCTGCAGCCATCATCGTAAGGAAACCAAATGGAAGGTAAGAAGATTTATTGTCGCATACAGTGGAGTAGTTATTTAGGATTTATTCGAAGTGGATTTGTGTTAAAAACCCAATTTTTTGTAGACTAGGTAGATATAATTGGTTTGGCAAACATTTCTTCCACCCCATCTTATTTGTTCTTATAGGTATATTGTTAACCGAAAATTCAGTTAAAGCGGGACGAGCTGCAGCCAGGAAAATAATCTGTTAATCATCGTGGAAGCATCAAACGCACATCCAACGCGGGAGCATCTCATCATTAATGTGTAAAAACACACATTCAACGCTGGAGCACCATACATAACGATTCATCAATTTTTGTTTTAGACAACGCAGGAGCAACTTTACCTGCAATGCCTGAAATCATTCATATCTGGAGCACCTAAATAAATAAATAATACAGCGATTTGAGTGGACTGGATTTTGTATTGGTATTTGACCAGGAAAAATTAAGGATTTGTTCTTGGAAAGATAAGATAACCAGTGGTAGTATACACGCTGGAATTACCAGGTAACTGTGTTATATTTTTTTTTGCTATCTAGAAGTAGAGGAAAATAGTTTTAAGATAAGGTTTTCTTCTTTATTTTAGCATTTAAGTTTTTCTTTTCTGATGTACATATGGTCATGGTTATTGAAAAGCCTATTCATAGTCAAAACAAGTTATCCGTGCGAATTAATAGTGCCTAATTTGAGAAACATTTTTGAATCGCCTTACGAACGAATTTGTTGAATAAGAGAACGACGAAGATTTCATAGATATACAAATATCTATCCGAGAGAAAAGAACCGCAACGAAAAGCATACCGAAACCAAAAGTCAATGACCTATCCCAACTTTTTTTTTTATTGCCTATATTTTCTTTTAACATACATAATACATACAATTTTAAATAACAGCAATTGCTTTTCAGCTAGCACCTGGACGAGAGCAGTGCACTACCTTCCGGAAGGTCTTGTTTTTTAAGTTTTTTTTTTAATTACATTTCATTGAACATATTTACCATAGTTTCATATTTACTTACATATATTTGTTGAATATATTTTTAAATCCTCATTTTATACCTTTCCCTTCCCTTCCTCTTACATCTGAGTGACGGTGCCGAATTGGAACAGTACACGGAATCCTAAATAAAATCACTAAGCCCTAGGATTTATAGAAGTGAAGGAGGTTCGGAACATCAGAACCATATATGGTCTGCGATATCAAAACGAGGTAACAACCGTCGCGTCGTGATCGCATTGCAAGTTTCCACCCCTGGACTGAGCATGGCAGGGTGAAGCGCAAGCCAGCCGCGGTGCTTGATCCACGACACCCCTTCAACGTCCTACGATTATATGGGCCTTCGATTGAGAAAGCTACTCTCGAGATGAGGGTTCCGTGCTGTCGTAGGATAGAAGGGTCATGAATAGATGGAATTTAAGGATGCAGCTTTGGAACACCTACGGACTAAGAGTGAGGCATATCCATATCCATGTTATCCTCGTATCTTTAATTGCCTATTAGTCGGGAGGGGACGCAGGTACATCTCCTATAAGATAACAAGGCTAGGCGTGGTTCGAGTTTGGGTGAGTTTATGTACTCGTTTGAAGTTCGTGGAGGATTCTGTTGAGTTAGTAAATTTCCAGTTTAATTCGGTTACGGTTAATGAAGAATTAGAGATACTCGGACACCTGAGGTATTGGAGAGGGTGTGGTCTGATTTCTAGCCCCCGCCTAGTACTATGCTTCTAGTACTTTTAATTGAAGGTAGGATGGGTGGGACTAGGTCTCAGCCCGCTCGAAATTTTCGGTAATGGGTTAATGACAGTTTAGAGTTTGAGGTCCTTGGTCTGCTGTGACTTTGGGATCGGTTTTAGTGGGATAGTTATTTTAGAGCCATGACTATATTCATATATTGCACCGTTATAGATGGCGCAATGGAGGGCATACTTTTGTATGATCCACAGGCAGTTTTTGTGTGGCTATGTGGTAAAAGAAATGTAAGATAACAACTCATCAATTAATCCATCTATGTTCACTGTTACAATTTATAACTTTATAAACAGCCAAAGACCAATAAAATTCCAGCTCACAAGATAGCAAGCAATCAGAATCGTACATTTGATACATCCAGTCAGATCCCAAGAGTAGTAGAGAAAACCGAATCAAAACCTAATAACAGCGGTGTAGCATACAGGCTGAATGTGATGCCAGCTTAATAGAGTGAAGCTGGTAGCATTTTAGATTTGGTTTGCATGTTTAAATTATTAAGTTTGGAATAGAGGGAGAAGATTGTATAATAAGATAGATAGCAGCAGCCAACGCGAATAGACGTATGAGATTGCTGTATAAGGAGCGTTTGATGGGGGACAGAATCGTAATCGGGATCCAGGATAAAAAATTACAGCTGAAGTTACTAGATGAAAAAAATGACGCATTGGTAAAAGCGATAGTCCTGTAAAACCTATGAAGCTGCCAGTGCAAACAAAGTTTTATTAAACAAAAACATTACATCGACTGTCAGCAGCATACAAAACAACACATCAGAGGAGATAGTCAATACAATGACGCACCGATGAAACAATAGTGGAATGGAGTTTTCACCATCTCACCTGAGATCATGCAAGCCCAATGAAGTTTTGTGTCGGCTGAGTGGAAGGAAAGGTCATTTTTCGAAGTTTTGCAGAATTACGCGAAATAATAGAAAGGAAGAGTTAGTGCTAGCGAATTGATCCCAAGCAATGTAGAACAACTTTGCAGGGATATTTACAACTACTTTAAGCTAAGTACCAAAAGACTAAAGGATTTCAAACAGCTGCAAACTAAGTATGTTCGATATACCTAAACATAAAATCGCCAGTTAAGTGCTACACGCACTGGCTATCTTTCGAAGCTGTAACAAAAACAATAGTGGAACAGTGGGTAGCATTGCAACATTTTTTCATAAGAACTAAATTCGAAAAAAAACCTTAATGCAATAAAAAAAACTTTCATTGATATTAATGTTCTTTAATGTGTCAAAGTATATTGGAATATATACCTGGCACCCGAGCACCCTTTTTTCTTTTTTTTTCTTTCAGGGTTCTTACTGAAAGAAAAAAAAAAAGATAAAAGGGAAAGTGCAGCGAAACGCTGAATTAAGAGAAAAAACCATAAAGTGCGAAAATCAAAGTTAATTAAAGTACATTGAAACCAAAAATTACAAAACAGGAATTTATAAGGTGCAACATTTTCAATTGAAGGAAGAAAAGAAACGAAACTAGAAGTCAAAATCATCATCATCATCAAGAGCAGAATGCATCTGTCGTAAGAATATTTTAACAATATATTTAAGATTCATTAAGTTACTTAATATACGATATAAAATATTATGCTTAGAACGGCATTTTAAGCGTTCAATTTAACAAAAAAAGAGAAAAAAACATTATTAAATAAATCCTCTATCCAGCCAAGAACGTTTAAACGTTTATGTCTAGGAGTAGATTCTCACGAATAAAGGGACCAGTTGACTTTACTTCAAGTAGACAATATAATTATATTGTTCGGCGGTTGAGATACTTGTACCTTAGTAGGTTGCTTGCAATTGTTAACGCTTACGACTTAAAAGGATTCATACGAGCCTCACAACCCGAAGTACACTGCCCGAAAGTTAAAAGAACTCTCATCGGACATCTGTGCTGGAAGAAAAAAATAATATAAAGATTATAAAATCCATTGTGCGTGATAGTCTTGTAATGACGATGTTGGACCAACATTTGATGGCGTTCTATATTTTTTTGAATACTGAAAAAGTGAAATTATAACTGGAATAGACTTACACAGTAAGATACAGTAAGATACAATATCTTTTTTGTAAAAAAAGTTTATATTTAGGATAAAAGGTTAAAATACAATAAAGTGCCCCTAGTATTCTCTGATATTAGATAATATAAATGGGACTAATCTTGTTTATCTAAAATTCTTGTCGGTTATTTTAGGCATCATTAGTGGTGGATAGTTACGCATAACTTTAAAATTTTAATTAGTTACACGTAACTAAATGTAACTAACTATAACTAATAAATTGAATTGAAATTTAGAAGACAAACCCAATCGAATGACGATTTACTACACTGTTTTAGGGCAAAGCTGGATGATTGATGCCAGCTGTGGCAACGACAAACCTGGCAAGGAATGCATTTTTAAATTACTATATTTCTGCAAAAAAAAAAATCTAATAATATAATAATACTATGTTCCTGATGAAAAGGAAATCTAATAAAATATTATATTCTTGGAGCATACAATAGATTTTTACTTACATTTAAAGTTTTCCCTTCTTTCTTGAGATGCTTGGGCTTTGTTTCTTTGTTTATTGTGATTTTTTTTTTTGGTAAATTCAGATTTGATCTCAAATTTCAGATTTGGCTCGCCCAAATTAAATCAACCGAGATCTATTTTGTTTTATTTTTTGTATGGGTGCTTTTTGACAGTTAATGTATATTAAATTCTACAAAATAGCCTACATAATTAATTGTGACCTAAGGAAAAACTGATTTTGATTTCAGATTTGATTTGACAGCAGAAAAAAAAAATATGATCTGACGTACATATGTTAAATATTCAATTCACAGTATGATTTAATTTAATTTAATTTATTTGACATTGACAGCAAAGTAAAAGTGCTGCCCAGTAATTCAAAATAGGAAAGGAAGGGAGCGTGGATTGGGTTGTTCCAAAATGTGTACTTGTCTTTTCTCTTTCTTATTTGACATTAATGAAGGGTTTACATTAAGAGTGGATTCAACGGCGCAGGTGACTACTGCGGGGCTTACACATGCATGAGCTTCCTTTATTTACAAATATAAAACTCTAAGGCATTAAATATCCAAACGATCAGCATTCAAATTAATATAAAAGCATAAACATCCTATGCCATTAAATATCAAAGTGCGATATCAGCAGCTATTTAACGACACAAAGAACCCCTTATGGATCTTGTGTATCAATTATAAAAAAAGATAAAGAATGATCGTCGGCGTTGACCAACGATCATGGCGTATTTTAAGAAGCTAGATTTAAGATTATTCATTGAAATAAAAGTCAGTCTAATTTCGGACCTCGAACTAAATACAAGTGAAAGTGTTTTTCATTTCGAACATCAAACTCTCGTCGGATGGCAACATGCGAGTTACAAAGGTACCCCCAGAACAGACTCCTAACATACACACTCCACAGATAATAACTATAAAGATGCCAACATCGGCATCACTTGTATAAACAATCCTTTCTTTGTGCACAAACTGCTTGGTCTGCAGCATCATATTTGTATCAAAACCATTCTTTTGTTTGAACTGCTATGTCAGCAGAATGACCATGAAGAAGGCACCATAGAGTTAGATTAAGAATTAACTTTAAGTTCAGTTGTGTACCATCTCACGATCAATAAAGATCTCTTCAAATTAAATTCATCTTGTGTTCTTATTTCCTCCGTGCCGGAGTAGAAAAAATATTTTTTTATAATCCCTGAGGATTCAGTACTTAACTGGCGCAGTCGGTAGGATACCCAGTATCCGTTCGAAATCGTATAAACCGTGTCGAGAAATAATATCGTGTAACTCAGAAGTTACCTAAGCGAATATAAATCGATATAGTGCGTATAATAATACAGTGAAAATTTTTCGTCTTAAATTGAACTCATTGTGGATGTGCGACCTTTTATAAAAGGAAAAGTCCTACTAAACGCACTCTGAAAACGCCTGCTGAGACTGGCAGGTTTGACCCATAACAGTTCTGACGTTAAATAATAATAATAATAAAAAAGTAATACAAAAAAATATATAATATAAAAGCAACAAAATGAATCCAGCCGCAGAGCAGCAAGAACTCAATGAAGTGCTCAAGGGAAAGCCCTCACTCCAACAAACACAGCAGCAACAGGAAGATAACAAAACCACTGTCATCTTCATCCTGCCAGAAATGGAAGTTATCAAAATATTACAAAACATAGCCTCCTTCATTTACGATGTTGACATAAATATACAATACTTAAGTCCAGGATCCTGTGCTTTCGCGGTACAAAATGTAATCAGGGGAAGGATACAAGGAAAAGCACAGCACGCAGTCCGAATGCTGGGACCAACGACCAACTGGACAACGATAAAAAATACTTTGTTCAAGCATTTTGGACCAAAAGAAAGTTTCATCAGTATTTAACAACAAACAGTAAGTTTAAGAAATACAGACTTAGACAATTATTATTTAAAATTATCTGAGTTTATGTATAAAATTAATGTGAAATATAATTTCGATGTTATTAAACCCATAGAATTTTCACCTGAAAATGTACAGGCTATGTTCTTCAGGATTTTCTGTTCACAAATAAATATCCACCAAGAGAGCTTTGTGTTAAGAAGGAATATAAACACTATACAAGAAGCATATGGACTTCTTAATATTTATAAAAATTCAAATCATACAAATAGCATAAATTGTCAATATCCAGATGGATATCGAAATAACTTAAATAGAAACTTAAATCATCCAAGAAACAAAGTTCAGTTGTGTACCATCTCACGATCAATAAAGATCTCTTCAAATTAAATTCATCTTGTGTTCTTATTTCCTCCGTGCCGGAGTAGAAAATATATTTTTTTATAGTCCCTGAGGATTCAGTACTTAACTTGCGTGAAAGTAAAACAAAAGTTAGTTGCCTACCAACTTTCATGCACCGGTAATAATGCTTGCTAAGGTTTCGCACTGAATTGTTATTATTTTTTATGCATACCTATGTGGGATGAGAAAACAGACAGCGACAACGTACGACCGACACCGGACCTTACTTAACGACAGAGTACTGTAGTGTTAATAACATACCTAACGTAAATAACACAACTTCTCTTACTTAACAAAATACTCTTATTCTTTAACTCAGACTATAGCTACTATTCTTATATACTTATATACTTTAAAAAGTCAGTAATAAAACTTATGTCGAACTGTTAAGACGTGTTTTTCATTTGGCCGGTTTTTCTAACCATTACATGGCGACCGTGACAAGACCGCTAAAATTTAGCGGTCTTTATAAGTTGTGTTTTTTTTATTTATAATTCTCCTTGAAAAACAACTAAAAAGGAAAAAAAAACTACCTACTTTGTTTTAAAAAACCAGTGAAAAAAAAATACTGTGCCCTTATATATCTGAGAACAAAGAAAAAATGCGTAACGTCTGATGTCTGTATGGATATATGTATTCTTACAATGCTTTCAAAGAACGAAGAAAAATTCCGTATCCGTACCCAAAGGAAAAAAAAACATACATGTTAACACGACAAACATTGAAATATCCAACGACACCACATGCCCAGGTCAACAAACAAAATCAAGGGCAAATAATTAATGTTCCCATAAGCTGCACTTGCTGCTGCTTACTGCTGACTTGCACCTCCACGGTCGTCGTTCCGTTAAACATAATAATTCCAACAACACAACAACTTGAATGGGTACATACTTATAAAAAATGTGTCATTATAAATATGAATGTAAATTAGTTTTAAGTTTGAGTTTCTTTCGATCAATAAACGCGATCACGTCGCAACGAGAAATTAAAATTGTTTTTTTTAATAACTTGAGCAAGAAATAACATAACTTACATATATACCTACACGAAATAAAGAACGACGCGCAAACGCACCACACACCACAAACATTTTCAATTTTTTTATATTGCCTTGCCATCGTATGCTTCTTTTAATGAGAAAGGAAGAAACGAAAAAAAATACCAGTATCATCGAGAACCCGACGCGTTAAGTCTGTTTGTCTTGCAAGTAGTAAAAGTTTAAATTGCTCATCGGCGGTGAACTGAAAAAAAAGAACAATATTTTCTAAAGAATTAAATAAGTTTCGTTCTGTAAAAATATAAAAAGTGAAAAATAGCTGTAAGCCAATTTGCAAGCAAAAAAAAAATTCAATACGAACATAGTTTGCTGAAAAAGTGTCAAAAATTGTGTCAAATAGAATATTATATTCTTTATTAAACCTTAAATGGGCATAGACATGTCTCGAAAAACAAAATCAAATCGTACGAAATATAAAAAAATCATGTGTTAACGGTTCGCAATAAAATTGTTTGCCAAAAAATTTAAATTACAAAAAAAAAAAAAGGAAAAAACCGAAAGAAAGACAAAGAAGAAGAATTTCTGAAAAGTTCTGGAAATGTCCCGTCGATCTTGGTTCTTCTTGCTCCCCAGTTCTTTCTGATCGTAAAAGTATACAAAACATAACAAAAATAAAATAAAAATGTAATACAAACTCATGTGTATGTTCAACTGTGCAAAATTTCCCCGCTTAACATATTCCAAAGAGTAAGACAAATACTACATCACAACAACACGGATAAAACCCTAGACGACGAAACAGCGAACAAAAGAGAATCGCGTCCCTTCCACAGTAAATACCAAGGTATGTAAATGAACATCAGAGTAAAAACTATCGTTGTGCTGGCCGGTCGTCGTGAGTAGTTATAGTTAAGAAAACGATCCTACATGTTATATTTTATTTCAATAAAATTCGTTTGTCATTGTTATAAAAATTAATAAAACAGATATCAAAATATTTCTACACCTACATGGAAAGTTTTCAAGGAAAATTTAGTTTCGTATGTTAACCTTTAAAGTAAGACCGCACTATCCGACACTATGCGCTGCGACACCAATCGACAAATTATAATTCGTATGGAATTGACAAAAAAGGACGTGCTGCATAGTGCGTTGAATTAGTGTGCTTGTTGTTTTAGATTGTTGGTTGGACAATTTAATATATTTCTTATTAGTAAAAAGCTAAAAACTTTTGAATAAAGAATTTGTTATTTATCAAATAATTATGAATAATATAAAAGTATCACATCACAGTCAAAGAGGGCAACTGGAGGAAGACCAATGTCGAATTGCTGCGAGGGTCTGCTTTTTACTCCACACAGGAAGGAGGATACTGGGCGTTTGGTAGTTATTTGACAAGTTTGTTCACAAACTTTGACAAATACAGCGCTCCAAAGACTAAAAGGCCATAGGTAAGAACTTAAAAGAATTACAATACTATCGAATTCTTCTTTGTTTAAAAAAAATATTTTTGCAGAAACATGTGCAAAGTACAAAACACTTCTGACTCGCAGGTTCCTGAGACCATCACGATCGATGACGAAGATTTGGATTCGACTTTAGTAAGTAAACTAACATTTAAATTTCATATACTCACATTCATATATCATTATATTCATATAAATGTACTTATCAAAATTTTAACTCCAGACAGCCGAAGAACAAATTTTGAATTCTGAAGTTGATGCAGAAGATGAAGAAGAAATAAATATAAAGGAAATACTAGCAGAAATACAGCAGTTAGAGTCATCCTCAAATGTACTTAACAAAAGTACTGATTCTATCTTGACAGGAGAAGAGGAGTCATCTTCATCTCTACCAGACCTTCTTTGTCTGCCTTCAACATCGGCAGGCATCAGCAACGCAATACCAATGCCTGCACCTGCACCTCTTCGCTTGAAACAAGCAGAAAGTAGGCCGAAACCAAGTGCTATCAAAAGACCAATGATGCAAGGTTCGGTGAAAATGTGAATGATGGACAGATTTGTGGATGATATTGGCGATGGAGAAGGAGAGAACGTGACTACTGCCCTCGCAGTTTTTTTTTTTTTTTTTGATGTTGTGGAATCAAAACTTTTCAAGAGTTTCATAAAATCAATTCGTCCATACAACGTAAGATATATTCCAACGCGGAAAACTCTTGCGTGCAAATGGTTGGACAAATTGTACGACGAGTGCAAGAAAAAAGCGATGGAATGTGTCACCAAAAAATGTTGGAAAAATACAGCTTCCAATACAAAAACTGTCACCTGCATACTGTACGACACCGCTACAAATTCTAAGGTACATAAGTTTATTTCTCTATTATTTTTATTGGTCATTTGCATGAGATGCGATGAAAAACTCCAGCTTACAACATTGTATGAGATGGATTATCATTACTTTGATCTGTTTTAAATATAACTTTCCAAAAATCTACAGGTATTCATAAATGCTTGGAATCTGAATAGAGTTTCCGAGATCGGAGACAAGATCGCTGAAATTGTCTGTGAGGCAATTGACGAAGCGAAGAATACATACAATATTGACGTTTATGCAGTGGTGTCGGGCAACGCCAGCAATATGGTTCGAATGGGAAAGAATTTTTAACACGTTGTTTGGCATTCAACGTGCAACAGCCACGCAACCAACTTATTGGCGAAGGATGTGTTGAACAAGAGATTAACAGAACAAGTTTCGATGGTTCTGAAACAGTTGAAGCAATCGGATATGGAGCAGTCGCTTATTGGGAGAGGGGGAACACGAATAAAACTTCCCTGTGAGACACGTTGGTGCTCCAAACGGGATGCATACGCTACGCGGACCTATTAAAAATATTAGGCCGATGAAACTGGTCGCAGGCCAGGCCAACAAGTTAAAGTAAAGTGCAGTTACAATGTTATACAACGAAACATTTTTGTACAGTATGAAAACTAACCTTGCGAATCTCGACCCCATCTCCACATTAATAAACAAATGCCAAGTCCCAAATGCTTCATTGGTGGATGATGTGAAGTTCTGGCTGGAGATGGAACCCAGAGGGGTTGGAGGATATTTATAAATCTCGCCTGGAGAACGCACTCTACCTAAGCGGTAACGGCTTACTATCTCCATCCATTTTACGACAAAGCCAAGCTCAGCAAATGTAACTTGGAAGTATTTTTTAACTTTTTACTAAAAACTTTGAGCAAAGAAGGTTTAAACAAAGGAGTAGGACCTTTTTAAAAGCAAGGATGGAATTTTCAAAACCCTGTATGAAAAAATTATAGACAATGCAATATTGTTTTGGAAAACGGCCGAATTTTACGCTCCAAATATTTCAAAAACTGTATTTAAATTGCTGAAGATCCCAGCTTCTTCAGCAGAAATAGATAGAACTTTCTCAAAGTGGTCGCTCATCCACACCCCCTTGATAAATAAGCTTTCCTTCGAAAGATCAAAAAAGCTTATGCATTGTAGTAGTTAGTAAGTAGTCATTAGTAACTCTTGCTTTATCTCTTTCTCATATTCGAGGGTATGTGTATCGCGTTAGGCTAAGCTATTATGTGAATATGTAAAATAAAGGCATTCTATTTTTGGAAGCTGAGTAAAGCGGACGTGTTTCATTTAAAAAGTAAAACCGAGATACCTGACTATAAGTCAGAATGCCCAAGAGTTTTGTTTGTAAGACAAACACTACTGCCATCAACTGGTAGTAGTTATTCACGCCACAGACTACCACAGAGCATTTAGTAGAATTGTTAGGTCGGGGCAATTAACGAACGCACCACTTAGTTACAATTCAGAGCGCACCCTAAGAGGAAGTAATGACAGTTTCCTTATATGCCCGCGGCTCCTTTGTCAGGGTGGCGTTGGTTGTATATTGTATTCATCAGTGTTTCCTCAAGAATTTGAAATCATCAACAAATATATACATAAACATATTTCACCTATAACATCAGCCGCTGCTTGTGGAAATGTGCACATTTTCGTCAAGGATGAGGTAAAGCAGAAACAGAACTATACCTAATAATATGTTAACAAAATAAAAAAAACATATCGGTGAGTCTGTATTTGTTCCTTGGAGATTTGAGATTTTTATTGTAACTTGGTGATTAAAGAAACATTTAACGCAATTTAACATTGAGATACATTTTCTAACACCGCTCCGTAATAGTGAAATTAATTTCAAAATAATTACTCAACGCAAATGAGTAAATTAAATTTTTGAGTTAATTAATAACGAAAATCGTAAACGCACCATAGCGAACATTTAAGTGAATACAATACTCACATTGATTGGAAAACATCTTCATAAATCGCGAATAAAATTAATTCAGTGAAAAGGACAAATAGGAAACTTAACGAAAATAAGAATCCTAACAAAAACCAATTCAGTGAAAAGATTAATTAGTAACTCACTCCAACATAAATGGTAATGTTACAAGACTCATAGAGAGTAATTAATCAAATAAAACTAAGAAAATAAATTAATAACAATTCCTATCGAAGGAAATAAAGTAAAACCATTAGAAACAAAGTAATAAAAAGTGAAGATTAGAAGACAAGGGCAGCATCCGAGCCCCAACGCTTGAAAAAAGATGTTCAACAAACTTACGATATCAAAGAAGCAAATTAGCAAGGAAGAATCCAGATACACTGACGAAGAAAGCAGCGATTCAACAGAAGAAGACGTTCAGCTTACCAGAATAAGAAATTATCCTATCCCAGAAAATATTGTCAGTAAGAATAATTCAAGAAAAAATATTTTAGAAAATAAGAATTTGGGCAGTATAGAAGAAAATAATATTGATTATCCAATTTTGAGTAGTAAAAGTGATTCCAGTGAATTTGAAATAATAAATACAACTGAGAATAGAATTGATTATCAGAATATTTTTAAAGAAATAAAAATAAATATGACTACTGAAAATGCAGGTACCACACCATATCGGCACAACGAAAATTCCGACATAGAGAGATTACATTTCACTTTGAATGAACATCTCCGCTTGTTCGAAAACCAAAAACCCAACTTAGTTGATAACGTCACTCGTACAATAGAGGTTTATAACAATACAATTCACTTAACAACCAAAGAAAGACCCAGCGATATACAATTTGGTCGAAAGAAATTTTTGACAGAATTGAAAGTGTTAAGTTAAAGACAATTAATAAATTAAATTAAAATAGAAAAAACGTTGATATTGATCCCAATTATACAAAACTAAACAATCCTGCAAAGTTTGATAAAATAAAAACTAAACATAAAAAAGTAAAAGTATTAGGAGTAAAAGAAAATAAAGTGATTATAAAACCAATCGGTCGTTTTGCACAGTTATGCTGTGTCAGCTTAATCTTTCAATCGATACACAAGAAGTGTAAACAATCCCATCTTTGTTTTGTCTTAAGAATTTGAGATACAAAAATGCATGACTGATTCAACATAAACAATCACACTCATTTCACGCATCACTGAAAAATTTAAAGACATACTTTTCATACCTACTTTTCATAATAATTTCCTATTCATTCCAATTCCATACTTACTTAACTTCATATCAATTTCCTTAATTCACTTCTTTGCCTCCCCCCATATCGTAAATACTCTGAGTGTTACTGTTAAGAAAAACACTGATGGCAGCGCCCCTAAATGTATTCAAAACAAAATATAAGATGTCACAACAATAGAAGGAGGGAAGAAGAAAATGTCGTATCCAACAGATACACCAAAGATGTAAATTGTTCTAGAAGATTCCATTTGATTTGTAGACGCCGGAAAATCCAGGACAATTTTTTGAGTTTTTCTTTTTGGCTAAGTTTGAAATGAAGCGTTGTGAGGAAGAAGGGGGTAAGTGACAATATTTTTGCCATTTTCAATTTTTTTCCAAAAATGAGAAAGAGTTAATATCACTTAACTCCTTTCTCCATTAAAATACAAAAATTGAAACAAGTTTGATTTGCATGAAGTAGTTAAGTACATACATACCTCCTTTGCAAGAAAAAAAATTAAAATGCTTTTTTTGTAAGGAGTTAAATGCCTTTTTACGTGCATCATGCAACTTCAGGAAGCATAGAAAAAGATGAAGGATTCGAAATGCTCACTTACAACTTCAGTGCAATTTATTGGAGTTAATTCAATGCGTTATTTTCTTACAACATATTCTTTTTCTCCTTTAATTTTTTTTTAAATTAGGATCAAAGTAGTCGAACAGTTTCGTTACAAAACAGATAAGGTAACTTGTTGCATTATAGGTATTGTTGTTTACTATTTTTATCTTACGTGCGTTGCCTTTGTGATTTCATATCAAATTAATAAGTTTGCGATAAATCGTTTTAAGTTCATAAAGTGTTTGAAATCAGTAGTTAAAATATGGAGCGGGGAAAAATGATTTACAAATTTTTCAAAGAAAATGAAGAAAAAAAAAAGAAAGCTGCGGGTAAGTAAGAAAAAATTCTAATATTATAATAATTATTATAATGCCATAATTAACTCAACAGAAAGCGAATCTAAAGGAAATTCTGCTTGTGGAAATCTAAGAAGCTGTAAACACGATGCTTCCAGTAAGGAAATTTTGTCATTGAAACATTTGTGAATGGATTCTTATGAGTTATTTTAATAGATATTCAGCCTGGTTTTCCAGATGAAAGTTATAACGAGCTAATTTTTTTTGTGAGTGATGATGATGAATATTTTCCCGATAGTTTTCCGTTCAGTGATGACGACAATGACGAAGACGACACACCAGGGCAGTCACCATCGGCAGAGATTCCAACAACAGCTTCAGAACCACACAATTTTGCAAATGAAGAAACTGCAAGTTCAACAACACCTTCAGATAAAAGAAATAGTTAGTCACGACAAAAAGCCAAGAAAAGACAAGGCAATCCTATTAAAAGGAAACGACGAGCTAAGACTTTGTTGAGGGAACAAGGAAAAGAGTAGGGTAGGGTGGTCATAAATGCACCAGTGGTGTAAAATGCACCACAGCTATATCCAGCAAACCGGTTACTGTATTGGTGTATACCTCATTTACATTTGTCCGTTACAGTAACCAACTGCATTAGACTTTAGTCTGGTCGTATCCGTGCTTGTTGGCGCACGTGCAAAAAGTAATTGGTATATTCTGAGTGAAAAACAAAAAAATTGAGGTGAGTTTACTTTTTCGAAAATCTAGTTTTTCTTTATTTAAAATTAATAAGTTGCTTATTTGGATATTTATTTATATTTTAAAATAAGAATGTTATACTTTAGTTGTGTTTTTTTAAGAAATATCTTCATTTTTATCCAAAATTTCACGGTGGTGCACGATGCTCCAAGCATAGTGCTAAATGCACCATGGTGCATCGTGCACCTAACTACTTTTTGAAGAAAACATTTTTTGGAGAATAAACTTTTTTTTTTAAGATAAAAAGGAACTCATACGAAAGGCCAGATGAGAGAAGCACTTATAAAAATCGATGGAGGAATGTCTCTCCGAGGAGCTGCTAAAGAATTTTGTCTGTCGTATCATACTGTTCGGCGATATTATCGAAATTGTAAGAGCAGTGCAGCTTCAACAATTTCCTTAACAACAAGTTATAGGGTCAGTTAGGGTAAATGTAAACATGGGGTAAATGTAAACCGCAGTTATTTTCACGTTCCAAAATAAATTGAAGCAGCCCAGACAGAAAAAAAATCAAAAAATGAAATGTCGCGACACCGGTGCATGTAATATCCTTCATTTGTTGTTCGGATTTCGTTGAGAATTAATGCAGTGAAAAGTAGCTCTCTCTGAAAAGTGAAATTAAAATTTTTAAGTGTTTGTGACTCTTCAAAAAAAGTCTTTTAAATTGAAAGCGTAAGTAAAATTTTTGTCTTATATATACAAATAATAGTGCATTGAAGTAGTTTTTGTTAATATACCCAACTCTTCTCATTCCTTGCATTTCCTTTTTACGTGTTTACAGTTACCCCAGTAATAAAAACATATGGGGAAATTGTAAACATGTTTTTGGGGTAAATGTAAACGTCTTTTTTTGTACAGTTTTTTTTCGCATAACTCTATTTTTAGTGTTTAAAATGCCCGAAAATATATTAAAAAGAAACCAACAGTTGGTTACACTGTAACTGATCTTCAAAACGCTGTGAGTGATGTGTTGGAGAAGAAAATGACATACCGCCAAGTAGAAGAAAAATACAAAATCCCTAAATCGGTAGTCTTTCAAAGAATTAACGGCCGAAAATCGTCATCATATTCAATTAGGTCAGGGCGACAACCTTCGCTTCCAGCACTGACTGACAATGAAATAGTAAAATGTCTAGTTACTCGCGCAACTATGGGATTACCATGTGACAAACGTGAGCTAAAAGAACTGGTTGGAGAGTACGTTAAATGCAACGGTATACAAACGCAATTTAAGGACGATATACCCGGTGAAGACTGGTAGGTAAAGTCGGGTGATATGGCACCACGGGAGATATGGCACCCTTTCAATATCTCCCACTTAATGACTTCTTTTCAAAACAAAGAGAATAACATATCA
This sequence comes from Platycheirus albimanus, assembly GCA_916050605.2. NCBI lineage: Eukaryota > Metazoa > Arthropoda > Insecta > Diptera > Syrphidae > Platycheirus > Platycheirus albimanus. Next base: position 73,708,427 of record OU696696.1, read on the forward strand.
TTCAGTATTACGTAAGCTCTTGAAGTATTCAGTTCAAATCGCAGCAGCTCGTGAGGTACTACATATACAGGCGGAGAAAAAAAAAGTGAGTGTGTATTAAGCAAAAAGTTTTTTTTTGTATTAGTCAAGTTCGTGGCAATACTAAAGTATTTGACGCCAGGTGTTCATTTAAAAAGAAAACAAAAAAAATAAACGTGTTTGTTTCTGTTTGCTTACTGCTATAACTGTGCGTGCTTGATTGTTCATGGTTTTTTGGAATAGCAGAAGCAAGGTCAAAAAGGTGATATGGCACCTCAGAAGTTCGGGAGATATGGCCCCGGTGCCATTTCCCCCGCTCTAACTTTACTGTACTTTATTATCATTTTTAACTAGGCATTTACTTAAACTTCAGAAACCCTTTAATTATTTTGTTGCTTTGACAAATTGCTTTCAGAAATGCCGACAATTTATAAAAAAAAATCATCTGCAAATCGTGCACAATGGACGCAAGGCCAACTCACAGCAGCCATTGAAGCTGTTCATGCAAAAACACTGTCCATAAAAGCAGCTTCAAAGCCCTTTTCAATTCCTTTCACTACGCTTAGACGACGCCTTAAAGATCCAGACGCTAAAAAGCCTGCTTTGGGATCCGTATCCTGCTTAGGGGAAGAAAGGGAACTGAAAATCGTGTGTCACATAAAAAAAACTCCAGGCACACGGATTTGCTCCATCTAGGAAGGAAGTGTGCCAAATGGCCTATGGATTGGCAGAAAAGTGCGAGATAAGGCACAAATTCAACAACGTGAAAAAAGAAGCTGGAAAGGATTGGTTCATTTTGTTTATGAATCGCCATCCTGATCTAGCAGTTCGAAAATCAGAGGGAGTGTCGCAGTCACGAGCCAAAGCTATGTCCAGGACAGAAGTGTCTACATATTTTCAATTGCTGGAAAAAACCTTGACGGATAAAAATTTGATGGACCAACCCGGTCATATTTATAATATGGACGAAACTGGGTGTCAACTCAACAATCGGCCCTCTTTCGTAATTGCAGAGAAAGGATCGCGCAACGTTACTGCAATAACATCGGCAGAAAGAGGTGAGACAATAACGGTCATTGCATGCTGCAACGCAGAAGGAAATTTCTTACCACCAGCCTGCGTTTTTAAAGGTAACTAATTTCAGAAAACAGTTGTGGTTAGGTAGGTAGGTAATTAGGTATTTATTATTTTGCTCTTTAAAGGCAAAAACAAGAAAGCGGAATTTGAAGACGGAATGCCACCGGGGTCTGTGGTTTATATGGGCGACAAATCGGCCTACGTAAATAGTGACATATTTTTTACATGGCTTAAAGATCATTTCGTCCCAAGGAAGCCGGTAGGTAAGACGATTCTTATCTTGGATGGCCACTCTTCACATTGTAGCAATGTGGAAATGCTGGAATTCGCAGTAGAACACCAAATTATACTTCTGTGCTTACCACCACACACCACACAGTTCTTGCAGCCGTTAGACCGATCATTTTTTAAATCTTTCAAGCACTTTTATTATGAAGCATGCAATATGTTCGTAAAAAGCAATCCCACAAGAAAATTAACCCGTCTCAAGTTCGGTGTGCTATTGTCCCAGGCGTGGACCAAATCTGCAATTCCTGCAAATGGAATTTCTGCCTTTTCAGCAACTGGAATTTTTCCACTGAATCCTGACATTATTCCAGAATATGGATACATTCAAAGTAACTACACATTAGATGAACGTCAGAGAGATCAAACTACACCACCATCGGAAATCACCAGTCAGGTAACGTTTTACTAATCGAAATTTATGTACCTATCTGCTCTTCGTTAGCTTTGCTAATCTAACTTTTTAACAGCAAGATGTTCCTGAAACTCCTAAGGCTGATGCAAGTGAAATAACTCCAGGGAAAATGCTTAGTTTAATTTCTCCAATACCTTCCACCTCAAAAGGTATTAGTAAACCAAATCCAAGGTCTCAAAAATCGCGGGTGTTAACATCACTGGAAAACCTGGCAGCACAAAAAATAAAATGCATCAAGAGATCGAAGGGGAAAATTCCAATTAAAAAGAAAATTTTTTTGAAAAAAAATAACAACGCCGATGACAGTACATCAGAGGACGAACAAATATCGTTGCACTATGATTCTGATGGGCCCGAGGATTTCGGGGAAAATATTTGTGTAGGATGTGGTGAGGATTATGCCCTCACAACGAAACCTGACGAGTGGCTAAAGTGCATAATATGTCACTTTTGGTCACATGACTCATGCACATCCTATAAGAATACGTGCAACAAGTGTGGACAAAAAAACAAGAAGAAAATGTGAAGTGCCATTTCACCCGCAAGCAGGTGCCATATCACCCTCAATTTTTTTCGTCGTCTTTTTTTTAAGGTTTTTTATTTTTGAAAAAAAATACATTTCATTGACTGTGAATTTCAAATATGTTCCTATTTTTTGTTTATCAACTAGTTTTATAATAAAGTTATTTTGGTTTGAAATAAAAATCTTTTTTAATTTGGAAGTTATACGGAAAAAGAAAAATGGGTGCCATATCCCCCGGCTTTACCTATATGGGATTCATGAAGCGGCATCCGACAATAACTTTAAAAAAACCAGAACAGCTGCAAAAATTGAGAAAGGATGCCAGAAATCCGTTTGTCGTATACGACTTTTATGATAAGCTTCAAAAAGTGATGGAAGATAACGAATTACCTAACAAACCACAATACGTTTTCAACGCAGACGAAAGCGGATTTCATCACGATCCAGAATTTCAGGTGGATCTGAACGGGAATCCACAACAGTGCTTGCATGCGTATCGTATTTTCTTTTTCGCATTTAGTTGCAAATTGAAACAGTAAGTGAGCAACAGTCTAATCTGGAAAACGCAGAGGTTTTACCTGGAACTTCCATCAGCAGCTTGTTTATACCTCCAAGTTCTCCATTACAAGCAAACGAACCACCTGTCAAAGAAAAAAAACCAATTCCAAGACTGAAGCAAATGACTTATGGTGAGGTTCTTACTTCGGAAAGTGTTCTTAAACGACTTAAAGAAGCAGAAGATCTTAAGAAAGCTAAACAAACACCTAAACATAAGAAGACAATTTCTGGTAAGAACCAGCGTTCAATAAAAAAAAGACACATCAGCTCTAGTTCCCTTAAATGAGGTTCAGAAAAACGTGGCTCGCATGTGTAGTATTCACTACAAGCACCCCAAATTATATCGATTGCTTCTCCGTCCTAATCGCATGCAAGATCATTCCCAGCATTGCATACTATTCCTAAAACCATACATTATGATGCACATACATACCAGCGGTATAATAAAGTATTCAACTTTATTAACGTACGCTCACCGTCGGCTAAACAAAATATTCTTTTATCAAACCAGCGTCAAATTTCACTTCATGTCCAATGGAGATTCCCTTTAAGAATGCAATGTCAACAAAAGGAAAATCCATAGACTATGTGACATGCGAGGCGATGACAAATCCCAATGCATTTAAGCAGAACATTCTGTTTACATCGCATTGGCAGTGGATGACACAACTCATGATATTATAAGTGGGTTAATGCTGACCTATAGGGAAGTGATTGTACTGGTGCCAGTGCACTATTAATATGTCAACATCGACTGGTTATGGGAATTATGCAATATAAAATAAGCAATGATAAGACAATTGTATGGGAATATTGGGATCACCAATGAAAATGCATGCGATCGATAATAAGTATTGAGGACTGATCGATATCCAAGATTTTGTATAAAAAGAGTGGTTGGAAGGAGCAATGTCAGAGAGTAACTTCAGAGCTCATAGACAACGGTCGCAGCCATTTGCCTTAGACAGCGGACCTAGTTATATAAGCCTCATAAAATAAATAAATACTTAAGAATCTTTAGTCGCAGCCTCGCCTAGACAGCGGACATTTGGAATCTAAAATCAAGTGTTTTATTCGAATACCTCTCCGGTTACGCACTCTTCCCTCATAAGAGGAAGCACGGTGCGATATCGTTACGACATTTCAAAGAAGGGAAAGATACCTTTCTGACACGGAGTAGTGTCATATGTGTGTGTATGGTCATATCTATGGTTACGAACGTAGAGTCATAGTTACATTTAATGATTTTTAACTTTTCAGCGTCTGGTTCCTGGTTCCTATATATTTTTAAACTATATTTGAATGTTTTTGAATAACCATATTTACTATCAATAACATAACAACGCAAACATAAACCTAATTTGATGGTCATTTAACATATACTCGCGCAAAGATTCATTGAACGAAGTCGGTCATAACAAGATATATAAGTAAACACCAAGCGATGTATACCCATAAGCCATAATCCAAGAAATTAAAGAAACATTTAACGCGATTTAACCTTGAGACACATTTTCTTTTTGAGTTGATTATATTAGTTAAGACAACGAACATTTATTGTTCCCATTCGACTCAGCAAATTCAATCAGCACAGGTAAAGCTCATGTGCAGCGAGTTAACAATCCAATTATTGCAAGTTAACACATCAGTCGTACAGCAGATAACATATCACCACAACCCCGAACGGAAATCATAAAACCCAAGTTAAACAAAAGCCATAAAACACAAGAACCAATAACATCAATAGACGACACACACTGGTCTCGTCCGAACCATTATCACTTTCACACGCTGCACTTTATTAGGAATATAGCTACTACCCGTACCAAACACGCCAACACTATATAAACTAGAGTACACAGTCATCCGCATCTTCAGTTTTACATCACCCTGCGGTCACGCTGGTTCTTTTTTTAATAAACTCTTTGTAATCTTTTGTAATAGTTTTAGTTTGAATTTTAAATAAAGTTTTTTTTTATAATAAGTCAAATGGCTTAATTTTAATTTGCATGATTCAGTCATAGCAAGCCGTACCCCATTTTTGTATCCACCAGACATAAACATTCTCTCGAATGTTGTGAAATTCCACAGACATCCAAAATCGTGGGATCTTTTCAAGATAAACACACATCGGATGATGTGCAAGATAAATTATGTTTCTTTTGAATATCTGACTAATTCAAGTCAAGAATGAATTCAATTCAATTTCGGACGCGATCGGGAAAAGTTGTATTTCTGTATTAAGTTAGTAATAAGATTGAATTAAATAAAGTTTTTTTAAACATCCTAATCCAGACGTAAAATTTAATTCGGCGCCTAAGCTGTTCCAACGTACGTCCACTTGAAAATGCCTCCGAGTCGCAGCGAATTCTATCTACGCACCCATAATCAACTCGAGCAGACATAGAGAGAGGAAGAATTCTTCAATTCCACTGTGTAGGCAAAACAACCACATAAATATATATTTCATTTATATGATAAGTATATATGTTCATACACAATGCGGCCTGTTCTTCACTAATTTAATAAATATTAATAATTAATTATTTGAATTATTTTTCTCTATAGCTTGACGAGTTGTATGTGTATAAACACCCCCATTGACGTTTGCAGCTCATTTTCGTGTGCTGAATGCTGCCACCATGAAAGACAGCTGTAATCGTTTTCTTTGACAGAAGTAAAAACATTCGAGAAGTTTGTTCTTCATTTTTATATTCTTTCAACCTCGTTCCTGTTAAGAGCTGAATCCTTTTGTGATAATAACTAAAAAAACCATTGTAAAAATACTGAAGAATAAAGTTGAATTAGTAAGAACACTTTAATAAAGTGAAATCAAGTTTCGTTGCGTTATTTCCTTTTTTGTGAATGCTGGTTGGGTGTCACGCGAGTTAATACCCTTCATTATATATTAAGGAAAACACTTACAAAAAAACAATTTAAAGATTCTTTTTTTAGAAACAAACCAAGCCAGCATCTTATAAAAACGAACCAAGCCAGCATTCTACAAATACCAAGCCAAGCCAGCATCTTGACCACCCACCATAGAAACTAAATATAAATACCATGCCAAGCCAACATCCTGGTAGATAACAAGATGATCACCCCTGCCAGCATCATCCCTCTCCACATATAAATATAACTTGCAGACACAACCAGAATGTTCTCAGTACGACAGAATAAATTATCAGTGTAACAACACGATCACTTAGATCGAAAATATAAAATCCTATTTTCAGTACCAGATTTAAAGTGTTAGTTTAGTTTAGTGCTAAGACCAACTGTATAGCTATAGAATATTAATAAAGAGTTTTTCGCTCCACAAAAAATATTTTTTTGCTTCGCCCTGGCTATTACAGATTAACTTGCGTCTGGCGAACACCAACAGCCAGACAAAAGCTACATTCCATCACGTAGCAGGCGTAACACAACTCCCACAGTGGGAAATGGATAAAATAAAAAACATTCCAACTGTGGGAACGGATAAGGTAGATTAGGCAGATAATTTTAAGAACAGTTTGGATTAGCCAGTTTTAAGTTGATTCTGGAATAAAGAGGTTCGCCTCCACAAAAATATTTTTTTACGCTTTTATTTAATAAAAAGTTTAACTGGCGCCCGAGCAGGGACCGCGATAATAAAAAAAACAATCCTAAGAAAGTTGTTTGTGAATAAAGAACAATCCTAAGAAAGTTGTCTGTGAATAAAGAACAACCCTAAGAAAGTTGTTTCGAAATATCGCGTACCCATAAATAAAAGAAGTGTTTAGTAATCGTTTTGACTGCCCTAGAAACGCACAAAACAACCCTTGCAAGTGTGCGTAAATCCCGACGGATCCTGAGTATTTAAAAGAAAAAAAAAAGGAATCATCCGCGACGCCAGCGAGGGAATGCATTTATTCATATGCATATTTTCGTAAGATTTAAGCTAAGTTATTTAAGAAAAATTATAAAAGAAAGTATTTTTACCTTTTGATTAAGTGAAACTATTAATCAAATATTAAGAAAAATTATAGCAATTAAATTAATTTTTGTTGTACCTATTCCATTCTCAATATTATATAAAAAAAAAAATGACAAATACGAGAACTGGTGCGGGAAATGATGTTTAATCAAATACCCAAAATAATCCTTTATCTTATCCAAGCCCTCAACCTAATCCTCCTTTATCAGAAGTAAATCAAAACGCATCCTTCCAGTCAACTGCATCCCAAACGGAAGCAGGACAGGAAGTGGGTACAACACCGGCTTTGGATTCACTGATAACTTCAATAGTGAATCGGGTGTTGGTACGGCAATGCCCTGAAATGATCCAAAATATCTTAAATCCTAACGTTAACAATTTTTCTGGTCAAGACCAGGCAATCTCCTTAGAAGAACATAGCGATAATCTTACAGATATGGATAGAATTCCTGATGTTGTTCGGCTTCTAAGGAACTTCGATGGAGATCCAGGAGAATTCAGTTCTTGGCCGAAAAGCGTGGACCGAATTCTCCAAATATACGAGCCTTTCAAAGGAACTCCAAAATATTTTGGTATACTCAGTGTAATCAGGAATAAAATTATAGGACATGCGGACGCGGCTCTTGAATCCTATAATATACCACTTGACTGGAAATCAATATCTAAATGCCTTACTATGCATTATGCTGACAAAGGAGATCTCAGCACAGGAACTACCCTGACTCGAACGTAAGATTTTTTTTTATTATATAACCAGATATTCACTTGGCGCCCCTTTGAACCAGGTCCCGTGTACCTGGAGTTTTATATAATCTGGCACGGTCAGCTACCGATTGTGGAAATGGTTGATTTATAAGGAGAATTTCTCCACATGCGAGACATTTCGAAATTCAATATTTTTGAATTGTCGATTTTTTTTTGTTGAAAGCTGAAAGATATACAACAGAGCTGTGTAAGAAAAAATATTTTTTGCGAATTTATTTTCCACCAAACAACCAAGAAAATAAACATATTAAATCCTAACAGCAGTTTCACATGACACCGAATCGACCCACCTCTTATTAATTTTCTTACGCCCTATTTTATTACCTCCGCATCAAGTCGACAATGTAAGAAAAGAATAATTTCCAAACACCAAGTCTAAATAAAACATCTATCACAGTAGCCCCCTACCGGCATTTATTTGTTAGTAAAGTGACAGAAAATGTGTTCAGGGGTTAAGAGCCGAAAGGCTCACATACTTTTAGGATTACAGTCCACTGAGCGAATATGTGAATAATATGGAAGATGTTTCACATTTGGGTAGACACAACAGATAACGTGCGACTGAGAGAGCGCATATGAAGTAAACACAGAACGAAGAAACCGGAATGACCATGGCAGGCTAGCGAGCGACATGATCAACAACAACAAGTAAGTTATTACACATACACAAGCGACAAAACCACTGTGCGAAGAAAACACAAATCAGCCACAGCGCACTGACTTCTGAAGAGCGACGGCAACAGCGATTGCGCGACATCTGCTTGGTTTGGACGAACGCAATGGAATGAAGGAAGCCGTCTCTATTGTGTGTAGAGCGAACAGGAGAGAATGAAGGACCTTTTTTCCCAACTATTTTTTTTTTGCATAGTATTGTGTTCTCCGAAAATCTTCATAAAAAGAGCAATTAATTTACACAAAAACGCGTATAAATAAATAAAAAAAAAACCCACTCTTTATTTTTTTCTGCGGAACATTATTTTCTCAATAAAAGCGGTGTGTTAAGCTGTGATCGAGAAATACTTACATACGGAAGCGATGCTGGTTTTTATTTTGTAAGAATCTAATAAGTATTATTTTAGTGTTATTTTTTGTATTATTTAAAAATAATTTATAATTTGAACGAATCATTTTGTTTATTACACAATGGCTGAAATTGCCCAAATCATTTCATCATCCGTTCAAGCAGCCGTAGAAACAGCATGTGCGTCTATAGTTTCGCGAATAAACGAGTTAACTGAAGAAAATAAGCAAGTTAACGAAGGTGTCTTAGATAAAATTGAAGAATTAACAGACAAAGTAAACTCAAAAAGAAAGACGAAACATCTTTTATTTACTGGCAACTGCAACTTTTCAACTTTGTAAAATTGTAAAACATTTGTAGGAACATTATGATTAAATAAAAAATTTTTGGTCACTTCAGATCTGAGCGTTGATGTGAGAAGTTGTTTTTATTTAACCTCGGGAACAGTAAAAAGAGATGCTCACTACCCTCCCTGACTTACTCGCATGCAATCGCATATCTCATCCAACAAAAAAAAAAATAACTTAACGACAAATCGACGTAGCCGTCGACCAGTTTTGTTCTAGACAAAGAAAAATTAGAAGTTAGAAAGTTCTTTCCATTTTTCTACCCACTTGGAGTAACATCAGCATCCAGAAGGATTATTAAGGGATAGCATTGGAAGTATTCCTACTTCCTATAGGTACAAGGTAAGCCCGCCCAAGTACCAAATATACGTAATTCCTGTGAATATTTGCCACGGACAGCACGTCCATTTTGTTGGCATCACCCAAGTTTTTTCTTTTTTTTTTTTGTACGAAACAACCCTTGTGCAATTATTTAATTGTTTCCATCAGGTTAAGGCAGTAAAACTTCAGAAACAGTAGTCCCGCAACGAGGATTTTGATAGAGTGAAGTATTTTTCCGTACGTCCGCGTGTCTCTCTGGCCATTGTGTCGTCCAAGACCCATGGAACCGTTGGTCAAGGACACAACCCCAAAACAAGAAAGTTAAGAATCCCCCAGTGCCTACGTCCGTCGAAATATAGGACAGCCCGTATTGAATCTAAGAATGAATACAGGTATGAATTCTGATACAAGCACAGAAATTTCCTTTAGAAAAGTTACTTTTTTAGTACGTCGCAAAAAGAGACTAACTCCACTTTTTTAATTTAGGTGCCCAAGGATTAAAAAACGTAGGAAACAGACCAGTCGGCAAATACAAACTGATTCACCCACGTGCAGCACATACTGAGTTAACACATGGCCACCACATGGGTCAACAAAGAGCTAGTTCGCCGACAAAATACTTAGAACTCCTATCAAGGGTTCTCAAATAAAAGGAAACAGATTTTCGTAAAACTCATGTTTTACGACCGAAACACATTTAAAACACATTTGGAAGAAACCCGAGACCGACCGTAATTAAGAACCGACACCACCTACCGAACTAACGAATACCAGGAGAGGACGCAGCTCCGTCAGTTCGATTCCAACCCCGCGAGTAGTAGTTTGTGCTTATATTTAAAATCTTTGTAAAACTATATTTCTTAAAGCAATATTAAATTTTTTTTTTTTAACGAAATATTTGTGAATAAATTAATTGGCGCCCGAGCAGGGACACTTTTTTAAATTTTGTGAGTTATAAATTCGCGAGTGCTAATCGAAGTGACGAGTTAATAAAAACATCACATCTCGGACATTTAAAAATAAACGAATTTAATATAAAAAAGTTTAAGTGCATTCAAGAAGGAGAACAAAACAAAGTATCCTTCCGCAAAGTGAACCACAAAAAAATTCAAATTTAACATTTGAACAACGAGGGGAAGAGTTTGATAAACAAACTCCAGCATTGGAACGGCTCAAAAAAGACTCCAGACGTAAAGCACCTGGAGCAACAACAGGGACATCCCAACTGATCGGAGAAGTAAGCGCATCAGAAGCTGAAAGCTCAACCCATAACCCATACTCATACATATACACAAGATAGAAGAAAGTAAGGAATTTTATAATTAAATATTTTATACTTGGTGATTTATTTCAAATTTGTAAAACTATCATTTAAAAATTGTGAATTATTATTTTAAAGTGTTAAGATCTAAGAAAAAACCACGATAGGAAGCAATCTAGATATTTATTTTTTTTCTTCCCTTTTCTTGATATCATTAGAATTTTTTTTCCTTTCCTTGAAATAATTTTTTTTTGTATTTGTGAAAAACATAGTTTTAGGGTTTAAAAAAGAATAACAATTTAAAAATATGGCAGTGACAACAGAAGACCTCTCAAGAATAGTGAGTAATTTAGTGGCCGACGCCAACAAAAAGTTAGAAGAACAAGTTAAGGCTGAATCACAAACAAGCTTTGGCTTCGGCTTCGTCTACGTTACGATGCACCCGCTTTGAATTTGCTTTGTATGACATTTCTCATTTATGACATTTCTAAAACGACAGTTCATTAATTTCAGTATGCATTATCGTCGCATTGTGATTTTGGGGAATGCAATTCGTGCTCAGAAATAAATAAAATAATTTTTAAGTTTCAATATTTATATTATTAAATAATCTTCATCACTGTCTAACATAACGTTTTTCTCTTTACGGTGGCGTGTTTGTGATTCAGGCATTAGTAATCTCAGCGCGCAACTTTCCGCGTTAACAACAAACGACAATATCGAACCGTATATAGATATTACTATAGACGCAACTACATATATTGGGGGGAGAAGGACTAGAAGTAGCGAAGTGTTTACCTAATTTTGGCGGACAGCGTTAACAAACGCAATGAAAGTTTATGAGTCGTGCAAGGGCGCTGCCAGATATTATTCCGTAGTAAACTTAGTTGAAAACAATACAATGGGAAAGGCTAACGATGTTTTAACAAGTCACGGGACTCCCCTAAATATTGATGCAGTTATAGGACGTTTAGATTTGACTTATAGTGATATAGTGTGACGTTGTCCAGAGTTTGCAGTACTGAGCATTCGTGCTAAGCAGGATCTCGTGAAGGAAAAGGCACTTTGCCTCAATTGTCTTAAGACGTGACATGCTCCAAAGGACTGCTTCCAAGGGCCGTGCTGTCGATGCCCCGGGAAGCCAATGCACAATAGTGCTACGAAAGAGATTGGGAAGGATGCAGAAACTGCGCAGGAAAAGTGAAAGAAGAGAAGGAGCCAGACAGGCGAAAATAAGCAAAAGGCAGATTGACTAATTGTGCCTCCCAGGAAACGCCCTCGGCCCGTTTATATGCTAGAAACAGAATTAAGTATTATGCGATAAAATACAAAAAACTTTGCATGAATTTTATGACGATGTTACCAAAGTACTCACCCTAATAATTAATAAAACCATTATGACCTACGGCCCGAGAAAAGCCGAAACCGAGTGCTTAACAGAAAGAGCACGACAGAACGCATTAAGAGTATTCGTTACCGGTTTAAACCAACCAGTAAGTAATATCGTGTTTTCACTTAACCCTGGAGATCTTCCGAAGGCCACTAGCAGCATGATACACCATCGTCGATACGAGGCCTATGCGACGCGCCGGTGTTATATAAATATGTAACCCAATTTAAGGGACCTAATGGCACAATGAATCGATTGTCCGACCATGGTCCAATTAGATCAAGTGTCTTGCAAACATAAACATTATCCATCGATGACATCGAAACTATTCATTCCAATTATAGTTTTAGTTCGAAATATAAATAAAGTTTTTTTTATAATAAGTCAATTGGCTTAATTTTAATTGGGGGCTCGACCGGGATCCCTTCAGCATAAATATGTTATGACCACCCACATAAGTATTCATTCCTTTGTTATATGACCACTCAGATAAACTCTTCATTCCATTTAAAATTAAGTTGAGTTGACAACTTCTTTGTCATCTATTTCCACACAGTAATTGCTTCTTATCTTTTGGTTTGGTTTTGCATACTGTGCATAAAAATATCAACTTGCAGTAGCCAACTTCTTTGGCGTCCTAACTCATTATTCTTATATTAAGAATCAGTCTCAATAAAATTCTTCAACAAGACGGTCATCAAATTAAAACGTGTATCATTTTAATATTTAATTCATCTAGTTCTTAACAAATATAGATTTGAAAATATAAAGTAAAATCAGTGCTAAGTGGTTCCTGCCAAAAAAAAACAATCGACCAAAGTATTCTACAAGATAGAAAAAGGAGCATCACTAAGTAGAAGCAGCATCACGAGGCTAGCAGTCCGGAAACACGAAGCTTCGAAAGGATTGAGTAGTTTTTTATTTATTTAAAAATATTTTAACAATATTTCCAATATATTATTATAACAATATTACTCCATTATCGAATTATTATATTTAAACAATAATTGTGTGACGTGATCTTGTGAAAAAAAAACGTAAACATGACCCAAGAAACCGTGAATAGTTTAATATCGCAAGCTATTAGCTCTAACAACGCGAAAGTTGAAGAGGCTTTTAACAAACAATACGAATTCTACACTAATGAAGTCGATAGATTAAAAAAGTTAATCGACAACAAGGGTTTGTCCTCAGATGTTACAGAATACGTAACACAAACTATAAATTCAACCATTGAGTGTGACCAAGACCTAGCTTTCACATCCGCAGTCTTCGCGACTCTAATGAAAAGATCCAACGTAACCTTATACTATGTAACAACAAACCATAGTACGTCCAATGGACAAGTCGAAAGAGTACATAGTACATTACAAGAAATAGCAAGATGTATAAAAACAGAACACTCGCTACTTGAACCTGTAGAAATATTCATAAGAGCGGCAAAGGAATACAATTCAACAATTCATTCCGTACCGTAACTCAGAAAAAACCTGTAGACATTCTATTCAATAAAACGTTCCATGAAGACACTCCTCTCAAATTAACTATCGCCCAAGACAAAATGATAGAATATAATAATAGGAATAGGAAAACCAAAAAATAAAACCCAAAGATGTAGTTTACCAAAAGGACCCTACATTAAGAAACCAGTTGCAACCCAGATTTACAAAGAAAATAGTTAAAGAAGATTTAGAAAATAAAGTAAAATTAAGTAACGATAAAATAATCCACAAAGATAACTTGAAATTCAAACTTTCAGGAAGTGGACATCCTACCATTAATTTTCTTTCTCGCTGCAACCCAAGCAGAATTACTCGATTATACTTAAGAAAATTATATCCTAATAGAAGTAGACGACGTGCTTCTATACGAGAATACATCGACTATATTTCACGTGACAAACCTCACGTACATACAGAATTTCGTCAACACAACGTGGAAAGAATTAGAAATAGAACATGACATAGCAGGGGCGAGTGGAACTCAAAGCACATTTGTGCGAGTTACCAAACATGAGAGAGCAGGTATGAAGGAGGAACTTGAGTGCAATTGCACCAGTTGCCATGAACAAATTATTATTAAAAAAAAAAAAAAGAACACATAGCTGGGCAGGAAAAAACTCAAAGCACGACGGTGCTAGTTTTTAGAGAAGGAAAGCTTGCAAGCGGCAGGAATAAAATATTTTAAATTCAAAAAGAATAAATGTTTTAAAAGCAGGAATATGAGCCACAAAAGAATTTCGCTTCTCGATGCAACATGCCTTTCTTATAATAAACAAACTATATTGGCAACGACAAAAGCAGCAACAACTAGCCGATTTTTATTTATTATACCTATTTGTTCCATCTACCTTCCTATTAATGTTCCATCTACCTTCCTATTAAGTGCTATATGAGCACTCACCCTAAATAAAACGTCACTTTGACAATTCATTTTTCTTAGTCATTCTTTTGTTAGATGTCTATCGAGTTGTACACGAGTTTTAATAATATTATATTTAATAAAGAATATTGATAGTTGTTTAAAGAATATTATTGTTTTCTTCTTTAGCTCCTGCAACCGATTATCTCTTTTATTTTCAGGGTAGGACATTTTTGAATCATCATTTCTAATGCAATACGATTTTATATATTTACAGAAAAGAGAAGCGAATAAAAAAGATTGACAACCAGCAGGAGGAAAATCACCAATATGTATTGGATGCTGGTGTATTTTCAGTGAGCAGGATGCTTGCCTTTGTGAAATCTCCAGATTTTGGAATTTGTACGATGGCAGCAGCGCAGGTCAGAAGCCTGGTCGCAGGTCAAGATCAGCGAGAGCAGGATTGCGTTGGCCGACGATATGTTGGTCAACGTGGAGATACAACGCAGGATTGCTGGAGCGGAAGAAAATTACTTTGCTGCCCACACAGTGTTGCAGGAAAAGCTAAAAAAAATGGCTCCGAGAACAAGCATAGCAGGCATACAACGTAGAGAAGAACAGGCATTGAGCGGAGCGATGGCAGGAAATTAGAGCAGCCGTAGTCACAACTTCAGGCGCGTCCGAATTTGAGCAGGTATGAGGACATGTGAGCAGCTGACAGTAATGCCCGAAGAGCAAGAGCACCAGGTGACAAGAGGCTGTGGCCTTGCCACTCGTGCAAATTTCTGAATCATCCAATGTTACGTTGTCCAGAGTTTGCAGTAGTGAGCATTCGTGCTAAGCAGGATCTCGTGAAGGAAAAGGCACTTTGCCCCAATTGTCTTAAGACGTGACATGCTCCAAAGGACTGCTTCCAAGGGCCGTGCTGTCGATGCCCCGGGAAGCAAATGCACAATAGTGCTACGAAAGAGATTGGGAAGGATGCAGAAACTGCGCAGGAAAAGTGAAAGAAGAGAAGGAGCCAGACAGGCGAAAATAAGCAAAAGGCAGATTGACTAATTGTGCCTCCCAAGAAACGCCCTCGGTTGGAGAAGGGCAGGACGGAAGAAGTAGCAGGAACAGCTGGAAGAGAGAAAGCAGGAAGTGATTTGGAAGAGGTGATGTCCTGGGGGGATTTTAAGAGGGCTAGGGGTTTGCCTTCTAAAAACAAAAATAAAAGTATGATTAACATTTATTTCGTCTTTTTATGTCTTTTAATTATAATGAGCAAGAGCAGGAGAGAGTTACTTTGATGCGTACGGCACAAGTAAGAATCGAGATGGATAGCAGGAAGTATGGGCCGGTAAGAGCACTTTTAGATACGGGCGCACAGCCCAATCTGGTTTTAATAGAACAGGACTTTCGGATTCTTCATAAGCAGGTTAATTGGCATCCAGTAAAGCCAACACACAACGTGAAATCGCCACGGATGAGCATTGCTACAGCATCTCTTGCTGATCCACATTATTGGCAAGCAGGTCCTGTAGATTTATTGCAGGTTCATAGCAGAAGCATTTACTTCTGTCTTAGAGCATCGACGAGGTGGTGTCCTTGAGATGGAAACTGTTTTCGGCAGAATAATATTGGGAGAGTATGGTAATGAGAAGGATAGCATGAACAATGAGCAGGTGCCGCAGGTAGTGTGCATGGATAATAATCAACTTCATGAATCGCTTAAGCGTTTATGGCGGTTAAATGACATAGAAATGTCGTTGAGCAGGTCAAAAGAGCAGGAGCAGGTGGAGCAAAATTTCATGAAAACATTTTCACGTGATGATTTTGGCAGGTTTCTTGTGACGATTCTTTGAAGGAATCAGTGAAAGAGCAGTGAAGTTCAGAGCTTACAGCTAAGCGTAGGTTCTTTGCTTTGGAGAGAAGGTGGGCAGGAGATCCTGAGTTGAAATTAAAGCACCAGGAGTTTACGAGAGAAAATGAAAAAGCAGGACATATGACACCAGTGACTGGCACAGTGCATGGCAAAACCATATACCACATCATTGCGTCGAGTTAACAACCCCATTTTTTGCATGATTCACAAATACTTAATTCAAATATTTTGTCATCAACTGACACAATAGAGTATGAAATCTGATTACTTTGCTTTTTTTACATCCGTCGAAACCCAAAGAATGACTTTCGATCTCAATACCGTGGGATCCAAATCCACATATTATCACTTTCCATCTCAATACCGTGGGATCGTTTCACAAAATGACTAATAAGATAAGATAAACACACATTGGAAGATGTGCGACTCAGATTGGGAATCTTTGTACCATGTATTGAGTAATTCAGTCAGACAAGAGATCGATCTTAGAGGAGTTCTAGCTCAGGCGCGTTCTATCCCATCTCAAGCTCTTTATATTATAAGATATTTTTTTTAAGAGAATTTTACAAGAAGTAAAATAATTGGCGCCTAACAACGTGTGGCTTCGGGAATTTGTTTAAATTAAAAAAAATATAAGTCGACGTGAAGTACCTCGCCGTGTAAATTTAAATTAATAAGAAAACATAAGTTGACGTAAATACCTCGCTGTGTAATTTAAATAAAATAGTTAACACGAGTGTAAACTCGCCGCGAGTGTTAAAATACTCCCTAAAGACAGCCAACACGAATCCACATCCGTGGTTCGAATCGATAGAGGACTACTGAAATATTCTTCTTGTTGAAGCAGGGTATTGTGTGGTGTTTATGCATGTTAACTTTTATTTTCTCCCTCAATTAGAAGTTATTTCTCGTTACAGAAATGGTACCCAGCGTGGGCCAGGCTTTAAGCTTGTTCCATCGGGCCCACTCTGTGCGTGCAATTCATCGTTACAGAAATATCATCTAACGTAGGGCGAGATTTATTGGCTCAACGTGGGGGTCGTCTGTGACGAGATGGAATAATAGAGCATCTTCTTTCCTAGAAATTCAAAAGAATTGTGTTTCGTTACAGAAATGGTGCCCAACGTGGGGCCCGATTAATTGGTTCAACGTGGGGGTTGTCTGTGACAAGATGGGGGACTGAACATCTTCCTCCATTTTTATAATTCCTTTCAATAAACCCGATTAGAATTTATTTTCCTTACAAATAATCGACATTGGTTTTAAGAGAAGTACAATTGACCAACGTTTATATACAAAAAAGATTGAGAATACTTGGATTTTTATCTTGATTTATGTTGATGACCTGTTAATTTCAAGTAAGGACATGCAACTTATTGATGATGTTAGCAAGTCGTTGGGGATCAAGTTTGAACTTAAAAGTCTTGGAGCTATCAAAGAATACCTGAGACTTAATGTAAATCGCAATAGCAATGGACATTTCCTAATAAGCCAAACAGAATACATAAATAAAATTGTAGAAGACATGGGTCTGAAAAATGTTAAGACCTCAAATGTGCCATTGGAACCTAGCTATGGTAAAGGAAAATCTGATCCATGTTTACTATCAGATACCGTGAAGTATCAGACATTTATCGGATGTCTGCTTTATATTTCCGTTAACTCTCGGCCTGAAATCGCAGCTAGCGTATCGATTCTCACTAGGAAAGTTTCTCAATTCTCATCAGTAGATTGGACCGAACTAAAGAGATTGATTAAGTATCTCAAAGGCACAGCATAAAGAAATAAAGTACAATTCTAAACTTTTTGGTTACGCGGATGCTAACTGGGCAGATGATCGCAAGAAAATCTAACAGTGGGTACATCTTCAAAGTCTTCGGTGGAAGCGTAAGCAGGTGTTGCAGAAAACAAAGTTGCGTAACTCTTTCTTCGATGGAAGCTGAGTTCATTGATCAGTCTGGCTCAAAAGATTACTCAACGATATGAACGAAGGTTTCATGGACATCATTCATTCCTTTTTGATAAGTGAGCAGAATCCTCTCTTTATATTATTATTCTTTTAATAACGTTACACCCCCAAGTTTTCCTATCAAATTCCTCAAATGTTTGACTTTTGAAATATACTTGTAGGAAGCTATAGGGTAATCATCCTTTAGTCTTAAGTTAAAAAAAAAAAAACAAAGAAAAGGATATGAGCTTTTTTTAAACAAAGCACATATTGCACAAGCATTTTAAGAGATTTAAAGCGCATTCACTTTAATATTAAAATCGTGTTAATAAAGTTTATGTAATATGAAAAAAAAAAAACAGAAGGAACACAATACAAACATAGAACAATATAAATGTTAGTGACAATATTAACCTGTCACTTACCATTCATCACATTATAAGATGGCTGACAGTAAAAGTCCTTAATTTTTTTCACGTTCATCCCAAGTTTTTCAAAGCACTTACCAAGGACTTCATAATTTTTTTTATGATGGGAGGAGAAAGAAGTTGCCTCGTGAATCGTGATCATATTTCGTGCTAATTTTTAATGAAATGAGTTTTTGACCTAATTGCAAAGATATTCTGCCTTTCTCATGATGTTTTTGTTTTTTTAAAAAACCTACAACACATTGTTTTACCAAACTAAAACAAAATTCTAAACAAAATATTTTTACCAATTCCGTATTATAAAATTTTGTATAATTAATATTAATACCCTATTACCACCAAGCTTTATCTAGTATTGTTTTTTTTTTTTCTTGTGTGTATTGTTTAATTAAATTTGAATTAAAAGTGTAAAAGTTTGATATTATGAAAAATAAAGTGCTTATATAAATATTAATCTATTTGTAAAAAGCTACAACATAAACAGTATCCGAAAGGTTTAATTGGAAAAGTTACTTAACATTATTCTTTGTAGAAACAAAAACTGGGGTATTCATGTTACTTCGTAGTTAAATGTATCTTTATCGCTTTTAAAAACAAAAATGAACTAACTGCGAGGGGACACGGATACCCTTGAAAATAATTATGTATTATAATTTTATCAATAGATTTAATTAATAACATAAATTTAAAAATTTAAAAAAAAAATTATAAGATTACAATTATCAGACCCATACTTTTTCTGGGCACAGCGGACTAAGTATAGTCGTGTGTGGATCTTCAGGTGTATAATAATCGGAATCTTCAGCTCCAGCCAATATATTCCCATCACCATCGGCCGATAGCGGAGGCCGATTTTTTCTCTACAAGCATATACAATTTTTGTTGTGTGTTTGATTTTGATTTTTTTTAGAGCGATACAGGTTTGGAAGGCAGCGCAATCAATAAAAAAATTAGCGATACACTATTCTCTGTTATGTTTATGTTTTTGTTCTTTTTTAACTTTAACAAAAAAAGATGTACTCCAAACTACTTTGACTCTTAACAAGTTTGTTTTTTTTTTTAAATAAGCCTTAGTATTTTATTAATTTGTGCTGGTGTAGATGTACAAAATGAAGGGGAGGAAACAAAGAAAACGTAAAAAAATATTTGTTAGAAAAAAAAAATCTGGAGAAAAATATAACTTAAACATTTAAACAAAAAATCCTTTTATTTAAAACTTGACGCAGGCGTGGATTTAAAAAAAAAAACTTTTATTTAAACTGTTTTAATTTTTGATTTCAGACTGGTGGCGTTTTTTCGAACTAACATACAAATAATACGGTATTAAAATGAACGCTTAAAAGCGATATCATTTTATATACATTTTTATAGTAATTTCATGGAACATTTTATTTTAGTTCTGAACGTCGTCAATGGTGGCGCTAGTTGTATTATCTACTTTACCTCAAATGTCTTCTATTGTTGTTTATGCTTCTCATAGCAGTTTAGACAAAAACCACTTAAATTACTCTCCAATCAAAGCTTGTGAACGTCGTCCATAGATGGCTCAGAAAACAATGGCGATATATAGATATGTTTGGTTGATGTCGACACTGGGGCTTAAGACTCATGACACATTTTAAATCTCATTGTTTTTGCACTGCGTTCGATGTGAGGTAAGTCATTGTCATTGTATATACATTTTTATAGTATTCCCAAGAAGCGGAACGTTTTGTGCGGCATCTATCGACGACGTTTACAAGCTTTGCAACTAGCGCCGCCATTGACGGCGTTCAGAACTAAAATAAAATGTTCCATGAAATTACTATAAAAATGTATATACAATATCATTGTGTTTATGAACTATAGTAGTCCTAATAAGCGGAACGTTAGGTGCGCCATCTGTGGACGAATTTCACAAACACTTGAGTGGAGAGTTAGGAGTGGTTTTTGTCTAGATTGCCATGGGAAGCAAAAACAAGAATAGGAGACATTTGATGTAAAGTAGATGAAACAACTAGCGCCGCCATTGACAAAATTCACAAACAAAACAACATGTTCCATGAAGTTCCATAAAAATATATACATATATGTATATATACAATGGGTGAGTTCGGTATTTCGCACTAACACCCTACAAAGTTTCCTTCAGTCAGAATCAATATCAGAGCTGTCATTATTTTTAAAAAGATGTCAGTTGGGAAATGGGAAATCAAGAAAAGTTTTTTTTTAACATTTAAAATATTTTCAGCGGCCATTTTAAATATTTTTATTTCCAGCCGCCTCTAAAGACTTCTTTCTATCAATTGAATTGGTTTGGAAGCGTCTCACTTTTGACGTTTATATTTTTGTTCAGCTTTAAGCTCAGTCTGCCCCATCTGTTTATTTGGAGCTCGTAGAGCGCACTCTGAACGCTCTGAAGCAAAAAAGAAACACTTATTTTTTTTTGACAACTCAGGCTCTGCTGTGAACTAAAAAAAGAAAAACGCCTAATGGTGACGCGCGGCTGGCTCAAATAATTTCCTGGGCGATTATGTCGACCAAATTTCGGACGCAGCTCGCAATGCGACGCGCGAACCACCTAACTATTATTTTGGTAATAAATTCGCACGATTTGCAAACGTTGTTCAGGAGTAGAGTAAGTCTATTCATTACCAAATGGCAAAACAAACTGAGCATAAATCAAGTGACAGCTGTCAAAAAGACCAACTCCGAAAAAAGTATTGCCAGATTGAAAACCACACGCCTAAAAAAAAAAAACACCAAAATAAAACGGTTAAATGAATGCAGAGCATTATTGTTCAGCTCTTTAACTTTGGGATGGCTTCAAAAAGGTTAGAATCAAATATGACATTACGATGATATGGAAAAGAAGAAAAAAATTGTTTTCGACATGGTGTTCGTTGGTCTGTCTGTGCTGTGTGTCGTCAGTTCATTTAAAAGAAAAACGGTTGTCGAGGTTTTTTTTTTATTTGGCTTAAGCCCGATTTGAACTTGTTGCTTTCAAGTAACGGTTTTTCCATTTAGCATTTGCTCGCAAGTGGCTTTAACGATGTTTTGGGAGCCCAGTACACGAAAAAATTAAAATGCACAAGCAGAGATATACATTTACGGTGGTGAATAAAATATTTTGCGGGTGTTTAAGGGAAGAGGAGTACGAGTTGGCGGCGGTCTGTATCTGTATGTCTGTGGTGGTGACGATCACGGTATTTTCGAAAACAAACTATTCGAAACTACTAGCTGTCTATTCATACACAGCAGCATTAAAAGTCTCATATTTTCAACTGTGTAGTCACTTGCGAATGTGTTGTTAGGGTCTGCCAGACGACTTAACATTGTAATTGAGTAAGCAATTGCTGCCCAGGCTGGAGGTCGAACCCACAACTCTAGGCTTGCAACCAAGCACTATTCCACTGTAACATTGCCACCCGCCATTGTATATCTTTAACAGCACTTATATTATGGCATCTACGTTTTAAGATTAAAGTTTTCTCTGTGGTAGCTCCTATATAACGAAGCGCCTTATCGGGATGACGGTGGAAAATGCTTACTATTCCATCAATGTTGGTAGGGATTCTACTGAAACTTTTGACATCGCCAGAAAGCCAAGGTAAGGTGACGCACTGTCATGCAGTTGTTTTAACAGGAATGTTAGGGTGGTATACCTATGTCAAGGCTGAGCTTGTGTAAAACCATAATTCGTTTATCATTATGTCGCAATGAAAAAAAACTCGAAGGATTTGTTTAGGAGGAATTTTTATGTAGCAGTCAGTTTACAGCAGCGTTCCGCAGCAAAGAGCGTTCTATTCAAACTACGACAAGAAGACAAGGAGAAATCTTTTTTGGCGAACTGGGATCTGACTTGCGACTTAATTCTAAAAAAAAAGTTCTTAAATTCATTTAGAGCTTAGAGCTGCCTTCTTAAAAATGAAATGATAAATCTTTTTTTCTATATGCTTGCGAGCCCTGTAGATCCAGCTGTTCCATATAAAACAAAAGGATAACGTTTGATGTCCTTATTTTGCAAAACAACACTAAACGCCAGCTTTATTTGGAGAACCGAAAAACCTAGACCGCCACCACGAAACTAGAAGTGTAGAAAGGATTTAAAAAAATAAAAAACACCACTTTGTTTAAAGGCAAGGAATTTTGTTAGTGCCAGCTCAAACCAACCCATTAGCGATCAAATAAGATAATATTCAAAGTTTCAAAACACCCATGTCAAGTTTAAAAAAAAGGATCTTTACCATTAATATGGATGATAATGAGTATCTGTTGAGTGTTAGTGTATATTTAAAATTTTCTTTTTAATCAAATTCAAGCCAAATTGAGAATGATAAAAAAAGGATGTACCGTGATTTATGTAAAATTAAATTAATAATGCGAAATATATCATGAAGTCCTTAAAAAAATATAGTTAAAAAAAAACATTGTAAAAGACTTACCTTTGATCCGCCATCGGACTTCAAATCATCAATGTCATCGATGGATTCTTCAACACCATCCATATGAAGTGGGCTTTTGTTATGGCCACTCAAAGGATTCCTCGAGCCAGGAGAGAGCAATGGGGAGAGCTTTTCATTGTCGCTATCATCATCGTTGTTATCGACAACTGCCGTTGTAGCCGCAGATGCAGCAACTGCATCAAATGTTTTGTCCTTTTTCTTCAAGCTGTGTCGCTCATTGACAATGTGTAAACTATCTCGACTAACTTGACGAGATGCAGGAAGTTTTTCTTTGCCCTTCAAACTGTTTGAACGCTCATATGAGACAGAGTTTCTATTGGAGCTAGGAGGAGTCTTCTTTTCGATAGTTTCAGCAGTTGTTTCGTTTGTAGTTGGTGTTGGAGTCGGTTCACTGTTAAGAACCGACATACGAAACTGTAAAACAAAAAAGGCTTGGTAATTTGTTGGATGGGGAACATTTTTTGATGGGTTAGTACCTCTGGGGCACATTCACTGTTTTTCTTGTTCTTCGAACGACGTTGGCTTCCAGTTTTGGGGCTATGTTTGCCCGAGACTTTCTCGACCAAGCGATTTAGATTTTCTGCTGCTTGAACTGCGTCTGGAACATCAGTGCTATCGCCAGACATAGTGCGTCCAATACACTGGGGTGGGCCATTTAGGGCTTCTATCAAGGACACTGGTATATAACCACTGGGAATGTGTTGTTCACAATTGGGCTGCAAAAATAAAGTCAAAACAATTTTAAAAAACACATACAAAATGGTACTTACATCTGGAGAATTTTGAGGAGCTAACAAATTAGAGCCGACGCCTTTTTGAACTGCACGAATTTGTAACAAAGCTCGGAATGGTGACCGGCATATCGGGCAGTTATTTGCTTGATAACGCAATGAATCAGCACAAGAATTGCATAAGCACAAGTGCCTGCATGGCAGAATCAGGGTATCCCGAGTGTCACTCATACAAATAACACATTCGCTTCCATTGTCGTCGGTATCGTCATCCATTGTGGGCTTGTTCAGGGTCTTGTTTTCAATACCATAGATTTCTTGCAACAAATAACAGAGTCCATCGACGAAAATTTTTTGCTTCAAGGCTCTCAATGCATAGCTGTTGTCGGAATGATGATCAATCACGCAAATAGTTGTGTGCGATTGACGGCAATCTGGAAGGAAATAAAAACAAAAATCATTTTGTCGCAATCAAGGTTGGTAATACATCTTGAGAATAACTGTCCCCTGAAAACCAAAACAGTCAAGAGACAAACTACTTGGTGGAACAATGATCTAATGAAACTAAGATCTAGAGTAAGGGAACGTAAAGCCAAACGTAATGAAGACTGGTAAGCCTACTCTACTGCTCTAACCAAATACAACTGTGAAATAAAAAAAGCCAAAAAGGAGTTTTTTAGGCGATTTGTGAAGGAAATATCTGACGTCTCCAGCTGTCATCTACATAAAGCCATAGTGTCTGACAAACTCGCCACCATAGGGACTCTTACCAATGAGAACGGAACTCGTCATCACCACTTGCTTTTTAGTTTATTGAAACGATTCCCCTGACAAAAAGTAAACTCTAGAGCTTCTTGTAAAAACCCACTTTCCAGAATCAATTGCTCTGGACCCCCAGCCATAAACCACCACCACAACAGGAACCGTCAAGGATCCCAACAACTGGAGACTGGAAAACAGCTAGACATATCTGTAATACCAATGCCATCAAATGGGCAATCTCCTCACTGTAACCGTTTAAGGCATCAGGAGAAGGTGGCATATTTCCGACCCTGTTACAAAAGGGAACAGATTAAACCTATTCTCTCAAAATTATTCAGCTGTAGCCTCGCTTTTGGGCACTTACCCGATAGTTGGCGTAGGGTTACAGTAATTTATCTACCAAAGGCGGGAAGGGATTTGGAAGTCCTAAATCCTTCCGCCCAATCAGCCTCATGTCGTTTATTCTCAAATGCATGGAAAAAATTATTGACAAACACATTCCTGACACTTCTCTAACGCTCTGCCCTCTATCGAAAACACAATATGCATACCGACCGGAAAAATTGACTGAGACAGCGCTGAATGATTTGGTCACAAAAATAGAATCCTCCATTCATAGCAAGGAAATCTGTGTAATCGCTTACTTCAACAACACTACTTTTGAGTAGACAGATCGTGCACTCAGGTACCACAATGTACCACATGCTTAGTTGAAGATTTAAAAATGTCTGCCCTAACAACCAGAAGACGCCACAAGGTGGAGTCCATTGTTGTAGACAGCTTTTTAAGATCACTAGAGGCCCATGGCATTTATGCAGTGAGCTTCGCAGATGATCTAGCCTTTGTCATACAGGGATCCTCAGAAAGATCAGCCTTGGACATTGTAAAAGACTGGTGTATAAGTACTTGTAAAGAGCTCTCCGTTAACCCCAAAGAGACAGTTATTGTTCCTTTTACTAAAAGACGAAAACTAGATCTTCTTACACCCCTTCTCTATGTGAGACAATCCCATTTTCGAAAGAAGCAAAGAATCTAGAGATCGGGCTCAAAAATGGAAATAGGTAGGTACTGGTTCCGGTATATTACCTTGCGCAAACTTATCGGTCAGCCTTGGTCTTAATTCGTCTATATTCTAGGCAGAGGATTTCACATTAACGAACTCGCGAGGATAATATGTCAAGCAAACGCCAAACATAAAACAATATTCATCTTCTCAGACAACCAGGCTGCCTTAAAAGCTCTGGCTTCACCTGTCATAAGATCCAAGCTAGTCCAGGAGACTGCCTTAGTACTCACTGAACTTGCAAGGAACAACTTTGTAATCCTCCATTGGATCCCGGCACATAAGGGGTACGATGGCAATGAAAGGTCTGACACCCTGGCCAAAGAAGGCGCCTCATTGCCATTTATCGGCCCTGAACCCTTCTGCGGAGTAAATAAAAACTTCCTCAAATCCTGGTCAAATCTATTCCAAACAATTTGTACCAGAATATTTAAATTCCACAAAATTCCTACTCAACTTAGATAGGAAAACCATCAAAATAGTGTCATAATCGGACATTGTTGTGTGAAAAAAAAAACACCTTCACAACATGAGACTAGCAACAGACTCCGTTTGCCAACTTTGCCTCGACAGTGAAGAAACAAGAAACCTCACGGAATGCCCAGCACTCTCCGCCTGAGAAAACGGACACTTGGTGATGAGATCGTTCCTTTGGAAAAACTCAAAACCTTCCGACCACAGAAAATTTTTTTTTAAGTTCTAGTCTCAATCTGGAGCAACATAACTGCTCTAGAATCTCACACAGGTTGGCACATAAGGAATCATTGAGGTACAGCAGTGCCTGAGCTGTATAAGCTCTCCTATCAATAAATCGAAATGTTTTTAAACCAAAAATCAATTTCTTATAAAAAAAAA
Organism: Platycheirus albimanus; assembly: GCA_916050605.2. Taxonomy (NCBI): domain Eukaryota; kingdom Metazoa; phylum Arthropoda; class Insecta; order Diptera; family Syrphidae; genus Platycheirus; species Platycheirus albimanus. Next base: position 73,734,826 of record OU696696.1, read on the forward strand.
ATACTTTGAAATTGTTTTCAATTTTTCAAACAAAAAACCAACTTCCTATAAAGAACCACACATTAGTTAAAACATACATTTACAATTAGATTTAAGAGTTTTTTTTAAACTAAATAAAATAAAATAAATTCCTGCAGAATATCAACGCACACACAGGAATGGTTGAGAGTGTAAGTCACAGGCCCCGACCCCGCTTGGAGCTGTGGTGCCAACAATTTATTTATTTTATTTAAAATAAATGTAAAAATAAAATGCACGACTGGGTCGCACGAACTTGCTCTTATGATAAGCAATTGCTTATTGTGGCTGCATATATGGCTATTAAAAAAATTTAAATAATTTCGAAAATTCTTTGATTTTTTAAATTAGTTTAAGAGTTTTCCCGGAAAAACAAAGTATGCAATAAAATTTCGAAGCTATACCTAAATCTAGGAAAAAAAAATATTGAAAATCGTTCGACCAGTTTTTTTTTAAAAAGGTTATTTTTGAAAAACTTTTCCAAAAAATATTTTGAAATTTATTTGGGTATACAAATATATGGCAATCTGTAGTTTACATTTGAAAAAAAAATTTAAAAAAAAATCAATATACCCGTTTCCAACATATTTCGAAAACCAAAAATTTTTTTGAAAAAATTATAAAAAATCAAAAAAAAAAAGTTTCTGAAAAATTTGAAATGCCATATTAATAAAATTATAAACGACTTCCTGTGGCCAAAATTTTATTGAAATCGAATGTATAGTTTACGAGAAAATTTGATTTGAAAATACTGGTTCTATGAAAGGTACCGTTATAAGACAAATTTTTAAAAATATTTTATAACTAAAAGATAGATTGTCTTACAAAAATAGCATCCTGAAAGTTTTATCAAAATCGTTAGAGCTATTTTTGAGAAAATCAATTTTTTTCTTCACGATTGTATGGCAGGTGCCGTTATTTTTGGGCCTAGAGCAAAAATAAAAAATATGTTCCGAGGGACGGCCAAATAAATCCTAGATACCAAATTTGAAGCAAATCGGCCCATCCGTTCAGGCTCTAGAAGCGCGAACAGACAGACAGACAGACAGACAGACGGACGGAATTCCCAGACCCACTTTTTTCGACTTCTCCATCATCGTAATGTCATGTGTGATTGTTATCTCGAATTTTTTTTTCTGCACGAATCCATAACTTGCCTTATAGTACCTATAATCGCAAGTAAAAAAACATAGAGTAACAGACCGCCAACTCTTTATATTTTCTCTCTTTGCCAACAAGCTTCGTGTTGGTGTGCATTTTATTTTGATTATATGTATTTATAAAGTGTTGTTTTTAGACGTGTGGTTTTCAAGAAGAACTAAAGCGCACATAATTTAATTATGGCCAAGGATTTAGCTTTATTATAAAAATAAGGGTTTGCCATTATTTTAAAAAAATGATTTCGGGCAAGTGGCAGACGCGGCTGGCTCGAATAAAATCCAGCCGAGATGCCCAATTTTTGCAGCACTTGGGGCCGTATGTCAGCAATAACGCGCCGAATATCCTCTTCCAAGGCGTCAATCGTATCGGGCTTATCTGCGTAGACAAGCGACTTCACATAACCCCCCAATCAAATTGTTCAGCGGTGTTAAATTGCACGATCTTGGAGGCCACGCCACAGACCCACGACGTGAGATAATGCGCTCACCAACAGTTTTCTTCAATAAATTGATTGTTTCTTTGGCTATATGCCATGTAGCGCCCTCTTGTTGGAATCAAAGGTTGTCCACATCAACATCCTCCAATTCAAGCACGAAAAAGTCATTAATCATGGCTCTATAGCGTTCCTCATTGAAACCAATGACTTACACTGCCCATAGAGCAATAAATAAATTGGTAATAAATTTGCACGATTTGCAAACGTTGTTCAGGAGTAAGTCTATTCGTTATGCAATGGCAAACCAAACTGAGCATATATCAAGTGACAGCTGTCAAAAAGACCAACTTCGAAAAAAGTATTGCCAGATTGAAAACCACACGTCTAAAAAAAAACTCCCTTTAAGCACTCTCATGAGTTCTCCCGTGCATTTTAAATGGGAAACCAATACACGAAAAAAATAAGGTGCACAGGTAGACATATACACATATGGTGGTAAATAAAATATTTTGAGGGTGTTTAAGGCAACATAAGCACGAGTTGGCGGTCTGTATCTGTATGACTGTGATACCAACAAAAATTATTGATATATCGAGTGTGGTTTTTTGGTTTCATGGAATTAAATATTAGACTTTCGTTTTCAACTTTTAATTTCTTTGAAATCGTTGCCGTCAAAATGCTCAGAAATCAACAATGTATGGATTTGATACCTAAACCGTTGTCACTTGATCTTCATCGCAGAAAAGCGATTCAAGTTTACTATCACCTTACATAATATCAAAGTTGCGATTTTTAGTATCAACCATACCCTTATATAACTCCACCCTGGTATGGAACGATCCGAACTTTAATTTCTGATGAACAGAAGAAGGGGTTCTTCAATACGAAATGCAAGCATTTTCGATAAGAGAGACTGCTACCAGACTATTAAATGCTTTTGAAATATCGAGGGCAATAATTTTACTTTCTCTACGTTCCACCCTTTGGTGCGGTGGGATCATATCATCAGTGAACCTTTTGCTATGAAACCAAATACACATCTCTCTGCTTTTTTGATGAGTTCGTCCCATAGGCCAGCATCTGCATCTCTTGATACGTTACACTGACATATTCATACAAAAAATAAAATTGGAAAACTTGACATAGAGCTCTTTAAGCACGCTGGAGATGACCTGGTAAGGAGAATACAGTTGGTGCAAAAAATGGTCGGAGGAAAGTATGCCCGATGAATGGAATCTCAGAACCATCTGCCCGATTAACAAAAAAGGAGACCGCCATATCTGCGCCAACTATAGAGGCATAAGTCTTTTAAACATCGCCTATAAGATCCTGTCCAGCGTTTTATGTGAACGTCTCAAGCCGTTTGCTGACGACCTGATAGGTCCTTACCAATGCGGCTTCAGACCTGGAAAATCTACCACCGACCAAATATTCATATTACGCCAGATCCTGGAGAAAACCCAAGAATATAACATCGACACCCACCACCTGTTCATCGATTTTAAAGCCGCCTACGAAAGTGTTAATAGAGTTGAACTGCATCGTGCTATGTCTAACTTTAGACGTTGGAGAATGCTCGCTGTTCCGTCAAAGTTGGTAGGAACTCTACTGAAACTTTCGAAACCACCAGAGGACTAAGACAAGATGACGCGCTGTCATGCAGCTGTTTTAACATTGTGCTGAAAAATGTCATACGGAGCACCCTGCCAACACATTCGGCACCATCTTCAATATATTGACACAATTACTTGGGTTTTGACGACATCGAAGTGATAGGAAGAACAAAGCAAGCAGTACACATTGCCTTTACTACCTTGGAGTTGGAGTCAGTGTTGTGTCCAATAAATGCATACCACCTTGCAAAGGCATGACCCACTGGGTCACAACTGCTGTCGACATACATCAGCTTACGAAATAGGTATTCATCGTCGACGGCAATTTCTTGTCACACTTAATGTGACGCAACGACTCAGTGGGACACAGTTTAAAGCCCTACTTCCAGAATGCAACTCGAATTCGAACCACTTAACAACTCGGGCGTTTGATATTTTGCAAGCACAATGGGACTGAAAATAAATGAGAACAAGACGAAGTATATACTCTCATCAACAAAAGTAAAATCCCACCACCGACTTGGTCAGAACGTAAGCATTGATAGATATAACTCCGAGGTAGTCAGGGAATTTTTGTATCTGGGCACTGCTGTAAACACAGGCAACAACATCAGCGTTGAAATCAAACGCAGACTAACTCTTGCTAATCGCTGTTTCTTTGGGCTGAGCAAGCAATTGAGGAATAAGGCCCTATATAGAAGAACCCAGGAAACACTGTATAGAACACTCATCATCCAGGTCCTGCTATATAGTGCAGAAGCATGGACTCTCTCCCAATCGGATGAAAAGTCACTTGGATTCTTCTTTTCGAGGTAAAAGTTCTGTGTACGATTTACTGTCCTGTCTGCGACAAAGGATACGTGCTGAAAAGCGTCATAAGCCGAGCCAGAATGATTTGATTTCAACGAAAAAGATCGTCCTTGTAGAGTGAATGGACACCAACGCTTAGCTCGTAAAGTCTTCAAAGCCAAGGTAGACCTCATCTTCGATTAAGCAACCATGTAGAGGGCGACCTCCTACAACTTGGAGTGCGAAATTGGAGACAGCAGGCTGGAGATCGCTGAAGGGGCATTCTAAGCGAAGCCTAGGAGAACAACACTCTAGTGGAGCCATCATAATAAAAAAAAAAAAACTCTCATCTGGAGGGAGTTCAAGGCTTTCGGTCTTTGATTCTCAAAAATTCAATTTCAAAACACAAAAACGTATTTTTTTACAATTTTTATTTTAACAATTCATTTGATTTCTAACCAAAGTTCCATCTTTTACACTTATGACAGGAGTTAGGAGTTACGAGTACTTCATACAGTTTATAATCTTAAATACTTATTTCTACTTAGTCGAGGAAAATCCATTAATCATCGTCATCACCAAATGGATTCAAATTCTTATCGTATGCCTCAATGCGATTGGGCCTTTTATTGCTCCCCCCACCAACTTCGTCGCTCACTGCGAAGGGATTATTTGTGTCAACAGCGAATGGATTTTTCATTTCATCATATTTTTTTTCAGCTATAGTCGCTGTTGTTGTCGCCGCCAACGTCGCATTAAACTTTGTCCGTTGCTTCTCACTAATTTCCCTATCCTGCTCGGTAACCCTGCCACTCCACTTATAAGTATTGACATGCTCCACTGGGATCGGTCCATCGCCATCCTTCTGCTTCGAACTCCAGTAATTGCTTCCCAAATTCTGCTCCTCAACTGCCTTTTGTTCATCAACAATGACAATCTGATTGAGCAAGCCTCGACCAAAATAACTAGACAGCACATACAACATGTCATTCGATTGGTTTAACTGGCGATGGAAAGTCTCGTGTTGGCCTTGAGATTCTTGCTGAGTGCGCAGCTTGTCAGCCATTTGCTGATTCTTCACACTACAAACACTGCAATCCTTCTCATTCTCCGAATAGGTCCTCACACAATCCTGATGGAAGGAATGCTGGCACAGAAAATAAACGGCCGGAAGGGACAATGGTTGAGTACATGCATCACACACTGTGTTACGAAACTCTATGGGCTTCGCTTGGAAATTGTTAAGCAACTCCTGTTGGGACTTCAGGTCTTCCTGCAGATTCTCGACATCTTTTTCTTCCTGATTGATGGCAGTTGTCTCCTTGAGGAATGCCTGAGTATAATAGTCCTTGACATGAGATATATTCGGTCCACGCTCCACTGCCAGACACTGGAGAATCTGCAGCGGCGATTGTAACTTATCCGTTGTGATGACATTCAAAATTTGCAATAAGACATTCATTGGAACCTCGGGATCGTTGTGCAACTCATTCAAAGCTTGTATCCACAATTGTGGCTGAAATTGTCCCAAACTCTTACAACAACTCAACAGACTAGTGTAGTCCTTGTTCTTGACATAATAATGAATGGTTAGGTTATACAATTGATCGTCTTCATAGAGATAAAGAATTCCCGGCCAGAATTGAGTCATTCGACACATGACTAGAACCTGTTCCTTGTTGTAAGCTGATCGATATAGCTTCAAAACATCCAAAAGCTGACTCTCGGTCATCATGCTGCTCTGCCATTTCTTCAGATTTAGCTCCACGAGAGTGTTATAAATTGTTTCATTGAAGTCAATCGATGTAGTTTGGACACAATTTTCCAGAAATCCCAACAACAACTCCCAATTTCCATCGAACAATGGAATAAACTGCTCTGGAGAGAAGCTAATGTGTTGTATTTCGTTTATGTGATCCTCTATAAAATTGGACGACTGGTCGTTACAGAGTTTCTTTAACAGTCTCGTTGTCTCCTCAGGAGCATGATGCATCAGAATTAAGCCGAACTTCTTGAAGAACACATACACATCGTCTTCGTTGAGCTTGGAAAGCATACTAATCATTTCGTCGGTGTCTTGAATTTTCTTCAAAAGCATGGTGATATTGTATTCTTCTCTTAGTTCCTCCTTGTCCTGGAAATCCATAGTCGCCATTGACTGATTTCGAATGGCTGCATTTATATCGAACATAACTTCATTTGAGTCTCCTTCTTCTGCCTCTCCGTCTCTTCCACTCTCTTCATTGAATAAAAACTCATCCAGCTTCTGGGGTAGATCCAATCTTGTTCGACAGTTCATCAAGAGTGTCTTGTGCTGTGGAGTGGCTTGATCTCGTTTATACAAAGCATGCAGATAATCAGCCAAATACTTGATGTGCCTCGAGTCTAGGAACTTCATGATTACATACGAAGGCTCTATGAATCCAATTGTCTTCACATACTTCTCAACAGCTCCCGAATAGTCACCTTTGATGTACAAATGGTCAGCATATTGTTTGTAAATCGAAGCCAGCCCCTCTTCGTCAAACTGCAGGTCTTTGGTGATTCTGATGGCAATGTCATAGAGGTTCTTCTTGAACAACATATTCAACTTGCTCTGGATGTCCTTCTCCTGCAAATGGAACACCTGCTTGAACTTGGTCACAATGAAGCAATTGCCAAATTCATTGAGAATCGCCACCACCGGATCGATGGGAGTTTGGAAAACTATAAATTTATTCTGAATGTCAATGACAATGAGGACAAACTCCTTCTGCTGCAGCAGGGAGTTCTTGGTTGCCTTCATTATGATGACCAGATAGTTGGGGAACCATTCGATGAAATGCTTTTGTCCTTCGAGAGCATAACACGGTCCTCGACCATCGCTTGTATAGCAATAGACTGCATCATCTTTTCCAGTCATAAAGTAGGTTTCATTGACAGCCTTGGTTTGGAGGGCACAGCACCTAGTGGCTGCACTTGTCGAGTCTAGAATTATTTTGGTTTCTTTGTCGTTTTCATTCAAAACATAGACAAATACCCCCGAATCGGAACAAACAAACATGTACATTTGTTTGCCATTCTGTTTAAACGAGATCCCACTCAGGGGTTTCGTTCCAACAATGATATTCTTGAATCCCGTCGAGAAATCTCGACTGACTGGACCACGAAACAGAGATATCTCTCCTCTTTCATAGCCAATAGCTATGAACAATTGATTGCCACTTCCTTGAGCCACTCCCAAAGCAGTGGGTTTTTGTAGTAATACTTTAGCTGATCCAACACATGGAGCACCACCACGTTTGGTGACTTTGGAGAGATCCCAGACTTTAACAAGTGGGGGATCAGATAGATCGCGATTGGAAATTGTCACCAAAAGATTACTCTGTGATGATGCTATTGAACACAAGATGATTGGAGCATTATGGCCTTGAAATGAAATTGGATCCCAATTGCGATAAAATATGTGCACCACTCCCGATGAGTCACAAATGATTTTCTGGCTGGAACAGCTCGTGCAGGAGGTTATTTCAGATTCTCTGATTGTGTTGGCGACTTTGTCTTTGTCGGCGTTTTGGACTAAATTAAAGAAATCGAATTTTTTCCATTCCAAAATTGCCATTTTCGGTTCGTTTAGGTTTTTTTCTGTTTTTTTTTTTTAAGGCTTAAGGGTGGAGTAGAGATAAGAAATTTTTTGTTAATTTTTGATGGTTTTTTTTGTTTTGTTTGAGATTTATACCAGAATATAGAGATTTTCTTCTTTGTTGTGAGTGTTTATTGTGTGGGGCGGTTATTTCTCATTATAAATTGGTGTTTAATGTAATAATTTTATTTATTTAATTTGATTTTGTTTATTGTTTTGTTCCTGAAACTTTCGGATCGCAGGAAAAAAATGAATTGTATGAAAAATATTTTCTCGGAATGACGTTTTGGTTAGACAAGAAAATTTCGATTGACAGATGAGCTGGGCAGTGGCTCTCAAACTTGGATGTGGTTTTCTTAGCAATGAACTTGTGATGATGTAAGAGATTTATTTGAAATTTGAATTTCATTTCAGTTGTAACGTTGATGTTCGTAAAGCCTTCGTAGAAATTTAATGTTTTTTTTTTTTTTTTTTGATAAAATTTATATATTTTTTTTAGACTACAACAAATATAAACTATAAATCAGTGAATTTATTGCCTTGAAATAGGACTTACACGCGTAAGTTACTAGCAAGCAAGCTGTAACCTGGACGCCATACATGCCAGCTACTGGTAAGCAAGTTACTACGGGTATTAATAGTCAGATACCTATTTGTGTTCCAGTTGGTTAGAAGTTTGTGTGTGTGAGTGGAAAATGGGAGTGTATTGCAACTGTCTGGTAAGTAGCTGGCATGTGTGGCGTTCAGGTTACACGCAAGCAAGCTGTATCACAAACATTTCGTATTTCCATTATATCATTGTATATAAAATCTAATGTGCTGGAGATGTGTCGCCCTCTAGTGCCTCAAAACTTCATTTCTTACAGCTTTATATCGCAACTGGTAACTTGCCGGACAACTGGCTAGCAGGTTTTGTTGAATTAACAAACTTCGAGCTTTTAGGAAAATAGGATAGGAAATAAAAGGAGATACCCATGCACATTGGTTTTGAACGTCTGTATATCACAATGGGAGGGGAAAATCGAGCCGGGCAAAGCATTCCACATTCTTATAGTGCGGTTAAAAAAAAAGAGTTTCTATACTTAACAGTACGTCCGAAGTTAGGCTCGAGGGTAAATTGATGGGCATTCCTTGCAGTGCGGGTGTTACGGAGAAATTGTTTCAAGGGAGGAATGCAACTGGCTATTTCGCTGGAGCACTGTTTATAGAAGCGATAAAACAAAATGAGGCAAGAGACATTACGACGATGTTCAAGTGAAACAAATGTTTCGGTAATCGTTCTTTCAGCTATCAAATTAAAGGCCCTTTTTTGGATCATATCCAGGAGACGCAAGTGAGTGACAGGAGCACCCGCCCAGATAAGAGAATTATACTCAAGCTTCGGGCGAATGTATGCCTTGCAGATTGTAGCCAGATCAGAGGGGGAAAAATATTTCTTACATCGATCTAGGAAACCTAAGCATTTTGCGGCATTTTTAGCGACGTCAAATATGTGAAAAAGGTGGTTTGTGTTACACATATCTAGAACGCAAAGCTGTTCGGTTTCCTTAATGTTAGTGCCAATCATGGATAGCGGCATAGGGGGCAGGTTGTGCTTTAACGACAGAAGACAACATTGAGTTTTTGAAGCATTAAATTCCACACGGTTGGTAATTCCCCATTGTACAATGCTGTCAAGATGTGAATTTAATGAGCTTATCATACGCTGCCGTTGCATTTCCACGTCCGAAGAATATGGACGTGAATCTGGAAACGAGTATGAAAAGCTGAGAGTACTGTCGTCAGCAAAACAATTTAGTGGATTAGAAGTATTAAAAGAATTAGACAAGAAATCATTTATAAAAGTAAGACAGAAATTCGGAGACAAAACGGAGCCTTGGGGCACACCAGCATTTATTCCAGTTTGCTTCCTCAAGATTGTAATCTTTGACTGGTAAGCTGGAGCACGAGAAAATGAAATATTACAATGGTGTATTTATCAGTTATTTGGACATCAAAAGCTTGGAATGCATTTGAGAAGGCAAGGGGCTAGAAATTCAACGAACTGTAGATAGCTACATTACTAACGCCCATCACAGGATGCAGCGAGGAGCATCCTATTCAACACAAAAGATTGTATAAAAAGAGGCTCACGAATAAAGAAGGAATATAAACTAACACACAAGAGAGTTCAGTTGTATGAGGCGTGGCAGGAGATTATGGTTGGACGACCTAGCTGACAATGTGGTAAAATCTTAACGAAGAGAATACCAAAGAATTATGTGTATATGCAGACCAAGAGCCCTAGAAGAAGAAGGCAACCCAGTGAAAAACGTTGCCATGGGTGATCATAATGAAAACACTTCTATTCTACTAAATTGTTCAGCTGAATGCAATGCTCCTAAGTTTATATTCATTTCCAGATTACCCTGTTCATTAGATAGTGAACAGTATTGGAGCATATGATAAGCTCATTGAATTCCAATCTTGACGACATTGCCCAATGAGGAATTTTCATCCATGATCAAAAACCAATGCTGTCTTCCTTAGTTTAAGCATAACCTACTTCCTGAGAATCAAAAACAGGTTTGCCAACCATCTCATCTTACCTTTCGATAAGCCTGGCATTGCAAACTGGGTCTTTCAGAAAGAAAAAGGGAGAAAGGGAAAAGCGAGTGCTTCAATCTATTGAGGGGTGCTACGGCAGAAGCAATGTTCGAAAGTTCTACCAAAGGGTAAAGCATTCGTCCATGGGTTACAAAGCCCGAGCGGAAGCCTGTAGAGGAGAGGGTGGGAATGTCGTAGTAGATACGCAGTCGGTGCTGGGAATTTGGAAAGAACAATTCTGCAGACTGTTAAACGTCGAAGACAACAACTGAATGATCCATTCGATTTGGACGATAGTGGACATTTCCGTCCACCCGACCAAGAAGTTCGGGTGGCAATATCAAAACAAAAGTCCAACAAGGCTGCTGGAGCGGATGGCCTTACGGCTGAACTCTTCAAAGCAGCGGGAGATGACTTGGTGAGGAGCATACACCAACTCATCTGTAAAATCTGGTCGGTTGAAAGTATGCCTGACGAATGGTACCTCAGCACTGTGTGCCCTATACACAAGAAAGGAGATACTCTAAAGTGCGCCAACTACTGAGGTACAAGTCCCCTAAATGTCGCCTATATAATCTTGTCGGCCATTCTGTCTGAATGCCTGAAAACTTTCGCACGTGAGCTGATTGGCCCCTATCAGTGTGGTTTCAGGCCCGGTAAGTCAACCGTCGACCAAATTTTCACACTTCGGCAGATTTTGGAAATGACCCAAGAATTTCAGATCGATACTCACCACCACTTTGTCGATTTTAAAGCCGCCTATGACAGCGTGAATAGGAACGACCTATACAGAGTCATGTCACTTCTTGGCATAACTGCTAAACTCGTTCGATTATGCAAGATGACTATGGAGAACTCGCGCTGCTCCGTCAAGGTTGGTAAGAACACCACCGACTCATTTAATGTCGAGAAAGGCTTAAGACAAAGTGACGCGTTATCAGCTATCACGTTACCTCTTCAACATCATTCTTGAGGCAATCGTACGCAACTCGCATGTCAACACCAGCGCCAGCGGTACGATTTTTTTTAGATCTGTTCAATTTCTTGGCTATGGTGATGATATTGACATTATTGGAAGAACGAAGCGCGCTGTCAGTGGAGCATTCGCAAGTATTGAAGTGGAAGCGTCTCGAATGAGTCTGGCTGTAAATGAAGATAAAACAAAGTACATATATGCTGTCCTCGGGTGAAGTAGATCATCACCGTAGGCTCGGACAAAACGTCACAATGGACAGATATAACTTTGAGGTTGTCAAGGACTTTGTCTATTTGGGTTCCACTATAACCTCTCAGAACAACATCAGTGAAGAGATCAGTCGAAGAATCACTCTTGCCAATCGCTGTTTCTTCGGGCTAAGAAGGCATCTTAGTAGTAAAGCCCTCTCTCAAAGGACCAAGGAGACACCATACAAGACCCTTATCATCCCAGTCCTGCAGAAGCATGGACACTGACACAATCGGATGAATACAGGCTGGGGTGCTTTGAGAGATACTTCGGGTGATATTCGGGCCTGTATGTATCAATGGAGTATGGAGGAGAAGATTCAATGGCGAACTGTACGGGCTATACAGCGACATTGACTTGGTTAAGAAGCTGAAAATTCAGCGGCTTAGATGGCTGGGCCATGTGGAGCGTATGAACGAATACGCATCAGCCCGCCGATTCTTTCAATTTCAACCCTTAAGGCCAACACAGTAACTGGCTAGGAACCGAACTGGCTAGCGGGGTATGTTGGTTGACGCCGTGGTCCACAATGGACTGCCTGTGCTAACTTAAGTAAGTTCATTTTATGCGACTTTCTATGAGTGCCTCTTATGTTCAGCGAACCAAACAACTTTGCGTTCTGGGTGTGCATTACAAATCAACTTCTATGGAACGAAAACATATTTGAAGTCGCCATGCCAATGCCGCTATTAAAATCTGGCAACAACTTACGGCATACATCCGCGCAAAACTTGAGTCTAATTCTCAAATCTGGATAGGTGCTCCTGTTAAAAAATTTGGGTCTACTGGGTAGGATTCAAAAAAGAGCCTTGAAATGGATAGGTAAAAAAATTGTTACGGAAACATTTGTTTCACTAAACATCGCCGCAGTGTTCCTTGTCTCACCTTGTTCTATAGCTCCATTTATATTTTTGGGTCCAGTTACACGATCTATATCTTTGAAGGTTTCCTTAATCTACTACGACGACGTTGAAAGCTTGCCTTTAACAAGACATAGCATCTATCAAATTCTTTCGAAAAACAAATGGATCAACAGTGATGCAGCTATGTCATCTAAATTGGAACGTATCGTTGAAAAAATAAATAAATGTGTCACAACTCTAAGAGCAGCCAATGTCTATTTAGTAACACTCTCTACAACCCCTTTGTTAGTGTTGGTTCCCTGCAGGTAGAGATGCGCCTGAGAAGTCAACACTTACTCCAACAAAACTCTTAGTTCAATATAGAATGGCGCTGCGATGGTCATCATCGATCAACAATTAACATAACGAGTGGAAAAACTAGATAGGACCTGCAAACTCGACGGCCCCAGCCTGTGGAATCTATAGATCTGGCCCAGAGGTTTAACCAATCAAAATTAGACAAAAGACCAAAGTGAGATTGTCCACTTTGCTATCGAAAAATCAAAGATCAGACTTGTTTTACCATTTTGCTCAAGAATAATCGATTGGCTGAAGAGCTACAGCTTCCCGTTCGCAGTTAGACAGATTCTTTAAAGAATGGAGCAACATTTTCAGTCCTATTCACCCTTAAACTAGCTAAGCAACCCATTTTAAACAAAAATAAAAATCAGAACAAAAGAACTCACCTTCGTTGCCTTCTTCTGCGACGCAATGAATCGCCACCGGATACTTCTCCTTGGTTGCATTGTAAGTTAAATCATCCTCGGGGAACAAGTGTGGATTGAAAATATGTGAAGGCTGCGAGAAGTACTGATTGACGCCTTTCTTGTAATGGAACGTCTCCGATGTCAGTGATTCTCTTGGCAAAAAAGTTACCCCGCTTGGACTGACCTCCTCCGTGCAAAAGTAATAAATTGTTATAGCACATTTGGCATCGGAATCGAAGATAAATTCAATATTCAACGCGTTGCCTTTGTTGACACCGCCATCGCCATGCTCTTTGGTAGCACTATCGGGAGCCTTGACAAATCGCACAGACTCCTTGCGGATGTTGACCAAACTTTTCAAGGTCTTTGTTGGTTCATTTGCTTGCGGCGGTGGATATGGAAACTATAAAATGGAAGCTCAATTGTTAAGGACGAAGGAATTTGGGGAGATTCAGTGGAACTTACAGCGGTTGGTCGGCTTCCAAGGAAATTTAAGTCTGCATTTTCTCCGAACAAATACGCTTCAGGCTGTGGGGTATCGAAGCGTTCCCCGCCCATTATGAAGTGGCTTCCAAAATAGTTGCCTAAACAAAGAGGGAGCGTTTTTAATTTTTTTAAATACTATGCTCCGCCATTGTTTTTTATTCTTTTTTTTATCGAATTTTTGTTTTCACTTTGTGTAATGGTCGTCGCGTCGTCGGACTTACCTGATTTCGGGGGATATTTATATGCATGAGTTGAAATGATGTCTGCTTCTTCGACGGCAGCATTTTGGCGGCTTGTTAAAGCTCCCATTGTTTATTAGTTTGTTATTAATAAACAACAATCGCTAGATAATGTAAATACTTTTGATTTGATTTATAAAACAGAACGAAAATTTAGATGAATAATTTTTTCACTTTGCTGTTTGTGTTACTTTTTCAAAGCACTAGATAGAAATGAGTGACAGAATTTGGGTGCAGCAGAGATGTCAAACGTAAGGGCGCGAAGTACGTAATGAAACGCGCTTAATTTAGTGCTCCCACTTTGCTTGATATTGACTTTTCATGAAAAGGGGTTGCGTTCAAAGAAACTTGCACTCACACCGACATCTATGAACATTATTACTATCTGGCTTTCTGTCTAGTCTTCTCCGTGGACAGAAACTCTGACAGATTTTGACATTTCGTTTGTCAAAGTTGGGTGAAACTAGAAATAATAAAAAAAAAATTAATTTATTTTGTTATTTGTTCCGCTGCATCATATGTTTCGAAAAGAAACAATCGAGTAAATTTATTGTTATAAAAAATATGAGTGTTTGTTGAATTACAAAAGTAGTTCTTATAAGAGGACTGACTTGAAAAAGCAGCATGGGCTGAAATTGCCGCCCAAAAATGGGAAAAAGTGAGCCAGAAGTGAAAAAAATAATAAAAGCATTTAAGTTCAACTTATGTAGCAGAAAAGAAGAAAATGGATGCCTCAAAAATCAGGCTCCAGTGGCGATGTTTTGAACCTAATTTGTTTTACTTTAATGATTTTTCATTTTTGGACTCAGTTGTTCTTCGAAACACACACATATTTGCAAATTATTATTCATTAGCCGGACATACAAAAAGATGTTTCGTTGGTCTGTCTTGACAGAAATGTGCCCACCCTAAAAATGCAGACATATTTTTGACAGAATGGAAAACAGAAACAGAGAAAGTTTTCTGTCCAATGGAGACACCGTGTTAGGGCCAATAAGGTAATTTGGAGATTTGCTAAAAAAGTGTTTTCATTTAGGTTTGCGCATTTGGTTTGACACCAAGCTATATATTCCTTTTTTTACAACCCTTTCATTTTTCTTCATGTTTTGTTCACTACCGCCGTTGCCCTGGGAAATATTTTAAAATTGTTATTTTGTTGTGTTTGCTTCTGCTACTGCCGTTGCTTTGCATTTTGTTTTGTTTACTTTTAACGTTGCCTTGGATTTTGTTTACAAATTGACATTTTAGAAAATATCTGTTCAATAGAGAAGTATCCGAATACGTCAAAGAGAAATGTCAAATCAATACATTGAAGGAAAACAATTAAATTCTCTGTTGTTGTTTTCTGTTGTTTTCCTTCAAAGTAGGATTTCACATTTGACTTTGACGAAAAGCAGGTCTTTGTGGAGAGATGTCAAGGTCGTGATAGAGGACGGTTGTGCTGTGCCAAGCACTGCCGTCCATTAATCTATTAAAAAAAAAAGTAAACGTTTTATTGGCAAATTTTTTTCAATTTTTATCGGGAGTTAAAAAAGTAACTGAGTAAATTTAATTTAAATAAATAAAAAAAAAAATTCATCGGTCTACCGATAAACAACCAGGGCACAAATAGTGCCCAGCAACTCGTCATCCGAAAGTCCCGTATCCTTCAGCACCGCTAGAAGTTTCTTCACGGTTATTAACTGTAACTTTGGGGAGAGTGTACAGTTAAAGCAACAGGCTGAGCGGTAAACTTTCGGAATTTTCATCCACCGCAAACTGGCGGCGAATTCAAACAACGGATTCTGTAGCAGCAACTGTAAATTCATCTTTAATCGGCTACAGAATTCCACAAGGAACATTGTCTGGAGTTTTAACCAAAGCCCACAAATGAAAAAAAAGGCACTACATTTAACATTGGTGTGAGAGCAACAAGCACCAAAACCGCAAACAGCAGCAACGTCATAATGCAGCAACTTGGTTTATAAAATATTCTATTCACATAGAAAACGTTTGCTAATTTTCTTTATACTCTCTAACAGTAATTGTTAATTTATAAAGTAAAGTAATCGTCTAAAAGGAAAATTTGTATGTGAACGTAATTCGTGATTTCATGTTACAAATGTAATTTATTCAATTTTCGTAACTCAATAGAGTGTTCCTGCTCTAAAAAATACTTTTTGTTCATTTAGAGTGTGTTTCTTTATTTTTTCCGGATAAGGAATAGAAAAGACAGAAAAGATCAAATATCTATCCAGAATATCCAGAATAGAATAAATAAAGAAACAGAACTTGAATAAAAAGAATAAACAATAGCTGACAGTGAACTGCATCAGTCAAACTAGAGAATATTCCATTTAAACCACCTCTTCACTTGGAATGAAAAGAATGCGTTGCAAATATTCCAGATTGAATAAAGAAACAAGGAAATAGTTTATCCGGAATATTCCATTGAATAAAGAAACGCAAAAAGGGCGTTCCATATATTCCGAATATACGGAATGAATAAAGAAACACACCCTTAATAATTCTTTTATTTCATGTATTTTCAATGTGATTCCATTTTCCATACAATAAGATATAAAGCGTACTCGCTCTAAAAATTTCCACTCAAACGAAACAAATCTATATAGTCTATAGTTTATATACTGTTTTTTTTTTTTACTGTAGGTTTATCGTAGGTTAGATTAAGTATTTATTTGTATATAAATGTAAATATCCAAAAGTGACTACACGTCACGCGCAACAGATGTAGCTCCATGAGCAAGAGCAGACAAACACTATTTATTTAATTTATAAAAACTGACAGCCACGAGGCTATTCATTTTAAGATATCAGAAAAGAAGGCCATACGCTACAGCCACTTTTATTCACTATTTATAATCTAAGTTAGACTAAGACAAACATTGTAACCGAAATTATAGTCTCAATAAACTCAAGTCAAGTCAATTTGACTTTGACTTTAGGAGCGAAAGAAGTATATTGCCGTTTGATTAAAATCTCTATTGTTTCAGTTTAGTTGCGTTTGATTTGTTTTTCACATAATTTGCAACCTCAACTTCGTCAAAAAAAATTTCTAAATTGGATTTTGTATGGGAAATGGAGTCGAATTTTAGAATTTGCTACGATATGTCCTCTTTTGCTGTGATGAAAACGTTGTATAAGGTAGTTAAGATTTCATTAGTTTCAATATACATGGGTATTATAATAGTTTAGAATTAAAAAAAAAAAGTGCTATCATTGTATATAAAATCTTTATTCTGGACTCTAGAGATTGGGTTTGACTGTGTCGCCATATTTAGTGCCTCAAGACTTCGCTTCTAGCTTTATACAATACAATCTAATGCTAGCAGAGCTGCCAAGTACACATTGAATGCAACAGTAATTACTTCCTATACTATAGTTTCTATAGCAAAGGTGCTACATATTAAATTGGTTCTTTCTATTAAAAGTTCGTTAGAAGCAAATTTGATTAAAAGAAAAAGAGTGAATTTGTGACATGAAGATGCCCCTCCAGCAAACGTTCCCCTGCAAACATAGAAGTACAGAAATAACCAGTGGAATATGTACGTAAAAGAAGTACTTCCTTTCCACTGAAAAAGGATAGGCGATCGGGAAAAAATTCAGTTATTTACCTACTGTATATAAGAATATATGAAGGCACTATCTCTTTCTAAAAAAGCAAAATGTCAAAAAAGTACTGCACTTCCCCGCCAATAAAAGTACTTCCAAAGCACATCCAAAGTACTGGGATGCACCTACTTCAATGGATGTACATCTGAAGTACTTTTTTGAAGCGCATATTCCACCAGTTATATTCGTACTTCCAAAGATGCACGCGCTGTGAATGTAGAACTACGAACCGAAAGTAAAGTAAACCGAAGTAAAAAAAAAAAAAAAAAATAGGAAAAATGCATTTTTATGATAATAATTTTATTATTAAATATATTATATTATTATTAACATTTGTAGTATTAAAAATATATTTATTATTAAAAACAAACAAAAATATCACAAAAAAATAAAATAACTTACATAAAAAAAGGATTCGCCATATTCTCAAATTATACACAACTCAACTTAAAAACTGTTGATTATGTTTTGAAACGAAGATCACTCTGACAAAAAGACAAACGACAACAAGAAAAAAAAGAGACAACATTTTGCATTACATCCTGGATTTCTCCTTCGCACAGTTCAAAAGGGAATCGTTAATTGTTTTTTCAGGAGAAACCAAACTACTTCCTTTGATGTACATATTTCATCGATTGTTACCGTACTTCAGTGTTGCCGGAGAGAATTTTTTCAAAGTAGTACATCAACCAAAAAATAGTAGTATTTTAAAAGAAATAGTAGTACCGGCCTCTTAAAGCCTTGCAAAAAAATGAGCATCAAATTTTCTATCTAAATATTTTGTTTTAAAAAGTTTTTTTTTTTAAATAAAGAAAACAACATAAAATATAAATTGCTTTAAAAAAAGTCCACAACTGGCTTGCACGAACTTTCTCTAATGTGTGCCAGTGGTCTTTGGGCTTGAGATTTTGAAAAAAAGTTAGCAGAAAAAAAAATCATATGTAGGCATCTACTTTTATTATTTACTACCTAATTAAAACTTTTTTTTTTGAAAAATGGAGTAATCTGATTTCTTTTATATACTGTTATGAATTTTTTGGAAAAAAAAAAATACAAAATCTTTCGAAATGTTTTTCTAAGAAAAACAATTTTTTTTTACAACTTTTCGAAAACATTCCAATTTTTTTAGTATGCCAATTTCTAGCAATTTGTAGACAGGAAAATAAAACTAAAAAAAACTACGCAAACAGTTTTTGAAAAAACCAAAAATAAAAACTCAAAAAAAACTTTTATTGAAAAATTTAAGAATTATTTTTAATTCGTTTATAAGAGGGCTTCCACATTAAAAATTTCATAGAAATCCGTCAAGTGATTTACAAGAAAATCTGATTTGAAAAAACCAGTCCTATGGGAGGGTCCGTTTTAAGATCTTTCCTTGAAAATGTGTTCCAACCAAAGCATAGAGTTTACAGAAAAATCATAATTCCGAAAGTTTTATCAAAATCGTAAAGCCTATTTTTGAAAAAAATGCGTTATATAATACCGTTAGCTTTAGAGCTAGAATGCTTGTTCCAAATATTCCTCTATAGAACGTTATCATAATACCTATACTGTGTACCAAGTTTGAAGCAAATGGGTAAAGCCGTTTATGCTGTAGGTGCCGATACACACAGACAAGCAGACAGACAGAAAGAACTGTCGGACTCACTTTTTTACTTGCGATTATAGGTACTATAAGGCAAATTATGCATTCGTAAAAAAAAATTTTTGTTTGGACAATCAAACATAACATTACGATGATAGAGAAGTCGAAAAAAGTGGGTCCGACAATTCTGTCTGTCTGTCTGTCTGTCCGTCTGTCTGTATCGGCACCTACAGCCTAAACGGCTGAACCGATTTGCTTCAAACTTGGTGCATAGTATTATTATGACGTCCTACAGAGGTGTTTTTGGAATTAGCATTCTAGCTTTAAAACTAACGGCACCTGCCATACGATTTTTAGCGAAAATTCAATTTTCCTCGAAAACGGCTCCTACGATTTTGATAAAACTTTCTGAATGATGTTTTCTGCGCAAACTTAATGTTTTGGTTGGAATAGATTTTTCAGGAAAAGTCTTATAACGGTACCTCCCATAGGACCGGTTTTATTAATGTAGAAGCCCTATTATAAACGAAATAATAAAAATTCTTTAATTTTTCCAAAAAAGTTTTTTTGAGTTTTTTAAAAAAGTTTTAAAATTTTTTTTTATTTTTTGTTTTTTCCAAAAACGGTTTAATCAATTTTTTTTAAATTTTTTTTCTGATAAAAACTACAAAGTTCTAAAAGTTGGCATACCTACTCAAAAAAAATTTGGAACATGTTTTCGAAAAGTTTTTCAAAAAAACCGTTTTTTGAAAAAACTGGTCGAACGATTTTGAAAAAAAATTTCCTTAAAATTTGAATAAACAAAAGAAATCTGATGGCTTACTTCATTTTCTCCAAAAAACGTTTAAACTATTGATTTTTAAGTGATTAATAAAATTTCATATGATTTTTTCAATGCTTTTTTCCGAAAATCTCAAGCCCCAAGACCATTTCAACACATTAGAGCAAGTTCGTACGACCCAGTCGTGCACTTTATTTGACTTCTCTATCGTAATGTCATGTTTGATTGTTTGATTTTTTCACGAATAACTTTGCAAAAATAGCTACTTAAATAAACAATATGATCATGTAGCAGAGCAGGATTAAAAAAAATAAAAAAAAGAGGGAAATCCTCTTCTTTTTTATGACAAGAAAATGCGAAATACAAATGCTGCCTATTAGCATAAAATGAGAAGAGGAAACAGTTTTTTTAAGGGTGACATTATAGATACATATATTATGTTTTCTCTTTTCAAAATAGTAGTACGGATGCGAAAGGAGGAGTACGGGAGTACCGTGGTCTCGAAAGGAGGATAATCCTCCGATAGTAGTACTTTCGGCAACACTGCCGTACTTTCTTGTTTGCAGGGGTATACTCTACGGCGCAGGGGAAGTAGTAAATAAAAAAAACCCACACATTAGAAGGATATATTTTTAGTTGTAGTAGTGTTTTCTAGAAAACTACTGCGGTTTGGTTTGCAGGGTCCGTGCAAACGTAGAAGTAAAGTAGCGGCTTCACTAGCAATATTTATTTCGGCCATTACGTCAGACATTATTTCTGAAATTTACATTTCTGTACACTGTACTATGTGGTCAAATTATGTCGTGAAATTTCATTCTTCGTCATGTTCTCGCCAAGTGAATCTCGCTGTTTAGAAGAAGCAGAATACGAAACAAAAAACAGAAAATACAATTTTTGGGTGAATCCATTTTTAAGCAAAAGATAACTGTACGATATCGAATCTCATTTGCTGCAAGGCACCCTTCGGGAGGATGAAAGTGACAACAGTTTTTTTTAGAATGTCAATAGAAATGCAACAATTAAAAAACATCAGATAACCAAAATAATAACTAATGCAAGAGCAAATCACTTTAATGCCAACATTTGTAACAAGAATACACGTTTTGTATGTTAAGTGAATTATAAGGATGTCACGAAACGTCAGGTTTACTTCCAAAATTACCAGAAATATCCAAAAACAATAAAAATCCAGACATAAGGGGAACAAAATAAATTGTTGACAAAACAGCTCCAAGCGAGGCCGGGGCCTGTCACTCACACTCTCAACCATTCCTGTGTGTGCGTTGATATTCTGCAGAAATGGAAGAGACCTACAATTGGCTGCCAAATCCAAAAGGCTCACAGCAGAGAAGCACTTTCCATGACATTAATTGCTTTTGGAAGATTTGTCACTTCCTCGTCCTCTTGTCACTACCCCGGAAGTCATCAGGGATCGAACCCAGAATCTTCGGCGTGGCAGTCCGAAACACTAACCACTACGCCACGGGGTACTACGATATAAGGGGACACCACAAAAAATATTGACTACATGGCACATTTCTTGCATAATGAAAGAAATAACATGTGGAACACCGCCCGCCAACTCACTATATGGTCTCTCTTTTTGCCTACAAGATGAAAATCAGCTGATGTGCATATTTTTATAAAGGCCCCGACCCATAGAATCCGTTGCGCCCGTGCGTCCGGCAAATCAACTGACAGCTCGATTAAATACACGTGTTCTTACGAGAAGTGGTCCATAGACAACGCATGCGGCAACGCAACGGACAGAAGTAGCCGAACTTTTAACTTTTTGTTCTCCGGCAATCTGTTGACATCTGGTTTGACAGCATTTTTTTCGATTTGAAGTGGGTTCGTTTTGGCATTGAAGAAGAGAAATATATTTATTCTTCTAAGGGTTTTGGTAACAGTTGTAATTATGTAAAGCATAATTTTTTGAAGAAAAAAAAGAGGCAAAAATGGAACGCATTCATTGGGTCACCCCCAATCCGGCTATCCGGCAAAACGTCAACGGATGCGTTGCCGCAACGAACCAACGGATTCTATGGTCGGGGCCTTAAGAGTGTAGCGCTCTCCCGTGCATTTTAAATGGGAATGGGAGCACTAGAAAAATAAAATACACACGCAGGGATGGCTGCCATTACAAAATGCATAGACAGAGATGTATATACACGTATTCACAGCCACGAACAAATTAATATTTTTTGGCAAGAGGGGTACGAGTTGGCGGTCTATATTGTATGTCTGTGAAGTGGAATATGTACCTACGTAAGAGAAAAGTACTCTGATTCAGTGCTACCACTTCTGGAAATAAGTCGAAGTAGATTTTAAGAAAAAAAGGATGTAAATTTGAAAAAATCGAAGTAGATTTCAAAATTAACCGTTTTTATATAAATCTACATCTAGGGTGATCTATCTATTGGTGTATTTTAAAACCATAGGTTATTTTGACATTGACAGCTGTTTCCCGCATGAATAGTCCGACCCAATTCTTTCGAATTCCCTATTATTATAATGTCATTATTTTTTTTACGAATGCATAACTTGTTTACTAGTATCTATACCTATAATCTTAAGCAAAAATGGAGGCCAACTGCTATGGAGGAAGCTGAGTTCCAAAACTTGGATTTTTGGCTATAACAGCTAAGGTATCACGCTGCGGATAGAGAAAGACGAAAGTATCCACTCTACGCTTCAGGAGAAGCCAAAGTGTTGCTGCCAAAGCATCTCCCAGAAAAGCATGTTTGATAGTGGTTTAGCAAGTTCAATAATTATTATTATGGATCCCACGAAATCCTATCACATTTCGTGATAAATTCGATAGATGAACTCCCCCTTCCTTTACTTTCGAGCACAAGTTCAAATCCGAGATAAGGTGAACCTAAAACCTTATCAAGTTACATTATGTCTTAAAAAGCCAGATTGAGGCTGCATCATGATTGCTTTGTCTATCATTCTCAATTATTAAAATATAATCACTTTTTAATGCCACCTCATTCAAATTCCAAAGATTACAACTCGACTCTGAGAGAAAACTGAATAAAATTCAAATTCAAACAAATACTCAATGAAAATTACTTATTTCTTCAGAAATCATCTTGGAAGCTTGGAACATAACTACGACACAAAATAACTCACAACAGAACACTATACCTACACGAAACGATAATAAAATTAGTTCCGAAAAAAAGTACCTACCTACATAAAAAACACATCAATTAAATTAAACTTCAATGAAAACGGCACATGTTTTACTCAACCATCTACAAAATGCTTATGTGTATATCTTTTGAACCGATTTCAATAATAATTATTCTATTCTCGGATGTAGGTCCAGAATAAGATAGTATCTGGTCCGTACACGAAACGCTCACAATTATAAAGCTATGATGATGGGATTGTTTGCAATTGATTATTATTATTGATATTCCCAACTGATAATCCCCAAGCGATATGGAATCCGAGAAATACAAAACAAAAGGAACATCATCTCATTTTCTAACTAAAACATTCTCTCAGCGAACTTAGATCATATTGAGATGCTCGCCCATGCCCAGTTCCAATCTGACCTTATTCGCCATCAGTATCATTTATTTTAAACTGGAAAAAATGCCTCCAAATCGGTCATAATTCGTGTGGAAAAAAATTTAAAATACAAATCCGTCTTAAAATTGAATCCAAAAGTAAAAAAAAAGGAATCTAACTTTAAATAAAAATCAAGAAAAAGTCCAAAATCCGGCGGCAGTGGTTTGATAAAAAAAAAATATGTACGAAAATCTCGTCAGTTCAATATTCGTATTGATAGTACTTAATTGCTTACACTGTGACGTTCTGTGTTTACCTAACCTTCGGGGCGCCACAAGAGATAATGGCCCGAACGCTATTGATTCCCCGCTGAAAGTGAGTTGGAAGAATTCTTCCGGTGGCGGCGTTGTCGGCGGAACTACACCCTATTCATCGCTTTGGAAGGTTGTTGGCTCTGAGGAGAGTATTCGGGCCATTCAGGCCAAAATGATGCGGAGCTACATGAACCTGTCTGTTAATGCGTGTGAGGATTTTTATGAATATGCCTGTGGCAATTGGGAAAATGTGCATCCCATTCCCAAGGACAAGTCCGAATATTCCGTGTTCACTTTGTTGTACAATAACATTCAGAATGAGCTTAGAGAAATCCTATCACAGCCTTTGGCTCCTGGCCATGTTAAACAGGAAATCAGTGGTGCTGAGGACAAGGCCAAGGTGTATTTTATGACTTGTGTGGACGAGGAAACTATAAATAGACGAGGTGTTGATCCTTTGTTGTATTTCATCGATGAACTAGGTGGATGGCCAGTTTTAGATGATAATTGGTCAGAGGAAGGATTTGATTGGCTGCAGCTTGCTATAAAAACATCTCGTCTCGGATATCCGGCGGTATTATTTTCTGATGTGGAAATGGATTTAAGGAACTCGACACGTTATGCTATTTATCTGGAGGAGGGCAGATTGGGTCTGAGCAATCGGGATGACTATTTGAATTCGGAGAATGCAGAGCATTTGGATGCATACCGGTGTGTAAGAAACTATATCTAAACTTATAAGGCTACGACTTCATTGTTTGCAAAACATGAAAACAATTAGGTACACCTACTATTCACTTTGTACGTTTAAATAATTGATCGACGCGCTAACTCTGGATGAACTATGAAGCTCACTTCGAAATTCGGTTAATAAGTTTTTTTGAAGTATCGGCCTTTGTTTTAATATTTTTGTTAATTGTGTCTGAATTAAGAAGAGTGACAGTGCTTATATCAGGCTCCATTTTTTTGTTTGTTTAAATCGCCGCAAAACTTTTGATATAAGCTCTAGATTAAAAAAAAAAAAAAAAAAAAAAAAAATGGCGCCCGAATCGTGTACACAGCGAATAAACATTGAGACAATTAACTTTGAATATTAGCCAAAGAGTTATCCGAGCACTTTTGAATTCAATACCAAACTATACATTTACAGTTATAAAATTTGGAATAGGAACGTTGGAAAGAAAATATGAATTCATTCTGATCCAAAATGATATACAGTTATTCATTCAATTATCTTCATCAGATGTCCCTTATTGAAAAGAAAAGAAAGTGGCGAGAAGAAAATCAAGGGTTGTGATGAGTTTGTTCATTGTATTTAAAATCTATAGTATTCCCAAGAAGCGGAACGTTTTGTGTGCCATCTATGGACGACGTTCACAAGCTTTGATTAGAGAGTAATTTTAGGGGTTTTTGTCTTAACTGCTATGGGAAGCAAAAACAACAATAGAAGACATTTGATGTAAAGTAGATAAGATAACTAGCGCCGCCATTGACGACGTTCAGAACTAAAATAAAATGTTCCATGAAATTACTATAAAATATAAATACAATGGTTTGTTCGTTCAGGCGATACAATTTTATGGTTCTCGAGACAGCTTGACCTTACCTTGACGTATGTAGATCTTATTTAAATTGGGGGCAAGTTGAAGTAACCCATGAACTGTTTTGACTTTAAACACCTTAAGCTTTAATTTTGTGAAAGGCCATACAATACCTTAACACTCTTCATTAATGAGAATACCTTTTTCTTAAATACAATCTAAATAATTTGGTTGTCTTCACTAATAATTTATCACAAGCAATATGCTTTTCAGTTCCATGAACATATAGGGTGGGCCAAAAGATGTCATCCATCCGATGTTGTTTGGCTCTCTTTTTTTTCTAAATGAAAAACTTCGATTCTGTTTTTTGATTATATTTATTTGAACCTTTAGAATTTTATTGGTCAAGAGAGAGAAGATGATATCGGCCAAATGGGCGCCGTCACAATTAATTGCTCGTTTTATGGCATTTTTCAGCACTTCAGCGAGAACTTCGGGCGACAGATTCTCGCACTCGTGTCGAATGTTGTCCTTGAGGGCTTCCAGAGTCTCGGGCTTGTTCACGTAAATATGGGACTTTAAAAAACCCCACAAAAGAAAGTCTGAAACGGTTAAATCGGGCTATCTTGCGGGTCAGTACAAATCGTCAAAACGAGAGGTGAGGCGACCCGGGAACGCCGCCATCAGAATATGGGTTCATGTCGGTTCATGTATCGCTCCATGGCTTGTAACACTTGTATTCTGCATCTGTCTCGTCTACAAATGTCAAAACACATTTGACATTGGTGGCCATTTGCAAAAATGAGAGCATCTGCCAATAGGGTGATTTCTTTTTGCCCACCTTGTATATTGCTCTCTTTAACTAAGACTTCAATATCGATATTCTCGGAAGCGGAAGCTTTGTTGCATTTCACACTGAAATTTACGGCGGGCTTAAAAAAGGCTTAAGTTCTATTATATTTACGGAAGGCTTTCACCTAGTATTTACGGTAGAGCTTTCACGTACCTACTACTCACCTAGTTATTAGCGGCAGGCTTGAAGACTGGTACTTAATATTATAGTGTATAAACGCTTAGATAGAAATGAATTTTAAGATGTTATATTATGTCTCGTCGACTTTTCGTATTATTATACAGGGTGGGCCAGATACAAGTTTAGTTTAAAAATTAAAAAATAAAATGCAACAAAATGAACAAAATATTTTTTTTCCATGTTCATACTTTCCCATTAATATGGAACACATTTTACGAGGGGCGTTCAATATATTCTCGGTATCGGGGTGAAGCTGTGGTTATATATATAAATTCACTTATTCATCAAGTAATACTATTATTTTATTGCATTCATGTAAAATTTCATATAAATGTGATTATTATTTCGCGTTTCATCTCTAGTTAAACAGAATCATAATGGCAACTGAGACGATGATGGTGAAAATTGAGCATCGCGCTGTAATTAAATTTCTCACTAAGCAAGGAAAAAGTCAAAAAACTATTCATGAAGAGATGGTGGCTGTTTACCAGGGTTCCGCACCTTCGTTATCAACTGTGCAAAAGTGGTCAAGTGAGTTCAAGAGAGGCAGAGAGAGCATTGAAGACGACCCCCGCTCCGGCGCCCCGGCTACTGCTTGTACGGGAGAAAGCATCAAAGAAGTCGAAAAACTTGTTCTTGAGGATGCCCGAATAAAGGTGAAAATGATGGCAGAGATCACCAAGCTTTCAACTGGTACCATTCACACCATTCTTCATGACCATCTTAACCTTTCAAAGGTCAGTGCAAGGTGGGTGCCACGAATGCTTACAGCGCCTCAGAAAAAAGTGAGAATCGCATGCTCTAGAGAGCTTTTGGAGATGTGTAGTGAGAACGCGGACGGTGTTATGGATCGAATTGTTACTGGGGGCGAAACATGGGTTCACCACTATGACCCTGAAAGCAAACAAGAGTCCATGCAGTGGCATAAAAAAGGATCAGACCCCCCGAAGAAGCTCAAAGTCACTCCGTCTGCCGGGAAGCCCATGGTTTCAGTTTTTTGGGACTCAAAGGGAATCTTGCTCATTGAGTACAAAAAAGAGGTGAAACCATCAACGCCACATCCTACGCTTCCACTTTGCATAATTTGCGAATTAAAAAGAAAAGATGGGGTAAACTCACAGCGGGTGTGTTGCTTCTTCATGACAACGCTCCTGTTCACACGACGCGAGTTTCCAAGGCTGCTGCGCGAGATTGTGGTTTCAAAGAAATCCAACATTATTTTCTGTTTCCGGATTTGAAAAAATGTCTTCGTGGAAAAAGATTTTCGTATGATGAAGAACTCAAGTCGGCAATAAATGGGTATTTTGTAGGGAAAGAGGAAATTTATTTTTTAAGGGTTTTAAAAAGCTTATCTCCAGATGTAACAAATGCATTGATGTTAGGGGAGATTATATTGAAAAATAAAAACAATTTAAATTGAATTCGCATTTTCCTTCATATCGATACCGTAGTTTAAGTGGCTGCCTCGGCAGACTTTGCAGTAGATAATTCTGTCACTCCAATTTTTCAAGACCTTGTTGATAGTTTCGGGCTGTAGCTCACGGATTGTGGCATGGGCTGTGTGACATGGCGCACCATCCTGCATGAATCAAAGGTCGTCCTAATCAATGTCTTCAATTTCAGTAAAAAAAAAAGTGTCGGTTAACATGGCTCTATAACGCCCACTGTTGGGATGACCGATACATTGTTTCCAGCCTCATTTTCGAAGAAAAATGGCCCACTCCTTAATCCGCACCAATCTGTGTCTCTGTGGATGCATTGGTTTCTTGACAATAACATGCGGGTTTTCCGAGCCCCAGCATTTGCGGCAATTTTGCTTGTTAACGTATTCGCCGAGATGAAAATACGCCTTGTCAGAAAAAATGACTTTTCGTCCAAAATCGTTGTCCAATTCAAGTTGCTCTAAGGCCCAAAATGCGAAGCCATCCTTCAATTTAATATTTCCCAACGTGTTTCAAGCACGTCGTTCAGCGATATCAAATCATTTAACACAAAGCATCATTAACTGACAGCGATATCGAATCCGATTTTAAAAACGAATTTTTAGAACATTTTTCACCGATAACCGACCGATTTTCCATGAGATAAGCCTAGCTATAACAAGAACTTTAAGGACAACAACTGAGAACTGAATGACAAAGCAATATTAACTTTCCATTTAAACACCCTTTTACTAGGTATTGGAATTATTGATATTATTTTGATTAAATCCTGAAAACGTCTGTACGGATCAGGTCGTAAAGGAATTTAAAAAGGGATAAGTTGGCAACCGCTTAATCGATCTTATCCAAACTTTGTTTGGCAAAGTTTTTTAAAGTTATCTATAGGTATAGCTCCCATACAGCGAGCAGTTCGGCTTTTGGGAGGTTTTCTTATAGGCTGCAAGGAATTTGAACCATCATAAATATTGAAGGTTCCGAATGAAACAAGAACTTAAGTCACCTGCTACCAAGTGATTATTCACATGCTTTTGAGCACGGAAGAAACGCCTACGGGTTCCAGAAAATAAAATTCAAATTTAACAGACAGTATAGTAACCTTAACTGTGTGTGCGCTGTTCAATTACTGCTAGCGCAGTAAGCAAAGGCGTGCGCCACGCCCAAATTTAAAGATTTGTATTGCCAAGACAAAAACATTACTGTGAGCTTAGTGGCATAAAATTTAAAGCTCGCAGCTTGCAGTACGGTTCTACCAATAAAACGTCACTTATTTTAAATTTTGAAAAGTTTGATTTTGAATGGCGATTGTGGTGTATCTTAACAATTTTTGACTCAAACACTGCAACGTAACCAATGATTACAAAAACAAAAGTTTCATCTTCTTACTTCCAAACTGCGATCGATAGTAAGTTAACATTGGAAAATTAATGCAGATTTAGTCTTTTACCCAAAACGCCCCTTCAAAGCAGGCGTGACCTCAAACTTTGATGACAAATACAGAGCACCAACTGAGCCAACTGAAATCACCATTTTGACGCCAATCAGAGCCTTCTTATTTCATGCAATACCGCAATAATCAATATAAAACTTAGCGAATAAGTCAGAGGGGTACATCTTCTTGGGTTAGAACCTCAGACACAACTTTTGGGAATTGACATGTAACCCGGTCTTAGTCTCACACGTTGATTTTTAAACTTTTCACCCAAAACTTCTAAAAGCATCTTGTGAAAAACCTAATTGTGTCTTTTATTTTCAGAAACCTTATAGTGACTGTTTTAAGACTGCTGGATGTCGATCCTGAAAAAGCCGAAGAAACTTCCAAGGAAATCGTCGATTTCGAAGTTCAGTTAGCAAACATTACCACAGATTTGCATGTCCGCATCGATCTAACCGAAATTTACACTCCAACTACGATAGCAGAACTTTTCACAACCTATCCGAACATCGATTGGCTAACTTTCTTTTCCGGGGTGCTCGAAACTCAATTGCAGCCAAATCAGTCACTTGTCGTCCTCTCTGTCAACTACTACGGAAACCTAACCCGAATCTTGAAGGAAGTCGAATTAAAGACCCTTGCCAATTACATGGTGTGGCGTGCGATTCATCCATTCTTAGACGGCTTGGACGAGAATTTCCGAGCAGCTTTGCAGACCTTCAAAGAGGCACTTACTGGCCAGAAAGAGCCACTTGCTCGATGGAAAGAATGCATCAAAGAGGTGAATACCCAAATGGGAATGGCCACAGGGGCTATGTTTGTTCAGCGTTATTTTGACGAAGGCAGTAAAAATGAGACAATTGGGCTTTTGAGTGAGGTAAAGGATGCTTTCCGCGAGACACTACTAGATCTGGAATGGATAGATGAAGAAACAAAGGAATTAGCCCGAAACAAGGTCAACGAAACAAAACTTGCTGTGGGATATCCAGACTTTATTCTCAATCCAACTGAACTTAACAAGCTATACAGTGACTTGAAAGTAATGCCAGGAAAACGCTTCGAAAACACTCTCAATTTGGTGAAGTATTCATCAAAAGTGCGTCGGAAACGTTTTGGGGATAACGTCGACAAACAGGTATGGCCTTCTGCACCGGCTGTGGTTAATGCCTTCTTTGAACAAACCAACAACCGTATCGTGATTCCCGTGGGCATTTTACAGCCTCCCATGTTTCATAAGCATTTCCCGCGAGCTCTCAATTACGGTTCAATGGGTGTCTTCGTAGGTCATGAACTGACACATGGCTTCGACGACGTTGGCAGAGAATTTGATTCGACTGGCAACATGATCCGATGGTGGAGCGAATCTGCAGTCAAAGGCTTCCAAGAACGAGAGAACTGTTTCATCGAACAATACGGAAATTTTTCAGTCAATGGGAAATTCTTGCAAGGAAGCTTGACAAAGGGGGAGAATATTGCGGATAACGGTGGCATAAGGCAAGCCTTCCGGGTGTATCGAAAGTGGCAGAATGTGAATAAAAAATCAAAGAGAGACTCATCTGAAGCGATGCCAGGACTTAACTTAACCAACGATCAGTTGTTCTTTGTGGGATTCGCTCAATCGTGGTGTAATGCAATTCGACCGGAAGCGGTAGAAAACCGAATACAAACAAACTTTCACTGTCCGGGAAAGTTTAGAGTGATTGGAGCTTTAGCGAACTTTGAGGACTTCTCAGAAGCGTTTCAGTGTCCAGTGGGTAGTATGATGAATCCTCCAAAGAAATGTCGGTTGTGGTGAAGAGCGGGTGGATAAATATTGTTTATTAATTAATAAATTAAATCTAACCATAAGAAAAGTGTTGGTGTTTCTATGAATTTAGTAAGTCCTTTTCTCGGTCCTATGAACAGCTTGTTTAGAATTTTTTTTTATGAAAAATGAAACCTGCTTTTTTAGAAGTTCGGGCTTACAGGAAAAGGAATACAAACAGACGGATAAATAGATTGGAGAAGATGACCTTTCCCTCTTGTCAAGTTATGGACCGCCATCAACGCAAGTTCCACATTCGCCAAGCCGTGACTGAGTACATTGCAACTGAAAATTTATGGAACTAAACACAAAAGATCAATCGTGGAAATTGGAATCTAAAGACGATGCTAAAGAAAAGGAAATTATGGAGACAGTTATCCGACATGTTGGTAAGAACCTTGGAATTGGTATATTGTCGAAAGGTTTTCTGTCCAGTTTTGTCATGGTGGCGAAGCGATATAAAATATAAAGTAAGTTACGATCCAGATTTAATAATGGCAAGAAACTCACTAATCTTATAAGATTGATGATCAGCAAGGAAGCAATAATTTATTCATGGGGCACTAACCTTTACCTTACCTTTTCAGAAACTCATAGCCAGAAACTCAACTTATTATCTTTGGTGATTAACAAGTACGGCTTAGAGTTACAAATTATAAAGGGTGTTTTTTATAGACGTGTGGTTTTCAAGAAGAAATAAAACGCATATAATTTAATGTTATGGCCAAGAATTTAGCTTTATTATAAGGATAAGGGTTTGCCATTATTTTCTAAAAATGATTTTGGGCAAGTGGCTGGCTCGAATAAATTCCAGCCGAGAGGCCCAATTTTCGACCACTTTTTGCAATTGGGGCCGTATGTCAGCAATAACCCGCCGAATATTCTATTAAAGGCGTCAATCGTCTTGGGGTTATCTGTGTAGAGAAGGGACTTCACATAACCCCACAAAAAATAGTCCAGCGGTGTTAAATCACACGATCTTGGAGGCCACGCCACAGGCCCACGGAGCGAGATAATGCTCTCACCAAAAGTTTCCTTCAATAAATTGATTGTTTCGTTGGCTATCTGGCATGTAGCGCCCTCTTGTTGGAACCGAAGGGAGTTCACATCAATAACTCCAATTAAATCACGAAAAAGTGATTAATCATGGCTCTATAGCGTTCCCCATTGAGTGTAACACTATGGCCGACTTCATTTTTGAAGAAATATGGCCCAATGATTTCCTCTGCTCATAGAAAACACCAAACAATTGCTTGTAAATTAGATCACTTCAAATACGACAATTTTGCTTATTAAAGTACCCATTAAACCAAAAGTGAGCTCAGCGGTGTTAAATCACACGATCTTGGAGGCCACGCCACAGGCCCACGGAGCGAGATAATGCTCTCACCAAAAGTTTCCTTCAATAAATTGATTGTTTCGTTGGCTATCTGGCATGTAGCGCCCTCTTGTTGGAACCGAAGGTAGTTCACATCAATAACTCCAATTAAATCACGAAAAAGTGATTAATCATGGCTCTATAGCGTTCCCCATTGAGTGTAACACTATGGCCGACTTCATTTTTGAAGAAATATGGACCAATGATTTCCTCTGCCCTTAGAAAACACCAAACAATTGCTTGTAAATTATGATCACTTCAAATACGACAATTTTGCTTATTAAAGTACCCATTAAACCAAAAGTGAGCTTCATCGATGAACAAAATTTCTCTTGATGCATCCCGCGAACCAACTTGCACGATTTGCAAACGTTGTTCAGGAGTAAGTCTTTTCATTATGAAATGGCAAACCAAACTGACCATAAACTAAGTGACAGCTGTCAAAAATATTCCGAACAAAGTAAGGTCGGAAGTGTGTAGCCAAGTTCTCTAGCAACTTTTAGACTTCACTTTTCTTTTACAGAATGTAATTCAGGCCAGTTTCGACTTCCCTCAAACTTCTGCTAAAACAAAATCCCAATTGTTTTTCAACTTAGTAAGGACAAGAACCTGCTATTCTTAGCGTGAGTCGTTTGCAAAAATAGTTATCTACTGGGACTGGCTGACAGATCATCGAAATTATAGAGCATTAACAGTCATCGTTGAACCTAAAAATTCACATCAGTAGGCCTTTGGAGGTGAATTCAAAGCAAGAAATTTAAAATTGAGCATTTCCATTGAGGGTGCATGGTTATGTGTAAAGTTATAAAATTCATGCAGCAATTTTTAGCATTGCACAATCTTCAATTTGAGCAGAGAAGTATGACCGGAAATGTGAAGGAAATACCGATGCACTTGCTGTTTAATTGTGTGTAAATCACAGCGGCACACAGACCCCTCTTTACCACTGGGCCCGGGCCCAGGGCCCCGCAATCACCAGGGGCCCCCAAATTGCTGAAATATCAATTAACGTCTATTGGTCTATTATCAAGAAAAAAAATATTTCGATACAATTTTAGATGCACAAAGAATGATCAGAATTCGTACTTTCTTTGCTGAACAACAACCTTTGCTGAACATTTTAAATCGCATTCCCTGCGAAATTATATTCAAATTCAAACAGAAATATGAAGCACTTATAAACAATGCTCCGCTGTGAAAAACTAACTGAGTGGCAATGCAGATTAGCAGATTGCGTTCTGACAGAAACAAAAAAACACACACAAATATCACTGATTGTGGGTTTTGTTTGTTTTGACATTTGTTTTCTTGTTGACCACAAAATTTTCGTTTTTAGTGACAAGAAGACCACACAAAATAAACGTATTGAATTTCGATTATTGGCATTTTTATTTTAAAAAGAATTTTTATAAAAATTGATTTAGTAAACGTTCATTCATAGTTTCTTTATAACAATGGTAAAAAACAAATCTGAAAGAAATTTATTCATCTTCTTCTTCGAGTGGTTCCGAGTCGGATTTCTCCATCCACATCTTCTGAAAATGAAGGGACAACAAAAATAAAAATTCGGAAATTCACCTCCAACACAAAATAAGCGAAACTTGTTCGAAGAGGCTACTTAATGGAAAAGACACACTTAACATTTCTTAAAGAAGGGCTGCACTAGGGGGCGATAAATCTCAATGGAAAAGTGATCGATGTTTATTCTTTAGATTGCTATTTCACAGCTCATCTGTTTCAAAATTATGGATGAATTTTTAAAATTGGTTAGAAAGTTAGATAAAATATAAACTTTTATTCTCGAAATTCAATAATGGTGGGCTTACACATTTATAAATCGACCGCACGCCAGTAACTGTATAAGTTGAAATTGTGAAGGTTTACACACGGAAGCCAATCATCCATGCTTAATTCCTATACGTGAATGAAAAATATGATAGTTCTTACCAATTTTCGTTACCGGTACAAGAAAAGTTGCAAGCCACCCGATAGTTTTTTTATTTTTCATTAAATGCCCAACTTGCTCATGAAAAATAATTCCTAACCAGTTTATGTTTTACTTACATAATACAGGGTGATTCACGAATGTTGTGCCAAAAAGCTAGAGCGTGTAGGTTGGGTTGAGACAAGAAAAAAATCGTATTGGAAGGGGGGGTCTATTCCCCTCCGTTTAGCCGGAAGAAGTGTTCTTAGAAAATTGCCCCTCCCGTCTAAACGGAGGGGATTAGACCCTCCCCCCCCATACAATTTTTTTTCTTGTCTCAACCTAACCTACACGCTCTTGCTTTTTGGCACAACATGCGTGAATCACCCTGTATATAAATAACACATTTTGCGTTTGAAAGCAATTCTGATTGGCTTTTATTTACTAATTTCAACAACTGACCCCTAGTTTTCAATGTGTGTGATTTGAAGACTGCTCAAAAAAGCACATAGATTTTTTAAAAATAAAAATGCTTTCAGATACAAATTACTGTACACCAACATCTAACCCGGGTGCAAGGCACGTATGTTGCAAATACAAAAGAGAATTTGATGCATTAACATAAAATTCGAATTTACTTGCTGGTCGGTAACTTAAATATATGGCAGGTTTAAGTTTCTATTGTTTTACTTCCATGAAATTTTCTAACTGTCTAAACAAAATAGTGTAGCTGCAGCAGTAGTACGTTGCACTTACAATTTGAAGTTGCAGTCAACAACAAGTCAACTCCACTCCAACTTCATGAACGTGCTCCGCTGCAAAACGACATCAAACGAAATGGCATAAACAATTTAATGATAAATACCTATTATTTATTTAAAAAAATAAAAGAATAAATATTAATTCAAAGTTATGTGATTTTTACTTGCTCTATAGGGCAAGTATTGGTTTCGTGCAGAAAAAAAAAATCGAGGTTTTAATCAAACATGACATTACGATGATAGAGAAGCCCAAAAAAGTGGTTTTCGCCATACCGTCCGTCGGTCTGTCTGTGCGTCTGTGCGGATGTGCGGATGTGCGCTTTTTCACGTCATGCTACAGCCTAAACGGCTTGACGGATTTTCTTCAAACTTGATATATAGTAGTTTGAAGAAAAACGGTTGTCGAGGTTTTTTTTATTTCGTTTTAGCCCGGCTCAAACTGGTACCTTTCAAGTAACGGTTTTTTTCAATTTGAATTTTCTCAAAAACGGCTCTAACGATTTTGATTAAATTTATAATTTAGCTTACTTTAAGCATTTCTAACAAAACTGCGTTTTTTGTTTTTGCCTCAAATGGTCGTAACGAAAATCAGGTTTTAACGGCTTTTTTTTCAAATAGCCATAAGTTCACAACGGCTTGATTGAATCAACTAAAACTTTGTTTGACACAGTTTTTAATAGTGTTCTATAGGATGGTTTAGTAAATTTTTCACTGAAGCCTTTCTAAACGGTGGCTTCCATACAACGAGCCGTTGAGTTTTAGCCAACTTTTTTTGGTTTTTTCTAATTTTCTCGAAAATGGCTCTAACGATTTTGATTAATATTCTTTTAGTGTTTTTAAGAGAACTGCGTTTTTAGTTTTTGGCCAAAAATGCAAATAACGGAGATCTGCTCTTAACGGCTTTTTTTCAAATGGCCATAAGTTGTCAACGGTTGCATCGAATTCACTCATCCTATCAGATGATTTTTTTTTCAGTTTCTCTTTTTTAAATGGTGGCTCCTATACAAAGAGCCACTAGATTTTGGCCAATTTTTTCATTTTTTCTAATTTACTCAAAAAAGGATCCCCCGATTTTTATGAAACTTTGTATGTAACATACATAGAATACTTCAAACAAAACTGCATTTTTAGTTTTTGGCTATACATGATAATAGCGGAAATTGCTTTTAACAGTATTATTAATTAGGCCATAACCCATAAGTGGACATTTGTATCATTTACAACACCCAAAAGATAACGTCTTAATTTTAAATATTAAAGGTTTCTTAACGTTACGTCCCGTATATCGAGTTTTCCAGTATTAGCCAAATTTTTTTGGTTTTTACCAAATTTTTCAAAAATGAATTGTTCTTATTGATCGAAAAGTTTGTTTTCATCGAACTATTGCACCAACAGAGCAAGTACGTGCGACCCAGTCGTGCATTTTATTTCTGTATATTTTTATTACACAATATAACATTTTTATATAATCATACAGGGGCCCCATTTTCGAAAAGTGCCCAGGGCCCCCAAAAGGGTAAAGACGGCCTTGGCGGCACAGCTTTCCACATTCATGTAGTGTGGCAAAAGAAGGACTCTTTTTGATGACTTCAATAAGTTAGTTCCGCTGAAAGTAGTTTGGAAATTCCAATTTACACCTGCCTAGAACGCATAGATGTGCTGCTTCCATTGTATATATAAACTATAGTACTACCACGTTAGGTGCACCATCTATCGACGGAAAACTAAGCTCTTGTTTTTAGAGGTTTTTGTCTAGATTACCATTTGAAGCAACAACAAAAAATTTTTTTTAACGTTCCACAAATTAACTTGGAGAACTTCGATTTAGTTCTTAGTTAGTTTTTACATTTGGGGTTTTGGTGTGATTTACAAATTATCTACTCAATAACTGTGATTTTTTTCTCGTTAATAGTATCCTTTTGAAACTCTTTGCAGCTTTCAATTGACTTGTATTTCTAAGCCATCTCGCTGTAGAAAATCTCAGGTATGTAGTTTGGATTAATATACCTCAATTTACAATTTCGTTGTTCTGTCACTTAAATTTCGGATTTCGGCTTCATAATGTTGAATAATGTGTATTACTCTTAACGATGAAAACACCTTGTCAAACATGATTTTATGAAGT
Organism: Platycheirus albimanus; assembly: GCA_916050605.2. Taxonomy (NCBI): domain Eukaryota; kingdom Metazoa; phylum Arthropoda; class Insecta; order Diptera; family Syrphidae; genus Platycheirus; species Platycheirus albimanus. The sequence continues at coordinate 73,771,867 of OU696696.1, forward strand.
GCAGCTAGCTTCACGTTGATCAGCTGTCCTTTTTCTTTTTTGTTTTTCGCAAACGCTAACTTTACTCTTGTACAAGCCGCCAACCATTTTGGTTTACCTTTGAATAAACATTAAACATTATATTCTTGTTCATGTTAAATAAATTCTTATCTCATAATTCGCTTCAGATGTACCAAAATATTTTTGTCTAGAATTTTGATGACTCTCAATTGCAGTATTGTGACTTTTTATTGCTCAATCCAATCAGTGTCTCTCATATTTATACATCTCCATATCGAAATACCTTTTAATTTAAAAGATTGAAAAAGTATAAATTTACAATAATTATTAATTCAGCTATAAGAATACCAATATTGAAGCATTTTATTGCTTAAATTTACGATACTGCGAAAGGCTTGTTAAATTTTTTTTAACACCTATCGCCTCTTCCAGCAATTTACTCTAGATAACCTTAAGATACTTTGCGTGTTATCTCAATACCTTTAAGATTTTATTTCTTTTGAGTTGATCCTTCTTAAACCACACATCTTGAACATTAAACAGCCACATCTCCAACACTTACTTAAGTCCGAACATCAATATTGACACTCTTGATCGGCAAAAAAAAAAGAAAATGCAAAAAAAAGATCGTTCCAGTCTTCGAAATCAAGGTAAACACACTCAACCTTTTTTTTCGGGTTTTGTTTTGATTGAGATAACCCAACATTTGCACGCTGCGCGTAGGTGGATCGTGGATCGAGCTCCTTAACCTTTCCAATGTCTTCTGTTTATCTTGGTTTGTGCACTTAAGCCTCAGACAGCGTTCAATATAATGTCACCGCGTTGTCCTCTCTGCAGACATAATAAATCATTAATCGCACAGGATACAAAGACCCTAAATCATTGATACATAACTGTGTGTGGGACTACGAGTAGCACACTATATGAGTCCTCAATCCTCATAAATGGTTGGATTGTGTCCAGGAGAGAAGGTGTTCTTTATGGATTGTAGTTTTTTTTTCTTTTACGTTCAAGATGTCAACAGACCTTGATTGGATTTCGTGATAATTCTTTCAGCTCCTAAGGAGATCTTGCTTGCGACTTCTTAGGACTTTTTTTTCTTTTTGTTGGTTCTTTGTCAAAAGATACAATTATTCGCTTTGACCCTGATTAGTATCCCGAACGTGCCACTCCACAATGTTTATGCAATCCGAGGGAGAAAAGAGTGGTCAGGTAAATTTAGACTTCTGCCTATCTCACTACTGATCTCATAACACTTTTTGTGTTGGATTCATAATTTGGTTTTTGGTTTTCGGATGAAATCTGCCCGCTACGAGGGCGGAGTTTCTGATTGAAAAAAGGGGATATAAAACAATAAATAAATATGTGACCAAAATATTAATAAGGATGTTAAATATGTTCAAGGACATTCGATTGTCTCTGATGTCTTCTTTTTCCAATACGCAGACGCAAACAGTAGAAGTCGCTGAATGATTTTTTTTTTTTGATAATTGAAATGTGTGATGTGTGCCATGATTTAAGAAGCATAATTTATTACAATGTTTTGATGAAATTAAACAAATTATAGAATATTGTAATAAATTTTAAACACAAATGTACCAGGATTAGCATTTTTAAATTCAAAATTAATGCGTTTCGCTTCCTTGAAATTATGATTTTTATTTATACTTTGACTGTGGAGAGCTCGCGCTGCTCTGTTAAACGTCAAGGTTAAAATACCACTGACTCCTTTGAAGTCGAGAAAGGCTTTATAGAAGAGGTGATGGGCTGTCATGTAAAAGGCGGCGAGAACAGGTCTGATTGTTAATCAAGATAAACAAAGGAAATTATACAGTGTGGGCCATCTAGTGGTTTCTTTTTAATCATAGGCTATTTAGACACTGACAGCTGTTTCCCGCTCAATATCTTGATAGAAAAACAGTATCATATATCTTAACGCTTGAACAACGTAGGGAAATAATGGAAACTTCTTTCCAAAGTGAGTTCCTTGTAGCCCAAACAGTTGCTTTTTTGGAAAGAATTTTTTGGCCGAAATGAAGCACCTATACCGCGCCAGCTGCACGTAAGTATGTGCAAAAAGTTCGTAAGACTGGTATGCTAGTATAGACAACACTCATGGATGGTCCCCGTCATCGTACGGTGCGCAGTCGATGATGCCTAATGTGCCAACCTGTGTGAAATTCTAGACCAGACTGATACCAGAACTTTAAGATCTTCTGTGGGTGGAAGGTTTTGAGTTTTTCCAAGGGAACAATCTCATTAGCAAGTGTCCGCTTTCTGAGGCGGAGGAGTGTTGGGCATTCCGTGAGGATATGCAAAATATGTTTCTTCACTTTGTTGCCAGTCTCATGTTGCGAAGGTGTTTTTTCAGAGAACAGTGTCCAGTTATGATTTCAGTCACTATTAAGAGAGTTTTTATCTAGGTTGAGTAGGAATTTTGTGGTTTTTCTTGAATATTCTGGTACAAATGTCTTGGAGCAGTTTTGACCAGAAGTTGTTTGTAAGCTGCATTGGATTCTCTGAGTAGGATGTTCTTGGCAGTGTTTTTGAAGTAGTTCTAAGAAAGAAGTGTCTGAACAGCACTTGCTTCTAAAAAAAAAAAAATAATAAGTGCTGTCAGCTTCTCTCTACTTACCAAATATACAAGCTAAGACTGTAGTTGACTCCCTGTCAGAACCACCAGAAAAACCAGAACTCGTTTTTCTTGGAATGGATCTAACCCGATATTGGATCACTGCCAACATCACTTTCGACCGCCTTCGGAACATATTGGTTGGCTTTGGAATGCTAGTTCTCTGTTTATTTTAGCGAAATGTTTAGATACCTTGACATCAAGCTGCTGTACCCTGTACCATTTCCTGAACTAACATTGTGGAGAAGAGTAGCCAAGTTCTTTTTTTTACCCTAAGTAAGCAAAGTGATTCTCTAAGATACAATATACATAATTTCAGAATTTCAAGTGTTCGATCAGGTAAGGTTGCCACACATCATTTAGTCCATTATAATTCTGCATGCAACGATTTGGTTCTTTTTTCATTTTCTTTCCTTTGCTTAACCCCGTTTTTTTTCAATAAAATGGCCAACTTAAGAGTATTTATTAATATGAAAAACAAGTTTATTTCTTTGACCTTCCAAATTTAAAGTAAATGTATATGTATAAGTTTATGATTCTTTTATTACTTTACTCTGTTCAACAAAAAATGTCAGTGAAGGGAAGATAGGTTATTTGCCTCTAAGACTGGTTTTACTAGCTTGCATACTTCTGTCTCAAGTAAAAGTTGTCAGGGTTTCCGGACTTTTCATTATAAATCGAAGCACGTTTGACGTTTTATTAAGCCTAAATTTACCGTACTGACAGTTTTTGTTGAATAGATTATAAAAATACATTATTGCTTTTCTGAATTTAATATACATATGTATATGTAGATTAATTAAAAAAGTCCCGGTTAATAACAGCTCCAGGCAACAAACACTAATGACACTTTCCATTGATTTCACTCGGGGAACCACTCATTCTGAAATTCAATGGAACAAGCGAAATTGCTTCTGCTTATTATTGACACAATGTTGTTAATATTATCTATTAAAATGTCTATAAGCACGTGCCAGTTTGACAAGTTTCGTCAATGTCAGGCTGGTGTCCGCCCGATAGAGAAGTATCCGAATACGTCAAAAGAATTTTAAATCAAATGGCTACATACTTCTGTTTCTCTCACATTGGCAAACTTGTCAAACTGGTACGGGCGTATAGACATTCCAATAGATAATATTAGCTTTGTTAGTTGAGCCCTGAAGTCACCCTGGGGTCGCCACAATTCGTTTTTTGAAAAACCCCAACTCGCCCTAACGAGAAAATTCTCAGTTTTTTTTAAACCTGGTGTCGCCCTGAAGTCACCTTTAAGTCGATCTTGGCTTTAAGCCGGGGCGAGTTGATGTAACGAATCAGCTGTTGAAGTGACTTTCGCTGTCAAGCATTTCTTATGTATATTTGTCTTCTGTATCTATTTTTTTGTATATCATTTTTTCGAAAAAAAGTGAAAGAAATGCAAGTGAATGCATTTATTTTGAAGAAAGTAAATACAAATCGAACAAATAAAGCAAAATGGAAACTTTTGATTTTATGCGTCGTAAAAAATATACAATCAGCAGCCCTGATGCGTTTTTTTTTTGAGAACGGTAGAACCTGGGGCGACCCTGGGTAAAGTTCAACAAACAAAGCTATTAACAACATTGTGTCATTGTGAACAAAATTGGTTAAAACTTCGAAGCAACTAACTGCCTTTGCACAATGGTCTAGCTGTAGCTGCAACTGAAGTTGAGTTTACTTGAACTTTAACAACTTTTAGTACTTAAGCGACAACTTCAATTATTGAAGCCGTGCTATACGAATAACGTACTTTAAATTTTGACAGCGGAATTCAGCTGCAGCTACACCCTTCTGTTAAGGCAGTTACTGCATAACCTTTAAAATATCAAACATTTTAAGAGTTTATTTTAAAAAAACTGTACAAAATATAATCTTAAAATATGAAGTCACTTAAAACTAAAAAATTAAAAAAAATCCTACCATAATCGACACTTCTTGATTGGATTCATTGAACTATTCACAGGGCATCCATAAGCTTCAGAGAATTCTTCAAAATTCGTTAGAGCACCTAGAACCCGATACTTCCTTGGACTGTGAGCCTCATAACTTTTCGACTCAACCAAGGCTTCAGGACGCAGTGCTGCACAAAATAATTGGGCAAAACTAAGAAAGAACAACTGTTCCTCGTTGAATTTCATATTTGGAAATGTTTCCTCAGCTATTTTCGATTTGGTTTTTCCCTGCTTCCACTTTGAGTAAGCCTTATATGCCAATCTGAGGCCACCATTATCCGCCAGGTTCTCACTTATTGTTGCAATGCTCTTAAAATTTTCGTCTTTCTTAGCAAAGTTTTCATATTGTTCCAGAAAACATTTTTTTCTTTCTTCGAATTGTGCAATTGCTTCGGGGCTCCACCATTTCAGGGAATTGCCCACAACATCGAACTTCCGACCAATATCATCGAAACCATGGATCAACTCGTGACCCATGAACATACCCATGCCACCATAATTCAAGGATTGTGGAAAGTACTTATGAAAGACTGGAGGTTGTAGGAGACCGGCCAGAATGATAATCCGGTTGGCTCCAGTATCGTAAAGTGCATTTACCATGGTCGGAGGTAAGAACCAGTGGTCCTTGTCAAATGGTCTGAAAAGTCGATCTCGACTTTTTTCTCTGCTGTGCTTGGTGATTGCCAAACAGTTCTCAAAGTGTTTCCCCTCCAATATCTCAATATCTCGGTAAAGTTTATTAAGAATCTTTTCGGAATGGATATAGTGTGGGTAGCCAGCAGAAATCCTCATCGCATTCGCTTTCTTACTGGCATATGATTTAGTAGCTGCATCGATCCAGTCTAGTTCCATGAGATTCTCATCAAAAGATTCCTTCAGGAAGTTGATTATTTTGATTGTCTCATTCTTACTGGACTCATCGAAGTACTTGCGTATAAACATCCCAGATGTGGCCATTCCCATATTCCAGTTAATCTGATTGACACAAATCTTCCAAAGGGGATTCGGTTCAACTTGTCCAGTGACGGCGGTATTAAAATCATCCCATGCTCCGCGGAAATTCGCATCAAGCGAAATCATTACAAAGAGAACACACCGCCAAATCATGTAATTGGCCATGGTAACATTTTCAGTCTGCAGAAGCACGTAATACAGATTTTCATAATACTTTACACCAAGTTGCATCAAGACTGTCTGATTGGGGCTTATATCTGATCCTTGTATCCCAGCTAAGTACCTATTCCAGTCAACATAAGGATAAGCACTTATCAGGAGCGATACAGGTGGTTGAAAATATGGCAATGTTTTTGTGGCTTCAGGGGGAAGAGTTGCATTGGCCAGAAGTATTTCAAAATCTACTATTTCCTGAGATACGTTTCTAGCCTTTTCTTCCTTAACGTCCAGCATGAGCAGAACTTTTTCAATGAGATTTCTGAAATAGAAGACATTGTTTATAAGTGTTAGTTTTTGTTAGCATAGTAAATTGTTTTTTAATTTGAAATTTGGCTGAAAATGGGAAATTTTTATTGTTTGAATAGCGAGTAGGGCCGGGAGGGGTTACTTGCAGAGGGGAGGGGAGGAGTGGGGACAGGCCAGTCTGCTTCTACAACTGCAGGGTCGATTTCTTAGTGGTACTTTGATCGTGGAGGTAATAATTGGCATTCATTTTTCCTAATTTTTACTTGCGATTATAGGTACTATAAGGCAAGTTATGCATTCGTAAAAAAAAATTTTTTTTTTTGGACAGTCAAACATTACATTACGATGATAGAGAAGTCGAAAAAAGTAGGTCCGACAATTCTGTATGTCTGTCTGTCTGTCTGTCTGTCTGTCTGTCTGTATCGGCACCTACAGCCTAAACGGCTGGACCGATTTGCTTCAAACTTGGTAGATAGTATTATTATGACGTTCTACAGAGGGGTTTTTGGAATTAGCATTCTAGCTTTAAAACTAACGGTACCTGCCATACGATTTTTAGTGAAAATTTAATTTTTCTCGAAAACGGCTCTTACGATTTTGATAAAACTTTCTGAATAATGTTTTCTGTGCAAACTTTATGTTTTTTCTTTATATTTTTCAGGAAAAGTCTTATAACAGTACCTCCCATAGGACCGGTTTTTTGAAATCCGATTTTCTCGTAAGCCACTCGCCGAATTTCGATGAAATTTTTAATGTGGAAGCCCTTTTATAAACGAAATAATAGAAAATTTTAAATTTTTCAAAAAAAGTTTTTTTGAATTTTTTAAAAAAGTTTAAATTTTTTTTTTATTTTTTGTTTTTTCCAAAAACGGTCTTATCAATTTTTGTTCAATTTTATTTTTCTGATAAAAACTACAAAGTTCTAGAAGTTGGCATACTCAAAAAAAATTTGGAATATGTTTTCAAAAAGTTTTTCAAAAAAAACCGTTTTTTGAAAAAACTGGTCGAACGATTTTGAAAAAAAATTTCCTTAAAATTTAAAAGAACAAAAGAAATCTGATGGCTTACTTCATTTTCTCCAAAAAACGTTTGAACTATTGATTTTTAAGTGATTAGTAAAATTTCATATGATTTTTGCAATGCCTTTTTCCGAAAATCTCAATCCCCAAGACCATTTTAGCACATTAGAGCAAGTTCGTACGACCCAGTCGTGCACTTTATTTTTTGAAACAGTTGAGGTTTAGCTGCGGGGCAAGAACGACGAACTCAGCCGTTCCCGCGGCGGACATTCTATCGACTTCTCATCCCCATACGCTTTAATATCCATATTTTCAGGTCCCAACCTAACATCCTATCCCAACACCTCCCAATTGCCTCGTTTCAAATGCCGACTTGTTACTATACTCTGTCCAACATAAAGACAGTACAGGGAAGATATAGGGATGTTTGTCTTTCATTCGCTTTTTCTCCTTTGTTTTTCGTAAGTGCTTTTCATAAAAAAAACTCTTACAGGGTTTCCGTTTCCGTAGAAAGCATTTCAAATTAGAAAATTCTGATAGCACTGGGTTACCGTCACAAAAAACACTATTTATAACACAAAGCTTATATGTATAAAAACACCTCTTCCAATTCTTAAAAAAATTCTTAAGAAAACAGGCAATTTCTCAAAAATGTTTCCCATTTTTTATTGATTTGAAAAATGATCTATTTTTTGAAGAACCATATCTCGGCAACGAGTTGACATACAACAATTTTTGTTCTAACAGAATCGTAGGAAATTTTACGTGCTACAAAAAAGTCGAATATGCTTTTAACGTAGGACGTAAGAAACAAAATTTTTGAGGGAAAACCTGAATAAGGTGGTAAAATATCCGCGAGGTGAAAAGCTTATTAAAATGTTAATTAACTATCCCTGGACAAAATCACCAAGTTTCTTTAACTTTCGACCTTTTTACACCCGAAACCCCACTTTTCCGACCTGTCGACTGGACCACAGACATACAGATACAGACCGCCAACTCTTTAAACATATATAATATTCTCTCTTTGCCACCAAGCTTGGTGTGCATTTTATTTTGAGTATGTTGAAGCTCTCTCTTATGCTCTCCCGTGCATTTTATGGGAAACACGAAAGAAAAAAAAAATGCCCAGCCAGAGATATGTATACATAAAAGGCGGTGAATAGAATATTTTAAGGGTGTTTCAGGCAAGAGGAGTACGAGTTGGCGGTCTGTATCTATATGTCTGTGGACTGGACTATTAAACGAAATGCTCAAGTCTCAAGATGAAAACAAGATCTCAACTTTCCACAACACTCATCATTATGAACTTTTTTTTTAAACCTCTAAAACCAAAAGCTCTTCAACAGAAACGCAAGGAAAAAAGCTGAATGAGTTACCAAAAGGACACCAGTAACTTTGAATGCATATTAATTTAATAGGTGTTGAATTATGATTATACTCTATTCGAGTAATTTGTTCAGTACAAGGAAGATAGGACGTTTGCCTCTCAGTCTGGCTATATTGGCTTGCATACATCGGTCTCAAGTTAAAGCTCTCACAGGGTTTCCATACTTTGCATAGTAAATTGCCGCAAATCGAGTAAATTATACATTACAAAAAATCAAAAATTATTTATCTTCTTCCACACCACCAAGCGGTTATTCAAAAAGGATACAAAAACAAAAACAAATGACAACACCTCCCTATCAATCAAAAGCTGAAAAAGCTACAAAATCCAAAACCAAATCTCAACATAGAAATGCAGTAGCGAGATCCCTTTTTTAAAATCATGGCAACACCTTTTAGATGTGCTTTGTGCGATGACGATGAGGGTTGTTTTTGTTATTGTTATACTGAACCACAGTACACATATTAAAGGTAATATCTTTAGCGTTTTCATTTTTGCATACTTCTGCGCATCTGTCAAAATAAAGAAAAATGGCTGGCTCTGGAGACACTTTAACTTTTTTGCATGTAAAAATAGTATAGCAATCTCGTGGTTTTTTTAAAAGTGATTGTCTTAGATGATTAAATTTATATAAATAAGCATATATTTAATAAAAAAGATAAATTTTTGTTGATTTTTACCACCACTATGTCTCCCTGTTCAGCCATTTTTTTAAATTTGAGCTGCCAAAGTGACAGATCAGGTTTTGACAACCTGCGCAATATATTACCTTCAATAAGTGTACTGTGATACTGAACAAAAAGAAACAAAAATTAGTCTGCTTTTTGCAGTCAAACTGAAAGGTTATGGGTGCGGCCAAATTTATCGAAAATCACAACAACAATTCTTGTGTGTTCAGTGGTTTGGGTTTAATTTCAGAGGCAGTTTATGTTTTAGTTTGCCATTGGGATTACCTGCAGGCATCATTGGTAGATAAAAAGCTCCCTCATAAGGCATGTGCTGAACAAATTACTTGAATAGAGTATAGCAGCATCCACAGCCAATCAGTGCACATGCACACTCAGATCTGCTCTGAATCAGGACGTACCTATAGGATCTACGTCAGATGCAATTGGAAATTAAAAATTCACTGGCGGGGTTCCATCCTTCAATTTAGTATGGTGCAAAAATATGGCACGCTACAGATTTAAAAAAGCTTCCCCATAAGATTCATAAGATAGAAGATCACTTTCACCGCAGCCACTGCAGAGATATGACAATAGCAGAGTGACCTATCATTATTTAACATTTCCAGATCCGGGATAAGACCCAGAAATCAGAACCGTTTGCTGTTTATCGCTTTTTAAAGCAGCCTATGACAACGTGAGCACAGAAAAACTTTATCATTGCAAGTCTAGCTTTGGAACGGAGGAAATTGATGCAAATTGGATGCACTGTCATTTCATTGCTTCAAAACGTGTTTAAAACAAATGTACCCCACAGCTTAGCCATAGTGCATCTGGCACAATCTCTAAGAAGCCATAAAACAATATCTTTAATTTTAGTGAGTCAAGTCATAATGGTGGGTTTCTAGGGCTGCCAAGCCAAAGCTTTTATGTTAAATCGAGAAAATCGTTGAAAGTGTAGGTTATGCCACTTGAATTTGGCTACTTCTGATGGAGCTTTCGTACTACGATATGTTTGTCTTTTTTTGATAGACAACTTAATAAGGAGAACATAGTAAGCAGTTACTGCTGTTTTCTCTAGAAGACGGGGATATATTTGAATCAAGAAAGTCGACTCCCATCGCAGACTTAGCCAGAACGGTCAGAACATTACCCGCATCATAGTTGTCAGCTCGGACAATATGAAATAACTTCAACTCGGAAATCTAGCAAATCCGTTTGGTGTAGCCAGATTTCATGAATGATAGAGGAAAACCACGAAGTTTCTGCACAAAAAAATCATCAAAACCACCCCAATATTATGGGATGCAAGTGAACGGTAGCCTTAACAGAGAAAAGTCCTACGATTTATGTCGAAAACCTTGCAAACAAAGTTTTCAACGGCCACACGGCCAAGTAACGAAATTCGAGACGTAGACCTCATGCGTCCGTACATATCTACGATTTGAGCTAGAAGTCTTAAATTTGGTATACGTAAGTGTAGTCTTTGGTTCATGAGTTAGGCTAAGTTCCGGTTGAGTCCTCAAAACAAACACGCCCACAACCGCCATTTTTGATCAAGAAAAATGTTTGATTTAGAGCTTGTCTTACGCCCAATTTTCATAAGAAAATTAAGAACCGTGTTCTTTCAAATTAGCTTTTAATAAAGCCACAAACGCAAAATGTAGCTTCCATTGAGCTGCGAAATAAATATCTTGTGAATGAAAGAAATTTTTTAAATTTCGGGCGTGGCCTAACGCCTACTTTTCATAAAATAACTGAAAAATATAGTGTTAAAAATTTAAAGACCCCCACCCATTATAAATTTTTAACAATTTTGTTCCGTTTGTTTTATGCAAAATATTTTCTGATTCAGTTTTTGTACAAACTTTTACAATACGGCCACTTTTAGAGGCGTGTTTTTTATAAAACGTACTTTTGTTCAGTTATAGGTTGCTAAAAACGTCTCGATTCAGTTGTAATTTTAAACATAAGCAAACAAATGTGAAAGTTTAGTTAGTGCTCGATGTTTTTTAAACATTGTAAGGAAACGCCCCTATTTTAGGGGCGTCTTCGTTCAAAGTCTTAATCTGCATTAATGTTACAATGTTGACTAGCTATTGGTTGCAGTTTTGAAAAACGAAGGTACAAAATTTGTGTATGCAATCCTTGGTTACGAGGCAGGTTGTTGTTTGATAATAGCTACGATTCACCCACAATCACCATTTTCATTCAAAATCTAATTTTTCAAAATTCAAATTATGTGCTGTTTTGTAGTTAAAGTCGAGCTGCGAGCTTAAAATGTTATGCCCCTATGCTCATAGCAGGTAGTGGTTTTGTCTTGGCAATACAAATTTTGAACTTTGAGCGTTTCACACCCCATTTTTCTAACTTCGCTAGCGGTAATCGAACAACAAAATTAGTGTCATTAGATATATTTCTCCACTCTGTGGAGTGACGGACGCCCTTTTTTTGTACAAATAATAGCAAAAAAGTCAAAAATTAAGGTCACAAAAAATAAAACAAATTGATTTGCATTTTCTTTGAACCATGAAACTGCACAATTTTAATCAAAACCCTGTTTTATATTTTAAAATGCATCACTGTGTTCAACAGGGCTATTCACGTTTTTTCAAATCCAACCCAGGCGGACGTTCTCAATGGCGTATGTGTAATTTTTAAATAATACAATGGAAAACTGGGTATACAAATATCGAAGACATTTACAAACTCTGTCAAAAACAAACAACGCCATCTCTTGTTGTAGGTACTCTAGTACTCAGTTGACACAACATATTTAAAAAAAATTTTATTTTTTTAAACTACGACAAAGTAAAACTTTCTTAAATAAAAGTGCACCAAAAATAATTTGAATGTTCCTCGTGCTTACCTGTAAGCTTCAAGATTCTTAAAATTTTCCGGCTTCAAGAAATTATCCCGATTTGTCATGCCCAACGTCGTCTGCTCCAAAAACAATGTATACTCCGTTGGAATTGTTGGATTCTTCTCAACCTCATACGCAATGATAACACCATTTCCAATATACGAAGAGTTTATCGCCAATTGAATCCAATCAAATTCATCCTCATTCCAGTTCTCATCCAACACTGGCCACCCACCAAGGTCTTTGATAAAATCAAGAAGTGGCTCGATTTCACGCTTGCTACTTGACACTTTATCCACACAGTTTCTATAGTACATCTTCGCTTTGTCCATGGCATTCGGTGGCTTCTGATGACTAATCGGCTCCAAGAGAAGCTCCCTTAGTTCATTCTCGAGATTATGATGCAGCAATTGTATTGTTGAATACTGCCACTTATCATTCGGGATTGGATTATGCTGCTCCCAATTACCACATGCATACTCATAGAAGTCATCACATGGATTAACTGATTCGTTTATGAAGCTCTGCATTAGCTCTGATTGCTTGGCACGAATAGCATCTCGACTGACATTGTGCCTCCAAGGTGATGAGAATACTGCACTCGATGGTGCATCTGCCATGGCATCCTCATCATAAGGCTGCTGTTTCCCATTCCCATAAAGCAGTGAAGTTCGACAAAAATTTGTCGAAATCAAAATAACCGCTGCCAAAATTACTGAGATAACAGTAGTCAAGAGTATGCAAATTTTCATGGCGTATAGCATTTTTGAAGGCAGGCACTTGTTGTTGTTGTTCTTAAAGATGATCTGAAGTGCTTTATAAACACGCGATCTTTAATTCGATTGGTATAATTATATTTTTAGAATAATTAAATTCGTTAAAGACATTGTTTTTTTTTTTTTTGTGAATTCGTCTGGGAATCTACTTATTACGTGGTGTAGATGAGTTCTAGAGTCTTCTCTGTACGAGGCGCCGCAGTTGACTATCATTGCTTGAGGAAGCTTTTTCAATTATTCCCCAACTTGACGCTGAATTTGTAAACATCTCTGTGTTTTTTTTTTCTGAATTAATCGCAATTCTAATCAATTAAAGATTTCTGCGAAGAAAATCTATCTACAAAACATTTGTAAAGGGGGCATCGGATCTAGCAGTTTTTTTTTCTCAAATATTTTTAATTTTTGTTACAGCATGAATCTTCTTTTAAGGGTCAGTTATTGGGTCGTCAATAAAAATTAAATTAAATTATAACTATGACTACAATAAAAAAATATATCTTGACTCAATTTAGATCAGTTTTTAGGAAACCTCGATTTTTCAGTTATTTCGCTGCATTTCTGGCCAAGTCAAAATTTATTCTTTACTAAGAAGGTGGTTTGTGGATGCTTTTCTCATAGCTCGAACGCAAGGCTGTTCGATTACTGTTAATGCAAGTGACACTCATTAATAGTGGCGTCTTAGCTTTTAAAACTATAGTACTATAAGAATAAAGTTATTACTATGTTACTCTCTTGTGGCATGAAATCGGGCTATGATTCAACGACAGAGGCCATCATTGATTTTTCGAAGCATTATATTCCATGTGTTTCTTATTCCCCATCTTACAATTCCTTCAAGGTTAGAATTAAATGTTTACCTAGCATACTTTTCTGTTGAAGTTCCAAATCGTGAAATGGATATGAAACAATGAGAGAAGATGGCCCGCAGAACAACTGAAAAGGTAAGAAGTTTCAGAAGAAAGCTAGTTTCAGACGAAAGCTAGTTAATAAAAATGAGAAAAAGTGTCGGGGACAAATCGGAACCCTGGGGCACACCAGAGTTTATTTTGAAAGGTTCTAATACTATCCCGCCAACACTACTTGTATTGGGCGGTTTGAAAGGTATTTTTTAGTCCATCAAAGTAGAGAGTAGGTTCCACTTTTCGGTGAGATTTAAAATCTGAACCCCAGTGAACCTATTTAAACGAAAGCCGTATTAGTTATCATGAAGTCGCTTCCTTTAAGCAAAATATTTTTTGAGCTGAAAATGTATCAGTGTTTCCATGACCTTGGAAGGAAGAGACGTGAAGGATTCGAAAATAACTTATATGGGGTAGAAGATTCGTTGTTTTTTGAGATAGTTTGGACGAATATTATGGGAAAGATAGCTCTAGACGGGTGGTTTTGCAAAAGTAAATAACTCTCCTTCAGAATAATGACGGTGTTTCCCTGGGCTTTGGATTTATGTATATTAGAGTTTTGAAGAACTCCTAAAGCAGTTCGAATGTGAAAGACGAATGTTTCCATATTGTTTACATACCTCAATTATCGGAGGAACCATGACACTTTGTCTAGCTTTCGCGAAAGAGATAAAGAAGGAGTTTCATTGAAGATGAACATTGGAACCCAAGATGAAATAGTGTCCAAACATTTTTCAAATGACCAAAATTTAACATGGTTGCAGCCATGTTATTTAGGTGACATTATGTTTATTATTCAGTTACTGATGCGAAATTACCATAACGATTGAATAGCACGTCCAAATGATACAACTTCAATATTGAATTTAGTATGTTCGTTACTGAAAAGTTGAGTGATACTTTAAGCCCATTCAATAGTAAACGTGTTGGCTCTTCACAGTCGACTCTTCAGCATTAAGAACATCACCGCAGTCATTGAAAGTGTACAGCAGAACCCGAAGTAGTCGATATTTTGCCATGCACAAGAACTCGGCCTTTCGCAGACTTCAACCTGGTCAATTTATCGCCAGTATGTATACCTACTTATGCCACCCGAACAAGATCACAGCCATCTTGTTGAAACCACTGCTCCCCCACATCAAAGCGGTTTAATTCAGGAACGAGAAAGTCATTCATCATGGATAACGGTCTCCATTGACTGTAACTCTGTGGCCGGCATCGTGTTTTGAAGTAAGAACCAATGATTCCGTCAGCCCACGATTCACACCAAACTGCCAGTTTTTCTGGAACATCAACGGCTTAAGAATTATCTACACTCCAAATGCGGCAGGTTTGCTTATAGTTGGATTTTGTAAAATCCCTACCATAACACGCGAAAGAAAAGCAAGTATCAAAAACGAACGAAGAGTTCCTTTTCGATCTGTCGAATGCATCAGTTGGCCATAATAGCCTTTAGAAATTGGAGAAAGAAAGAAGAAGAATAGCCTTTAACTTGCCAAAACGTATCAAAAAGTCATTTCGGGTTGAGTTTCCAAATCACATGCATTTCTACTGTTTCGTAAGGCAACGTAACGAGAATGTGTGCGTACCTTCCTTCAGAAATAAAACTCATATAATTTAATGTTATGGCCAAGAATTACGCTTTATTCTAAAGATAAGGGTTTTCCGTTGTGTTTTAAAAATGATTTCGGGCAATTTATTTTGCGACTGGCTCGAATAAATTCCTGGGCGATTATGTCGACCGAATATTCGCCACAGCGAGCGATAAGTCTATTCATTATGGAATGGCAAACCAAACTGAGCATGCATAAAGTGACAGCTGTCGAAAAGACCAACTCCGAAAAAAGTATAGCAGATTGAAAAAGACACGTCTAAAAACAACAGCCTTTAGTAAGCACTTAAGCCAGTAAACGAAGGTCTTTATGCAAAATTGTTCATAAAGTGTATGGACATTATTCCGAATGGACTCACTCGGGTTTTCCTCGATTCTGCGCTCTACAGCAGCAATAGCTTCTTCGGTACGCTCTGTTCGACGTCTCAGATGATGAATACTACTACTCGATTGTGTGGACCATAAAATGGACGTAGTGCGCTAGGTGTTTCACGAACAGAACCATGTTTTTCGAAATAAATTTGAAAAATTTGCCGTGTTCAATGTTCAGGCGTCAGTCGATTCATGATGAAATGGCACCGCAAACAAAAGGTGGATCACATGCAGAGAGGAGCCAATTTCCGGTTTTTTTATGTGATTTGACTTCTTGGCCGCGAATAAATGTGAAAACGAATTACACGAGTTTTACAGACACTTTCGCAGCAAATCTGCGATTTTTTTAGTTTTTAACTGTCAAATCAGCTTGTGGGAAAAATGAAATTTACCGCTACACTACACGCTTCTTTATAAACCTTTTATCTCTGATCTCATGTGGCAGGTGACAAATTGACTTTTAATGCAAACAGTGGTGTCAACTTAAAGTTCTATATATCTAAACTTTTCTTAGGAAATTTAATGAAAAATCGCAGAGGCAGAAATTAAGCGGGCAGAATAGATAGAATCAGCGCTGTCAACTAAAACTCCAAGTGTTTCCAAAAAAGAAAAAATCGAAATCCTTAATCAACTTCATGGAACTCAGTCGTGTCCCTTACGATTTTACTGCAAGCTACTGTTGTCTCTATGATAGAGGCAAAAAAGCTTTGGGTATTGTTTGAGTCAAACATGTTTTGTTTATAGTTCTTCAAATTGATAAATCACAACTATGAGGATGAAGATGCATTTTGTGGGTGTGATAGCTTTTGTTGTTGTTGTTGTTGCTGTTGAGGTTGACAATAATCCGTGATTGCTTTACCCCGATACTACATAAAGAAGATAAATGGGTTAGCTAGTTAAGTCGGTTCTATTGTTAACATTAAACACAGGGGCGTCTTCTATATCTCTATTTTACATTCATTGTAGTTCGTGGCAATGAACATTTAATGATGTTTTTTTTTTTTTTTTTTTTTGATTCACTTGTAATATGGGATTAAAAATAATATTTCAGAGTTGGGTAAAACCAATTATGCATCAAGCATCATCATAAAGACGTTATGTGACCAGTGGAATTTTTGATTTGTTTTTATATTTAAAAATGAATCTACTATCAGTATCTATCTATTTCTATTTATATAGATATTTCTTGATGGGCTAAGGTTTTCATTTGGGAATAGAAATGATAATTGAAAAACAAATTGAAAAAAACGTTGAAATCACTTTGCATGCTGTAGCTGGGGTGTGATGTGGTGACTTATGAATTAATTGGCTACTTGAGATGTTTTTAATAGTTTCGAAATGTGATGATTGTAAAAAATTATAAATGACCAACATTTAACAACCAGTTTTAACTGCTAGGCAAATGTCAATCATAATTTTTCAGTTTGTCAGTAGAATCAAGTTAGTGATTTGCTTGTAGGAAGTAATTAAAAAAAAAACGTACATAAAATGATTTTTATTTTACAAATCACGTTTTTAAGCTACAAAACAGCTTGATTGTGTTCTGGCGGACAAGTATTTTGCTAACTTGTTTAAATGGCTAGTTATTAGATAACTGATTCCAAATCACATTTTGAACGAGTATGTTGAAACCACCATTAAGCTCTTGAAGCATACGAGTAACGTCTAGGCTAGAGTACACAAGCAATCCTGTTTAGTATTTACACCACCGATCTGATGGGTATGGTCTTACTCAGAAGATTGAGTATGATGGCGATCTAGAAGCGTTCAAGACGGAACCAAAGACAAGGTCATCACGTTTAGAACCCTATATGTACAAGAAAGAATTAGAAAATCTAGTGATCTTTATTTCAGTATTTTAACTGACCTTTATGTTATGCGGTTTTCAATAAGACAGGGTAGATGTTGAAATGGCATAAAACAAGCTGTGTGAGGCGTTAACAAAATTCTTCTTTTAATTGATGTGCCCACCTTGATTCTTTGCCAGTAATTTGCCCGGGGCGGAAAATTTCAAGGGCGGCAAAATTTTAAAATTGAGGACTAAAAATATAGCTACACCTTTCCAAAATAATTTTACTTGTTTCTTCAACAACATCAAGGGGGAAATGTATAACCCAGAAAGAATTTCGATTTTTCGTAGAAGAAATCTACCAATTTCTAAATTTTTACAATTTCTTAATTCCAAGTGTTTCCTGTTGTACAGCACAAGTCATTTAAAACTTCTACCGTAATGAATTTTTTGAAGTCTATGGCAGACGCAGCTTCAACAGTGTATCTAAATCTAGTGTCGGAGTAGAAACGATGAACATTTTGCGATACCAGCAGAACGGAATTTAAATCATAAAAAGAAAATCAATTGAAATAAACTACGTTGTTGTTTTATTTAAATTACATTAAAAGCGAAGAAATAATTTCACAACAAAATGCAAAATGGTCGAAGTACCTACACATAAAAAAAATTAAGTAAACTAACCAATATAGTAATACATATAAATAAATATTTATTTTAAAGTTCTTTAACTCTGGAAAATAAAAGAAATTATTAAGATAGAAAAAAACAGCACGAGCACTTTTTCTCACCCTGTTACATATTATAAAAATACCACCTTGACTCAAGCCCAGCGCAGAAATGGTCGCCACTGATCCTAGTCAATAAAAAGCCTTTTTCATACTTTCTTCTGTGTATCAGATAAATCAGAGTGAGTGTAAGTATTAAATTTTAATATGAGGAAGTACGAAAGGTGAACTTCGAAACCATAACTTTTTGTTCCTCCTTCTGATCGTCATCACACCCTTCACATATAAAACTTTTGGCGGCAAATATGCGTCTACAATGTCTATACACCACTTAAGGTGTTTATTCTTCCTAACCTCACATGGGTGTGAACCTTTAAATTGAGTGCAAAAAGCATATGAAAACCGTTTGGATCACAAGGCCTTTTATTTTTGCCGATAATTTGAAAATGGGTGGAACCAAAGTAGGACATGAATATCAAAAGAAAGAAATAATGGGAAGTAGTTAAGGCGGCCCACACACAAAGAGCACAAGAAACCAGTCCGCCTTTGCATTTATAACTATACTGCCAGCCAAAAGTATCGACGGGTCGTGCAGATGTGTCGTGCATAAGTGCCATATGTATGGATTGCTTAAGGTTTTTAAACACATCTCCTCTGAGGTGTGAATTAAATTTCATTCCGCCTGGAAATAATAACTTCCAAATTGATCTTTGCCGTTTTCTTCCAGCTTTTGGCTTCACCCATTGTTTTTCAAATAAATGCAAAAATAACAATTTCAGAAATATCCGCCTTTTATTTATGAGCGCCTGGTAAACCAACCAATTTTGAAGAAATTGTTTGAGATGTGAGACACCAAAAATGTGCCTCTGCGGTGACGACAAATGTAACCAAAACTGCATATTTTATTGCAAATATTGTAGCAACACGTCATACATGCATGACACATACACTTATGTAATTTGATATACTCGTTAAGAAGAATTATCAGACTAACATACATATGGATGTGAATAAAATTCAACTCCAACAAAGAAAGATAACTTTCACTTTTCAAAAGTCGGTCAATAATCGAACAATCTTTGCAAAAACAATTTTATATTATAACTAATCTAAATGTTTGTCCAGGGCGGCGGAAAAGGTGGATCGTGCCCTGAAGCTAACCTAACATTAAAGTCGGTTATGCAGAATGTCAATCGTGGCTAAGGGAGCATTTACTCTGACAAGACGGCTGTTTAGCAGTCATCTTGATAGTAGCAGTTTTGATACTAATATGTCTTCTAAGTCCGAAGAAACAGCAATTGGCAAAAGTGATTCTTGGCCTGATCTCTTCACTGATAATGAGAGGTTATAGTGGAACACAAATAGACAAAGTCCTTGACAACTTCAAAGTTATATCTGTCCATCGTGACAGATGATGTTCTGCACCCGAGGACAGCATATACTTTGTTTTATCTTCATTTACAGCCAGACCCATTTTCGCCGCCTCCACTTCAATACTTGCGAATGCTCCACTGACAGCGCTAATCGTTTTTCCAATAACGTCGATATCATCAGCATAGCCAAGTTAATGAATGGATTTAAAAAAAATCGTACCACTGGTGTTGACGTGCGAGTTGCATACGATTGCCTCAAGAATGATATTGAAGAGGTAACGTGATAGCTGATTGATAGCGCGTCACCTTGTCTTAAGCCTTTCTTGGCATTAAATGAGTCGGTGGTGTTCTTACCAACCTTGACGGAACAGCGCGAGTTCTCCATAGTCATCCTGCACAATCGAACGAGTTTAGCAGGGATGCCAAGAAGTGACATGGCTCTGTATAGCTCGTTTCTGTTCACGGTTGGACTCAGATATCGCTCCCCGAACTTGGCGGAAGTTTTTTTCATCAACGTCCAAATTGAATGGACTGCCTCTGCCTGACAGCGGGTATATACCGCACGGGAAGTAGGTACTCTCGGCAGCCCTGGTTTTGGCCTGAAGAACTGCCTGATAAGCTCCGTTCGGTTGTAGATTTTCCAGGTTTGAAGCCTCATCATAGTAAGGACCTAAAAGATTATCAGCAAACGGCTTAAGACGTTCACACAAAACACTGGATGGATCTTATAGGCGATGTAAAAGGTGTTTTTTTAGACGTATGTTTTTCAAGAAGAAATAAAACGCATATAATTTAATGTTACGGCCAAGAATTTAGCTTTATTATAAAGACAATGGTTTGCCATTATGTTTTAAAAATTAGTTCGGCAAGTGGCCGTCGTGGCATTATGAAATGGCAAATCAAACTGAGCATAAAGCAAGTGACAGCTGTCAAAAAGACCAACTCCGAAAAAGTATTGCCAGATTGAAAACCACACGTCCAAAAAAAGAAACACCCTTTATAAAAGAAACAAATAGGACATTTATATCTGTTATTGCTGTACGAGTAGGTATGTCATGTTATGAATAACATTGCCAATGTACGAGTAATACTAAGGAGCTTCATAAGACTGGGCCATTTTAAGTTAATGTACGCACGAAATCCTTAACATTGCTTCCTACATCAATAATATTTTCCTATAAAATGTTTTTTTTTTTCTTTCTTCCATGACAATGCAAACAAAAAACTGTAATGTCAACATTATACTTCAAATGTGCTTCTCCAGAACCACCAACTCAGTCCACCTACGCTTGCCATAAGAACACAGAAAAAACATTAAAAAAAGTGTTGATCCTTGTTGACATTTCGCGTTGCCAATTTGTATGCACGGCTTGACGTCCGTCGTCGGTTTCATCGTCCTCTTTGTCCTCTTCGTCACCCACAATGTTTTTTTTGTCTTTTTTTTTTTTTGCAAAAACGGAATTGATTAGAAACGAATTGATTTGCATATTACACCCGACTCCCGACAATATAAATGTTGGAACAGAGTATTCTGTAAATGCATCCATCCCATGGACTTTTGAATAAACATGCGTGTCGGTCGACCACATAGCACGGACGGCATAAGCATGCGTATGTAAACATAATTCAAAAGGCTTGCTTTCTATGATTTCAGCAGAAACTCCTGTCTGTGCGGTAGGTAACGTCTACAATATTGTCACCGCAGTGATTCTGTCAAAACATCTTTTTCTCCTCGAAACACAAAGATCTTTTTTTTTTCTTCTCTGGAAGGTGTTGAGATGTGTCCTGTTCTATTAACTTAACGATGATTTAATAAAGAATAAAATTTCATCAATACTGAATCCGAATCAGATTTTGAGAGCCAATTAACAGCAATTATTTACATCATGTTTAGCTGTCTTTTGTGGTTACTGTAATGTTGTTGTTTTTGTGACACACGTCAAGGCAGTTCGTTCTTTGAATAATAATCGCACAGAGTCTATTGTGGTTGATATTTTAAAATTGATTTTGTCTTTTGTGTGCGATATGGTGGCGAAACCATTGTCCATTATGGTGCTTTCAGTTGAATGCTTATGATTGTGTGTGACATTAATATCAAACTTTTTATACTTGAAATTAAATAAAAGCCGTTAAATGCTCTGTACATGGATTTAATAGCATTTTTAAGGCATAAATTTAGTCTCCCCACTTTCCAATGTCCTTAGTAACTGACTCCTGCTGGGAGCGTTAGACTGCTACTGGGAGGCATTTTTCAGGTCACTTTATAATTTGAAAAATAAATAATCATTACTAAGACTTTATGAAATAAACCTGAAGGGAGTTTTGATTTAAGGTATAGATCTTTAAGTTGGCAGCACTGTTTTCATTGACAGCCATTTTGTCACCTGACATGTGATTTATCTTTAGTTTGGTTTTCTATTTCATAATGAAACGACTGACGCCTGAGCAACGAATGCAATTTGTGCAGATTTATTTCGAAAAACATGGTGCTGGTCGTGAAACTACGTCCATTTTATGGTTCCCACAATCGTGTCGTAATAGTCATCATCAGAGACGAAGAAGCAATTGCTGTTGTAGAATGAGTCCAACGTCCAACCGCCATCTTGCACAACAATTGGATCTACGTCCATCAACTTTGTGAAAGAGCTTTACTGGATCTTTACTGGAGTCCGACAGCGCATCGAATTCGCTAAAACTCGAGTTACTGTCAAGACTCGGGCTTCTCTAAATAAAACATAAATGTACGATGTGCTTTTGTACGGTGAATTTAAACCACATGAAATTAAAGTCAGTGTTAGAACACTGACCATATTGTGGAAGAAGTTGGTAAGCAACACCATTTCTGACGTATATACGGCGAGACCGTGATAAGCAAAGAATAATGGCACTAAGTTCTACCCCCATAGGTTAAATTCTAACGGACCAGAATTTTCTCTTATTTGGGTTTCACTTAGTGCCAAAACAGCTGGCCTATATTTTGCAGTATGATGTATGAACCGATGCTGCATAGAAATTCCTTCTTAGCGAATGTTGCTATAATCGACTTAAAATGTACCTGCCATTATGAAAAAACACACATTGAAAACAAAACCAACCCATATAGGTACGAATATTTAAATTCAATATTTTTCAAATCTCCAATTTGAACTTTTCAATAACACACTTAAATCAGTGCCTACGCCTTCGTGGAAATGTGTCTTGATCCGCTCCTGGTTTAGATGTAAATAGAGTAAGTAATGCATATAAAGGGTGTATTTTTTAGGCGTGTGGTTTTCAAGAAGAAATAAAACGCATATATTTTAATGTTATGGCCAAGAATTTAGCTTTAAAATAAAGATAAGGGTTTGTCATTATGTTTTAAAAATGATTTAGGGCAAGTGGCAGCCGCGGCTGGCTCGAATAAATTGCATCCGAGAGGCCCAATTTTCGACCACTTTTTGCAGCAATTGGTGTCCAGTGTCAGTAATAGCCCACCGGATATTCTCCTCCAAGGCTTCAATCTTCTCCGGATTATCTGCGTAGAGAAGCGACTTCACATAACCCCACAAAAAATTGTCCAGCGGTGTTAAATCGCACGATCTTGGAGGTCACCCCACAGGCTCACGACGCGAGATAATGCGCTCACTAAAAGTTTCCTTTAATAAATTGATTGTTTCGTTGGCTGTAGGCATGTAGCGTCGTCTTGTTGGAACCATTAATTTTTGAAGAAATATGGACCAATGACTGCCTCTGCCCATAAAGCACACCAAACAGTGACTTTTTGAGGATGTAACGGTGTCTCAACATACACTTATCATTACCAGTGTTGCCGCAAGCCAAAAAAAAAGAGTCGCTAGATTGAACTTAAAAATCCACTAGATATGCCAAAATTAAAAAAAAGTCGCTAGAAAAAAATGTAGTATAAATATCTATACTTTAGCAGGTATATTTTCTTTTTCAACGTAAAATCCACATTTGATCTGGACTTATCGCACTAAAATTAGTATTTGTAGTCATAAATTTGAAGGAACTAGTCAAATAAAATGCCTACCTTTTGCTCAAAACTTTATTTGACGGCTTGCTGGAGAAATATTAGTAGAAAATCTGCAAAATACAAGTAAAAAGATTAATATTTTATAGGAAAAAGCCATTTAAAATTACATAATGTATCTATCATTTCACATGATAAACAGAAATATGAGGTATGCTGATTGTACGTGTGACGTCACCATCATCAGATTTTTTTCGAAGTGAAGAATGTATTGAGCAGCCGGTTTTTATTATGTTTTTATATTTTTATAATTCTTATAATCATACGACAATTTGTTTAAATACTCAATTGAAAAATATAGTCTTCACTTGAGAACTAAAATAAGTATAAAAGATGATAGTGACGTCTAAAAATACCAAGATGGAAATTTGTATGTGTCTAGTCAGCATACCTGGTATTCGTATCATGATCATTTCATAAGTGCCAAACTCGAATGGCAGGGACGTAATATCTACAAAAAATATGTTTTTGCTAAAAGTCCCTAGAAAAAATTATTTTTTGTCGCTAAACTTTTGAAAATTCCGCTAGATATGGTGACAAAGTCGCTAAAACGGCAACACTGATCATTACTCCAAATACGGCAGTGTTGTTTATTGACGTATCCATTAGCTTGATCGTTAAACTAAAAAAATGGACGCAGCGCACGATGCGTCGCGCGAACCGAACCATTATTTTGGTTTTTGGTAATAAATGTGTACGATTTGCAAACGTTGTTCAGGAGTAAGTCTATTCATTATGAAATATCAAGCCAAACTGAGCATAAATCAAGCGACAGCTGTCAAAAAGACTAACTCCGAAAAAAGTATTGCCAGATTGAAAACCACACGTCTAAAATAAAACACCTTTTACCTTGCAAGCAAGTTTGACTCAGCATATGCAGTGCCTAAGCCAGATTATCTGTGAAGATAATGGGATGGGAGTGAAGATAGGGATTTACCGCTCATTGTTGGTGTAATTTTATTGTTCAGAATTTAATGTGCACTGTTTTATTTCTGTTGTTGTTGTGCTTAACTGAGATTATGAACTTTTATTTTTTCTTCTTAATATTTCTTTGTGAGGGGTGCGTGTTGTTAATTTTAATTGACTATTGCACTGGTGTCGATTGCACTAATTAGAACTTTAAAACTATTATTTTTATTTGGGGGTAGCGAAGCGAGGCGCAACAACAATAATGAATGAATAAGCTTAAACTTCCGACGGACGACACAACCAGCACAGAACGTGTGCCGATGGGAGGCTAATCGATACTCCGTAAGTGGTAACTAAAATGAACGTGTGTAATTCTATCCTAACGCAACTTTGACTTATAAATAATGTTACATATGGTTACGCCTTTGCTTAAGAGAGACTTCCCTGTTTCTTGAGTAAAAATTTAAATAATTCTTTTTTTTTATTGATAAGCGGAACGATGACCTGCAAGACAATCTACTGAATTTGGAGCAGCCTAAAAATATATTTAAAAAAAAGCTTATTTTACTGATGATGTCTTGATATAAATAGTCTTTCCGGAAATTTTATACAGGGAGCAATATTATGAGAACCGTCTCTCGATGTGAAAATCATTTAATTATCTTCTATTCTGAAAACAAGAACTGAAAAGTGTCAATAATGTTAAGTGTAAATTTTGGAATAATTTTAGCGATTTGTTTGGGGAGTTCCGTCATAGCACTATCGATTCCATCATCCCATAACACGAGGGCAGAGGATGATGAACAACAAATCCCAACCACACAATCTTCTCATTTGATTTCCAATTCAAGTCGAGATCTCGTTCGAGCAAAGCAATCAGAACTAATGCAGAACTTTATGAATGAATCTGTAGATCCATGTGACAATTTCTATGACTATGCCTGCGGTAACTGGGAACACCATAACCCAATTCCGAAGGACAAATGGCAATATTCCACAACTCAAGTTCTTCAGAATGATCTTCAAGAAAAGCTGAAGGATTTACTATCCGAACCGATTGCTGGCGATGAGCCACCTAGTGCAATGGACAAAGCAAAACTGTACTACAAAAATTGTATGAACAAGGAGGCTCAAGCTAAGCTGGGAACTGAACCTCTTTTGAAATTAATCAGTGAATTGGGTGGATGGCCTGTCTTAGACGAGAACTGGTCGGAGGATAATTTTGATTGGTTGCAGCTGGCAATAAATACGTCCTTTGTTGGAAATGGAATCATAATTGCATTTGATGTGGTAAAGAACCCAACTGCTCCCAAGGAGTACACAATATTTTTGAAGCAAACCACACTTGGAATGGTCAATCGGGATAATTATTTAAAGAAGGAAAACTCTAAAAATCTTGATGCTTACAGGTTGGTACTGCCGAAAAAAAGCAACTGGATGCGCACAATGGTGTAGTAGCAGCAGGAGCACGTAGTAATGTCAAAGTTAAACGTACGTAAATTGTATTGCACGGCTACAATGTGAAGTGGCAGCTGCATCATAGAGAATAGCTGAAGTACAAGTCGAATCAACGCCAACTTCAAGAACGTTATGCGCTGCTAAACAACAACAAAACAAAATGGTAGACATGATTTTTATTTGAGTTCAGTGCTGTGTTCGTATATGCTGCTTTTTTTGACATTTACTTTGCCATTGCTACGTGCTACTGCTGCTACTACACCATTAAAGCAACAATATTTGGTATCTAATAGATTTCATTTTTCATTTCAGAGCATTCGTTGAAAAAGTTCTCACTTTACTGAATGTTGACGAACAAAAGGCTCACAACATTTCCGAAGATATTGTCAATTTCGAAGTCGAATTGGCCAACGCAACACTCCCAATGGAAGCTTCAAAAACAGAACAATACTATCAATTTAATATTACCCTTCTCAAGAAGGCCTATCCATATATTGATTGGCAAAGATACCTTTCGGGAGTGCAAGGGACTGAGGTTGACCTGAATCAGACTGTAGTGATGCAGCTCGGTGTAAAATATTATGAAAATCTCTATGACGTCCTGACCGAGACTCAAAATGAAACCATGGCGAATTACATGATCTGGCGATGTGTGCTGTATGTGCTGATTAATCTAGGCGATCATTTTCGAGCAGCTTTGGATGATTTCACCAAAGCTGTGACAGGCCAAGTAGAACCAAAACCTCTGTGGAAGAGTTGTGTGGCACAAGTTAATACGGGAATGGGAATGGCGACTTCTGGTATGTTTATACGAAAATACTTTGACGAGTCCAGCAAAAACGAAACCATCAAAATAATCGACTCAATAAAGGAGGCTTTCGATGAGAATCTACTTGAATTGGACTGGATCGATGCTGGTACCAAAGCTTATGCAAGTAAAAAGGCCAATGCCATGAGGGTTGCCGCTGGCTATCCCGATTACATTCGTTCCGAGGAAAATCTCAATAAGCTTTATAAAGATGTCCAAATAATGGAAGGGAAGCATTTCGAAAACTGTTTATCCATAACCAAGCTCAACTGGCGGAAGAGTCGAGATCGATTGTTTAAGCCTTTTGATAAAGATCAATGGCTCCTACCTCCAACCATTGTGAATGCTCTTTATGATTTTGGAGCAAACCGTATTCTGGTACTTGCTAGTATTCTACAACCTCCGGTCTTCCATAAGCATTTTCCGCATTCCTTGAACTTTGGCGCCATAGGTATGTTCATGGGTCATGAAGTAATTCATGGCTTCGATGATATTGGACGGAGGTTTGATTCAGAAGGGGATTACTTGAATTGGTGGACACCAAAGTCGATTTTGAATTTCGAGGAAAGGCAGAAATGTTTCCTCGAACAATATGAACAATTCTCCAAGCAGGATCAGAGTTTCAAGAGCATTGCAACAATAAGTGAAAACCTTGCTGACAATGGTGGTCTGAGATTGGCATATGATGCTTATTCAAAGTGGAAAGAGCTGAATGATCCAGCTGTTGGCGAAGAAACGCTTTCCGAGATGAAATTCAACGAAGATCAGTTATTTTTCTTGAGTTTTGCTCAATTGTTTTGTGCTGCCATAAGGCCGGAAGCATTAATTGAGTCCAAAAGCTACGAAGCACATAGTCCAGAGAAATATCGTATTCTGGGGACTTTGATGAACTTTGAAAAGTTCTCTGAAACTTTTAAGTGTCCTGTTGGAAGTCGCTTGAATCCAAGCAAGAAGTGTAGATTGTGGTAGTTTACAATTTTGTTTCTGAATAAAATACAATAACCGTTTAAGAGAGGATATCGATGTGTTAGTGTTCTTTTTAATTTTTTCGTACACAGAGTGTTTCCCAATTGGCACACTATAATTTTGGAAATGATGAAAGTCCACCTCCACTTTTTTTTAAAGAAAAACTACCTGCAAATTAAACAAATTTATGGAAAAGGCTTTTTTCTTAGTTTCTGGAGGAGCTCCATGTGGTGCGGTGCTAAGGGTGTCGGACTGCCACGCCGAAGATTCCGGGTACGATCCTTGACTCCACCAAAATTTTCTTTTGGGTAACGGCTTCTTGGAATGAAGTGACAAATTCTCCAAGAGCAAACCTTTTGAATCTTTGCTAGACCTTCGGATTCGTTGGTGAAATGTGGGTTCTTTTCGTTTCCACAGAATAGCAACTCATACTAAGAAATTCTTTGGAGTGTCGGTAACTAGGCCCAGGTTTCACTTGGAGCTGTTGCGGCATCAATTTATTGAATAACACCCTGTATACAATGCTTCTTGTTGGAGGTATGACAGTCCAGAACGATTCGCATGACATGCGAAAAAAGGTGCCGTGACATTTAGCAATGTGTCTTATGGCTATATTTTGAAATATGGCAATATGACAATTTTAATATGTGTCATGTGGCCATACTTCAAAATATGGCTACTTGCCGCTTTGTCAAAGTGTCATTTGGCCATATTTTTCTGCGAATTTTAACATATGGTTCAATGACACTTTTCTAAAAGCGTCAAAAGGAAATACAATTCAAATTTTGCCCAAGAGAATCAATTTGGGGTGTAGAAAAAAAATTCGCGCGATCTGGCCCAAGAGAGAATCAATTTTGGATGTGGAATAAAAATTCGCTCGAATTTTTTTTCCGCACTTGAAATTGATTCTCTCTTGGGCCAATTATTTTTTCCGCCCGTTACGTTTTGCGCAAATCAAGATTGTTTTCTATTTTAAATATTAACTTAAGTTAATATGTAGTTGCAAATATATTCTTGCAAATTGAAAATGTTTTCTAAAAGTTCATTAACCATTTTTAATTTAGAATTTTTCAAGTTCTTTTGAGGGGAAGAAAATGCGTTTGAAAGTGACAATAGGCCATAATGGCCATATGACACTTTGACAAAGCGCATCTGTCGCTTGTGCCACACACACAACTCTTCCACAGAGGTTTTAGTTCTACCTGGCCTGTCACATATTTTGAAATATGGCCACATGACACATTTTGAAAGTGTCATATTGCCATATTTCAAAATATTGCTATATGACGCATGGCCAAATGTCACGGCACCGCGAAAAAAACTCTTGTGTATGCCGTCATTGAAATAGAGAAAAAAACCTTACATTTTTGACAGACACTGAGTTTTTGTTTTAATTTTCTTGAGTTCATTATGAAAACCAAATAGGGTTCTAAAAGAGGTAAAAAATGGTCAGCGGGTTCCAAAAGCAGAGGCACAAAAACACAATTGAAGAAGTGGCTTTAGTGGCGATTTGGCAAGTTTTCGCTTAAAAGGGTTTTCCAATAAAAACTTTGTGTTAGAAAGGACAATGTAGGTTTGTGGTGTGTTCTTTTTCTATTCATAGTTAACAATTGATGTTATGTCAAACAAATGTCCTGAAGTTTATTGTTAGGATTTCTTGGTTTTTTTTTTTTTAAACCATTTAGAACCGATACGTTATAAGAATTTGTTTAACTGTCAAACGACCACTTTTAAAATTTTTTTGTATATTGAGGAACAATTTAATTATTCTCCTTCAACGCTAAAAATTGGAGGAAAATCCATTTTAAACTTGATTGTTGTTCACTCAAAAAAAAAAAAAAAAAAAAATTACGTTCTTTCTGCTCAAATCGAGAACTTGTAATTTTTTGGTTTGATTTTTAATAAAGACATTGAATTGTTTAATACGAAACGTACAATTTGACAGATCAACAATCTGAACTCATATAATGGAGGTGAGTTGGAAATAGTAACAAATCGTAACTGTTTGACACATCAACGTGATGGTCGTCATGAACTCTGACCTCATTTGTCAGTTGGATTTTGTACAGGAGTAACTCAAGTCCCGCAGCTGAACTCGCTGAGTTTTAGTCCACGGCACAAAGCCAAGGACAGAATCGACAGCCTCGGGTTCTGCTGTATACTTTCATTTTCTAGGCCAAAGGAACGCATTTCCTCGGCGTATGAATGGTAGTCGATTGATTACCGAACCGGTCAACGAACGAACACTCATATTCATTTAAACGTGCTGTTCCATATCGTGTTACTTGCCATAGTCATTTAACAATAACAATAAACAACAGATTTGACAGACGTCATCAAAGAAAAAGACATTAATAATGGCATGGTCTCCATTGAGACCACGAGTTCGATTTTTTTAAGCCAGCAAAGATCTTTCCGCAAATTTTTCCATAAAGTGGATGGACACAGATCCAAATATTGTGTTGGCGGATGGACACATTCGGTTCTTAACCGATTCTGCGCTCTATAGCAACAATAGCTTCTTCGGTAGGCACAATTCGACGTCTCATGCTGAGTATTACGACTCGATTGTGTCTACCATAAAATGGACGTAGTACCTAAGCGATGTGTTTCGCAACAAATCTGAACAATTTTCATGCATTGTTCAGGCGTCAGTCGATTTATAATGGAATGGGAAACAAACTAAAGATAAATAATTCATATGGCAGACGACAAAATGGCTGTCAATGAAAACAGTGCTTCCGACTTAAAGATCTATACCTGTTCATAATATAAGCGAGAGCTACATTACGTTTGCAATGAATTGGATACCATATTCCAACATGAGTTTGGTTGTGACAAAATATGAATTTGGTTCCCAAATTTTCTCACAAAAATGCGTTTGATTAAGACTTGTACCTACTATTTAATGGTTCACCAGAAAATGCAGAATGTTTTTTTAGTTCTTGGCAGACAAAACTATTGTTATGAGTTTAGTGACATCACATTATAAGCTCACAGCTCGACCTGAACAAAACAAGAAACAAAACTTGAATTTTTCAAAATTAGATTTTTAATGCAAATGGAGATTGTGAATGTATCTTAACAATTCTTGAAGCACATCCAGCTAGTTCCCCAAGGGCTATAAACACAAAATATTCCTTTTCTTACTTCAAAACCGCGACCTGTAGTTAGTTAGAATCGCCCCTAAAAAGTGGGCGTATCCTAGATATTTCTTTGAAAACTATTAAACTCTTACTGAGCTTTGATCGTTAATCATTTTTACAGCATTTACAGCTGAATCGAGTATTTTTTTACAATTTGAACCGAAAAAAGGTCTTTCATAGAAATCACGCCCCTAAAAGTAGGCGCATTGAAAACACACAAACATTTACACATATATTTTTCATTAATGAACAAACCAAAAAACTTTTTAAAATTGGGCTTTGGTACTTTATTTTGTTAAAACTATGATTTTTGTTCCTTTATGAAAAGTGAGCGTCAGCCACGCCCAAAATGTTTCTTTCCTACACAAGATGAACAACTAATACACACAAAATTAAAGGTTTTGTGCTCGAATATAAGTATGTAGGTACCGTTATTTTATAAAAACAATGTTGATGGTTTTGTACGAAAATTGGGTGGCAGCCACGCCCAAACTCCAATATTTGTATTTGATTTAGAGAAGAATAACCTATAGCTTGTGTGGACAAAATTAAAGCATTGTGCTTTGATCGTTACTGTACAAAAAACACAATTTAATTTTGCCGAACAGAGGCTTTTGAACAATAATGGCGATTGTGGGCGGATTTGAGCGTTTCAAAAATTTAGCCTTTCTCATGAAACTAAGATTATATATATCAAATTTGAAATTTAAGCTATCTCAAAAATTGCAGACCTCTTGAAATTATATACATACGAATGCACGGACGGACATAGCAATTCGGCTGAGTCAGAATATACATATATGCATACTTTCCCTATCTAATGGTATTATTTCCCTTAGTTACAAACTCCGTGCAAAATATAGGGTGTTTTTTTTTAGACGTGTGGTTTTCAAGAAAATAAAACGCATATAATTTAATGTTATGGCCAAGAATGTAGCTTTATCAAAAGATAAGGGTTTACCATTCTGTTTTAAAAAAGATTTCGGGCAAGTGGCCGCGGCTGGCTCGAATAAATTCCTCTGAGATTATTTCGACCGAATATTGGACGCAGCGCGCTATGCGTCGCACGAACCGAACCATTATTTTGGTAATAAATAAGCACGCGTTGTTCAGGAGTAAGTCTATTCATTATGAAATGGCACACCAAACTCAGCATAAATCAAGTGACAGCTGTCAAAAAGACCAACTCCGAAAAAAGTATAGCCAGATTGAAAACCACACGTCTAAAAAACACCCTTTACAATTTACTCATTCTATGAAATAGGGTATAAAAACACACTTCCATAGACCCTAGTCAATTTTTTTGCAAGTTGTTCCTTTTCCTTTGCGATAAAAATCTGAAGTTGCAAATTCCAAGTGGAAAGCTTTATAATGATAAGATCAATGTATTCAAAAATCATCCAAATACATGCACCTTGACTGAACTCTAAGGTCTTGCGGTTCCTTAGATATTTCTGGGCTAGAGATAGTTTTTTTTTATTGCACTCATGGACGTCTATATCTGTCGAGCAGTTCAGTTTGACAAGGATATTATCAGTTCGTATATGGCATCCTATTAATCTTTCCGAATCCGTTCATTCATTGTTATACAAGTGAAGGCGTCATTTTTTAAAACATGCGCGGCGTGCCCCGTCTTACCAAAATAATAAATTAGAAAAAAAATTACTATATCATTTGATAAGCTTTACCCGGTGACCCGCGAAACAATCTAACAACCAGCAGCCGAAAAATGTGTTACTTCTTTTACTGATAAGGTGATGATAACATAGTCTATCGTGGCACTTCGTACAGAGAGCACTTTTACAACCACCGGCTCTCAATCTCGGTGTTAAAAAAAAATTTAGAAACCATTACATACCTACTTTAATTAAAATAAATATAAGCCAAATAACTAAGCGTGAAAAATGTCAGAAACGAAATGTTTAATTCTTTTGTCAGTGTTTTTGGTGAGTTCGGTCGTGTCTTTATTTGTTCCAACAGATGTCGTTACATCTTCCCCTGACAGTGTTGACATAAGAGCCAGTGAAAAGCTTACCACCCAATCCACCCCGCAATCATCTCATTGGATTTCAAATTCAAGTCAATATGCTGTCCGAACAAAGCAATCCAAACTAATGCAGAGCTTCATGAATACCTCTGTTGATCCATGTGACAATTTCTATGACTATGCTTGCGGTAACTGGGAACACCACAACCCAATTCCCAACGACAAATGGCAATATTCTACAACTCAAGTTCTTCAAACTGATCTTCAACAAAAACTGAAGGATTTACTATCCGAACCGATTGGTGGCGATGAGCCACTTAGTGCAATGAACAAAGCAAAACTGTACTACAAAAACTGTATGGACAAGGAGGCTCAAGCCAAGCTAGGAACCGAACCTCTTTTGAAATTCTTGAGTGAATTGGGTGGGTGGCCTGTTTTGGAAGAGAACTGGTCGGAGAAGGAGTTTGATTGGTTGCATCTGGCAATAAATACATCGTTTGTTGGAAACGGAATCATAATCGCATTTGATGTGGAAAAAAATCCAACTATTCCAACGGAGTACGTTATATTTTTGCAGCAAACATCGCTTGGAATGTCCAATCGGGATAATTACTTGAAGGCGGAAAACTCAAAGAATCTTGAAGCTTACAGGTTTGTTATGTTTTTTGGTTTGTCATTCCAACTGAAATAGTTCAAAGTTGTTGTCAGTCGTACTTTTTTTTCTTTCAATGAAATGTCGTGGAGATGTTTCTTATCAATAATTGAAAAGTTCTTAAGAAAAATCGTTAGAAATTGACCTCGAAATTTTATTTAAAAATGCGTCATGCAATGATAGAGATGTCAAAGCTTAGTGGGGTTTGTATTCTTGTCTTGTATTAGCCCTTGAAGCAATTATTATTATCCTTAAACATGTTTTTGGGAAGTTTTTTCTTCCGACGTATCGAAGTGTCAACTCTTTAACGCTCTAAATGTTTCTCAACTGGCTGCGGACAATAGTGTAGCTGCAGCAGTGACACGTAGCAATATCAAAGTTAATGTCAAAAAAAAGTAGCGCACTAAGAAGCATACACGAGTACAATGTGTACCACCGAACTCAAACAAAACAATGTCTCCCATTTTGGTTTGTTGTTGTTTTGCAGCACAGCACGTTCGTGAAGTTGGAGTCGAGTCTACTTTAGCTGCTACTTCAGCTACACCATATACGCTTTTGAGCTTTTAAAGCCATTTTGAAGAATTTTAACCATCTTATAATATGACGCATTGTGAATGCATCTTATGTTGCCATACTTCTTATATGCATCCTCGTGAGGCTGTTGCAACATGCTCAATAGAGTTTTTAAGCAAACAGCAATATACTTCTTTCTCGCTCGCTAAGAGACGTCAAACGAAATCTTTTGTAGGAACACAAAACAAAATTTGTGACTTTTGCAAGCAAAAGAGATCGGAATTCCGAAAAATTAAATGAAAAAATATCTCGGTTTAAAATTTCGAATAATTTAAACAATAGTTTAAATATTATCAAAGTGTTTTATATAATAATTTAATACAAAAAACTTGAAGTGTTCGTGTAAATAGGTAATCGAAGCGCGATTTATTCACTATCGGTGGATAAATAAACAGTTAAATATTATATTTAAAGGGTGTTTCAAACTTTAAATTTATTGGGATAGTTGTTGAATAAACATAATAAGTTTATTTCAAACAAAATAATAGAGTTTTATTAATTTCATTGTATTTTTTTTCAAACTCTTGGAAAAGCAAATAAAGCTATTCTTTGTTTGCATTCCAATTGTTATTACAGCCGTGTACATATGTATAGGTAGCGAGTTGTCGGCAATATGCTTACAAACTTTTGTTACTATTTTATTGTTAAAAGACTAGTTTTTATTTTTTTTTAAACAAGACTTTTTCTTAAATTTTGGAGCTATATTGCTCCGATATAAAAGTATTTATTTTGCTCACTTTGAGGCACGTTTCAATTGAATTCAGGTTTTTTTACACACAAATAAATAAATTTTTAGTTGTTTTAAATCTGAATTCAGATTATTTCAAGCAGATATAACACTTTAAATTGAATAAAAAATCAGAAAATTAATATTTCGCCAAACTAAACTCAATAGAGGATTCAACTGTTGCCTTACAAAAGATTTTTGAAATTTGACTTTTACGTATTCGGATACTTCTCAATTTCTATTGACTTTTGACAGCGCTTCTTTTTTAATATTTCTTTTCCAAATGTCCTACCTTATCTATATTCCTTCCTGTCCATATTACCATAGACTAACTAATAATAAAGACAGGCCGCTTCAAAGAAGAAAAAAGAAACCGATTTGAGATTGTCTCCACCTTTTTCCTTCTATGGTTACCATAGAACTAACTAAAGACAGGCCGCTTCATAGAAGAATAACGGGAAAATGAAGGAAGCGGCCTGTCTTTATTTTTAGTTAGTCTATAATATTACCGACACTTAACTCATATTGTCATGGAAAACAGCTTCATTCCAGCTGCTTACCAAGTAGTTTGCGCTATAAATAAATTGGAGGTAACTCAAACTCTGGTATCCCGTGGGGTAGTGGTTAGTGTGTCAGACTGCCACGCCGAAGGTTCTGGGTTCGATCCCTGACGACTCCACCTAAGTTCTTTTACGGGGTACTGCCTTTTGCGAGGGAGTGACAAATCCTCTAAGAGTAATTAATGTCATGGAAAGTGCTTCTCTGTTAGCCGTTCGGATTCGGCAGTAAATTGTAGGTCCCTTCCATTTCTGAAGAATATCAACGCACACACAGGAACGGTTAAGAGTGTAAGTCACAGGCCCCGGCCCCGCTTGGAGCTGTTGTGCCAACAATTTAGTTTTTTTTTTTAACCCAAACTCTACTTGCAAGGTATAGTGTTGCTGTTGAGATGGGTAAGCGGAATAGTCGCTTCAAGAAATAGCTTTGGACATCTATAAAATCTTCAAAAGGACTGATTCCAAAAGCCTGCGTTCCATAACACATACAAGAAGTGTTGACTGTTGCGTTGAAAACCTGGTATTTTGAAACAAGATCAATGTTAGGACTTGTCAAAATTGTTTGCTATATTATGTTGAGTGCTAACTTAGCTTCGGTACTTTTTTCTTTTACGTGTTTTCCAAAGTTAAGATTTGAAGATGGCAGTACCTACTCCCAGATGCTTAAATTCTCGAACCACTTCTAACCGCTCACTGTGGAGTTGCCAAGATTCTTCATGTAGTCTTCCTCTTTGTCGACCTTCGAAAATCGTGAACTTCTTTTTATGAATTTTATATGAAGATCCCATGTCTCGCATCACGTTTGTAGACTATTTATTTGTAGTCGGAGGGCAAAAAGATTTTCCGCTAGCAATACTAATTCGTCAGCATAGAGCAGGACCTTTATTAGATTTCCGACAAAGTTTACTCCACCAGGAGCGAATGAAATTGGGCTTTAGATGCATCCTTGTGGAACTCCTGCAGAAGTATTAAACTAATCTGATATCTTAAAACCATCCCACACCGCTGCACATGAAGATGACAGAAATTTAAAATACAGCATAAGGAACTGCTTGGATACTCCAAGCGATGCCAGTTAATAGATCAGTGCCTTATGTCTCCCTATTCACCGTATTAAATGTTGCCTTAATCAACAACAAACACACATACATAATACAGGAACACACTCACGGGGCTTTTGACAGCTCTTTTTGAAGTGTTGCCGCTTTAACTAGTGCGATTTCTATGCGAAGAATGAGTTTCAGCTCCCGTATAGTCTGGTTTTTTACTGTACCTATAAGCCTTTTCCTGCAGGTGGATTTTGTAAGTGTATAGGTGCATA
The DNA here is from genome assembly GCA_916050605.2 of Platycheirus albimanus. NCBI lineage: Eukaryota > Metazoa > Arthropoda > Insecta > Diptera > Syrphidae > Platycheirus > Platycheirus albimanus. The sequence goes on from OU696696.1 coordinate 73,808,505, forward strand.
ATGGCTGCAACACCCTGTATAATAAGAAATAAAAAACACGTCTTACTTGTTTGGTGGTTGTCAGAAAAGAGATCGAGTTTATTATACAATAATTGGTATTAAAAGAACACTGCATGTAAAACTGTTAATCTTTATGTTTGTACATGATATAGAATTAAATGATAAAAGGAAATGTGTGATAAACAATATTGGAAAGTACAGTGAGTAAATTGTTGACGCTGATGAATACGAGAATATTACATTTTAACAGAAAGTAAATTTACTTATCTCAAAAAAGTGGCTGTAAGTTCAAAATGCGGGATATCACATAACTACTAGCTATATACGTAAGGATACAAAGAATTAGAATTTCTTTGCTGATTTTATAAAACTTAGAAAGAAGATAATTAATTATTGTGCAAGATCAATTTCAATTTGTTATTTTTCTGATGTTTCATCACATGTTTTTTATTTATATGTGTCGAACGCTAAGGTTACACTTGTTAGGTTTACTTACGTATAAGTTACATAAGCAGCTTCTGAAAAACTTTTGACGTTTATGTTTTTGTTCAGCTTTAAGCTGTCTGCCCTATCTATGTATTTATTTGGAGATCGTAGAGCGCACTCTGAACACACTCTGAAGCAGTCTGAACGAGAAAAGAAACACGAATTCTATGCTCTGAAGTCCCAGACAATTCAGGTTTTGCTGTGAATTAAAAAAGGAAAACTCTTATAGTAAATTTTATCAACTTACGTGAAAGAGCAACTAATAAGTTAGTGTAAATGCGTTTTTTCACATTCTTACAGCTTACCACTAACAGGAATCATTTCTTACTGCAAGTTTATCTATAGTTAACCTTCCTGTAAGTTACTACTGTAAGACTTACATAAGTGGTAACACAAATTTACGTTTTTAATACTGTGTTTCCACCGACCTGATTTAACTAAATGATTTATAAATCATGAAAGGTGGTCACACCGAACAATTACCCGATTTAGTTTAACATTGTATGTCAACTTTGACATCACATTTCTCAATTTCAATTTCAGAAACTTCTACTGCCAAAGCTCCCGGAAGCTCGTCCAAATCGGCCCATTTCATTCTATTTCTTCTGTCTGGGTTTGTTTAGCATTTCTAACAGGAACAAATTAATTTTCAAATATAAATAACTAATTTAAAAACCAAAAAACTCAGCGATCACCAGCAATTTAAATTAAAAATTTGACAGTTTGATAAAAACTATTATTTTTTTTTGCTGAATCAAGAGAGAGAGAGAGTATGTTTGATTTTATTTTGTGTAGATTTGCGTTTGCGATGACAGGTATACGTAATTTAAAATAAATCTAGCTTAAATCACGTAAATATAAATCATAATTATGTAATTATATGATTTAGCTTAATCAAGTGATTTAGCTAAATCAAGCAGGTGAAAAAATAGTATAACCTTAGTCTTAGAAAACCACGGTTTTCATATGCGACATACATTCTTGAAACTTGGCTGATAAATAAATTATTGCATGTCATTATTCGAGCTGCGGATGACGGCACCAATTCTTTATGAAGGCACTGTTTCGTGTGAAACGCGTTAAAATTTCCGACGAAGCTCTGACTAAAATGTTTTGACACATTCTACATTTTAGTGTAGCATCCGAAATATACAGAGTGTGTTTCTTTATTTTTTCCGGATAAGGAATAGAAAAAACAGAAAGGAAAAAATATCTATCCAGATTATCCAGAATAGAATAAATAATGAAACAAAACTAGAATAAAAAGAATAAACAATAGCTGACAGTGAACTGCAACAGTCAAACTAGATAATATTCTATTTAAACCACCTATTCACTAGGAATGAAAAGAATGCGTTCCAAATATTCCAGATTGAATAAAGAAACAAGGAAATAGTTTATCCGGAATATTCCATTGAGTTAAGAAACGCAAAAAGACGTTCCATATATTCCGAATAAACGGAATGAATAAAGAAACTCACTCACAAGTCACAATGTGTTTGTTTGACTCAGTTCTGAATTTTGTTACTCTGAGTCAACAGGTTATTGCCCACTTAAAGAATATTGTCTCTTTACCTAGCCTTGTATCTAACCTGCCTTCTTTAAATTTGATCTTATTTGTATGTATATTTTCAAAACCAAACCGATGTTATTTTTCGAGCTTACAACAGTGCCTAGAACCTAGATAAACATATTTGCTGATTAGCTTGAAGTCTGACGAAGTCTACTGTGGTTGAGAGAGTCGCTTATTGTTGACGGGATCCTACTTTTTGTGATGCTGACTCGGGTTCAGAGACCTTATTCTCGATGTTACATAATCTGATGATTTCTCCTTCTATAAGAAGCTTTTTTGATGATGGTTTAGCCCTTATTCACAGTCTCAGCTCTTGACTATAGTTGGGCAGATGTCCCCTTATTTTGTTATGTCAGGCTTCGTTAAAAACCTTTTTTTAATCTCAAAAAACGGTACCTGCAGCCGCTAGAGGAAAAACTTAATTACATATTCCTAAACAAACGGTTTAAGCCATTTCTAAGGAACAATACCCCAAACATTTTGAAATTACTATTATTTTCATTCAATTCTGATAACTCAAGAAAAACATGACTCTTAATTTAAAACCCACCATTGACATTCGTTAACTGTCATATTTTTCGTTTCAGAAATTTCGTTAAAAAAGTTCTACTAATACTGAAAGTTAACGAACAAAAAGCCCAAAACATCTCTGAAGACATTGTGAATTTTGAAATACAATTGGCTAATGCAACACTCCCAATGGAAGCTACCGAAGCAAAACAATATCAACCACAAATCCTAAACATAACACTACTTAACGAAGCTTATCGGTATATTGATTGGAAAAGATACCTTTCAGGCGTCCGAGGGACAGAAATAAGTATGAATCAAACTGTCGTTATGCAACTTGGTGACCAGTATTACGAGAACCTCTACTTCGTCCTGACCGAAAATGATAAGGAAACTATTGCAAACTACATCATCTGGCGGTGTGTGCTCCACGTTCTAATAAATCTTGGAGATAATTTCCGACCGGCCATGGATGAATACATCAGTTCTATCACAGGCCAGGTAGAACCGATTCCTCAGTGGAAGATTTGCGTTACCCAAGTAAACGAGGGAATGGGAATGGCAGTGTCTGGTATGTTTATTAAGAAATACTTCGATGAGTCCAGCAAAAACGAGACAATCAAAATTATAAACTCCCTCAAGAAGGCATTCGATGAGAACCTTCATGAATTGGATTGGATCGACGCTCCTACCAAAGCTTATGCCAGCAAAAAGGCCAATTCGATGGGGGTTGCTGCTGGCTATCCCGATTTCATACGTTCCGAGGAAGCTCTTAATAGACTCTATGAAGGTGTTAAAATTTTGGATGGCAAACACTTTGAAAACTATTTGTCTATTACCAAACAAAACTGGCGCAAGAATCGAGATCGTTTGTTTAAGCCATTCAACAAAAACCAATGGACTGACCCACCAACTATTGTGAACGCCCTTTACCAGTATGGATCCAATCGTATCCTCATACTTGCCAGCATCCTGCAACCTCCGTTCTTCCATAAACACTTTCCGCATTCTTTGAATTTTGGTGCCATAGGGACGGTCATGGGTCACGAAATAATTCATGCTTTCGATGACAATGGACGGAGGTTTGATTCAGCTGGGGACTACTTTAACTGGTGGACGCCAAAGGCTATCTTGAACTTCGAAGAAAGACAGAAATGTTTCCTGGAACAATATGAAAATCTTTCGATGGACGATCGTAGCTTTAAGAGCATCGCAACAATAAGTGAAAATTTAGCTGACAATGGTGGTCTAAGGTTGGCATTTGAAGCTTATTCCAAGTGGAAACAGTTAAATCCTCCATCGATTAGTGAAGAAACTTTTTCTGATATTCAACTCAACGAAGATGAATTATTTTTCTTGAGCTTTGCCCAGTTATATTGTGCAGCTACGAGACCTGAGGCGTTGATTGAATCCAGAAGCTGTAAGGATCACAGTCCTGAAATGTATCGTGTTATTGGAACTTTGATGAATTTCGAAAAGTTCTCCGAAACTTTTAAATGTCCTATTGGGAGTCGCTTGAATCCAAGCAAAAGGTGTAGATTATGGTAGGTCATGTGGATGTTTAGTGAAGTTTTTAATAAAATTATGTTTTTTTTTTGTTTAATTTATTTAACATATCTAATTTATGCAAATATCTTTTATTTTTATTATTAGCAACTTTTCTAAAAATAAAATCAATTTGAAAATGACGGCAGATCAGTCTGCTGAATAGGCTTACAATTTGTGACATATAGGTTCTCTTTCTGAATGGATTTGACAACGTTCGGTTAGCCTATACCTTGAAAACACATAGCTTCTTCAACCTCGAACTGATGGCGATGACCAATTGCATAATCAATCATTTTATTAACCTAAGAAATATTTTGAGGAACGAATACTTCTTAAAGCCGGGCAGTATAGTTTTCGAAGTTTAGGTCCACATATGTGTGTCTAAAATCTGTTATTCATAAGCTACGTATTATGTGTGCCCCGAGGCATTGCATATATAAACTATAGTATTCCCACTTGAGGTGCGCCATCTATCGAACAAAAACTAAGCTCTAGAATACCATGGGAAGCAACAACAACAATTTCCGCCATTTTAATTGTTGTTGTTGCTTCCCATGGTATTCTAGAGCTTAGTTTTTCGTCGATAGATGGCGCACCTCAAGTGGTAGTACTATAGTTTATATATACAATGTCCGAGGCATTGTTTATATATTCTTATAGTAGTGTCATGGCACATGTCGTTTTGTTTGTGAACTTCGTCAATGGCGGCACTAGTTTTCAAATGTCTTCTGTTGTTGTTTTTGCTTCCCATGGCAATCTAGACAAAAACCACTCCGAACTCTCCAATCAAGTGTTTGTGAACTGCGTCCATAGATGGCGCACCTAACGTTCCGGTTATTAAGAGTAATAGTTTATATTGTTAGAGGCTCCATTCTGTTCCATATTGTCTTCTTCATCAACGATTTTTATATAAAACACACATACTATAGTGGTCCGACTGTGAGATTCGATGTCTTGACCTCAGAAAGCGTCGGCAAGCCTTCCGGTCGTGGAGTTTTAAACCTGCCTTTTCTCTGTATGCCTCGCGATCGTATTTTAACGTTTTATTACCTTTTTGACAGGGTTCTCAGGGTATCTCATCTAGATCTAACGTGACAAAACCAGCTGAGCCGTGATCTTTTTTTTGCAAGATGGTATTTTTGACTTGAAGGCTTCCTCAAATGTTTGTACTTTATGATATGATAAAGCTTTGTTACTCCCGCTGTCATACAAAGCATCTTCATTTTCCAACATGGTGCATGGAGTACCAGGCGCACAATTCAGGTGTAGAGTCTTCCCTTTAGCTTAGGGTGCATATTTCGGTCACAGAAGATAGTGGTGTTTTTCCGCCACTTCATTTATCCAACGCTTACGCGATGATTGACGTCGTCATCAGAAGTTGCCTGGCAAATTTTTCGGAAACTTCATATGGACTAAACATGTACGAGGGAGCAGTGACACACTTAGGATGTCCATCTGGACATGCTAAGTGTGTCACTGCTCCCTCGTACATATTCACTCCTAGTTGCTTGAAGGCCACGAATAGACCTCATATAGTTGTCTATCGAATGGTTTTCCAAAATTACAATGTTTTTCCATAAAGATCCATATTATATTTTGGACTGCATCTGTTTTCGACTTCCCCGCAAAAACCCTGAACTGGCAGTCAGACAAAATGTCTGAAGTTAAAAGTCTTGGGTTTTTGAATTTTTTGTTTTGTAAATAGTTTTCTGAAAATCTGTTCTTATATCCGTTGTCCTTTATTGGAAGTTTCAGGGGGCTGTTTTAAAATTATAAAATGTTCTTAAAAGCTTTCATTCATTTGCATCCAAATTATAGAAATATTCCTCCTATTGAATTGCGAATAAAATTAATATATCAGCCATTTAAAATCGCGCCCTAGTATGTGCGCCTTCAACGCATTCCCTACAATCTGACAGCCCGCCAAACAACCATCTGCTTGGCATATTTTCTGTCAATTTAAAAAAATTTGAGTGATGTATTTAAGGGACTTGTATCTCTGGAGTGTATTTTTGATTAAAAAAAAAAAAAAAAAAATTGTTTACACCCACTCCACGCAACCGTCGACCCCACGGGAACCAGAACCATTTGCTAAAATTGTCTTCAATGGGCATGGCCCCTGTTTAATATATTCTCGAAGCCGTTTTTTAAAAGATATTTTTATCCATCATCTGCGCGTTTCTTTTGGGCCAATATTATCCATTAAATCCGATATTTTTACTTGCGGCATAAAGATACTCTAAGGGTAAGTGAGGTTTCGTAAAATAATTGACTTCGGGTTTTTAATAAAATCTGACCTAAAAATATTCCATCTAGCATTGACAATATTAAAGAAGTTTTTATGATTTTTAAAACTCTGTGTAACGGTATTCAATTGAATGCATGGAGAAAACAGCCGAGCTACCGTATTTCAAAGACAGAGAAAGAGGCAAGAATCATTTTGGTTTAAGGTACCAACTGTAAACAGAGCGGAATAAATCGTTTTCTTCCGTTCAGTAAAGTAGAGTATGTATCTGTCATCTTTCAAAACAAACCATCTATTTTGACCATTTTAAGACAGCTGTCAAACTGGTGTCTGTAAAATGTGGACGGGAGGGTGGTAGGCAATATATATACATTTCTTCAACTCGATCAGCTACAGATGCTTCTTTTCGTACTGTTCCATTCAATTCCTGCCCCGTTCAATAACTAGTTACAGGGTCTTTCATTGAGCGCTTCATATCTTTAAATTTTATTAAAAGAAAGTGTTTGTAAGATATCATTAAAGTGAAATGGGTTATGTTGATTGAGTTCGCTGTGGTTTGTGTTGGCTTTATTGTATAGACCTTCGACTTCAGAAAACTATGCAAGAAAAAGTCTTACGGGGTCAAGTCAAACGATCTCGGTGGCCAGTTAGTATCACATCTACGTGAGATGCTTGTGTAGACTTTTCAATATGACGTGAGCTGTGTTGAGCGTAGCGCCGCGCTGTCCTGTTGAAACCACATACAAGCACAGATCACGACGCAAAATTGTCCAAGTTAAGGTCTCCGAAAAGCCGAATTCTTGTGAGCGAGGTGAAATCGAGTACCACTGATTCTCTTGCACGATCTCGTGGACAGCGGCGATGTTTTCGGTATAATATCTTGCGTTTCGTCGACGCGACGTCCGTATGTTGTTTGATTGTTTACTTAACCGGAGATTATTGCGAGCGTGAAATAGGCGAATAGCGCCTATAGCGTTGCCCGAACAGAACACTCATTTTCGTAAAACATTTTTATTATTTGCACATTCAATAATAAAACTAATCTAGCAAATCAAACTGACTAAATGACAACCAGTTTGACAGATGTATAGCTTCAACAACATGGCCGCTAGCAACTGTCAAAGTTCGGAAGTTCATATTGGAAGACCCTTTAGTATCTATGTGTAGTCAACAAATCTTCTGCTTCAAGAAAGTGCTGCACTACACAGATTTGTAATACATTATTGTAAACGAGCTGCTTCACTGGGCAGTTGTTGATAATCTGTAGGAATGGAGGGAACCCTACCTTCATCTAATTCAATAGGCTAGCACTTTGTGCATGACAAGCTTTACTCTTGAAGGATTTTTTACTTCGTTGCAAGAGGCTGCGCTACTAAAACAAACTGTAGTACTTTTTATTGGAAGTTATTACTGTTGCTAACAGTGGCTACAAGCCGCCATCGTCGCCGCTATTTTCAGAAGTACGGTTTTCTTAGAACGGTTTTCTTAGCAACAATTCAACTAGTGATCTGATGGGATATTTCACCGAACAGAGGAAAAAGCCCTTACATCGTTTTAGAGAAAGTAAGATTATTGGATATTTCAAAAGCATCAAGCTCACTTTTCGAAAATATGGGCATTTTGGCATCTACGAACCTCTTCTTCGATGGATTAGAAGTTAACTTTCAGACTGTCCAATTCGCGTTGTCTTGGCCGGGTTTCAGTCCGCTATCCAAATAAAAATGCTGGTGTACCCGAAGTCTTCTTTCTGTCTTCGACTCTCTTCCTAATCTTTTGTAGATCATCTCTATTTTAATTGTTTTGAATGCTTCAAAAACTCAATATTGTCTTCTGTCGTTAAATCATAACCTGCCCCTATGCAGGGGCGGACTAAGAGGCAGTGGCACCCGGGGCGGTAAAGCAAGTTTACACCCCTAAAAAAATTAAGAAAAAAACACGATCAAAGATTTTATTTAAAAGTGCTTTCGAGCTTTTATTGCACTGAATGTTTCGATTATGTCATTAAAATCTATATTTTTTGTATGCTCCTTTTCGATTAAAAGTAAAGCCAGATTAGTCAACCTATTTTGGCTCATTGTTGATCTTAGATAAGTCTTAATTAATTTTAATTTTGAAAAGCTTCGTTCACACGATGTCACTGAGACGCAAATTGTTAAATAAATTCTCATCGCCAATGACAGACTCTGTAACGAGTCTGAAAAGTCCCACTGAACAATGAAGCTTAAAAATTCAAAGGCTGTCCAGATTTCTGCATCTTTTAAATTTATTTTTGCAGCTACCATGTGACGCCGTATTCGCTTGATTTCCAATATTATACTGTTGTTTGTTAGTTCTGTAAATATCGCCGTAAGCATTGGAACAACAGCACGCAGTTCTTCCTCCGTTCCATACAGCAATATTTTCGGTTGAACAGCCGAGAAAACTGACGCAATGTCTTCCATGGCCTTAGACCGATGTATAAGTTCAGTGTAAAATGTATCCTGACATTCTAACATGGATCTTCGTGTTTCCTCTTCCAACGTCAAACCAGCATCTTGAGCCTTTTCGCCTGGCATAATTTTCTTCTTTTTTGTTCTTCCCCGCCTTTCAATTGAAATTTCTAGCTCAGTACATTGTTCTTTTGCGTATAGTTTCACTACACTTTTTTCTAGAGTGAGCCCGGATTTTTGCAAGTATTTCTGTGTTGCATCAACTTCTTCCAAAATATCGCACCAGAATGAAAGATAACACAAAAACCTAAAGTCGCATACAGCAGATAAGAGTATGGTTGCAGCACCTCTTGTATCCAAATTTTCCTTTTGAGAATCACAAAGGAGTTCAAGAGTTGAAACTATCTTCACGAAATTTTCCTTCAATGGCTTAACAGCCTCGCGATGAGCGCTCCATCTTGTGTCTACAAGTCTCTTGACTGACACACCTACATTTTGTATGAGAATATCCCAACGATGAGTAGATGCTGAGAAAAATGTGTAAAGTCTTTCCACTGTCCCAAAAAACGTTGTACTCGAAGGAGTGCTTCCCAAAGAGTGAACTCCACAAAGGTTTAAAGAATGATTTGCACATGGCGTAAACAAAGCTTTCGGATTAATTTGCCGAATTAATTTTTGAACACCTCCATGAATACCCGCCATAGTCGCAGCATTATCATATCCCTGAGCCCGGCAAAGGTTAATGTCAAGACTATCTTCATTGAGTTGTTTTAAGATATCTTCGGTAAGTTCCTTGGCAGTCTTTCCAGATATAGGAAAAAACCCTAGAAATGATTCCCTCACCTCAACTGTGCCATCCTGGATGTGAACGTATCTAATGACCTCGCTCATTTGGTCAATATGTGATTCATCGGGTGTGCTGTCAAATATAATGCCAAAGTACTTAGCCTGGTGGATGTCTTTCACAATTTTTGTCCTCACTTCTTTCCCCAAAAGGCTTATAAATTCATTTTGAATATTCTTCGACAAATACGAGCTGACTCGTGTCTTATCACCTATTGAATGCTCGATTCTCAGCAAATGCTCCTTTAAAACTGGGTCATATTTGGATATAAGTTTCACCAATTCCAAGAAATTGCCTCTATTTTCCGATGACAAGTCCTCTCTGTGGCCCCGAAAAGAAAGGTTTTGACGAGCAAGAAACAAAATTACGTCCAAAAGCCGTCTTAGAATATCGCGCCACTTTTTTTTTCTGCACCCATTGACATTTGCAAATTGTTGTCGATTGTATTTTGTAGCCTTAAGCCCATTTCCAAGGTTTTCCACTTTTCTAATGAAGTTAGGTGGCGATCAGATGCCTCGTGCTCGAATACCTTAGGGTTAAGCTTCCACCACATATTAAACCCAGTGACGAAATATTGCGATTCATTGCATGCAAATAAACGACAGCAAAAACAAAACAAATTGTTTGTTAGCTTGGAGTATACCATCCATTTCCGCAATACTTTCTCACCATTTGGGAGGGTACTATAAAACCACTCCATATTAAGATACCTACTCGTCCCTTTGGTTTTGTCGCCTGCCCTATGAACTTCGGCTGTAGTAAAAGGGCCATCTTTATTCTGAAAATGAACACTACCCTTTTTCACCAAATCAACTCTCAAATCATCTGACAGTGGAACTGGCCAATTTGCAATATCAAAATAAATAGAGCACTCTTTGCTTGCCGTTTGCTCTTCCAACTCACCAAAATCTTCTTTTCCCTGAACGCTGGCATCATGCTCCTTATCCCGGTCAGAACCTTCTGCATTTCCATCAGTGTTAGGTAATTGAATTTCTTCTAATAAACTTGATGGGGTAGGTTTTTCTAATGAACTTGACGGTTCGATTACTGCACTAGATGTAGAAGCTACTTTTGTCACATACTTAAAAATATCTCCTGAACACGCTTTAGTTGCCAAATCTTTTGCCTTCTTCATTTTCCGCTGTTGAAACCCACTTATTTTGGTTCGCTTCATATTTTAGTCTATTTATCTACGCTAAGTTAATAAATATAAATCTAGTGACAAAAAAATCACAACGCTTACCTTCAAACTTGAAATTTAACCAGCAAATGTTCTTTTTATTTAAGAAGTAATTTCCTTGTTTTTTTTACACAGATATCTAATTTAACCAATAGACTACTAGTTAGGTACCTTAAGAACATCGAATAAATTGTTAAGTCCCATTCACATTTTTTTAAAGTTTTCACCCTACCTACATCTAAGATGTAGACTATCTTTTTGCCTTTTGTCACACAACAAGCCTTGGGTGGGAGTAAATTCGATAACAATAGGTATTTCTGTTTTATATAATAGGAAGATACTCTTGAAAGAACAATAATAATAATTAATGCCTACATGAATCGACTGCATGAAAACGAATGACAGACAAGACCACAACAAAACAAAAAAAAATATTTTTGTATCCCTGCAGCAAGTTGCCTACCAGCCTACCACCAATCCACTTGCTACGCAAAAATAATAGTTCAATATAGGGAAAGGGTTATGGATGGGTAAGGGAAAAAGAAAAACACATGCATAAAAAACAGACAAAACAGACACAGAGTAAAGAAAGTAAAACAGAACATAGAATTGCACGGCTTGCTTGGTTTAATACTTCTGCCCAATGATTGCAGATAGATACACACAAACTTGTATGTGTATCTACGTTGGATAGAAGAATAGAGTTATATGCGATAAAAACCGCGTACCTACCTATCGTTATTTGAAAACGAAACGAAGAAAAATACTCATAACGTCATAACAGTAGGTAAAGAAAAAAGAACAGTACACACACACAGGGCTCCGTCTCCGTGGCTTGCTTGAATGCTTGGTTGTTGCTCTTGGTGGTAATCGTTTTCTTATTTCCATATAACCTATCTTAAGGGAATAGGTTAGACAAGAAATTCATGCGCACAGTATGTATAGGTAGGTATGGAAACAATTTTATTGTTTTATTTGTATTTTTATTTTGTGAAATGTGCAAAATAGTTATTTTGCTTTTACTGATGACACCCCCTGTCAGTCTGCCACCCGGGGCGGACCGCCCCCCCCCGCCCCCCCCCTTAGTCCGCCACTGCCCCTATGCCATTATCCATGAGTGGAATGCTTTATTCGGCTCGATTTTTCCCTTCCCAATGTGATTTCGAGGCATTCAAAGCCAATGTGCTTTGGCATCGATAACTCCTATTTAACTTTCCTGAACGCTTGCACTGTGTTCATTTATGCCAAGAGTCATAATAACCCCTTTAGTACGCGAACATTATAAAAAGGGTGCTGAAAATAAGAGCAAGTTCCTTCGACCTGATTTCGCACTTAATTTGTTTTAAGTGTCTTCATCTTTTTTCACGTTTATAGTTTCGTCATTTTGATCTTAGGTAGTCGTCTGCAAAAACAAAAATTTCATGAGCTATTGCAGTCATGTCATTGAAGAGCTTCTCCGTAGCCTTGATGCTGATCCCCATGAGATGAGATGTAAAATTTTCAATGACTCTTCATCTCACTTTGCTTATGCTTGGCAACGGATATATGCATCTGGATTCGGATGGTATTTTGTCAACGCTGGCATCGCCCAGCATCTTCGTGTCTTTTGGCAGCATTTAGGTTGTTTATTTTCATTTCGGGATGTCATTCAAAATTTTGACTTTTTACACATTTACGCCTCAACTTTATATTTAAATTTGTCTCTTGGCTCTATGTGTGCAAAGTTCCAGAAGAAGAAAAAAATACATCGTGCTGCTCGTTGGCCCGTCCCACGAAATGTACATCACCGAATCTTCTCACAAATCTTTCCAATTAATTTTGGATTTAATGAATTATGATGGAACAGAACAGCCAGCCTGGTGCAACATTTAAGGGCTTCTGCAGAAGCTGGTTCCAAAGACAGTCCACACACCTAAGACCTAATCTTAAGTGTAGGTAGGTAGGCACTGTACAGCACTGGGGCTTATGCAACAATTATGCTGCTCAATGTGCAATGGCATCTCTGAGAGATTTCTTCAACCTTATTTCCTGGAAATTCTTAATTGGCCGCAATTTTATGTCAATTTAATTGCCATAAGTCTTAAGAGATTCTTCCCTTTTGGCTCTTGAGTGTTGTGTGTGCATTTGGGAAGGGTAATGCCCTTGTTCTTCTGAGATTTTATTTGCATAAAATACAATTTTGTCAACAGCATCAGCTTGTGAGTTTTGATCTTATTTTGATTTTGATATCCGGGGATGAAGTGCAGTTAAAGATGGAGTGAGTGTCATTAGGTCAAGAAAAGAGTTTTTAAAAATTCAATTAATTAGATTCCCAAGGAGTTTGTGTGGTTTTATATTAAGACAACGACAAGTGTCCTATTAGGGTATTTTGGTTACTATATGTTTGCACCACTTTATCTAAAAATAGCATTTCCGAAATGAGACCATGAGATTGAGCAGCTTTTGAAAAAAAGATGTTGTTCAATTGCGGATTTAAGTCTGCATTGTGGTCATCGTTCAGTAGTGCACAAAAGTGCTTCTTCCAAAAAGATTGCCATTCAACTCCAACACGGGATGGTTAGTGTAAAGGACTATTCACATGAGAGCGACCAACGACCAACGAATGAACGAACATTCGTCCATTTTGACGTTTCATTCACATGCAATTTATTTTATTCGTTGCGAACAACGAACGTCATGTCCGTATATCACAATTGAACAGTGAGATTTTGAGGTTAGTCGCGCACGAATAATTTATTCGTTGCGTTGTGGATGGTATGTGGAACGCGAATAGAGTTTGACAGTTCGTAGCAATCACTTTGTAGCTCGCGGCGAACACTTTATTTTATACAATTTGACTTATTTAAACAATTGAAATCGCATATTTTAATAAACTAACTTATTTTAAAATTCAATCTCTATCGAGCGGTCACGTTTTAGCCAAGAAATTAGCTTAATAAATGCTTAAAATCTGATTTGTTCGTCAATTCGTCCATTCGTTAGTCGCTCTCATGTGAATAGTCCTTTAGTGCTACTCCGCTAGCCAACAATGGCCTTAATGATTTTTTTCTGCAGTATGTCCGAAAGTTTGTCCACCCTTGTTCTCTTATCACGTCTCACACATCACTGCACTGTCTTATAAGATGCTCTGTGTTCGTTCCGTGTAGAATCAATTAACGCTTAACATCGTTTTCTGAATTCATTCTTACATTAAGTGAACTCCGATATGCGATTTTGTCCCAGAAATCTCTCGCCTTTGTCTGTCTTGGTACAGTTCCAATTCCACATTCCATGACAGCTTCTAACGGTTAACCAGCACTTTGTAACTTTGAGGCTTTTACGCCGAGTGTGTTAGAGAAATTACGACTTACATTAGGATCAAAGAACGCTTGTGTCTTCTTTTTATATTCTCTGTGGAAGTTTGGGTATAGAATGTTCGCAAGCCGAGTACCAAGTGATGGCCCTTAACTGCGCCAGCCTTTTGTTCGTTTTGGACATTGCGCCCTGACTTCCTGTGTGACTACGGAATGTGGACCATTTCAAAAAGCATCTTTTAATAATATTTTCCAGCACTGCAAAATAATATCCGAAAACTTTTGATTTTTAGCCAGTATAATGCCGCCTGGTTCCGCAGATTTATATGGTCTGAACTACAGACATGCAACACAGACCGCCAACTCGTACTCCTTTACACCCTCAAAATATTTTATTCACCACCGTATATGTATGTCTCTGGCAGTGAACTTTATTTTTTTGTGTATTGGTTTACCACTTGAAAAACACGGGTCAGCTTAAGAAAAAGCTAAAACATATTCAAAATAAAATGCACATGGAGCTTGTATGCAAAGAGCGAAACTTTAAAGAGTTGGCGGTCTGTATTTTATGTCTGTGGTCTGAAATTTGACTTCTTGGGATATTTTGAATATACCACGAAAGTGGGTGTCTAGTATTAAGTATTAAGTTGCACGATTCTTCGCTAGATGTCGTCCAGAACCCATCTGATTCTTTTCAGAAAACTTGGTACAACTGGATTTGTTGAGAGAACTTTCCTGAGTTTTGATGCCTTGGAGGTTTCTTCTATTTGGTGGGTTCTTAGTGACCCCATCTCTACCTGCTGCTACCATTTACCTTCTTCTAAAGCCTCATTAGCTTTCAGACTTCCGTGCCGTTTAAAACGCGTCTGCAGCTTAACTGGCTGCAGAAAATGGTGTAGCTGCAGCACTAGCACGTAGCAATGTCAAAGTTAAATGTACGTAAATCGTATTGCATGGCTGCAATGTGAAGAAGCAGCTGCAGCATGGAGAGTAGCTGAAGTACAAATCGACTCGACTCCAACTTCACCAACGTGTTGCGCCGCAAAACAACAACAAACCAAAATGGCAGACATGAATTTTGTTTGAGTGGTATTCGTGTATGCTGCTTAGTGCGCTACTTTTTTTAAAATTAACTTTGACATTGCTATACGTGATACTGCTGCAGCTACACCATTGTACGCAGCCAGTGAAGAAAATGTTCTTCAAACTAAGGACAAGTCAGTTTCCTAACCAGCAAATGCTCGTTTATTTTCTTTTACCGTCAACTGTTCGGTCCACTTTTCTGTAAGCGTTCCATGCTTTCTACCACACGGATTTTCTACAAACGAAAACGCTTTTCTTCGTGCACAGTTAGTTTTAAAAACCGAAACGTTTTGTTTACATGAAGGTTTTCCTCCATTTTGTCAATAATGGCAATAGTGCAGAGCATCTATGGAAAATTTCTTGTACCAGCATCTTTAACTCTTCAATAATTATGAAGTGTGACCTCAATCGAACTATCAGAAGTATGACTGTCTTTAAATCATCGTCGTATTAGTATGGTTTTTGTGCTATAAGGAACCACTAACATTACATACCTTATAATTAATTTTAATCACAATTAAGTACCTCTGATTGATATTCAATTTACGGTCAACATAAACCTATCCAAATACCTTTCATATTCAATCTTGAATCATAAACTATGGTAAAGAGCTTCCGTATTCCGGCTTAGCTTCGGCCATTCTGTTTTTTCTTTGCCTATGTCTTCACTTACAAATGCAATAGATACAAATCACTAATAAGTCGACCCTACACAAAGTTAATTAAAAATTCTTATTGCACCGCGGAGCGTTGGGCTGTTTCTGCAACATCATTTATCAAAACACTTTGACAGAAGGATGAGGTGCGGCTTGATGTATATTGCCCCTTCCCCTTCCCTTCCTGCAATAAAATATTATAAATTTCTTTTAATTTATGCATAATTTGTGCGAGTTTATTTGTTTGAAAATAATAATAAAAAAAAAAACTACTGCACCGTTGATGAGCGTGCTGCATAGGTAGTTCCATAGAGAACTAACTGTACAGGTCCAATGCTTCGGATGTTCTTGCCTATTGGTGAGCTATCGCGAATTTCTAACTGCCATTGACCATATGGGTTCTCTGACCAAGTTGCTACCGACATGAATGGCCAACTATCGAAGCAGTTTTCAGCAAAAACGTCACGAGGTCTTCTATCCAGAATTGTAGTTTGAGTTCCTGACGGTGATGACAGAAACAATTCCAATGCACCACGATATTGGCATTTAGCGGTGACTATGACTTGAACGTGCTCGAGGTGACTAATTTTATGGGCAGTGTAGGTGAAGATGATTATTTTGGAATTTGGATGAGCTGGGTTTTCTACGAGAGATCCTTTGAAGAAGAAAAATTAGTTTTAAAATGGTTTGCATCTATTTTTGTGGAACATCACTCACCATTTACTATGTCAATTTTTTGTTTTGGGACTGTCTTCCATTTTTGAGCCAAGTTGACAAAAGCTTCGGCATCCATAAGACCGAAACCGAGTTTTGTGCTGTACATAAGCCCAGCTCCATTTTTCTGCCAATCTTCGTTTGTGCTTAGGGGCTGCTGAGTTGCTGATCGCACAATGATGTGTTGTACGTCACGCCATGTAAGATTCGGACTAGAAAAAATTGTTCAAATATCAGGTTAACTTTTTTAAAGAGACACATTTTGATC
Organism: Platycheirus albimanus; assembly: GCA_916050605.2. Taxonomy (NCBI): domain Eukaryota; kingdom Metazoa; phylum Arthropoda; class Insecta; order Diptera; family Syrphidae; genus Platycheirus; species Platycheirus albimanus. The sequence goes on from OU696696.1 coordinate 73,825,334, forward strand.
AAACTTAACAGGCTGGGCACTGCGCACAATGGTGTAGCTGCAGCAGAAGCACGTAGCAATGTCAAAGTCAATTTAAAAAAAAGTAGCGCAGTAAGCAGCATACACGATTACAATGTGTAGTACTGAACTGGTTTGTTGTTGTTTTGCACCGCAGCACTTTAGCGAAGTTGAAGTCGAGTCGAATTGTACTTCAGCTACTCTCTATGCTGCAGCTACTACTTCACATAAGGCGCAGCCAGTAAATCGTGCGAAGTGAATTGGTCCAGGCTTTCAGGCTACAAAGCCCCATTCAAGCGGACAATGAGTTTTCTTAAGAGTTATAAGTTACTCCGGAATATTTATGGAGTCCCACATCTCGGGTACTTCAACGGAATGTTGTTTTTAAAATGTTTAGTGAACATAGTGAGAGCGTAAAAACAGGGATAACGATGCTCATTGGTTTTGAATTTCTGAATATCAAAACGTGAAGGTAAATAGATCGAGATAGAGCATTCTACATTCGTGTTGTATGGCTAAAGAACGAATTTCTGTATTAGACAGTACGTTCGAAGGTCCGAGGTTGGACTCAGAGAAAGGCTGAGCAATTCTAGAAGTGGTTGTAATCGTTTAAGGGACAATTACGAAGTAATTCGCAATTCAGTCTGTGTATCATTGCACATTTCACTTTCGGGTTTTCATTCTCCGAACTAACCCCATTTGAAGAAAAATTGTTCGTGCTCTTGTTTTCCGAACACGCCGCCCGAAAGTTTAGAGTGACATACGCCTCGAGAAACATCTAGTACCAGGTTTCTGTTTGTCCTAAGGCGAAGTGGTAAATTGTTTGATGGGAGGAATACAACCGCAGATTTTGTCTTTAAAATAACGATAATAATGGCTGAATCATAACGCCGCGTTCACCTCAGCTTCGCGTACGTTACGTTGAACAAGCTTTACGGACGCGTCGAGATGAAATATGACATTTGAGTAAATCAACTAATCGAAAATAATAATTCTAAGGAAACACATATTTTGTTTAGTATCTTATTACTATTCGTCTTTCAATGGAAACAGAAAATCTAATTTCAATTATAGAAGTTTTTGGGAAAGTGGCTTATACTACTTTTTTTTAACAGGTGAGAAGTTTGAGAAAGAGGATTCAAATCAGGGTTGGTGGGCTCGGGAGTTAAATTTCAGAAGGGATGAAGAAGAATTCTTCAACCTGAACTTCGAAGCGATGAAAGAAAAAAAACCGGAAGAATTTTTTAATTTTTTAAATTAACGAGGATATTTCCACAATCTTTTGAATTCCTCCGGGCACTCATAGAACCTCACATAGAAAAAAAATCTATGAGAACAACGTCAAACGAGCGCAATATTGTTCAAATATTTCGACTATTGCTTCACCATCGCTTCATGCTATACGTGGTTTGTGTACTTACTTTTTGATGCCAAAACGTAACGTAAAAGCTAAACACCTCATTGTGAACATCATACACGAATTCATGTGTCTGAACTTTTGCGTTCTGTCAAAGCGAAGCTCAAAGCGGAATTGTGAAGCAGACATTATGAAAGACAAGGTATTCAAAAGAAGTGATTCTAGCTTCTGGGATTATTTTAAAGACTCTTCTCTGCATGCGGTCTTACAGGATCAAGTTATTTGTTAGAGCACCAGCCCTCATATGAGAGTTATGTCAACATTTTGTACGAATATAAGTTATGGCTTGTAAGAAAAATCCAGATCAGAATGGGAGACAAGTGAGTGCCTGTGTTCATAGGACACCAATCGAATATTGTTTATTCGCATAGCCCTGTGACTTCTGGAAACCCCACAAGAAAAATTCTAGCGGGGTCAAACCGGGGTCAAGGCATAATTTTAACTTCAAATTGTGCTGAGGCCTTAAGTGCTATTCTATGCTATTCATTGTGATTTCTCATCAGTAACTGAATTATAACCAATAGATTTGACAATTGTCACCAAACCAACATGGCCGCCACAGGCTTCCAAAATCTACCCACACCATTTGAGAAATCTTTTATCAGCAAATCAATAGTGGACCTTCTATTGGAAAGAAAGCCCTATTGCTGGTCATAAAGAAGCTCAAGATATTTCTTGGGCTGAAAACAGATTGGTGTTTCCACGACCTTAAAAAGACCAAACAAAATTTTAGGAATTTTTGACTCAGTCTGGGTTCTGGGATTGGCTTTGAAACTTAGGTATCATACTTCTCTGACCCTGATAATATCTTTTCAGCCTGAGTCAAACCATGTTACGTCACTTTCGAGAAAACATGGCGGCGAGATAAAGCTCTTGAAGAAACTGTTGAGTACGTCCCAGTTTTCTTTCTCGTATTGCCATATGGTTCTCTTAGGAGTTTTCTTATTTACTGCATTTTGTTGGAACGATGAACTTGCAGCCATGACTGGCTGTAGTACACTTATTGTGTCCTTGTCGGGGAAAGAAGAAAAGAACAACTCTGCGATTTTTTCAGCCTTACCATTTAAGTTCGATATTCTTGTCACGAAAAACACAGAACCTAATAAGTGTAGCAATGTAATTTACTTACTTGGCTTCCAATCCTAAGGCAATTATTCCAGCTGCTAAGGGAGCTGATGCAGATGTTCCTGTGTGTTTGACAGTGCATGAATTCCCAACGTCAGTGGTCGTCTGTAAAACACAAATTTTGAATTGTTATGGGTGGGTAAGTCAAAATAACCAATACATTGGCGTCACGTTTAGTCACACTTCGTTACATGAGACACAAAAAAAAAAAAACTTAACGTAAAGAAAAGGAGGATAATATTTGAGTATTCCGACATAACGAGGGTGGAGCAGATTACAAGATACAAGGATTCAAATTAGGAAAAAAAGTTTCCACTTACAATCATTTGGTCGGACTCATTTCCCGAAGAATATGTCACAGTCATTACGGAAGCACATTTTTCACTATACCAAGCTCCACGTCCCTTATCATCAGCACTGCCAATAGTTATTGTAAAAATACTAGCAGCATACCCATCACAGTTGCAATTATCGCCTTTCTTTCGGCCGTTTCCAGAAGCCCAAACGTATATACTGCCAAGTCCTCTTCGCCCCTGATCAAACATAATAATTATTTGCATAAAGTTTATCCTGTGAAATTTAATCAAATCTACCAACACAACACCTCTCGCTAGTGCTTCCCTTGCAAAAATTCCAGGTGCTTCCATTGTCTTGCCATTATCCATCGGTCCCCACGACGAGCTATATATATCGACTTTATCCAAACCAAATCCCAAGGAAGATCCTTCGAGCAAATCATACACAAGTCCACCAAGCATCTTTATACATCCGATGCGGCTATTATAGGCAATTCCAACACCGCACTTCTTATTATTGGCCATCATGGCGATTTCCCCAGCACATCTTGTCCCATGGGAACTGCTATCATCATCGGGCATAGGATACGGATCAGCATTGTCGTCGTTATAGTTCCAACTTATTTGAGGGTCCTTCGGAAACAAAAACTGTTCTCACATAGATTTTGAAAAAGAATTCGCTAAAGAAACTTACATAGTTTTGGATAAGATCTTCGTGGTCATACTCAATTCCGTCATCTAGGACTGCAACTCTCACATTCCTTCCTGTGATTCCTTTTGCATAAACTGGCATTACATTAAGATCCAATGGCTTCGGCAGACTAGAATTCGAAGACTGTTTTTTTTTTCAAAAAAAGATAATATACCCACTCTCAATGTCATCTTTACCATATACCATTGACGTTCCCAAAGCTCATCGTTAAAGGCTTGAGGATGTCCAGATTTGTAAGCTAAATCATCCCCAATTTCGTTGTATTCATCTTCATCATAGTCAATGAGATCCCTTTTATCTCGTTGAAGGATCTTCTGCTGTGAGGCCCATAGAACTCGGCTATCTTCCTGCAGGGTTTTGTGGCCAGATCGTTTGACCCCGAAACCAATATTCCATTCAGGGAGTTTTTCGAAGAGGAAAATATTTTCGAAACCGTCGATCTAAAATATATTTATTATGTTGTGATAGTCACCGTGTCGGATTCAACGTTAGCGAGGCAACCATTTTCAATTTGCAAAACCATCTTCTATACAAAAGGTTAGAAGCTCAAAGCATGTGATATTCATTTACAATTTTGCTTAGTGTGGCCTGGAAGTCTTAACTAAGCAAGAAGGAAGAAGACTACATCAACAAAGCCGTCAGAAAATAGGCATTTTAGGAGCCAAAGCTTTAGGATGCACTTGCAGCCCACTTTGAACCACGGCTATAACCAGCATGCCGCAATATAGCCAGTTTGATCCCAAACTACTTGTCTCCACTTGGTCACGTCACTTTAGGTCGGATCCGGTATTCCTGTACTGCGTGTTTAATCAGGGGGAATCGACGGACTGGTGCGTCTTCAAAAAATAGAATCAAGCCAACAGTCACTGCATAACCCGTACAGTTCGTGGGTAAATGTTCTTCTAGACACTCCCCGTAAAATGTCAGAAGAACCTGACCAGGGTAACTGACTTCGGACTATAAAAGCCCTGTCTACTGACAAATTGGGGTTTCCAATCCAAACAACTCGTATAAGGATCAATTAATTGAATCATCTACACCCTTTTAAGTGCTGCATACACAATGTGTTTTATCAATTATAAAATGAAATAAAACAGAGATAAAATGTATAATTTGCCATAAAATTGACTTTATTTGAAAGATTCTTTGTCAATCTTATTTGAATATGATTTTCGGCCAATCTGAGGTCCAATTTTCGATCACTTTTGGGGCGAATGTTGTTTTTCAAGTCGTTAATCGTCTCTGGCTTCCGTATAGAGTAGACAATCGACTTTACATATCCCCCGACAGAAATTAGCCTAGCGTTGTTAAATAACACGATCTTGAAGGCCATTTCACAAGATTCGTCTACCAAAAAATGCGTGTCACGAACATAACAGTGTTTTTCGAAATAAATCTGCGCAATTTGCATGCGTTGTTCAGGCGTCAGTCGATTCCCGATGAAATAACAAACCAAACTATAGACGAATCACGTGGCAGATGACAAAATGGCGGTCAGTGAATCAGTGCTGCAAACTTTAAGCGTGAAAAATAATATCATTCAAATGGCCGCCTCGGGAAGATTTGCAGCATTCCATTATTTTGAGTGGTTTTGTTGATTTTTAATGCCTCTTGAGTTCGGTTGTTTTTCGGGCAAACATGGTCATTTTCGCCCCACAGAAAAAAAAACTAACGGTGTCAAATCGCGGTGAACCTGGTGGCTTATTGACATCGCTAAATCGTGAAATTACCTGACCAGGGAGCTTCTCATCACGCAATATAGCCGAAGCGATAGCTACCTGATTGGTCGTGTTGTGGGGCTTGTTGCCACGTTTGAATAACAACTTTCAAACACACAAGTAATATTCTTACACTTCAGATGACAGCTGAGTTTGACGGGTGTCAAATGCCAGCACTACCAACTTGAAACCACGAAATGAATGACCCTGTAAACAGTAATGGTATAAAGATAACGAGATACAACGAGAGAGCACTGACTGCAGATAAAGATGTCTAGGTTGAGTGACAGAATTATTACAAATCACAAAAGGTGTGCCTCAAGGGAGAGCTTTGAGTCCCCAACTTTTAATTGCAGACTACCTGGCTGAAAATCACGTTCAAAAGCCCTAATATATAGGTATATAAGACTACTTGCAGGCATTATCAACTATATGTATTAAGTATGCATATAATTTGAAAAAAAATGGAAGGACATCTTCCGCTACATTGCCCAATTAATTGAAAGGCAGGTTCGACACTGGCACAGCGGCAGCGTTGAAGAATTAACTAGCTGGAGCGTTGATGTCCATATATTTTAAATAGGCTAGGCGTTGAACACGAATTTCTCTGACTAGGCTTATGTCGGTGTACAAAGTTGATGCTAAGAAGGTGGCGAAATTGTCCTGAGATTGGAATAACCAGACATACTTCCTTCCAACCATATTTTGCAGATAAGATGGTGTATGCTCCTGACCAGTTCATTTCTGACATGTTAAAATAGTTCTGATTGGTCTTGCCGTTGCGTCGGTCGGGCGGATGAAACTCGCTTGGTTGTCATTTAGATTGACTGGTACCGGTCGCTCATTAAAGAAGGTGGAAGAAATGTTCGCTCTTCTGTAATCTCCTCGACCTCTTTCTCTAGGGCATGCTTCCTTTGCTCATCGTAGAGCCCTAGTTCTTTTCCTGAGCTGAGCTTTGACATATGTAATTTTCCGTTTAGGCTTTGTTTGCCTGAGAACATTTGGAGTCAAATCAGAAACTTCTTGGAAGTGGTTATGAGAAGCCGATCATTTCCGATGTTGGTCTTCCAGGTTCATATCAACAGTCGCGGGACTTTTCTTTAGATCGAGAGGAACATACGTGGTTAGCCTAAGAGCTATCCATGGATACCCGTACGCGAAGTTTGGCACCGACTAGGCAGTGATCCGCGTGGATGTTGGCTTCTCTGAATAAACGGATTTAAAAAAATGCTATAAGAATGTCTTAAGTCAATCTCAGAATCATATGTTTTGGTGAGCATCTCATAGAAACTTTCTTGGCTGCGTCGTCTTTCTCTTTTGTTGGATAATGTGCCTTTACAAGACTAATATGGTGAAGTTTGACCTTGATGTAATATAACACAATCATATAGAAATACACCCTTAAAATTTCAAGATTTCGCAAGAAATTACTGCCCCAGACAATAAACCATGTTTCATGTACCAAAGAAACGTTTTATTTTACTGTAGTAAAAAACGACGTATCAGGTATTTTCACAAATCAAATTTGTGCTCTATTTGTGTAAATCCCATCGAAAGCATTACGCAAACCACATTACAATGACAGATGTCACTGTCAACAATGTTTATACGCCCTTGATAAGCCACAATTTACCGCCTTTCAACTGGAACAGCGTAATCAAATCCCTCTCAAGTTTTGAACAAACAAAATTTTAGTGACGCATTCAACCACCCGACCCTATCTAAATGAACATCCAGCTATAAAAAAAATATATATATAATTACACTTGTTGGGAGCAGTGGGAGGAGGATCAAAACTTCGGGACTTATCGACTGCTTGACAAACCAAACGTAATCCTAATCAATCAACGAGAGTTTGAGGAGCATTATGTGTATCACTTATCTACGGTGGCGATGGCGGTGGCATGTCATGGCATGGCTTGGGCGATATGATGAAACCAGACGCATGTTGGGTTCCGTCTGTTCGATGGTAATTAATATGACAGTAGGTCAATGTATCGGGACTGGGTTGGTAATTAAAGGATATTTTTTTTTTTTCAATTTTCATTTGCTGACTATACCGCAGAGCTCCCTGCGAAAGGAGTGTGGGAGAATCTGGGTAATTAATGATTCCCAGGACAGTTCTTAGGAAAATGTTAATGTGAATTCATGGGAATTTGCATAACGGATCAAATAGCAATCGCTTCGAAATAGACGTTGATTAATGTTTATAAAACTTGTATAAAAATAGATTTTGTTATATGATTTCAGTTTAAATTTAAATTTAAATCTAAAAAATGACTTATTTTTTTATGTTTTGATTATTAAGAACAATAATTGATGGGTCTAGAAAATTAAATTGGACATTGAGCTTGCAGTGTAACTTTCAAATCCAGGAACACATTTTCTTTTTTGGATGTACAAGTTATAACTTCTATAAAGCTTCAAACAATAAGTCATTACAAACATCTTTTAGAAGGCTTTTTTTGTCCACATTATTCACAAATATGGTTGACATATTATGTTGTATAGTTATGTTAAATTTATGTTTGTTAAAACGCGAGTATTGAAAGCATAAAAGCGGTTTAAGGGAGACATTCCTCATTCATGTTTTGCGGATAAAGATGGTCCCTTTATACTTAAAATTTGTGAACTAAGGTTCAAGGCAGTGAGAATATTACTACAAAGTTGTTTCAGGGAAAACAATTGAACATGCAGTTTTCTGGAGTAGTCTTTAAATGATTTTTATAAAAATGTTTATAAGCTGTGAAGAATTTATTCGTCATGACTTCCAATGACATGGAATTGATGGAATTTTCATATTTTCATTTCGTGGTTTAAGGTTGGTTGCGCTGGCATTTAACACCTGTCAAACTGAGCTGTCATCTGAAGTGTCATAATATTAGTTGAATGTTTGTCAATTAGGATAATGGATAGCTTAAGAATCGAACCATATGACTTGGATGATAAGTGGTTCCAACAAGACAGGGCAATAAGCCACACAACACTACGAATTATGGCTTTGTTGCGTGGTCTCGTAATTTCACTTTTTGGCGCGTCATTTGGTCCCAAAGACCATGCGATTTGACACCGTTAGATTTTTTTGTAGATCACCGAACTTTAGAAGCATTAAAAACCAAACACTATCTACTTAAGTACTGCCCAAAATGTGCGAAAAATTATATCTCAAAAGAATCGCATGGTCCGAATTTTTATACGATACGATATTGTTTTTTACACTTAATGGAGTAAAGTTCAAACTTTATAATGAAATAAAAATCTCATCAATATGTATCGCTGTTTGTTTCTTATTTAGCTTTAATTTCGAAACTGACAAATTAATAATTCTATGCCTTTTTTGATAAAACTTTCTGAATGGTGTTTTTTGTGTAAGCATTGTGTTTTGGTTGCAATAGATTTTTCAACAAAAGTCTTATAACGGTACCTACCATAGGCGCGGTATTTTGAAATCAGATTTTTTTGTAAGCCACTTGATGGATTTCGATGAAATTTTTAATGTAGGTATATGAGCTTTTATAGATGAAATAATATTAATTCTTAAATTTTTGGAAAAAGTTTTTTTGAGTTTTTTTTTAAAAAAGCTAAATCTTGGTTTTTTCAAAAACTGTTTTTAAAATTTTAAAATTTTTGTTTTCTGATAAGAACTACAATTTGCTAGATTTTGTCGGTGCCGTGAAATAACGCCAAGCAAAAATAAAGCTTATAAAGTTCTTGTCCCAAGGGGATTGTCCGCCTAAGGGGCCAGTTATAGCGATACGGAAAATCAAACCGAACAAATTTTCAATTGGAAAATTTAGTATGTTATGGTTCGATTTAAAACACAAATGCTACACTGATCGAGAGCAATCAACTCAGAGAATTTATTCTGCAAACAAAAAATTGACTTTAACTTTTCTTAAAAATGTTATTATTTATTTTTCTGTTATACGTATAAAAGAAAAATGCAAAATTACATTTTTAACAAAAAGTATTAATTCAATTAAAAAATTTATAGGCAAACTAAATTTTCTGAGTTACATGCCAGCGGTCAGTGCAGCATTTGTGTTTTAAATCGAACCTAAACATACTAAATTTTCCAATTGAAAATTTGTTCGGTTTGATTTTCCGTATCGCTATAACTGGCCCCTAAGGCAATGGGAGCTTTCAATGTAATAAATTTCGCATGAAATTGGTTTGCGAAATAAAAATGTATTTTGATAATTAAAATGGCAAAGTAAAGATTGGCGAAAATTTTTTTGAACAGATGAAACCCTCCCATTTGAAACACTTATCTTGGAATTGATTCGTGAAACATTGTGCATGGGCAGTGCATACAATGATTGTCTATATCGACGCTTAAATTTCATAACCTTGTCAGTCGAAAAACTCGAAAAAATTATTTTTATTGCAAAATAATCAGAAAGTTCAGAGCCATATTTTGGTATTTTCAGCTCAACAATATTGTTCCAAAAATTTTTCAAGAATGACAACATTGAAAAACGAATTAGTGTTGTAAATCCCATTAAAAAAACTAAGCAATACCTCGTAAGTCTCATACTACGCAAGTTAATCGAATTGAATTCTTACATACCTACGAGGTATTGCATAAATACACAATCAAATATTTTTTGGTTTCTGAAAAACTTGCAAAAACGACTTACGAGATTACGAAGTTTAACCGTCGATATGATTTTCTGTTTTTGGCAATGAAGCACTATCTCGAGCTATCCATACTGTGTTTCACTGGTGGTTTTCTGAATTCAATCGTGGTCACACATTGTTACGAGAAACTCATAAGAAATCAGTTGTTGATTGTTGTGCCAGTAAAAATCGATGTCGTATATGAACTGGCGTTGCAACTTGCAAGACTGAGGCAAGAATCGTTTTGGATATCCCAATCGCTCTCAAAAAAGGCTGGCGTCGATTGGAGCAAGAAGAAGGTAGATACAAACCAGTCGTAATGCTTTGAAAGGCTTTTATAAGAGATCTGTACAACAAACCGAAAACTAATTTAGACGAATTATTCTCCATCACAATAATGCAAATTCTCTCACATCCGCTGGGACAAGTGCATTTTTGAGCATTCAAAACATCGGAGTGGAAAAACTGCTTCGAAAATTGGTTTCAACTCAAGGGAAGGTGTGTTAATTTTTACTTTTCAATCTCAACAGTAAATGTAGAAGTAGCAACCCACTGTTTTGAAATTTCTTACATCAGCTATTGCAAGAGTTGTTTTCAATAAGTTAGGATCAACGACCGCATCTTTTCAAGCTGTTTTCAACCAAGAAGGAACGTTTTTAGAATGAGACCTAATTGCATTAACCTATGTAGAAAATCTTAGAAGTTCGTATAGTCGCTCATACTACAGTGGATTTTCAACAATCCGCAATTTTTAAGACGATATTTTGATCTGATTATATTTTGACTAGGTATATGAAAAGGTATGATTTCATCGTTAAAGCTAACACATTATGTCAACATTCTTGCAGACTTTCTGCAAAAGACTTTCGAAAAAGAATTGAGTTCTGCAAAAGACTTTCGAAGAAGAATTGAACTTTAATTTTTGAAAAAATTTAGGAAAAAACTAGAACTAGAAAACAGGGTATACCTAAGTCTTTAATATACAAACAAGATGTAAAGGGTGTTATTTAAGACGTGTGGTTTTGAAGATGAAATAAAACGCATATAATTAAATGTTATGACCAAGAATTTAGCGTTATTATAAAGATATGGGTTCGCCAGTATGTTTTAAAAATGATTTCTGGCAAGTGGCGATTATGTCGACCGAATATTGGACGCAGCGCGCAATGCGTCGCGAAAACCAAATCATTATTTTGGTAATAAATTTGCACGATTTGCAAACGTTGTTCAGGAGTAAGTCTATTCATTGTAAAATGCCAAACCAAACTGAGCATAAATCAAGACAGCTGTCAAAAAGACCAACTCCGAAAATAGTATAGCCAGATTGAAAACCACACGTCTAAGAAAAAACACTTTTTAAAAGTAAAAATAAGTATTTGAAAAAAACGTCACTATTGTTAAACTTGAGGATTTTGAAATTGTATTTAATTCTTCAAGGCTTTTGGTATAAATTCATGAGTTTTTGAACTAAAACACTTTATTTCTTTTAGAATTTCTTATCTAAAATGCAATGCTGCCCTCAAAGAGCAACTTTAATCTCAAAATGTTTGAAGTACCTATTTGCAAAGCACAGCTGCACTTCATAAACATGAAATAAACTACATAATTTATATCGAAAACTAAAGTTAAAGTCACATAATTTAATTTAAACTATACACATCAGAAGTGAAAAAATAAATTATTTAAAAACTTTGGCTTACTTTTTTAACAAACTTATAATGATTATGTCGTGCCACTTGCAATGCATCAACAAAACTTGCGTAATCCTTCAATGCAACTAAAAAATAATTATCCAAAGACCCGTTCAACTTAAATCCGTCAATACAACTCAAAAACAACACTGTCACTATAAAAACGAACACATTTCGAAAACACATATTACATTAAGATACAAAAACCACTTATTTAAATATACGCGAACAAGTACATGACCGATAATGACCGTTTCTAGGGCTAATTCAAACTCAACTGATTTATGGAATCCAATGAATGTTCTTTTTATTGAAAGATACATTCAACAGATAGCATGACGCTTTGTCTGGAATGGCACCCACTACTGGCTACTGCCACTGCCACTACCACTATAAGCAGGACGACAATAAACCTATGTGCTATGTCATTAAAGTTAAGGACGACTATGATGTGCGCAAGTTTTGTTTTATATGCTTTTTTAGATTGTAATCACCACATGTACCTACCTACTGCAGATAAAAAGATTGGAATTAGTGATAATGAAAGCTGAATTCAAAGTATAAGAACTGTAAATTATTTCAATAAAAAGTAATTGCAAGAAGATATGTGAGTACTACGTACATTTTGAAGGATAACATATAATTACTTTAAATTACATTTCTTGCCCAATTACAATACTTTGAAGTTGTCCCCTTTAAGAATTTTTTTTTCGAAATTCGGTCCTAGAAAACCAAACATAATAAAATTTCTTTGAAATTGCCATTTCTGGTAGATTAAAAATATTTGCACATGAACTGGCTGCCTACATATTCATTACACTGACGACTTACGTAATAGATAACCCATATAAAGGGTGTTTTTTTTTGTTAGCTAAATGAGATGTTAAGATGGTTTTTGTCTTCGGTTTGACAGTTAAAAGAATGTCACACTGTGTTGACATTTGTGTTCAGTAAGGTTCGGCAATTCATCATGAATAGTCTTACTCCAAAACAAAGTTTTCATAGAGCACTTCGTCCATTTTACTGTAAAAATGATCGTCATTGTGATGTTCATCAATAATCAAAATTGCCGTATATGGAGAGAAGAATGTTTGGTCCAGTTTACACGCTGGCTCTATCATCGGTCCTTATTTCTTTTGAAAAGAAGGAGCTGCCGTTACGGTGAATGGCGAGCGCTATCGAGCCATGCTGACTGAATTTTTGTTTCCAAAAATGATCAAGTTAAACATCCACGACATTTGGTTTCAACAACTTGCAACACAGCACGCTTAACCCTACGACCTGATTTATTGGAGAAAGTATTGAAAAATTGTGTCGAACTGCCACGCCGAAGGTTCTGGGTTCGATCCCTGACGACTCCACCTAAGAAGTTGTTTTACGGGGCACTGTCTCTTGCGAGGAAGTGACAAATCCTCCGTGAGTAATATAAGGTCATGGAAAGTGTTTCTCAGTTAGCCGTTCGGGTTCGGTGGTAAACTGTAGGTCCTTTTCATTCCTGCAAAATATCAACGCCCACATAGTAATGGTTGAGAGTGTAAGTCACAGGTCCAGGCCCCGCTAGGAACTGTTGTGCCAACAATTTTTTTTATTGAAAAATTGGACAGATTGAATGCACTATGTACCTCGTAGCCGCAGCGGCGCCGGCGTGGCGACGTATGCCAAAAATCATATTAAAAAAATAAATGACATAAAATTAGCTACCATTGATTATAAGAATACAAAATTCATTCCAGGAAGCTCTTAAAAAAACACCCGTTATTTATTTATTATTCCAATAATCTAATATGAAAAATGCTATAATCTTATTGATGAGATTGCATAACTTCAATATGAACACATTTTATTTTTTTCATCGAACAAGGAAACCCGACGCGGGCGGTCCAAAAATTGAATCCATGGACATTTATTTGTAAGAAATCCAATTTATTTTTCATACTTATATTTTAAAGAAAACTACCCCATGAACATCGTGTTTAATATTTTCTTAGAAAAAATGTACTTCAGTCAGCTGGGCAAACCCCCACATCTTGCTCCAATTCTAATTCATAGACGTCAGCAAAGCATTTTTTTAAAGATAAAAGCACGAATCCGACGTTCATTAAGATGCTTTAAACAATTTTATACAAAAACATTACTGTAAATGTGGAAATGGACAAAATTAGAGGAGAATTTTAGATCAGTAGAGAAGTAACTACGACAAGGAGACCTCATGTCTCCGCTACTTTTTTCTCCATACGCTAGAAGACCTTGCAAAAATGTTAGACGATCATTCCATTGAATGTTAAATACCAGGACGTACATAATGAGCTTCGCAAAAGCCATGATGGTATACAAATATAAAATCTTGTCGGCTATTTTGTGTGAACGTCTGAGCTCTTTCGCTCGTGAACTGACTGACCTCTATCAGCGTGGATTCAGGAAATGTAAGTCAACCATCGACCAAATGTTAACATTTCGACAATAAGATCCCAGAAATCCATTTTAAAGCCGCCTATGGCAGTGTGAATAGGAACGAAATATACAGAGCCATGTCAATTCTCGGAATCCCTGCTAAACTCGTTCGATTGTGCTGGATGATTATGGAGAACTCGCTCTGCTCTGTCAAGGTTAGGAAGAAGGCCACGAATTCTTTTGATGTGGGGAAAGGGAATTTGAAGAACCATGCTCGCTGTCAGAGAATGAGACTGGCTCTTAACAGCAACAATGACCTGGTCAGAAAGCAAAAAATAAAGCGTCTTATATGGCTTGGTCGTGTGGAGCGTATGAAGCTATACAAACCAGCCGGCCGAGTCTTAAATTTCAACCCTGAGGGCCAACGCAGTACTGGACTGGAAGACTCCATCCAAAGTGGAGCGTTAGAGGACAAACTCCACCAACTTGGCGTGTAAAGCTGGAGGCAAAATGCTAGGAACCGGACTAGCTGGGGGGGATGGTATGTTGGCTGAAACCGTGGTTCACAATGGAGAGTATGCGCTGCATCCCTTAGTAAGAAAACTCCTCTTATCCTCTTTTTCTCTGCTAACACAACTTAACAAAACTACGCAGTCTACACGCATATCGACTACGTCACAACATAAATTACCAAATGACACATACATATGGTAGAATAAAAGCACCACTGAAGACTAAAAAGAAAGAAAAATAACTTTTTAGCTTTATAATTCACACCTGGTATCTACCGAAACATATAAGGCAAAAAGTCGTCGAAGCATAAAATATCAGCTCACTAATCTAGCAAGCTTGGCTTCCCCAGCTATCTTTGGTAAGAATCGTTTACAGTTTCCTAACTAATAGATTGTTTTTAGTTCAGGTAATCAAGGAAGCGCTGAAGTTCCACAAGGATCGAAACTGGGGCCTTTCCTTTTCAACATCTACACTTCTGACCAGCCGAGTAACACCCAGCGGACAAAGACAAAATTATATGATGATTATTCACTCGCATAATCTACTTCACTCATGGCCGTCTTAGACCATACCGGGGCCCTTGGGCACACAAGAATATGGGGCCCTGTTGGAAAGTCCAAAAAGTGAATGCAAAAAACGTTTTGTATGCAAAAATTCCATCGGATAGTTATGGTCGCTTTATCTTCTTCGGTCAAGCTGTCAACGGATTTGTGTGAATGCAGTTCTCCGGCGATTTGACTTTGAATAATGAAATTCAAACTATCGACGTTCTTATTCTTCGCTGCTAGTATTACCCGTTCACTAATCCAATCGAGATTTTTATATTTGTGTGCAATGCCGGAGACCACTTTGGTGACGAGCCCTTCCTTCGAGGAGGATATGAACTCTCAAAAATTTTGCGGCAACGATATCAATCCAGTCGAAACATTACGGGAATTTTGTCATTGTCAAGCGCCAGCAGTCTCGAGAATTCGGAAGCCGATGGGTAAAAAAAATATAATTGATTAAAATTCATTAAAAAACCATGGGTAAAACGGCTGAGTTGAGTTTGTTAATCAGATTTTCAATGGTAGCAAAGTTTAAAGCTGGAAAGGCAGTTAAAGATATTGCAATTGAGTTTAATGTGTCGCGTCAAACTGTGCACTATCAAATTAATAAGTTCAAGAAGTATAATGACATCAGAAACCTAAAGAGATCAGGTGCTAAGCGCAAAACAACATCCGCTGAAGACCGAGTCCTTCTACGGGAATTTAAAAACAATATTTTTGCGAAGCCTCAATCTGCTGCAGATCAATGGAATTTGACCGCCAATAACCCAATTAGTGACTGTCCGACGACGTTTAAAGGAAGGAGATTTTAAGACAATCAAAGCTAAGGACGTGCCGTACATATCAAAGGCGAACAAGCTTAAAAGACTGGCCTTCGCAAAAGAACATCTGGAGTTCTGGAGAAGTGTTCTATGGACAGATGAAAGCTCTTTTGAGTATAACTCATCAAAAAACAAATTTTTTGTAAGACTGCCAATGGCATTTAGGCAAAAAAAGAGGCCCGTTTGTCAAAAAGTGAGCCATGGTGGAGGCTCTGTCATGTTCTGGGGCTGTGTCGCTTATAATGGGCTGGTTGACTTAGTTCCTATCAACGGTTCGATGAACCAAATCCAATACTTAAATACCCTTAATGATAATGCCTAAAGCCCGGATGATAACCAACTTTTTTAACGATGTTGGAGTTACCACTTTGGACTGGCCACCTCAAAGTCCAGATTTAAATATAATAGAAATAGAAAACGTCTGGTCTCTTTTGAAACGCAAAATAACTGTTTCCTTGAATAAAACTAGAGAGGAGACAATTTCTGAGGTCACTTTCCTTTGGAAAGAGATATCTCCAGAGATTCTACAGAATTTAGTGGATTTAGTACCGAGACGCCTTAAAAAAGTTATTGAAGCCAAAGGAGGTTATACATTTTATTAAATTCATCTTCATTTCTTTTCATTTTTTAAATGTAAGCTTTATTTTCTTAGTATTATATACTTGTCAAAATACTTATGCCAATACTTCAAATAACTAATTTATTTATATCTTTTTAAGTTTCCATGAAAATACATTTCTTTGTTTATTTTTAAGTTTGTATTAGTTACATATAAAAATAAAAATATAAACAAAAATTCTTTATAAATCCATTTAAAAGTTAAACTCAAAAATGCACGATTTTTAATTCGTCAAAATACTTATGCCGACTAGTGTATCTGCCTTTCGGGCCCCCGTCACCATAGGGGCCCTGGGCACGGGCTCCGTGTGTCCATATGGTAAAGAAGGCATTAACTTCACTCTCTCTAGAGATAGCAGCGCGTAGAGTAGGTACAAGAGCACATCACGAATCTGTGAGAATACTACTTGAAGTGGGGCCTCAATATCAACAGTAATAAGACAGAACTTATCTGCTTCCGGACACTTGTAACCAGCAACAGAGGACGCAGAAGGTTTGCGACGAGATGCTAAATCATCAGCATCCAGCTAGCGGACAGTTCCATAGTGCAAGCAAATGACTGCGAAATATCTTGGAGTGAACTTTTCCAACAAGTTCAAGTTCAACAAGCGCGCTGAAGCCATGGTGAAGGTGGAAAGAGCCAAAAAAAAAACTAAATTGTTGATGTATACAAGTAGCCCATCCGCTCAGTACTGATATATGCTTGTCCAATTTGGTTCACCATTTCACCAACAGCAATGAAAAAAATCAAAAACTTTGAGACGAAAGTCTTGCGAGTGTGTACTGTACATGATTGTACCGGAACTCCACAACAAGGAAGTATTGGCCGACTAAGATGCTGTATGAAAGATGAAGGAATTATCACTATTGACGACCACATAATCCAGTTATCCAGCTGGATTCTAGGAAACCTAGAAAATTACCCAAATCAGGAGGTAGATACAGCAACTCATCATCAAATTTGGGGACAGATATCTAAGCGTTGAGAGCTGTCACAAAAGACCGCTGCTACAATATCAGATCATTTTATAAAAACTCACTGCAATTTTTATGGTTTCTTTACAACACTCTTAATTTTGTATCAATCCATCTATCTTCCATTTCGATTTTCCAGGAAAATGAAATTCAATTTAAATTTTTTAATAAAAATAAAGGAAGAGATTTCTCAATTTGTATTTTTCATCTCATTAGTTTTTCGAATCCATCAATTGACCTACTTGATCCTAAGACACATTTATTTTTCAACATACTAAAGGAACGTTTTATCGAATTTTTTTTGTTGTCATCTTGTGTAATTCTTAAAGAAAAGAAATAAAAAAACTTTTTTGAAAACATAAACTGCCTAAATCAAAAGGATTTATTACGGTATCAGCCATCACCAGGAAACCGGAAATACTATATTGCCACGCACGTAAACTAGCTTATCAAGGAAACTTCATGTCAACCAAAATTACCGAGTTCATCAAGCGTTCTTGCCACCTTATCCGGTACCGTTGTGGTGTTGCCACCGACCGCCTTCCACCACTCACCACACCGCTTGGCCTCCTTAATTTCCTTGTAAATCAGCTTCCTAAACTCCTCGTCGAAAATAAATCTATCATTTGCAATAATAAATCAACGTTTTCCACGATGACGTACAGTTGTTGTTATGTTCGGAGTCTTTTCTAATACACCTATCTGCATTGTATCTCATAGATACAACTATGTTGATCACCATGAGGAACATCCTCTTATCTCGCTTTTAAACATGCTCCAGCTTTTTTTTTTTTTTTTTTGGGAAGCAATCCAAAACCATCGAAATGAACTTGTGTCGGGTAGATGAGGCACCGACCGACCGATCCCGTGGGATCATTATCATCTTGTTGTCAGTTGGTAGTGTATTATTGTCGAGCCCCAATGCATCCCAAGACATTTTCCTGTCACAATTTTACACGTAAGCCATAAAGACGAAGAAATGCTATTTTTAAAACTTAAAAAAATATGGGCGGACATGGAATACTTCATTTAGGTAAGGTGCCACATTCACCTCTGCGAAACATTAGTTTTCAAAATATTCTTCTCATCAAAATTTGAACACGAAAAAAAAAAAAAAATGAAACAAGACGAACTCTTTTCCAAAATTTTGAAGGGGAGGGCTTCAACATCAACAACAGCTCGAGTAAAAGTCTGTGGAATGTGCATAGAGGAGTGATGAACGGCCTGCCACAGCACTATTTTTGGTTTTCCCCCCAAAAGCCGAAAGTGACAAATCATTTCTAGCTGCCATAAGCTATAAATCATTCTTGTGATGATGATAACCTGTCAATCAATTGACAAACTGTTTCGTCATTTGATTTTGGTGGAAGTGAAGTCATGGGATTAGATTAAGGTGACATAATGTTGCAAGAATATAACATTAACCACGAATTCTACAAAACAGTCACGTTGATGGTTTTGTATTGTGGTTGTGGGAACAGACATTGCATTGTGGGAACATTTTAAAATCATATTCTTTTGCGTTAGATACAATATTGTCTGTGTTTTAATTATTTGTATCTTAAAATAGATTACGAACCAAACTGTAGACAGGAACATCAACACAACCGTGAGAACAGTACAGATGTGGTGTTTTTCAAAGACTGAGGTGAGATTGTCGATATGTCGAGGGTCGTTCTCAAAGAAAGCGGCACCTCAGGATAGAAGAAGTTTTGATTTACTGTTGAATACTAGTTATTTCATAAATGGCTCGATACTAACAACTATGGCGACTTAAAACCAGAAGGAAAAACAATGTCCACGACAGTAAACGATATTCCATAAAGCTAGGTCTGTGGAGTTTCGAGAAACATTCCACGACACACGACAGTAAACGGCCTATTGCCGGTCCACACCTAACTTGGACGATAGAAAAGGAAAAATGCTTATAAAATCCTTTAAAGTAGAGTGTCTTCGACAAAAAGCGGCGAGACTCGGTCGAAGATGAAGATTATAAAAGCAAAAATCCACAACAATAACTGCGTCTGCGCACAGTAGTGTAGCTGCAGCAGTAGCACGTAGCAATGTCAAAGTTAATGTCGAAAAAAGTAGCGCAGTAAGCCTAAGCAGTATACACAAATACAATGTGTAGCACTGAACTCAAATAAAAACCATGTCTGCCATTTTGGTTTGTTGTTGTTTTGCTGCGCAGCACGTTCGTGAATTTGGAGTCAAGTCGACTTGTACTTCACCTGCTCTGCTCTCTATGCTGCAATTGCTCCTTCACATTGTAGCCATGCAATACGATTTACGTACATTTAACTTTGACATTGCTACGTGCTATTGCTGCAGCTACACCATTGTGTGCAGCCAGTAAACGGATGAGCTATTACTGGTACGCAATGAACAATAAACTTTCCTGCCAAAAATTTAAGAGATTTCAGACTCGTATTACGTATTCTCCTTCCCAGTTGTGCAGCGTACTTTTGCGGTTGAGATCGCTATTCAAGTGAACTCGAATAGAAGTGGTATTTCAACGGTAGGGAGATAAAATCTGGTTTTATGTTCAATCCACACACCTGCTCATGCAATTTTCCGATACAAACAATATGTGAATTATATGAACAAAAATCAAAATTACCTCTCGTTTAAATAAAAAAATAAATTGTTTGCACAACAGCTCCAAGCGGGGCCTGTGAGTTACACTCTCAACCATTCCTGTGTGTGCGTTGATATTCTGCAGGAATGGATGGGACCTAAAATTTACCACCGAATCCGAAGGGCTTACAGAGAAGCACTTTCCATGACAATAATTACTCTTGGAGGATTTGTCTCTTCCTCGCAAGAGGCAGTACCCCGGAAAAGAACTTAGGTGGAGTCGTCAGGGATCAAACCCAGAACCTTCGGCGTGGCAGTCTGACATACTAACCACTACTCCACGGAGTTCTACAGTACTACCTCTCCTTTTTAAAACTTTAATAAGGAGCTATGGCTTTCATGACCCATGAAATTATTCGAAGTTTCACAAAGAATACTTTACGCGAATGTTTGTTTTTTTTTTTCAATGAAAGTTTAAAGATTTTGGCGAATGATAGAGTGAAATTTAAAGATTGCGTAACGTTACATTTCGTTACGCGTTAAACAACGATACAAATGTCAGCTTCAGACTCTAAAGCACACGATACAATCATCGTACCGAATATCGTACAGAAGTTTGGTCGAATGCGATGATTGTATCGTGTGTGTTCACGAAATGATGCGCTGTACCGATATCGCATTGAATGCGTTGTTTAATGGCGAATTCCACGACATTTTCAGATTCGCTCTCAGATTTAACGATTTGTCTGGTTGCATGGAAAACAAAATGAGATTCAATTTGTTTTTGTTATTTTGTGCGTGCCATTAACAGCTGAAATTATCACCCACTTCTTCGTCTGATTGATAAGCAACAACATCTTCGACGGAATGCCTATGGCTTTACTTTAACAAATGTTCAGTTTTTAAAAATTCTCCATCTTCGGATGATATTGAAATATATGTAATTAATAATTGCGATAATTGCTCGACATTTAAAACAATTATAAATTATTATTTTGCAAATAAATATGCTTCTTTTCACAAAACCACTTTGAGAAAAACAAATTTCCAACTGACGTTTAGGAATGTCAATTTTTTTTTTTTTTTTTTTTTTTTTTGAAATCAAGCTAAATGTCTAGCGTACAGTAATTTTATCATATTATAAGTTATAAAATAATCGTTTAAAACCAATATTTGTTACATCGGGGAAATGAATTAATAAGTTATTATTTACGTTATATAACCTGAACATATTATTTAAGGGCGAAGACCTTTCGTAGTTGGTACGATAGTGTGTTATATAAATTGGGTCACGTAGACCTCTTAGATTACGGTTGGGAACATTAAAACTAACGCGAGACAGAAGATTCAAAGCATCAATATTACCATTAATAAGATTAACAATAAAAGCAAAACATAAATAAGAACGTCTGCTCTCCAGGCTGGGTAGGTCTATGAGTTTTAGACGGCTAATGTACGAAGGAAGATTTAATGGGCTCTGCCAGAATAGGGCTCTGAGGGCAAATTTTAAGAACCTTATTGTATTCGTTCTATTCGTATTTTGTGGCAACTGTAATAAGGGGTCCATACCTGGCAAGCGTACTCTATAATAGGTCTGAAAAATGAGGTAAACAATTGTTTGATGGCATAAGGGTCAGAAAACTGACGTGATTCCCTTTTAATCCAACCTAATACTGAATTTGGCTTAATGCATGTGGCATTAATATGTTGAGTAAATTCGAGTTTTTTATCAAACAAGACACCAAGGATAGATACCTCACTTACATTTAACAGATTTACGCCATTGAAACTGTACTCAAAAGACAAAACAGATAGTTTTCTAGTAAAATTTATAATCTTACACTTGTCGATATTTAACAACAAACAATTTCGTACACACCAATTGTAGAAAGCATTCAAATCCGTTTGAAGCTTATCACAGTCAAGTTTACAAGAAATAGTTTTAAAAATGTTAACATCGTCGGCATATATGAGGCAGTTTGAGTGCCTTAAAACTGATGGGAGGTCATTTACAAATAATATAAAAAGAACTGGACCCAAATGGCTACCCTGGGGTACTCCAGAATTAACCACAAAAGATTTTGAATGGTAGCCATTAAAATTCACAGTATAGGACCTATCAAGTAAATAGGATTAGAGCCAAGCAATGAAGTTCATGCTAAAGCCCAGTTTGCTCATTTTCTGAAGCAGAACTGTATGTGAAAGCTTGTCGAATGCCTTGCTGAAATCAGTAAGAACACAATCCATTTGCTTCTTATTTTTGAAAGAATCAATACAGAACTCCGCTAACTCCATGAGAAGAGTGACAGTCGAACGGCCCTTTGAAAAACCATGTTGGTTAGGAACAATTATTGATTTTGTGTATAAAAACTCAATGTTTTGCAGACCATTGCTTCAAAAAGTTTCGGAATAGCAGACAGTTTAGCTATTGGTCGATAGTTTCCAATTTGATCCTTTTTACCTTTTTTATGTAGAGGAATAATAAAAGATTGTTTCCATGAATGAGGAAACTTACACGTAGACAGTGAACAGTTGAAGAGAACAGCAAGTGGAAAGGACAAATGACTAACACACTTTTTTAGAACTGAAGCTGGCACTCCATCAGGGCCAGATGTGTCATTATCTTCTAAATTAGATATAAATTTCGAGATATCGCCGCCAGTTATATGAAAATTTATATCAGTCAAGAACGAATACGATTTCAAATGACCAAATAGTTGATCATTTTCGTCAAGATTATCACAGTTTAGATTATCACAGTTCGAATAGTTATCACAGTTGGAAGAATCACAGATGAATACGCTTTGAAAAAAGTCGTGACTTCCTATCCCTTGTTGCTTATGCTGAATGTGACACTTCATCGTGACACTTTTTCGTGCGTGCAGCTGGTGTTCATCGATTAATAAGTTCAAGTAAAAAAAAAAACATTCAAGTTGACATTAAAATTCATAATTTTTAAAAACCATAAAAGAACCTACAACCACCAACCAACCACTCACACGCCCCCCCTTGAATCAATTCCCCTAACAGTTACCACCCACCCCATCTACAACCAGCCACCCACCATTTTTAACGTTACCTCCCCCCGCCAACAACCAACGCCGACCACCTTCTCAACTACAACCACCAAGTAACCATCCTCCATTTTTGACAACCCCACCTAGAACCACCAACCAACCAACCACCATTTTAGTCAATTTTTCCCTCCAACCAACTACCCACCATTTTTGACAAACTCATTTCTTGCCAACTCTAGTGTTTTTGGTGTCACCCTGTGGCTGCAGATATATGACAGCAGATTTCAGAATAATGACACTGACACTGACACCTGTCAGAAGAAAACGTGTGGATGAGAAAGAAAAGAGGTTAACAAAAGAAGTAGAAGTCTTATCTGTCCCGTGACATTGTTTTAAGAAATCAATAAAATCCGTATATTGAATTACTCAAAGTAACTATATACATACATACATATATAATATTATTTTATTTGGTATAAACCACAACACCAACATTTATAGCTAGTTCCTTAAACAAAGCACTAAATTTATAAAGGATATGGAAATGAGGAAATGCAAAGACATTGTCAGGGAACCTTCTTTGCGGTAGCGCTTCCTTATTTTTAAAATAAACTGATTCTGTATCAAACTTCTGAAGTAACAGACTCATAATATTAAAATAAATCAATCTTCTTTGAAGTTGTTTTTAATTAAGGAAAAATTTTAGTTTCTTTTTATTTTACTGAAAGGATGATCCCCGTGATCTTTCTTCAATTGACCCACCTTAAGACCATGATTTGTACAGGAAATGTTAAAACCGCTTCCGTAAGTCACAAGGTGATAAATTTATAATTCCAGGCTGGGCGGAATTATTTGTGACGTGGAGTCGGGCGGCGGAAGTATCTATTCTCTCGCCACAAGAAATTAAAAATTTAATCAACAGCGGTGTGCCTGTGCATCACTGCTTCCAAACAACATGCCGACAGACAGGAAGACTTTTGATGTGACTGACAACCGCGTGCTCAACTATAGAAACTTGAGATTTGTGCCTGTCCATCGGGAATACACTGAATTTTCGGGGAATGCATCAGGCATTTCTCTATAAATATCTAAATGATTTAATGTGTGGTGTTTTCCGTGGCATGGCAGTCAGTGGCAGTGGCACTGGCGGCGGCAATAGCGTGCGGTGTGGTAGAACTGATCTTGTCAGTCAGTTCGGGTAAAAGAATTAGACGCAAAATCAAATCTAATTACTTTTATTGCCTGGCATATATTTAATCTTCAAAATGAAGTGCGTTGAATAGATATTGGCTTCCGAAATAGACAAATTGATGAACTCCATTTTTCGGGTCACACCTCTGAGCGGGCCATCAACGTCGAATTAATTAAACTACCCTCGTCCCTAAGCCTTATTTGGTAAGGATTTATGAACATTTTATTTTTTTTAGGGGATCGTAGGTTTTGAAATTGTATATGTGGATGGCGGAAAAAAGTGTTCAGGAATTGTTAAGGGCATAACCTCGATCATAAGTGGAAAGTGATTTAAATTATTTTCCTGTCTCAAAAATTAAAAATAAAATAATTTCAGATGTATCTGGTGGTAGGTGTAAGCTAATCTTTTTATTTCTTAGTTTCACCTGAAAAAATTATCCATCTTGTTGCGTTTTTCATGAACACCTATCAACACTATTAACTATTATCTATCAAAACTCTAATCATTTATGACTATCCAATGATAATAAAATGTATTGCTTAGTAAATTAATTGCACATGATTTGATTACAATATTCAGGTGCCACCGAATACCAAAATCAAATTTTGACACAAAACACGTTTAGAAGCAGTATCTTATAGATAGGTACAATTAAAGAGTTGGCGTAAAAATTTTTACGATTGAATTCCATATTAAATTGGATGGAACCAAGATAAGATATTAATGATTTGTGTATAGAAAAGGGTTCTCCACACTGAATACAAAATAATGTAGGGGAGACTGGGCTACAAAGAACAGCGACAAGAAGTCACAGTTAAAAATAAGAATCGAGAGAACATGGATAGGCGCTCTGATAAAGGGTGTTTTCTTTTTTAAATAGCTATAGAACTTTATGTTGGAAAAATAGTTTTCATTGACAGCCATTTTATCATCTGCCATGATATTATTAGTTTGGTTCACCATTTCATCATAAATCGACTGACGCCTGAACAAAGCATGGAAATTGTGCAGATTTACTTCTAAAAACATGGTTCTATTTAGAGTTCCAAGTATGTACTTACGTCACTTCTTAGCTTATGCTTGGCTTTAATTCACAAGCTAATGGGTGACTTATATGAATTAAAGAAAAACTAAGGCCCATATTATTGACCGCTCTCAACTTAAGAACCTCGTAAGTCTATTCATCAAGTACTATTAGTACAGATTTACTGGCTAGTGGCTGCGCACAATGGCGTAGCAGCAGCAGTAGCACGTAGCAATGTCAAAGTTAAATGTACGTAAATCGTATTGCACGGCTACAATGTGAAGTAGGAGCTGCGGCATAGAGAGTAGCTGAAGTACAAGTCGACTAGCGCTTTCCCGTTTTCATTTTTGTTTCGTCTACGTCACGGACAAACATCGCCTTTGCATGTTTGTTATTGTTTTGTTCAGCGCTCTACGTGGCTTTACGTCACGGACAGACATGGAATTTGACGTTAAACGGGAAGGCGCTATCTAGTTTATTTGTATATCAGGGATAAGACATTTGGAAACAAACAAAAAGAAAATAATTGTTAAAACTTTGCAAATCGGCTCGACTTTTGCAATGTGTAAAAATGGAAGCGGGATTTCTTCATAAAAAAGAACCAATAGTTAAGTGGTTTTTGATATTTTGATATCCGAATGGAATAAACGTCGATAAGCTGAATAGTGGAGAAAGGAATCAAAATCACTTCAAAGGAAGAATTGGGTTGCATTCACTACTTTGGACATCCACAAAACTTGTGAAACTGCTGCATGCCAATAGATACTGTGTCAAAATTGAAAAGAAGCAATATTTTTTGTTCCATTATTGGTTTTCAGAATAAAAGACTATTCATATGAGAGCGACCAACGAACAACGAATGAACGATTGTTTGCCTATTTTGACGTTTCATTCACATGTATTTTCTTTTATTAGTTGCGAACAAGAAACTTCATGTACTCATAATGTATTATGACAATTGAACAATAAGATTTTGACGTTAGTCGTGAGCGAATTATTTATTCGTTGTGATGTGGATGGTATGTGGAACTCGAATAGACTTTGACAGTTCTTGCCATTCGTTGGTCGCTCTCATGTGAAGACTCCTTATAAGTGTTTCTCCGATAAAAACCAATTTAAAGTTTAGTCAACTTCTGTTGACGACATCAATCATCGCATATATTATATATATTTTTATAATAATTTCATGGAACATGTTTTTCTGTTTGTGAACTTCGTCCATGGCGGCGCTAGTTGTCTTATCTACTTAACATCAAATGTCTTCTGTTGTTGTTTTTGCTTCCCATGGCAATCTAGACAAAAACCACTACTAACTGTTTGTGAACTTCTTCCATAGATGGCGCACCTAACGTTACTCATATTAAGAGTACTCTTGTATACATATATACAATGGAGACCCTAAGAGCCACGTCAAAAAGGCAATACAACGTTCCGAATATGATGCGGCCAGTCCACAATCCAAAACCGGGAGACTTGCCGCTGCGATGCAAAAAGAAGATTACCTTATCATGTTTTGAAATATATGTATGTCTCTATGCTGCCCAAATGAATCAACTATTCAAATCAAGCCATGTTATTTTTAGCCATCAATTGATAAAGAAGTGATAAGTGTTGAGTGTTTTCTTCATCAATATCATATCTAGTTAATTAAATATTGTAGGCAGACTTTCAGGTTGTCTGGAAGTCCCCCCACCAGAATCTATTCAAAAACAAGACCCTCAAGCAAATCAGTTCACAATGATTGCCTATTTTCAAGATTATAATTTTCACTATGTAATCTTTTGTAGGTCGGTTCGTGTGTCAGTCTATTGCTTCAACTTATAAAAAGTCGCATCGATGAAAATAGTTTCAGTCTTACTTCTCGATTGAGCCCTGTCAATCTAAAATTCTCGAAACATGTTGAAGTAACCTTATCACCCGTTCAATAAGAATATTTTTGTTATCAAAGCGCATTTTCAAGAAATTTTCTAATTCAATAATTAATCGGAAAGCTTACTAATTTTTACAAAATGTTTTTCTCTCTGTTTCTGATTATACCACTTGTCGCTTCTATTGCCTTCGGCCAAGATTCTAGAGACTTCAAGGAATTCATAAATCCCTCGATCGATCCATGTGAAGATTTCTATGAATACGCTTGTGGAAAATGGGCTCCACAGAACGCTGAAGCTGTAGATGTCATAGCTGACCAACGTCAAGAAAATCGCCAGATCTTAAAAACACACTACAGAACACTGCGTGAGAAAGGTATTTCTGACGAGCACCCGCCAAGTAAGTTCTATTATCTTTGCTTCAACAGCAAGCTGCAGTCTGATGATGAGATTCTTTCTAATTACTTGGGAACTCTTCTCGAATATTCCGACTGGCCCTATCTGAATGCGTCTTTCGATGGGTCATCGTTTGATTGGCTTCAAGTTACAGCAAAATTAAGACACCATCAAGTTGATACCTTATTCAAGCTGTCAATACAACGGAACTGGATGGACTCAGCTCAGCATATCGTCTATTTGACAACTTTGAAGAAACCATTTGAGGGTCCAGCTGATGGAGATGACGCATTCATGTATCAGACATACGTGAAGTATCTGCTTTTGGCCTTTGGTGTTAAAGTTCGAAAAGCCAACGAATTCGCCCAAGAAGTTGTAG
Organism: Platycheirus albimanus; assembly: GCA_916050605.2. NCBI lineage: Eukaryota > Metazoa > Arthropoda > Insecta > Diptera > Syrphidae > Platycheirus > Platycheirus albimanus. The sequence continues at coordinate 73,853,229 of OU696696.1, forward strand.
ACTTTGAATATGCACTAGATTCGTTGAATCGTGATGTTGAAGATGTTCTCATTGATCCAATTAGCCTGGACAATTTGATTGAGCAGTTTCCCGAAATAAATTGGGAACTCTATTTCGAAACACTTCTTAATCGAACAGCAAAGCGCTCCCAGTTGATAGTAGTTCAGGTAAATCTTTTTAAGAAACTAGAAAAGTTACTCCGAAGAACAAAGCCGGAAACAATAGCACTGTATCAACTAGCAAAATTCCTCCGACATTACCAAGTCAAAATGGATCCACCAAACTGGGTTGATTGCATCAATGAAGTTAACGAAAAGATGCCTCTATCAATCGCCAATGACTTTCAGACTTTGAGCCCTACTTTTACTTCCTTCAAGGTTCGGGAAGTTTTTGAAAGCCTCCGAAAAGAGTTCATCACACAAATTAACCAAACCAACTGGTATAGCAATAAATCTGAGATCATCGACAAATTGGAAGACATGAGAGCATTCATTGGCACCTCAGAAGATGCCATCCAACTTGACTCGGAAGTCAAAATCGATCAACAGAATTACCAGCAAGCTCGAATGGCATTGGATAATTTGGCAACGATAAACGAATTCGACCAACTGCAGTATCCAGCTAAAACAGCTGCCAATACAAATCTCAGGCCACTGTACGTTAACGCTTACTACAAACTAACATCAAATGCCTTGGAGATACCTATTGGCCTTCTCCGACCACCACTATATCGAGAACAGTCGACAGCAGCTCAAGTAATGGGATCTTTGGGTGCAATCTTTGGTCATGAACTGGTTCATGGGTTCGACTATGATGGTCAGAATTATGACCAAAATGGAAATGTCAAAATGGATGTCAATCCAAAGGATATAATTCAATTTGGCTTGCGAGCGAATTGCTTTATGGATCAATATAGTGGAGGGAGAGTTGGAGCATTGAACGAGGATGTGGCTGATAATGAAGGTTTGCGTTTGGCGTTGAGTGCTTATGAAAAGATGGATGACAAAACTATGGATGCTTCTGGCTTTAGTGGAAAAAAATTGTTCTTTGTAAGCTATGCCCAGATATGGTGCCGATCTAAGGAGTCTTCCAGTAAATCTATGAGTCATTCCCCACACAAGGATCGGGTGAATAATGTTGTGGCAAATGCAGAGAAATTTGCTGAGGCATTCTCATGTCAAAGTGGCTCTAAGCTAAATCCTGTTAAAAAGTGTCAAATTTGGTGATATCAATAAACGACTTTATTTTTGAACATAATTTTAAAATAAACTTAGTGTTATTGATGGCTTCTGAACCAATACTGATTAAGGTGGCAAAGACAGCCCATTGGGACCACGGCCTTTATTATGACAAAACCCCACCCAGTGGCGGATCTAGGATTTGTGCAAAGGAGGAAATTTTGTTGTGTGCTCTTCACTTCTATATTCTTTCTTTACCTTCTTCATCTTTATTGCTTTTGCGCCCCCAGAGGCTTACGGTCTGGGCTTTTCTACATCTTCATAGGTGACAGTGCTTTTGCACCCAGAGCAACTGCCCCACCTCACCTTTGCCCATCCCCCTCCCTAGATCCGGAACTGCTCACCAGCTAGGCCGGTCCCTAACCAGTGGCCTCAATTGCGCACACCGAGCTCGTTGGACCGTCTTCCACTTGATCGCTCCACCTTGGAATTCAAAACTCGGTGGGGTGGTGCGTATTCGTCCATACGCTCCACGTGCCCCAGCCATTTAAGCCGCGTATTTTTGACTTCAGGACCGAATATCAGCCGAAGAATCTTTCCCTCAAAGCACCCCAACTAGTATTCATCTGGTTGTGTCAGTCAGTATGTCCACCCTTCTGCCCCATACAGCACGACTGGGATGTTAAAGGTCTTGTATAATGTCTCCTTGGTCCTTTGAGAGAGGTTTTTGCTTCTCAAATGCCTTCTAAGCCCGAAGAAAACAGCAACTGGCAAGAGTGATTCTTCGACTGATCTCTTCACTGATGTTGTTCTGAGAGGTTATAGTGGAACCCAAATAGACAAATTCCTTCCCTGAGTATGGAGGGATCTAAAATATAAGATCTTTCAAAGGAAAATGAGAAAAGTTGATAAGGCGTCAACTGTGTTTATTGGTTACTACCCTAACAGTTCACAATAGCAAGATCCAATAGGGTACCCTATTAGAATACTTTTTATAACTGGGAAATCGTTCGAACAGCCAGCTAGAAAGTTCACTCATATCTCAGTTTAGCTCAGCGACCTGCTATTACTTACTTTCTACTTAATCCGTAAGATACCGGAAAGAGAAATGCTTTCATTGAGATCAAAGTGAAGTTACGCGGGTTTCAATATCTACACCACCGGTAGAGAGGGCTTCCAACTTATTGATACACCTTATCAAAAAAGTGCTCCTCAATATTGTCCAAAATAAAGATAAATAGCTAAACAAGAAGCACCATCCCATACTACAGTTAAGTTTAACACGTACGGAGGAAATTCAAAATCTTTTAAGTTGCATGTTCTCGGGGTATGCGGTATACGTACACTCTACTGCAACTGCATCATAAAAATGTTGACCTTGTCACTATAAAACATAACTTAAATTATTTTATTTAAATTATTATTCAAGACTGGCAAAGTCATAAACTTGAATGCAAAAACCACAACTTTTTCCCTCGCCTTGCCCGAGGGAGCCTTAAATCAAAAAAACCACCTCTTCAACAAGAGCCGTATCAAACCCTTTTTATTGCTGGATTATTTTAATTAAATTACCTGCCTGACTGACAATGGATATGAAATTGGATGGGTAGTCAGAAACATTATTCCTTCTCCTCAATACAATATGGAAGCTGATGATACCTGCAAGGACTATACATGCACTGGCACTGGCGGCTACGCTATAGAAACCGCCTGCGCCCATCACCATTTATATCGTTTAAGGTTACCACATTTTGATGAAAAATGGAAATTTAAGTGATTCTATAAATAGGTCCAAGACTGTGATGACATCTATTTGTACAGATGGTTGGTAATTTGCATGCGCATTTAGTACATCAACCAACGATCTTGTAAAACCAATCCATTTTGTAAATGTTTACCCAAGTCTGTCCACCAATCCATCATCATCTTGTTTTCATTGCCAATAAGAAGTTTTCAAGTTTGCATTTTTTTTTCTGATCGATGAATATTTTGTTAAGATCTGGTTGAAATGGGCAATTCAATTTTAAAGACGGAGAGCTGGCTTCATACCCTTGATTCCAATTGTAAAATGGCAAATCAAAAAATATTACCGAAGTGCCAAATTGTGTGTGTTTTTATAACATTCTACAGTTTTTCTTTGTTTTTGAAACATGATTACCAGTGGGTCAAGTGGCACCCTGATTAAAAAAATACATAGGTGTGATGTATATTGCCACCTGACCCATCGATGGTGGTCATGCTGTTTATTAAAGTGAAACTTTTTTTCCATCGCCTCAAATTTGTTCGTTCATCTGTCGCAAAGGAAAACAAGGGAAAAACCAAGAATAGTGCGAAATTCCAATGATCTGAAAAAAGTTTCACTTGCATCGTGGTTTCATAAAATCATTTTATGGATCTGCTTTATGATATTGCAGCTTCTGATGAAGTAGACGAAGTTGATTTTGAGGGCAGATGAGTTTCTGCCATCAGGTAGATATTTCTATTGCTGATGTGGGGACATCTGTTGATGAAAGATCTTTGAAAAAATTTGATTAAGAGTTAAATGCTGAGATCAGTCGAAGAATCACTCTTGCCAATCGCTGTTTCTTCGGGCTAAGAAGGCATCTTAGTAGTAAAGCCCTCTCTCAAAGGACCAAGGAGACACTATACAAGACCCTTATCATCCCAGTCCTGCTGTGTGCGGCAGAAGCGTGGACACTGACACAATCGGATGAATACAGGCTGGGGTGCTTTGAGAGAAAGATTCTTCGGGTGATATTCGGTCCTGTATGTATGAATGGAGTATGGAGGAGAAGATTCAATGACGAACTGTACGGGCTATACAGCGACATTGACTTGGTTAAGAAGCTGAAAATTCAGCGGCTTAGATGGCTGGGTCATGTGGAGCGTATGGACGAAAGCGCTCCTGCCCGACGAGTCTTCAATTCCAACCCGGAGGGCCGACGCAGTTCTGGAAGACCCCATCTAAGGTGGCGCGATCAAGTGGTAAACGACCTCAACCAACTTGGTGTGAGCAACTGGATGCCACTGGCTAGGGACCGGCCGGCGAGGATTGTTGGTTGAGGCTGTGGTCCACAATGGACTATCTGCGCCACCTTAAGTAAGTAAGTTAAATGCTGAATCTGGTGTTGATTTCAGTAGGACAAATGATTCTTATAATTTTGTTTCACTATATCGTCCCGAGAAATCTATAAAATGATCAAATCTACACACCCCAAAATACAATCACCCGCAATTCACGAGTATAGAGATGGGTTGATTACCGACGTTAACGAATTAAAAAGTTACTTGGGCTTGTTTTTATGTGGGTATTGTCAGGTAATTCTCCATAAATAAATTATTATTCCATGATTCGATAATTCCCTGGGCACGGAAGAGTACAATTCGGCCAGTATAATCCATGAAAGCCCCACAAGTACGGTGTCAAAATACACAAGCTCTGTGACCCCAATGTTCTGTTAACACCGAAAAAAGCATCGGTTACAATCAAAGAGTTATTGCAACGGACTGAACGTTTCGTAGTTCCCAAATAGTGATAGACTTTGCGGTCCTATCACGACAAAGATAGGACTATGGCCACTGACAATTTTTACACGTCGGCGTCGCCCCAGTTGCGTAAGCAAAGATCACGCTTTCCCGTAAGACACATTTGGTTCAAAGCCTATGTAAGAATCGCAAAGGAAATTCTGTGGACGTTACCAATGCAAAGCTAAAATATAAGCGGGAGCTGGAATTCTCGGAACTTTTCTAAAATCTGCGGAAGGCATGAAATCACACTGATAGGGCCCAATCAGTTCACACCCGAAAGGGTCCAGACGTTCACACATAATGGCCGACAAGATTTTACATGGCATTTAGGGGACTATTACCACTCCAGTTGACCAATTTCAGAGATTCTCCATCATCAGTTTCAACAGCCTTGTCATGGACTTTATATTAGATATCGCTACCCGAACTTCTTGGTCGGGTGGATGGAAGTTTCGTTCATCATAGTATAAATCGAATAGATCAGTCTGCCTGACTGCGATTGGTTGGTTATCTTCGCCGTTTTACAGTTTGAAGAAGTGTTCTTTAAAAATTCTCAGCACCGACTGTGTATCTACAACGACATTCCCACCCTCGTCTCTACGTGCTTCCGCTCGGGCTTTGTAACCCTTGGACGAATGCTTTACCCTTTGGTAGAACTTTCGAACATTGCTTCTGCCGTAGCACCCCTCAATAGATTCAACCACTCGCTTTTCCAACCGGTGTCCCTCCTTCCTCTTTTGCTGGTAGACCGTGCAAGTTACGATATTGGCGGCTCTGGTTCTGCATGATAAACTTCGTTCTTGGCCGTGTGTGCCGCGTGCACTCGTAATGGAACCAGGTGTTTCACTGTTGGCACCTAGTGAAACGCAAAATATCTGTAGATGCTTTTTTGATGTTCAATGTTGCTACTGGTCATCTTGTCTCAGCGCAGATGACGGGCTTGTCTAGAGGTAAGAGGAGACACGGATGGTAAAAGTTTTGGCGGTCTTTCACAATTGCAGCTTCGCGACATCAAATTTTGTTCACAAAAGCTGCTCGACGCTGTGGTCTGGTCGAAATCCGTATTCGCACTTTACCTACTACCAAGTACCTAGTGATCTATGTTGGCTCCTCGGAAAGTGCGGACATCCAAGACATTGGTTAAATGTCTCCTAACGATCCCAATATGGTCAATTTAGTTTACCTTCTGTTAATCAGGAGCCCGCCAAATCCCCTTGTGTGTATTGAGGTTTGGCAATCAAATGCTAACAATTATGACACTTCACCCCGCAGCAACACCAATTAGTCATTACTGGAAGTGTTGTCGTGCAGGCTGTGCTTTCAAACTCTCTAGTCACAGTTACCCTCTCCTTTCTGTGGTTCTTTTAACCGACAAATTCGGACTTGTCATAAGAAAATTCCTTCTTCTATCTGTGTAAGAAACTCCAAATGCATCAGGCCTAGTTAAAGGACTTTAAAAGGAGGAGTAGTTTCTGAATGGGTCACTCTTTTTTTTAAGCAAACATATTGAAAAATATTTATTTATGAAACAATTGAAAATACTTACCTCACCTCTCTTATTCACCTCGTCCAGTGAAACGCTTATAACATTTCACGGCACAACACAATGACCTTGCCACTATTAAAGAGAATTTCAAAAATTTATATTCAACTCTGCTAAAGTCATAAACTTTAATGCAACAACCCTCGCTTCAATATTAAAACTGTCATATGGAGGAATATATTAAACATAACGATGTCTTAAATCAGAAATCAAGGAAAGTCTGTCTTTTGACCAAAAGCCGTATCGAACCCTTTTTTTTTTAATTCAGTTACCTTCATTTCTAGAGTCTATTAAGGAATTATTTATTTTTGGTGTAAGCAGAAGCACTTTGTTCACAATTCAAAATGAGTAAAAGTGATAAAGACTTTTTTCTGGAAGCGTCAAGTTCAAAAATTGTTTGCTTTAATTTAAGAAGGACGCAATTGCCATCCATCCGCATCCGTCATCGATCGCCCAGCACACAAGCAGTGCAAGCAATACTCATCATTTATGGTGATGTCACTCTACAATGAAATATGGATCTTTAAGTGATTCTATTATTAGGACCAGAGGACTGCAGCGACACCTATTCCTAGAGATTGTTGGTAATTTGCATGCATGGCACATTCCAAATGTCACGTTAGTCAAATAGAACTCCCAGCACGCTCGATCTGGTGAAATGAATCCATTTCAACAATGTTTACCAACAAAACATCCGTCCATCAAGTTGTTCTCGTCACGAAAGGGAGTCCTCAACATCCACGAGTGGAATATGCTTTGTTTCGAATAGATTTGCTAAAATTTTCTTCAGGTTATTGACTTTTTAAGAAATTGATATGAGATTTCATTAAAAAATAATAAAACAAGATGGCTTCCCTAAAATATATTTTTATTCGATTTTTATTCCAAACAATTCTTACCAAACTCTACATTTTGTCTTTGGATTCATGGAACTTCCCATTGGACACTCAAAAGCGTCTGAAAACTCTTCGAAATGCATCAACGTCCGTTTAATCCGCAACTCATCTGCATCGTGCACATCAGGACGTGGAGGCCCTTTTGAAACCTTTTCACTATCTCCACAGAAAAACTGGGCATAATCAATGAAAAAAGATTGTCCCAAAGGTCTTCTGCTTCCTTCCTTTCCCGTTATATTTTGACCAACTTGCATTAAGGATCGCTGGAGTGCATTGTAAGCCAGTCGAACCCCTCCAATATCGGCAATTTTTTCGCCAATACCCGTTGCTCCCATTTCCTTCTGCACACACTGCACTCGCTCGAAAAAGCTGGGATTTCGACTTAAGGCACTTTCAACCATTGAGCCGGTATAGTCGTAGTTGGCTCCATTCATATCGAAACCATGAAGAAACTCATGGCCAATGATGAACCCAAGAACACTGTACTTATCGATGGATTCTTTCCCGAAAATCCCCTCTTGCAGAAGAGTCAATGGGACAACAATGCGATTCTTTGGCTGCAAGAAGAATGGACTAGGAGTCACGGTCCATTGATAAGCAACATTGATAGGTTCTCCCTTAAGAGATTCCAAGTCCTTGTCTGTTTTGTATTTGAAAGCCTTTAGGAGATTCAAGTAGAAATCGACTTTCTGAATCTCGAGACCCTCGTAATACTTGGTTACAGCTTCCGAAGTGAGATTCCGAATTGAATTGCCAATTTGAAGATCCATAACGGAAACTTTTGTGTAGATGAATAACAGGACATCCCTGTGGTTCTCATATAACTTCGAGACTCCAGCTATAAATTCAACCTTCAAGTAATTGAACAAGTCCTGAATCACTTGATCGTGCTCGTGATCGTAAAAGTGATTCTCGATAATATAGTCCACTGCCAGAGGCATCGCTTGATGAAGAGCTGTGACACACTGATTCTGGCTGGTATCGTCAATGCTATGCTGGTCTAAGAACTGCAGGAACTTAATCATCAGATAGTTACACACCGTTTTGGGTCGAGACTTATCTAAAAACTCGGCTAATTTCGACATGACTTCCATGTTTTGAACTATCATCGGCGTGTAAAGATCAATTTCTTGCCCAAAAATTGTTGAAAAATACAAAGTCCAGTTTATTTGAGGAACAGCTTCTCCAAGGTATCCCAAGACAACTTCTTCGGAATCATCATTGTCAGTGGGTGTGTCAGCTTTGGGAAAGATTTCAGCAAGTTGCTTTTCAAATTCAATTATTTCGTCAGTCATGGACTCATTGAGTGAAGCTTTTTGAAGAATTGCTTTGAGAGATTCAGAGCTGCTTGGATAAAACTTAACTATGTCCAAATAAATAAAGTTAACACTTGAATTATCCCATCGCGGCATAACGGTCTGCTCGAGAAATATTTGGGCCCCAAATTTCCTTAATCCCGCAATTGTATGAATCCAGCTGAATTCTTTCTCATTCCAAAGGCTAGATATTGGCCAGTCGCTTTTCGGTTTCACGATGGCGGCATCCAGAAACAAACTCATATTGTAGACATCCAAAGTTCTGCACGATTCGTAGAATGCTTTCATCTTTTTTAGTACTCCATTTTCCCGCTTGGACTCTAGCAGCTCACTAACCCTTATGTTCATGGCGGCATCGAGGAGATTGAGTGTGTCACCGAATTTCACATTTTTATTGACTTCGTTCCATTTACCGCAGGCATATTGATGGAAATCATCACACGGATTAACTGAAGGATTCAGATATTCTTCTATGACAGCTTCTAGTGGAATGATGTTTCCAAACACAAGAAAAATAACCAAGACTGGGCACATTACGCGCTCGTATTCGCGACCGGTCAGCTGGCAAAAAACAACACGATTGAAATGTGTTATCAAGCGAAGACCCAATTTCGAGCATCAAAGCTGATAGAGTGTCTGCTGACACAGAACAGATTTTTGAAAAAAAAACAAATTGATTTTATTTTTGAAAAGCTTCTTAACTAACCTTGAAATGAGATAAACTTATGGCATCTGAATTGAGGTACTTCAGATTAATTGAATGGACTTAATCTTTTTGGAATTTGTGTTCTTGTTGAGAAGTTGCATTCGCGGTTGGATTGGGTTTGAATAAGTTGCTCTTCAAGCAATTAAGATCGTTTTTTTTCCTATTTCCTTATACAATTGGAAGTTTTTGAAAAACAGTACAACGGAAGAAAAGATCCACTCGAATTTACGTAGACCAATTAGGCTGTTAGAGAAGTTTTGTGGTTCCGTTCTTACATCGTTGCGATCGAAAAATGGTTTATTTTAATTTATTACAATTCATAATTCATTTTATCAAATTAAAATGATAAATACAAAAATATCTTTATGTTTCATATATTCAACTCAAATCAGGTTTTCGACTTCGTTGAATTTAGGTCGAGTTGAGTCAACCCTATCTCAACTCGAATATTTCAAAACAAATAGAAATAATCCAAGGGTTTGAAGTTTCTATCCTGTATTCAAACAACTACCGTCAAAAACTTCAACAATGTTGTATTTCTTGTTATAACTATAAAGAGTTGGCGGTCTGTATTGTATGTCTTGTCTGTGGTTCCAACGAAATGTTTTCGAGAAAAATAGCTTTTTTGGAAGCCATATTCCAGACGGTGCCATGACATAAGGCCATATTTCTAATTATGGCCTTATGACACATTACTAAAGTGTCATAAGGCCATATGTTTTTGTGGCATAGGGCCATACAAAAAAAAGCAACTGACAACAAAACGTTGAAGGTAATATTCGCCGCGAATTTTAAGCTATTATTTTTACTTGCGATACTATAAGGCAAGTTATGCATTCGTCGAAAAAAAAAGTTTTGAGATAGCAATCAAACATGACATTACGATGATAGGTTAGGTTAGGTTAGGTTAAGGTGGCTGTCAGTCAACGACTGACACACTTAGACCAGATACTAGGTCCATTGTGATACCACATATGAAAGTAAGGCACTACCTCACTAATTTTAAAACCAATTGGAACTTTAAGCAAAGCGATGGAGACAGTGTATGTCTGTCTGAGTTAGGTCATTTATATCGTTGAGGAAGAAATCTCCCAAATGTAATTTTCGTCTATGTGAGAGAGCAGGGCATGAACAAAGAAGATGTGTTATAGTCTCTTCTTCTTCCTCGTCCATGCAACTTCTGCAGAAGTCGTTCGAGAAGACACCGAGTCTAGTAGCATGTCTGCCTATAAGACAGTGTCCAGTTATGACACCGATTAAGGAGCTAAGGTGTGATCTACCAAGAGATAACAAACATATGGAGCGTTTTGGATCTAGTTTTGGCCAGATCTGTTTTGTCGCCTGACAGGTAGTCAAATTTGACCACCTTAGATTTGTTTCGTTCATGGCATCGTGTTTTAGCATGAATTTACGTGTAGCGATAGGTATACCAATATTCCTCCTGTCGGGTGAAAGTGGTTCAGTAGTTCCATTTCTAGCGAGTTCATCGGCCTTGCAGTTTCCTGGGATATCTCTATGTCCCGGCACCTAAAAAAGGTGAATGTTAAACTGTTCTGCCATCTCCGCGAGAGATGTGCGACAGTTGCGGGCTGTTGCTGAGTTCGTGGAAACCGCCTCGAATAATTTAAGGGCTGCTTGGCTGTCTGAAAAGATACGGATATTCGACGTGGATATCACGTTTTCCTTGAGCCAGGATAGAACCTCTTTTATCGCCAGAAGTTCCGCTTGGAACACGCTACAATAGTTAGGGAGTCGGAAAGATAGACTAAGATTTAGTCCTTCTGAGTACACTCCGCCCCCAACCCCATCTTCGGTTTTTGAACCATCAGTGTAGAAATGAATCGAATCATCTCTCGAGAAATGTCGATGATACGATGATAGCGAAGACGAAAAAAGATGGTCTAAAAATTCTGTCCGTCTGTATGTCTGTCTGTCTGTATGTATAGACACCTACAGCCCAAACGGGTTTGCCGAATTGCTTCAAACTTGGTATATAGACATTTTTAGGTATTGTACAGAGGGGAAATTGAAAATTTTTTTTAGCTCAAAAAATAACGGTACCTGCCATACAACCGTTACGTTAAAGCATATTTTTCTCAAAAACTGCTCTAACGATTTCTATTAAAAAAAATCAGTGTTGCTTTTTAGGTACGACCAATCATATTGCTGAAAAAAAAGTTTTAAAAAATGGCTAAGAACGGTACTTTCCATAGGACCGTTTTTTTTTTGATTTCGACTAACTCGAAAACGACTCAACCGATTCTTTCGAAATTTCACACACATATAGCTGTAGGTAGCTCAATTTGTATTGCATACCAATATTTTTGAATAATATTTTTTTGTATTTTTAAAAGCATTTTAAATAAAAAAAATTTAAAATTAATATTTTGAAAACTGCTTATTAAATTTTTTTCAAAGATTTTAAATAAATGTATATGCTGAATACCTAAACTGGCGTTTATGAATTTGTTTTTAAAAAAATTTTCTAAAAGTTTTTCAAAAAAAACTTTTTTTCTCAAAAACCGCTCCACAGATTTTTATAAATTTATTTTCGTAAATTCAAATTTATCCAAGTAATAAAATGGCGTACTTTTTTTCAGCTCAAATTAGTTTAAGTATTTATTTAAGAATTTTGAAAATTTTATTTTTATCAAAATCTCAAGCCCTAAACCACTGTCACACATCCGAGCAAGTTCTTGCGACCCAGTCGTGCATTTTATTTTTTTTTATCTAGTGTTGCTGCTTTTGTAATTGCAAATTCTTGGAACTTTTATTATCATGATCATGCGACATAAGCTTGACCAACAAAATATATCTTAAAGTACACGTTCCAAATTCTTGTAACTTTTTTTTTATCAAGCGAATATTATGATAATAAAAGTGAGCTTGATCAAAAAAAAAGTTTCAAAGAGAAAACGGAAGTGACATACGGCCATAATGGTCTTATGACGCTTTCGAAAGCGTCGTAACGCCATATGCTCGAATATGGCCTTGTGACGCTTTACAAAAGCGTCATATGTATATAATTCCAAACTACCTCATTTCTGATTTCGAAATTATATTATTTCAACCTAATTTTGGTGAAATAAGGTTCAAAATTAGGTGAAATCGTTCAACTACAAACTTTAATCTAGTACAATTTTGTATCGTATACAGGGCATACGAGTGTGTGGACATGATGTTCTCTCACTCTACAATATAACTATTTATCCTTCTCTATATAAATAAATAGATAAATAAATATATATTTAAAATAGTAGTTAGTTGGTTGTTTCAGACATAAGAATGAAAATCGTGCGAGCTGAATAAGCTAGTGAGATAATAAAAGTTGGGTTTTTTCATGATATTTTTCCCAACCATTGGTATTTCATTTCGATCGGAAGTTTATTTAGATTTCAGATTAAAGAAATTTAAACTATCTTCCTATAGGGAATTCCGAGCTTTGACACTTGATAGCTGCCATCTTGTTGGAGCTACATCCGTCAAATTGGGTTTCATTTATTCAGTCTCTTTGGATTTATCACCAAGGATGGATATAGCGTTCAAGTACACGTTTCCTATTCGGGCAACGTTCGGTGCGCTTCGCCTATTGCACGTTCGTCATAGTCGTCCTACCGAGATGATTAATCGCAGTATGGTGGAAAATATGAGTCCACTGGTTCAGTAAACAATTAACCAATACCCGCTCGTTGACGAAACGCAAAATCTACCGAAAACAACGCCGCCGTCTGTTGAACTCAGCCTTTCGCAGACAAAGGCGAATTATGAGTCATGGATAATTCGACACTTCGAATACGCTCCATCAAGAGAAGCCGCGGCGGACATTTAAACGATGTTATATTCCACAATTAATGGCATCAATAGGTCTTTTAAACGAATACAAAATATCGATATCTCATATTTCTGGTATTTCTACTGCTTCTAGCAAAAAGGGGAAAGGAGCGAGACTCCGCTCCCTTTAAGCCGATATATCGTGAGTGTCATAATGCTGTTCGTGCTCCTTAATCTATCGGGGATATCGCGGAAGGATATGACGAAAGCTGTAGGGCTTGTTAGAGACTCCACGTCAACTAAAATGGATAGATCTATGGACGAGAAAGAGAATGTGCCCGATCCAAAACTACCAAAAAATGAATATACAATTTGCGGGTGGCAATGGTACAGTGGATGTAGTGCTTGGTTGCTTAACCTGAGAGCTGTGAGTTCAAACCCAGCCTGGGCAGCAATTTTTATTTACTCCCCCAGTTTCAACTGGACGCCACCCGTGGGATTTTCGTGAGATATTTATCACCTATAATCTCAATCCACTGTACCAACTTTCTTTCCTATCATTCTATTCCTTCTCTTTCCTCGCTCGCACATGTTTATCCATTATAATGGTATTAATATCCCTTTGAGTGCGAGTGCATTATATATAAAAAAACAAAATCTATTCCAGCATCAATTCGGGTATAGGTCCTCCAGTGACGCTCTGAACTCTGAAGGGCAAAATAGTCATCGCGGTGATAGACAAGGTGGTCCAGTTGACACCATCTCGTCGAATCAATGGCAACTGATCAAGACAAAGTTCGATTAGAGGCTATATAAACTATCTAGTATGACTCCCATCTCTGGGCAGGTGCTTCTCAAAGTTTTCTATATTGATAGGAGAGAAACATTATGGAATCATTTCCATCACTTGAACATCGTCGAAACGTTTCATGACTTATTCTTTTTTAAAAAATGCTCACCCGCGGTAGGCAGCTGCGTTCCACCCCTTAAACTTTTCACCCGTAATACTCATCTTGCTAGGAACGCTCATCAGTTTACACTTGAGCCCAATTTTTGACGTACCCTGAAATATAGGGATTCCTTCTTTAGCCGTACAACACAAATGTGGAATGAATCGCCTGTTACAATTTTCCCTTGTCGTTTTGATCTGCAAACATTCAAGGCCAATGTTCAATGACACCTCCTTTGCCTTCCTACCTAATTTCCTATCGCTCAGGCTGTGACTAAACATTAAAAAGGGATGTTCAAAACCCTTCAGCGCGTGTGCCTTACAAAAAAAAAGCTCTCGGCCAGCTTCTTAAGTATTATGAAGACCTCGGCACCCCCCGCCCTGCATTAGTGATGGTGGCTGGCATGAGGGTCACGTCATATTAGATTCCTGTGAAAACCAGAGGTTGTGCGATCTGTTTAAGCTCGCTATCGGCAATCTCGGGGAAGTCTGGTCAGACTTGGGAGGATATCCAATAATACGCCTTCAAGCTGGAAAGTTTTAGATAGCTCCATTTTTAAAGCCAATCAAGTGCTGATTTCTATGAAGTTCCTTCTGACAGTAAAAAATGTCGTATAGATATCACTAAATCCAATTAATCTTAAAAAAACTTGGTTGTCTGTAAAGTCGGTTTACGGACGATGATTTTACGTGATAACCACTTTCTCACCCCTTCCCCCAAAACATCAACCTGTTACCCCAACATACAACCAACAGCCCATTTTTGACAATTGTTTCCACCCCCACACAGTAAATACCCCCTTCCTTACCACCAACAACCACCAACACCACCTACAACCATCATCAACCAACCACCCACTATTTTTGACAATTTCTCCCAAACACCAAATCCAACCTCTGCTCCACCTACAATCACCTGCTACTCATTCACCATTTTTTATCATTTTTTCTCCACCCCCCGCAACCACCTTCACCAACCACGCAACCCAACAATTTTTGACAATCCCCCCACCCATCCTCCAAATCCAACCACCCACTCCACCTACAACCACCAACCACTCACCCACCATTTTTTTACACTTTTGGCCTCCCCCCAACACGAAATCATGCCCATCCTCAAAATCACCGCCAACTACCCATCCCACCTACAGCAACCAACCAACCACCAACCATTTTTAACAATTTTTTCCTCACCACCTCCCAACACCAAAGCCCCCAAATCCAACTACCTACCCCACCTTCCACTCACCCACCATTTTTGACAACTTTTTCATCGCACCCCATCAAATCAACCATCCCCACCACCAAAACTGCCAACCAATCAACCCACCTAGAACCGCCAACCAACCACCCACCATATTTGACAACTCACACCCCCCCATCCAATCATACCAAATCATCCCAACACCAAACACCCATCCCACCTACAGCCACCAAGGAACCATCCATTAGTTTTGACAATTTTTGTCTTACCACCCAAACCAGCTACAACCACCCACCATTTTGACAATTGTTCCTCTTCCCGACACTACCCCCCCCCACCTGCCGCCACACGCACTCCCACTACCACTAACCAACCACCCAACACCCTCCCCTCCCACTTTATCTACTTTCTAGGCTATCAAAGCAGCTAGGTAACGTGACTGTGACTGTGACTGTGACATTTTTTTGTGCGTGCTGCCCATATATTCCAAACCGATTATTAGACGTTATCACGTCAAAAAAAAAAAAAATATTAAGTGTATCTCTCCCTGCATTACAGCCTGTGTACAACCAATTTATGATTTATTAGTCCCCTGTGAACATTGCCTCCTTCTTTCATTGCCAGTGTATCATCATCTTTGATTGAATGTCACTGTCAAAGCCACTGAAGAGCTTCATAGAATCACCAATTGTCATTGTTTGCCATCATAAATATTCATATGGCTCACTCTTCTGCATTTCCTTAGATCGCATCGTTACGATAAAAGATATATATTTTTTGGCAACTTCCGAAAAATTATTATATACTAAAAGACACCGCCCATAAATAGAAATTAATATATTTTTGTTTTCTTCATTTGAGATTTCCTGACACAAATTAATATTTCATGTGAGCTCTCTTTTCATTCTGTGTGTTGGTCTTCCGTCTTCCTAGGAGGCGCGCGCTGGCGACTCGATTCAACTACTCCATCAGTCTGGAAGATCATTTATATAAATCCAAGAATCTGATAACCGATCACTAATCAACGAACTGCCCACGCGACGCGCTCTTGGATAAAATGATTTCCTCAGTTCTTGATCCGCAGGGCGTTTAGTTTATATTTATGGTTTCTTAATTTTGGTTGTGTGTGCGATGCGTGGAGTCCTTATGCAAAAGGAATTAAAAACAATCTCAACTTCTATAAGATGCCGACACTTTATGATGTTTATGTGAGCTGATGGCATGGACATTATGGGGATATGAATACGAATAGTGGTGTTCTGTGTTCAGTTCTGCAGAAGTCAACAAATCAAATTTATATAGCAGACACAGACACAGCAGAGCCCTTCAGATTTGGATGAAAAGCTGCAAAGGAAGGATGTTAAAGAAGATTATTGTACTTTTATTCTTGGGAGAATTTATTTGTGTGCATTTACAAATTCTGTTACATGAAATCTTAATTGCAAATAATATACATAATAGAAGAGGTCGTGGCATTCATCATTGTGGATTTGATTTTCAAGGATTACCTTTACTTATCCTTCTGTCTCTAAACTAACTTCCAGCGTTTAGAGACAGAAGGATGAAATGGCATATCTACATTCTACACTCATTATACTTATAACCTGAAGACTTTTGATGCCTTTATGAATACCTTATTAGGTTTTATATCTTTTTGGGTTTTAAGGACAATATACCAGTTGCTGATTTCGTTTCCAATTTTTCGTTCCTAAAAATGTCAGCATTTCAGTTTGCATTCCCTTGATAACCTTGAAAGAAATGCCATGTTAAGTTTAATCATTGAACAAGTTAATTTCAAGAACGACTCTTAAAACTTTTGGCATTTTAGTTTCTACGGATTGACATTATTCTTCTATATTTTAGACGGGTTTAGGAAAAAAAACCGAAGGAACACTTATATTTAATATGGGAATGTACCTACTTGTCACCACAAATTAAAATTTTAGTTCAGCAATGAGCATAAATCTACACTAGAGTTTGTTGGAAGCAGTCAAAAATGGCATTTACTTCCTTGACGCTCCCAGAGCGATTGGAATAGTTTTAATAACACTCACTTACCATTAGTTTCACTTTGGTAAGCACTCATTTTGAAAACCAATGGAACAAGATAAATCGCTTCTGTTCAATTCTCATGCAGTGTGTTGCACAATTTACTCCCATTTTTTTTTCAGAACTCAAGTTGGTGGGTGCCGCCCGATTCTCGGGATAAATGAATTATAACTGCACTTAGAACCAATCACGCCGCTCCCTTATTCGGCTTCGAAGTCTCATGTGTCAACACTAGCATTACTTCTGGCAATATTTCGTGCGAATAAACACTCTCCAGCAATAATCCTGGTGGTGTACCTACATACATCTGATCTGAGACATATTTGTATTTGTGCTTTTTAAGTGTATTCTGACTCTAGATCAAGAAAGAAAATTCTATTAGAATCCAGATGCCTCCGGAGTCCGGACCATTCTTTTTCTCCAGTGGGAAGAGCGATTTATTTCATTGCTTTTGACGTCGATTTGTTTGGCTTCATATGGACTTTTTACTTTTCCGGATATAGTGCAAAACTTCAAAAACAATGATTAGTGAAACAAACGTTTATAGTTTGAGCGAAAATCAAAGATGGCGATGTTCTCAACTCGAATTAATATATTCAAAATTTTATTCCGGGAAAATGGTTTTCCTTCAAGTCAACCAGTTACACACAATAATAAACAAGGATTTATAAATTAGTCAAGTGAATTCGCTGGAATTGCCTGGCTTATAACCTAAGAATTTGCTTTGTCCTCATCATGTTGAATATAGGAAACAGCAAACAACCTGGACTGTATGCATTGGAACGAAGTTAACAGTTAACAACCTCATCGAGGCGACAATAAATTATAATAAGAGATAACGCATAAAAAAATTTTGAATCCGCGCATCCCTACAATGGACTTGGCCATCCGAGATCAAAGGTTTGCCATTTCCCGTGCGTCTGGCCTGGACTATCAACTATGCCAAATGCCAGTTGTTATTGGAAGTTTGCTGGACTTACTTGGACTTTCCTAGGCCTGTTAGTATTTTGCAAAAAAAAAAAACTACAGGTATACATTCTCTTCAAATTAATTATAAATATTTGAATTTGGGCGTGGTTTACGCCAACTTTTTATACAAAACCATCAATATTGTTTTAATAAATAAACGGTTCTTATAAGTATATGAGCAAACAAATAATTTATCTGACTACTAGTTGCAAGTAATCATATTGGGCCCTATTCATAAAGTTGTGAATTACTAACCTACAGGTTAAGCTGACTTCTTTAGATAAACACAGCTGCTATTCATAAATAATTTTCTAGCTGTGTTTAGCTTGTAATAGCTTAATGCCAAAATCTACAACAATTTTACTTCAAATTATGACATCTATAAAGCATCGCTTCTTGATCGATCAGCGAAATCAAGCATCACTGCGCTTGGTTAGTGGTTAGATGGAGGACCGTACAAAAAACAACTGAGCTACTGACTGTTGTCGTTGTCACCCTTGCCTGACAAAAAAAAACTTGATTGTTTGTAAAGTCGGTTTACGGACGATCATTTTACAATATAACCAATTTACAAAACAGTTCATGTGCAGGTTATATCTTTCCAACCACTAACCACCCACCCCACCAACCACCCACCATTTTTGATTTTTTTTTCTCACCCCTTCCCCCCAAACATCAACCTCCCACCCCCTCCGAATACAACCACCAACCAACCACCCACCATTTTTGACAATTTCTCCTCTTCCCGACACTACCCCCCCCCCTACACCACCACCACCACTTACAATCACCAGCCACCCAAAACCCTCCCCTCCCACTCTATCGACTTTCTAGGCTATCAAAGCAGATGTATATGTAACGTGACTGTGACTGTGACACTTTTTCGTGCGTGCTGCCCATACACTCCGATTTATTAGACGTTATCACGTCAAAAAATAAAGAATCGTTCATTTAATTTTAGATGAATCAAAATATATGTAATAAATGATAAAAAAAAACGACTTCAAAGTGAAGTTCCTGACTTGTGAATTGGAATTTAACAAAATGTGGAAGCTTTTATGCCAGTTTTGTTTTCAATTATTACAGAAATTAGCAGATTTATGATAAATGTTGCTGTTTCTTTGTCGAATCGGTATCGTTGAAAAAAATCTTTATCATTTAACTCGATTCCATTGAACCCTGCCTTAAATATATTTTTGCTCTTGTCTGGCTGGTGGTGGCGGCACAATTTTATACAGCGAATCTATGTCTTCCAGAATTAAAAAATCGCCTTCAGTTTCCACATCTATTGACATCTATATACATATATGTATATAAAAATGGTGTGAAAAATGTATAGTAATTCATCAATTAAAAACGGCTTGGCCAATTTGGCTCAATTTTTTTTAAGTTGTTCGTATATGCCATGAGAAGGTTTGTATGAAGGAAAATTTTGCAAAAACCTTCTGGAAAAGTTGTGTTATGCGTGCGAAAAAAATACACTAAAAGCTCACTTAGTAAATCTGAAAAGTCATTTATTTGAAATATAAATCAGTCATAATTTTATATAATATTAATTTTTTTGATTTTTGATTTGAAGTCAAATAAACGTTAAATACAAAAACAAAGTATGTTTCGTCGTTTAGTATTTTAAATTTGTGAACGCTATAGATTTCATTTATATGTATGAAGTACTACATACGTACATACGTATATGTACATAGGTATTCCAAAAATATTTACTTCGAAAAGCTTTTCCAAAGAAACACTTTTTGATAGGAGAAGATGGAACATGGTAGATGGTAGAAGATGGTAGACTAGACGGTAGAAGATGGTAGATGGTTGATGGAAGAAGGTGGTAAATGTTAGAAGATGGTAGATGGTAAAAGACGGTAGAAGATGGTAGAAGAAATTTAGCAGTAGAAGATGGTAGTTGGTAGAAGATGGTAGTTGATAGAAGATGATAGATGATAGAAGGTGGTAAATGGTAGAAGATGGTAGAAGATGGAAGAAGATGGTTAATTGTAAACGATGGTAGATGGAAATAAATGGTAATAGACTGTAGTTGGTCAAAAATGGTAGATGGTAGAAGATGGTAGATGGTGAAAGATGGTAGAAGATAGTTAGTAGTATAAGATGGTAGTTGGTAGAAGATGGTAGATGGTGAAAGATGGTAGAAGATGGTAGAAGATGGTAGAAGATGGTAAAAGATGGCAGAAGACGATAGATGGTAGAAGATGGTAGATGGTAGAAGACGGTTGATGGTAGAAGATGGTTAATTGTAAATGATGGTAGATGGGAATAGATTTTAGAAGAAGGTAGATGGTAGAAGATGGTAGACGTAATGTTCTCAAGTTTGACCACTATTCTTTTTAGATAATTAAAGTTAAAACGTTGCGTCGTTGCGATTACTTAGTAATTTTAGATCATAGATGGTAGATGGTAGATGGGAGGCGCTCTGATTATTTTTGCAGGTGATTTTCTCCAAACTTTGCAGGCACATAGCTGTATATAGTGAAATGAGCTAGAAGAAAAAAACATGGTTGTCTGTAAAGTCGGTTTACGGACGATAATTTTGCATGATAACCAACCCTCAACCTCCCAACCACCACCGCAACGACCCAACTAAACCCCCACAATTTTTGATGAAATATGCTAAAAGAAAAAAAAGTTGTATCCGGTTTTAAAACATCTTATCCTTTTTGATAGGTTCAACGTACTTCAATGCTTGAGTGATGCTTTTTTAACAAGCTGTTATAAACAGGTATTCTATTGATTTTTTTAGTATAATACACTTGGGCGTATTTAAAATAAACTATATATCGTCGTTTATATCACTGCGATATCTGCTCGGAAGGGCAGAACAACGTCTGCCGGGACAGCTAGTTTTAAAATAATATTTTCAGAATTTATGATTTGTTCCAAGGTATTTTTTTTTTTTTTTTTGTATCGACTTTCGACTTGCTTTTGGCCAGACAAAAGTACCTACCTATACGTTTTTCAAGTATTGTATTACATCGGCTCGTCGTCAGCAAGATGGGTTTTTTTTTTGCAAAATTGCTCATGGAATTGCAAGCTGGGGAGCCAGATTTGTTTAAAAAATTCATCCAAAATATTTCAAAATCAATAATTTTTTTATAAAAAAAATTATTAAAAATCAAAAAAAAAATCAATTTGAGAATTTTGAAATGCCATATCAATAAGGTTATAAATGACTTATTGTTTTCAAAATTTATTGAAATCGGATTTATAGTTTACGAGAAAACTTGATTTGAAAATTCTAGTTCTAGGAGAGGTACCATTATAAGGCAAATTCTGAAAAATATTTTCCAACCAAATAATAGACTATTCTAAAAAAATAGCATTCTGAAAATTTTATCAAAATCGTTAAAGCGGTTTTTGAGAAAATCAAACTTTTTGTTTAGGATTGCATGGCAGATACCGTTATTTTTGGACTTAAAGCAAAAATAAAAACCTCCCTAGAAAATTCCAAATAAATACTAAATACCAAATTTGAAACAAATCGGCCGATCCGTTCAGGCTCTAGAGGTGCGAACAGACAGACGGACGGAATTTCCAGACCCACTTTTTTCGACTTCTTTATCATCGTAATGTCATGTTTGATTGTTAGAATTTTTTTTGCACGAATCCATAACTTGCCTTATACAGTACCTATAATCGCAAGTTAAAATCAATAGGATACCTACTTTATTTATTTTTTTCCCCATTTCACCCTATACACAGCTTGCTAAAATAATCACACCCAGCTTTTAAACTACGTGTATGTAAAATGTAGCCTATCAAATACAGTGAGAATTTTGTATATTCACCCCATAAAAGCTAAGTCTTGCGAAAAATATTTAGACCTCAAGCCACATCGCAAACTACAACCTTTCAAAACAAAAAGATTTTTTTAAATTGGAGGTGTGGTTTCTGAGTTAAGTCTTAGTAAAACTAATATAGAAGCTTTTCAAGGACCCGGCGCCGGCGGCGTGTCTTTCTTCGTCTTTTGGCCAAACTACGTGATTGACTTTGACCAAACCTTACAGAATCACCCTCAAATCAACACCAAACATTTCCAGAAAGTTTGAGCTCAGTTAAATGGGCGTTTTCGGATTCCATAACATATTTACAAACAAAAAAACAAACAAACATACATCCATTTTCACATATATTTAGATTTTAGGAAATAATTATATACATATGTATGTATATAGAAAAAATAACAAAATAAATATAAGCACAATGCACAATTAAAGAAAAAAAAAACAGATTAATAGGCTAATTTATATTTTCTTAACAGTGATTTTTTAGGGGTTTACACTAAGAAGTAACAAATGTGAAGTTGGTTCAATTTTTAATGTTTGTTATTAATTTGTTAATAATGTGTGATATTTAATTTAAATAAAAAGAAGTGCCAAATTTGAAATTTTTGAGTGCCAATGAGTGCCACAGTGCCAAACTCATTTGATAGTGCCAGTTTGGCACCAAAGTGCCTGTTTCTGCAGCGCTGTACCGCATTAGCAGGAAACCCAACTGCGCTCATTTTCGCCTCAGATTCTCTCAGTTTGATTTTAGTGTTCTCTGACTTCTGACCTGTGCGTTGCCTATTTATTTGTTGTGCGCGAGTGCAAATTAAAAAGTGAAAAAAATATTTGCTGTGGAAAATATCAAGGTAAAGGTATTATTTTATTAAGTTTTAGTAATTTTGTGTGTAAATAAACCTGTTATTTTAGGATAAAATTTAACGTGATGCTTTGTGTGGTTATTTTTTTAACTCTTAAATAACCTAATGGTTACTTTTTCAACCATAATTCAACCTGATGGTTATTTTTTAACTCTTAAATAACTAAATGGTTATTTTTCAACCATAATTCAACCTGATGGTTATTTTTTTAACTCTCAAATAACTTAATGGTTACTTTTCAACCATAATTCAACCTGATGGTTATTTTCTTAACTCTGCTATTTGTGGTGGTTATTGTTTAACAATTTGGTTGAATTATGGTTATAATATAACAATTTAGTTATAAAATAGTTAAAAAATAATCATCAGGTTTAATTATGGTTGAAAAATTAACCATTTAGTTATTTAAGAGTTAAAAAAATAACCATCAGGTTGAATTATGGTTGAAAAGTAACCACCTTATTGTATATTATATTAATATATTATGTACAATATATAGTCCTTTCTGAAATAAAATTATTTTTTAATACCTAATAAAAAACTATTTTTATCTTTTAATACAGGGCCCAGTGAGGAGATCTAATCAAAATTGGACCAAATCCTCCGCAACCAAAAGGAGGCTGCTGCAAGGGCCGAAAAACAGCAGGCCTTAATTGAGCAGTTCATGGCCAAGACGGAGGTCACAATGAACTTGTTGGTGTCTCAAATTTGTAAAACGGCCACACTCCAGCAAGAAGAGTAGAATATCCTCCTTGAAGATTTATTTCCTCTCAGCTCGAAAAAAAATTTAGAGGAAACAGAGTTAAAGCTTCGGGAGGATGTTGTCTTCAAAAAAAAAAAAAATGGTAAACTACATTTATTTTATTTTTTTATTGAAATCTTTAGATGATATGAATAGTCACATGACTATCCTTATCGTTTATTTAATGCAACATTTGTATTTTATTTACATTTTTCAAGGTCCGGAAAATGAGCCCATTTGGAGGGGTTAGCGGAATAAAGACAATCCGCACTATTTCAAAGTGCATTTTGTCTGATTCACTTTTGGCGGAATTTTCATGGCTGGGGACCAACACAAAAAGTAATTTTAACCAGTATAAAAACTTGTTTGCCGCAATAATGGAAGCCGTTAGAAGCCGATATCCGTCGTTTAGTGATAGCGAGGGTTCAGCCTTTTTCAAGGCCTTCATTAAACAAGGCCCTTTCGGGCTTAGCAAATCCAGCTCATCCTCGTAAGTTAAAAAAAAAAACTTAAACAATATTTTTTGAAACAGTTTTTATTTATTTTACAGAAATATCGATAGAAAAGTCTCATCTCCCGAGAATAATGAATCTAGTGTTATTGATGACTTATTACCTAAGTAATATTATAAGTTTGTTAATTTTCTTATAATTAAAAACAATTCTAATAGTAATTTTGGACTTTTATTTTAGTTTAAAAAGCTTTTAATTTTCAGCTGGGAAGATTTTCGCAAAACCACTATATGGTTTGCAGCATCGGGTAAGCGAAAGCGGTTTTGAAAAATCTGTCAAGATAACATTGCAGGTTATATTAAAACTGTATGTGAACGGTTATAAAAAAGCCGAGAAAATAACATAAAACATGTTTTATAAAAACTGTATGTTAACGGTTATTAAATAGCCGTGAAAACAACATAAAACAGGTTTTATAAAAACTGTATGTTAACGGTTATTAAATAACCGTGAAAACAACATAAAACAGGTTTTATAAGAACTGTTAACAAACGGTTATAAAAAAGCCACAAAAAAGCATATAACAGGCTTTTTTAAAACTGTAAAGAGACGGTTATTAAAAGCCGTCAAAATAACGGTTTAAAAAAACCCACTATTTGCAGTATTACTGATTTTTTTAAAAACCCTTTCGGAACTCTAAAAAGCAGTTATTTATTAATGCTTTTTATTCGTTTTTGTGTAACCACAATCTAACTAAAGTTATTAAGTTACTGACCATTTTCGGTTATTAAGACGTCTCAGCAACGTCTTTAGGACGTCGTTTGAACCAATTTCTAACCTTAACGTTATAGTAACCCAGGCTAATATCCGGTTTATTTACCGGTTTCTTAACCAAAAATTGTTATTTGGGGTAGAAACGTCCACTGTTCGGCGGAAGAAAAACGGGTAATTTTACAGCTAAGAAATGAAGGTAAGACTTACAAATTTATAGCAGAAGCCCTAGGAAGATCACAAAATTTTGTGACAAATGCACTCAAGGCCAGATTAGTGCGCGGAAATCGTGGGAGGCCGAAAAAACATCAGTCACCACTGATCGCCGTGTCCTCCTTTTGGCTAAATCTCCCTTTTGCTTCGTCAAGGACAATAGGAGCACGAATCAATAATGAAATCAGTGCCCGCACAATCCGCAGAAGGCTTCAGAGCTTCAACCTACCAGGAAGAGTTGCCAGGAAAGTTCCTTTACTAAGAGCAAGTAATATAAGGTCCCGAAAAGAATTTGCCTTAAACCATAGAAGTTGGAACGGACCTGAAGGAGCAAAAAAATGGCGAAATATCCTCTGGAGTGACGAAACAAAAATTAATTTGTTCTCATCAGATTCGGGGCGTAATGTCAGGCGACCAAAAGGAAAGGACTACCACCCTCGCTATACCCGGAAAACAATCAAACACGGGGGAGGAAATATTATGGTCTGGTTCCGTTTTTTCTAGTATGGTTTGGGCCCTTATTCCTATATTCCGTATTAGTTTCATCTTGACCAAGTTAGGTTATAGGGATATTTTGGAAGATATCATGCTTCCATTTGCCGAAGAAAACATGACTCTCCGATTGATTTTTCAGCAGGATATAACGATCAGAAACATACGGCAAATCTTGTGAAAGAGTGGTATCGAGAGAAAGAAGTTTCAATTGTTTCATGGCCAAGTCAATCCCAGATCTCAACCCGATTGAGAACTTGAGGAATGAGCTTATGCGGAAACTAGGATGCCAATATTTTCCAAACTGGAACCGATTGTGGGATGCTGTTCAGAGTGAATGGTATTATATACCCCAAGAAAGATGCCAAAAGTTTGTAGAGTTAATACCACGCTGGCTTTAAAAAGTTTTGGATAACAATGTCGTATACTCGGGTTATAAGAGAATGGTAAACGAAAATTATTATAAAATACAACAAATTTTGCATTCAAACTATCATTATTCATAATTTAGGAAGACACACCTATTTTTTTGTCCAAGCGCAAATGTCTACACCGTCGGTTTTATTGTATAAAATTTATAATTACTTAATTTAAAAGCCTTAAATATTAATATTTCATTAAGTATTGATAGTCCAATGAAAACTAATGTTAAAATAATATTTAAATAAACAAAACGTATTAAAAAATTAAGTTTATATAAAAAAAAAATAATTGCACCTATTTTTTTGACCAGCTGTGTATGTACATAATTTTTGTTTGATTACATTTCAATTAGGTACTGATTCCATTTATAAAAATTCTGCTGTTAATTCCAAAGGAACGCCGCGCCCGCCGCCGCGCCGTCATAAATTTGGTAGTATTATTTGTGAACGATATTGAAATCATTCACTCTAGTGGTTTTATTTTTAAATTTTCAATCGTTTTCTTCATAAAGTAGCTATGTATATATATTTTTTTTTCATTTTAAACATCGCTAATTTTAGGTATACCATTCAGAAGGCAAAGTCACTAATAAGCATTGTAGCGCTAAAAGTTCTTTTTTTTACATCTTTTTTTACACAAGACACATATGTACCTATACATATGTAAGATCTCTGACAATGAAAAAATTGTGACAACTTCATTTAAAATTAAAGATTTGTGTAGATAAGGGTACGACAACGTACAACGTTTGTGCGATAAAATCATCGTGGAAATATATCAGCCCAGTGTATAAAGCTCTCCATAGAAGTTTTGGCATTTGAAATACTAGGTTGTAAACTTACGCCTTCTATACGAAGTTTGCGAGGCATGATACAACTAAGTACTAAAGATATCGCATTGTGCATGATACAAAAAATGAAAATGGGAATTCGAGGTGCTATGGCGCTAACTGTTTAGTTGAATCATTTTTGCGACCTTACCCTTGTTAATTGCCATTCATTGCCCTAGAACATGGTTTCAAGATACAACACTTTTTAAACTAAAACATTATAGCTATCAAAAAAAGTACTGCATGCGCGGCCGTCTTAAATTTAACAACGAAATGACTAAACCTACCTGCAGTTATTAATTCCCCATAACCTCACCATAATCTGTCGAATGCACTTACAAAATACAAAAAGATGCCGCCAAAGTATGTTCGACATAAAAACATTTTAATTATCAATATAGTCTTGGAATATCCAATATAATATATGTGTCTGCCGATATGTTCAAATAGGTTGTAAAAAGACCCTTTTATCTCTCAGATACAAAGTGTCCCTAGCCCAAACTATGCACATGTCTGGCAGTCTTAAGTACACCAATATTTCTCGCACAGGTATATACAGTCATTTGAATACTCAAACCATACTCGAATTGTCATTTTCAAATCATTTCAGTGAAAGGAAGTTCAAAAAAAAAAAAATTACAAAAACAAAAGCCGAACTTATGCCGAGACCTTGTAAGAAGCAAACTGGAGTTACTTACCCTCTTGGCAGTTTTTTTTTACCCTCTTAAGATACCTTCAGTTTTGAATTATGAACATGTCCTAGTCTCCTGATACTTCGTTTAAAGAAATGCATTTGCGGATCCATTTTCAATATCCAAGCAATGTGAAAATGACATTGCATCTTGTATCCATAAAAACGGCCGGCGCGGCCGGCGTGGAGAATATTCTCCACATGGTTGACTTATCATAAAGGTCGACTCTATTCAAAGTATCTATCAATTGGATTCAAAAAAAAATTATTTAATCTTGCGATTGTGATTTAATTTATTCTAGACGAGTATCTGACCGGTGCGGTGGAAATATGCAAGAAACGCCTTTCTTTTTATTAAATGGAAGCCATGGCCATAGTGAGGTTTTTGTTATAGCAGCTAGCTAAGTCAGGGTTTCATTGAGCTTCTGTTTTGTTTTTTGTGCAAAAGGCTTTGCTTTTTTTTGTCCACTATACCTGGTCACTATGCGGCCTCAATCAATTCGATGTAATCGCCGTTTAAAGGCCACCGAAGAATTTTTGCTAAAAGGAAGATAGACTAACGTGGCTAGAATAATTATTTTTATATGTGAAGAATTTTGTTCAAGACATTTTTTGAGGAGAATATTTCATTCATCTTTTTTTTCTTTCTTGAAATGGTTGGAAACGATTGTTCGTGGGAAAAGATACATACTTTTCTGTTAGATCATTGTTGGGATTCAGAAATCTCGATGATATCAGAACTATTACAAAAAATTTAAATATTGAAAGATTTCGCGTAGTAGCTGGCCTGGGTAAAATATGATCAAAGCAATTACCCATCGCCAGTCTGTATAATCGAACAAATCAGCTCGAGCCGATGAACTACAAGCTGAGCTGTTTAAACATGCCGGAGATGAAGTACATAGTTAGGAGCATACACAAGAGACAAGACATTTTTGTCCTCAAGACTGTGAATAAGTTCGGGTGGCGAGTAGCCTCCAGGACGAGCTGTTCAAATCAGTTAGAGATGACTTGATAAGGAGCATACACCAACTTAACTGTATAATTTGTTCGGATGAAAGAATTGCAAAAGAATGGAACCGCAGCATCTTGTATAGGGAGTCTGCAAAATATAGCTTATAAAACCTTGTCGGCTATTTTGTGCGTACGTCTGAATGCTTCTGCGCGTAAACTACCTAGTTGGCCTTATCAGTGCGGTTTAAGGCCAAGTAAGTCAACCATAGACACATGTTGCACACTGCGACAGATTTAAGAAAAGACTTAAGCATTCCATAGATTAATACTCAGCAACTTTTTATCGATTTAAAAGTCGCCCACCATTTCACATCTTGACATCCCTTACAAACTCGTACAGGAAGACTTTGGAGAGCTCGTGATGCTCGGTCACCGACGCCAACAACCTTCCTGTCAGTGGAGTATTCGATAGTATTGAAGTGGTGTCCTCGGGTGCAGAACAACATCACCGTAGACGCGGACTAAACGTCAAAATGGACAGATATAAATTTATTTGAAGTTTTCGAGGACTTTGTCTATTTGGATTCCACTATGATCCTATTGGTTGTGGCCGCGGTCCATTATGGACTGCATGCACCAGCTTAAAGTAAGTATTACATGGTCATCGCAATCTGTCGTTGCAATGACATTCTAACGTCATAAAGACGTAGTTAGCTGTCCTTAAGTCTTCATGTCTTGTGAACGCCATCGTAAAATGCTGTCATTACACTGACAACTAGAATGTCAAGCACAATGACAATTTTCGATGACCGTGTAATCACCCTGTCATTGTTAAAAGGACACAATCACTGATTTTTTGAATAACTTGTCATTGCAATGGCAGTGTCCCAACAATGACATGGATGGAATTTCTGCTGTGCCATTGCGGTCAAGGTAGAAGTCACAATGAAACGTCAAATGTACCAGTTTAATTGATTTTAATTGTTGTTCAATGTAGTTGTTAGGAGTGTAAACCGAGCAATAATGTAAGCTGTTCGTGTTTTTTAAGTGTGAATAAAAATGAATAATTATTTTAATTTTATACAGGGAAAACAAAAGCTAGAGGGATCGCAGCAAAACTTATTAACAATTTGGTAGCATATCATGATTCTAAACAAGAAAATGACCTACACGTCGTTGATGCTGCCGATGGAAAGGTTTATCTCTCATCCCGCCACCCATTGCAATATAGGCACAAAGTTCGCCATCTGCAGTATATTTATTCTTGAAATTCGTACTATTATTATTGTTTTTAATTTAAATTATTTTGATTGAGGAACTTTTCAAACTCACGTCATTATTTTCAGTCACGATGACTCAATTTATGAATTTCATGTGATGGTCATTGCAAAAAACGACTTCTGTCATCGCAGTTTTGAATGTGGTTAAGTCGTACGATCGTCAATATTTGCATGTCATAGCAATGACACCGAACGTAAAAATTCACTATGACAAGCTCTGCTCGTCATCACATTTTGGGACACCAATGAAAAAGACTTGCGTAATTCGTGTGATCATAATGCAAACAATGACACTGCGAAAAATGACAGTGCACTGACGTTACAATGACTTATTTTTTTGAGACATCAGAATGTCATTGCAATGACAGATTTCGATGACCGTGTAGTACTAGCTAAAGAATGTAAGTACTGCCCCTAGCCAGTATTTAATGGTAAGAAAACAACGCACACAAAAGCCTTGAAGCCATGCCAGGCGGAGCCATCTTGTATGGAACGACTAGGTAGAAGGACGAAGGAGATCTCCTTCTTCTTGGCAATAGAAATTTAGTTAAGTAAGTTAGTATATTCTTTTTTGACTCTCATATTTGATTCAAACCTTTTTGACTTTTTGAAGCCATCCCAAAGTTCAAGAGCTTAAAAGATAATGCTTTCCATTTAACCGCTTTATTTTCCTATAAACATTGCATAAAGATTAAATTAATGTTCATTGCCAAATGGTTTACATTTATGTAGATACTTTATACAGTCAGTAACTAGAGATAATTTATCTCTTTAAACATTACAACAGTGTTTCGATGAAAAAAAATGTGCATCCATTGTCATGGCACTACAAGTTAACTTATCAAGTCTTTATTGTCTTGACAAGCTGTAAGACACGTGTTTAAAGATATAAATTAAATATTTCAACTTGTTTTTACAACCCACAGTAAATGAGGCGAGCAAAATAAAAGTTCATTAAGATTCAGTGTTAAACAAATAGTTAAATAATTGATTCTTAGCTTTATTGAAAAAGGCAAGTGGGCTTGTCTGGTGACGACAATTTGAGAGTGCAACATAAAAAGATTGTGGGGCACATTAAATTAGAAAAGCCCACTCGGAAGCTGATCTTTGATGGAGTACCACTGTTCTACAGGGTGTCCTAAAAGTAAGTGTCGCAATTCTGTGCCGTGCTCGGTGATCGTGCGGCTTTAATTCTTGCACGAGGTGGATTTTGTGAGCCAACAAACTAAGATCTTTCGGCAAAATTTTCCAAGAAGATGGACACCATGGCGGATGGATTCATTTAGGTCTTCCCCGATGCTGCGTTGTGTCGATCATAAAATGGTCGTATAGTTTTCGATGCTATTCAGGAAGAATATCATCTTTTTTCGAAATAAAACTTCACAATTTGCATGTGTTGTTCAGGCGTCAGTCGATACATGATGTCGGGGTCGTTGCTGGCATGCTTGACCGGCCTCACGCTTTGTCGGAGGGAGTAGGAACTTGACCTCTATCAGAACTGCACAAACAAAACTCATGCCAGGCCTTGGGTCGCGGTGTTGTGACGCACGAGATGTTTGTCTAAACCTACCCTGCAATGGTTGCCGTACTCGTCTGAGCAACATCTAACTCGCCATCTTCCATTTCCCTCACTTCATCTCATAAAGTTGTATGTATACCTCTAAAAAAAAGAAACATTCTTTACATTAATGGTTAGTTCAAGTATGGTAAGCTTAAGAAAAATATCTCAAACCCGACATTATCGAAAACCTTCTTCAAATCAACCAGGGCTGAACAGGTAGTTTCCATGGTTCCATTGGACATTAGAAACCAGCTTAGACGTGGTCATGCTCTGCCCAGAGCCAAATAGAGTGTCTAGAAAAAAATGTTCTCTCGCTGCCCTCTTGGTAAGAGAACAGTGAAACACAAAAATACTATCCCGTGCACTGTTATGCTGAAAACAGATGTGCATTCAGAATGCACGCGTGACTGCATGCATCAACACACCTAAAACAGATGTGCATACTCTTCGAAAAATTTGATGCCTACTTCTGTCAAAAATATTTTATTCTTTGTCTATTCGTACGCACTAGTGTCACCAGTTTCAAAAAAGGTACGCTTATGTGAATAGCCATCTTTTGCGAATAAACTTGTTTTTCGTAGTCAGTCCCCATTATGCAATATTGTTACTTCTCTAAAGTTGTCTGGCTAGCACCCTACTCAACAGTTTTTCAATTCAAAAAGATTCAACCGTGTCGACTTTGTCGAAACTGGTGTAATTTAAGACACTCGTGCGTGCGAATACATGCTGCCTTTGTTTGAAGAAGAACAGGTACTGTCAAAATAAGTGATGCCAGATAGCAATTATTTGCAGTTTTTTCGTTTGTTGTTGTGGCTGCAATGAAACTAGGCATCCAATTTAGGAATAGAGACATCGTGCATTCACTGCAACCCCTGCATATTTTTGGTGGAGATGTCCCATAAGAGCCTGTGTAAATTATTTTGACTGCACAGAAAATTATGCACATGCACATCTGTTTTGACCATTAAGCAGGTGGGTGTATCTACATGTCCACTGCTTCCTTAGGGAGATATCATTATAAAATGAGAACTTGGCCCATTTAGACCGTGGATTGTAGAGCTAACCAAATTATCGTCATTAAATTTGGTGAAACCAGTGATTTCATTTGCCTATGCTGCTGAGATTGTAAAAGTAGTTAAATTCGGGTAATTGCTGGCATTCATATTTTTATTGCCTAGTTCTTAGTATCGGGTTTTTCAATGTATGGATGGAACTCGATTTCTTTTGCATGGCCACCACGGGCACGCTTGCAGAAGTCCAGACGCTGAACCCAATTTTCGACGGTTTTCATGCATAAATCGGCCGATACTGCTGCAATTTCACGTTCTATATTCATACGAAGTTCATCAATCGTCGCTGGCTTATTAGCATAGACCATAGACTTGACGTAGCCCCACAGGAAATAGTCTAACGGCGTCAAATCGCATGACCGAGGCGGCCAAGCGACTGGACCATTTCGTGAGATAACACGTTCTCCAAACTTGGTTTCCAATAAATTGATTGTGACATTCGCTGTGTGGCTTGTGGCGCCGTCCTGTTGGAACCACATGTCCTCCAAGTCCATATCATCCAATTGGGGCCAAAAATATTCGGTTATCATTGAACGGTAGCGATCCCATCATCACGGAAGAAGTACGGCACAATGACGCCGCCGGCCCATAAACCACACCAAACCAACCAACCGGCTTCAGTTCTTGCGTTAATTTAATCTTGTAAGGATGTAGGCCAAGATCTTTTCGCAAAATTCGCCACAACGACGTCACAGAGATGCCCAACGCTTGAGAACGACGTGTGAGAGACACATTTGGGCTTTCTGCAACTGAAGCCTCAGCGGCAGCAATATTCTCGACACTACGGGCACTTCTTTGTCTCACTGGCACGGGAATATTTTGTACTGTGCCTGTGGATTAAAATTTTTCCACTAGACGTTCAATTGTTGATTTGCTAGGACGATTATGACGACCATAAATTAGACGTAGCGCTCTTAGTGTTGAGGCCACTGACTCCGAATTTCGGTAGTTAATTTTAAGAATTTCGACTCGTTGTTGGCTCGTATATCTTTCCATCATGAAATGGCAAACCTTTTTGAAAAGAAATGTCAAAAGAGCGGCAAGAGCGTCGTTGCTGTCCCTGTCGCTCTACTTTTGTAGCGTCCCTGTTAAAAAACCCTTTACAACAAGATGAATCGTCAATCGGATACGCGAAAAGATTCGAAAGAGTTGGTTTATATTACAAATTAATATGTGCATGTGCAGCATTTTTGAGAGCATTTTGAAAAAGTGGAAATAAGGTATGCTGATATGTGTGTGACGTCACATTTGATACGTGAATTATCTTTTTTGACAGATAATGCGTAAGCGAACACGATTCAGTCTATGGCTTATCCAACACGATTTCCGTTGCATGTTCTCTGTCTCTATGTCTGATCAGATTCTCCTGAGCAGATCTTCAGAATGTACATCAGACAACGATTAAAGAAGGCCTTCCACGTTTCAAAAGCATAAAACAAAACGCACAGATTCAGTGCTGATTTCAGAGAGTTTGTTGCGTAGTATTTAATATTTAGATGAAGTTCCTCTCCAAATTAAGGGTTCCAAATGCACTACCGGCTTTTTGTATTCAGTTGTTAAGATCCAAGTCTTCGTCGAGATCAAGTGAGATAAAGCCTCCCCAAATGGTATCCTCCATCAACTGCTGTTAATGGCAGGCCTATAGTTCGCACTGAGACTATGTAGCTAAATTTGTCAATCGGACTCCATTGGATAACATGTCTTTTATTTGTACCCACTGTGGCAGCCATAACATCGTCAATTGTCAGCAAAAACAGAACTTATCCTTGTCTCACTCCTTAATGTAAATCCAAAGAGATGTGTGAAAGCTGTTCAATACACAAAACAAAACACCTAGTACCAATTATCGTACAATAGTGGTTCGGCTTTGAATCTCGCTTTTAAATTTTTGATCCGTGGATCAACTTTACTTAATCCGAGGAAATCGGTGGGTGAACTCTTAAACAACTCTTGAACCACCATTTAAAAATTAATCAACACGAACCGAGTTAAATCGTTTTCCGATTTCGATCCGAGAAAGTGTAGTTGTACTCAGAGTCGTATTTCCGCCTAGGCAAACAAGGCTGCAGCCTAGGGCCCCCAGCGTCAAGGGGGCCCCTGAAAACCAATTGGAACTGAGTGAGTAAAAAAAAGGTCAGAATTTTATTCTGCGTACAGTTAAAAAGCGCCGTAAATATTGTTATAAAATAAAATAAAAACTTTTTAACTCCACTCAGAAACTTATGCATGAATTCTTCGGTGTACCAGTGATAAAGTAGGTAACATGTGGGCAACGTGTAAGTTTACAATTACGCTTCAGTTGGAAAGATGCATGAAAGTAAAGTAAGACCTGGTTTCATGGTTCTCCGTTGGGCAGAAAACTTTCTCAGGTTCTGTAAGTCGGTTTACGGACGATAATTTTACGTGATAACGTCATTAGAAAACATTTATGACAAATTGCATACTTTTAGGCGTCGGACGATCATGCCTCTCTATCGCTTACTCCGCGCTCTCGCTTGCACGCTCGGCTCAGGCGGAACGTGACAATGAGTCATGCGAAGGTACAAGTCATGAGAAGGTACAACACTTTTCTTGGCAATGGAGACCGCGTGTTATCAACCAACTTTTCATGTGCTGGTAAAAAAAAAATTTGCAAGTCATTTGCATTGAACTGTCATCTTTTTCATTCGCAAATGGAAAGTTTGCAAGCATAAACTTAATTTGCTAAACCAAAATGAAATAATTTTGAGATAGAGGAGGTTGCCCCAAATGCCAAATGCCAATAGCCTAGGTCTCCTGGCCCTCTAAGTGCGGCCCTGTTTATACTGGGACTCTTTTTTCTCAGCTCTGTGAATGGTGACTCTTGTCTTGAGCGTCTACTCAAACTTGGGAAAATGGACACGACAGTGATACCGCACAAGGCACAACTCATAACAGTTTTTGGAGCTCCGTTTTTTTTTATTGATAGCTGAATCCTTCCCCGTGGGCATGTGCATTAGATCTACTAATACGGGAAGCTGATTCAGTTTCTGCATGTTGTTTCATTGAAGATTTAAGTTTATAAAAATCATATCACGTTAATATAAAAACTATTCTTCACTTTACAGAAATAATTTATTTGCTTTTTAAACCAATCGTAACTTTCTTTGAGCCAAGTTCTTAGTTTTAGAGAAAAGTGAATTCCCCTGACCTAACCCCACACCTTATGGAAACGTCGACTTAAATCTCAAACTTGAAATGCTTGGGTTTCTCCAGACGTTTGAGTAGTAATATTTGTTTACTGAAATTATGATGCCGACAGCACTGACATCTGACACTACTCAGCACTTTAACAGAACTGCCTGGTGTTTCGTTTCAATATTATTTTCGAAATGATTAATTGCAATTTCCCCATAATTCACACACATAATCCCATACGTTTTACGGCATCGTTTATAGCATTTCCAGACTAGCGACGAAAAAACCCTTAGTCAGTCTTATCGCCTCAGATCATAAAAAGTTCAGTTTCACCAAACGAAATGAATATAAATGTATTTTTTCTCAAATAAACTGTTAATTCTCGTTAGATATCGGTTAAGGTAGCATCAATTTGAAGTTTAACTTAAAATGAACACTTTTGTGTTTCTAATCGGGATCTGTATCCAGCTGAACGTGAAACTTGGTGGTCAAGCTGCACCAACTTCAGCAGAAAATGCTAGACTGAACGAAAAAGAAGCCTTCATAGAAACGTATCCCCTGCGGATGAGATCCTTGATGAACGAATCCGTTGATCCTTGTGATAATTTTTATGAATACGCTTGTGGCAACTATCCCAATACCATCCAGGACACAGAAACGTTAAATAAACGAACGACTTTCGTGGATATAAATTACGATGTTATTGATAATTTGGATTCTATTCTGAAGAAGAAACGCGATCCAACTGAAAAATACTACGAAGAGTTGAAAACTGCTAAGCAATTCGTTGATATATGTGCGGACGCTAAGCTCTATCCAATAGAACCCAGTGAAGAGTATTTGAAAGTGATCAAGGCCATTGGAGGATTCCCCGCTATCGATCCATCCTGGAATGAATCAGCGTTTGATTGGTTCAATATGACTGCCCATCTCACTCGATACGGCATTGATGGATTTGTCAAAGAATCCATCCATCAGGTCTATCCATTCCCACCGAAGTTCAAGCTTCCAAAATTTGGCTTCGGATTTGATGTCTACCCAGAAAATATCGCCACCAAGGAGTCCGACGGATATATTTACAATGAAAAAGTCATGAGGAATCTCCTGCAGATC
The DNA here is from genome assembly GCA_916050605.2 of Platycheirus albimanus. Taxonomy (NCBI): domain Eukaryota; kingdom Metazoa; phylum Arthropoda; class Insecta; order Diptera; family Syrphidae; genus Platycheirus; species Platycheirus albimanus. The sequence goes on from OU696696.1 coordinate 73,889,751, forward strand.
TACGGAGTGACAGGAACCGATGCTGATAGTGTGATCGATGAGGTGTTCGAGCTGTTAAGGGAAGTATCGGAAATCCAAAGTCCATTTGTTGGTAAAGAGTTCGTCCGCAAAGAATGTGCAGAGCTGTCTCACCGTGATGATCTAAGCCCAGACTTCCTGAAATGGAACAATATCTTTAAAATCGCATGGGGTCAACCGCATTTCAAAATAACATACATCTCATACTGTCCGTGTAGCTGGTTCTACAACAAAGTTGATCAATTGGCAGAGCGAAAGCCAAAAGCCTTTGCAAACTATATGGCCTTGAGGTTTCTCTTCCGAATGCATCTTCAATTGAAGTCTACAAAGTTCCAGCGCAGGAAGTGTGTGTCACTTGTCAAGGATGCAATGCCCACGGTCTTTTCCCACTTCTACATCAAGGAGCACTTCAATAAGAATGCCGAGGATGATATTTTCGTGGTGATACTCGAACTCAAGGATAGCTTGGCAGATTTGATTAAAACAGCAGAATGGTTGGATGAGTCAGCACAGCTTGAAGCATTAACAAAATTGAGGAAACTTCGTTCGCGTGTTGGGCAAATTGTTGATCCCACTTCTGACATTTACATCAAGCAAATAAGGACACTCATTGCGACAAGCAATCATGCTGTGAACACTTTGCAATTGGCAAAATTCAAAGTTGATATGTACCAGTTTGGCTATTTGCATCGAATTGGGGACACAAATACAGCCCCTTATGAAGCATTGGATGCAGTTGAAGTAACGGCATTTTATGTCGGCTTCTTGAATATTATCAACTTAATGGCTGGTATGTTGAATCCTCCAGCATATCATAAGAATTTTCCAAATTCTGTGAAGTACGGAAGTCTTGGTTTTATTGTTGGACATGAACTAGGTCATGGTTTTGAAGATTATGGGTTTAAAATTACTCCTAACCTAACTCAGCCAGAAAAATCTAGTACTTTTACTAACCAAACTCCGAGCTGTTCTGTAGAGGACTATGAACATTTCAAAGCACCTGGTTTTGACTACAAGTTTAATGGAAACTTAGCCTTTCCTGAAATTCAAGCAGATAGTGCAGCAATAAAGTTATCACTTTCAGCTTATAGAAAAGTTATAAAAGATGGACAGAAATACGGAGGCGATGATTTCCTGCGAAGAGAATATCTCCCAGGATTTAATATAAGTCGTGATCAAACGTTCTTTCTAAGCTTTGCCCAGATGTTTTGTGCAAAGTATGAGCCAAGAAATTACTGGAACGAAGTGAACGCTAGTCATCCGGTGGATAGGTATCGAGTAATAGGGACTTTGAGAAATTTTGACCAATTTTCAAAAGTATATGAATGCCCGGCAGGGAGTCCAATGAATCCGACTGAGAAGTGCCGATTGTGGTAGAGTTAATATTTATATGAACTTTAAATTAAATTAAAAACAATTGAAAGAAAAAGGATTTTAAAATAGCAGATCTGTTCTTATGGAATCTTAATTTTGATTTTTAAGTCTATCAAACAATGTTATCGAAAACTTATCAAACTGCGTTAATTTTTATTTTAAATACAATTTTAGACTCTTATGACGTAAGCCTGACAACTGTTACTCATGTAACACCAAGAGTTGTAAAAAAACTATTTTTTTTTCTCAGAGTCAAAAGAGGCAATGCAACGATATCCATTGTGATGCTTTTTTGCGTCGAGGCTGAGGTTAGCTCCTCGGTGTCCAGGGTGTATCCAAAAGAAAGCGGAAACTTTTGATTTTAGAAGTTGCGAACTCCAAATTGCTTTTATTTGTTTTCAAATGAGACTTAACAATGTATTTCATATAATATTTCAATTTAACAATTTCTTTAACCAACAAAATTCAATGAGTAATAAAATTAAATAACAAATTATTTCATATAATATCTTTTGATTTAATCTTCAACTTAAGACTAGGTCTGTAGGGTTCCTTAGAAACCGTACAAGACATAAACGTGTGGCCTATTATTACCGGTCTGTAGTATACTCTTCAAAGCAAAACACTCCACGACATAAACTGGTGGCCTATTGCCGATCTAGCGATCCTCTTCGAAGCAACGGAGAGAACAGCCGACATAAACGTTTGAGCAGAGCTCGGCCTGTAGTTCCTCCTTACTTAAACGAAGGGACTATGGCATAAAACGGGTGAGTATAAACTCGGTATACAGTATTGCTAAAAGAAGCAATAGCTGCGACATAAACAGGTCTGTGGCGTGTACGCTGGCGCTGGAAAGCAAACGATCCACGACATAAACTGGTTTCCTATTGCCAGTCTAGTGATCCTCTACGATAAACAACGGAGAAAAAAGCCGACATAAACGGTTGAGCAGGGCTCTTTACGGTATAAATACCAAAAAATATTTAAAAGCTGGTATTCCCATACAGTCCGCCTTAAGATGAGAGACGAATTCCTTGGTGCGTTTAATTAGCACCGAAACCACTGGCGGAGATTTCGAATCTGATTTGTAGTGCATTTTCCACTCCTCTTTATGCAATATTTCTGTAAAGACACAATGTGAATTATAAAGACAAAATGCAAATTTGCCTAGAAATATATTATTCTTGTGCTTCTTTGCTATTGTTATTGCTATTGCAAACGGTTGGAGGTCTATTTCGGTGGCTAAGGGGACCAGGTGTGGCGGGTGCTGTCGTTGGTTGTTTTTGTTGTGTGCGGTGGAATGTGGGATGGCTTCGTCTATGGTAATTGATGATGTTGCTGTGTACCGTGGGTTATGGAATGGCTTCGTCGGTGGCGGTTGGTGGTGTTGTTGTGTGTGGTCGGAGCGTGGAAATGTGTAACTTCGTTACACCATATCCGTCAGTCCGTCCCAAGATACGGCCAACTTTAAGAGGTGTTTTAGTTAGAACACTGAACCTGCATTCATTTTACTAATTATCGTTCGCATTTTTAAAGTAATATAATTCTCGTCCACGTACTAGGGTAAATTAAGAAATTGTTGAAACACCCCCAAACACGCCCACAATGGTTTTTACTTGCGATTATAGGTAAACTACAACGTACAGTGATGGATTCGTGCAGTTTTTTTTTTTTGTGAGATAACAATCACACATGACTTAACGATTATGGAAAAGTCGACAAAAGTGGGTCTGGAAGTTCCGTCCTTCTGAAAGTGTTTTTAATTTATGGTCTACTTAGACAGAAAAAAATAACGGTACCTGCAATACAATCGTGAAGAAGAAAATTGATTTTTTCAAAAAGGGCTCCAACGATTTTGATGAAAATGTCAGGGTGATATTTTCTTAAGACAATCTTAATTTTGGTTAGAAAAGATTTTTCGAAATGTTTCTTATAACGTGGTTCCTCTCATAGAAGAGATATTCGCAAATCAAGTTTTTTGGTAAATTTACATCCGGTTTCAATAGAATTTTGGACACAGTAAGCATTTCAAAATTTTCAAAAACTTTTTTTTTTATTTTTAATAATTTTTTTGAAAATATTTTGGTTATCGAAATATATTGGAAACGGGTACCTATAGTGAATTTTTTTAACATTATTTTTCCAGGTGCAAACTATAAAATTGCCATACATACTCGAACAAATTTTGAAATATTTTTTCGAAGTTTTTCAAAAATAAACCTTTTTGAAAAAATAAACTGGTGGAACGATTTCAATTTTTTTTTCTTAGATAGGTATTAAGCAATGAAATATTATTGCATACTTAGTTTTTCCATGATAACTTTTAAGCTATGAAAAAAAAAAATAATAATTTAATTTAATTAATTTTTCAAAATACAAACCGATTATCTAGCATGAGAGAAAGTTTTTCACGCGCCTTAAATTTTTTTTTTGCCAACGTTGATTTCTATAATAATGTTACATAATATATATTTGAGTTGCGGATTTTAACTTTTTTTCTATGCAAAGTGCAACTGTCAAACAATTCCAAATATTGTGAGGCGTGGTCCAAAGTAAAAGAGAAATTAAATAAGTGCTTCTTTTGAAAATCAAAATGGTATGTAATATTCAGGATATGTACCTGCAAAACAAATTTTTTTTTGTGGTTTTTTAAACTTGTCATATTTGGATTCGTATGCATTTCAGACCAAATCCTGTCTTTCACATAAGACTTCGAAACGTGATGAGCAGGTTTCAGACTCCAACCACAAATGCGAACATTGATTCTCTCCATGTTTTTGATCATGTCATCATTCCAGAAACCGAATCGGAGAGCTCCGATGACGATGACATAGAATTAATGCAGACTCAAACTTCATCTAGAGCGAAGAGAAGAGGTTTTAAAAAAACTTATAATTTGGAAAAATTCAAGGCAAACACTGATCTTCCCGAAAATATGAAACAGTTAGGTATAGCACATGAAGTTTTCAAGTTCTTGTTCACAGATGGTTTAATTGATATGATCGTGGAACAATTTTAGATGAAATAGAACAATTTACTGGAGTCGTAATTGAATGTATTAGACGAAACATGTTGTTAAATCTGAAGCCTACGAAACCATGCCATGTTGTTTAGGAACGATTATTATTGGTGCCAAAAGAAGAGTATTTATCAGTGGATGAACAGATAATTTCCACCAAATGTCGTCACAAAATCAAACAATACCTATATTAAACGGGGTTATACAAATCAGGGTTTTAGCGGAATTTCAGAGTTCAGTTATGATTGTTACATATTTCCTGGAGATCAAAGTAATTCCTATCCTGTAGGTACACCTGATTATGGTTATATATTATAACCAGACTCGCTTCTACTGTAATCTGTAACTAAGCATCAAAATTATAAGATCTGTTTTGATAGTTGGTTAAACAGTCCGAAGCCGCAAGTTTATATTTATATTTAATAATGGTTTGATTTCGTTTTGAACAGTGAGACTTAATCGTGTTCCGAATTTGAAAATGCCTATTGAAAAAGATAAAGAATTGAAAAAACGACGCGGAAGCAATCATAGACGGCCTTGCTAAGTTTCGTGTCTAAACTCTAAAGTTTCCTTGAACGCATACGAAGCCAAATATGTATTACATATTATTCATTTTTCGAACTAATTTACTTCAATGCCTACGAATCCATGTATATGTCACGGTCAAAGCCCGATCTCTAGTCAAACCTAGGATTGACTATAGTCAATGCTCAACATTGACCTTCAGCGTTGGTCAAAGCCCGATGGATACTTTAGTTTCGGGCTTTGACCGATGAGTTTTTAGTCGAACCTAGGTTTAACTAAACTGGTCGGTCAAAGTCCGAAACGAAATTTTTTTGTTGTTGTTTTGATTGTTGATTATTATCTCAATTGAGAAAATTCCCTCTCTCACACCATACAAACAATATTTTCCCTCTAACTTTGACCAGTGCCTTGGTCAAAGTCCGAATCTCATAATTTCGTTTCGGACTTTGACCGACCCGTTTAGTCAAACCTAGGTTTGACTAAAAACTCATCGGTCAAAGCCCAAAACTAAAGTATCCATCGGGCTTTGACCAACGCTGCTGGTCAATGTTGAGCATTGAATAGTCAATCCTAGGTTTGACTAGATATCGGGCTTTGACCGTAACATACATATAATCAATGTATTTGTTGTGAACTTTTTAAAAAACACTTGGCGTGCCTCAAACAACTGTCCGGGATGCCATCAGACGATTTCGAGAGAGTCAAGGTAGACATTTATGCACATCAAACTATACTATTGAACAGTGGAAGAATGTACTGTTCTCAGACGAGAGTAGGTATAATATAATAGCCTTAAGAGGACCAGATGGTAGTATGCGGGTTTACAGACGACGAAATGAGAGGTTTGCTCCATGTGCCATAGCCGCAACACTTCAACAGTGCGGGATATCCGGGAGGCTCGATAATGGTGTGGAGAGGTACCAGTTAAGAGGCTCGTACCGAGCCAGTGGTAGTCAAAAGAGGAAATGTGAATGCTCATAGAGATACGTAGAGGAAGTTCTTCAAGACGAAGTTATAGTCTTTGCGCCATTTACTGTAGACAATTTTAACTTTGAAGAGGTCGGTATTCAAACTTTACCATGTCCCGCACGCAGCCCGGATCTGAATCCTAAAGAGCACATATGGGTGTCTAAAACGACACGGGTTCGGGCAAGGATAACAGCGCCTTCCACTAGTACGCAACTCAAGATAGCTGTTGCAGAGGAATGGACTTCCAAATAGGCTCCAAGAAGTCATTACTTATATTAAGGCTCGCGCAACTAAAGCGGCTGCGATGGCGGTGGCGATCACCAAACAGATGATGCACATGTAAACCATACAAATGGCACATACCTAAGCGATATGTGGGTTGTGAATACGATCCACTGCTGCGCTCAGCCATGCGATATTTGTGGAACGCTGCATGCACCATTTGCCCGCCGTATCGCAGCTGCCATTTGTGATATCTTTATATTTATTATTTGAAAGTATTGCAAGCCATTTTGAATTTAAAAAAAAATTAAAAATGTTTTTGAAAAATATAATGAGAAATATGCAAGATACGCTTATGAAATTTTTTTTACTCTTGTCTCGTCTAAAAATAGTAAGGCTTCATCCATTTTTTTGGGAATAATTAGATGTTAATAATTAAATGTTATTAAACGATTTTAATTCAACAAACAATTATATTTTTGACGGCTTTAACCGCGACTGAAAATATCGCCTTTTTATCGCGCGACCTGCTAGGTCGCCACCGCCATCGCAGCCGCTTTGGCTTGCGCGAGCCCTTAGAGTTCGCAAAGGACATACAAAAAATGGCTCTACAATTCTCTTTAAAGTTCGTATGTGAAATTAAAAGGAGTGCTTCCAAGAAAACTCCACCCCGTTGTACTTTTTATTTATTTTCATTTAATTCTGCCAAATGAATTATCTAAAAATATATTTGGTACTCAAGTTTTTATGTCAACACTTCTTTACTTACAAAATCGATTCTTTAAAACTGATAAGGGTTACTAAATGCCCTCTCTAGGCGTTCTTTGATGAAATCTAACACCGACACCTTATTCGATTCGATATTTTAATTTAATTTCAACACACTCAAAGAAGTCCGGTGTACTTGAAAAACTTTTTAAGCTCTCCTTTGGAGCCTTTGGAGAACCAATTTAAGAACAACTCTTTGAAATTGAGTTGAGTAAACTATTAAAACTATAAATTCTGATAAACTTTTACCAATTTTTTGTTCGAACCACTTTGAAGGCTTTACTTTCAAAACGAACTCAAAGTTCAAAGATCTCACTACTCAGCACAATGAACCTGGTTTTCAATCTTAAAGCATTGAAAAATGTACCTTTATTGCGTGTGTTCTACACCTTTTCAAGTTTAAAGTTCAAACTAACAATACCTAACTCTGTGTGGAAAGACTTATATGCGCAACAAAGTTTGTTTGTATTTGTTAACGGAACGCCAAATTCCTATCAGTTATGTCATCTTTCATCCTTCAAAAATCATATCACACAACGCATGTCAACGAAAACATGCTTTCAAAAAGCAACTAATTCCCTCTTATCATTTTCAAGGCTACCAAGCTTTATATGTATATGGTTCATTAGAACTTAAATTTTGCTATCTGCCCGCTTAATTGGTCACGCCGGTATCGCCGCCTAACGCCACTCCATGCCACAAATACTACCCAATAAAACCAAAATGAATTAAAAGTACTACTCTTGATTAATTTACACAAAGCTTAGCACATTATATACAAATTACGCTAAAAAAAAAGGCTTAATTGAAGTCGCATCTCCGAATCTTTGACTTAGAAAGTGCCAAAGAGACTGTTTTTATTTTGGTCTCCAAAAACGTAAAAACTGTTTGAAAACGGAATTGCAAAACTTTCTCTGTCTTTTAAATTTATTAAAAAAAAAAAGTATCTTCTATCTAACTGACGACGACATCCCAAAGGTTATCTCACAAGCTGAAGCTATATATATATTTCAGAAGGTCAGGTTCAGCCAACATTAAAAATAAAAAATAAAAAAATTAAAAAATAGAAACTGAAAGGCCCAACAAAGTAAATCAGAACTTGAAATCATTCGCTGCGGACAGTAGTGTGGCCGGGCGGTTGTAGACTACGTTTAAGTTCGCGAAATTATTATGAAATCCTCTTATCAAACGGTTGTTTTGGTTTTCGCGTTATTCCTACAAAATGGCAGTTTGCTGAGGTGTTTTGGTGCTCCCACGCTCGACAATGAAATTCCCCTTGGCAAGGATGATGACGATGCGAAGTCCTTTCGAGAAAAATACGGCCAACGTATGAAGTCCTTTATGAACACATCGGTGGATCCTTGCGATGATTTCTACGAATTTGCATGTGGAAATTTCCCCAACGCCATCGAATACAAAGAAACTGTCCGCAAGAGGAACAACTTACTGGATATTGCGTATGTTCTTAACGATTTGCTAGATGTAACTCTACAAAAACCCCGCAATCCAGATGAACCATTTACGGTAGAGCTTCAGAAGGCTAAGCAATATTTTGACTCGTGCATGAATGCAAAACTTTGGCCAGTCGAACCGAGACAAAAGTTTTTGGATGTGCTCAAGTCTATCGGAGGATTTCCAGCTGTTGAATCGAACTGGAATGCTTCAACATTCGATTGGTTTAAGATGACTGCTCATCTTAGTCGACATGGCATCGATGGTCTGGTCAAGGAAGAAATCTACCTCAAACATCCCTTCCCGCCGTACTATGAAGTGTCAAAGTTTGGCTTCGATTTTGATGTGTATCTCGAGAATATTGCCACAAAAGAGTCCCCAGGATATGTGCACAGTGAGAAAGTTATGAGGCAACTTCTTGAAGTCTATGGAGTTACAGGCACCAAAGCCAATGAAGTTATTGGAGAGGTATTTGAATTTTGGCGGGAAGCTCTTACTGCGGAAAAAAGAAAAAACAGCTTTTCAGACTGTGCCCTCTTGTCGATGATGGACGATACCGAAGAGTTCGTGAAATGGCCTTCGTTCTTTGGAGTCGCCTGGGAAGGTGCCGAGTTCAACCTAACCGAGTTCAGTGCATGTCCATGTGATTGGTATTACAACAAGCTGGATGAAATCATTGCCAAACGTCCACAAGCAGCTGCCAATTACATGTCCTTGAAGTTTCTCTTCAGCATACATCCCCAAGTGAGTTCGTCGTCATTCCAACGTCAGCACTGTTTGAGTTATACCAGACGAGCATTCTCGATGGTGCTGTCACATTTCTACATGAAGGAACACTACAACAAGGCTGCAGAAGATGACATCAATGAAATCATTTCCGAGATCAAGCATAGCATGCGGAATATAATGGAAACAGCTGACTGGCTGGATGAGCCAACACGACTTGAGGCTTTGAATAAAATACAAAGTCTCAAGACATGGCTGGGCGAGGTTGTTGATCCCAGTTCTAAGATTTATATCAAGGAACTCACTAGGCTAAATCTCACTGAGGACTTTGCCTTCAACAGCCTGGAACTGGTCAAATTTAACGTAGACATGCATCATTATGGATTTTTGCATCCGGAAATGCCAGAGACCACAATACCGATGGACATTCTAGCTGCAGTCCAAGTGAATGCTTTCTATTATGTCTTGGAGAATAGCATCAATGTTATGGCTGGTGTTTTACATCCTCCGGTATATCATCCAAGCCTACCAAAATCAGTGAATTATGGAAGCCTTGGGTACATTCTTGGACACGAGTTGACTCATGCTTTCGACAATGTTGGGTCAAATTTCGATTCCAATCTAACCCAACGAAACTGGTGGTCACAGAAGTCCAGTCACGTGTTCGAGGAGCGTTTGAACTGCTTCGCCCAGCATTACAGTGAGTACACCGTTCCTGAACTGAAGCGCAAGCTTAATGGCACAACGTCTCAGGATGAAAATATTGCAGACAGTGGTGGCTTAAGGGAGGCCCTAGCAGCCTATCGAAGAGTCTTTAAAACTGCGATCAAAAACAAAGTCAATGACTTTGAGAAGAACGAATCTCTTCCTGGATTGGACATGACTCCAGAACAGACATTCTTCTTAAGTTTCGCTCAACTTTACTGTTCCAAATATGATTTGAAGCATTATTGGGTTGAAATATCCGATGACCATCCGCTGGACAAGTACAGAGTTTTGGGATCACTGCAGAATTTTGAAGAGTTCCCACTTGTATATAACTGCCCATTGGGCAGTCCGATGAATCCAAATGAAAAGTGCCGCCTGTGGTAGTGTTTGTAGGCTTGACTTTGAGAGTGTGGTTTGTGTTCTGTGTACAAAAATAAAGTAAGTTCTATCATCTAAGCGAGTGAATAAAATTATTTTATTTAGATACTTTGTCGTTGTATTTTTTTTTTTTTTTTGTTCTGCTGGTGATGGCGACCTAGATTTTGGGTGGAAGCGTGCCGCTTGATTTTCTATAATCAAACCAACTTGAAGGTGTTTAAGGGAATGTACCGCATGTTGGAGCAACCGTTGGCCAAATGCGGAAATGCATTTAAATTTGTATCTTTTGCTGCCTTTGTTTAATTTAATGAAGCTACTATTGCAACATTGTTTAGCCTTTTTCATGGCGAAGAAAGTAGTTGTAGGCATTTAGATCAAGACGCAGATACTTAAGGCTTGAAGTGAGCGCGTGGGATTGTGTTTGAAGATAACGTTCGCAATCGTCGAATAGAGTCATGTTTAATGTCAGAATGGCTGTAGTTTACTGTTTTTGTTTTGCACATTTTTGTAGTTGTATACGGTATAAAATGAATCTTGTAAGCTGATAGAAGTTTCGTATTCCGCATATAGATGTCGTTGATGTCGGTATCTTATTCATTATACAATAATTTATTCTAGTGTTTACAAAGACGTTTGCGAGCAAATTATGTTCCCTTTAGAATATAAAGTCAAGGCCAGAGATTTGTTGGTACTTTGAAATTGATACAAAATAAATAATTTTTTTTAAATATTTGAAGAACGTTTCTTCCTAGAACTTTTATGGTTCATCACAGACACTGATTTGTTTTTATCGGATTTTTAATCGAGAGAGAGATAATTATGAAGGTTTGTTCTGTTGTTGGTGTACCTTACTGATGACATGGACAACATTAATTAAAAAAAAAGCTATTGAATTGAGAGAAAGAGTTGGATTGTACTTGTAGGAAAACATAAAGGACTACTACAATACGTTTGCAATATTCTGTTGAATACCCTATTCCAAAAATAATTCGTTTGTGACAATATATTTTTACTTGCTCTATAGGGCAAGTATTGGTTTCGTGCAGAGAAGCCCAAAAAAGTGGTTTTCGCCATACCGTCCGTCGGTCTGTCTGTGCGTCTGTGCGGATGTGCGGATGTGCGGATGTGCGCTTTTTCACGTCATGCTACAGCCTAAACGGCTTGACGGATTTTCTTCAAACTTGGTATATAGCAGTTTGAAGAAAAACCGTTATCGAGGTTTTTTATACCCTATTCCATAGAATGGGTATATTGTATTTGGTGTGGAGTTTGTAACATAGAGAAATAATACCGTTAGGTATAGAAAAGTATATATATTCTGACTCAGAATCAAAAGCCTAGTCGATTAAGCCATGTCCGTCCGTCCGTCCGTCCGTCCGTCCGTCCGTCCGTCCGTCCGTCCGTCCGTATGTATACTCTCTAGAGGTCGCAATTTTTGAGATAGAAAGCTGAAATTTGGTATATAATAATCTTTGGTTCAAGAGTAAGGCTAAGTTCTTGAACCAGTAAAATCCGCCCACAAACACGCCCACAATCGCCATTTTTGTTGAACAACCTCAATTTGGTAAAATTAAATTATGTTTTTTGTACAGTTACGAAAAAAGCATAACGCTAAAATTTTGCACACGTAAGCTTTAGGCAAACTTTCTTCCAATCAAGTAAAAATATTTCAGTTTGGGCGTGGCTGACGCCCATTGTTAATAGAAAACCATCAATATTGTTTTTATAAAATAACAAATGTTATATTAAAGAGAAAAACATTAAATTTTGTGGGCATTACTGGCACATAAACATCTTGTGTATGAAATCAATAAATTTGATTTTGGGCGTGGCTGACGCCCACTTTTCAATAGAAACTATTAAAAAATTGTTTTTGTAAATAAAAGGTATTTATAATGTATCCGCCAGCCAAAATTTTGCGTCTCTTAGTAGAAACTAAATCGTTTGTGTATGAAAAGAAATTTTTGAATTTTGGGCGTGGCTTTCGCCCACTTTTCATGAAAGAACGAAAAACGTAGTTTTAAAAATTTAAGGTACTACCAATATTCAATTTAAACCTTTTTCCCTTCCGTTCGTTTTATAAAAAATATATCTCTACATTTTCTTGTGTACATTTTTTCAATACGCCCACTTTTGAAGGCGTGATTTTGATAAAATACCTTTGTTCAGGTAAGATTGTTTAAAAACTACTCGATTCAGTTGTAGTTTAACACATATGCCTAAATACTGATCAAAGCTCAGTTAGTGCTTCAAATTTTTAAGACACGCCCACTTTTAAGGGGCGTTCCCGGCAAAAGTTGTATAAGGCATTAATTTTTTAACGTTTTTTAACTATCGGTCACAGTTTTGAAGTAAAAAGATGAACACTTAGATTTATATTCCTTGGTTACGTAGCAGAGTGTGGTCCAAAAATCGTTAAAAACACCCATAATCGCTATTTCCATTCAAAACCTAATTTTTAAAAATTTAAGTTTTGTCTTGTTTTGTTCAAATCGATCTGTAAGAATAAAATTGAATGTCACTGAGCTCATACCAATTGCCTTGGCAATAAAAAGTTTTAGCTTTGGGCGTGGCGCATGCCTTTTTTTTATTGTGCCAGCACTAATTGAACATCACACCACAAAAAGTTAATGTTATTGAATTTTGTTCAGTCTCTGCTAAAGAAGAATTTTGTTTCTGAAACTGAAACATCGGCTGGCTACGGGAGGCATACGCATACACATACAAATAGGGAATAGGGTATCCAACAGTTCGTTGCAAACGTACTGTAGCTCTCGCTTATGTTTTTATTTTGTTTTAGCCCGGCGCAAACTGGTACCTTTCAAGTAACGGTTTTTTTCAATTTGGATTTTCTCGAAAACGGCTCTAACGATTTTGATTAAACTTTGTGTGTTATATTCTTTTAATGTTTTTAAGAGAACTGCGTTTTTAGTTTTTGGCTAAAAATGCAAATAACGGAGATCTGCTCTTAACGGCTTTTTTTCAAATGGCCATAAGTTGTCAACGGTTGCATCGAATTCACTCAAACTTTGTTTGGTATAGTTCCTTACAGCTTACTATCAGATGGCATTGATTTTTTTTCAGTTTCTCGCCCGGCGCGGCCGGAGATAACCTCTAAAAACCTTTTGAGAACCGTGCAATCTATTCACCAAGAAGAAGGGTGCAAAACTGTTTTTAAAGACAACAAACCCGAGAAGAAATGATAATACAGTTCCATGCGACGCCATTACGATCTAAGCCTGCGAACCGCTGAAACTGTGTCCAAAACGCGCGCCCAAATAACAGAGGAAGGGATAAAGAAATGGTTTGAAGAGCTTAAGGAATTCCTAGCCCAAGAAGATGCTTTAGACATTCTTGAGGAAACGGGATTCAGTATGGCTCTAAAACTGGAAATGTCATTGCCCTAAAAGGAATCAAAAAACAAAAATGTATGTGAAATCAAGGCAGCTTATGAAAAAGAAAATTTGATTGTGCTGTTGACTTTCTCAGCTGATTGAAGAACACTCCCTCCTATGGTTGTTTTGCCTTACAAGAGATCGCCAAGTTGTCTGAAACAGTCCAAAATAAGAAGCCTGACTGTGTTTTTGGCAAATCGGGTGGTTTGTTGTTGGTTGAAGTTGGCAAAAGGGGGTGTTGGGGGGAGGGGGTCGGTGTGTATGGGGTCAAACGTGATGGGCGGTTTGTTGGTGGTTTTAGGTTAAATGGGTGGCTGGTGGTTATGTGGGGGGGTACCTTCAACTTACACGTGAACTGTTTGGTCAACTGGTTATCACGTAAAATAATCGTCCGTAAACCGACTTTACAGACAACCAAGTTTTTTTTTTAAATAATAAAATAATTGTATCTGATATTTTCAATAATAATAATTTTGAATAAAAATTATTACACAATTTATTAATGTCCTTTATTTACTGGGCGGCCAAAAATGGGACACCAGCTGGTCGGTAACTGGAAATTTTTTTTTATAAAAATCAAAATAAATATTTTTTTGGTAAAAATAATCGACTTTTAGTTAGTTTTTATGGTTACAGTGCTATATTTTATGAGGAAAAACCCTAAGGGGGCCGGCCACTAGTGACTCTACCTATAACGCCCTTTAGAAAAAATCTAACATTTTTTTGAGTTACGAAATTATGTTACCAACATATACCTACTTCATATCTTCTTATGCATATAAAAATAGATTGGATTGGCCTAAAGCAAGTTACTGACTGATATGTTAATATTATAAATATCTACAACTTACAAAATAATTATTACCGCCATGTCGTAATAAATTATCTTGATAGATATTATTGTTATTCAAAAAATTATTACTTTAATCGCATAAATATTACCTACCCTAGACTAGACAAAAACTATTCAAGTGTGGGCTAAAATTTTATGAATACAAATAAGTGGCTCTAAGGCAATTCCTTATTTGCGTTTCCATGTTGTTTTTTTTTTTTTTTTTTGATTAATCCAACTTGCAATGCAATTCCCATTTCAATTTCAAAGACATGTCCCAGAAAAGTAATTTATCTTAAAAATCAAGTACCTTGTAGTACATACTGTATTAAGTCTGTGTAAAATGGAATTGTGTTTTGTGAACATAATATTTACAGGGTGTTCCGGTAGAAGTTCTTTTTTAAACTGATTTTCAAAATTAACTGTAATTGTATAGAATGAACCAAAAAGGTACGTAAATTCAATAAAAATGGTTATTGTCACAATAAAAGTTTTCGTCCAACAAACCGTTTATTATGCCAATAAAAGGCTGTTTATTAATAGAATAAACGTTTGTTTTTTGTTAATACAAGAAATAGTTTATTGATTCGTTTATTGATATATTTGTATCATTAATAAACCAGTTGATTGTACCAATTAACTTATTTGTTGTGCCAATAAACTCTTTATTGCCACTATTGCATATAGGGTCAATCATTACGTGGTTATAAGTTGTTAGCGCTGGCATTTGACACTTGTGTCAAACTCAGCTGTTATTTGAAGTATCACAATATTATAGCGAGTTTCATTCAAGTTTGGAAGAATTGTTCTCAAAATCGAGAATTGCTCTTTTCAATGAAACTTGTTTTGGAAATTTGACCTTTTGTCATTTGGTTTTTGTCTTTTGTCATTGGAATTGCTAGTATTGGATAATTGCTTATTGATAATTAATTGGATAATTAAAGTACATATTAAGTTCTTTGTTCATTATTTGTTTATTTTAAATTTATTTATCACAGATTGGCACATTTTCACAAAAAACTACAAAAAATAACAAACTATTTCTCATTTTGACGTTTGACAGAAAAGTATTCAGATCGATTCTCCCAATCCATGAGAGATGCATTCTTTCGTGTTGAGAATCGATCTAGAATTGCACTTCTTTAATGAATGAAACTTTCAAAAGTAAAATAGATTAAAATCTTTTGACAAAAAGAGCAATTCTTTTCGTGAATGAAACTCGCTATTAGTTGAATGTTTGCCATTTTCAATAATGGATCGCTTGAGGCTTGACAATAATTGAACCACGCGTTAAAATTATCGAAACTTACTTTAAATCAAAAATTAATATTTGAACGTAGTCACTTTTCGCGCACTACGCGATGATTATAATAGTCGTCGTAATCGACTGACTACGCAAGAAACTTGTAGAAAGAAGAAGCATTAAAAACCAAAACATTACTCAAGTTAAGGCGGAGAAACCGCCCCAAATGTGACAAAAAAAGGAACTACATAATGGGCTTCTTCGAGCACAGTTAACTCCTTTCCGAAAAAAGTGTTTGTCGTTGCTTGAAAAATATAAGTTTCCTCATTATTGACATCTTCCAAAAGCTTAGACAAAAAGGATGTAAGTGCAGCCTATAATGCATTGCAAAATTTTTGTGGTTGGCGTTGTTCTGAGTGGACTTAGATTCCACTTCAATATCGACACCAAAATGAAAAAGCGCATGGATTAGTAAAATTTGCAGGTTAATTTTTCTTAACTGACAAATTTGAATTTTGATAGAACTCACAATTTCTGCTCAAAGAAACTTCTTGGGCTAAAATCGGCAGGAAGGGGAAATATTTTACTCTGTGGTGAGCTTTTTTCTTGTGCCGAAAACTACCTTTTTTTTAGTTGAGGAACAAGAATTGGATACAAATCGTAGAAATTTGTTGTTTTCGGCAGCTAAGGAACATCACTATTGTAGTAGTAAATTCCAGGAAAACGTCGAAGTGTGTTAAGTATTAAGTTTATAAGACATATCTCGACTGAAAAGGTAAAGTATCTTAAGTCAATTTTGATAATTTTTCAGGAGAGCAAAAAAATGATTCAAAGCTGCCTCCCAAAAAATCTTTCAAGTGTAGACTTTATTGAACAGAGCATTTAGATGTCAAATTTTATGATTTTTTTTTTAATTTATTTCAAAAAGATATTTTTAAAGTTTCGCCCGTTATAAGGAAAAATATGACTTACGATAGTTTTAAATAGTATTTTATATTAATTTCCCAAATCTTAAGTTGAGATAAGATATTTTGCCTCGTCTTTTCGAAGGACGTTTTCAATTCCTATGTCAATTTAAGATGAGTTGCGCGTGCAAAGGTGGAAAAAAAAGAGATTTAAGATGATATTTTCTGGTTTTTATTTTAAAAATTTCAAGTCCTTAAGTCTATAGAGATAGACTTTTATATTTTAAAAAAATAGAAAAAAAAATACTTAAACAAAAAGAAAATAAACCAAATTATAAATTCATTGCAAAAAAACTTAAATAAACTTGATTTTACATTGTTTTAAAAGTCAAATTAATAATAACAAAAAATAATGGAAAAACTGAACAAAAAACTTAATTTGATTTTATTTAGCATTGTTTTTGTACGTGCATACGGTCTTAAAATTAATAAAAACATAAGCGAGAGCTACAGTACGTTTGCAACGAACTGTTGGATACCCTATTCCCCATATTTTTTTATGTGCATGCGTCTGCCTCCCGCAAACAGCCGATGTTTCAGAAACAAAATTCTTCTTTAGCAGACAGAAAAAATTCAATAACATTAATTTTATGCGGTGTTATGTTCAATTAGTTAAAACGTTTTATTGCCAAGGCAATTGTTATGAGCTCAGTGACATTCAATTTTATTCTTGCAGATCGATTTGAACAAAACAAGACAAAACTTAAATTTAGATTTGGAATGGAAATAGCGATTATGGGTGTTTTTAACAATTCTTGAACTACACTCTGCTACGTAACCAAGAAATATAAATCTAAGTGTTCATCTGTTTACTTCAAAACTGCGACCGTTAGTTAAAAAACGTTAAAAATATTAATGCATTATACGACTTTTGACGGAAACGCCCCTTAAAAGTGGGCGTGTCTTAAAAATTTGAAGCACTAACTGCACTTTTTTCAGTAGTTAGGCATATGTGTAAGACTACAGTTGAATCGAGTAGTTTTTAAACAATCTTACCTGAACAAAGGTATTTTACCAAAATCACGCCTTTAAAAGTGGGCGTATTGAAAAAATTTACAAAAGAAAATGTAGAGATATATTTCTCAAATAACGAACGGAAGGAAAAAGGTTTAAATTAAACATTGGAAATGCCTTAAATTCTTAAGGCTACGTTTTTCGTTCTTTCATGAAAAGTAGGCGTAAGCCAAGCCCAAAATTCAAAAATTTCTTTTCATACACAAACCTTTTCGTTTCTATTAAGAGACGCAAAATGTTGGCTTGCGGATTAATTATAAATACCGTTTATTTACAAAAACAATTTTTTTATAGTCTCTAATGAAAAGTGGGCGTCAGCCACGCCCAAAATCAATTTTTTTGATTTCATACACAAGATGTTTATGTGCCAGTAAGACCCACAAAATTAAATGTTTTTCGTTTTAATATAACAATTGTTATTTTGTAAAAACAATATTGATGGTTTTGTATAAAAAATAGGCGTAAGCCACGCCCAAACTGAAATATTTTTATTTGATTGGAAGAAAGTTTACCTAAAGCTTACGTGTGCAAAATTTTAGCGTTATGCTTTTATCGTAACTGTACAAAAAAACATAATTTAATTTTATTAAATTGAGGTTGTTCAACAAAAATAGCGATTGTGGGCGTGTTTGTGGGCGGATTTTACCGGTTCAAGAATTTAGCTTTACTCTTGAACCAAAGATTATATATACCAAATTTCAGCTTTCTAGCTCAAAAATTGAGACCTCTAGAGAGTATACATACGGACGGACGGACGGACGGACGGACTAGGCTTTTGATTCTGAGTCAGAATATATATACTTTTCTATACCTAACGGTATTATTTCTCTATGTTACAAACTCCACACCAAATACAATATACCCATTCTATGGAATAGGGTATAAAAATAATTACGAATTCAAATATTAGGTTTCTTATTCTGATTTGGCTGATAGATTTTTTTCTGAATTTACCATTCGCAGAATGGCTGCATCACGCAAGTTGCTATACATTATACCAATGTATCTGAAAAAAGTACATATTTTAAAAAAGTTATGTATGCAACTATCCTTGAAACAAAAAAGCTTTCTTGTAATTTATAAAGTATTCAATAATAAGTAGGTATACCTTTTTTAGTTGTATGAATGTGTTTTATTAGTAATAATTTTTCTATCACGAAAACAACACTATCTGAAACACTATCTTAAATATTAACTGAAACAATGAAAAAAGAACTGAATTATTAACTCTTACTAAAAGAAAAACTTTCGCTCAAAAAGAAATCCAGAATCAAACTACGCTAAAAAAATATCTTATGTTCTTGTTATTACCGAAATTTTGTTTAGGTTTGCAAACGGTTAAGTATCCTATGACTACTTAGGGAGAGAAAAATTTCAGTGTTAAATTCAAAAAATCATTTTATGTCGACATAAGATGATTTGCCTTTTCAGACTTTTTCAGAATTTTGTTAAGTATTTTATCTTATGTCGACATAAGGATGGCTTTTGTTTATGTTTGCATGCGTGAAAATATCTTAAGTCAACTTAATATGATTTACGATTTTACAACAATAAAAAAGTTTAAAGTCAATAGAATCTTAAGTCTATTTTAGGTTTTAAAATTAAGACACACAATCTATTTTGTGCACTTAAGATATTTACCTCGTGTAGAGATGTGTCTTTTGAACATAAGATGAAGTTGTTTTTGTATATAAAAAAGCAAAGGAGTGAGATAGAAGGATGTCGATAAGATAGAACTGTAGTCCTTTCGAATGGCACTGAAGTTCAACCATAAATATCTTAAGTCGACCCAAGATACTTTACCTTTTCAGTCGAGAAATATTTAGAATTTCTGAACTTCCGGAGGTGGAAACTAAGCTGTAAAAATGTTTTTTGGAACAACGAAGAAGAAATCAGACAGTGGATTGATTTTAAAACAAAAGGATATTTCAATTTTTAAAAAAATTAATGGAAGCAGGTATGGCTTCGTCGCAAGGGAGTGCTGCTTTAACATATAAATTGATATTGATGTGAACAATTTCGATATATTGAACAGGCTTGGTTTTTATTAGTCAACTATATCTACTATATACTTCCCTTTTTTCTTCAAATCTACATCACGGACACACATGGAGTTTGACGTCAAACGGGAAGGCGATTATTTAGGACCCTACTACGAGTTATATGGGGGGATTTTTTAGCTGGTTTGGTTTTGGCAACACTGGTTTTGACAGCTGACGTGTGTTTAGTACCTTGTGTCACTGTCAAGCAGCTTCAGTTTGGTTTGCAATTTAACCATGGATCGTCTTACAAATGAACAACGCTTGCAAATTATTGAATTTTACTGTCAAAATTCGTGCTCGGTTCGAAATGTTCATCGGCCGAGGATCCGCTTTTTTATCGAAAAATTGTGTTCAGCGATGAGGCTCATTTTTGGTTGAATGGGTACGTAAATAAGCAAAATTGCCGCATTTGGAGTGAAGATCAGCCAGAAGCATTGCAACAGCTACCAATGCATCCCGAAAAAGCCACTGTTGGGTGCGGTTTATGGGCCGGCGGCATTATTGGGCCATATTTCTTCAAAGATGATGCTAATCGCAGCGTTACTGTCAATGGTGAACGCTACCGAGCGATGATAACAAACTTTTTTTTGCCCGAAATGGAAGTTCTTGACTTGCATGATATGTGGTTTCAACAAGACGGTGCCACATGCCACACAGCACGCGAAACAATGGCGCAATTGCGAGGCGAGTTTGGTGAACAGTTAATTTCACGTTTCGGGCCGGTCAATTGGCCGCCTAGATCGTGCGATTTGACACCATTAGACTATTTTTTGTGGGGTTATGTCAAGGCTAATGTCTATAGGGACAAGCCCGCTTCGATTGACGCACTGGAAGCCAACATCCATGCATTCATTCGTGAGATACCGGCCGATATGTGTGAAAGAGTATGCCAAAATTGGACTCAGCGGATGGGCTACCTGAGTTAATAATTAATTTTCCGGTAGAAATATTGGTTTGTTTTCTGTTCACAATTTTAACAAAACTTTTGTAAGAAAAATAAAAAAATTCCGTAAAATGCACGCGGTGCGAAAAGAGTGAGTTTTACAAGGTAAAAAATAATAATTATCGGTAAGTTTTGAATCATACGAAGTTGCAAGTATTGCTTACAAGGTCTACGCTCAATTTTGAGAGTAACTGTAGCGCACTGTCAAAGTTAAATGTGAGTAATGCAGCACAAAAAGAAGCTGAAGTACAAGTCGACTTGACTCGACTCTAGCTTTACGAACGTGCTGCGCTGTGTAAGAAAAAAAAAAAACCAAATGACAGACATGATTTTTGTTTGAGTTCAGTGCTGCACATTGTAGGAATTCGTGCATGCTGCTTTAGTGAGCTACTTTTTTTTTGACATCAACTTTGACAGTACTTCGAACTAGTTAGAATCCCGCAAATGACATACCTACATAATATATAAAAAATTCAATTTTACACAGATGGAGGAGAGATTGTTTTTGGGCATATTTTAGAGCCCAACAAAGAAAAATTCCCAGTGGCTCCGGTGCGAACCCAGCAGTTAAATGAGGCAATTTCCAAAGTCTTAAATTTCTGATTCCTTACGTCAGAGTCACGGACCAAGAAGATACAGACCGCCAACTCACCATTATGGTCTCTCTTTTTGCCACCAAGCTAAAAATCAGCTGATATGCCATTTATTTTGAGAGTGTGACGCTCTCCCTTGCTTTAAAACCCATTTAGCAAACACACCTAAAAAATAAATGGCATACGCAGGTATAGTTGCCATTACAAAATGCACAGAGAGAGATGTACACGTATTCACAGACTGGAAAAAATATTTCGAGGGTGTTTCAGGCAAGAGGAGTACGAGTTGGCGGTCTGTATAATATGGTCTGTGGTCAGAGTTCTCTTCCGGAGCTTAGACATTTATTTAAAAAAATAAAAAGAAATCATAATGTTAACAATATTTTTTAAAGTGACTGTGGAAACTTTAGAGAAGCTGCTAGTTTGACTGATTTGACCAAAGACTTTGGGCTGCCTCCAGAACAACACAGGACAAGAACAACCAAAAAGCCACAAAAATGTCATCAGAAGAGTTGTTGGACAGGGTACTCAATGCAATTGAATGCAAAAAACCCAATGGAACTGTTCATGTAAAACATATAGCGCTGCAGGCTGAAGATTTTAGCAAGCGGAGAATGGTTCGCTTCCAATGAAAAATTTTAGAAGTGCTCGCAGAAGAACTAGAGATTCTAAAGAATGCATTTTTTTTTTTAAAGCCAGTTTTTCTTTTTTTTTAATTTAACATCAGAGCCATTAGAATTCCACCTTTTCCTTAGCAACAAAACAGTCAGCGAATTTATTTCTTATGTCGACAGCATTTTAGACGCTGGTGGTTGGTTCATTCTTTCTTCATGGATGACTAATTTATTGTGTTGAGCTTTCGTTTTCAATTGTTATTTTTTCTTTTGTAGTTTTAGACTTTAATTAAGATATCGCAACCCAAAATTCTTTGTCTCAAAATTTGTCGAGAAACATTGAAAATTGGGACAAAACTCATTTTATCGCATTTTCGCATTCATCGGGTTCTTTAACTTTGACTGGCGATAATTTTATTGCATATAACACATCGAAATGAAACAACTGGGAAATGCGATAAAATGGTGCTTTGTTGCTCTCTATGGTCGAAATGCCATGCCTACATTTTTCATTTCAAACGTAAAATTTCTCAACCTCGCGTGCTCAGTACGCGATAAGAAGATAACTGATCAGAAAGTAATATATTTTTGTAATATATTTTTGTAAATAATAAATGTAATTTTTCGAGGTGCGCCTAGGTTTTCAAAGCCCAAAAAAAACCTTAAAAACAGGGCCTTATTGTGGAATTTATGCTCGAATATAAAATAAAATGCACGACTGGGTCGCACGTACTTGCTCTGTGGGTGCAAAAGTACGTTAAAACTGGAAAACTCGATATACGGGAGCTAACTTTAAGTAACCTTTAGTATATCAAATTTAGATGTCGTCTTTTGGGTGATATAAATGATATAAATTTCCGCTTATGGCCACATTAATAAAACTGATATTACCAATTTCCGCTATTATCATGTGTAGCCAAAAACTAAAAATGCAGTTTATTTTGAAGTATTCTATGTGTATTATGTTACATAAAAAGTTTCATAAAAATGGGGGGAGCCTTTTTTGAGTAAATTAGAAAAAAGGAAAAAATTGGCCAAAATCTAATGGCTCTTTGTATAGGAGCCACCATTTAAAACAAAGAAAATGAAAAAAAAATCAATGCCATCTGATAGGAAGCTGAAAGAAACTATACCAAACAAAGTTTAAGTGAATTTGATGCAACCGTTGACAACTTATGGCCATTTGAAAAAAAAGCCGTTAAGAGCAGATCTCCGTTATTTGCATTTTTAGCCAAAAACTGAAAACGCAGTTCTCTTAAAAACACTAAAAGAATATAACACACAAAGTTTAATCAAAATCGTTAGAGCCATTTTCGAGGAAATTAGAAAAAACCAAAAAAAGTTGGCTAAAACTCAACGGCTCGTTGTATGGAAGCCACCGTTTAGAAGGGCTTCAGGGAAAAATTTATTAAACCATCCTATAGAAAACGATGAAAAACTATGTCAAACGAAATTTGAGTCGATTCAATCAAGCCGTTGTGAACTTATGGCTATTTGAAAAAAAGCCGTTAAAACATGATTTTCGTTACGACCATTTGAGCGAAAAACAAAAAACGCAGTTTTGTTAGAAATGCTTAAAGTAAAATCAATTTTGAGTTTAATCAAAATCGTTATAGCCGTTTTCGAGAAAATCCAAATTGAAAAAAAACCGTTACTTGAAAGGTATTAGTTTGAGCCGGGCTAAAACGAAATAAAAAAAACCTCGAAAACCGTTTTTTTTTCAAACTACTATATATCAAGTTTGAAGAAAATCCGTCAAGCGGTTTAGGCTGTAGCATGACGTGAAAAAGCGCACATCCGCACATCCGCACAGACAGACCGACGGACGGTATGGCGAAAACCACTTTTTTGGGCTTCACTATCATCGTAATGTCATGTTTGATTAAAACGATTTTTTTTTCTGCACGAAACCAATACTTGCCCTATTGAGCAAGTAAAAAATTGTTAGGGGCCAGTTCCCTGGCTTGAACAGGCGGGAGGACCAAGCCAGCCCTCGGGAGCTGCTGACCTCAAGGCTAAACTCGGAAGGTCCAGCTGTTAAAACCGTGGACCAGCGACCAGTGGAAACCCGCATGAGATTTATATACCTAATACAATAGTCAAAATATATTAATTTTTCATTAAAATGTTCTATTTAAAACTTTTGTATATAATTTTTTCATCTTGCAGTTTTGGACGAATATAAAATCTGCTGCCATAAAGCAGGCCAGTGAGCAGAAACTTTTAATAAATAGGACAGGTGGTCGTGGTGGAAACATTGCAGATGGACCGCGTCCCCTCAATGACTTTGAGGACAAGTTGCTGTCCATCATCACTATGTACGCTGTCAATGGCGATGCTTCTACCCCTGAGGGCCTGAGCTGGGAAGGCTGTTGGTTGATGTTAGTTAAATGTATATGTATTTATACCTTGTTAAAAAATATTTTTTTTTATAGAATTTAGATATAGAGACTTCCGATACATAGCGATGGATGTGATAGACGTGCCATCAACTTCCATGATGAGTATAATATAATTACCAGTTGAACATTTTTTCAGTGATATCCTTTCCTGTTGAAAAAGCAAGCCTCGACTTCGAGTTTTGGGTTTGGCTACCTGAAAATGGGTGCAATTAACTGCCCCAAAAAGCCAGTTGCTTCAGAAAAGCAAATTTTATAATTATTTTTATGTTAGTCCAGGCAAAATAATAAAAATAAACCAAAAAATTCGTGTAGTTCCAATTTTTTCGGGAATGTGTTGGGGGAGGTCTCCTGTACATGCAATTAAAAATCCTCGTCAGTCAGGGTGGCGCGGGGGGGTGGGAGATCGTTTAAAGGAAATTTCCCCTGGTTTCGCCCGCATATCTCGAAAACGGTGCGTCGTAGAAAATAGAAAAAAATAATAAGACAAAATATGAAGCTGATAAAATTTCCTACAATTTGATATCATACATTATTTGAAAACAACCAACCATTTCCGAGATATGCCCTCTGGAAAATGGAAAATTTTTCGAAAAATTGTTTTCTTTGCCAAACTTGTTGTTCTAACTTCTTCCCACATTTTTTTAACACAAAGTGATGAATAGAGAAGTTAAAAAAAATTTAATTTCCTTCAATAAGATATGAACAAATGTTAATTTATCATCAACAAATCAAAAGATACAGCAATTTGAAATATTTTAGTGGAAGTCAATATTTAGCCATAAAATACCAGAACTTGTTTTTAGGCACCAATTCCTTTTGGAATGAGAAGCAGATCCCCTGATAACGAATTATGGATTGTAATGAATTCCCAAAAGTACGTTGCCCCGGAAGGAAGGTGGTGGGGGAGGTGGGGGTGGTGAAAAATGCAAGGTCGAAGGAGTAATCAAGGTATTAAGAAATAGTTTTACGAAGTAGTTGTGTAAAAAATGGTAGTGTTTATTTTTAAAACTGACCAAAGTAGTTACATACAATGTTTAATATGATATTGTTTGAAGTATGAGTATTGTAAGGTTAGAATAAGCGCTCAGGAAACTTCGGATTTTTTTACAGCTCTTCTTATTCCTCGCTGTCCTGGTCCTCCACCGACGCTGTATTCGTACAGTTACCCCAGCAGGAGGCGCACACAGCTAAACAGAATAATCCTGCCTTTATGCAGCCACACCTAACAGCACACCCACCGGTGCATTAGCAGAATATTTAATTTAATATTTGGTCGGGAGCTGGAGGGGCGTTGGTTTTCACCGGGCAAAAAAACCACCTTCTCCTCTCTTCCAACCCCAACATTCAAGCGACAATTCATTGCCCAGCCATTGCTGCACCTGATGGTACACTCGGAATGAGTGTTGTTCTGCAGCGCTTTTTGTGGGTGGGAGAGAAGGAAGATTCGCCCTTGTATGGATGGTGGACTTTATAAAACTATTGTACCGGTGCCGATCCAAGTCGTTTTCTCAAGCTGGAGCCTGGTACAGTAACAGGAACATCTGTTCTGGAGACCTCCCCCAACACATTCCCGAAAAAACTGGAACTACACGAATTGTTTGGTTTATTTTTATTATTAAGGCTTAGTTTGCCTGGACTATGTGGGGAAGTCTCCATATTGTGTAAAATTTTTGATTTTATTATAAAAACAAAAACACAAAAACAACATATTTGGTATTATAAACACGACGCGTTTCGGATTCACTTATCTATCATCGGGCGTTGCTAATCGTTTTTCGTAAAAAAAACGATGTCCCTGCTTCATGTGAGGCCGCATTTCTGCTGTTTCTCGGTTCAAACGGTACAGCTCCCGAAATCGATCCTCGGGCATTTCGAAAGGGGTTTGGTGTTGTCACTAAGTCTGCGGCGGGCGTTTATGACAGATTGGCACTGGCATTTCAATTTATCGCCTTCCAATGGAAGTTCCGTTCAAAGTGAGATGGAAATATTTATTTGCTTATCGCTTCGACTTAGAGAAAATATACTTTTTCCACACGCGATAAAAGATAAATGAATAGTTTCAATTTATAACGATGCAAAAAGTTATCGTCTAAGTAACAGAATAGGGCCACTGGACGGAAGTCAGGTTTATCATCGTTCAAATTGAATTAATCATTTTGCCTGGCAGCACATTTATGTAGTTGGTTGTCACTAAAAGTTCAACGGTCAGAAGAAGTTTTCTATCCGAATTCTCAGCACACCGTCTTTGAATCGTAATACATGAACTGCAATCAAATAAAAACCTACACTCTTCATAGCTACTATAGCTGCCCAAGGCCGTTATAAAAAATTATACAATCGACTTTTTATGAATGAAATTAAAATAAAGATTCTGCATTGCCACAGCACAAGTGCTCCCACTTATCAAGCAGGTACCTACCCACTTAATTCATAATGAACAATTAACGAAGCCGAATAATGATCCCCAAACAGGGTCAAAGTACCTACTTCGAAATAACTTCGACAGCGTCCAACAAAAAATTTTAATTCAAGTTTCCAAATCACTCTCACGTACACGTAGTCGCTATGACCATAAACCGTTATGGTTAAAGCGCAATCGCACACTTTTGCCACACTAAATGTTTAATACAAACAAATAAACGCATACTTAAACCATTTAAGGTGACAAAAGGGCTTTGTGCCATAAAATAAGTATATTTCGTTTTTATAACTGGCGCTCTTAAAGATACCTTTCCTCACCGAAAGTAATTGTTGAACTACCTGGTCAGCTAATGAGTTCATAATGCGATTAGTTTTAAGTTTCCAGAAATCCGGATGTAGACAATTTCTACCGCATGCGATAGGTTACGACTCCTGACTCACCAAAAACATGTCCACAATTATGTACTTATCTAACACCTAGCATTTATAACAAACCTGGGATACGCAGGTAGCTGCGTCCGTGTCATTCTTCAATCAGATAATTCCCATGTTCTAGTTTCATCTGGCGTTGTTCTGTATATCTGAGAGTTCTTGCTCCTTACCTTAGTTAGGGATTTTAGATTTTATGCAAGGAAACCCCGATAATAATCTCTTTTCCAGATAATCACTACAACGACACCAAGAATAGACAAAAACATATTCAGGACATGTTTGTTATTTTTAAGGAACAACCTGGACGATTGTGTCTTTCCTACACATTTTATAACACCTCCGCGAGATGGAATGGAATGAATCTGTGTGTAGTGTACCCAGTTGCATGCGGTGCGGAATAATAAGAGATTTTTCTTTTTTTTAATGTTTGGGTTGGATTAAATCTGCACGATTTCTATGATGCATCTATTTCTACCTACGATAAGTTCTTCCTGTCATTGATATTTACTGTTAGAAGATATAAATAAAAGAGCGTAGGAGTATCTACTTTGTGCAGATAGTGTTAGCTATGATATCTTTCTCACGGTTAAGATGGAAGAATTCTCGCTTTTGTTTTCATTTCGATAATAAAAAAAAAGATGTTGGCGGAAAGGAAGAAGTAGGTGAACCTCAATGTATTAGCTAATGGTGCTACTATAGTAGGAAGATGGAGTTTGGCCAAGTGAAGTTTAAAATGCATAACACCATCTGTACATTGTGAATCAGACCCCCAAAAAAGTGTTATTTGATGATTATGTCTACAAAAAACAATCGGAATAAAATCCACATTAGGACACAAAAGGTTTGTCAAAAACCGCAATCTCTGAACTTTGACAGGTGATTGCGGCCATATTTTTTGAAGCTACATCTGTCATATTGACTGTCATTTGTGAATTCTGTCTTGCCAAATCAATATGGAAAGCAATAGAGTTGAACAGTATGTCCAAATTATTCGATTGTTTTATGGAAGTAGGTCTTCCGTTGGAGCAACATTTCGCTCGCTTCGCTCATATTGAGAGGATTATTCGCACGCAACATAGTTTAAAAGTCGTTTGTGAGCGCGTCGAGTTTCGCAGAGCGTATGTTTATGGTATAATAAATAAAGTCGTTTTTTTGGAAAGTTCGTACGCTTTACCGGACCCTGAAATATCAATAATCTACTATACGCAGCAGGATAAATGTTTCCCTTCTCACAGTTCACAGAGATAATCTATCAGCGCAGCAGGAGAATCGGTCTAATATCGGATGCGAACAGCCAATGGACTTAGAGGGTATTTAGAGCAACGGATTTCTTGCAAAAGAAAGTAGTTACTGTAGATATTACTTATTCATTCAAAGAAGGGTCTTAAAAATGATAGGTGACGGAACTATTACTGAAACACCGTCAAAATGTTTCTACAACCCAGTGCTCCGGCAAAATAGTCCAGATGCATTAAAAACAAATAAATAAATTCTTGTCACAACAGCTCCAAGCGGGGCTGGGGCCTGTGACTTACACTCACAAAGATTGGAACCAAATGGAACCGACAATTCTGTATGTCTATGTCTCCGTCTGTAAACGAAATAATGTTGTTTCTTTAAACTTTTTGAGTACTTCAATACAAAGAAATTTGCAGTTTTGTTCTGAGAAACTTAAATGTATTCGTTTCCAAAAAAATTTAATTTAAAATTTAAAAACCAAAACACTATAAAAAAATTATAAAAACCAAAAGACTTTGTGGTCTTGAAACATTTTTAAACGCAATATTAACCCGCCAACATTGACGTGAATAACGAGCCCCCAGTCTCACAGACCGTGCGCGTGCATCACCAATGGCGGGTTAATAAAGTTAGAAAATAATTTCTTTGTACCGAATTTTATGAACATCCGTTGTGTAGTTTCCGAGAAAATCTGATTATAAAAAAAAAACCAGCGGATGAAGTGCTAACCGAAGAGTTGTGGGCTCAAGCCCCAGCCTGGTCAGCAATTTTTCAATATTCCCCAGCTTCAACTGTGGGATTTTCGTAAAATAAATATCACCTATTTCTCAATCCATTGTGCCAACAAAAAATCTTTCTAGGAAGATTATCTATTCCTTCTAAGTAATGAGGTGCAGTTTGCATTCAAAAAGACCTTGGATCTTACATGAAGGGTAAAGTCGGGTGATATGGCACCACGGGAGATATGGCACCCTTTTAATATCTCCCACTTACTGACTTCTTTTCAAAACAAAGAGAACAACCTATCAATCAGTTTAACGTAAGCTATTAGATTGTCCAGTTTAAATCTCAGCAGCCCTTGAAATACTATAAATACAGCCGAATAAAAAAAATAGTGGGTGCGTATTAAGCAAAAAGTTTTTTTTGTGTATTAGTGAAGTTCATGGTACATAATACGAAGATATTTAACGCCAGGCGTTCAATTTAAAAATAAAGAAAAGAAATAATCGTGTTTGTTTGGATTTGCTTACCGTTATAACTGTGCAGTCTTGATTTCTCGTGTTATTTGGAATAGCAGAAGCAAGGTCAAAAAGGTGATACGGCAGCTCAGAAGTTCGGGTGATATGGCCCCGGTGCCATTTCTCCCGCTCTTACTTTACTTTATTTTTGAACTAGGCACTTACTTAAATTTTAAAAAAAAAAAACAGTTCAAACAAAAAATCAACGGCGAGGACAGTACGTCAGATTACGATGAGCAAATATATTTGCAAGATGACTCAAATGGTCCCGAAGATTTCGGGGAAAATATTTGTGTGGGGATTATGCCAAATCACCCTCCATTTTTTAAGTCGTCTTTTTTTAAGTTTTTTTAATTAAAAAAAAAAACATTATTCAACTGACTGTGAATTTCAAAGAGGTTCCTATTTTTTGCTTATAAACTATTTTAATAATAAAATTATTTTGGTTTGAAATAAAAATCTTTTTTAATTTGGAAGTTAAGTTATATGGAAAAAGAAAAATGGGTGCCATATCCCCCGACTTTACCCTAGTTAAAACTATTATTATTATTAGTTCTATGAAATGTACTGTTATAACACAACTTCAGAAAACCCAATGCTAAGTAAAATATAGAAAATGTAATCAATATCTTTGGAGTAGTTTTCGAGAAAATTCAACTTCTTATTCACAATAACATGGCAGGTACATGTACAGGTAATTTTGGGTCTGAGACGACCACATAAATACTTCACCAAATTTTAAGGAAATCGGCTCATCCGTTTAGGCTGTAGAGGTGCAAACAGACATACTGATTTTCTAGACCCACACTTTTTTCGATTCTTGCAGTCGCGTTTACATTGTCATGTGAATTCTTGCAATTTCTTCTGCAATAAATGTCTTGCAAGAAGCTCGCGCATCATACTGTCGCAATTTATTGCAGATGTATTTACACCAGGACAGCAATTAATGTCGCAAGAAATCTGGTTGTTTACTTAAAATTGTGAAGTCATGGCGAGAAGACGTCAACGATTAGCAGCTGCGATGATAATTTTATTATTAAAAAAGAAAAAAAGATCAACTTGGGTTTGAGATTGGATTTTGAGAAGACGGGAAGCTGGTGCCTTCTATAATTTATTAAACGAATTAAATATAGAAGATGCTCAGTAATACTCCAATTTCACTCGCATGACAGCAATTGATTTGGAAGTTTTGATATTGAAAGTGGGTCCTATTATAAAAAAACAAGACACTCGATTCCATTTCCATTTGCCACTGGCTCTTTAAGTTGTGAAGTTTCCGAGAAACTGCATTCTCATTCGTGTGAAACTCTTCCGCGATCTTATTAAGAACAGAATTTTTTTTAATTCGGTCCTTGTAATTTTCGTCCCGGTTATTCCATAAACATGGATTACACTCGTAAACTTCAATTAAACTCATAACTTCTTCGCGAGGCAAAGACGTCAACCCGCCACTTGCGCGAGATATACGAAACTGTTTCGATAAGCTGCAAGAACTGTCGCGAGTCGATGCAAAAGTGTTTAAACTAGCAATTAATTGCACTTGCAAATACTCGCAAGAAGTTATGAAAGTACTGTCGCGATAGAACTTGCTTGGTAGTTTCCACTTGCAATTCATTGTCGGACAGACTATCGGACATTTATTGCAGAAGTTTTCTTGCAAATGGAAACCCGGCCTAACGAACACAACTAAAGAGCCGTTGCCAGCCCCTTTGTTGGATATTTTGAATCCTTTTGTTAAAGTGTAGCTTGAGTTCATTTTTTGTTTTAAATGTCGGCGGTAGTACGAAGCAGTGTAAGCGTGGGTCCGCTAGTGTAATTAGATGCACAATTTCCATTCACCACCCAGACAACAATGTATGTAATTGATATTGTAACATAATCTAACATCATTTTCAACAATTTGCAAATTAGACTTCCAAATAGAATGCTTAATTGATTTATCAATCTCAAAGCCCCACCCAGTGAGTTAGGAGCTTACAACAATAACATTTTCACTCAATAATTCATTAACGAAACACACTGATGAAGATTAATAGCAATTTACATTTTTGTGTTGGGGTTCCTCCCCTTCAGTTTATCAAACGCAAAAACATTAAACTGCCCATCTGCTTGATATATTTTTTCTTCCAAATTGATTGTTGGCCAAAATAATCTTTAAATAGATTTTTGTTCTTCTTACTAGCTACTCTTGTCAATATCTTTCATGAGATACTCGTAATTCCTTAAGAATGTAAGTTCTCAAAGATGATAGGATAGTCATAAATGTCGTGCGTTGATAACTCCTCCGAAGCACGTTTTGAATCCAACCCAACCCTAAAAACACTTTCAAATACCTACAAATACTCGTTATAAATAACAAGAATTTTATTAATCATCATGATTTTCATGTACAGTATTTGGATCAAATAGCTTTTGTATCTCAAACTTTGAGAAAGGCCCTTTGTTCACCAATTTATTGTTATGTTTTTGATATTACATCTATACACTTTATCGCAGACACCCAGAAACAACTCAGATAGATCATCATATCCATAGACGAGGAACATTGACTTGACCTTGCCATGGGATATCATTAACAAAAAATCTCACATCTCGAATCATTTATTATTATTTCAAGCAACACCTTAATCGTGTCGTGAGGTTCATTTCTGAAGCTCTATTCAAAACATTTGAATAGCTCGTGCCGTTATTATTTTCATTGGCAACATGTGTGCTGAGGTTTTGTATCTTTTTTTGATTATCTGAGTAAGTGGCTTATTGTTTTCTTATAAAACTTTTAAGTAAAGGGTGTCTTTTTACCTACATGAGAAGTTTCGATGGTTGTTGTCTATAGTTTGACAGTTGAGAATATACAAACTGTGTTGACATTTCCGTTTACTAAGTTTTGGCAATTTATCATGAATAAATCCGAAGTTCATAAAGCACTTCGTCCGAAGAATTATATTAAGTGATGAGCTCTTTCTGGTGCTTTCAATGCTTCAAGAATTATTGGTGTTTTTATTTTTGATATGAAACATCTATTGGCGCACCTATTCAGTAAAATCGATCGTATTAGTCACGAAAAATGGCATGACGTTCGATAACATTTTTCAAAGAATGTGGCTGGAGTATGTTGGTGGTTGTAGGTTGGGTGGTCGTTGGCGATGGTGGCGTGAAGGGGTGGGGTGGCGGTGGAGGGAGGGGTTTTGGGGGTTTGAAAAATAGTCAAAAACTGGGGATGGTTGGTTGTTGGTTGTAGGTGGGCTGGATGGTTGAGAAGGGGGGGGGGGAATTATCAAAAATGGTGGGTAGTTGGTTGGGGGCAAAAATTGACTAAAATGGTGAGTGGTTGGTTGAAAGTGGGGTGGGTGATATGGGTGTATGGGGTTAGTTGGTTAGGAACAAAATTACGGAAATGGTGGGTGGTTGGTTGTAGGTAGGGTGGATGGTTGCTGCTAGGGGGGATTTTGTATGGGGGTGAGGAAAAAATTGTCAAAAATGGTGCATGTTTGGTTAGTGGTTGTAGATGAGCTGGGTGTATGGTGACGGTGGGGGGACTTGGTTTGAGGGGGGGGGGATTCGACATTAATGGAAGGTGGTTGGTTGGTGGTTGCAGGTGGATTGGGTGGCTACTGGTGGTGAGGAGGGGGGTGAGGAACAATTTGTCAAAAATGGTGGATGGGTGGTTGGTAGTTGTAGGTGGGCTGGCTGTATGGCGGTGATGGGGGGATTTAATGGGTGGGTAAAGACAAAATCTGTTTCTATTCATAAATAAATATAATCTGTAATAATTGTTATTTTAATCTAATAATAAGACAAATATATTGATTTTGTTAACGAAACATTAAATTATTAAAAATTATTTCACTCCATATTTTCTCTAATGATTTTTAAAAATTATGAATTTTATTGTAACCTTGAATAATTCACATCTGCCGGGCGTCCCCTTATGGCTTACTTTTTTACTTGCGATTATAGGTACTATAAGGCAAGTTATGCATTCGTCGAAAAAAAAAGTTTTGAGATAACAATCAAACATGACATTACGATGATAGCGAAGACGAAAAAAGATGGTCTAAAAATTCTGTCCGTCTGTATGTCTGTCTGTCTGTCTGTCTGTCTGTCTGTCTGTCTGTCTGTCTGTCTGTCTGTCTGTCTGTCTGTCTGTCTGTCTGTCTGTCTGTCTGTCTGTCTGTCTGTATGTAGACCTACAGCCCAAACGGGTTGGCCGAATTGCTTCAAACTTGGTATATAGACTTTTTTGGGTATTGTACAGAAAGGAAATTGAAATTTTTTTTTTAGCTCAAAAAATAACGGTACCTGCCATACAACCGTTACGTTAAAGCTTATTTTTCTCAAAAACGGCTCTAACGATTTTTAATTAAAAAAATCAGTGTTGCTTTTTAGGTACGACCAATCATATGGCTGAAAAAAAAGTTTTAAAAAATGGCTAAGAACGGTACTTTCCATAGGACCGTTTTTTTTTGCTTTCGACTATCTCGAAAACGACTCAACCGATTCTTTCGAAATTTCACACACATATAGCTGTAGGTAGTTCAATTTGTATTGCATACCAATATTTTTGAAAAATATTTTTTTGTATTTTTAAAAGCATTTTTTGAAAAAAAATTTAAAAAATAAATATTTTGAAAACTGCTTACTAAATTTTTTTTTAAAAATTTTAAATAAATGTATTTGCTGAATACCTATGAACTGGCGTTTTTGAATTTTTTTTGAAAATTTTTTTCAAAAAGTTTTTCAAAAAAAACTTTTTTTTCTCAAAAACCGCTCCACAGATTTTTCTAAAGGAGATGGCCCATTTTTGGGCCCAGTGCGTCCACTAATGAATCTAGTATCAAATGAAAGGTGATATTAAGGACATTATGTGGGTGAAATATTTTTAAAATCGTTCGTGGGGTTTTTGAGATATTTGAGCTTGAAGTTGACTAATTCAGAAGCAGAATTTCACTTATTTTTCCGTCAAAACTGCTTATATTTTCCGATGTAAGATACATAGGGAAATAAATCTGGTATCAAATGAAAGGTATTTTGTCCACCTTTTCATCGTAATAAAAATTATTTTTTTACATATCCTATATTTTCCAATATTTCGTTTTAAGTTATTAGAAATCAAGTTTTTTGTACTAACTTTTTAAACGTCAATACCTTAAAAAGATCGGCAGTGATTCCTAATTTTTTAACATCATTTTAAAGACTATTTATTTACCTTTAATTTGATATATAATTTAGTGCCTTTTATTAAATACAAACTTAGTTTAGAATTAACTTACACTAAAAAGCATATTTACATACACTATGTGCTATGCACTTTTTCGTTTAGCGTTATTTTTTATAATTTCTTAACCAAAATTAGCAAAACATGTATTATTTATTACTTACTTTAAGCCCGATAAACAACATTTATATTGATGACAATCTAGGTGATGTTATAAGAAAACATGCATCATGCTATACTTCGAAAATATAGTCCATGTAAAAAACTTACCGTTTTCTTTTTATTATCATAAGAAGTTTATAAAAGACACATAATTATGTAGATGTAATAACTTATAGTCTTTATTTTTTCAATATTGATATGTACAAAAAGATTTAAAACGAAATGATTTTTATTAATATGAGACATAACTTTTAACTTATATTAAATGCGAAATGGAGTTATTGCATTGAAATAATAGATTTTTATAATTCATTTTGGTTTAATTACACACATAATAACCTACGTCCTACATTAATTATAATATTAAGTATTATTTCAGATTTATTCTCCTTCAACTTCATTGTCTATTAAAATAGTATTTAAAAATAAAGCTGGAGCTATGTTCATATTTGGTTAGTGACGAGCAAATCCTAAGTACCACAAAATACTCATAACATGAGCGCAGCAACCAACAGTTCTCATTCCTACAAGACAATTGCAATAGTACGCTTCTATTGCGTTGCAACTATTTGCTACATCAGATTCATTACTGACAAGGATGTATGTAAATTATATTTTCCCACTGATGTGTCGAGATTTAATGCGACCTCTAAGTAAATAATTGTTTCCAACCAGGCTTTGATGTGTAGAATTGATTCTTATTACATTTTCACAAACTTCTATTATATAACTTCTATTGCTTTTAAGATGTTCCCCACAATAAGAGCGAGCTTGTTTGATTTGATAATTTCCCAATGATATTTTAGAAATCTCTGTCAAATCAAGCAAAGGAAAGTTATTTAAGTTTGGAATGTGTCCGTTAATTCTACGATACACTGCCCTAGTTCTATTTAAGTTATTTTCCTTAACAAAATCGTCTAAATGGTTAGGAGTATTTAATCTACTCAAAGCCAACTCCAGTAAAACGCTGGCATCTGTATTGTCTTCTAACAGAGGATGAAACTTATTAAGGATTGCAGCTGCAATTTTAAAATCATCCATTAAGTGACGAGTAGCTAAATTAAAAAAGTTTTGGCGGAATAGTTTAAAATCTCTCTTAAAGCGTCCATTGACAACTTTCACAACCCATCTTACCATTGTAACACATCTTGTCTTGTTAGCTTGAGCTGTTGTCAGCTGTTTATTCCCTTCCAGAACAGTTTCAGGCATGTGAGCTTTGTACCCGTAGGATTCTAGGCTTGAAATAGCATCCCTGAAACCTCTGTCTAGGATAAAACATCATTTTCTTTAACAAAACGCCTCATGTAATAATTTTAACTTTGTTGCATCAGAATCAATTGCTGAATAAGGTCCGTATACGTCTATTATATAGCCGTCACAGCATGTCATCATAAAGGGTTTAACTAAATTCTGAAACTTATGCAGACTATATGTTGCTTTTTGGAAACTATAATTTGAACTTTTTGGAGGTAAACATAAGTTCCGTCACATATGATTATGGCTGGTTGGTCATTTTCATTTAACTGTGTGTTGCCAAAAAGTCCATTTGTAAGTTAATTCAAAACTAAGTTTGTATTTAATAAAAGGCACTAAATTATATATCAAATTAAAGGTAAATAAATAGTCTTTAAAATGATGTTAAAAAATTAGGAATCACTGCCGATCTTTTTAAGGTATTGACGTTTAAAAAGTTAGTACAAAAAACTTGATTTCTAATAACTTAAAACGAAATATTGGAGAATATAGGATATGTAAAAAAATAATATTTATTACGATGAAAAGGTGGACAAAATACCTTTCATTTGATACCAGATTTATTTCCCTATGTATCTTACATCGGAAAATATAAGCAGTTTTGACGGAAAAATAAGTGAAATTCTGCTTCTGAATTAGTCAACTTCAAGCTCAAATATCTCAAAAACCCCACGAACGATTTTAAAAATATTTCACCCACATAATGTCCTTAATATCACCTTTCATTTGATACTAGATTCATTAGTGGACGCACTGGGCCCAGGTTCCCTAGGAAAATGGGCCATCTCCTTTATTCTCATAAATTCAAATTTATCCAAGAAATAGAATGGCGTACTTTTTTTTCAGCTCAAATTAGTTTAAGTATTTATTTAAGAATTTTGAAAATTTTATTTTTATCAAAATCTCAAGCCCCTAAACCACTGTCACTCATTAGAGCAAGTTCGTGCGACCCAGTCGTGCATTTTATTTTATAATAGTTTTACTTTTTGATAATCGATACTTTTTTTGGAGTTGGCGTTTTTGACAGCTATCACTTGATTTCAGTTCAGTTTTTATTATTAAGGTATGAATTGTTCATTAAGAACTTAATCTTTTTAAGCAAAAATATTGGTTCGGTTGGCGCGACGAATCCCGAAAAAAAAGCTGGCGGCATCATTTGTCCTTACTCTTTTCGAAATGATCAATTAGCTACTTTTACGGTGAATGGCGAGTGCTATCGAGCCATGTTGATTGATTTTTTGTTCCCAAAAATTAAGCAGCTGAACATCCATACGACATTGGGTTCCAACAAGATGGCATGGCGCAACTTGCCATACAGCGAGCTTAATTATCGATTTATTGCAAAATCAACAACTTTATTTTCGGAAGTGCTCCTGTAAACTGGATCCCTCGTTCGTGTGACTTAATGCCTCTCGATTACTTTTTATGGGGCTATGTAAAGTCATTGGTTTATGCCGAAAAACTAGCAACTCTCGAAACATTGGAAGCCAATATTCAAACCGACATTGACGTCATACGGTTAGATTTATTGTAAAAAGTAGTGAAAAATTGGACTGATCGAATGGACTATCCAAGTATAACTCGTAGCCGCGGCGGAAATATGCCGGAAAACTTATTTAAAAAATAAGAACCATATCTACCAGATAAAAGTAATAAATGATTCATGCCAACAATATTTCTGTCTTGTATTATAATTTTTAGTTCTCAAGCTCTTAATAAAACGCCCGTTATTATTTTATATCGACATGAGGTGGTGTTATTGAAGCGATAAAAAGACAGGAACCGATACGAAAAACTTTGATAGGAAATTGGGAAGTTCACTTCGAATACCCACGGTGGATTAGATACTGTTTGGAGAATTTAGTCATAGCCCTATCGTGAAAGCTTTGAGTGCCAAAAATTAGATTCTTCATCTTCCTGTTTTCCAGAAGCTGATGTTGGCAGCAACACTTTGAATCCTGCTGTTGATTCGGTTGGTGTGCACAATATTTGCTTTTTTGGCCACCCGCTTCTCCCTTTTTCCTCATCTACCGTGGAAGTTTTATATAGCATCATCAATTTCTAGTAAGAACAAAATTGATTACAGCAAATCACACTGACTGTATCCTTGTCGCTTTCCACTCTGCAAATCAAAACGCCTTGCATTGCTGTTCGACTATTGTATAACAGCAACAATTGTGGGTTGCTGGAGCACCAAGACTTCGCCACATAACATCAAGGTTACTTAGGTATACACAAAAGCCTTTTCGAAATTGATGAACATGAGGTAGAACGGCGTTTAATATCGGAGTATTTTCAATTGATTGTTCAAAAATATTATTTATGATCCACTACTACACGACGCCAAGCTTGGTGCCTCTTGAGCATTAACTCGACTTCCATTAATTTTGGAGAAACCAGGCAAAATGGTGATACGTCGCCAGTTATTACAATTCTTAGACAACTTATTTTCGGTAGCTTGCCAATTACTCTGACTTTCCATTCAATCGGTCCCGAAAAGCTTTTACTAGTGACAAGAAAATATATACATGCTGGCTGGTCTTTACTTCTGCTTCTGTCGGGGGTCAGTATAAATGCCCCTAGAAGATCTACGCATGCCCTCTTGGATAAATTGCAGTGCTCCATACCATTTTATAAAGCACACATGCCTTTCCTCTTCAGCGATTCGTCCAATCTATAGCTATCTTAACACACATCTTCGCCCTACTTTGTCAGCTGCTTAATATTATACACCTAGCCTTTACCCGCTGCTTCAGCTGATCTAGAAGTAGACTGTAGCCTGAGGAGTCGTCTCTCGTAATTTAGCTACTTTTATATAGCTTTATTATTCCAGACTATAATCTGTATCTGTGCTTAATTTCATCCAGATCCGTTTAGCCATTCTGGTGTGATTTCAAAAATTAAAACAAATCTCTCCCACAGGAACTATATTTTTTACCGGGATACAAAGTAGCCTATATGCAATGCCGGATTAAACCAGCGCGGGGCCTGTAGCAAATTCTATCATGGGGCCCTTGGATTGTTTTGAGTTATCAAGTTTATGGTATTTTATAAAACAAAACTGTTACAAACAAGCTTTTCTTGATTTAATTTGAACAAATTTATAAATAATACTTTTTACTGTTAATATCAACTTCTGGGAGTAAATCATATATTCAATGTTCATTAAAGTGAGGTGATTCAGACGTTCTTGGCTCATCGTGTTCCTCAACTCAGAATTTAGCATTGCAGCGAACTAGACTAATTCGTCGCCCAGGCTTTCCTCCAAATCATCTGCGTAAGCACCTACGACCTATGATTGCAGATTTTTCCAAAATCTCTTCTGGTGGACGAGATTTCAGCTCTCCGAATATTCCAAAAATGCCATCAATTTTATGATTACTGTTCATCCGATTACCTAAAGCAGTGAGTAGTGAAAGTGAGATATCGTTGTCCATGCGTTTGGTTTTCAATAAAGTCGTCGGGTGTATTTGAGCTGCTATAATTGTCGTATTTTGTGTTTCGCTTTTTACGTCTAAAAGTTTCTTGCTGATATGCCTCACAGCCAGTTAGATCTTTGGCTTTTGCCTCAATATCTGAAAATGTAGATCGCATTGCTTGAACGTATCCAAGTAATGATTCATAAAGGGCGTATACAGTGTTAAGGTCTTGATCATCCGATTGCAGTGCAGCATTAGTTGCTTGCAAACGTTCTAGGATTCTATTCCACAATATCGTCATTATTCCGTTTCCAACTTATTCTTTTTTGAAATTAGTCCGTAAGCTTGATTACGGCTCTCCGGTTTTTGATCCAAGTTATTGAGAATGTCTTCCAAAGTATCCTTGATAGTAGTAAAACTAAATAAAAGCGCCTTCGTAGCATCCACTCGGGCTGACCACCTGGTTTCGGACAACATTTTCAAGACAGGAATTTTGGACGTATTTTCTTTAAGTGCGGTCGTAAGACGACACCATCGATAGGTACAAGGTGGGCAAAAAGAAATCACCCTATTGAAAGATGCTCTCATTTTTGCAAATGGCCGCCAATGTCATATCTGTTTTGACATTTGTGGTATTCTGAAGGCGGCGTTCCCTGGTCGCCTCATTTTTCGTTTTGGCGATTTGCACTGGCCCGCAAGATCGCCCGATTTAACCGTTTCAGACTTTTTTTGTGGGGTTTTTTGAAGTCCTGTGTTTACGTGAACAAGCCGGAGACTCTGGAAGCCCTCAAGGACAACATTCGACACGAGTGCGAGAATCTGTAGCCCGAAGTTCTCGCTGAAGTGATGAAAAATGCCATACAACGAGCAATCAATTGTGACGGCGCTCATTTGGCCGATATCATCTTCTCGACTTGACCAATACAATTCGAAAGGTTCAAATAAACGTAATCAAAAAACAGAATCGAAGTTTTGCATTTAGAAAAAAAAAGAGAACCAAATAACATCGGATGGATGACTCCTTTTGGCCCACCCTGTACATACATATGTATATCATTGCTAATTTATTCGGTTTGACAATAAAGCATATTTTTTTGATCCTACTAATATTATAAATGTGAAAGTTTCGATGTTTGGATGTTTGTTGCTCAATGACGTCAGAACAGCCGAACGGATCTGGATCTGGATGAAATTAAACACAGAGACCGCGTATTATATTTCCTTGATGTGCCAACCGGAACTGGGAAAATGTTCCTGTTATCATTAATATTTGCACCATTACTTGCTCAAAGTGGAATTATTGCGTTAGCTCTCGCATCTATATCGGAATTGTTGCAACATTGTTAAAAAGAAAAACGGCACATTCAGCACTGAAGCTTCCCTTAAACGTGCGAATAATTAAAAATGTCAAAATTGTTGATAAGTATTAAATTGATCATATGGGATGAGTGCACGATATTGCCTAGCCGTTATTGGGTGACTTCCGACAAAACACTTCCCGTGATTCCGAAATCAGCAAGTTTTTATATTTGTGGAGATACGTGAAAACCATTCCATTTAGTGTGAATATGCGAATGTGCCTCTAATACGATAGAACAGAAGTTATCTCGGAAGAACTGTTAAGAATCGGAAAAGGACAAAAATTTCGGTAGATACTTCCAGTGGTTTAATATCGATTCCACCTGCCATTTGACAATTCACTTCAATTAAAGATGAATTTATCCCTAGTCTATAATCGAGTATTGGTCAAAATCATCGTTACTACGATTGGTTTCTTTTTTTTAGCGAAAAACATTGACTTGAATTGGAATATTCAAAATTAAAGTCCGGGAGATCAATCGATCGCGTAGAAATCGAAGACGAAGTTTTCAATTATTTAGTGTAATTCGTATAGTCTTTGGAATTGGCTAGCATGTCGGGGCCGACTCATCATTTGCGTCTTAAAGTTGGCGTCATCATTATGCTAGGATATTTTTATGCCCCCGAAACTATGCAACGGAACCCAACTGATTTTAACGAAGGTCATGAATAATTGTGATAGTGGCAAGGATTTTGAAAGGGCCGTTCAAATAAGAAGAGTGCCTTATTCCGCAAATTCCTTTGACTTGTACCGACTTGGCTGGCCAGTCGCTGGATGTGTGTGGCATAAATCTCGAAATGTCGTGCTTTTCACATGACCATAGCTATGGAGTGTTCTTGTTCAAAAAACAAATAATGTTGTGTATCATGCATCCTTAAATTTAATCCCATGATTGTTCCATCATTTTTAGATTAGATTTTAATAAAACAAATATAAATAACGGGACGAAGTTCGACGGGTCAGCTAGTTGTAGTTGGCTTTATAAAAATGGTGAAAGGTTAGCCAATGTCCACATAAAATACTTCTTAAATAAAGAATTCAAAAAACCTACATCAAAATCATTTCAAAGTTCGATAAAATGTTTGTGCTATCGCACTTCTTATCGAGACCCAAACGTGAATTTTATTTTATTCATTTCATTTAGAAAGTAAGTGTGCCATTTTTTAAATCCTGATAAGCAATTTTTTATTTAAAATGAAAAAAGAAAATTAATAATTTCTCAAAGATTTTTTGCTGTTTTTTGTTCTCTAGTAAGTGTGTAAAGTAAGTGTGCCATTTTTACTTGCTCTATAGGGCAAGTATTGGTTTCGTGCAGAAAAAAAAAATCGAGGTTTTAATCAAACATGACATTACGATGATAGCGAAGACGAAAAAAGATGGTCTAAAAATTCTGTCTGTATGTCTGTCTGTATGTATAGACAATAGTGTTGGCAAGTAAGTTACGTGAAGTAAGTTACTCGATTAGTTACGCGTAACTAATATGAATTAGTTACGCCCAATATTTGGCGTAACTAATGTAACTAAATGTAACTAACTGTAACCAACTGTAACTAAATGAAACACACATTTCATCCTGAATCCCAATCGACTATTGACAAAATTCTTTTATTAGCAAGGGCAACGGCAACCGGGCAAGGAATACATATTGAAATTACTATGTTCCTGATGAAAAGAAAATCTAATAAAATATTATATTCTTGGAGAATACAATAGATTTTTACTTACATTTAAAGTTTTCCCTTCTTTCTTGAGATCCCTCTACATTTCTTTGATTATTGTGATTTATTTTTGTATGGTTAATTCAGATTTGATCTTAGATTTGGTCTCAAATTTCAGATTTGGCTCGCCAAAAGGAAATCGAACGAGATCTATTTTGTTCTACTATTTTAAATTTTTTTTTTTTTTTTTGCAGAAATATAGTAATTTAAAAATGTACTCCTTGCCAGTTTGCCGTGGCCACAGCTGGCAGCTGGCCCGACTATTAGTTATATGTAGTTAGTTACATTAGTTACATAAGTTACATTAGTTACGTGTAACTAATTA
Organism: Platycheirus albimanus; assembly: GCA_916050605.2. Taxonomy (NCBI): domain Eukaryota; kingdom Metazoa; phylum Arthropoda; class Insecta; order Diptera; family Syrphidae; genus Platycheirus; species Platycheirus albimanus. The sequence goes on from OU696696.1 coordinate 73,932,736, forward strand.
AAATTTCAAAGTAACGCGTAACTATCCAACACTGATAGACACCTACAGCGTACAGCCCAAACGGGTGGGCCGAATTGCTTCAAACTTGGTATATAGACTTATTTAGGTATTGTACAGAGAGGAAATTTAAATTTTTTTTTAGCTCAAAAAATAACGGTACCTGCCATACAACCGTTACGTTAAAGCTTATTTTTCTCAAAAACGGCTCTTACGATTTCGATTTTAAAAAATCAGTGTTGCTTTTTAGGTACGACCATTCATATGGCTCAAAAAAAAGTTTTAAAAAATGACTAAGAAAAGTACTTTCTATAGGACCGTTTTTTTTTGCTTTCGACTAACTCGAAAACGACTCAGCCGATTCTTTCGAAATTACATATAGCTGTAGGTAGCTTAATTTGTATTGCATACCAATATTTTTGAAAAATATTTTTTTGTATTTTTAAAAGCATTTAAAAAAAAAAATTTTAAAAATTAATATTTTGAAAACTGCTTATTAAATTTTTTTCTACAAATTTTAAATAAATGTATTTGCTGAATACCTATGAACTGGCGCTTTTGAATTTTTTTTGAAAATTTTTTTCAAAAAGTTTTTCAAAAAAAACTTTTTTTCTCAAAAACCGCTCCACAGATTTTTCTAAATTTATCCAAGAAATAAAATGGCGTACTTTTTTTTCAGCTCAAATTAGTTTAAGTATTTATTTAAGAATTTTGAAAATTTTATTTTTATCAAAATCTCAAGCCCCTAAACCACTGTCACACATTCGAGCAAGTTCCCCAAAAGATGACATCTAAATTTCAAAAATTCAAAGGTTTCTTAACGTAAGCTTCCGCTCGGGTTTTCCAGTTTTAACCAAAATTTTGTAGTTTCCCCAAATTTTTCAAACAGGAGTTCTTCATATTGCTCGAAAACTTTGTTTTCATCGTATACTATTGCACCCACAGAGCAAGTACGTGCGACCCAGTCGTGCATTTTATTTAAATCCTGATAAGCAATTTTTCATTTAAAATGAAAAAAGAAAATTAATAATTTCTCAAAGATTTTTTGCTGTTTTTTGTTCTCTAGTAAGTGTGTAAAGTAAGTGTGTCATTTTTTAAATCCTGATAAGCAATTTTTTATTTAAAATGAAAAAAAAAAAATTAGTAATTTTTCAAAAAAAATTTTGTAGTTTTTTGTTCTCTAAAAATGGGTATATAGGTAGTTATTAAACATGCTTCTCAGAAAGATATACATGCACTTTATTAAAAAAAAAAGAAAGATAAAAATAATTATTTTGTCACACTTTTCGGGTAGCTGGCACTCTTTTATTTAAAACTCTGAATAACTATTCTTCAGTCGTCGTAGTTATAAGTTTGGCTAACAACTTTTTGATTGTTTTAAAGTCAGTTTTCGACTATGTTCAGTTTCTTAAATTTTTTTTAATAGAGGTAAGTGTTTTGGTTTTGAAATATTCAATTTAATATCATTGCTCAAAGAGTGCTGAAACATAATAGTGTACGTTTTAGAACGATATCAATTCACATTTTAACTTGAAATTATTCCAAATGGATTTGATAATTTGTATGTAAGGGTTGAATTCGTTGAAACTTACAGGATTTTTTTTTTATAGTTATAAGAGTATTCTAGTGCCACTTGCTTCAAGTTTTATAGTCCCACATGGCAGTCATTTGGGTCCGGTATTGTTTTAACTGTTCAAAATGAATACTCTTTAAATATTCTTCTTTTCGTGGAAAACCCCATGTATATGTTATGTGTTTTAAATCAAGACTTCAGAAATTTGGCTGAGTTTTGCAAATGTAAATGATCTTCATTTAAATATCCCAAAGTGCCAAGTTATGTCTCGTGACGTGCTCAAACTTCCCACACTAAATTTGAATAAATATTGAAAAGAAAACTTTTAGCTAGTATCTATAGAAGTGCAGTTTTCTTAAAGCACTCTCAATAAGTAATAAAATAAATTTCATAAAACACAGTTTTCATAAAAACACATTCAGCAGATCATTTGAAAAAACTTACCAATATCGCTAGAGCTGCTTGCAATTAAGTTTGCCAAAACAAAATCTTTTATATGAATATGCAGAGGTACCTGTTATTGCGGGGTTCACCACCTCACGCGTAATCCAATGATGCGCTTTGGCTGTAACTCGGACTCGGTGTACAGCCAGACGAACATACGATCATATGCGTTTGCGAACTTCATGTTTAAATCTCGAATTTTAATTTATCGACACGAATAGCTACTTGCCTGGTAAAGAAATTAAGCACTGCATTTTAACTCCTGACATCTTGGATCGGCTGAAGTTTTATCAACGTTTTAAGTACACTCAACACCTTGATGTGCTTTCGAAATAGCATTAGTGGTTACTTGAGGTATATATTTTCCTTATAGCACCGATAATATATCTGCATTTATTTTGTAGGTGTACTTTGTGTGTTTTTGTTGTTATTAAGTGGATAAGAAGTCTTAGACATGAGATCATTTATAAAGATAAGGAAGACAGTCGAAAACAGAATGGACCCTTGAGGCACACCATTAATTGTTTTGTTGACAACGTGAATTAAACGGTCCGAGAGATAACTCCTAATAGATCGAATAAGGGGATGTCCATCGAAACCAAATTCACACATTTTGGATAAGAGAAATTGATGCCAAACTCTATAAAATGGTAAATGGTCGATGTAAAGATTCGTTCCTCTTCCGATTCTCTAGATATTTCTTTATTTGCTAGTAGTTTATATATGTTTCAATGACCTGGGAGAGAAGGGATGAAACTGCAATTAGTCGTTAGTTTTAGAGTGGAGAAGATATAAGCTTCCTTTATTTGCTGCAATATAGGAACTATAATGCAATCACACATGACATTGCGATGATGGAGAAGGAGAAAAAGTATAGGTCTGGAAATTCCGTCCGTCTAACTGTCTGTCTGTTCGCACCTTTACAGCCTAAACGGATAGGCCGATTTGCTTAAAATTTGGTTCTTATTTAGTAATTATTTTTTAGGCGGTAGTTTTTTATTTTTGCTCAAAATCGGAAAAACCCGTATTATGCCATACGATCTTTAACAAAAAGTTTGATGTTCTCAAAACCGTTCTAACGATTTCGATAAAACTTTCAGGATGCTATTTTTACTTGCGATTGTAGATAGCTAGTACCTATATGGCAAGTTATGCATTGGTAAAAAAAATTTTTTTTTGACAATCAAACATAACATTACGATGATAGAGAATCTTAAAAAAGTGGGTCTGACAAGTCTGTCTGTCTGTCTGTCCGTCGGTCTGTATCGGCACCTTCAGCCTTAACGGCTCGAACGATTTGCTTCAAACTTGGTAGGTACATAGTACTATTATGACGTCCTATAGAGGGGTTTTTGGAATTATCATTCTAGCTCTAAAACTAGCGGTACCTGCCATACGATTTTTAAGGGAAAATTGTTTTTTCTCAAAAACGACATCTAAAATTTTGATAAAACTTTCTGAATAATGTTTTCTGTGCAAACTTTATGTTTTGGTTGGAATAGATTTTTCAGGAAAAGTCTTATAATGGTACCTCAAATAGGATCGGTTTTTTTTTTTAAATCAGATTTTCTCGTAAATCCGTTGACGGATTTCGTTGAAATTTTTAATATAGGAGCCTTTTTATAAACAAAATAATATAAGTTACAAAACTTTTTGTACCCTAACTGCTGGACTAAATAAATAGAGATACACAATACACATGACCAAACTGACTTCAAACGTTTTGTACGCTTTGTTAAAATTATCTTATTTTTATTGCATATTTTCAGGGCGTCAACAACAAAATGGTGTCAAACAACTTAAACGACAAGCCTTTGCTAGCACTAACTTTGTTCTGTCTAATCATCATCTATAGTTGTGAAAGTGTCATTGGTTCATATTTGTCATTTAACGAGTCACAATGCCAAAACCTCACAACAAAGGAAATATTTTTATTTCAGTGTAGAGAGAGAGACAATTCAAGCATTTTGTTTGAGATGATCACAAACAATACCTCCGAGCGCATAATTATAAATTGTCATGAAGAAAATCCGTTTTATATTAAATTCTTACCAAAATCGAACATTCGAGCAGCAAAATATGTATTCTTGAATGCATGCCAATTCCCAGCGGATGAACAAGTGCAACGTATTCTTAAAACAAAATTGGGAATTCTAGAAATAGGTAATCTCGAATTCGATAACGAATTCATCGATTATTTTCCAACAAGAATAAATCTTAAAGGACTTGATGATATCGATGACTTAATGTTCAATTTTAAGAACTTGTCAACCATACCTAAGGATTTCTTCGAGGATCTGAAATTGTTAAAAAATTTAATAATATCTTCAAGAACCCCATCTCAACTACCGGCTATCTTTGATTCGTTGGATAATTTAAAGCTGCTCTCAATTTCGGAAAACGATTTCCAAAATATTCCCGGAAAAATATTCAAATATCAGAGACAGTTGGAAGTATTATTGCTTTTCAAAAATAAATTGACAAATATTACAAAAGAATCATTCGAAGGATTGGTAAATTTAGTCATTCTTAATTTGATCTTCAACAACATAGAGACATTGCAGCCAGATGTATTTTCAAATCTGATAAGCCTTAAATTTATTGATTTGAGTGATAATAAATTCATTTCGCTACCAGAAAATTTGCTTAACAATTTACTTGAACTAACTTCTGTTGAAATAAGAAATTGTCAATTAGAATCTATTTCTTCAAAATTTTTTGACAATTTAAAAAACCTTGACAGGATTGACATTTCTGGAAATAATCTAGATCAGCTTCCGTTGGGCCTATTTGACGATCAAGTTGAACTGATTTTACTCGAAGTATCTAAAAACAAGATACAATCCCTTCCCGATGGATTATTCAAGAACACCAGGAATCTAAAGATATTGGATTTAACGCAAAATCAATTGAAGTTTCTATCAAAGTAAGTAGATTTCTTGATGTTTTGATACTTGAGCTATTCATCTTCTACACCTAAAGTTAATTCGGCTAAACTTGAACCGCAGTTTATCTATCATTTTCTGCTAAATTCTTTTACTATATCAAGTTTTTAATGTGCGGATGTGGGCTGGTTTTAGTAATTTTTCCACGATGCGATGTATCTCTGAAAAGTATGTATACACAGCTGGTCAAAAAAAAAAAAAAAAAAAATAGGTGCAATTATTGTTTTTTTATTTAAACATAATTTTTTAATATGTTTTGTTTATTTAAATATTAATTTAACATTAGTTTCCATTTAACTATCAATCTATCTATCTATCTATATATATAAAATTCAAAATTTGTGTGTTTTTACGCTATAGTCCCGAGAACTATGCACACAACCCTCTTGAGTTTTTTTACTTGCGGACGTGACGGAGCGTCCTTTAGACGTTTTAGACAGCGTCTACCCTCTTTTTTACATGATATAAAACTTAATATAATCTATTTGTATGATTTTGAAACCAATCAACAAAATATAAGTCATTAAGAGACATGACATTTTAAAGAATTGTGGTTAAGTTATAATTTATGGCGTTAGGAAATAGCGCCAAAGGAAATATCGCCCAAACTGATTTGGAAATAACGCCCAGAAAATAGTCGAACAAATTGTTGTTGTATTTATTTTTCCATTTTGGGTGCTATTTCCTTGTTTTAGTTTGTTTTTATAAAAGGCAATACTGTCCAAAATATGAAGCTGAAATGCTGTAAAAGGAATTAAAGCCCAAAAGTAGGAATAACCGCCCAAAAGTGCAAGTACAAAAAGAAAAAGCACCCAAATAGGGGAAATATCGCCCAAAATTTTATTTTTCAAACAAATACTTGTTTACTGTCTACCACTATTTGCCTGCATAATGGACACAAACAGTTTTCTTGTATTGAACAATATCCTTAAGCTGTGGAAATTAACTTCGGTGCGTGGGGGGGGGGGCGACTCGGGGGGCACGCGGCTTTGCGACCGCGTGCCCTCCGCGTCACCCCCCCACGCAACGAAGTTAATTTCCACACGCGACGGCACGCTCCCGCCTGGTCAATGCGGTCGCAAAGCCGCGTGCCCCCCGCGTCGCCCCCCCCCCACGCACCGAATTTAATTTCCAAATCTTAAGGATATTGTTCAATACACTTTACCAGAGATTAAGTAAATGTTACATGCTTCAAAATTGTTTTTGGGTGATGAGAACTAAACATTTTTACTTAAAATAGTGATTGGAAATTACACCCAAAATTTTGGAACTATAGCCCAAATATTGCAAAAACAATTTCCATATAAAATTTTTGGGCGATATTGCCATTTATTGATTAGGGCGATATGGAATTTTGGGTGTTAAGCCTAAACTTTTGGGTCTTATTTCCTTTTTTTTTCTTGATTTTGGGCGTTAAAAATTTGTTTGGGCGTTATTTCCAAATCAGTTTGGGCGATATTTCCTTGGGCGTTATTTCCTAACGCCATAATTTGTATCCTTCCTATGTCCTATCCCAAACAACCAGTAAGAAAGCTTTTTTTAACATTAAAGAATAAAACAACACATATCCTGTTTTGCTCGTATAATTTTGTTTCTTCACCTACTTACGGCTACTACTATCTACTACCACCACCATACCAACATGCCTTATACCTACTTCTACCTACTTACACGATCGCTTCGCTATGACTACACTTATACGAAATACGAGCAACGATACAAGAACACGAAGTATGACGAACAACCCGAAGACTGAGTCTTCGTGCTTTAACCAAACTGTGTGAAGATTGATGATGAAGAGAAAAGAAGGGGAAGGGGCTATACACAGCATACCATACTCACAGTACACATATTAAAGGTAATATCTTTAGCGTTTTCATTTTTGCATACTTCTGCGCATCTGTCAAAATAAAGAAAAATGGCTGGCTCAATAAGTGTACTGTGTACCATACTTACCTATAATGTTATTTCTATCGAGCGCATAGACAGAATTGAATCTGTCTAATCGCTCGTTTGTTTTTAAGCTTATTCTTAGTTCGAAGTTTGCCGAATTAGCCACAGCGACAGGCGACACACAGAATATCAAAAAAAGAAAAGAGGAAAAATATTTGTATTTCTGTGGTGGTTTTTTTTTGTTTGTTTTATATAGCTAGTGGATCTAGACTGGAATCTGGTTCTGGCTTCTGGCTTCTGGGTTCTGGTGGTTGAGAATTGAGATTTGAGAATGAGAATTTTCAATTTTCATTCTCATTCTCATTCTCATACGGAACCCTGTAAGAGAAGGTTTACTGCTGGAACACAATGGAGCCGGAGCCGGATCCGCAATCGCATCCGTATCGCATGTCAAAATATTGAATACACACGAATTCAATGTTGTGAACACAACGAGACGGATCCGCAAACGCAGCCGCAAATGGCGACGGACGAGTTGGCCAACTTTTAATAAATACGTGCGTATTTTTGACATTCCATAAAAAAAAAAAGAGCAACGTGCTAATAAAATCCTTTAAGAAATATTAGGTCAGGTAATTACAAATTTATAGAAAAGACTATACATGATGCGATGTATGTTTTATCATCTTTTATATGCATATATATGTATGTTTCTCAGTGGAAATTGTAAAAAAAACGTGTAGTACGTACGACTCCATTGTGGGCACTTCTAATTAGGTACGCACGGCATGCGATACGGTTGCGGCTGCGGTTCCGGCTGCGTTTTTCTATTGTGTTCCAGCAGTTATGTTGCGCATGTGAGTTTGAGTAATTTTGCAAGTTAACGCATTCATTTAATGTAGAATGGATTTTTCAGGCGATATTGATATTTTCGAGTACTTTTTAAACAATAAAGATACTAAATTTTCAAATTTATCAATTGAATACAAAATAATTATAAAAAACAAAATTCAGAAGCCAGTTCTCGATTTATCCGAGAAAGATGGAAAATTCGTAAGAAAATTCAAACAAAAATGGTACACGAAATATGATTGGCTTCAAGGAAGCAAAATGTTAAACAAAGTGTTTTGCTATCCATGTTTCCCTCAAAAATTTTGAGGCCAAAGCAAAAAAACACGAAAGTTCAAAGTCTCACATTGTCAACGCCGAAAATATAAAAATTTTAGGTACGGTTCGAATTGACCATGAGCTAATTAGTGCGTGTAAATTTTCTGCAATTCAGCATAACCTGCAGGTTGATAAAAATCGTGCTATTGTTTTTAGGCTATTAGATGTTGTTAGTTTTTTGGCTAGGCAAGAACTCGCCTTTAGGGGAAATAAAGAGAATATGGGGTCTCAAAACCGAGGGAATTATTTAGAACTCCTAGAACTTTTGTCCAACGGTGAAAGTATAATGAAAGACCATCTTGAATCTGCATCGTTATTTAAAGGCACATCAAATGCTATTCAAAACGATTTGATTGAATCGCTAACAGTGGGTGTAAGCGATTATATCCAGGCTGAATTGGATTCATGCCGATTCATTTCAATCCAGGCAGATGAAACCACAGAAGTGTCGTGCTGTAGCGAACTTTGCGTCATTTTAAGATTCGTCAAGGATAATAAAGTTCTTGAACGATTTTCAGGGTGCTTTAATGTTTCAAAGGACAAAACAGCTAAGGGTATAGCAAAAGTAATTGAATGTGTTCTTGAAAAAAGAAAAATCAAAGATAAACTAATCAGCCAAACATATGATGGAGCAAGTGTAATGGCTGGGCACAAGGGAGGAGTTCAGGCTCTCATCAGAAATATGTCCCAATACAATATTTGTACATTGTTGGGCACATCAACTGAATCTAGTCCTGCTGTTTGGTTCAAATCATATAAAGGATGTTAAATTATTTATATGCAATTTGACTGCATTTCATTCTTTTTTTGCCCACTCCACTTCAAGAACGAGTGTGCTCAGAGATGAAGGCTTTTCTTTGCCTCACCCATCTGAAACAAGATGGGATTACCATTCTAGGGCTGTGCACACTATAAAAGCTCACATTGTTCTTCTGTCTAAAGCCTTTACATTTATTTTAAAAAATGATCGTTTTGATAGTGATACTATCAATGCGGCATTAGGACTGCAGCGCATTATTCACGATTTTAAATTTATTTTCTACTTGTGCCTGTATTAAAAAATTTTTACTTTTATTGATCACTTGTTTAATGTACTTCAGAATAAAATTACATCCAACATAGCTGTTTGCATGACTGAAGTTAATGGCATAATTGACAATAAAAAAAGATTAAGAACCGAAGATACAGTAGCTGAATGCATTCTTGAAACAAACGAATTATTAAAGGAGTTGGAAGAAGATGACTCATATGGAACCAGATCTGCGAGGTCACAAAACGAAGTTGTGTCTAGGATGGCCTTTGAAATCTTAGATTGCATAATAGTACAGCTAGAACTTAGGTTTGGTGACCTAAAAGAAATAGCATTCGTTGAGCTATTAGATCAGGACAGATTTACTGCCTATGACAAAAAATTCCCCAATAAGCCTTATCAAATGCACATTAGAAAATATAAAAGCTATTTCGATGCAGAAAAATTAAAAAATGAGCTCCAAATAATTTATTCTGATGAATCAAAACATTTGAAACACCTAACCTTGTTAGATTACTTAGTTGAAAATACCCTTGAAAAGTATGTTCAGAGACATTCACTTTGCTTGAACTATTTTTGACAATTCCGGTTTCTACAGCATCTAGCAAAAGATCAATGAGTGCATTGAAACGAATAAAAACTTATTCTAGGAATAGAATGGCCGATTCGAGACTTTCAAACTTAGCTCTTCTGTCGATAGAAAAAGAACTTTTAAAAAATCTAATTAATTCAAAGGAATTCAAAAACAAAGTCGTCGACATTTATGCCAAACAAAAGAACAGGTGCATTGAACTCATATACAAGCAAGTTTAACTAACATAAAAAACAGAAAGACGACTACCTACACAAATTTTAAAAATTAAAACTCAAAAAATAAAAATGAAAAAATTAAATAAAACAATGTAAGCAAAAACGCAAAAAAAAAAAAAATCAAAAAAAAATTTAAAAAAAAATTATAAAATATAAAAAAACATAAAAAAAAATAAAAAAAAAAAAAAAAATGAAAAAAAACCTTCTTGAGTGCATCTACCTTGACGTGGTGAGAGGGCTTTAAACCAAAAAATGTATGTGAGTGCTCAAGTTGCAACGAGATCAACCAATTTGAGTAACTGTCTACCCAGTTCCATCAGGTGCCAGACGTCACTGTGCGGTTATAGGTACTATAAGGCAAGTTATGCATTCGTCGAAAAAAAAGTTGTGAGATAACAATCAAACATGACATTACGATGATAGCGAAGACGAAAAAAGATGGTCTAAAAATTCTGTCCGTCTGTATGTCTGTCTGTCTGTCTGTATGTATAGACACCTACAGCCCAAACGGGTGGGCCGAATTGCTTCAAACTTGGTATATAGACTTTTTTAGGTATTGTACAGAGGGGAAATTAAAATTTTTACTTGCTCTATAGGGCAAGTATTGGTTTCGTGCAGAAAAAAAATACCGTCCGTCGGTCTGTCTGTGCGTCTGTGCGGATGTGCGGATGTGCGCTTTTTCACGTCATGCTACAGCCTAAACGGCTTGACGGATTTTCTTCAAACTTGGTATATAGCAGTTTGAAGAAAAACCATTGTCGAGGTTTTTTTATTTTATTTTAGCCCGGCTTAAACTGGTACCTTTCAAGTAACGGTTTTTTCAATTTAGATTTTCTCGAAAACGGCTCTAACGATTTTGATTAAATTTATAATTTAGCTTACTTTAAGCATTTCTTACAAAACTGCGTTTTTTGTTTTTGCCTCAAATGGTCGTAACGAAAATCAGGTTTTAACGGCTTTTTTTCAAATAGCCATAAGTTCACAACGGCTTGATTGAATCAACTAAAACTTTGTTTGACACAGTTTTTAATAGTGTTCTATAGGATGGTTTAGTAAATTTTTCACTGAAGCCTTTCTAAACGGTGGCTTCCATACAACGAGCCGTTGAGTTTTAGCCAACTTTTTTTGGTTTTTTCTAATTTTCTCGAAAATGGCTCTAACGATTTTGATTAAACTTTGTGTGTTATATTCTTTTAGTGTTTTTAAGAGAACTGCGTTTTTAGTTTTTGGCTAAAAATGCAAAAAACGGAGATCTGCTCTTAGCGGCTTTTTTTCAAATGGCCATAAGTTGTCAACGGTTGCATCGAATTCACTCAAACATTGTTTGGTATAGTTCCTTACAGCTTTCTACCAGATGGCATTGATTTTTTTTCGGTTTCTCTTTTTTAAATGGTGGCTCCTATACAAAGAGCCACTAGATTTTGGCCATTTTTTTCGTTTTTTCTAATTTACTCAAAAAAGGCTCCCCCGATTTTTATGAAACCTTATATGTAATATACATAGAATACTTCAAACAAAACTGCATTTTTAGTTTTTGGCTATACATGATAATAGCGGAAATTGCTTTTAACAGTATTATTAATTAGGCCATAACCCATAAGTGGACATTTGTATCATTTATAACACCCAAAAGATAACGTCTTAATTTTAAATATTAAAGGTTTCTTAACGTTACCTTCCGTATATCGAGTTTTCCAGTTTTAGCCAAATTTTTTTTGGTTTTTACCAAATTTTTCAAAAATGAATTGTTCTTATTGATCGAAAAGTTTGTTTTCATCTTACTATTGCACCAACAGAGCAAGTACGTGCGACCCAGTCGTGCATTTTATTTTTTTAGCTCAAAAAATAACGGTACCTGCCAATCAACCGTTACGTTCAAGCTTAATTTTCTCAAAAACGGCTCTAACGATTTCTATTTAAAAAAATCAGTGTTGCTTTTTAGGTACGACCAATCGTATGGCTAAAAAAAAGTTTTAAAAAATGGCTAAGAACGGTACTTTCCATAGGACCGTTTTTTTTTTGCTTTCGACTAGCTCAAAAACGACTCAACCTATTCCTTCGAAATTTCACACACATATAGTTGTAGGTAGCTAAATTTGTATTGCATACCAATATTTTTTAAAAATATTTGTTTGTATTGTTAAAAGCATTTAAAAAAAAAAAAAATTTAAAATCAACATTTCGAAAACTGCTTATTAAATTTTTTTCTAAACATTTCAAATAAATGTATTTGCTGAATACTTATAAACTGGCGTTTTTGAATTTTTTTTTTTTAATTTTTTCAAAAAGTTTTTCAAAAAAAACTTTTTTTCTCAAAAACCGCTCCACAGATTTTTATAAATTTATTCTCATAAATTCAAATTTATCCAATAAATAAAATGGCGTACTTTTTTTTTCAGCTCAAATTAGTTTAAGTATTTATTTAAGAATTTTGAAAATTTTATTTTTATCAAAATCTCAAGCCCCTAAACCACTGTCACACATTCGAGCAAGTTCGTGCGACCCAGTCGTGCATTTTATTTTTTTATAATTTACGCGCACTCAAGGGGTTATTAATACCCTTAACATGAATTAACACAGTGCGAGCGGTTAGGAAAGTAGGATAGAGGAGATAAAAGGAGATATCGATGCACTTTTTTTTGCTAAAAGAAATTTACACAACAAGTCATAAGTAAGGTTTATAGAGCGATCCGACCCACTGCCGATAGATGGCTCTGGCATAGTATCATCGCGTGGAATTTTACGTTTATGTAAGAAAGTAATTTTTCAATTTTTGTATACACATATAAGAGGAGTAAATGAAATAATAAGAAGAAAATCGAAATCGGACATAGAGCCGTCTGGAATGCCACTACATTATACTATCTATGAAACTAGGCTCACCAATCATGCTTCTTCGAAATTTGGATCCACCAAAGCTATGCAACGGAACCAGACTTTTCGTTAAGAAATTAATGCCAAATGTTATTGAAGTAACAATCAATAGCGGTGAAAGCAAAGGAGAAGATATGCTGATTCCAAGAACTGCGATGATACCCACCGATCTACCGTTCAATTTCAAGCGATTACAATCTCCTGTTCGCCTAGCTTTTGCGATTATAATAAAAAAAAGCTCAAGGACAATCGCTTGTTGTTGCGGGATTGAATATTGAGAATCCATGTTTTTCCCATGGCCAGCTATGTATATGTTGCTTGCTCCAGAGTTGGAATGTTGAATCTTTTCTAATGCTTCTACTATAGAATTCTTCTCTCTTTCTATTGCTCCTATGTGTTCATTATAAAAATACATAAGTGAAAGAAAAAACAACGGATAAGCTTCGTTAAGATCGTTTTCAAAAAATAGTTTTAGAATAAGGGGTGGACTATCTAAGGAAAGAAAATAAGTTTTTAAGCCTTCAAATATTTGCAAAATTCTTTCAACGGCGAGATAAAGTGACAACGAGAAGCTTTTTATATTCGATTTGCACAGATTCACAAAAACTTTTTAGTTTTTCCGTTCGAACTGTAAAAACGGAAAAGTGGTTGTATATTTTCACTACAATGCTTTCGACATCCAAAGGCAACCCATCAAATCCGAATTGAACATTGTTGTGCAAAATATGAGCGGGGCATCCAATTCCAATCAATTTTGAATATCCATTAGTTTGTAATTTATGAAATACATTATTCTTGCCGGCGCGTTTCACACCACCAAAATTTGTGTTACAATTATCCGCAGACATTGCAATGCATTTCGAAGATAAGTCAAATTTGTTTAAAGTTGAAAGCAAGTAGTTGGATATTGTGTCCGATGTTTCATCTTTTATTGCTTGAATATCAACTACTTTTATATTAACGCCTAGGTAGTAGTAAAACAAAAAGTTGATAGAATATAACTTATGCAATTTTTTTAAATTTTTTTTTTTTTAAATTACCTGAATCCTTTTTGAAATACTGTACCAAAACAGGGAATACTTTTTGGTTTCCATAAAATTTCCTTAAAATCTTCGTGAACACAGTCAAGGGATAAGGGAGCTAAGACATTGACAACAATGGCTTCTGTTTTTGTTCTCGCGCTGGAAATGTGCTGAGCGATTTTCGAATCTGGCAAAATGCATTTCAAGAACTTATGACTGCAATCCAACGGATCGAAATCCAAAGTGGTGGACTACAGTGTGACATGCGAGTGCACCTTCCGCTGCAGAATCTTGGTCCTCCAATTTTGATTGTTTTGGAATGAAAAATTCTGTAACTTTTTTACTTTCAGATTGAACATTGAATTTGTGTTTTTCAGTTTGTAAATGCTGGTCTAAATCTGTTTTTCTTTTGTTTGCCACAGAGAATGACGAATTACAAGAGGGGCAAAAGACAATATGTCGTTCATTTGCATTATTTTGCTTAAACATTGGGTAGTTTTGCTGCAAATCTGCGTTAAATATACACTTGCGCTTTGGCATTTTGTTTCTTAACACACTTCACAATAAAACAGCCCAGACAATAAACAAAAAAAAAGAAAACAAAATTAACCGTTTTTGTTGCTCTTAACTGAAAACAATAGGAATGGACTGATCTGTCATCTGTTACTAAGTGCGTGTGTTCAGACGTTTGTTAAAAAAGAAACAAAAGATGGCGTTGTGTTCAGAGGTGAATGAGTTCAGGTACAAATATATTTTAGGTCGTGTTCACACCAGAATGACGCAGAAAACTTCTGAATTATTGTTGAAAAATAAGTTTTGTTGTAGTTTAGTGATGTCAAAAAATGTAGTTAGATGAGGAAATCCAAAAAGAGGACAAATTGCATGTTCTTTAAAAAAGATACCGGACATTTTTTTTTAGACATAAAGAGGACATGTCCTATTAAAAGAGGACGTCTGGTCAGCCTAGGCAGGTACCGTTAGTTTTAGAGCTAGAATGGTAATTTCAAAAATCCCTCTGTAGGACGTCATATTAATACTATGTATCAAGTTTGAAGCAAATCGGTGCAGCCGTTTAGGCTGTAGGTAACTATACAGACAGACAGACAGAATTGTCGGACCCACTTTTTTCGACTTCTCTATCATCGTAATGTTATGTTTGATTGTTAAATTTTTTTTACGAATGCATAACTTGCCTTATAGTACCTATAATCGCAAGTAAAAATGAAGTGTCTGTCTGTAATTTCAAAATATCAGTTTTTTACTAAATGCGTATGAAAGTATATACGGTACTTACAACAAAAATGCAATTTTTAAAAATATTTTTGTCTGTCTGTCTGTTTGTTCCGCCTAATCTCGGAAACTGTTTTTCCGATTTTGACGGGATTTTCACTGGCAGATAGCTGATGTTGTAAGCAGTAAATAAGGCTATTTTAATAACACCTGTAGGTGGCGCTGCGGTCGCAATTTTCAAAAATTCTTATTTATGGGCCGCTTTTGATGGGATTTTCGCAGTCAAATGAAGTGTAAAATATCAGCTATTTACTAAATGCATATGAAAGATTCATTATTTTCATACATACATTGGTAAATTTTGGCGAAACGAAGTTCGCGGGTCAGCTAGTAATTAATAAAATATTAACATTTAAGGCATTTAAATTAAGTTATTATACATTTTATATAGTAAATCCATCGGTGTAGACATTTGCGCTTGGACAAAAAATAGATGCGTCTTCCTAAATCACCATTACATTACATTACATTACTTTACATATTAATATGCTCCGTCGATGAATCAACGAAGTAGACACACTTACAAGCACTGGCAACTTAGGCCATCGGCTCAAGAAAACACAAGATAAAGAGAGACAGACAGAACAGAAGATAGAAGAACACACACACATATGCCAACAGCTCGCAGTTATAAGTTTTGAGAATCACCAATGATGATAGTTTGTATAGGTGATAATACAAAAGTTGAGTAAGGGGCCAGTTATAGCGATACAAAAAACCAAACCGAAAAAAATTTCACATGGAAAATTTGGTATAACATAATCAGATTTAAAACACAAATGTTACACTGATCGATGGCAACCAATTCAGAGAATTTATTTTGCACATAAAAATTTGAATTGAACTTGTACTTTTTGTTAAAAATGTATTTATTCATTTTTCTGTAATACGTATAAAAGAAAAATAAACAATTACATTTTTAACAAAAAGTATTTGTTCAATTAAAATTATTATGAACAAAAAACATTCTCTGCATTGATTGCCATCGATCAGTGAAGCATTTGTCTTTAAAATCGAATCAGAACATACAAAATTTTCCATTTGAAAATTTTTTCGGTTTGGTTTTTTGTATCGCTATAACTGGCCCCTAACCCTTGAGGATATTTTGTTTACTATAGTTATTAAATCAAATTATTACAAAATCGGGTTTATATGATGGCTACTCTAATAAATATATTGTTCCAAATCGGGCCAGTCACTTTTTTAACTAGATAGAGATTTTAAGCAAACGGCAATATACTTCTTTCCCTCTTGCTCCTAAAGTCAAAATCAAATGTGAAATCCTACTTTGAAGGAAAACAACAGAAAACAAGAACAGGAAACAACAACAACAGGAAGAATTTAATTGTTTTCCTACAAAGTATTGATTTGACATTTCTCTTTGACGTATTCGGATACTTCTCTTTTGTGACTGCCAGGGGACTGAAAAGGGTAACATAGTACAAAATATGTTTTTTTTTTTTTTTTTAATGGCACATGCCTTTTAAGTCTTAAAATCATTTAGTGACTATTAAACATTATTATTAATATGTAATACTTTGAGAAAATACTATCTCAGTTTTCAATACAGCCTTTAGACATTTTAACGTAACGATATTCACGTGCCGCATGGTGCCTTAAACTGAAATATAAAATAGAAATGCTTATACACAGTTAATTAAGATAAAAGTGCTCTAAAACAAACAAAAAACATAAGCGAGAGCTACAATACGTTTTCAACGAAAACCTCCTTGTCTGCTTCCTCGTCTGCCTCCTTGTCTGCCTCCTCATCTGCCTCCTCGTCGTAATGTCACTCGACTTAAAGATCATACATATAGTTCGAATCGTTGAGAATATATCGTATGGCTTTAATTCACATTTAGATGAGAACGAAGGCCATTTTTCAAAATTAACTAACGCCATAACTAATTCTAATTCGTACTTAGATGTGAATTTACGCCATTATGGCTTAAATTCGTATGACCTTCGTGCATGGCACCGATGATATCGTCCAAATGGGCGTCGTCCCAATTGATTGCTCGTTATATGGCATTTTTCATCAATTCAGCGAGAACTTCGAGCGACAGATTCTCGCACTCGTGTCGAATGTTGTCCTTGAGGGCTTCCAGAGCCTCGGGCTTGTTCACGTAAACACGGGACTTCAAAAAACCCCACACAAAAAAGTCTGAAAAGGTTAAATCGGGCTAGGTTGCGGGCCAGTGCACATCGCCAAAACGAGGCGACCCGGGAACGCCCGCCGCCTTCAGAATATCGGTTCATGTATCGCTCCATGGTTTGTTCACTTGTATTCTGCATCTGTCTAGTCCACAAATTTCAAAACTGATTTGACATTGGTGGCCATTTGCAAAAATTAAAGCATCTTCCAATAGGGTGATTTCTTTTTGCCCACCTTGTATTTTGTTCGCCAAATTTTATTTATTCTGTTTACACAGGCAGGTCCATAAATCGTACGCAGAACTTTTCTCTCCAAGTTTTTTAGTGACTTTTCATCCAATTGGGAGGGGGTCTATGCTTCTGCACTATATATCAGGACCAGGATGATGAGTTTGCTATATCTACAATGTCTCCTTGCTTCCTCACGATAGGGCTTTGTTCCTCAAATGCTTATTTAGCAAAAGCAGCTATTAGCAAGAGCTACTTTGAAGTTATAACCAATATACAGACCGCCAACTCGTACTCCTCTTGCCTGAAACACCCTCGAAATATTTTTCCCTGTCTGTGAATACGTGTACATCTCTCTCTGTGCATTTTGTAATGGCAACTATACCTGCGTATGCCATTTATTTTTTAGGTGTGTTTGCTAAATGGGTTTTAAAAGCTAGGTAGAGCGTCACACTCTCAAAATAAATGGCATATCAGCTGATTTTTAACTTGTAGTCAAAAAGAGAAACCATAGAGTGAGTTGGCGGTCTGTTTCTTATTGGTCCGTGGTTATAACTATGAATGGCCACGTTCTGAATTCTGACCAGGTTGGAGGTGAAATTAGAATTTTGTTGATGAAAGCATATACAACATACTTATACGTGAATATTACTATCAATCAAAAAAACCTTTTGTAGTTCTTAATTGAGTTTTATTTATTCAAGCAACTAAATAAAACTACTATTGTTTCTTTTTAGTGAACTTCTCAAGCCACTTAAACACTTGCAAAATCTTAACTTGAATAACAACCTTTTGGGAAGGAATTTAAGCAACAATCATCTGCAGTCCAAATCCCCATTTGATCATCTTACGAATCTTAAAGAGCTCCTCTTGAAAAATAATTCACTAAAGGAGCCATACTTTGCAGCCAAATATTTAACTGCGGAATTGATTGAAATTGATCTTAGTTTAAACAACATAGAAACTATAGATTGTGATTATTTGCAATATTTTAAATATGCCATATTTACAGGAAATCCAATCCATTGCGATTGTAAGATTCGATGCCTTCATGAGAAATTGAAAGATTCGGACTATTCAAAAAATTACAGGTATAAAAATACTTTTAAATGTCACACTCCAAAGGAGTTAAATGGCCGTGCTTTAATGGACTTGGAATCAACAGAGCTTCTATGCTACCTCGAAACCAATCGAACCAGCTTTTTAAAACAATGTTCGAATGAATGCCAATATAGCATTCTGGATTCAATCTTAATTATGAATTGTTCCAATGGGAATTTAACAAAAATGCCAGTTCTACCTGAGTTTGATCAATCGTTTTCAAATGGAATAAAGTTGTATATACAAGGAAATCTAATAACAGAGCTTCCATCAAACACAACCCAGGACTACCAGAATATATCTGTTTTCAGTATCTCCAATAGACTGATTTCAAAATTGCCTGATAGATTCTTTTCAAATTTACTAAATATCGAAACTGTTCACATAGATCTGCCGTTGCTGAACATTCCAAGTGATCTTTTTGCTGGCTCGACATCAATCAAAGTAATTGAAATAAAAGGAATGAATCTCGACAGTCTTCCCGAAGCCATCTTTGAGTCACAGACTGAACTTTTTAAATTGGTCTTATCTGGAAATGGTTTGAAAAAGTTGAAACAATCAGACTTTTCATCAAATATTAATTTAAGAGTTTTAGACCTCTCACACAATTCGTTGGAAAGTTTGACAGAGTAAGTGAGCGCAATTTTGGATTAACGAATTATTACATTAATCACATATTTCTATTTTAGACTGATGTTTTACCAACTTCAAAATTTGAGGTGGTTAAACTTAAGTAATAATCATCTTCACGATGTGAGTTCAGGAGCATTTAAATATACAAATTTGTTACTAGAAATAAGGATGGAAAATAATCATCTAACAGCTATTGAACCTTTTCTAAGACTTAAAAACCTTGAGGAAGTCAATTTGAGCTTTAACAAAATCTGTTCTATTGAACTTTCCGATCTATTCTTTATCAGGAGTAGTTACTTTAACAAAGAAAAGCTGTTTGATTTTAGAAATAACAATATTCATACGATATCAGTAAATAAAAGTAACATTCTTTTAAAACATACATTGATGATACGATTAGAAGATAATCCTTTAAATTGCGATTGTAATATCATTTCTTTTTTGAAAGTTATCAGAGATAGTCATCGGGAGTCTTCTTTTAGTGACTTGCAATGCTTCAATCCAGATAAGTTAAAAGACCGATTTTTAACTGAACTTCGATTCAACGAACTATTATGCCGTTCTAAGAAGTGTCCTAAAGGATGTCATTGTTGGGATCAGCTATACGATTCAGTATTGATTTTAAATTGCTCAGATGCCAATTTAACTGAGGTGCCTCAACTTTCTGGCCTGGAACTCACTTCGTTAAATCAAATCGAACTGTCAATTGAATTTAACAAGCTTAAGAGGCTTAAACTCCATTCACAGTCAAGATGGCAGCATGTTACAAAGATTTATGCAGCCAACAACATGATTGATTACATTTCCACTGCAGACATCCCAAAGAACTTAAGTTACTTGGATTTAGCTTACAATAAACTGGAAACACTGGACACTGAAGTAATAAATGCATTAACCGAATGTCAGAACTTAAATTTTATTCGTCTTAGCAATAATCCATGGATATGTGACTGCTCATCGGAAAAACTAATGCAGTTTATCATGTTCAACAAACCACGAATTCTAGATTTGAATGAAACTCTCTGCGCAAATGGCCAAAGCTTCGAAAATCTTACCTTCGTTGACATGTGTTCTGTTGAAATGGACAACACGGTAACAGTGATAAGCATAGCACTTGCAATTGTAGGCCTTTCCATTTGCCTTCTTACAGTTTTGTTTTTTAATAACAAGGAACGTGTCCTGATCTGGATGTATGCTCAAGGCATTTGTCTTTGGTGGGTTACAGAAGAAGACCTTGATAAGAACAAAACATATGATGCATTTGTCTCGTACTCCACTCTTGACACAAACTTCGTTGTAAGCGAATTACTTCCGAAATTAGAAGGCGGACCTACACCATTCAAGCTTTGTCTTCATGATCGAGATTGGATTGTTGGAGTGTATATCCCCGATCAAATTGAAAAATCTGTTGAGTTATCTAAGAGGACAATTATTCTGATGTCCGGGAATTATCTGAGGTCAAAATGGACCCGATTGGAATTCAGAGCGGCTCACAATCATTCATTAAATGAAAAACTGCCACGAGTCATTGTTGTCATAATTGGTGATATTGGAGAAGTTGATGATCTGGACTCCGATCTTAGGAAATATATTAAAATGTACACCTATCTTAGGTGGGACGATCCATGGTTTTGGAAGAAGTTGCGTTATGCAATGCCACATCCAGCAAGAAAAACTCGTCAGAATGAAGAAACAGAAGTTTGATTGATTAGGAGACTATTCACCAGAAAAAATATTTCCTTTAATATCTCATAGGAAATTTGAATCTCAAATGAAAAAATTATAAAGTGTATCTCAAAATAATATATTTAATTATTTTAAAGTTTTTTGGATTGTTGTGGTTAATTGTTCTAAAACCTGGAAAGACAGACGTTGACATGTCTTAGCTTTGAATATATAATTTGAACTGGAATAAATGAAAAAATTAAATTATTTTAAATTTATGCAGTTTATTATATTGCTTTTTCATCCACTATATTTTTAGTTTTTTCTGGAGCGTTAATAAATAAAGTTCCGACACGGGAACACGTGACATTAAATTGGCCATGTAAAAAATATGGATTTTCGACTTTCCCTGCAATTTATTTATCGACATTGAAAATTTGAACCACACTCGAAATTGCAAACGTTTAAGGTCAACTGGCAAGTCGTTCGCAATCATTTTCATGCGCCATCTACCATCTACCATCTACCATCCACCATCTACCATCTACCATCTACCATCTACCATCTACCATCTACGATCTACCATCTACCATCTACCATCTACCATCTACCATCTACCATCTACCATCTACCATCTACCATCTACCATCTACCATCTACCATCTACCATCTACCATCTACCATCTACCATCTACCATCTACCATCTACCATCTACCATCTACCATCTACCATCTACCATCTACCATCTACCATCTACCATCTACCATCTACCATCTACCATCTACCATCTACCATCTACCATCTACCATCTACCATCTACCATCTACCATCTACCATCTACCATCTACCATCTACCATCTACCATCTACCATCTACCATCTACCATCTACCATCTACCATCTACCATCTACCATCTACCATCTACCATCTACCATCTACCATCTACCATCTACCATCTACCATCTACCATCTACCATCTACCATCTACCATCTACCATCTACCATCTACCATCTACCATCTACCATCTACCATCTACCATCTACCATCTACCATCTACCATCTACCATCTACCATCTACCATCTACCATCTACCATCTACCATCTACCATCTACCATCTACCATCTACCATCTACCATCTACCATCTACCATCTACCATCTACCATCTACCATCTACCATCTACCATCTACCATCTACCATCTACCATCTACCATCTACCATCTACCATCTACCATCTACCATCTACCATCTACCATCTACCATCTACCATCTACCATCTACCATCTACCATCTACCATCTACCATCTACCATCTACCATCTACCATCTACCATCTACCATCTACCATCTACCATCTACCATCTACCATCTACCATCTACCATCTACCATCTACCATCTACCATCTACCATCTACCATCTACCATCTACCATCTACCATCTACCATCTACCATCTACCATCTACCATCTACCATCTACCATCTACCATCTACCATCTACCATCTACCATCTACCATCTACCATCTACCATCTACCATCTACCATCTACCATCTACCATCTACCATCTACCATCTACCATCTACCATCTACCATCTACCATCTACCATCTACCATCTACCATCTACCATCTACCATCTACCATCTACCATCTACCATCTACCATCTACCATCTACCATCTACCATCTACCATCTACCATCTACCATCTACCATCTACCATCTACCATCTACCATCTACCATCTACCATCTACCATCTACCATCTACCATCTACCATCTACCATCTACCATCTACCATCTACCATCTACCATCTACCATCTACCATCTACCATCTACCATCTACCATCTACCATCTACCATCTACCATCTACCATCTACCATCTACCATCTACCATCTACCATCTACCATCTACCATCTACCATCTACCATCTACCATCTACCATCTACCATCTACCATCTACCATCTACCATCTACCATCTACCATCTACCATCTACCATCTACCATCTACCATCTACCATCTACCATCTACCATCTACCATCTACCATCTACCATCTACCATCTACCATCTACCATCTACCATCTACCATCTACCATCTACCATCTACCATCTACCATCTACCATCTACCATCTACCATCTACCATCTACCATCTACCATCTACCATCTACCATCTACCATCTACCATCTACCATCTACCATCTACCATCTACCATCTACCATCTACCATCTACCATCTACCATCTACCATCTACCATCTACCATCTACCATCTACCATCTACCATCTACCATCTACCATCTACCATCTACCATCTACCATCTACCATCTACCATCTACCATCTACCATCTACCATCTACCATCTACCATCTACCTTCTATTTTCGAAGTAGGTGGGGACACTTTTTACGATAACAATAAACTACGTCGATTAATTAAATTAAAACAATTTTTGAGGAACAATTCAGTTTTTACAAAATGAGACACCACGTTTCACACCAACGTTCACTAAATAGTGCACTTTTTGTACTTTTCTTGAGTTCGTTGTATGGATTCCAAACACAAATCAAGCTTTATTGATTCGGATTTTGACAAAAAGGTCCAGATCTCTTTTATAGTCCTTGGTTTCAAAATAACCTGCTGTTGATTTCCTTTTATTTAATTTACTAATTCAGTTTGGGGTTCCAGAGCCTTTACTAGTAACAACAAAATACAATAAATGCTGCCTGGTCTTTACTTCTGCCTTTGGATTGGAAGATCTACGCATGCCGTCTGGCAGTGCTCCTTACAATTTTATAAAGCATACATGAATATATTTTTTAGCGATCTCCAGCGATTTGTCCAATCTATATCTTAACACACATCTCAGCCCTACTTTACCAGCTCCTTAATATTATAAAATGTATTTCTAGAAACGGATACATTATTATCTACTTCTTCATCCCTTAGAACAAAATTAAAGTTTCTTGCATGCAACAATGTTGGTTATCTCATAAGAGAAAAAATGTGGCCATATTTAATGTTTTTGTTTCTATAACTCGCACGGCATAAATACATCTCAAATTGTGCAGTTCACATCCAACAGATTTACTTGCAATTCTTTTTTAATTTATTTATCTCAATCGTGTGTTGATAATGCAGTGCAATGCCCACATGATAAAACTGTTAAAATGTATCTATCCGTTGCATCTCTTAGATACTCGGTTTGATGTACAAAACACTTGCTGCACAGCACACACCACCAGACCAAACTAAACCAAAAACATGGATAAAATATGTTCGTTCCACAAAACAACACAAGTTCGTTTGGCCATTTCATGAATGAATCTCTCAGTCTTTCAGTTGGGAGTTTGACACTGAGTCGCAAGTCGCAACCACACAGATTTCTTGCGCATCTCAATCTCAATAATTCTGCAATCTGAATACTACTTGGTACGCGCAGAGTAGTCCTCCACGGATTGTATATCTTCTCTCACTGCGCAAAGTATCTATCGGGGAAAATCCAAATTTTCCCTCGAGGTCGATTGTGACGATCTGTTGGCCGCCACAAGAGGAACACATGTTGGCAATGCGCCGCCGCTGCCTGTTGCTGTTTAGATACATTTCTCTTCTTCTTCTCCATATATGCGGGTGTTTTCTGCTCCTTGGTTTCTGTTTCTTTGACTTTGACTACCGTGGAGACGCACCATCCAAATCCAATCCACCAATCGACCACGCAAACGCACAAACACACATTTTGTTTATTTACGTGCAAAGAATTGTATATTTTCTGGCAGGCCGACGAGACGGACAGATCGGTTGTCGGACGGACGGATATTTTCTTTTTTTGAATTAAAAAAAAAAATTACTATGCTCTCTGTGTTTCGGATCGGATTGAATCGCATAATGCACAGCCCCGCTCGATTCGAATGATTTTCGAACGTTTGTTTCAATTCAGTTGAATTTTGTACGCCTGCGAAGTGACTTCTCGTCCGTCGATGAAGGTTATGAATTTTTTTTTTTAATTTTTCAAAAATAGAAATTCTAAGGACGGTTAAGGTTTTTGAACGCTTTTATAGTTTTGATTTAAAAAAAAGGGGTTTTCAACTAAGTTACGCGAATTTTTTGAACTACCAAAACAAAACTTGAAGTAAAAAAAAAATTGTTTGGAAACCTACCCACAATTTTGGATTACCAGTGAAAAAAAAATGTTTTTTTTAAAAAAAAGTGAAATTATAAATTAAAAAATATACTTAATAAAAATATTTTCATAACAACTGTTTATATAAAATAAAAAAAAAAATTATAAAACAACCCAAAAGTTAACTGTGAGTTTTTAAAAAAAATTGAATTTCGTTCAACCGGAAATTGAGATTGATATTTTAAGGGTTGTTTCCGATTTCGAAAATTTGTTGGGTTCGGTCAAAGTGCGTTTATCTTTTTTACACTTTGGGGCAAGTGTATCTGTATCTATACTGTGTGTTGCTTGTTGTAGTCTACAAAGTTCTAAGGATTTAAATTGAAACTGTGAGAAGAATATTAATTGAATTGTTAAAGAAAAAATATTTTAAGTGTTTTTTTTTTTTTGTTGTGTGTGTGTGTCTTTTTATTTTATTCAAAGCGGGTATACAGATATGTAGATACTTAAAGTGTGCCATATCCGGTGGAATTGAGTGGAAATCAAATAATTGTGTGCGCGCGCTTTGATTGGGCAGATTTTTAATATAAATTAATTTAAAAATTTTACCATATAAACCTACCTACACAATAATTGTTAAAATTGGTTTTTTGATGTATTTCGCTCTTTTTATGGATACAATTTATTTCCCAGCAAAAAGTTGTTTGGAAATCTTTCGATGGTAAGCGATATTTCTTTTTTTTTATTTTATTAAATAATTTTCGTTTTTTTTTTGTGTTTTGTAATATTTTTATAATGGTACTGTACCTTCGTTTGCTTCAAGAAACCAAACAAAAATAAAATACAATCCTAATTTTCTTTAATTTCTAAAACATTGCTTTTGAAATTAAGTCCATAGTGTGGGCAAGTTGTTCACAAATTGGAACAAATTTTATAAAAAATTAAGTTTTCCAAATTTTTTTTTTTGGAAAATATTCAAAAACTTTCTACATTTAAATATTGTGTGTTGTGTCAGAATCGATGTACCTAGTTGTTTTAAAAGAAAAGAAGTCTAAGAATACGTTTAATGCTTTTTATTATTCTTCAAATATTTAACTTGAGATTTTAACTTGCAATTAGTTAGTTAGTTAGTTAGTTATATAAACTTTATTTCAAAGCATAAATAATTTGTTTACAATTTAGTATCTTAAGTTTAATTGGTTTGGCCCAAGGCCATCTACCAGATTGACATTTCTTAAACAAAAACAAATTTATATTCATATTTTAGCTCTTTAGAAGTCTCCTTCAACTATGCGTGTTCTGTAATTAAGTGCGATTGATGCATAACTACCTATAATACTTCCCAGCCCAGGTTGCCATTCAATATGTTTAAGACATCACTCATATCCATTGAAGTAACACCGAAATATCTCATACGAAATTCCGTCAAGATAGGACATCTGGCGATAAAATGATAAACATCTTCTCTTTCCTGCAGGTTACACAGGTCACATAAAATTGGACGGTCTGGTTGATGTGGGATGTAATTTAAGTTTATAATTTCCCCTCTTATTTTAAATAAAAGATTCATCTTATTGAGAGAAAATTGATTTAGAAAATATGTATGTTCTTGGAGGTTATAGTTCAGTTGGCTGTAAATCGTTCTATGTTGCGAAGATTCAGCTTCCGTTTTAAATCGATCATATAAAGTGCAGCTTACTCTCTCTAAACATTTTTTAAAAACCATCCTGAAGTCTACAACGCTGGTATCTGGTGCAATTCTCACTTCTTCTCCGCAGCTCTCCCCCAACTCCTCCCACTTTTTGATAAGGTTTCCTTTTGTTGTCATGATTCGCCTGAGCACTATTTTGGGTAGCCGCTCCTCCTCCATCTCCAACACCTTTATGATATAATCAAAATGCATTTTTAGTGTGTCCAAAAATAATGGTGGTACTGATGTTTCCAAGTGTAGCATACCGGATATCGGGTGCAAGATGGTAACCGGAAAATACGTTTCAGAAAATATCTGAGGAATCTTTCAACCTCTTCAAACTGACAATATCCCCATACCTGAGCTTAATACAGTAATATGGAGACTGCTGATGCTCGGAATAATTTAAGCTTAGAGCTATGCTCAATGTATTTATTGTCAAAGCATCTGTTCCAAACTGACGAAACAGCTCTTTTGGCCTCTGCTAGTTTGAGTTGAAAATGTTTTTTCAAATTTAGATTTGACGTAATAAGTAAACCCAAATACTTATATTCTCGAACTATTGAAATATCTTCACCCTTGTACTTCCATTTTTCGTTGCAGGAATATCTGCCACCTCCACCTCTGAATATCATTATTTTAGATTTATCCAAGTTAACGACTAAATTCCAAAGGTCGCAGTAGCTCTCCAGTCGGTTTATCATTCGCTGATGCAATCCTTCAACTGATTCGGATAGGAAAACTATATCATCTGCGAACGCGAGTCCTGGAATCTGCATATTATCAAACTGAATTCCTCCCGCAATTGCATCCATGATATCATTTATAAATAAAATGAAAAGTAGCGTGCTTAAAACACACCCTTGCTTGACTCCCATTTACATTGCAAAATCTTCCGAAATGGCATCCCCGTTCCATACAAACGCCACATTATTTTCGTACATTGCTTTCAAAGTCGTGACAATTTTGCTTGAAACTCCGATCTTGTATAACTTATAAAACAGTGCTTCGCGCGTAATGGAGTCAAAAGCTGCTCTAAAGTCAACAAAGAAAGCATATAGCTTTTTGCTTCTTTTTTTGTAGCTCTCGGCGATGTTTGTCAGGGTGAATATTTGGTCAAGAGTCGAATAGGATCTTCTAAATCCAGCTTGAAATTCATTTAATATTTTCTTGTTTTCAATCCACTGCGTAAGTCTATTACATATTAGGGTACTAAACAACTTGACTGAAGTGTTCAAGAAAGAAATACCTCGATAGTTTTCAGGGTTGTCATATGATCCTTTTTTGTGAAGAGGGAATATAATTGCTCTTTTAAAACTTACAGGTACGTTTGCTGATTCAAAGATTCTGTTATATTCCTGGGTTAGTGCACAAAGAAATTCGATTGAGCAGTTTTTGTAGAATTCTACTGGCACTCGGTCGTGTCCTGGAGCTTTTCCAACTTTAGACTTTTCAATAACATTCTGTACTTCTATCACTGTAAATGGAGCATCGAGAAGTTCATCTGTAAAAAAAGGGGCTGCATAGTGTGGTAAAGGGGAAAATTGCGCGGTGTTAAGCAGATTCTTAAAATAGCTTCGAAGTTCGGCTGGCTGTAAGGATGTTGCAATTATATTGGTTCTCCCATTGATGCTTCTTACAGCTTTCCAAAATTCTGCTGAGGACTTAGACGAATTTAAGACAGCTATTTTTTTGTACTCCTGCTGCTTCTTTTTTTCTAAACAAAGCTGTTTAAAGTCTTTATTTGCAGCAGCATAGGTTTTTTTGAAAAAATATGTATCGTATTTCCTCAATAATCTGAGGAACGCGAATGATTTTTGTCTGGCCTTCTGACACTCAAAATCAAACCAGGTCTGTTTGAAAGTAACTTTCCGTCTTTCTGTAGGACTTGCTGGAACAGCTTCTAGTATTATATTAGTAAGTTCTTCCATATGAAGCGAAATGTTCTCTAGGCTTCGTTTACCAAGTTCCTGATTTAAATTAATTTGGTACATTGGCAGATATCTTTCCCGCCATATCAGCTTAGGCAGAAGTTCCATTTTCTTCGTGTTGTGCGTATCTTCAGGATCTGCAAGTAAGCATGAAATATCCAATGGCATGTGATCTGAAAATGTTTGTGCTCCTATGCTGAAGTTGCTCAGAATATTTTCCCAATTCCCAGACGCAAAGCAATAATCGATGACAGAGCACGCCGATCCACGAGTAAAAGTGTATTCTCCATTAAGATCTCCCTCGCAGCTACCATTTAAAATCCTTGCGTCTAAAGCATCTGTTACTTCCAATATTTTCGCACCCTTCCCATCACAAATTTCGTCCTTTGATCTGCGGTTCATATTAATAATTTTCGATGTGTTTCCACTTAAAAAATTATTTTGCGACAACCCAATCCTTGCGTTGAAATCTCCAGTAAGTAGCAAATCCGTTGACCCCAAATCTTGTAGTGCATCACAAAGTTGTTCAAAATCCCTATTCCAATGATTACAGTTCAAGTAGACTGGCACGATGAATAAGACGGAACCGTTGATTTTAAGCTCCAACACATCCATTTGATTTACTCTTTGGAAATTTCCCCCACTTCCTCTTCCAAATAAATTTGTTTTCACCGCTGGAATCCATTTTATTTCATAGTTTTTAAATATTCCTAAAAATTTCTCCTTCTCGTGTTCTAGAACATGCGTTTCAAAGAGCAAAAATATATCAAATCTTTTTATATAATTAAAAAAAATCATTTCAATAAGCTTATTTTTAAGTCCTGCTACATTATAACCTAATATTTTTATATCTAAATAATTTATTTGTTTATGGTAGACGGGTTTGTCTCAATTCTTTCCATCACGTACTCGATCGCCTGCTACTCCACTCAATCGCGCGCTTGTGTGTGCACCCAAATTGTTTGCCTCTTCAACATTGGTTGAAATGCTGACAACTTCAGGTAGTAAACTTGACGTTTTGTGTTTGACATTGGTGTTGTTTACACGTTTTTGCTACCACTCTGAATTTCATTCATAAAATGCTGCATAGACGAAAATATAAAATTGCTGCCGAAAATTTTACGTAGCTCCTCTAATGTATCGTTTCTGCCACATTGTAAGCCAAGAGAGAAATCCCATGTAAAAATCGTGTTCGCGATGATAAGCTTGTCGTCTTTTAGCCTGGCTATAATCCTAGGGAAGTTCTCGCGGAGATATTTGACGATTGGAAGTAGATTGTTCCTTCTACGCCGAGTGTTATAAGGAAGATCCTTATGTATGTGTATTTGAGTGCCTTTTAAATTTCTTGCCTTTCGAAGAACTGTCCACGCATCATTACGTGATTTCATTTTTACCACAATCATTGCTGTAATTATAGTTACTATAAGGCAAGTTATGCATTCGTAAAAAAAAATTCAAACAATCAAACATGACATTACGATGATAGAGAAGTCGAAAAAGGTGGGTCCGACAATTCTGTCTGCCTGTCTGTCTGTCTGTCTATCCTCCGTATGTCTTTCTGTCTGTATAGTTACCTACAGCCTAAACGGCTGGACTGATTTGCTTCAAACTTGGTAGGTACACCTACATTGTATTTTTACGACGTCCTTCAGAGCGGTTTTTGGAATTAGCATTCTAGTTTTAAAACTAACGGTACCTGCCATAAGATTTTTAGTGAAAAATTATTTTTTCTCAAAAACGGCTGCTACGATTTTGATAAAACTTTCTGAGTAGTGTTTTCTTTGCAAATGGTATGTTTTGGTTGGAATAGATTTGTCAGGAAAAGTCTTATAACGGTACCTCCCATAGGACAGGTTTTTTAAACCAGATTTTCTCGTAAGCTACTTGACGGATTTAGTGTGAACGACCATTTATAGACAAAATAATATTTATAAATTCTTAAATTTTTCAAAAAAAGTTTTTTTGAGTTTAAAAAAAAAATATTTTTTTTTTTATTTTTTTCCAAAAACGGTAAATCTTTTTTTTTAATTTTATTTTTCTGATAAAAACTGCAAAGTTCTAGAAGCTGGTATACTCAAAAAAAATTTGGATTATATCTTCGAAAAGTTTAGAAAAAAAAACTGTTTTTTGAAAAAACTGGTCGAACGATTTTGAAAAAAAAAATTTCTTAAAATTCTAAACAGTAAACGAAATCAGATGGTTTACTTCATTTTTTCCAAAAAACGTTTTAACTAGTGATTTTTAAGTGATCAATAAAATTGTATATCATTTTTTCACTGCTTTTTTCTAAAATCTCAAAACCCAAGACCACTGCCACACATTAGAGCAAGTTCGTCCGACTCAGTCGTGCACTTTATTTTTTTATGAAAGCTTCACTAAAAACGCTAAATATCAAGCTTAAAAGAAATTGACTTTTCCTTTAAGGCTGTATACATATGTATATGTAGCTGCCCATACAAATAGATCGATAGACATGTAAATTCTTACGACCCAATTCTTTAGATTGTGCTTTCGATCTTGATTTTTTTGATATTTAATGAAAGGACGTCAAAGGAATCAAACTGGTTATAAATTTAATGCTTTCAAAACATTCACAGAAATTTCGCGTTTTTGGTCAAGTTTATTTAATGTCAAACAACTTATAATTTCGTCATAAAATATTTCAGTCCGTCATTTATTAGCCTTTTTTCATCTCATCATTAACTTAAATAAAGCCGTTAAAAAGACTCAAATCTAAAAATATTTTTGTGGTTGAATGAATTCTCAAAATCTTGAAAACAACTACATACAACATACATACTTATACCCCTATGTTGAATTAGACAGTCCGCTATTCACGTGAACATTCATCAGATTATTTTGTATTGTTTCGCATGTCCGTTATAGCGCCCGCGCCGGTCGTTCTGCTGGAATATAGTTTCGACCAAGTGATTTTATTTGGGCCATGCGAAATTTTCAGTTTTCGGAAAAGTACGGAACAAAATCCAAACCCAGTGCTAACTTGGTAATTTTGCTTGTTGACACGCATACACTGAATTAAAATGCATCCCGTCTATAGAGATGGGATTCCGGCCGAAATTCGGGTCCTCTTCCAAAAGTTCCGAAGCCCAGTGCACCTTCTGACCAAGTCGATGGTGACTTTTGTTGATGAAAGCATCTACTTTGTCTTGTCCTCATTCATTTTCAGTCCCATTTCACTTGCAGCTGACTCCATAGAAGTGAGGGCACCAGTTACTGCTCGCTTTGTTCTTCCTATCACATCAATGTCGTCCGCAAACCCAAGTAATTTTGTCGATTTATTAAAGATCGTGTCCGATATGCTGGCTTGGGTGTTCCGTATAACATTTTCCAGCACAATATTAAAACATCTGTATGACAGAGCGTCACCTTGTCTTAGCCCTCTGGTGGCTTCTTAATTTTTAGTAGAGTGCCTAGTCCCTACCAACTTGGAAGAACAGCGAGCATTTTCCAACGTCTAAGTCATCTTGATAAGACGTATCAGTTTGGGAGCGATTCTAAAGTTAGACATGGCACGATACAATTCAACACCATAAACACTATCTCAGGCTGCTTTAAAATCGACGAACAAATGGTGGGTGTGGATGAGGATGTTATATATTTTTGGGTTTTCAGGCCTTGTAAGCCCAACTCGAAATTCAGCAAGTTTAATTCTGAGAAAGGCCGAATTTTCGTGCACTGCAGTGAATTGACTGTCGTTGGGGTCTGCGGTGATGTTCTCTGCCGATCTTGCGTTCTTTTGACGTACGAATGCGTCTGGTTGATAATCTTGGTGACTCGATATCATTTACTGAATGATAAACAACATCAGTTGTCACCAAAACAACATGGCCGCCATTGGCTGCCAAAATATCTGTTGATTAAAATGAATTTGGGTTTCAACTCATATTGCTCTTTAGTTTTTGTTTGTTTTATTGTTCTAAAGAAAATTTAGTTTTTTTAGAAAATTAAGACACGCAATATATTTTACGGGGTACTGCAACTTTCAATAAAGTAACATGTTTTTCAAGATAATATCTTGTCATGAGCCGATTCGTGTTCAGTGACTAATTTATTGAGATTCCTTCCACTCCTGCAAACTTTTGCAAGAATTATTAAGAGCTTAAGTTACTAGATATGATCAGTGTCTACAAAGAGTGTTTTTTTATACGTGTGGTTTTCAATCTGGCAATCCTTTTTTTATAGATGGTCTTTTTGACAGCTTTCACTTGATTTATGATCAGTTTGGTTTGCCATATCATAATAAATAAACTTACTCCTGAACAATGTTTGCAAATCGTGCAAATTTATTACCAAAATAATGGTTCGAAATCATTTATAAAACGTAATGGCAAGCCCTTTTCTTTATAATAAAGCTAAATTCTTGGCCATAACATTAAATTAAATACATTTAATTTTTTCTTGAAAACCACACGTCTATAAAAACACCCTTTAGAACCTATAGTAATATTACTTTGGAGTTTTTAGTAATTGCCGTAAAGAGCGCTGCGGATGCAGCAAATGTGTAGAAACAAAATTCATTTTATTTTTTGCTCCCTTCAATACATGTCACTTTTTGAAATCGTATAATATATGTAAAGCTCTCGTTTCATTATTATTTTCAATGATGACAACATTCTTAGCATGTTCTTTTCTCCCCTCCACCTCTTCCTTCTTCGCCGATAATCTGAAATGAGTTAATGCCTTGTTTTGCCGTCAGCGGCCAGGCAGCAAAACTATAAAGTGATATTACTGTAGGTTCTACAATATATTATATAGAATTAATGGACTCAGTTCCTCGTTTTGCTGTTGATGCCATAAAATTTAGTAAATTTTATTTATTTCAATTTTTCACTTGACATTGATTAGAATTCAGTAACCTTTTTTTATTTTTTTATTTATTCATTTATAAGTACCTACATACTACTTTCTTATATGTAGCTCAATATTTAATAATAATGAAAAAACAACAATTTAAAATATATAAAATAAACTTAATTAATCAATTACAATGGCATTCATAATCTTATTTTTAAACATTTCTCTAGAACAGTCAAATTCGATTATATCGGCTTATTTATTAAAAAATCTGCAAGCTTTAGCAATCGATTCATTTAGTCCATAATTCGTCGAGTGTTGTGTGATGAAGAAAAAATGATTAGTCCTTGGTCTAAGACAACGAGTTGGTGTATGTCAGTTATTACATCCCTTGCAAGTGAAATCAGAAAATAAATTCTTCTAGTTTCTAGAGGTTTTATATCGATTAATGCGCACCTATCCTTATTTCTGTTGGTAAAGGCAAGGTCCATTCAAGTTTAAGAAGCGAGTATTTCGTAAATCTTTTTTGAATTCTTTCGATTCTATTTGATGCATTTTGTAGTAGTTAGACCAAACTACACAACAGTATTCCAAAATCGGACGAACAAAACTAACGAAAAGTGATTTGATAGTAAAGGGGCACTTAAACTCCTTAGAATTTCTAAACAAAAAACCAAGCATGGACTTGCCTCTGGACACGATATAGTCAATATGCATTCTGAAATCTTACTTGGAATCAAATATTATTTCCAAATCCTTATGGTCGAAAACTCTTTGCAGAACGTTTTCAGATAAAGAGTAGTCAAAGAAAATCGGACTTAAAAATTTTGTAATTTTCATGGTACAACATTTTTTGATATTTAAATCAAGATCATTCACAAGACACCATTTAGATACATTATTTAAATCTTTTTTAAATTGCATACAATATTAGAGAGTGAATTGATTCTTCTGTAAATTTTGAAATCATCTGCAAATGACAGGCATCGTGAGTGTAGAACAAAAAATAAAGGTAAATCGTTAACAAAAAGGTGAAACAAGAGAGGGCCCAGATGACTGCCTTGGGGAACTCTGATTTGTTTATACCGATTTTAGCTAACTGCACCCTATTCTCGAGGTAACTCTTGATCCATTTGAACATCTGTGAATGAAAACCTAGTGATTTGATTTCCTATGAATATTCAAAAGTAATTTATGGTTAACTCTATCGAACGCCTTTAATAAGCCAGTGTATATAACATCAACTTGGCTTTTATTTTCAATTGTATTATTACAGAAGTTTGTAAATAATGTGAGGTTTGTTGCTGTGGATTTTCCACTTACAAAACCATGTTGATAAGGTGAGATATGTATTTTGAGATACCTATTTGTCATGCAGATACAATTACTTATAAATTTCTTCTATTTTTTCTCCTGGTTAATTATGGAGCAATATAAAGTCATGCGAGTCAATCGAACTGTGTAAAATTAAGTTGTTTGAATTTGATTCGGATTTATGTAATTCCTGATCATTAAGTTCATCGCCTATTATGGAAGCACTATACATAAGTCTATAGAAACAAGTTGTATTAATTAAACCCTAGTTTAAAGTTTCATGTGAAAATAAAAGTTAAAACTTACAAAAACGACTTCAAGTCTTTATTAGGCATCCAATGGTTTTCCAGTTTCCATTAAAGGGCCTTAATGTAACATGAACTGGACTTAATGCGTTTCTAGAAACAAAAACACATTTTTCCCGTTGTGGGAAAATTGAAAAAAAATTTAATTCCTTTTTTTAGCTTTTGAAGCATATCAAAAAGTTAAAAGATTATCAATTGGCTAATTAAATGACAAACACAAAATGTCAGTACGTATTGAAAGCAAATGTATTTAAAAAAAAATGCATTTAGCTATGTAAATGTCAGCTGCCTAAGAAATATATGAGTGATCTTTGAATTAAGTATGCTAATTAAATGCTCTTCAGTCTCTGGTCAGCTAGACTAAAGTATAGGATATACATTTTGGAATTACCTTTTTCCCTTAGCCGTTCTTTTACAAATTAATTCAAAAGGGTTCTTTGAATGACTTTCAATTCGTTTTTAATGGTATTTTTTCTGAAAGATAATTCTTTTATTATTTAAATTTGATTCCTGGCATATGGCCACCGCGACTGTTCCAATGTTAAAGTCCATTTTTGGAACACCCTTTGCAGCATTTCGGATCGTTTATAGGCAATATCGTGGCTAATTCTGATTTCCAAGTCTCAAATCGACAAGAGGTGTTAAATCGCACGATCTTAGAAGCCAACTCACAGGTCCAAAACGCGATATTATGCACTTTTCTTTGTTAAGACCACAGCTCCCAACATCAAGGCGATTCAATTCAGGAACGAAAATGTCATTGAGCATGGTTCTAGAATGGTCTTTATTGACTACAACTCTCGTTTTTATAAAGAAGAAGGCTCAATGATTCCACCATCCCATATACAGCACAACAAAATGTCAGTTTTTCAGGATCTAACAGCATCTCATCGATGGCTAGAGGATTATCTTCACTACGAATGTGGCAAATGCTAATTGGCATTGCCCTGATGGAGGGTTGTGTCTACCTTAAAATGGACGTAGTGCGTAATGCGTTTTCCAACAGAAAAATGTTTTTTGAAGTAAATCTGAGCAATTTGCAGGCATTGTTCAGGCGTCAGTCGATTCATGATGAAATGCCAAGCCAAACAAAATATAAATCAGATGTCAGATGACACAATATAGCTGTCAATGAAAACAGTACTGCCAACAAAAATTCTTTGCCTCTAAGAAAAACACCATTTACAACTTAAAACAAATGCAGTCAAACAATGGAACCTTGTGGCATTGTATATATAAACTATAGTACTACCACTTGAGGTGCGCCATCTATCGACGAAAAACTAAGCTCTAGAATCCCATGGGAAGCAACAACAACAATTAAAATGGTGGAAATTGTTGTTGTTGCTTCCCATGGTATTCTAGAGCTTAGTTTTTCGTCGATAGATGGCGCACCTCAGGTATGAATACTATAGTTTATATATGCAATGCTTGTGGCTTTCTATCAAAAATTGTAATAGAGTGCCTAACCCAAGCAATCTCATTTCATAAACAAAACTATTGCAACAATATTCGATAAATCATTTAAAACTTAATTGCTATAATATACAATGTCGAACATCAGAAGTCTTGATCCCGATAAAATTAATTTGTGAATTACGAAAACACAGTGAAACA
The DNA here is from genome assembly GCA_916050605.2 of Platycheirus albimanus. Lineage (NCBI taxonomy): Eukaryota > Metazoa > Arthropoda > Insecta > Diptera > Syrphidae > Platycheirus > Platycheirus albimanus. Next base: position 73,969,351 of record OU696696.1, read on the forward strand.
CATCACTAAAGAATGCATGCCAAAAGAAATTAAATTTTTCTTAAGTGTCCCATTAGCTAATTAATGGATTGAAAAATATCTCCTCCAACCAAATGACGTTTATATAGGATAATCCCACACACAATCCCTGATGACAATTTAACTGAATTATTACAAAATATTCTCATTTTGAAAATCTTTCCATAGAAGTGGGACTGGGAGTCAAAACTCTCAGGATGTAGTAGATACGAATTTATTTATTTAGTTTTTGACTTGTAGGAGAGAACAGAACACCAGCCGGATGTTTATTTTTCTTCATAAAATACAAAAAAAAAATGTTTGTCCGACAAGTGATTTCCATTCACCAACAGACGACCGCCCCCAATTCGTGAAAACGTCGAACAGGTGCCAAAAAAATAGACAAACAACAAAATTGTGTTTCGTGTGTATATTTGCCAGATTTTGAAGAAAAATCACCACCCGCTTGTTATACGTCAGGATTGTGCAGTCACGTCATTCTGTCACTTTTCAGGTCAGATTTCGTGTATTCGAACTAAATATTACAAGTTTGCAGTGACACATTTGTAAACAAACTTAAAATAATGCCCAATTTGTCTTCCATTTTATATGACATTTTATAAAAACCCAGAGAGACTTAAGAAAAGAAATACAAAATGACATTTTGTAGCTCGCAGACTGAATTCATTTTATCAAATTTGACAAGCGAATTAAAAAAAAAAAAAAAACAAGAAGAAAAACGGTATACCCTGAATCCGTCAATGACGTTTCGCATACCAATTTTTAGCTTTGCCTTGAGGCGCGTCGGTATTGGTAGTCGTGCGTGTCGGGAGCTTTTAGCAAATTTAACTTATTTGCATAATTTTTCATGTTCTTTTTGATTTGTGAGTAAAAAAAAACAAATAAAACTTAAGATAATCATACAAATATTTTTGATGCATGTTCGAATTTCGAAATTAGTTTTGGCATTTTGCCTCGAAATCGATTGCATTGACAGTTCGTACTGAATTTTGTTTCTCTTATTATTTATTGGTCTGAAGTTTGACAGGTCAGACGAGCATGGCAGCCATTTTTCAGAGCCGTTAAGTGATGAGTTTTTAGTATCATACGGAATCGTAAAATTTGATTTAATTTCGAAAATAAAAGCAAAATGGAATTTTCCGATTTAATGGAAATGGTTTCATAGGAACCGCCATAAAAGCCCTTTTTGTTGATTGTGATGATTGCGAGAGTGAAAACTAGAAACTCAATTAAAGGAGTGCGATCGTTGTAAGACATCGGCCGCGCTACGCATTACAGCGCAAGCATTATGTTGCCGCCATAAAGCAACAAAGGATATGATTGTATGAAGATAATGGCCGCTTTTATGTTTCATTCGGTTCGGTGGCCTATTCGATGTCAATGCAATGGTCGATTAGTAAAAGACACTCTCAAATGTTGTAAGTAGTTTAAATGGCTATAAACAACGGGATTGTTTTCTTAAAAATAATGCAGTTCCGTTTAAATGGACTGTATTTTTAAAATGCGTATCTAAATTGCTTGTGCGGATAAGTGTCGACATTTCATTTATTTTATTTTTATTACAATTACGTGATGTGAAATGAGTGGTTGGTTGTGTTTGGCACTTTGTGCGGTGATAAAATCATGATGAATTTCGACCATTCAATCATTTGGATCGTGAGTCAAATTGTAATTAATTTTTTTTTTAGATAAGAATAGGCATTTATGTTTCAAACAACACAAACTAAATTGTACATTTGTTGCTTATTTTAAGTGTATTATATAAATATTTTAAACCTTCTGTATCGGTTCGTTCATACTTCAAGGGACACTTACGTTAGATACTAAGAAAGCTAGCTGCACTACATTTAAATGCTGCTTCCAAAACGGGCCTAAGCAGAACAATATTGTGGTCAAAGGTCAAAACTTTCAAAACTTATTGACCAACCAGCCCTGAAGGCCTGAAGCCAGCGGCTTTGTCATCATAACTAAGCTCTTGTGACCTGTATAGGTAATTCCTGGTATAAAGCCATGTGCGGTTGTTGATCGATTGGGTTCAGGCGACAAGTTTACTAGACGATCAACCTTATCAGACTTACGACGATGTCCTACCTTGGCAGTTGGATAGTTACGATGTGTGAATTTTGCGCAGAGGGACCCGCCAGATCTAGAGGTTTAATGGAAATAGCTGGAACCTCTTCTTCAAAATTTACCCAAATAGCAGTCACTGCTATAAACAAATCTTATCTTTTCTTTTTCTTTTTCATTTCTTTTAACGAACTGTCTGGACTGTGATCCATACTCTCTCATAAGTGATCCAGTTTTATCGATTTTCTAGTTCAACCCGAGAAAATGTTGACAATCTTAACAGTTTCAGATTCTTTTATGTTGGAGACCAACCAAATGTCTGGTGGTTTGGTTATTTCTTGTCCTGTCTTTCCTTTTTTAAATTTGACTGAAATTTCAGAATATCCTTATCCTTTTTGAAATAGTTTATTCTTTTCGTGAAAGACCGTTTTTTGATAACCAGTGACGAGTGTAGTTTTCCCGCCATTTTGATGGTTGATAAAGTCAATACAAATATTTTCGCTATCAATCATGGATACGAGTTGCTAAGAATTTTCGGGGAGAATTCTGAAATAACTATTTCATTCAAATCAAAGCCTGTGTTAATCAGAAGATCAGTATCAGCACAAGTGTTTAGTCTTTTTTGGATTCAGGAATCGTATTTAAAACAGTTTTTTATTTCAAAACTAACCAACGCGGTAAGCAAATCCTCTAATAATTCACGGTGTATTGTATGCAAGCCATCCGAACCCGATGTTATACATATTTTTCCAAATTTAAAGAGTAGGTTATATCATATTGCCCAACGACTTCGGTCTTTGAGTTTTCGACAACAGTAGGGTAGAAGGGATTGCATTTGCCAATGGGGTTCATCTGCCAATTCAGTTTTTCGGTCAAACCAATAAAGTGTAAAATATCGAAAAATCGATTTTTGTTACACATCTCTAATTGCAAACTTTCCACAAAGTTTGACAGTTCTCAACCGAGTTGGATGCGTGTTTTTTTTTTCTGCTCGAACCAAAAAAATAAGGTAAACAGTGATTGTTAATTTGTAGTTTTAATAGTGCTATGTAAATTTAAGATATAAATATCTTTTGTAAATATATTTAGTGTTGTATGTAGAGTTGATAAACATTAATCGCTTACAAATAAAAAAGTTAAAAATTAGTTTTTAAAGGAACAGTTTGTGGGGACCACTTGCCATTTTTTTTTTTTTTTTTTTTTTTTTTGTGGTTAGGCTTTGACTGGCAAAGCTACTTTGTCAGTGGCAAACCCATTTGCTATTTAGGTATACCTGGTAATCCCTCACATCACTTTTTTTTATTATTAAATCATGAAAAATAGAAATAATTAAGATATTAAAATGAAATATACTTTAAAGTGAAGATAACAACGTCAAGGTACATTTTAGATATCAAGAAAATATAAACCAAGGAAAAGCTGTTTGTAAGGTCAATTATCCTAAATCCTGGCAAATGCACCCCATTCTACCCTACTTACTTTTCTGACTGATACGTCGGTGACTAGTTCTTGAAATAAACTTGAAACACAAATGTAGATTAGTTAGATACATTGATTGTGACAGTGATTGTCAGCTCTGTAAAAGTATACCAACTTCGATATAGAATGAACACTACTTATTGAAAATCGATGTATCGATGTTTCCGAACAAACTGCAATTTCTGCCGAACGATCTGGATGATTTCCAACGGTCGTTCATAGTTCGTCAAAATTCTCCCTCGTTTCATAATCCCACAAATTATTATTTCGGATGTGACTTCACCACAGTGGATAGCCTTTCCTGGATGGCTATAATGTCAGCTTTGACACTATTTAGGGCTTCCAATAACTGTTCGGCTACACGTGGCCTGTTAAAGGTCATTCCACTTGTATAGCCAAAATTCGTTGTCCTTGTTTCGTGTCCTAGGGTCATCATCAATAAGGTTATCTATGCATAATCATCCGAAGCAGTGGGTTGTTTCGGAACCATTATTTCTTAACGCCTGGTAGAGAAGTTACCTCTACGCACAACCCCCAACCTGTGGGACCATGCTCTATATTGTTCCCCTAAGACAGAAGGAGCTGGAGAATCCAGAGTCAGTAACCCACTACGGGGCGGGTGCGAGAGCTACGCTTGCCCCTCAGTTCTTTTAGGACTCATCCACTCCCTTCTCTATTTAACTACCTTGGACTATAAGTGAAAGGACTCAAAGAACCTATGCTCCAAATATTTTGAAGTTATGTACTTAATGGGGTGCCTAATATGATGACTGCAGGCGTAGGCATTAGTTCACTTAATTGGAACTCATCCGACGTCCGCTCACTTTCTGAGGGGTTCATCCAGGCTGTCTGACCAAAGATCCAAAAAATAAAAACAGAGTGGCTGATTTGGAAGTACATATTGCAATTTTTTCGCTTTCAACTCTCGCGCTTATAAGCTATATAAGTCAAGGCCGAGTGAACATGAACAGTACCCAATGGCTACCGCCAGGAAATAAAATAAGCACACTGGGCATCGCCAGGTTGATGCTAATCAGAACCTTCCTTATTCATACAGCACCCAGGGAAAATTCAATTTTTTTTTTTTTTTTTGAAAGGGGATTTTCCGCCTTTTATATATAAAGCATAGCGATACAAATTTCTTAAAAAAATGAAATATGCTTCACCTCAAGGGAACAAGGAAAAATCTAAAAAAAAAAATTACTTTTTCAAACCAAAATTCCTTTAGTTTTGCTTAAATGTATTCAAAGGTACCCTCTTAGGCCAAAGCCACTCAACATATCCATAGCTATAAATCAAAAATATATCCGCAACCCTTTTGACATATTAAGTCGTTTTTTCCTTCGTCTTTGAAGAAACCACTCACACGCACAAAGTCCGTGTTAATTATATTTTCTAAACGATCCGGCAATAAATAAGACCCCAAAAAAAAAGTTCAAAACATAAGACACATATTGTAGCCATTATTCGTCATTAAGGCCCCCACCAACTCTCAAATAACATTTCTCAAAAAAAAGCAAAAAAAAAGAAAGAACAAAAACCAAATTCAATGTGACAGATCTAAGTGGCATAAAGCTTCTTCAGTTATTATGATGAATTTTTGATAATATTTCCTGTCTGCGACACTTTAACGGTTCTTCAAAATAATTTATACCACTTCTGAATATTTTTTTCCCAGCCATATCACCATTAGATACACTTTCCTTCGCAGGAACTCCAATAAATCATTCTCTAACTATTTCTTATGTTTTTGTTGTTATTTTTTGTTTTTAAATACACTATCTGCCGCCTTGCGCGCCGCGTACCGCCTTGAAAAAAAATTATATCTACATATAAAAACTCCTCCAACACAATAATGTTGCATATGACAATTATGTGTGAAAAAAATGTCCACATAAATTGTCAGACGAATGTTTTATAAGTTTTACAATGCAATGTGGTTCACACAGACACAGAGGCACAACGCAACGCCGCGGCGCGGCGGCGGCGACGGACCAGACGGTGAGATACATTCTACAAAATTTTCTTGGGTAGTGTGAGCTTTAATTTTATTTTTATATCTGTGTATCGATATGTATCTGGTTCGTAACGGAAGCGGTACCTTCTTCTACAAAACATCAAACAGATGTGCACGCAATAAAACACCAAATCTGCCAAGTCACGAGGAACGAAACACAAACTTTGTGATCATTAAAAATCAACTTTCATCCGAGAATTATGCATTTCGTCTTATTTATGAGGGACTTAGAGAATTCTTACCAAATTACCAGCCAGTCTAATAGTCTAGACTAAATCTATAGAAATGCAACAACATGCAACTGGGTCTAATTAGGAAAAAATAAAGAACCACCGATACGATCTTTACCTAAAAATAGAATGTCAACAAAAATTGATGAAAAATATTAACAAAAATGAAAAAATGCTTTAGCCGTAGTTTTGAAGTGTTTCACTGACCCAAAAATTTAGATATTGTTTCGAACTTTAGTTTTTTGAAAGGCTTACAGCACAGTGCTTTCAGAGATTTTGAAAGTGGATTCGGACTAAAATAGATTTTTTTAGATGTTGTTGAAAATTATGATTAACGACTATACGACGAGTGGGAAGGTGAACCTGAAGGAAGTGGAGAAGCATCTTGTTGATACTTTTATGTGAGTGTGAGAGCTGATGAAATCACTAATCCCAGAAGCTCTTTGGCAGTTCAGGCATGTGGAAGATGAAGGACTTAAATAATAGTCTTTATTTTAAAAGCTTTCAAAACCTACTTATTTTGATGGGTATTTGGTCTCCCACCAAGATATTAAAAATTGAAAAAAGTTTTTAAAAAAAATGTGCTGTTGGTATCTTAAAAATTGAAAAGTTGAGCTGGTGCATGTAGAATTGGCTATCTTAAATATAAAATGCTTTTTGTTAAACCATTTACTTACAGATTGATCAGCCTATTAAAATTTTACTTTACTACTGTTCCCAATACTAATCTTTCACCAAAGTAAAACATAAGTGAGAGCTAAAGTACATTTTCACCGAGTGTTGAATACCCTATTATGACATTTGACATGAGTTCATTTGTCACGAGCTAATTGATAAAACAAATTGTCTTGCAACAATTCTTTCCATGAAAAAAAAAGTTAAGATGGTGATATATAATATAAAGCCGATTTTGATACATTTTAAGATACATAAACAGGTTTCAGATTCCAAGTGTTCCATTTTGATGGTTTCCAGAAAATGAGAATCACGTTTTTTCTTAAATCATTTTTGCAGCCTTAATTTATGTGTAAAAAGTTTTGCGTTCATTGGTTCCAGAATTAAAATTCTTTTTTAGCAAACAGGAAAAAATTCAATTACAATAAATTTGTCTGTCCGTTGTTCAATTAAATAAAAAAAGGCGTTTGTGACACGCCCAACAATTTAAATTTGTTTAACGAAATCTAAACCATGACTGACCTAAGTGACATACGTTTTTAAGGTTGCAGATCGATGAAACCTACAAAGCAACATACATAAATACACTGCTATAAAATGCAGAATCAAACTTTACACGAAAACGCCCAAAGAGGGCGTGTCCTAAGACTTTGCTTAAGAAATATCAAAAAATAACTGACCTTTGATGTATGAGCATTTTTTAAGCTTATGCTTAAAATAACAGCTTATTTCGCGAATCGGAAAACTTGTTAAAAGTGATATCTATTTTTAATTTTTAAAATTCAGGTTTTCTGTTCTATAATAAAAAGTTGGCGTCAGCGGTGCACGGAAACATCTTCACATAGGAAATAACTTCCCACTTTGAGTGGGAAATAACTTTTTTGTGGGAAATAATTTCACTTTTGTTGGTGAAGTTATTTCCCACTTTAAGTGAGAAATAACGTCACTCTAACCTTAGTTTTGAAGGTTCCATCAGAGTTGTTGCAATTATTTATGTCGCTAAGTTGCAAGCTCATTTTCTTTGCAAACAGCTCATGCTAGTAAAATATGTTGTCCCAGTATCTTGTGGCTATAAGCAATTGTTAATTATTCATTTTGCTTACTCCGAACATGTAAGTATACTTATTATTTTCATGTAATACTTTATATTTAAAAAATTTTTTTTTGTATATACATAATATATATATATTATGTATATACAAAAAAAAGTTTCTTAATAAAAAGTATGTAATTGTAAAACAAATCGTGCGGATCATTACATGAAAATAATAAGTATACTTATTACTTACATGTTCGGAGTAAGCAAAATGAATAATTAACAATTGCTTATAGCCACAAGATACTGGGACAAATAAATTGTTAATACCAAAAAACCCTTACTCTTTGCTATTTTTATCAAACAGTTCTTAGAAAACAAGGTGGGAAATAACTTCACCAAATTTTAAGTTATATTATTTCCCACTCAAAGTGGGAAATATTTTCACATCAAAAAAGTGAAGTTATTTCCCACTGGTGGTGAAGTTATTTCCCATGTGAAGTTATTTCCCAGTGAAGTTATTTCCCTGCACCGGTGTCAGCCACACCCGAAATTATATAATAATAATAATAATTTTAACTATATGCCTGTAAAAATTCTTTCTTACTTGACAAAGATGTTTTTTTTTTAAATCGTTTCGGGCTTATCGGAACCCACAGAAAATAGTCAAGACAGTTCACAGGACCAAAACGCGAAATTATGCACTCACCAAACGTTTCCTTCAACAAATCAATTTTGGCACGAGCTGTGTGACATGCTGCTATATTTTGTTGAAACCACAGCTCCTGCACATCATGGTTGTTTAATTGATGACCGAAAAAGTCAGTAACCATGGCTCTATAGCGGTCACCATTGACTGTAACGTTCTGACCACCATCTTTTTTTTAAAGAAGTATGGATCAATTATTCCACCAACCCATAAAGCACACCAAACAGTCAGTTTTTGTGAATGTAAAGGGTGTCTCAACATGCACTTGAGGATTGTCATCACTCCAAATATGTCAGTTTTGTTTATTAACGTATCCATTCAACCAAAAGTGAGCTTCATCGCTGAACAAAAATATAACTATGTTTTTGAAAATAAATTTGCACAATATGAAAGCGTTGTTCAGGCGTCAGTTTATTCATGCTAAAATGCCAAACCAAACAAAAAATAAATCACTTTACTGCTGCGAAAATGGCCGCTAGTTAAAATAGTGTAAGCAACTTCAAGTTCTATACCTTTTAAAAAAACTCCTTTACAAACAATAACATTTTATTTTGCCAAAAAGAAGTTGTTACCTTAAAAGTGGTGATTGTGGTGGTGTTTGTGGGCGGATTTCACTTACTTACTAACTTACTTAAGGTGGCTCAGAAAGTCCATTGTGGACTTCTACCTCAGCATACAAACCCTGCCAGCTAGGCCGGTCCGTAGCCAGTGGCCTCCAGTTGCACACACCAAGTTGGTTGAGGTCCTGCTCCACTTGATCACGCCACCTTCCAGTACTGCGTCGGCCCTCAGGGTTGGAATTGAAATCTCGGCGGGCTAGTGCGTATTCGTTCATGCGCTCCATTCTATGGAATAGGGTATAAAAACTGTCATATCAATGAATGTTTTCTTTTTTCCTCTGAATGACACACAAAGTCAGCATACCTTACCTTTCCCAGTCAGATGTCAAATGCTATAACGAGCGCAGTATACGTCAGGTTAACTAAATTGATCAAAAACTTGACGAAACAGACGAATCCGAAATTTTTAGAGTGAGATACGAATCGCTTGTTCTTGCTCAATTACGGACGGGCCCGTCATCACCGTTCCGACCTTTATAGTTCAGCCTTAAAAGGATAAGTTAATGAACGGAAAAGCAAACAGAAAAAGCTCTTTCAGTATGTATGTATGTATATAAGCAGGTCCAAAAGTTTCAGTTTTTCATAGAAGCTAAGGTCCTTCCGCACACAATACTCGAGTACCTACGAGTACTTTTTAAAGTAAGAAGTAGATTTTCTATTTTGAATTCCAAAAAAAAAGCTTGGGTTAAACAGTGTCAAAAGGAATAAAGTTTCGTATTATAACTTCATTATAATGGCATTTGAAGCTTAAAAGAAGCTTATTTTTCGCTGAATGACTTCTATAAGGCTTTTTAAAACTTTTAACGCTAAAGCCTTCTTAAAAACTTGTGTAAATTGTATTCAAAGGTTTTAAGGAACTTGTACCTATTCAAAATATTTGATGAAACATTTTTGACTATAGCATTAATTCGCCTTGCACAATTTTTGCACCATTGGATTTCATTTTAAAATTCAATGGTTGAGTTGTTGTGAATAACCAGATCTGGCATCTCTCAGAGTTTGTGCAGTTGCGAAAGCAAAAGATATTTCCATAATGTAAGATGGCCGACTTTCCCAGAAGATATTTTTTATGTAAAGGTACGTGGTGAAACGCAAAAGATGCGACGAAAGGCTTAAGTGTGTAGATTAAGTCGAGTTTAGAAAAAAAAAAAATTAGCAGTTATTTGAAACAAATAGAAAACAAAGAGGTTTCCAGAGGAATAACAACTTACGGCAATAGCAGCGGCGGATCTAGGATTTGTGGAAAGGGGGGCAAAAGTCGAATTTGGCGCCTAGAACTATTTCAGAATTTCATACTATAGCAGTTTTGAAGATCTTTATTTGTTGCTCTTCACTTTTAATATTCTTTCTTAATCTCTTGAGGATCACGCCCGAGCTCTTTCTACATCTTCATGGGTGACAAATGACAGTCTTTTGCTCCCCCAAAGGCTGACGGCGAGGCTGCCAGAAACTTGCCGTCCGTAAATCACATATGTACTATCTACTGTGAGAGGTACGTTAGGTTGGGTAGGGTAGTGCTAGATGGACCACGGGGCAATTCGGAACACGCACACTTTTGTGTTTTTTAAACGTGAAATTAAAAATATAAATTTATTTTTTTTTAGTGAAAAAACCACAATTATAGAACTTTTTTTTCATTATTACAGGCTGAGTCCAACAAACCCCACATAGTAATTCAACTTGCTCCCTATTGAAGTAAGTTTGTATACTTGGACTTGCTTCGTGTAAGGCCATCATTATTTTTTTGTGGTAATGAACATTTTATTTTTTGAAAATTTCTTTTAAAATGCTGTCAATGCTAGCTCTCTGGTTGAACTATGAATACCTAGTTTGAAAATTATGAGACTTCAAGTAAAAAGTGGTCCAACTAACCCCACCCTACACTACCTAATTATGATATGATTTCCAGACTTTAAAAATTACTTTCAAACTTGCCGCTGTTTTTTGTGGGTCTGCTTATAAAACCCCCCTTGCCATCAACACTGGTAGATACATATATAGAATCTCCTTCCCATGCAATTTTTACGTCTCGACCTACGAGCTTTACTTGTTTGTCGCATCTTATGGAAATCACCCTATGCACCCACCGATATCGTTTATTTTTGCGGATTGAGACGAATTTCTAAATAATTGGTCTTGTCTGTTTTTTTTTCTTCCGATCGACATCATGGAATCTTAATCCGTATATAGCTTGCAAGCCCCCATGAGTGTATAAAAGGTAAATATGTATCTCTACTCCTTTCTTAGAAACCCATAACAAAGCTACGATACAATCAACTAGCCAAGCCGACAACAAAAGTCAATTAGATTGACCTCTTCACTCACTCACAATCTATGTATCTTTTTACATCTAAGGTGACAATATATCCCTCATCTCATCTCGTCCGTCCGTCGGTCGTTGATGTCGGAGCTCGCAGTCGTTCCTACTCGTTGTCGTTGAAAAAGCCCACATGAAAAATTATTTCGTAAATACCTCACACCTCACAAAATGTCGTCGCGGTTCGGTATACATCGTTCCAATAAAACAATCATTTCCAATCATCATCAAAATAACGTTTAATATATTATTATAACGAACATTTTCAATTGAAAGTTAAAAAAAAAAAACGATTTTCCCTCTGGCGATGTGTCCCAGTTAATCAATTTCAAGTTCACCGCACAGATTACTCAATCGACTTGCAGCACGGAGCCTATCGGCCGATCATTTTGCGCAGTGGACGCGGACTCGGACTCTATAACAACGCCCCAAAAGGAACACTATAGATACAAAAACCAAAGCAGTATACTTAACTTATCCTCTCCGACCCGGCCGGCCGCCCGCCCGCGGTACGACCACCAACTCTCAGATAGTACTTATTGGTAGCTGAAGTGTAGATCTTTTCCGATCTATCAATCTGTTCAGAGTGTCCCTGTCCATATCCAAAAGATTCAATAGACCACTAAACAATTGGGCTGATGATCATGGGCAGATTTATGTGGGTACGAAAAAAAAATGTATCTACGAGTATCTATGAGTATCTATGATTAGACAATTGTTTAGATCTGCATTTATATGTATTTATTTATTTCATAGATGCACAGTATGTATGTACGTTGATAGAGATATCTGCTACCATCAGATACATCCAACAGATGCTGTATACATCTCGGCAATCGGGATAATAATAATTTTTAGTTCAAGACTTTAATAGAATAATTGACCGTCCACTTAATGGAACAAAAGAGATTTATTTCGCCTGTGTGTCTGTCTGTATATGTAACCATTGAGTTGGTGGATGATCTCGCTTTTTGGCTTAAAAACTTGAGCTCAGATTTTTACACAGATACATCATCATCATGATTGTGAATAGTCTAACTATACAACATCGTAATCATCTTGTTGCAGCACAGCACAGTGTTCTTTTAATTGAATTCTTTGCTGAATATGTGGGGAGGGGTGAGTCCTATACACTCGACGACAAGATGACATCTTTTTTGTTGCTGTTGTTGTTGTAAAGAGGGCTCTGACCAGTAGCAGAGCCTCCCCCGCAGACAATAACAGAAGTAGAGTAGAGTATCTGGGGGCTGATCTGATGTATACACCGTACTACAGAGTTTTGTTGTATTTATCTAAATGTTATGTCTGAAAGATACAACTGGGGATACAACAATATCAAAATATTATCGCAGATACTCATTGAGCGGCTGACCGCGACATGACTTTCAGCTTCAGCATAAAGTCCGCGTTTTGTATAAGCAAAGCGCAATTTTATTTGACATCTCTGGTTGTGGGGTTTTTCATCTGTTAAAAAGAGGGAGACAGCAAGGAAGGAAAAATTGAGAAGGGGCATTGAAATTGGAATTGAAATTGAAATCACCAACAACCTCTTGTGCCCGGGGGTAATCAATTAGTTTTGATTTTATTTTCGGAACAAACTCTTATTGTGTTGGCTTTTGCAGGGCATTATTTATCTTTTTTTTTTTATATATGGATGTATGTATCTGTGTGTTTGTTTGGTGCGGGTCGGTATATGATAAATAATAAATCTGAGTAAAACATGTTGTGCGAATATTGTGCGTGCATGTTGTAGGAGAACGCACTCTTTGGCAATGCGTTTGTGAATGTATTTTGCGGATGTTCTATTTTATTAAAATATAAAAATCATTTTGTATCTGACGTGGAAGGCAATGGTTTGGAAAATTAGCTTGAAAACATTGTTTTTGAACGTTGGTTTTTATTCTTTTGTGTTTATGCACTAAAACCAAAACTCATTTGAAATAAGGAAATACATAAAAAAGACGAGCAGCATCTTTTATATCTGTTTTTGAGCTAAATATAATTATGAGGATACCCCCAGCAATAAATTACAATTGGTAATGACCCGCGAAACCACTCCGGAAAAATTGAGGAAGCTGACATTGAGATAACCATAAACCCAAACACAGCACTTAGCCAAAATGCTAAATCCACATAAAACTATAGGAATTCTGCTTATAAACACGTTTCCGAAGTTAATACGACGTTTAACGCCTCGAACGAAGAATTCAACGGGACATTACTAGCAAAGCAATAATCCCAAATAATGGGCGACATTGTAAGTGTGTGAACGTTTAATCTCATAAAACGTTGTTATGATCTCAAAGTTCCGAATCTACACTATAGCAATAGTTTTTCGCCATTGGGGTTCTCCAGATATGTTTAAAAAATCGTCGGCGATCCTAAAGGCTGAACTATAATAGTCGGGACGCGGTGGACGGGACCGTCCGTCATTGTGCGATAACAAGCAATTCGTAGCTTCGTTCGCGCACCAAAATGAAACAGTTTGCATTCGATTTCATGCGTTTACATTAACACAAAAAGCGTTAGTGTACTGAGAGATGAACAAAAGAAAACAACAGCTGTTTTATTCTTTCGTTCATTTGTTTTTGAGTTTTGACCCAGTGAAATTTCATCTGGTAAAAACTTGAACTCTGTCAAAAGCGAATGACGTAAGCATTTGTTGTTGCAGATGACCCTTTCCACAAGGAGCTAACCAATCAAATATTTCGAATTTGACGTTTTACACAAAAAGTGTTCGCCTAATTTTCGGTAAATGAGAGAGATTTTTCTCTCTTTTGAAATTTTTTTACAGTTTTCATTTTTTGGCACAAAAAGAACCCGAACAAAGCTCGTATCTCACGTCCGAAATATAGCGGATTGCTCCGTTTCGTTAAATTTCGATCAGTTTAGTTAACGGACGTAAACTGCGCTAGCTATCGCATTTTATGGACGAAAATTTGACGTCTGACTGTGAGTGGATATGAGAGTGTGAGTGAGAGGTATGCTGACTTTGTGTGTAAAAATATCGGGTGTTTTTTTTAGAGATATAAAACTTTGAATTGAAATAAAACACAAGAAAATCGTTTTAATGTCCATCAATTTGGCTTTATTGGAAAGATAATTTTATGCCATTAATGTTTAAATATGATTTCGGACATGTGGCTGCCGTGGCTGGCTTGAATAAAGCCAAGTCTAGAGGTCCAATTTTCAACCACTTTTTCGAGCTTTTGGGGCCGTATGTCGGCATTAACGCCACGAATGTTGGCTTCCAATTCCGCTAACGTTTCTGGTTTGTTGATGTAGACGAGCGACTTCACATATCCCCAAAGAAAATAATCCAATGGTGTCAAATCACACGATCTTGGTGGCCGATTGACAAGTCCATTCCGCGAAATTATGCGCTCGTCGAATGTTTCCTTCAATAAATCGATTGTGACGTGCGCTGTGGAGCATGTAGCGCCGTTTTGTTGGAACCACATCTCATCCACATTCATGCCATCCTATTCAGGAAAAGAATAGTCGGTTATCATGGCTCTATACCGGTCTCCATTAACTGTAGCTGGCTCCCCAGCATCATTTTGGAAGAAGTATGGCTCAATGACTCCACCAGCCCATAGAGCACACCAAACAGTCAGTTTTTGTGGATGTAATGGCGTCTCAAGGGTCTCATGTGGATTCTCTTCACTCCAAATGCAGCAATTTTGCTTGTTGACGTATAGCCATTCAACCAAAAATGAGCCTCATTACTGAACAAAATTGTTTGCGGTAAACTTCGCAAACTTAACCATTATTTTCAAAATTAATTTACACGATGATGAAATGTCAAACCAAACTGAATATAAATGACATTAGAGTTGCCCGATTTGACCACAAAATGTCAGTTTTATTCCTATTTGAAAAACTAACCCCTAAAAAAACACCCGTTACATGTTTTGCTTCCGCGGCAATCCGTTGGGTTGCGTATTTTTATTTGACAGGCTAGACGGCAACATTTCATTCGGTTTTGACACTAGCTTCCGTTTCTTTCCGTCCACTATAGTTCAGCGCTAACAGTTCTTGGATTTTGTCCGGTGTTCTCTTATGTTCTTTCGTCCCATTTTTAGCATACCTACTCTTTTTCAGATCCTCTTTTACAGTTTCTTTTTTTTTGGTCCTTTGATCTCAAGTATAAGGCATGAGGTTTACCTTAAACATTTCCTACCATTTCTCTTTTATGAAGCCAGATATCTCAACTGTGGCCAAATTTTTCTTTGATACTTGTTTTTAAACAGCACCTGTATTTTGAAAGTCATTATAGGGCTTCCTCGCAGTTTTTTCATTATCAAACTAGCGTCTTTCACGCTAACTTTCCTTTTCGGAAAGTCTCCTAGATTCAGAAAAGAGCCTTAAAATTGATAGCTGAAAAGACCATAATGCGCATAAAATTGTTTCGCTTGAATACTCTTGTCGCCAACAATTAATTTGTTTTTTTCCTACATGTAGGGTTACCGGCGCGCGGCCCCGGTAGATTGCGGTGGCCATGTTGGTTTTGTTTTGGTGACATTTCTGTCAAATGTGTTTCATGGCATGGTTTCAAAAATAAGTTTACAATATACTTTGGTGTACTTTAGGCAAAGGAATCCTTGTTTCACCGACACTTTTGCCATTTAAATGTCTAAATTTATGGCAGATGCATTTCAAACAGACAATTTACAGAAAATGTTAGACTTTTATCAAACACCCAAATAGTAAGAAGAAGACATTTTAGTTGATGGAGCATCCTAGAATAAGATAAAAAAAATTGAAATACAATGCCAGCAGTAAGGGTAGTCCCAGAAGTATCCGACCTAACAAAGAAAACACACAAAAATTGGGGAAAAATACCTTTATTTCTCTACATAGTCTCCTTTTAGCTCGATACACTTTTCCCAGCGATGTTCAATAGCTTCGGCACCATAGTGAAAACCGTCGAGCTCCTCAAAATAGCCATCAACCGCAGACTCCACCTCTTCATTGTTGGCAAATCTCTTACCACCGAGCCATTTTTTACTTGCGATTATAGGTACTATAAGGCAAGTTATGGATTCGTGCAGAAAAAAAAATTTGAGATAACAATCACACATGACATTACGATGATGGAGAAGTCGAAAAAAGTGGGTCTGGAAATTCCGTCCGTCTGTCTGTCTGTCTGTCTGTCTGTCTGTATGTCTGTTCGCGCCTCTGGAGGCTGAACGGGTGGGCCGATTTGCTTGAAATTTGGTATTTAGGATTTATTTGGCCGTCCCTCGGAACAAATTTTTTATTTTTGCTCTAGGTCCAAAAATAACGGCACCTGCCATACAATCTTGAAGACAAAAATTGATTTTCTCAAAAACGGCTCTAACGATTTTGATAAAATTTTTAGAATGCTATTTTTGCAATAAAATCTATCTTTCGGTTTGAAATTTTTTTTCAAAATTTGTCTAATAACGGTACCTCTCATAGAACCAGTATTTTCAAATCAAATTTTCTCGTAAACTAAACATTCGATTTCAATAAAATTTTGGCCACAGGAAGTCATTTATAATTTTATTAATGTGACATTTCAAAATTTTCAAAAACTTTTTTTTTTGATTTTTTATAATTTTTTCAAAAAATTTTTTGGTTTTCGAAATATGTTGGAAACGGGTTCATTGATTTTTCTTTAAAATTATTTTTCAAATGTAAACTACAGATTGCCATATATTTGCATACTCAAATAAATTTCAAAATATTTTTTGAAAAAGTTTTTCAAAAATAACCTTTTAAAAAAAAAACTGGTCCAACGATTTTCAATATTCTTTTTTCCTAGATTGACGTATAGCTTTGAAATTTTATTGCATAGGTACTAAGTTTTTCCGAGAAAACTCTTAAACTAATTTAAAAAATAAAAGAATTTTCGAAATTATTTAATTTTTTTTTTAATATCCATATATGCAGCCACTACGCAATTATTGAACATTAGAGCAAGTTCGTGCGACCCAGTCGTGCATTTTATTTAAGTTTGGAAACAGAAAATAATCCGAGGGGCTAAATCTGGCGAATAGTGTGCGTGAGGAAGCAATTCGAACTTTAACTCATTGATTTTGGCCATCGCGATTGAAACATCCTCACGACGCTGTTTTTGTTCCATTGTGAATAATCGCGGCACCCATCTTGCGCAAAGCTTTCGCATGTCCAAATTTTCAGTCAATATGCGATGTATAGCACTTTTTGAAATGCCTACCATGTCTGCTAGCTCGCGCACTTTCAGTCGATGGTCACCCAATACCATTTTGTGGATTTTCTTCACCATTTCTAGCGTGGTCACCTCATTTGGTCGACCACTGCGATGTTCGTCTTGGCAGCTCGTACGACCTAGTTTAAACTCTGTCATCCAATATTTTACTGTTCTTAACGAAGGAGCAGACTCCGCCAGAGTAGAATCTAGCTCCGCTTTGATGTCGGTTGGACTGAGGCCTTTCAAATGAACTTTCAAATGAAAGTATTGTATCACATAACGATGAACAAATTTGTCCATGTTTACAAATTCACTGAGAGCGTTCACTATTGATGGCTGCCAAACAAATACTGAACAACGTAGCGTCGTCAAACTTCAAACTTAAGCTTTATAAAGTTGGTACTCTCTACCATAGACATTCTTTCAAACAACAACCGCCATCTATTAAGCATTTTAAGTACCAACTAGCAATGGCGATGAGGAATCACTATCAAGATTGACTTGCTACTCGCACATGTTCAGATGCTGTTCCACCCAGAGACCATAGTGTGCCTATTTGGGGAATTGTATAGGTGACGTCGATATGTACCTCGTCGGGTGGCGTTCAGTCATGAAACGAGAACTTTTGACTCCTTCTCCAAGTAAGCTTGTTTATAAGCTTGATGAACAGGCTTTTTGACTACTGCAGACGATGGTGCTTGGAAGTAAATACTGAGAAATCAAAAGTAATGGTATTCCAGAACGGTGCAGGAAGAACTTCTAGAGAGGAACACTGGAGATATGGCGAAACCGAATTGGATGTAGTGAAAGAGTACCCTTACTTGGGAATGACGATAACATACAATTTAAACATGGATAAACATCTTGAAGCTAAAGCTAACGTAGCCAAGACGGCAATTTGTGCAAATTGGAAAAAAATATTCAAAAATAAACTTGTTTCAACTAATGCTAAAGTCCAAGTTTTTGATGCAACTGCTAAAGCTATTCTTTTCTACGGAGCACAAACCTGGGGTGTAAAAAAATTTGAGACAGTGGAGATGTTGTTGCGTTTTTTCTTAAGGAAAATTTTTCTTTTACCGGTGAATACGCCAAAATACATGTACTACTTGGAAACAGGACTTCCAACGCTTTTCGTTTCCACACTGAAGTTAAATGCTGATTACTTGGTGCAAGCAAGATCATCAAACGTAAGAACATTATATAACAAGCTTAATTACAATTTAAATGAAAAAAATTACTTCAACGTGGACTATCCAATAAAAATGATAAGCAGTATTTTCAAAGCAAGGGGAGAACTATTAAAACTCAATTATATGCCGCACAGGAATGATTTGGAAGGTATTTGCTCTCTTTGCAATATGCGAGTAGTGGAGGACATTTACCATTTTATTGCAATATGTCCAATGTTGATGGAGATTAGGAGAGTTTTCTACGACAAAAATTACCTGCAATATGAAGACATTAAACTTATTCTAAATGGAGAAGACTGGTTACGGCTATATCAATTCACTTCAGAAGCGACTTCCTACAGAAGCAGAATCATAAATGAACTTTTTTAAACTTCAATTAAATTTATACTTAATTTATATTTATTTTATATTTAGAAAGCTTTTTTTTTAAATTAAAAATACATTTAAATTCCGTTTTAACTAAACTAAAAGTTGCATTAAAAAAAAAAAAAAAAAAAAACAACTACATTCCGTTTTTGCTAATCTAGAAGCAATTTTTTTGTTTAATCAAATTCGTTTTAACTAAACTAAAAGTTCAATTCTTTCAATAAATTCATGTTTGTAAATTGAAATTATACAAAAACCATGTATGTAAATACTCAAAAAATTAACAATTATCTTTTATAATCGTAAAAAAATTAAGTAAAAGCAAATATTAAAGAAGTCACTCGGACAGACGGCAGTAATGCCATGTCCTACTTTATTCAATTAAGGAGTCAAAAATGTAAAGAAACTTTTTTAACATTATGAATAAAACTATCTATCTATCTATCTCTATCTATAAGCTTGATGGTCACTTTTCTAAAGAACAACGTGGCCAAGAGCTATCAAAAACGTTTTACATTTAGTTCTCAAACAATACGCTAGAACTACCAATTGTTTATCTGTTACACCCACCACAAGGTTTCCACATTGTGAATTTGTGACTCCACAAGAAATGCTTGACTGTCACTTTAACAGCTGATTCGTAAGCTCAAGTAGCCCCAGCGAAATACCTTGATCTACTTCAAGGGACTTCAGATCTCAAAAATTTTGAAATTTCTCGTCAGAATGAGTGGTCTAAAAAAAACCATATGTGGAGACCCAAAGGAAACCTAAGGGCTCATAAAACAAAGCTTAAGTTTCTGTGACAAATGCATACCCAACCACCAACTGTCATTTTGACATTGTTGACTAGATTCTTTTCGAGTTTCAATACATCACTTCGTGGTGCTTTCTTAATTAAAAACACCTGTTTGTTTGATTTTAATACTATCAAATGAGAAAAAAAAACCAGAATTGAAACATTACTTTCCCTTATAGAGTTAAAGTAAGTACAGTCATATATGCATCCCACGTAACCATCAGGCTGTGAGATATGTATTGGCACATGCAAATTCAATAATCTTGATGCTGAGATTTATGAGAAAAAAAAAATCCAACAAATATCTCATGGCAATTTATAATAATTTTCTATTCGTGTGTAAATATTCCCGCATGAAAACGGCATTAAAGGTTATCACCAATTAACACAACATGGTGTGGCATTTTCAAGCTGTCAATAGAATCATAGAAAACGTCATTATCTTAATCTTTAATGACAATGTTGTTCGTTGGTGTAGTGTCATTTTCAAATGAAGAAAAGTAAAAGAACAAGAGAAAAACTACTACTTTCATCTTTATCTTAACATAAAGTCTAAGAAACTCTTGTTAATTAATTAATTATAAAATTATGGGTTTATCTGCTAAATCTTTGCACGTAGGCTAGGTATGTTGCAAATAGATATTGGAAATGTAAAACACGTCTATGGGAAACGACGATTAGTGACAGCTTTGAGAACGTGACAGGCTAGTCTAATAACCTTAAAATACAGACAAAAATTCTATTGTTTTAGGTTTTCCGTTGGAAAATATGCAACTTTGAATAGTATCAATCACATTAGTCATAGATTAGCTAAGCAGGGACGGAAAAGTAGTATACTTGAGACCATTCTACTAGCTCAGGGAAGGAACTTCTTCTCAAAAGTTCTCTATAGTAACGTAGACTCCAAAGTGATGTGGTTCCAAACATTATTCTATGCAATGGGAGAATTTTTGGTCTGAACAGAATACAAAACCAAAGGTATCAAACTAAATGAATATTTATGGTTCAACTTGAGTTGTAAGGAGCCAATCAAGGAAAGTTTCCACAGTGACATAAAGTCAGCCCTTTTCAGGAAAAGGGGAATAAGTTCAGAGAACAAAATTTAAGGCAAAAAAAACTACAATGCGTTAGAAGAGTGCGAAATTCCATTACTTCGTCGGTTCCGACACTTGTTTTCAATGACACTCATATGTGGTCATCGAAAAGCAAAAAGCGCAAGATGATTTGACGTAACCTCAGAGTAATATGGATCTTTCTGTAATTAAGAATGTGATGGTATGTCTCACCGAATCACCAATCCTTAGTTCGACTTGGAGAAAGTCAGAAAACTGCGATTGATGTTCTTAAAAGCTTTTATAGAGTGTTTTATGTTTTAGACGGTTTTCAGTCCGATATCCACCAATTGAATGGTGGTGTCCCGCAAGGTTACATCCTGTCTCCAAGTCTTTTTATCATCTTCAGATTACAACGGCTGTGGAACTGCAAAGTGAGCTTATTAATTTACCTATCATGTTGACGACATTGTCCAATGGAGTATTTGTACCGTTCTAGGTTCTGAATTTACTTTTTTAGTTCTCTCGTCAGGTCGGTCTTGGCTGTTTGACCTTAAAACACCGTAGTCGAACTAAAAAGAAGGCTATACCTACTTACCGAGCAAGTGATTCGTGGAGAAGTGTTTCGTGCCACGTCAAAGATTTAATTTCGAATTCTTACGCACAAAAGCTTTTATGCGGGATACTGCCTCTATAGAAGAATTTATAAGCCTTCAAAGGGTTAATGCAGACATAAAGAAGTGTGTATCCGTTAGCCGATATTCCTCGGTGGTTAATCATAGGTCGAATCCACTCCTAGAGGGGGTAAGAATAGCTCAAAGTGTAAGTCCCAATAGGCTCTCGTGTTCTCGGGCTATTTGGAATCTTGTGCTTTTTTTTACATGGCAAAGAAAAATTGTACCAGGCAATTCATTCCACAATCGTGTTTTACGGCTAAAGTAAGAATCCCCATATTTCACGGTACGTCCGGGCTGTATCAAGTGTAAACTGATGAGCGGCGTTCCTAGCAAGACGAGTGTAACGAGGGAAATGTTTAAGGGGTGGTACGCAGCTGGCTACCTCGAGTGAGCATTTTTTGTAGAAGAACCGGTAAAATAAGGAAATACATTAAATATATGGACGATGTTCAAGGGATGGAAATGTTTCCATATAATGCTTCTCTCTCCTATCATTCTTAACGCTTTTTTCTAAACTCTAAAAAAAAAGTTTGAGAAGCACCTATCCAGAAACGGGAGTTATACTCCAGTTAAGGGCGTATAAGCGCTTTGTAAATTGTAGACAGATCAGAAGGGGTGAAAAACTTATTGTATCTATTAAGGAAGCGTAAGCATCTTGCAACATTCTTGGCAATCTCAAGTATGTGGTCATTCCAACGGAATTTGTCACTGATACACATACCCAGTACTGATAGCTTTTTGGTCTCCTCGATGCAAGTACCATTCGTGGATAATGGCATAGGGGGTATGTTTAGCTTTAACGACAAAAGACAGCATTGAGTTTCCGACGCATTAAACTCCAAACGATTTCTGATACCCCAATTCACATGGAGTTAAATAAGCTTATCATACGGTATCGTTGTAATAACAAGTCCGTATAGGTATGAAGGGCTGAGGGTTGAGTCGTCAGCAAAACAATTTAATGGATTAGAAGCCACAGACAAGAAATCCTTTATAAAAATGAGAAAGAGAGTCGGAGACAGAACGGAGCCCTGGGGCACACGAAGCATTTATTTTGTGGAGATCAGACTTGAAACCGTCTACAGTTCAGAAAAATGTGTCCTATTTTTTTTTTTCAAAAAATTTGCTAAAATTAAAATTTACATCTGGCGCCCAACACTTTTGCTCACGAATATAAAAATAAATGTTTATGGCTTCTGACATCTGTCCAATAAATAATGTTCTTCTCCTGTTTTTATATCGCTGACGATTCAAACTAAAATAAATTTTGCGAAGGTACCCAAATACTCAAAATAAATGCACGATCAATCATTTATAGATATTTTAATTAACCTCATCGCTAACCCAAATCGCACAAACCTAGTGATCTATTTCAATCCATTCATATTTCTTTTCCTAATACGAACAAAAAAAAAATATTAAATTATGACCCAGATTGTATCTAATAGCTTAGTGTACCCCAGCAGTCGATACAAAATAATAATAAAATTGATATATCCATTTGTCATCCGAATAAGAAACAAATTGCATGACGACCAATCAATTCAATTAATTGCAATAACAAAAAATTCAAAAACAAAAACAACAACAACAACAAACGTCAGTGTTGTCGTCTCTGCTGCTGTCGTATCTACATATGAAAATGTATCTGAGTAATTTCCTCGAATTAAGCACAAATATATTGATTGCGTCAAGCCTCTCGATCGTAAAACAAGGTCAAGTGTGTGTGCTCAATACCTTCACGAAGCACAATATAGTACCGTTCTAGCATACAAAATAGACCAAGTAGACGTTTATAAAAAAAAAATAAATAAAACAATATTTTAAGAAACAAAACAATAAAGTATCTAGATCCAACACGCTATACTCCTGGTCGCCCGTTCAAGTCGTTCTGACGACGACGACGAGCAATGACTAGAGAGGATAGATTTTATTATATTTTTTTTTTCTGTTTTGTCTGAAGCTCAGAATCTGAAGGCGAAAAAATATAATTTTCTTATTTAAAATACCAGAAACGTATGTATCCGCTAGAATGGCGAGAACGTATCTCAACGTAAACAAATCGTGCAAAAGTGAGAAAATTTATAAATGCAGTAAATAGTCGTACAAACATTTATATCCGTATACTTTAAATGAAAAAGGAGGTTTTAGCGAATCTATAAACTTTTATAGGTATCTTAGAGACCTTCCTCTTTTTTTTTTTTTGTATCTTTGTATCTTTTTGTTCTCGTATAGCGCTGAATAGTGTTAAGAAATATTGAAATTAAATTGCATTTTGATTTGAAAACTATTAACAAGATACTTTATTTCAATTTATTGTGCCTTAGGGGCAGCTCGATGCAGATGAAGATAGTCGTAACATAACACAGATGTGCTTCTGCTTCTGTGTTGAGATACAAATTGTAGTTTAATAGAATTTAAAATGGTTTACAAATAATGAGACTATGTACAGATTGCTTTAGAAATCTTTAGAAATTTAATTTATTATACGAGAGCTGTTAAACTGCTGGCAGAAAGTCTAAGGAAATTTTGCTGGGATAGGAATTGGAATCTATTTTAGGTTAATATCGAGTTCTTTGTTCGACTAACAAGCTGCTTCTAAAGATTCCAAGGCATTGACTTGGTTGAAATGGAAGAAACTAAATCTTCTCGAAAGAACTGAAACCTGACTACTTAAGCGGCAGTATGCGGCTATCGTAGGTCCACTAATGTTTCATATAAATATACAATCTTGACACTTTTTTGGATAAAGTAAAATCATTGACCTTGACGTTTAAGAAGCATTTAATAGAGTTTGTCACCTAAAATTTGTTTTCACGAAACCCTTAGATTGGGAATTCGACTAGTCCGCAGTCGGCAAATATTTTCAGGTAGAAAAAGGTCGGCAAGGTCAAAAAAGTTGCAGTTTACCCCCCCTCTTTTTCCACAGAGACCTCGAAGTAAAAAATTTAGCAAAATGTTAATTAACTATCCCTGAACACAATCACCAAGTTTCATTAACTTCTGACCTTTTTCCTCCTAAAAACTCTAATTTTTCCGACCTGTCGACAGAACTAATTAGTATGATTTCCGTATCTGGACTAGTTCTCCTGTAACACACTTTCGTCTTCATAAATAAATATGGAACTGCAGCTCAAGAGCGAAGAAGCAGTGACATTATGCTCTGAACCATGCTGAGCGAATGCTCAGAGAAAGCATTTCTTCTGACTTCCCTTCCTCGCTCAAGTAATTGTACCTAATAAAATTGTAACACATGCATCTGCTCGATAGAATTTAGCTTGCTTGCTTTGCAACAAAACAGTTAACCTCCAGGTTTTCTTCTAAAGGGCTAGCCAATAATTATTGAAGAATGGGTACTTACGTTGCCTAAGGAAACAGTAGAAATACATGTGATTTGTATACCCAAACCAAATGACTTTTTGATAAGTTTCGGCAAGATTCGTTTACTTGCGTTTCCTTACGTAATGTACGTAATGTACGCTTTGATTCGTTACATTACGTTAACGTACGAAAATCTGACATTCCTTTTTTACTTGCGATTATAGGTACTATAAGGCAAGTTATGCATTCGTAAAAAAAAAAATTTTTTTTGACAATCAAACATAACATTACGATGATAGAGAAGCCTAAAAAAGTGGGTCCGACAATTCTGTTTGTCTGTCTGTCTGTCTGTCTGTCTGTCTGTCCGTCTGTCTGTATCGGCACCTACAGCCTAAACGCCTGGACCGATTTGCTTCAAACTTGGTACATAGTATTATTATGACGTCCTACAGAGGGATTTTTGGAATTAGCATTCTAGCTCCAAAACTAACGGTACCTGCCATATGATTTTTAATGAAAAACTCATTTATCTCGAAAACGGCTCCTACGATTTTGATAAAACTTTCTGAATCGTATTTTTAAGAAAACTTTATGTTTTGGCTGGAACAGATTTTTCAGGAAAAGTCTTATAACGGTACCTCCCATAGGACCCGTTTTTTTAAGTCAGATTTTCTCGTAAACCACTTCACGGATTTCGATGAACATTTTAATATAAAAGCTCTGTTATAAACGAAATAATATAAATTCTTTAATTTTCAAAAAAAAAAAAAAAATTGAGTTTTTTAAAAAAAAGTTAAATTTTTTTTTTTTACCTTTGGCTTTTTCAAAAACGGTTTGATCAAAATTTTTAAAATTTTTGTTTTCTGATAAGAACTTTAAACCGCTAGATTTTGACATACTCAAAATAAATTTGGAATATGTTTCCGAAAGTTTAAAAAAAAACCGTTTTTTGAAAAAACGGCTCCAACGATTTTGAAAAAAAAAATTCCTTAAAATTCAAAAAAGTAAAAGAAATCTAATGGCTTACTTCATTTTCTCCAAAAAACGATTTTACGTTGATTTTTGAAAGATTAATAAAATTTCATATCTCAAGCCCCAAGACCACTGTAACACATTAGAGCAAGTTCGTACGACCCAGTCGTGCACTTTATTTGTAAAGGGTATTCTTCTTCTTTCTTATTTCTTAAAGCTATTATGGGTAACTGATGCATTTTACAAATCGGAACAAAACTTTTCGTTCGGTTTAGACATTTCCTTCCTTTTTCTTTCGCGTATTATGGTTGGGCCTTAAGTCTTCTAAACTGCCTTTCTACTTTAGAATTAGATTCAAATCATTGCTTTTCTTAAGTGTCATCGGGCCTTTCCTTTAACTTTCTTCTTTTTCTGGCACGATAATTTTGATTGTGGAGTGGTTTAGAAAAGTAGAAGCGGCAAGGAACCACCCGAATTCCGTCGAGCATAACCGGTCAACGACAAGCGTGCCGCCGCATCGCCCTTCTACTTTCCCAAAATAAGTCCTCCTTGGAACCCTGACTAACAACACCGACACGGGGTAGTATGTATAGTATCTAATCTATAGCACAATTGAAAGATTTTGGCATGGATTCCAAGATGTGCGACATGGTCATTTTTAGGTTGTCGCTATTCACACTATCAAAGGCGACTTCAAAATTGATAAAAAGAAAGCGATTATCAGGTTTGAGTTCTCGGGTCTTTTCTAAAGTCTGCCAGATAAAAGTTGGTCTTAGACTTTATCTTCTCAAGAATGAAATACGGAAATAATGACAGATTGGTTAAACAGGGCCAGTCACTGATCTTGAGATTAGAACTTTTACAATAGCGTTTCATTCACTGAGAAAGGTTTTCTTTTTCCAAAAAGTTTTAACGATGGGCGACAAATGCAGGTTGCCAGGTCCGGGTATGCTTTAAGGAAATCAACAAGCATGATTATTTCTGCACTTTCTTGTGGGGGAACTTTGTTAGATGGATACAGGTCTCAATCCAAAGAAACTAAAGAGTTTTGTGGAATACTTGGATATCTTGTCCTTCCACTAACTTGTGTCATATAAAGCATTCATGGCAATTTCAAATGTTATTCCAGTGAAGAAGGTAACTTATGATTTCAGCACTTTTTTTTTCTTAAAAACCTTCCCAGTTTGGTGGAAAACTTGATAAGAAAACTACGCTTTGAATAAATTGATTATAAATATTACAATCTCCTCCTTTATATCTGAACATTGTTTTCCAAATCATTATCAAAAAAAAAAAAAATCAAACGGATTAACAACTAATTAATGTCAATGCGATTTAAAGTGAAAATGATTTATCGATTCCGCACAAATGCCATTAAATTCAATTAAGTTCTTCATTTTTACCATGTTAACAACACGAAACACAAAAGCAGGACAAAAATACGATAAAAAATAAACAAACAAACAAAATCGCCTGCTTGCTGTCCACGGGTCATGGTTATTTTAAAATCGTCCATCTAAACGAATTTATCTTCCCCCAACTATCTTCACTCCAAACAAAAATACAACAAAAAAAACAGAAGAAGAAATAAAATTAAAATAAAATAACAAAATAATCTTAAAAAGAATCATTTTATATCTTTTTAAAGAGGAAGGTAAAAATTGTAATATTTTACTCTCAAAAACCACCCACGAAAATTCTGTCACCACTGCCTGTAGCCGCGACGCCCGCCGCTCCGGCCGTCTCTGATGCGCTCCATCACCACCAGCGCAGCGCAGCGTCGCGTCGGTCGAGTCGTCGTCGCTCTCATTTGCCGCCACCGCATTTTTTCTGCAACAACTGACAGGCAATGGTGCTTCATTATTGTTATCGTTATTGTTATTTTGTGAACGATAAATAGAGGGCATTGTGTTGTTTTGTTATGTTGGTGTTTTGTAGGATTTGTTGCATGTTCAACAAATTAAAAAAAAATAAAACCGCAGTCATCGCCATAAGCTACGCGCAGTCGAAACCGCAAGGAACGCGACAAATATTTTAAATTTACAGAGTGTCTTTGTGTCATGCGACAAATCGGAATATCAATTAAATAAACGACCACGGCACGAGTTCATTTTCGGTTAACTGTCTTTGAACTGTGCCACTATTACCTATTGTCATGGCCGACATTTTGTTTACCTACTTTAAATGGAAGTTACCAAGTAAAGGGTGTTCTTTTTTAATCACAAATAAATTGTATTATAATTGCCATCGAATTGAAAGATAATAATACTGCTTGAAATTTTTATTTGAATTTGATTTCTGACATGTGGCCACCGCGGCTGAATCGGAAGCTTTTCGATCACTCAGCGTTTGGGCCATGTATGGGCAATAATGTTGTTTTTCAAGTCCTAAATCGGTCTAATATTATCGGTGTAGATAAGCGTATTCACATACCCCCCGGAAAATTGTCTATAGCGATGTTAAATTACACGATCTTGGAGATCAACTCGCAAGTCGAAAACGCGACGTTTTGTGCTCACCAAACGTTTCATTCAACAAATAAATTGTGGCACGCTGTGTGTGTGGTGTGACATGTTTCGCATTTTTGTTGAAACCACAGCTGATCCACATCAAGGCGATTCAATTCAGGAACGAACATTTCATTGATCATGGCTCAAGAACGATCTTCAATGACTGTAACTCTCTGACCCGCAACGTTTATATAGAAGTTAGGACCAATGATTCCACCAGCCCATACAGAAAACCAATCTGTCAATTTTTCTGAAGGAACGTTTCAACAAATGCTTGAAGATTAATTAAACTCCAAATGCAGCAGTTTTGCTTATTAAGGTAACTTATTGACGAATGAGCTTCATCGCTGAACAACAAATTTCGTGTGCAAATCGGAGTCACCCTCAACAATGTTTTTTCAACCATTTGCATGCGCTGTTCAGGCGCCAGTTGATTCATTATGAAATGGCAAACCAAGAGATAGATAGCTAAATAAAAGATAAAAGTCTTAAAACAAAAAAAAAACAGAACTCAATTGATTTTCACAAAAATGGTGTAAATTGCCGATCGTTTTGATAAGGATTTTATTTTTCGGAGTTAATATAATTCAAGATCCGATTTTATTTAAATTGTGCCTTTTTTCGATTGCTTGTCTTTCTGAACACATCCCTATAGATCGTCGGACATGTTTTTTTTTTTAAGTGGGAAACACATTGAAGATTTATTTTCAAATGAGCAGAACAGACATATTCATTCATTCGGCATCGTTTGAAAAATCTTTTTGAAGTATTTTGCGTTTTCAAAATTGTTTGGATAATATTTTTGCAACAAACAAAAACAAAAAAAAAACGTATATTTCAAAGGTTTCTACTTTTTAATATGCTTTTCATCTAAGAAGCGCGTTAGGGAAAAATTCTGTATACCCTATGACGAAGATGAACATTTCAGCAATCTTGTCATCATTATCACAGTTTTTTAAATGAATGTTTCAATTTTTAGTGGCACGCTTCTAATTAAATAAAAAAAAACACATTATTTGGATCAATTAAGTTTCACGCGTATATTTTATGTCGTTTAATTGAATGTAAGTGTTATAATGGATGTATGTACATGTTGTACATAACGAAGTCTGCTTCCGGCTAATTAAAAGAAAGACATTAAACACTTCAAGGGTAAGTGGATCAGACATGTTGTGTGTTTTACGGTTTAACTCAATTTGTCGTGAACTTTGGAAAGGGCGATGTTATCTTTGAGAACGCAATAATTTCTTAAAGGGCATAGATAGCAACGAGAAATGGATGAGTTTTGTGGTTTAAAGTGGAGTTGTATCTTATTAATTTGGATAAAGAAAACTTTGAAGAGGGAGTGATAGGATTAAGAACAAGGTGCATGGAAATTTATATTTTTAGAAGATTTTGTGAAGGGTTACGTACGTTTACATTCCCACTTTTTCTTTCACTTTATGGTAGCGTTATTTAAATTATGTGGTTTCCTTCGAATTAATTACTTAGACGCACAAACTGTCAAACGAGAAAAAATGTACTACTATTACTACTAAGTACTATTTTGACAAATTGGTTTACCCGCATGGCGATTTCCTTCATCTTTCGCGATCTTGAACAAGTAACTTCAACTTCGTTTTATAATGTTTGGTTGAAAATGATCCCAAGATTCTTAACTGTAACTTACATATCAAGAGCCGTTTTTATTCCCTATTCCATAGAATGGGTATATTGTATTTGGTCTGGTGGTATAGAAAAGTATATTTATATTCTGACTCAGAATCAAAAGCCTAGTCGATTTAGCCATGTCCGTCCGTCCGTCCGTCCGTCCGTCCGTATGTATACTCTCTAGAGGTCGCAATTTTTGAGCTTAAAAGCTGAAATTTGGTATATATAATCTCTGGTTCAAGAGTAAGGATAAGTTCTTGAACCGGTAAAATCCGCCCACAAACACGCCCACAATCGCCATTTTTGTTGAACAACCTCAATTTGGTAAAATTAAATTATGTTTTTTGTACAGTTACGATAAAAGCATAACGCTAAAATTTTGCACGCGCAAGCTTTAAGTAAACCTTCTTCCAATTAAATAAAAATATTTCAGTTTGGGCGTGACTAACGCCCATTTTTCATACAAAATTATCAATGTTGTTTTTATAAAATAACAATTGTTATATTAATGCGAAAAACATTAAATTTTGTGGATATTACTTGCACATTAACATCTTGTGTATGAAATCAACAAAATTGATTTTAGGCGTGGCTGGCGCCCACTTTTCACTAGAATTTAGAAAAAAACTGTTTTTGTAGATAAACGGTATTTATAATGAATCTGTAAGCCAAAATTTTGCGTCTCTTAGTAGAAACTAAAGTTTGTGTATGAAAATAAATGTTTGAAGTTTGGGTGTGGCTTACGCCCACTTTTCATAAAAGAACGAAAAACGTAGTTTTAAAAATTTAATGAGTTACCAATATTCAATTTAAAACTTTTTATTTCCGTTTGTTATTTGAAAAATATATCTCTACATTTTCTTGTGTAAATTTTTTCAATACGCCCACTTTTAAAGGCGTGATTTTGATAAAATACCTTTGTTCAGGTAAGATTGTTTAAAAACTACTCGATTCAGCTGTAGTTTTACACATATGCCTATATACTGATCAAAGCGCAGTTAGTGCTTCAAATTTTTAAGACACGCCCCCTTTTAAGGGGCGTTTCCGTCAAAAGTCGTATAATGCATTAATTTTTTAACATTTTTTAACTATTGGTCGCAGTTTTGAAGTAAAAAGATGAACACTTAGATTTGTATTTCTTGGTTACGTAGCAGAGTGTAGTTCAAGAATTGTTAAAAAGACCCATAATCGCTATTTTCATTCAAAATCTAATTTTTAAAAATTTAAGTTTTGTCTTGTTTTGTTCAAATCGATCTGCAAGAATAAAATTGAATGTCACGAAGCTCATACTAATTGCCTTGGCAATAAATAGTCTCAACTTTGGGCGTGCCACACGCGTTTTTTACTGTGCCAGCACTAATTGAACATCACACCACACAAAATTAATGTTATTGAATTTGTTTCTGTCTGCGAAAGAAGAATTTTGTTTCTCGAACTGGAACATCGGCTGGCTGCGGGAGCCGAACGCATACACATAAAAAAATATAGGGAAAAGGGTATCCAACAGTTCGTTTCAAACGTACTGTAGCTCTCGCTTATGTTTGTTAATTAAAATTGCGAGGCATTTGTCCAAATTTCAGGTTATTCGCTTCTGACCACTATGTGATTCGCAACAGATCTTCGTTCATAATGTTGGCTGTTGCATCTTCAACCATACCAATGGCATAACTCAAGTAGATTTGTTCATTTTCTACATACATATCAATTTTGCAATGCTTGAGAACCAAATCTTAGCCGTTGTTAAATAAAGTAAAAAGAAGTGGTCCCAAAATTGAACCCTGTGGCACACCTATTGGAGTAGCTAGAAACTAGGATAGCTTAGAGTTGGCAAAAACTGCCTGATTTCTACGGTTAAGATATTTTTTGATCAAGGATAAAGCTGTCTAAAAATGTAGTGATCTGTTGACTTACAAGCTTTTCAAATGCCTTTGAGATGAAAGGGAAGATGGAAATTGGTCGAAATTCTTATTGGTCTTAAATATTTCTGGTTTGGATTGGAATTATTTTTGAAGCTTTTCATAATTTTGGATAACAAGATATGGTCAAAATGGCGTTGCAAATATCTGTTATGAAAGGCCATATAAAAGGAAGGAGAATATGAACAAATTTTGGATGCATATTGTCAAGTCCATCATATCTTTCGACTTATTTGTGGAAAACGAAATTTCTAGTTATATTTAAGGACTCCCTGAGTTGAAACCAAAACTTATTTAAAATTTTTTATTTTGGGGCACTGACTGGAACTAGGCTCATCCCTCGAAAATGATGGCCAGATAACAAGGAAACTGCTTCCAGCATTCTTCGGAAACTTGGATAACCTTTTGCAATCATTTCTCACAACGATAAAAGGTGAATAAAAGGACCCAATTAGTCGTCCTCGTTTCTCTTTGATATCCAATTTTTCGTTGTGAAATACGATATGCAGTTTACAGCTTTGTCAACGACAAACGGTTTTTACAAATCATGGGTCTTTAGCTCTTGATTGTCCAGTTTCAGTTTTAAAATTTTGACTAGTATCAAAATGAAATCAAGCCAAAAGATATCATTATATACTGGTAAACAAATCAATTCTTAAACAAGATTGAAGTTCCTATCTCTATAACTAATTTTTTTTAAGAGGAACAAATCCTTCAAGCGAGAATCTTGACATGAAGAA
Source organism: Platycheirus albimanus (assembly GCA_916050605.2). NCBI lineage: Eukaryota > Metazoa > Arthropoda > Insecta > Diptera > Syrphidae > Platycheirus > Platycheirus albimanus. The sequence continues at coordinate 74,001,908 of OU696696.1, forward strand.
GTGAATGTATGCTTGCCGTTAGGAATCGTTGATACATTTAAGGTAACTTCTATTCCCGCAAAAAATTACCTCACACACATTATAATGGCTGATACCGTGAGTTACTATAGGCCCGGAACAAATTGACGGTCTGGCGAGAAACTCAAATTTTAAACTAGCAACAACTTCTCAATTTCTGGAGTAAGAACGTCGTACTCGAGTTGCTTTTCCAGCTTCTTCTGGTTGTCTATCAATTTGTATTGAATGCATTTTATATCGACATGATGGTTTGTGAAATCTAGCCATCTGTACTAAATACGGATTTTTTTTTTTCATAACCTGAGTTTTACTGATTTTGAGTTGCAACTCATACATTCCCATCTTTCCCATTGAATTCTTCAACAACTCCCAATCAAGTGCATGCTTAATGGCTTTGCCACTTCCAAAAAGCAGATGCATGTTATTCCATTTGAATTCCAATAAGCCATCTGGCTAAAGCCATTTTAAAAGATTTCAAACTCCAAAAAAATACTTTGCCATCTTCGTCGGCATTGAAAGAATGCTAAGTAAACAAAACTTTGTTTCACGATTGGAGTTGGAGCACATAAATTCCTTTAAAGGAATTCTATAGCTTCTTTGTGCCGCAAAAGAAGAATCACCTGCATTCTTTGGAAACACTTCTCCAAAGAGTGTTTTATAATATTTTTCTATTAAAGGAAGAGACAACGACATTCCTTAGCAAAGAGGAAAATATTTTTGTATCTAAACGTGATGCATCTCTATTCATCCTCATGGTCGACACCGGCATCGCACGGCACAACAACGACCTTGGTGAGCAAGCAGAAGCAACTTCAGATAAAAATATGTAAACAGAAACACGCACACTTTTATCAATGAATCTCAACTCTCAAGACATAGTAGACAGTAGTAGTCGGGTCCGGTAAGATTGTTGTTTATAAAAATATGCACATACCTTAAGAGATTTATCGAAATGCTAATGCCAAAGAGAACAATACGACAAAACGTGACTTTTCTTTCCCACCCAATCGCCCATCCATTTGATGACAGTCAACGAGAACTGCACTTCTTGCCAAGAATAGAAGATGTTGATTTTGGTCTTGAATTTACGTGGAACACCTGGTCGAACACGGTTACGACGACATAGCTACGGGACGACGCGACGAGCACCTCTTCGCACCTTAAAGAGATTGCAGACCAAACTCTGACATCCCTCCTAACACCTTAAATCTAATGTACCATTGTTATGCAGATCTTAAGTCATTGCTACCAATACAACAAGTCATCCATTGTTGAATCCACATTATTATAATCCACATTCTTCTATAATCGAGGCATGTCAGCTACCTCAATACAGCAGGAGTGGATCGCGATCGCGTCGCGTCGCCCCTGTTGCTTGTTCCGCCAACGTTCTTGATGGTTGACAACGATCAGAGTTTTATTGGCAGCAGAAGTTGATTTATTGTGGCGTGTCGCGATTTAAGCCAGTTCGCTTCCCAATAACCAACCCACACGTTATAATCGCGAGAAAAGGGCATAAATCAGTTTTGTGGATCGCGTAATTGTCAATTGTCAGTTGAATGGGTGGATCATGGATGGATGCTTATGACATTAGCATTTATATATATGATCGTGGTCGTGATCGCGAGTCGCGAGTCGCGACTCCATTGAGACGACGCGATGGATATTTAGCAAATATGTCTTGGCGGCCGAGTTCAATGTCATGAAGAGGCTTGCATATCTCTATCTCAATCTATTGAGTCTTTATGGTAATAAAAAATTTTGCTATTAATAAATCTCTTACTTCTTGCTATGGCTGGTCCATTGGCTGTGAATTTATTGAGTGTTAAATTAAAAATGACAAATGATGTGTTAATAAGCAACGATGGTCGACCCTGTAGAATCGATCGAATGGATGAAGTTGAGGCGAACCGCAATGAAAGTACTGTTCGGTCGTGTAAAAAAAATGCATTGTACTGTAATGTGAGGTGTGAGTAATGATTTTATAAAAAGAAAACTTGCATCTACGGATGTCCTACATAGCTATAGATAGGTAGGTACAATTGTCGCAATTGTCGAAGAAGATTCCTTCAGTTTTTATTTTTAGTCGCTGTTTCACGAAGCCAAGCCCCCGTTAAATACTTTAAGATATCGCGTGAGGTTTTTAAAAAATTTGAAGAATTTTCTATCAACATCGGCATCAGAGCGGTCACAGATTTTCAGCTGTCAAGTGTCAATGTCTTAAATGTGAAAAATAAATTAAACATTTGAAAAACCACAGTTTAAGGGCCACTATATTAGTTTCGAAAATTTAAAAAAAATTTAAAATGAATGATTTGAAACAAGTGAATATAGGCTGTGGATTTGAATACGATCCACAATCTATTGTCAGCTATATTTCCATTTTAACTGTTGCTGATAAAAGACAGGACAAGAGCTTGTGCAGCATTACAATTACAGTATAGGTGTACCACAGTGAAGCGTCTTGAGTCCTCTGCTCTTTATTTCAGCCCTTAACTATACCTCCTTGGAGGTAAAGTGACGGACCCCAAAGTATTATCACTTATTCTTTGTCGACGACGGAGCTTTTTATGTCTTTTAAACTCACCTTGAAACGTCATATTTGTTTTCAAAGTATTTTAAAAGACAAATATTTGAAATGAGACTTAACTAACTTCTAAAAAATCCAACTGATCTACCAAAAACGGATAAATTGGGCTATTTGATCTTTGTATTGTGTGTCTCGAGTACTTACACCTTTTCACCATGTTGTTATTACAAGCAATCAATAGCTTTGTTCGCTGAGCCCTGCAGCACGGACCAAGAAGATACAGACCGCCAACTCACCATATGGTCTCTCTTTTTGCCACCAAGCTAAAAATCAGCTGATATGCCATTTATTTTGAGAGTGTGACTCTCCTTTGCTTTAAAACCCATTTAGCAAACACACCTAAAAAATAAATGGCATACGCAGGGATGGTTGCCACCACAAAATGCACAGTAAGAGATGTACACGTATTCACGGACAGGAAAAAATATTTCGAGGGTGTTTCAGGCAAGAGGAGTACGAGTTGGCGGTCTGTATATGGTCTGTGCCCTGCAGTCCCTCTGGGGGTCGTCGCCACAAATTGTTTTTTTGAAAAACCTCAACTCGCCCTAATGAAAAAATTCTAAGTTTTTTTCAAAACACTGTGGGGCAAGTTGAGGTTACGAATCAGCTGTTGAAGTGACGTTTGCTGTCAAGCATTTCTTGTGGGCTAACACCCTATATTTGATTTTTCATAACATTTGAATTTTTCGCTAAATAAATAAGAGAAATGCAAAAAGTTGATTAAAATTAAACATACAGAGCAAAATGAAGTATTTAGATGATGTGGGTTGTGACCAATTCACGTTCCAAAAAAAAACCCAGGTTGATTTGACAACTCTTGGGGTTGTCAAGAAAACTTTGATCTCGTCTATCCTGGGTAAAGTTCAAAGAACAAAAGTAAATTCACTCAGTCTTCTTGGTTTCTTAACGACTGTCATCTAAATGTAATTAATTTTTGCTAAAACTACTAAATTTTAACTTTTATTTAAATGTATTTCATGCTTATTTTGAATCTTATTTCTATTTTTCAGCACACTCTTGATGCATTGACTACGAACAACGAACATTCTTCTTCATCACGTTCCATCACTCACCGTATAATGTTTGATTACCAAGAAACATCAATTTGATTGAACGTAAACTTTTGAAAATAAATTGATTCAAATTCACCTTCACCGATCAAAACAAAACACGGATTCGCCAACTAAAACAAAGAAGAAGACAAATTACCAAAACCCCATCGCCATCATGCATTCGAATTCCCACACAATGACTCATTCGAATGTGTGTTGTTTATTTACGACGACTTCACAAAAACGTTCGAAAATGAAAATATTGAGAAAATTTACGGCATTTTCCGACCTGCTTACAAATACCCTAGTTGTGATTTTAGTTATTTCAATATTTCAAATTAATTATGTGGCATCACGAAGGATACCCTCGCAATCAGCTGCCACGGATTTCGAAATAATTGAATTTATTTTAGGTGAGTTATTTTATTGTTCTTAATTTAGTAATTTAAGATTATTATGTCAAAAACTGTGAGCGTACCTTCGATTTTCGAAAGTCATTCGAACACTCCTGTCAGAATCAATTTGTTGCGTCACAACGAAATGTATGTGTGTGGTAGGAATTTTTGCGCAGATGCAATTAATGCAAACGAGACCTTGTCATGGAGTTTTGGGTTTTCGTTTCGTTTCGCTTTTTTTTCGTCTTTTTTTGAAATTCCAGCGAGCTAATAAATCACATGGCCAATATGGTGTGTGAGAATAAAGAACTGAAAGCATTTGCGAAGGCATTTTTCGTGCTATCGAACACTTAACATATGTTTGCACTTTGAATGCATATTGTTTTTGTCCGGAATTATTGGGAGTATCTTTTCACGAAAGAGTAGGTATAGTGGGCACTTAAGATATCGAGAATCGGATTGCACATTTCTATAAGGAACAAGCAAGAGCGTTGTAACACATGCGAGAAGTTTTCGGGGATGTCATTTGCTTTGGCATTCAAATGTCAAGCGAGACCGAATGCATTCGAACAACTCGAATGCATGCGGGTTTCATGTTAACATGCAAAAGAAATAATGGCATGTTTTCTTATTTTCTTAGGGTCAGAGTGTATGCCAGTGTCCGTTTTCAGAATGCGAACAGAGGTTTTGTATTTCCATTTATTTCTTATTTTCCATCATTGATTCATGGTATAATGACTCCAATAGTGGACTAAAAAACAGCATCGTACTGGCACAACAATTTTCACACAAGTTGAGCTATGAACTTCGATGAAATCCAGCATTGAAATCGAAATAAATACTCGTAGAAATTTGCATCACGGGAACGGGCCTATGGTAATGTCAAAATTAATTTTTTTTTAAAGAGCATGGCCCTAGTTTGTGATGCTAATATGCTGTTATTATTTTCTTTCTTAAACCCCCAAGAAACCATTCAGGAATGGTAAAGGACAAAAGAAAACCCCATAAGATTAAACAAAACAATTAATTAATTTTTACAAATTGCGGCAAATGTCAATTCTACTTTGACATTTGATAAGTACTAACAAAAGTAACACCAAGAAGATATGAATAGCTATACGATAGATCACGCAAATGGGATGCTATCACCGATCTTTACAGAGAATTTATGAGCCGCCTAACTTAAATATTTCGTCCACAGTTGGCGCGTCGATCGATTGAGTCTCAAATAATAACATTTCGCTTTGTCCCTTTATGACAACTAAAATGTTGAACTCAACGATCTTGGAACTTTGATATTTAGATATGGTGACACGTCTTAATAAAAGAAAAGAAAAAGTGTATCGTTGCACTTTGATTAATGACGTTTCTATTTGTCAAATGTCAATTACAGCTTCAAAAGTGACAACTACCGAAATAGCGGGCTATTCAAAATAACACCTCTTATTGGAGAACCCTATACATATATATCTACACAAAGTATGTAACTTTAATAAGACTTCAGCCGCATCTTGATTCTTGACTCATTGGCTGTTGTAGGCATATTTTTCTTAATGCTCGAAGGATAAACAGAATCTTACTCTCGATGATATATCTTCTTTTTTTGTCAGCAGGTCCTGATCCTTATGGTATTTCTCAAATCCATTCCAACTTGAATGAAAGACAGCAAAGCATAAACCCCAACTCCATCTCAACCATGTCAAATGGAATTCATAATTCAACATTAATCTCATAAAAACATCATAATTACATCTTTTCATCTGCACTGTGTCGTTACATGCTCCTGACTTGTGCATGTTCCTTTGTTGAACTGCCATTCAATTCATCATTTTTCTTCCACAATAATCATCTCGAGGCCATCTCAAAAAAAAAAAAAAAAAAACCGAACTGCTCCTCATTCCAGAATGTTATGTTGTCCGCGTCTTTTTGAGACATTGTTATTCATTTCCCCACCGACCGATCCATGACTTGTCGTCTGTTTCTGTTTGTATGTCTGTCTTTGGATGGAGAATCTGCCTTCGAGGCGGTCATAGAATGCACGCCAGTTGCATACACAAACAAAACAAAAAGTGTCAAATCTGTTGTAATTGTCTACGCAGTACATGACTGACATAATGGCAGAATGAATGCGTTCACACACAATACACTATACGCACTGGAGACATTTTAAAAGGGGGAACACGAATTCAAAGAAAAGGGGCACGCGACTTAGCTCCACTATGGTGGGCCTGTCCTTTGAGGTTTCCCCTGGTACTGGTCCTATTATACAAAGTGTGGAAAAGAAGGAAAAAGCTCTGTGGAATTTGTTAGATGTCATCCATTATAATGTTTATTGGATGTGCGATCTTTGTTTCTGGAACTCTTCCAAGTAATTGATTTTAATCCGCATTTGCTTCTGCTAATCTCAGTACATTAATGACGTTTCTCTTTTTTGAAAATTAATGCACTCATCGATATTTATTAATATCTTACCTGTCACTTGCCAAAGGTAGAATAAGATTTCATAACGAAGTTGGCCCACGCAATATATTATTTTCTTCTCCTTTCTTATGTGTGAGTTGATAAAAAAAATATAAGAGGAACATGAACATTGTCATGCACTTCACTTGGATTATCGCCCTCGTTAGTATAAACTTGTGCAATGGACAGTGGCGTTGATGACTTTGGAAAGTGGTCAGCAAAAGGGCTACCAAAAAAGAAGTGACATTTTAGTGTTACGGGAAAACGGAAAAGTGTGTACTATATTTCAAAACGATACAGTAACTGTCATTTCAACTCGAATCAAACTTTGTTTATGCAATAAGATTTGCGACGCCATACTCAACTGTCATTATGTTCATCATCTCGTTCTGAATAGGATACATTTTTTTGACAAGCTCTGTCATTCATCCAGCATAAAGGAATTAAACTTGGAGTAACCAAGTTTTTAGTTCTTTCTCCTAGCTGGTCAAAATGAATACCTTGACATTTAATCCCTTTATAGTTCGATATGTCATACATTTGGTTTTCAGTCATTCAGCATACTCCATCCAATCGGTGAGCCGAACAAATACTCACAAAACCCTGACACTGGTCAAATGCGACCTTTTCAATGAACACAGTGTCTAATAGAACACAATTTTGTTGGCTATTTTGTTTGACATTTAAGATTTTGTGCAATTTGACAGGAAAACTTATTTAAGTAAATGAAATTCAAATTGTTTAGAAGGTGCTGTCGCTGCGCTATTGACAGGAACACTTTAGCTTCTTCTCAAACAAAGGGCATCATACAGAACCAAATCCGCAAAACACCCGGACTCAATTTCTGAATCCACGTGAGATTTTGTCAGCATTTTGCGAGGAAGTGACTTATTCTCCAAGAATAAATCTTGTCATGAAAAAGTGCCGTTCGTTTGTGTCCGGTAGTAAATTGTGTGTCCCTTCAATTTCTACAGAGTATCAATGCACACACTATATTTTTTTTCTTTTCCGTAAAATTCGCTGCATGTGAATAATTTTTGACAGTAATGTGTACAGTGTTGTAGAATTTTTTAACACCTTGGAATTAACAGACGTGCCTTCCCATAAACTCGGTCCAGTTCTGCTGATGCGTAATCTTGATGTTCCGAAACTGTCAAATGGCACCAGGCTACGTATCACAAAGCTAGAGATAAATGTCATAATGCCGACCGATGTAACAGCTGTAGCAACGCATTTAATGACCTGCTTGCCGCTTAGACACCACTGTGCAATTACACGCACTTTGCACATGCTAATCCAAATCATGTTGGTAATAAAAATAAAGCAACAAAAATATTGTAAACTCTCAACATTTTATAAATTGTGAGACCATTCATAATGATGATGCTCTTAATGTTTATCTAAAAGATTAAATGGTCACATTAGTCGATTAGCCGGAGTGTATTATGTGCATGCACATGTACATTGTACGTACATTGAGTTCAACAAATTGCATGCAAGTGAATAATTTTTTTTTTTAATGCAATTTCTTTCCTGATAACATCACACACAATGTACAGCAGCATCAGCATCAGCATTAGCAGGACTGCCTTCGCATTTTGCATGAAATGATCCGTAGAAGGTAGATTAGGTTGCCTTTGGATGGAGGAGCAAAAGCAAAACATAATGGTTATCTGTTGGATGCGCTTGTCAGGGGCACTGAATATAATATACGATGTGATTGCAGCAAACGAATATAAACAATGCGTCGTTTTGTGTGTTTTGAAATTGTTTATTGCCAAGACCCACAAGAGTTAAGTTGGGACGACTTTGGACGACGAGCATATGGGTGTATGACATGTATACTCTGGTACTGTGTACATCAAGAGATTAGCCTCAATATTTTAAAGAATTATGGTTCATTTCTGGGTTTTTGTGATTAGTGGGTATATTATTTATAACGTTTGGGAAATCACGAATTGAATGTTTAAGTGGCGGTTTTTTTTATTTATGGAAAGTCGATAAGTTATTGGTGGAAATATTTGCGATGCGATGAAATGGAAAGTCGAATCGGTTTTGGCCAAAATTAGTTGGTTCGTTGGAAAACAGACTTCGTTTAAGGACTGAAAAGAAAGTTTTTTTTTTTTAACTAGAAAGTTGAAGTTAAAACATTTTTAGTTTTAATAGGTGGATTCAATTTAATAAAAAAGGTGTATACATTTTTCGAAGTCGCTGTGTGATGCTTTAGCTCGTCGACGTCCAGGGTTGATCGAAAAGAAAGCGAAAAGGAAGTTTCGAACTACAAATTAGTTATTATTTTCTTTAAATGAGGTTTAAGTATCAACTTTTATTCATTTGTTTCGTTAACATTTTTATTTCATATAAAAATAGGTAGTATGTACTCAAAAGTAATCCCAATTTTATTTTACTTAAAGCTATTTCTGTGTTGTTCTTAAAAAATGGGTCACGACATAAACGGGTGGCCTTTTTCCTGGTCTGTGGTGTTTCCTCTAACAAGTAAACACTCCACGACATAAACGGGTAATGGCCTATTGCCTGGTTTAGCGATCCTCTTCGACGAGCAGTGAAGTGAAAAGCCGAAATAAACGGTTGAACAGGGCTATTCACGGTATAACTACCAAACATTGTGAAGCTTTTGACTGGTATTCCCATACAGCGTGCCTTCGGATGAAAAACGAAACTCTTTGCACTAAACAGTACTTAAACCAACTGATAGGGAGATCGAGTCGAGTGCTTGAGTCTGATTTGCAGTGTAATTTTCACTTCTTCTTATCCATTATTCCTGGAAAGACACACTGTGAATTATAAAGACAAAATTCAATCTAAAACGTAATTCTTGTTGCTTTGCTGGAATATGCTTATTAAAACGGTTGGAGGTCCATATAAGAGGCCGAGGGGTTCAGGTGCGGCGGGTGTTAACGGAAGTTGACTTCGTTGTGTGCGGTGGGAAGTGGAATGGTTTCGCCGGTGGCGGTTGATGTTTGATTACATCGTGTGGCAGCGGTTTTTTTTTTTAACATCGGTCGTTGATTGCTTGGGCGGTGAAATAGCCATTCCATTGAAGATTTTATTGGAAATATTGGATCGGTTACAGCTGAAAAGCCCTCATAGTTCGTTCAATAATCTCCTCCAATCTAAATTAATAAATGCAGGAAATTTTTACAGAACTAAGCACCTTTTTGGTTCTTTAAGAGAGGGCTTTTCTATTTAAATTTGAGTAAAAAAAGCTCTATTTTAAAGAACTAAAAAGGTGCTAAGTTCTGTCAATGATTTTTTGGACCAAAGAAAGGACTAAGATTGTCAAGACTGATTCTTCGACTTCCTTGACTACTTCAAAACATTTGGCCTGTTTGTTCAAGCAGCCTCTGACGATGATAGACCGCTACTGATAAGCATAGCCAATTACTTGAACGAATTAACAAAAGATGGTTCCAATCAACGGCCCTGACTTTGATAAAGCATCGCTTCCCGATCGGTCCCATTGTCTTTGTCACCCGTGCCTATGAGTGTAAATGTCACGCTAAAACCCCGATCTCTAGTCAAACCTAGGATTAACTAGTCAATGCTCAACATTGACCAACAGTGTTGGTCAAAGCCTGAAGGATACTTTAGTTTCGGGCTTTGACCGATGATTTTGTTATTACTGTAATATCATGGTTGATTTGATTGTTATCTCAATTGAGAAAAATCCCTCTCTCACTCCATACAAACAATATTTTCCCTCTAACTTTGACCAGTGCCTTGGTCAAAGTCCGAACCTCATAATTTCGTTTCGGACTTTGACCGACCAGTTTAGTCAAACCTAGGTTTGACTAAAAACTCATCGGTCAAAGCCCGAAACTAAAGTATCCATCGCTTTGACCAGCGCTGCTGGTCAATGTTGAGCATTGACTAGTCAATCCTAGGTTTGACTAGAGATCGGGCTTTTACCGTGACATATATACACTACAGATTTATCTACGGAGTTAAACTTAAAAAAAAATTGTACCACGGACTAGAGTTAACACTTGGGAGTTTCTTACGATTACCTCGAGACGAATGTGAGGTTTGAATCCATTTCTGCATGTCACATTGTCTTACAACTTTGTCGACATCGAAGGTTCCGATGGTTGTGAGCTTGCCAATGCCGAAAAAACATTGCGAGTTCTCCATGGTATTGGCCACTCTGCATAATCGAATGAGTTTAGCAGTGATTCCACTATGTGATATAGCTCTGTATAGCTCGTCTCTATTCAAATAGTTATAGTTGCTTATCTGCCGCTCACCATCTATCTGATAAATCCATACAGGCCTTCTAAGAACTGGTGATGGAAGGAAGCAACCGGAACATTATAGTGTTGCGCAATATTTTCGTATTCAATACTCGCTTATAAGTTTGGCAAGTCATTCCTGGACAGGCTTGAACAGTTGGCTACCAAACCAACTTGGAGGTTAGATGAGCATATTTGATGCTCAATGTTCAATTTGTTTCTTCTTGAATTCTGTCTTAAGAATCAATTTGGAAGTAATCCAGAAACCCATTATTTTTCAGCTCATCTTCTTCCTACAAATGTTTAAGATGATTCGAATTAATCAAACGAGTAGTTCTTAAGACAATTAGTCGGCCCCGATATGTCAAGTGCCCATAAGAACTCGCTTTAATTATGAACCTACAACTTATTAAGAATGTTCATGCTTTATTGCACTCTAGAACTGGACCACCAGTTGCTGTCAACAATGTATAAGCAACGTTCTAATTTCTTCCCCATCTTCACTTATAAACTTAATTCTACGCAGCTGCAACCTCTTCCTTGTGCATTAGATAATTATTATAAAAGATTCAATTATCTACGCAAATCTCTTCGATACAAAATCTACTCGTCTCGTATACTCTATCGGAGAAGTTGTGAAACGAATTACGTTCCACACAATTGAACACACTCGGCTTCTTTGGCGGTACCGAAGTGAAGTTTTCCCTCAAAATCAAAGATAGAGGCCAGACCAGGCGCAGCGCAGGCAGCATATTAAATGCCATTTCGCTAACAAAATACAAATTTAAATTGATATATGGACCCCACAGATTGTGTACTGTGCACAACGACGATGACGACGCTCATGCCCGCGTATCAATTGGATTTTCATCAACTTCATTTCAGTGATTTTTGTTCATGTTTTAATGAACCACAATATTACCCGATATCATCAAGTAACTACAACCACCATTATAATAACGAACACACAATTCAGTATCAACGTCAAACTTGAATAATAAATCTGACAGAATACGCGCGATGTATGGTCGTTGTAAGACCCGCCCGCCCGTTGTCCTAGTGGTATAGAATTCCTAGACTCTTCTGGCGAACAATAGACCTACATTCGATTTTTTTTCTGAAGTACCTTTACTCGCCCCTATGTGCGGAAATTAGCATCGCGGTCGGCCGGCGTCCGTCAGATTAGGCATTGTGCTGTGAAAATGAAAAACCACAAGTGGCCCAACCGCACAATGTTGCGGCGATCCACTTTTGGCATCCACTCAAGATTGCCAACATTTTTTCGTAGTGACACTTGCAGAAAACCGATTTCAGATTTATCAGAGCGCAAAAACGCAACGGTGAAAACGGCATGAGTCTCTTAAAAAACAATCTTTCTAGAGTTCTAGCTACAATGCAAAAAAGGGGTGAATGAATTTAATTAAAGAAAAACTCATTGAAAGCGTGGAGAAAGGAAGAGTGGAAGATGGGAAAAAAGTGAAATAAATATGTTCTAATTACACAACGAAATGATCCTTGAATGAAATGTCATGATTATTATCCATCTTGTTGATGTTCTTCTTTTTTTTCTGGGACTGTGACAGATAATTGTCGTCATCTACAACATGGTTGTTGTCATCATGGTGATCATCATAATCGGAGATGCAGAACATGCGCTGAGATGGGATATGGAATGGGATGTTCTGGTGCTGGCCGGGCTCTATGCTCTATGGTCGGTCCACACTTAAAAAAAATGATTAAATTATTAAAGCGAAGAAAAGAAAAATGTGTTACAAATCTGCGAATGTTGATGAAGTTAAGAAAAAAAAAAAAGAACAGATTCTTTTGATAGAAATAGCACATGTGTGCGCCAGTATTTCGCTATCGTCTGCTGAAGTGCCGGCCGACTAGCGACGATGCTAGCTCTATAGATACGTTAGCTGAGCTGATTTGATTCCGAAAGAATTTGTGTGCGTTTTTGTTTTTTGTTTTAATTAAAAATGTGCGCGTCCCAAATTAAATGCGAAAATGCTTCGTTACAATTTGAAATCATTCTCAAAATAAATGATGCAACTAATCAGACACACGAAATGAAATTGAGTTTCATGTAGGTATAAAAAAAATGTATAATTTAATTTTTTTAAAAGGAAGTTGTGCTATAAATTTTTGTAACACAAACATGAGAGGTGGTACAACAAGTAACAAGTGCATCTGGAAGCTATTTGAGATTTTATAGAAGAAAATAATTGAGATCATTGATCGGTGAGGAATTTTTTCGAGGAAATTAAAAATGATTTTAACAAAATATAAAGTAGGTCTTCAATAAATTTCTTAGTCCGAAACATCTGGCCTTTCAAACGCAGTTTTTTTTTCAAAAGCAAAACCTGGGCAATTTAATGTTTTCAACAGTTTTCGGTATTTTAGTTGGCTTCTTTTTTTTAATGGAAAAGAACCCTTATATCTTCGCTTGTAGTTTCTTTCCCTTAAGGGTGGGTCTACCTCAGAACAGAACTTAAACGCCATGTAAATTGTGTTCTATGTGGTAGTGCGATATTCTTTTCTCTTCGTTATATTGTTTTTGGTATACTCATTTACTCTTGTTCTCTTTTCAAAATAATTTTGTGATCTTCCGCAGTCGCAGTGAACAATAATTATTATTCTCAAAGCGGTGCGGTGCGGTGGTGGCGCGCACCGCCGGCTGCAGCCACAGTAGTAGAGGAGGTACAGGCAGTGGAAAGGAAAGCAGAGGGAAAAGATTATTGGCATTGGACGTTTTAGTAGGGGATACTTTTTGTGTGTGTCTTTCTGTGGGTTTCGTTGTTGTCCTTTCGCTTTGATTTAGTAATGCGATATGCGATGACAAGTTTTATTCTCTCTGTATGGAAGGGTGAAGGGATTTTTTTTCAATTTTTTTTCAAAACACAGTAGCTAATAGCTAAATGTGGGTAATTTTTTTCTATTTTCGTTTTGTTGTTGTTTTTTTTTTTCATATTTTACTTGCTGTTGCTGCCATAACAGTGACAAAAAATATGTGAACTCGTTTGGGACTCGATCGAAATCTTGATGAAGGTCAGGACTCAGGAGTCAGGACACATAAAATGAACATGCATAGGTAGATAGGTAAACGTTACATTATATTTAATGTAGGTATATGTAGGTAGGTATGTACATTGATATCGTTGTTTTTTTTTTTTTTAAGTTGCATGTAACAAAAGTGTGAGGTAGGTCAATATAACTATTTGACCTGTTTTAAAATTGCTTATGGGTTTATTGCAAAGGGAAAAGAATAATTTGAGTACCTAGCTATATATCTATTATTATTGAAACATTGTTACTTTTTACTTGCGATTATAGGTACTATAAGGCAAGTTATGCATTCGTCGAAAAACAAAGTTTTGAGATAACAATCAAACATGACATTACGATGATAGAGAAGACGAAAAAAGATGGTCTAAAAATTCTGTCCGTCTGTATGTCTGTCTGTCTGTCTGTCTGTCTGTCTGTCTGTCTGTCTGTCTGTATGTATAGAGACCTACAGCCCAAACGGGTGGGCCGAATAGCTTCAAACTTGGTATACAGACTTTTTTAGGTATTGTACAGAGGGGAAATTGAAATTTTTTTTTTAGCTCAAAAATTAACGGTACCTGCCATACAACCGTTACGTCAAAGCTTATTTTTCTCAAAAACAGCTCTAACGATTTTTATTTAAAAAAATCAGTGTTGCTTTTTAGGTACGACCAATCATATGGCTGAAAAAAAAGTTTTAAAAAATGGCTAAGAATGGTACTTTCCATAGGACCGTTTTGTTTGCTTTCGACTAACTCGAAAACGACTCAACCGATTCTTTCGAAATCTTACACACATAAAGGTGTAGGTAGCTCAATTTGTATTGCATACCAATATTTTTGAAAAATATTTTTTTGTATTTTTAAAAGCATTTTAAAAAAAAATTAAAAAAATTAATATTTTGAAAACTGCTTATTAAATTTTTTTCTAAAAATTTTAAATAAATGTATTTGTTGAATACCTATAAACTGGCGTTTTTTAATTTTTTGCAAATATTCATACAATCTGCAATAGAATGCTTTTTCCAAAAACCCTTCTGTAGGACAATAATAATACTATGTACCAAATTTGAAGCGAATCGGTCTAGCCGTTTAGGCTGTAGGTGCCGATACAGACATTATTTTAAAAATAATTTTAAAACTAGTTTTTTTCAAAGTTTTACGTCATTAAGTATTATTTTTGTTCTCAGAATTCAATGCTCCCATTAATTTTAAATCCAACACTGAAAACCGTATGGCTCTATGACTTTTTGTTGCCAAGCTATTCAAAAATAACCGAACCTACTTCTTCTACATACGATAAGAAAACACACAATGTGTATTGATATCTATGTATGTATATGTATGTACCACCGCAACGACCAATGCTTCTCCGACCTTAGTACATATCTATTTATCGATATGACAAAGGACCTCTCCTCGCACACGATATTTAGAAAATCACTCGAATACCTATTTATGCGGACGACAATATTTTTTTATAACCACAAATTAAAAATCATCTATCGATTTGTCACCAAAATTGTCCGAATCATTCAAAAATGCATGGAACAATGATCTTATAGGAACAGGTACAGCTGATTTTTGTGTTGGTATTCAAATTTCAAAGAAAAGGAAAAACCAAAATCAAACCAACAAAAAATCAAATAAGAAAAAATGAGAAATACTCTCTTACAAAGAGGTTGCAATAAAAGAGAATCTATGTTAACGCCATTAATTGTGGTGACAATTTCGTGAACTACATTTTCATAAGTGTGAAATTTTTGTTCAAAAAAGGTAAAAAAGATACTTTTTTAAAATAAGATAGTAAAGTGACTTCAAATGATATAATTTTTCTTTAAATTGATACAAAAAGAAAAAATTCCAAAAAAAAATAGAAAAATAATAACAAAACGATAAAAGTTTTCCCTACTTACAAAAACGAGTGAGTATGTTAACATATTAAATTGCTATTTTAAGCACATAAAAAAAAAAAAAAAATTAAATGTTTCTATAGCTTGCTTCCAAATTAAACAAATATTATTATAATTTTTTTTTTTTACCTAAATTGAAATAAATAAGCGGTTTACAAAGCGTCCCATATGAAAAATATGCTATTTTTTGTTTTGGGTCTTCCTAGACCGGTAAATTAAAAAAAAGTAAATATTTATCAATGTTCATGATAACATCTAGTTTCAATGATATTAAAAAAAATTATCTTGGTCAATTTGGTTCAACATTTTACAAACTGCGCTTGTCTAAAGAAAAAAAAGACCCCTTGGTTGACCTCAATTTTATTATATATATATAAAAAAAAAAAAACTTTGGTTTCTATAACAAATAGAACTTATTTATTCTGATTAAGAAACTGAAGCAAAAGAAAATAAAAAGTTACTTAACAGAGGAAAATTAAGAGGACATAATAATTTGTGTCTAAATTTTACGAAAAATTTAAAGTTTTTATCTTTTGAAAGTATAAATATCATGATAAATAATTATTTGATGATAAGCATATCTGCTCACATTTGTTGACTAATTAATACATTTTATTTCATTAAAATATCTTTTCAAATGTAGGAGATATATTAAGTTTTATGCACGCACTACCCTACATTTACATGGGAGACCCACCCTTAAAGAAATTTTTAGAAACAATTCTTTCACTTTCTCTTAAAAAATCCTCTACACACACCCTGTGAAACATGACATAAAGAGTGCTGTGCTGAGAAAAAAAAACCAAATAAAGGGAAAACTCCAACAAGAGTCCCCTTTGTTTAAAAATAACCTCTCCTCTGACCCTGATTATGGAATGATTTTTATTGCAGTTCAAAAAACACTTTTTTAGGAAGATAAACTCGAGTACGGTAGGGCCGGGAGTTGAGAAAGAACCCATATCATCATACTTTATCTTTATGAATTTTAAAATGCTTGTCCTGAGGTATACTTTTTGTAATTTTGTTTGTTAAATTTATTTTAAGAACACATCATGCCTTATCAAAAAAGAAGTAGTTTTTTGTTTTTACTGGCGCCAATACAATATTTTGTTCAAAGGTCAAGGAACCGAACTATTTTTTAACGACATAAGGTGATTCATAATTCATAATAATTTTTGGTGACAAAAAACCGAAGACAATTTGGTGAGCGAATTATGTAGACACAATTCTTGCATTTCCCATTACATTCACATGAGTATTCTTGAAATGCTAAAAATTCACAGGGCTTTTGGAAAATGCCTGATGTCAATATTTTGCTTGTTGGTTAAATCACCTACGTCCAGGTGTGACCGACAGTGAATGTTACTTGGCAGCTACAGATCGTTATGACAGGCATGTTTTTTTGATTGTGCTATAATTTGATTGCTGAATATTACTATTTTTGCTAGCAACATCTCTTTAGGAGTTTTCGTTATGTCAAATAAACACTATTGTACTCTCAGGTTACGACAGATGTTGAGTACTTAAAGGGTGTTTTTTTAATACATGTGGTTTTCAATCTGGCAATACTTTTCTCGAAGTTGGTCTTTTTGACAGCTGTCACTTGATTTATGCTCAGTTTAGTTTACCATTTGATAATAAATAGACTAATGGTCAAAACAGATGTGCATAATTTTCTGTGCAGTCAAAATAATTTACACAGGCTCTTATGGGACATCCCCACCAAAAATATGCAGGGGTTGCAGTGAATGCACGATGTCTCTATTCCTAAATTGGATGCCTAGTTTCATTGCAGCCACAACAAAAACGAAAAAACGGCAAATAATTGCTATCTGGCATCACTTATTTTGACAGTACCTGTCCTTCTTCAAACAAAGGCAGCATGTATTCGCACGCACGAGTGTCTTAAATTACACCAGTTTCGATAAAGTCGACACGATTAAATTTTTTTGAATTGAAAAACTGTTGAGTAGGGTGCTAGCCAGACAACTTTAGAGAAGTAACAATATTGCATAATGGGGACTGACTAAAAAAAGTTAAAAATAAGTTTATTCGCAAAAGATGGCTATTCACATTAGCGTACCTTTTTTGAAACTGGTGACACTAGTGCGTACGAATAGACAAAGAATAAAATATTTTTGACAGAAGTAGGCATCAAATTTTTCGAAGAGTATGCACATCTGTTTTAGGTGCGTTTTTTTTTTTTTTTTATTTGAGCCCGCACACAAGGGGTTATTAATACCCTTAA
This sequence comes from Platycheirus albimanus, assembly GCA_916050605.2. Classification (NCBI taxonomy): domain Eukaryota; kingdom Metazoa; phylum Arthropoda; class Insecta; order Diptera; family Syrphidae; genus Platycheirus; species Platycheirus albimanus. The sequence goes on from OU696696.1 coordinate 74,019,878, forward strand.
TATGAGTTAACACAGTGCGAGCGTTCAGGAAATGAGGATAGAAGATAAAAGGAAGTGTCGGTGCACATTGGTTTTGAATGTCTGTATATCGCAATGGGAGGGAAAAATCGAGCCGGGTAGAGCATTCCACATTCTTGTAGTGCGGCTAAAAAAAAGAGTCTCTATACTTAACAGTACGTCCGAAGTTAGGCTCAAGGGTAAATTGATGAGCGTTCCTTGCGGTGCGGGTGTTACGGGGAAATGCATGCAGTCACGCGTGCATTCTGAATGCATATCTGTTTTCAGCATAACTCCTGAACAAAGCAGCGATGAAGCTCACTTTTGGTTAAATGAATAAGTCAATAAACCAAATTGCCGCATTTGGAGTGAAAATAATCCTCAAGTGTATCTTGAGACACCGTTACATTCACAAAAACTGACTGTTTGGTGCGCTTTATGGGTTGGTGAAATCATTGGTCCATATTTCTTCAACAATGAATCCGGCCATAATGTTACAGTCAATAGGAAACGCTATAGAGCAATGATTAAAGGCTATATCACACTGACAGTGAATTCACTGACCACTGGCAGGCAGTGACGTCAAAATCGCGTCACAATGCCGTCAGTGAAGTCATCCGTAGTGTGATAGCCAGTTTTGGGACGCCAGTGAAGGTGTCAGTTCACTGACGTGTTCACTGACCAACCCAAATCGCGTCAGTGACTGACTCGAAAAATGACTAGTGTGATAAGTAGTCACTGGCGCATAGGACCACTGACACACTTTTATAACAAGAGCGTCAGTGTACTGACCCTGTCCCATCACTGGCAGCACACGAAATTTCTCGATGTGCCAGTGAAGAAACCCCGTCAGTGAACTGACCTGTTTTTTGATATTTTGTTTGAAAAATTTCAAGTACCGTATTTTTTGGGAAGTTTTGAAAAAAACTTTTTTTACCAACTTTTTTTGATTTTTTAGAACTGGCATTTTCTAGATCACGAATATGCATTTTTGAAGTCGCTAGGTCACTTAGTTTAGCCGCAAGTCGAGTTTAAAGATGTCAACTTTGATGCCTCTAGCACGTCTAGTTTAGCCGCAAATCGTGTTTAAAGATAAAAGTCGATTTTTTATATAATGCGATACATCAATGGAAAGGTGGCATTTCCTAGATCACGAATATGCATTTTTGAAGTCGCTAGGTCACTTAGTTTAGCCGCAAGTCGAGTTTAAAGATGTCAACTTTGATGCCTCTAGCACGTCTAGTTCAGCCGCAAATCGTGTTTAAAGATAAAAGTCGATTTTTCATATAATGCGATACATCAATGGAAAGGTGGCATTTCCTAGATCACGAATATGCATTTTTGAAGTCGCTAGGTCACTTAGTTTAGCCGCAAGTCGAGTTTAAAGATGTCAACTTTGATGCCTCTAGCACGTCTAGTTTAGCCGCAAATCGTGTTTAAAGATAAAAGTCGATTTTTCATATAATGCGATACATCAATGGAAAGGTGGCATTTCCTAGATCACGAATATGTATTTTTGCCGATACAGATAGTGTCCATAGACTGACAGATAGACAGACAGACAGACCGAATTGTCGGACCCACTTTTTTCGGCTTCTCTATCATCGTTATGTTATGTTTGATGTTATTTTTTTTTTATTTTTTATTTATATGCATAACTTGGCTTATACATATGTAGTACCTATAATCGCAAGTAAAAATATAACAATTAAACATGACATAACGATGATAGAGAGAAGTGGAATATTAAAAGTCAACGGCTAGAAGAACAAAAGTGACTTCACGGCTCAACAAACAAAGCTTTTATTAGAAATAACCCTAAAAAACAACCCACAAGAACTTTGTAAATATCGTCAAGTACTTCTGGAATATTAACCCAAATAGTTGGTTGAGCTATTTGGAATAGCAGTCGCAGCGAAATCCTTCCTTCTCTCTACGCCTCAACCACTTTTTTTGCCAAACACTGCGCCGTCGACAAGTTCTCTTGTCCTCATCATCATCGCTGAGGCTGTCCACCACACACACTGCCTATAAGGCAACTTCAACTATATTTCCAAAAATTCTTTTTCTGACATTATTTTTTTATAAATAATTTTTTGTAAGCAAACAAACCAAAAACCAGCAGCTAGAGTTTTCCACCTGAAACAAATAAATAAAAAAAAAAACAAGGAACTGAAAGCCACTGGCTGTCGGTAGTCAGTCAGTGTGATAGCAAAACTGCTCACTGACCCGATTTCGAGTAAATTTCACTGACGCCACATGCCAGTGTCGTGTGCCAGTGAAGAATGTGTCAGTGTAGTGTGATAGTCAGTTTTTCAGGCGTCAGTTCACTGACCGACTCGGACAAAATATCACTGACTAGCATGAGGTGTCAGTGAGTTTTGGGACACACTGGCACAGGCCTGCCAGTAGGTGTGATAACCTTTTTTTCTCGACTGACCACTGACGAGCAATTTCTTCACTGGCGTAAAATTCACGTCAGTTTTCGTGACGTCACTGCCTGCCAGTGGTCAGTGAAATCACTGTCAGTGTGATATGGCCTTAATGACTTTTTCATGCTTGAATTTTAGGATGTTGATGTGGACGACTTTTGGTTTCAATAAGACGGCGGCGCTACATGCCAAACAGCCAACAAAACAATCAATTTATTAAAGGAAACTTTTGGTAAGCTAATTATCTCGCGTCGCGTCGTGGGCCTGTGGCGTGGCCTCCAAGATCGTGCGATTTAACACCGCTGGATTTTCTTTTTTTGCGGGGTTATGTGAAGTCGCTTGTATACGCAGTTTCAAGACGATTGACGCCTTGAAAGAGAATATTCGCACGTTTTTGCTGACAGACGGCCCCAATCGCTGCAAAAGTGGTCGAAAATTGGGCCTCTCGGCTGGAATTTATTCGAGCCAGCCGGGGTGGCCACTTGTCCGAAATCATTTTTGAAACCCTTATCTTTATAATAAAGCTAAATTCTTGGCCATGACATTAAATTATATGCGTTTTATTTCTTCTTGAAAACCACATGTCAAACAAAACATTCTTTATATATTTATGGTGAGGTTACACCTGCACCACAATAATTACCAATTTCTGAAGCAGCAAAAAGTAGATAAAATACGAGTAAATCCTAATGAAACACAGAAGCTTTAAGAAAATGAAATGCAGAATAATTCATTAGTTTTGAAAATTATTAGTAAAAATGAGGGGAAACCAAAAAACACTTTCAATTCACTAAGTTCAAAATAGCTTATAAAATGAATGGCCTTTAGTCCACCCAAAAAAAATTCCCTACACCAAAGAATTCCATTTTGAAATTCTCAACTAACACAAAGCAAAAAACAATGTATGTATATTTCATTTCTAGTAACTAGAGAAACTTCAAAGCGTAATAAAAAGGGAAGTAATTTTTAACTTCACCAAAAACAGGATGCTTGTGCAGGAAAAAGCTTTCAAACCGCACGATCCAAATAATTAAGATCTCATTTTGCTTCTTATTAAATTTTTCCATCCGTTTTTGAAAAAAAGTAAGAAATCAAAAAAGAAAAATACTTTCATTGGCTAAGGGGCCATTTATAGCTTTACGGAAAACAAAACCGAAAAAATTTTCAAATGGAAAATTTTGTATAATATAATCAGATTTAAAACACAAATGCTACACTGATCGATGGCAACCAACTCAGAGAATTTATTTTGGAAATACAAATTTTAATTGACCTTGTACTTTTTGTTAAAAACGAAATTTGTTATTTTTCTTTTATACGTATAACAGAAAAATAAATAAGAACATTTTTAACCAAAAGCATTTGATCATTTAAAATTATTATGAACAAAAACCATTCTCTGAATTGATTGCCATCGATAAGTGTAGCATTTGTATTAAGAATCTAATCAGAACATAGAAAATTTTCCATCTGAAAATGTTTTCGGTTTGGTTTTCCGTATCGCTATAACTGGCCCCTAAGTGCCCAACAGAGTTCACAAAGTTTGACCTCTGCCAAAACACATATTTTTGGATTTAAAGAAAGGAATTCTACATTACAAAAATAATGATTAAGCATCTACGAACAAATAAATTGTGTTTTATTTTTCAAATCACTGAAAAGAAATTCTAGCTAATTTGGAATTCCAAAATATTATTTTTACTTAGGTAAATTTGCATTCTTTGTTCATTTCAAAAATGCACACAACTGATGCCAACAATAATAATTTTTAAAACTATAATTTTCTTTAAATAGCGAAATAACAACAAAGAGCTAATTAAATTGAAAAGAAATTGTTTACGTGTGCCAATTTACCCGTCGATTAAGAAGCCATGTTTTTTTTTTTAAATTTAAAGTTTAAATTTTTAAAGAAACATTTTTAAGAACGTGCTATTCGATATGAAAATATAATTGAGTGAGAAAACACATTAAAAATATACACATGCATGCATCGAATACATTATGTTCATTATAGCCGGACCGGAAGTTAAATGATCGAAAAGTCTGCCAGCAAAGGTGTGAAGAAATATTTAACAGCCCAGTATTTTTTTTTTTTTGGTGAATTCTATAAACATAACATTTTAGTGTAAACATTTTTTCTAGAACAAAAGAGTGATGATGACCGTTTTTTAATGCATTCTGCAAATATTGGCGAAAGCACTATTTTTCACTTAATTTTTGAAAAACGAGAATTTTATGATTTATGAAAAGCTTTAACAATGAGGACCTTTAAATTAATTATGGGGAAACTTATCCAACAGAATGGTTTATGGTGAGTGTGTTTCTTTATTTTTTTCCGGATAAGGAATAGAAAAGACAGAAAAGTTCAAATATCTATCCAGAATATCCAGAATAGAGTAAATAAAGAAACAGAACTAGAATTAAAAGAATAAACAGTAGCTGACAGTGAACTGCATCAGTCAAACTAGGGAATATTCCATTTAAACCACCTCTTCACTTGGAATGAAAAGAATGCGTTCCAAATATTCCAGATTGAATAAAGAAACAAGGAAATAGTTTATCCGGAATATTCCATTGAATAAAGAAACGCAAAAAGTGCGTTCCATATATTCCGAATATACGGAATGAATAAAGAAACACACCCGGTATGTCGTATTATAAGAAAGAAGTTTTCAAATCGCACTATCAAAAAATGTATGTCAATCCTTAACACGCGGTCTCCATTGGCAAGAAAACTGCCATACCTTCTGTTCTGTGTGATAAACTGTTCAATGGAGACCACCTCATTGCAGACAGAAAATCTATTGGAACAGAACTATCTGGCTTTCTGTCTAGTCTTCTCCATGCACAGAAACTCAGACAGATTTTGACATTTCGTTTGTCAAAGTTGGGTGACAACTAAAAAAATAAAAAAAAATATCAAATTATTTGGTTATTTGTTCCGCTGCATGTCTCGAAAAGAAACAATCGAGTTAATTAATTCTTATAAAAAATATGAGTGTTTGTGGAACTACAAAAGTAGTTCTTATAAGAGGACTGACTTGAAAAAAGCAGCAGGGGCTGAAATTGCCAAAAAAATGGGAAAAAGTGAACGAAAAGTGAAAAAAAAATAAAAGCATTGCAGAAAAGAAAAAAATTAATGGCTAAAAAAAAACATTTTTTCATTTTTGGACACAGTTGTTGTTCTTCAAAACACACCTAGTAACCTTGATCAAATGATTATTCATTAGCCGGTCATACAAAAAGATGTGTGTCATTGGTGTGTCGTGACAGAAATATGCCCACCCTAAAAATGCGGACAGATTTTTGACAGGTCTGCCAATATTGGCAGACCTGTCGAAGTCTTCCAATACATACCAATGAGCTGATAAATGCCAATTTTCTATCAAGTGAAAATTGGGTCTGTACACGATTATATGATTTTATCCAATAATCGGACAATTTATTGTCAGAAAGTTGGCTGAATTTTTTTTTCTGCCAATATTGGCGGTTGAAAGCAATTTGGTTAAAATTGTTTGCGAAAAATTTGCCAATATTTGCAGATCTTCCAATCGTGTACACTTAGCTTTAGTGTCAAAATTCAGTCTTATCTTTGACCAATTGCTCAATCGAGTCGGTTAAAAATAAAACAACGTATGGTGTTGTAGCATAACTGACGGACATACCTTCTCTACTGCTATTCTTCTCTTAGTAAGCTTTTGGAAAAAGTTCCTAATAGAACTCAGGCTAAGTGAGCAGAAGAAGACAAAAATATTATTCCATACCTACACTCACTTTAACTTTAAGGCATTTCATGACACCAATGCATGCCTAGTGTAAGCTAGTCGATGATGTCTAATGGAACAAAGCGAAGAGTCAAAGCTCGGAATCAGTCGTTCTTTATTTGGAAAAGACCTTTGACACCGTCTGGTTACAAGGCATTTATGTATAAAACTGATCAGACTTGCCATAAGTAAATATTTTCTATTTATTTCTTAAAACATGCTTTAAAGTGGCTTTACATGGAGCTGCAAATAATTATATTGTATAGACGAAAAAGCAACAACAACAATCATAGCGAAGACGATGAAGATGTTCGTCTTCAAATAATTTTCCTTTAATCTGCATCCATGAAGACGCGTGCATGTGCATTTCGGCCTCCCCTCTCTTTCACACAAATATGATTTATATATTTTGCATCCTCTTTTTTGCAGATCATGGCTTGCAGCTTCATGTAAAGCCACCTTTATGGTAAAAACAACTTCTGCCTCAGTATTTTAAAAAAGAAATGGTCTACCACAAGGAGCAGTACCTCACCAATCCTGTTTAGTATTAATACCAGTGATATGATAGGTTGTGTTTTACTCCTACGCATGCGATCGCGCATGCCGATGACCTTATATCAGGAAGGGTCCAAAAGTGAAAGTCATCAAAACTCCCTTGGATAAGATTCAACAATTATGCGATGTCAAAAAATTTTAAATCAATTTCCAGAAATACTACACTATCCTGTTTTAGTTGGCTTGTTTGCCCGTGAAACAAAATCGTAACGAAATCCTGGTGAAAAAATCCCGTTTACCGTTTGCCCGTAGATTTCCTACTTTTGTTACATAAGTGACGTTACTCGTCACTGTCACAATTTGTAAATCATATTGGTTTGGTGACACCAAAATAGAACCAAGAAGAGCTAAGGGTAGGTCGAGTCGTCTTTTAGGCTGGCGAGTAAAAGTGCAGTGAAGGACCTTGGCAACTGGCTAGATCAGTATTTACGAGTATATTTCAACCGACATAATAGAAGCTGCTTTCTCCAGAGCTAGAGGAGCCTTTGCCCTTATAAAAACTGTTTTATCTATAGCATTCAAACCCATAGCGGGGTAAAGATGATTTGCTTAATGTTCCTTATATGGCTGATGCGGTGACTTAATGGGTACCTGTGTAGTTGCCACATCTCGAATTTATTTGAGAGTAGATTATTCTGGGACAACTTGCGGCAGCGATGCCTTCTTTTAGTGAACTAATTTGTGGGACTTACTATAAGTCAATGATAATTATTTATAAAAAGGATAAAGGCTGTTGGTCTATACCGCACTCAATTATGAAACTTAAACAAACCCTAAAATATCAAATTTATAATCTATTTTGGAATGAAACTTCAACACCCGCGTTTGGGCTTAAATTTGTTTTACAGGGTTAGAAACGTTTACTGTCATTTCAGTGAGATTCGAGCTGCCCGCCATTTCAAAACTGTCATTGTGACATTTGTATGTCCTCATCGATTTGCGAGGCACCCTGGTTAATGGAGCGTTGACACGAGAAGAGCCAGTAAAAAGTTAAAACTACAAAACTCTAAAAGAGCTCATTAAACTAAACAAAACCTCATATTTTATGTGTCAAACATTTACATATGTGTCAAACATTATTTGTTTGTATAAGTGGCTTATGAAATAGGTAACTCTTCTTCCAATATTACTGTAAAATTCGTGTCATAAAGGGCCATAAAGAATTCGTTGAATTATATTTGGTTGGCTCAATTACGCGAGCGATGGAGAGTCTTAGCTGATTTACAATCCTGAAAAGTTAGGCTTACGATGATCTACCAAATTTCCTAATTTTCGCCAAATGTCTGGACTTATTTAAGGGCGCTCGTGACTTCTTCCTCTCTTTGTCACTAAGATGTGCCTTAAAACTCACTTAAAATAACTCGCAAAAAGACCTTTAAGCTTGAAATTGGACCCAAGAAAAATGTCAAATTTTTAAATTTGAATATTTCCATGAAAAGGACAACTCTTTCACATAATGCACACCGAGTGCACACATGGTTTGACTCAAAAACAAAATTTGAACCACTTTCTTAAAAAATTCTTTATGGTTCCAAATACAATCGTTCTATGTATACTCAACGATCTGTGTCAAAAGGCTAAAAAAAAAAAATAAAGATACATAGAAGGATTCACGCCAAGTGAAATCCTTTCTCATTAAAAACACATCCGAGCGTTTGTTCGCGCATCTGCAGCACACATGGATGTCTCATGTCTCACGGGGTAGACCCAAATCAGAATAAGGGACCTCCGAAAATATTTTCATTTCATTAAAAAAAAAACATTTCGGTAATGAAAACAACCAGATACGAGCTGTCACAAATGTCAATTGATGTTTTTTTTTCCCAAACGAAGCGTTCTTTTTAGGATGCTGTTCCTCCGCTGTTTAAAGGAGACAAAGCAATTTATCTCTCTTCTGCTCCTTTAGTGTTGTCGCCTTTGGCTTAGAAGTATATGTACCACCACCTAGGTATTTCAAAAGAAATGAGGGATTGTTGATGAGTGAGATTCTCAAGATCCTGAGGGAAATTGTAATTAAAATAAGCACCTTGAATTTATTTATATAAATTAGAATCAGGAGTAGAAAGACTGCTACTGTTTCAGAAAATGATCACCCTTTTTTTAGGGAAGTCATCAGCATCAGGGTAGGTACAGGAGAGGGAGGGACATGACAAACATTTATGATCAGTTGACATTGAATCTTATAAATTGTGTCCCTAAATAGGGAAGAGGGAATATGAATTTGTGGTAGAATGCACCTGTTTCCTTTTTTTTTTATAAATTTCAACTATAAAAGTGTAAATGAAATCGAAGAACAGAACCAGCTAATTAATATGCTGGCATAAATTTATTGATCCTAGTCGATCTGAAGAAATATCGCACACGCTGATACACTGCAATGCTGAAATTGAAAGGCGAGTTTTCTTGGTAACGTTTGAATATGTCTCAATTGATTGACATTAATTATTAAGAACTCAGCTAGACGAAGGGGTCAATTGAGGACAATAGGAAAGCGAATAACATGCCAATTATTGGACTTCTTTTATAAACGCAAAATATGAAGACTTACTCCAACCTCCAAGGGCATCAGATGTTAAGAATCGAGATCTAAATGGTTTTGAATATGGAAAGTGTTGGAACAATCAGTAAATTGATGAATAAAGCAATTTGCGTTTCATTCATTGAGATATTGTAGCAGTAGCAGTTTTGATGAAATTCAATATAGACAGACTTTGGCCATAAAATATTGCCCTATTAAGACAGAGTTCGGTTTCAAGAAATAAGGTTGTTAGTCATAATACAACTACTAAAGATATGGCATTGCGCATGATACAATGAAAAACTTCAAACTCCATTATGTGTCCCTGACGTAGATGCGCAGAACGAAACAAAAATGAGATTTGGAAGGCGCTAACTTGTTTAGTTGTGTCATGATTGTTTGCTGAACATTGCTTTTAAACATAGTTAAACAAATTTACTGTTACTAGGAAATTTAATGATCGTTTGTTTGATGAAAAAGACTTCATGAATGGTCATGGTTTTTCAGCAGTGAAAAAAGTAGTAGGAGTCACCGAAACATTCCAAATTACAGCATGTGTACACCAGGGAAGCGTCCAGGCCTCCGCGACGTTGGGGTCCGTCACGTCATTTGCGTCATTTATACGTTGCTGACGATGAAGCCATCATAAGCGAGGATTCCTTATCTTTGACGTTTTAGAGGGAACCATGGTAAAGTCCAAAAAACACGTAATCTTAGTGGACGCAGTCCTTCAAGTAGATGGACCAATATGCGATTTGTAAAATTTTTTTTCAAGCGTTGGACAATCGTTGGAAAGTCTTATCGTCGATTTCCTTCAATTCAAACAACGAAAACAATTGCTGCTGTATCTACTGTCATACAGGATTCTCCAAGCGTTTCCACTAGAAAATTGTCTGCTCAATAATTGGCCATCAGCATGCTGATATTGCAAACAATTATCCACAAGGATAACAAATTGAACGTCGCAAACCTTGCGAGGACGATATTTAGCAATATTTTTATTTCGCATGAGGTCCACTTCGACCTAAATGGCAATGTGAACAAGCTAAATTGTAGATTTTGTGATGAGTCCAACCCATATGCACAAGTTCCTTATGAGACTGAACTTCATCCAGTTCGAGTCACAAAGTGGTGTGCAGTTTCCGCAAACTGCATTGTTGGCCCATATCTTTTATTTATTTTTTTTTTTTTTTAAGAAAACGGACGATCTGTACCGATCACTGGCCATCGTTATATAAGAATGTTGAGGGACAGTTTTGTACAGAACTGCGCAACTCATATAATGGTGTTTCGTAGGACGGCAGGTATAACATAGCATCCTCGAATAAGAAGTACGAAAATCCGAGGAAGTCTTTACATGAAAAAAAAAACTTGGTTGTGCGTAAAGTCGGTTTACGGACGATAATTTTACGTGATAACCAGTTCACAAAACAGTTAATATATTGGTTGCATCTCTCCAAACATCAACCCCCCCCCCCCCCCTCTCCACATACAACCACCAACAAACAGGCCACCATTTTTGAAATGTTTGTCCTCCCCCACACAATAAATACCCCTTCCCAACCACCCACACCACCTACAACCACCAGCCACTAACCCACCATATTTTACACTTTCGGCCTCCCCCAACACCAAATCACCCCCCACCATCACCGCCACCTACACATCCCACCTACACCTACAGCAACCAACCATCTACCATTTTTGACAATTTTTTCCTCATCTCCTCCCAACACCAAATCCAACTACCCACCCCACTTAAAACCACCTTAAACTCAGCCACCATTTTTGACAATTTTTTCATCGCCCCCAATCAAATCAACCATCCTCACCACCTAAACCGCCAACTTCCCAACCCACCTACAACCGCCCAACCAACCAACCACCATATTTGACAATTGCCCCCTCCTAAAACCATACCAAATTCCCCCAACACCAAACACCCATCTCACCTACAGCCAACAACGAACCACCCATTATTTTTGACTCACCATCACCATCCACACCAACTACAACCACAAACCAACCACCCAACCAACCCATTATTTTTGACAATTTTTCCTCTGCCGGACACTACCTACCCCCCTCCCCGCCCACAACCGCACCGCAACATATAATCGGCAACCACCCAACACCCTCCCCTCCCACTATATCGACTTTCTAGGCTATCAAAGCAGATAGTAACGTGACTGTGACACTTTTTCGTGCGTGCTGCCCATATATTCCGATTTATCAGACGAAACATCTTGCAAAAAAATAGGGCACGATCGGCCCAGCTGATATTGCCCTGTTCGAAAGAGAGACCCTGAGAACAAAAAAAATCATTTAGTTGGCCACAGAAATGGAACAATCCAAGACCGGGAGGCTTGTAGACGCTTTCTGAGGGCAACCCTGCAATTTTCTTCAGTAGTCTGAGAGCTGTGATTCAACTGAGAAAAAGATTACAATGTTGTCTCTTTGAAATCGTAAAAGAATCACAGCTTTCAAAAACTTTCCCCGAGACTTCAGAAAAACCTTCAGAACAAGTTAATCTATAGCCAGTTTTAAGAACTTGTTCAAACTGCTTTTAGTTCTTCCATGTCAAAACGTTAGATATTGTTTAAGCTTTTCAAGGGTTTCGACGGAAGACATTTTGAACTTGTCCTCATCACGCTCTGTTAAAAAGTATCCAATGTTTAATCTAGGTTATTGTCAGTTCTTTTTCCAGGTAGCTTGTTGGGGACGGAGGATTAGCCCAGCTCCACCTGACCTTTCTTTCAAGCCTTCTTCTATCTGGGCTTCTATGGCATTACGCATTCAAATTCTTTGATTCCTGACTTTAGAATTTTTGCTTAAACTTTGAAAAAGCCATCTCTATTATAGCATCACATCTCTTATAAACAGATTGCACAATCTTTAATCAATGTTTTGCCATTTCAAGCTTAAGGGCAATAAATCATTTCAATTTCATCAAAAAGCTGTTAGGTTATCTTCTAAATACGATCTGGAAGTTCAAATATGACTGAACAAAATACCAAATCTTTAAATATTTCAGTAAATTTTAGAATTCCAATCGATTGAACTCGCGACGATCGCGATCGTGAAATGAAACCTTCGTTAACAATTTTAGTCTTAATACTTGCCCAAAGTGGTGTGATTTTAAGTTTACCTTCTTCCATACTTAAAAATGAAGTTGATTTTGGCCAAATTGAAGATATTAAAGAATTCCGTGAGTCATACTCTATTCGGATGAGATCGTACATGAATAATTCAGCTGATCCCTGCGATGATTTCTACGCTTACGCTTGTGGAAACTACCCCAATGCCATTGAAGACATCGAAATCACATTGAAACAGAACAGTTTGTATGATATGTCCCGTTCTATGGACAAAATAATTGATAAGATTCTTTTGAAGGAACGTCAACCGGATGAAGAATTCTTCGAAGAATTGCAGAAGGTCAAGCAGTTTGTGGAGGTCTGTGACAGTGCTCAACTCTGGCCACTCGCACCAAAGCAAGAATACTTAGAAGTTCTCAAGGCTATCGGAGGATTTCCAGCTGTTGATCCAACTTGGAATGCATCTGCATTTGATTGGTTCAATATGACTGCACATCTTGTTCGGTATGGAGTGGTTGGTCTTGTGAAGGAGGAGATTTTCTTGAGGTTTCCCTTCCCGCCGTCGTACGATATAGCTAAGTTCGGTTTTGGATTTGATGTCTATCCGGACAATATTGGAAGTAAGGATTCCTTGGGTAACGTCTACAATGCGAAAATGATGGAAGAACTTCTTGAAGTTTATGGGGTTACTGGCTCGAAAGCTGACAAAGTTATTGAAAAAATAATTGATTTCTGGCGGGAAGCTCTGCTATTACAGAACAGTACAAGTGGAAGCTGCAGTGATTCATTTTTAGAAGATGATTCAGAAGAGAACAAGTTCACTCAATGGAATTCATTATTTGAGATCACTTGGAGCTCGAACGATTCCTCAATGTTTGACTTCAGTGTTAGCCCATGTGACTCCTACTTCAATAAACTCAATAAAATGGCAGCTAATAAGTCCGAGGCTCTTGCCAATTACATGGCCTTGAAATTTCTTTACACAATGCAGCCTCAGGGGAAGTCAATGAAATTCCAACATCAAGACTGTCTACGACAAGTTAAACAAGCCATGCCAATGGTTCTAACACATTTCTACATGAAAGAACACTTCAGCGAACAAGTTCGAATAGAAGTCAAGGAAATGATATCAGAACTTGTTAAAAGCTTCACTGTTCTAGTAGAGACATCTGAATGGTTGGATGAACCAACTCGTTTTGGGATTCTGGATACCCTCGACACACTAAATTCCACAGTTGGTCAAGTTGTCGATCCAATATCGGTCACTTACATCAAAGAATCAAAGAAGCTCAATTTTACAAGGAACTATGCTGCAAACAATCTGGAGTTGGCCAAATTCAAAGTGGACATGGAGCACTACGCGTTCTTAAATTCAAACACCACCAATAGTACAGTTCCATTGGAAATCCTGAAAGCTATTTGGGCAAATGCCTTTTACGACAACACCGAACATCACGTCAATGTGCTAGCTGGAATTTTATTTCCTCCAATGTTTCATCCACTTCTACCGAAATCAATCAAATATGGCGGACTTGGGTTTATAATTGGACATGAGATCGTTCACAGTCTTGATCCGAGAGGACGTTCAAGTGAAAAACATTACAAAAAAATTCATGAATGGTCTGATCAATCAAGAAAATCTATGAAAAAGAATTCAGAATGCTTTATCCAGCATCATAGCGACTATATTGTTCCAGAACTTAATATCAAATTGATTGGTCAAGAATCCTTAACGGAAACAGTCTGTGATAGTGGTGGACTAAGGGGATCTTTAGCTGCTTATAGAAAAGTTTATAAAGACTCGATGAAAAACACGGATAAACATTTTGAGCAGATGGAAACGCTGCCTGGATTAGATCTTACTCCAGACCAGACGTTCTTCCTTAACTTTGCTCAGGTCTATTGTGCCAAGTATGAACCAAAGCATTATTGGAATGAAATCTATGCAGGATATCCAATGGATAGGTATCGTGTGATTTTGCCATTGCAAAACTTTGATGAGTTCTCGAAAGTTTTTAACTGTCCTTTGGACAGTCCGATGAATCCAGCTAAAAAGTGTCGGATGTGGTGAATTTGGTGAATAAAATGTTTCTTTTTCTTTTGTATTAATTATGTTTGAAATAAAGCTGACAAAAGACCCTGATCCTTGTCTCTTAACGACATGATTTATTAACTAATTTTAATTTGAGTTAAGGGCAACCTTGTGAAAGTCAAAACGGAAAACTTAAGTAAAAGTTATTTTTAAGACTTTGAAAACTGCTTACAGGTTTTTCATGTAAGGCTTGTTGAAATAAGAACTTAAAAACCAACAGCTTCTAAAAAGCTTCGAACTGCAAGTCATTACAATATTCTATTAGATTTCCTTGAAAAGGTTGCTTCGTATTTGCAACTTGCAATTTTTATTAAAAAAAAAAAATAACGGAAATTCAACCTTGATGGGGGAGATGTCGTGTGCCTTTTATTTTTATATTATATAAATGAACTTCGTGCATGAACACGCATGTTACAAACACTTACATACAGCAGTGGTCGTTGCCTTCAACAGCTGTTTTAAAGAAGATTTATGTTTCTTTAGAAAATGTTAGCTTGGCTTCAAGCGACTTGCATGAGAAATATGAACATCATCATTGAATATAGAACTTCAGGTAATTTTTTGAAAACATTTGTATGTGGCGCCCTCTATTTTCCCAAAATTTATTTTTAAAGCCAACATAAAATATGCGGTGCCTATAGCATATAGATTGTTGAAATGAGTTAATGCCTGATGATATACTATAAATTCTGTGCAACAAAAGTTGCCATCATCTTCCAAATCGTGTCTCAAAAGCTAAAGTTTTTTGTGAGGACAGGCTTCTTTTTCGTTTTTACTAAACACAACTCTTTTTACAATACTGCCCTCTTTTTTCCAAACAAATCTTTCCACAATGAACAAATATTTAGATTTGGTAGACGGCACTGGTGAAAACTCCTGAATTCTGTCATCTTTATTTAGCTATCGTGAATGATTCAAATACTCATCTGTCAAGTGCTGTTGACAAATCCGATGTGCGTTTGGTCTGATACTGTTTGACTGTTCTTTGAATTTCACCCAGAGCTAACCTATGTTTTTTTGACAACTCCAAGAGCTGTCAAAAAGCCTTGGCTTTTCAGTTCCCAAAACAAGTTTGGGCTGTCAATTTTGCATTTGTCGCCTCGCAACCAAAAACGTTAAAAGCTTCGATTCAAATGCGAAATTAGCGTGATTCCCAAATAAAGCGACTTCAGGGTTCTAAAGTGCAATGGTACCAACAACTGCTCTCGATTCTTCAAGACCTTATGTGTTTGGATTTTTCAAATGTGGTCACGTTTTTCTCTTGGTGTTAGTTTCTTTAAAGACTGTTGAGCTCATTTTGGTCTTCCAACTCTTGAACTGGAAGGATCTATTCAAGAGACACTCCTTAACAATATCGTAACTTGAAGTTTCCGGCGCTTCTTTCCCACATGCCTTTTCTCTCGTCCATACCAACGGTGGCAGTTAGTTCAACAGTAATCGCAACTAGAAAAACAATACTGTCCCTATCTCCAAGAAGTATCGTAGAGCTTGAATTTTGATAGGACTCTTTTAGTAGAGAATTCTTCTCCCATGAACTGATTTCCATATGCAATCTCGGTTCACTGGCCCTCTTGGAGGCCACGAATATGATTTGAACGTCATGCAATTGAAAAACACATCTCTTGGTTGTTCAACTAGCTTCCTCTAAATTATTATCAGCGCCCATATGGAAGTAAACATTGCGATTCGCAGAAGTTCTTACATAAATTTCTCGTAATCTTACAGCTCAAAAAAAAAAATTGCAAAGTTATCATTATGTGGCAAAAGTATCTATAAAATTGCAAAACAATGCAACAAGCTGCATCCCAATGAAAACAGTATCAGACAAAAACAAAAATTATTTTTTAGGTTATCAGAAAGACAGCTGTAAGTTCAAACATCATCATGCAATGACATAATGGAACACGGAAGTTGATTCGGTGATTGGAATCATCATTGTAAATTCATTCATCATTTGAAGTCACTTGCCCAAACGGGGCAGAAGTGGTTGTGAAGCTAGCTTTAAGAAATAATGAGATTGTCCTTACCGGTTTTTCTAGTGGTAATCATCAAATTTAACGGGCAATTATGTGGTTCCATCGAAATAGTTGACAGTAAAATCCCCGCCGCTGGTAGTGCCGATGACGAGATTAAATTGTTTCGTGAATCCTTTGCTCAGCTCATGAAATCGTTCATGAATACGTCAGTTGATCCTTGCGATGATTTCTACGCTTACGCCTGTGGAAACTATCCAAATGTCATCGAAGACAACGAGGTGTTTCGCAAGCGAAATAGACTGTACGATCTATCGCACGTCATCGACGGTTATATCGATGAGATTCTACAGAAGGAACGACAGCCGGACGAAATGTACTACGAGGAGTTGCAGAGAGTCAAACAATTTGTGGAGGTCTGTGACATTGCTAATCTTTGGCCGCTTACACCAAGTGAAGAATATTTGGACGTAGTCAAGTCCATCGGTGGATTTCCAGCTGTCGATCCAACATGGAATGCATCTACCTTTGATTGGTTCAATATGACAGCTCATCTTATTCGGTATGGTGTTGTTGGATTTGTCAAGGAGGAAATCTTCCTCAAGCACCCATATCCACCGTACTACGAGATCCCAAGGTTTGGGTTTGATTTCGATGTCTACTCGGATAATATCGGAACAAACGAATCGTATGGGTATGTTCACAATGTTAACATCATGACGGAGCTTCTTGGAATCTATGGAGTCAATGATTCTGAAGCTGAACAAGTTATCGAAGAAGTGGTTGCGTTTTGGAGAGAAGCACTGGTGTTTCAAGACAAGGCTATTGACAGACGAAGCTGTCGCCGACTATCTCTGGAAGATAACTTAGATGACTATGAATTTCCGTATTGGAATTCTTTGTTTGAAATTGCTTGGAACGCAAGTGATGTTTCATTGTTTGACTCTAGTGACTGTCCGTGTGATTGGTTTTTTAAAAAACTCGACGAAATTTCAGCTAATAGATCTGAAGCTATGGCCAATTATATGGCACTAAAGTTCCTCTACACATTGCATCCTCAGCTTAAGTCGACAAAATTCCAACATCAGCATTGTCTGACCCAAGTTAAACGGGCAATACCAGTCGTTCTAACTTATTTCTATATGAAGGAACATTTCAGCAAGGACGACCAAAAAGAAGTCGAAGAAATGATTATAGAACTCAAGGCCAGCTTCATCTACTTAATTGAAACATCCGATTGGTTGGATAGTGAAAGTCGTATTGGAAACCAAATGACAATCAATAGTCTCAAGAGTTGCGTTGGAGAAATAGTCGATCCCATTTCTGAAATCTACATCAAGGAAACCAAAAAACTAAACTTCACCAACAACTATGTTAGAAATAATTTAGAATTAGCAAAGTTCAAAGTGGACATGCAACACTATGCTTTTCTGCAACCCAATTTGGACAACAATACAGCACCTTTAGAAGTTCTCAATGCAATTCAGGTCAATGCCTTCTATGACCTCGTGAAAAACAGAATAACTGTCTTGGCAGGCATGATGTTTCCCCCTGTGTTC
This sequence comes from Platycheirus albimanus, assembly GCA_916050605.2. Lineage (NCBI taxonomy): Eukaryota > Metazoa > Arthropoda > Insecta > Diptera > Syrphidae > Platycheirus > Platycheirus albimanus. The sequence goes on from OU696696.1 coordinate 74,037,866, forward strand.
CACAAAAATTTGCCACAATCAATAAAGTACGGAGGCCTTGGATATATTATTGGACATGAAATAGTTCACAGTCTTGATTTTAAGGGACGTGCATTTGAAAAACATTTTAAACTTCATCAGACATGGTCTGAGAAATCAGTCCAAGAGTTGAGTAATCGCACTAAATGTTTTTCCGAACATCACAGCAATTATACTATTCCAGTAATTGAAATCAAGCTTAATCGAACGAAGAATACAAAAGAATCGATTGCTGATAGCGGAGGACTCAGAGAAGCCTTCGACACATATCAGAGAGTATTCAAGGCTGCAGTGGAAAATGGAGTTGAAGACCTCGAGCAGATGGAGTCTCTTCCTGGACTAACCCCCGATCAGACGTTCTTTTTAAGCTTTGCTCAAGTATACTGTGCTAAATACGAGCCCAAGCACTATTGGAGTGAAATATACGAGGATCATCCGATGGACAGGTATCGAGTCATTTCGCCGTTGCAAAATTTCGACGAATTTCCGGCTGTTTTTAATTGCTCGTTGGGCAGCCCTATGAATCCAAAGGAGAAGTGCCGTTTATGGTGAAAAATAGTGTAAATAAATGTTGCTTTTGTTTAATCTGGTTTCGCAAGTGTTTTCATTATGCAGCTTTTTTAAAGGTTACAAATCCGGTTAAGCAGGTGGTGTTCCTTGAAGGGATTTCTCTAGGATGTGGTGCAATATAAATATCTGGTCAATGGCAGACTTTCCAGGCATCAAATCACATTGGTAGGGACTAGTTAGTTCTTCAAAAAGTGGCTCAAGACGATTGCATGAAAAACTGGACGGGATCTTGTAGAAGATGTTAGGAGACAATAGTTGGTGTGGAGATAACGATATCCTTTTATGTGAATGGGGCAGTTGGTCCTGAAACTAAAACGCTTTTTTCGACCAATATTTTGAAGATGGGTAAATAAATGCTCCTGAGCAGATAATATCCGGAGGCTTTACTGGATGCGCACAATGGTGTAGCAGCAGCAGTAGTACGCAGCAATGTCAAAGTAAATGTCAAAAAAAGTAGCTCACAAAGCAGCATACACGAATACAATGTGTAGCACTGAACTCAAACAAAAATCACGTCTGCCTTTTCGGTTTGTTGTTGTTTTGCAGTGCAATACAAGTCGAGTCGACTTGTACTTCAGCAACTCTCTCTGTTGCAGCTGCTACTTCACATTGTAGCCGTGCAATACGATTTACATACATTTAACTTTGACATTGCTGTGTGCTACTGCTGCTGCTACACCATTGTGCGCAGCCAGTTAAAAAGCTCGATCCATTCACTCCAGCTCTTTGTCCGGTTTTAGTCTGGCGTTGGCTGCTTTGAAGTTATTTTGTTCGGGTGACTGATACTCTTGGTCGTCAATTAGCAGGAATTTTATCGATAGCTTATAGGTGGAATCTTGGTTGTCATCAACTCGAAACCACTGGTTTAAGTAGTTCCCAAATAGTTAACAGCGACTTAGTCTATTACAGTATTTTCATCGCGACTTTTGCATCTTCCAAGGTGATCAGTGAATCCTGTTGTTGATTGTTTTGCTCACCCAGGTGACTCGGCCACCTGGGTGGGCACTATCTCCCGTGGTACCAGAATAAAGCTTCCAGTGGAGCTTCGCAACCGTGAGGTCACTTTCAGATGAGCACCATCAATACTCAAGGCCTGGCAGCCTTAGATATGCGCACTCAACCATTTGTCAAGGTAGGAGCAAACAGCCAAATACGCATATCCAGCCTTCTTCTCTTTGCCGCATACAAGTTTTACCTTGCATACGCTTCCAGTAAGGAATCAATACTTCAAGGAAAGGAAATATAGCTGCAGATACTCACTCCTATTTCAATTACAACAATTTCCCTGCCATTCATATTGTTCCCGGGTTGCCACGTGGAGGCGGAGGATAGGCACATCTATCCCTCTCAAGTTCCAAACTTCAATCTCAACCACATTCATGATTGGATTGAAGTCAGCTTACAAAATATCGTCAATGCTAAGCCCGGCAGGGACCCTAAAGACGATGAGGTGCCGCGGCCTCTACGCTCCAAGGATCTGCCGAACAGAAGGAGTATCGCGATCTCTATTTGCAGCCTTTGCTAAGCGTTCAAAACACTTAAGAGGGTATAGTTAACCCCCGCTCCCGAGGACAGCAAATAATTTGGGAATGCTCCACCGAAGTGAACTATCACTTTCGATGTCCGATGTCCGATGACCTCAATATCATCAGCATATAGCCGAGAAATTTAACGGATCTGTAAGAAATCGTGACGCTGTTATTGAAGAAGTTACATGATACCGCGTCACCTCGTTTTAAGCTTTTCTCAACATCAAAGGAGTTGGTGGTGTTCTTACCAACCTTGACGGAGCAGCGCGAGTTCTCCATAGTCATCCAGCACAATCGAATGAGTTTAACAGGGCTGCCGAGTATTGTCATGGCTCTGTAAAGCGCCCCTATTCACCACAAAAAAGGGTGGTGAATATCGATCTTAAATTTTCGGATCTTTTCTAAAATCAGTTGAAGTGTGAAAATTTGGTTGATGGTTGACTTACCTGGCCTGAAGAACTTGGAAGAACTATCTGAACAAACGGGTACAAACCTGCTCAGATTTATCAACGCTTCAAAATGGTTTGAAAATGTATAGGTTTTTCATAGGTCCCATGTTTATAGGGCCCGAAACCCCCAGGGTATCACAATGGATCTACATTGATCTAAGTGTGATGGACATAACATCATTCATCAGCCCACTTACCTAACCTAACCTAACCTACCTGGCCTGAAACCACACTGATAGGGGCCAATGAGTTCACGCGGGATAGGAATCAGACATTCGAACGAAAGGGGACATTTGGGACACATGTACTTATATAACCTGGACAGGACATAGAAACACATACATTACATAGAAAATGGATAACAGGTTCCTTTTTCGTGATAGACAATAATCGTTATGAGGGCTATCTTTCTACAGCCTAGCTGCACAAATTGTATTACCTCTCTAAGTGACATTGATGGCATTCAAAGTCAGCAAGCGGTTTTTGACAGTCCTGTGGAGGGAGGTGAAAATAGGTTCCGAAAATCTCAATTTCACCTATACTTATTGCCTCTTTGGCGCCCATCGCATCTCATATCAAAAAAAAAAAAAAAAAAAAAAAAAAAAAAAAAAAAAAGTATCTAAAAATCCAATAATTCTTTTTCTAATCAACCGCCTTTAATTTACCCAACTCCAAAAGTCATCGAACTTGCGTTCCCCACTGATGGAAATGAGCGTTTTTAATATTCCTCAGTTGCATATTTATTGCCGATTTGTGTTGTTTGTCGCTGAATATTGTCTATTCGTATCTTTGATTGGCAAATGATTTGCAATTTTCTATTAAAGGTACAAATAACTACCTAGGCGTGGTGTGGTGGATCACTTGAAAATCTATCCGCAGGTGGAATATACCTACTGTAGTGTGTGTCTACTACGCCTCTTGCAAAAATTATCTTTATATTATTTCTGAACATATACGAAATACGAGTAGGTATGAAACTACATGCTTCCACAATTAATGACATGGCGCGCAATAACACATGCCATGGTAAAGAACATCAACCACAACAACAACAAACACTTCAACAGCATTATCTACGGTAGTGCCTTATGTCTTATAAGAAAAAAAAATACTTCATAGCAATTTATTGACCAAGCAATCATCTACCATTCTTACAGCCATCCATCTATCCATCCAACGATCTTCAATTTGCAATTTAAGAGCCTATAAGCATAAATTGTTGTAGGTATGTGTGGTTGTCATGAACAACTCTATAACACAGCTACAACAACCACACAAAACAAAAAACACCAACGCTATCGCTATCGCTATCGCGTTCGAATTATATTCGAAGAATACACCATAGTCAAGAAATTGCGGGAACAATTATATATTCCACAGAGGATGTGTCCAGCCCCAATCCAAATTGAACGCTAAGAATTGAGGAAAGGAACAACAGCAACAACAACAACAAAACTTCTTTCATTCTTCAATTTTTTTATTAATTTGCATTCGACGGGTGATATTGTAACTTTCTGATGTCTTGTACTTAAATTAAATGAAAGACAAAAAAAAAAAAATGGTCGATCATAATTAAGTGCATTATCTTCCTCTTTTTTTTATATATTTTCAAAAACAGCAGTTATGTACTTACATTAAGAGGGAATGAAAACTATTGAAGAAAATATCTAAGCATTTAGTCAAGTCGGTGTCAGAGTATCTACAAGAAAAAAAAAGATAGAATTGTGGCCCTTTTTACAAGAAGTAATCGAAATTCAAGACACAATGACAGTTCAACTTTCCTTCCTGTTCCCAATAGTTTTTTAAAATTTTTTTTTTTGATAAATTGACGAAGAAGAAAAGAGGAAGAAAACTAAAAGATACATTTTCATGTTTCCATATTCACATAAGGTTTTTCTTCTTTCTCTCTTGCGAGTGTTTCCGGTGTGGCTCGAAATGAAATCGAACCCAGGAGGAAAAACCGTAAGGGCTGTCATTGTCGTCCTATAATAATCAACTATAGTTCTTAGTGGTTGGTTCTTTTAATTATAATTCATTTCCTTTATTGGAAATAACAATATTAATTACTTATGCGAGCTATGAATGGATGTTTTGAGTGGAATAAGCAAGTTCTGGGTAAGAAATTTCTTTTTTGATGGGTAACTAAGGTTTTGAAAAGGGAATGTTGTACGTGACGGGATTAAGTTGCAATAACTGTGATACTGTGAAGGTGTCATATAACACATTTCAAGTTGGTTTATGAAATTTTTAAAATGTTAAAATACAGGAGAAGTTAAGTCAGTTTCTTCTTGGTTAGGTTAAGTTGGATGTCAGCTAATGATTGAGCTGACACAATTATTCCAAAAGTGGATAATTCTCCCTTGCCTTTTAAAACCAGTTAAAGTAGGTATCTTATGAACCAAATACGACAGTTTAGGATTTAGGTGGTATTTAAGCTCTTAACTTAAGTTCGAAAAGTTCTATTAAACTTCCATTATTAATTCTAACTCGAACTTTCGAAAAATTGAAGTTTCCTTCTTTGTGAACGCACACATTCAAACTTCCTTTCGAAATCAAATGTCAAAATATACAAACCGCGCTACTGTTGTCTTTTGTTCTGTGTCAATTTGAACGCAGCAGTGTTACCAGAGTCAACCTCAAGCAACTCAATTTGCCCGTCAAGGTTATGTCATGTCACCCAGCAGGTGTCTGGGCCTCCACGCCTCCACCAGTGCCAACAGAGCTATAAAAAAATATACGAATTATACTGATGTGTGCGAATAAACCGGTGATTTCGAACATTTTCGAAGATCCCTCGTGTAACTTTAGAGTGATCCGTGAATACCACCTTCAATGTTTGTCCTTGTAGACGAAATTCCCCGAATTGTGGCTTGTGGGACAGTGTTCTATTACGACACCTATAATGAATCTAATGTGCCGTCTATATAGAGAGATCAAAGTCTGAGAGTATTTTGAATATAGTTTTGACCAAGTCTGTATTGTGGTTAGGCATGAGTGTCTACTTGTCCACCTGATGAGGATTGTCCTCCCAGTAGCCTTATGCATGGATAAAAATTTGAATGTAGCAGTGGAGATACCCAGGTACCTAACTGTGTTCAGCGTCATTCCTAGCTCGGCAAATTTTGTCAAACTTGCATTTCCTTGGAATACCTCTAAGACCTCGCTCCTAGCAGAAGGGAATTTTGATTTGTTCTGACATATGCATAAGAGAAGATCGTCAGTGGAGAGTAATTTGGAGTTTGTTTTTGAATGTTTGTTCATGCTTCAACGACTGATGAGATTTGATGAAGTTTGGTAGATAGATGGATAAGGCTCCTATCCCCGAAAAAGAAAAGATTGCACATTTTTTGTTTGTACATTCCTTGGAAGCCAAATTCTTAAAAAACACATGGTGTCTTGACCATAATTTATATGGCAATAATTGTATTTTCGAAGCACAATAAAGAAAGGCTAACTTCTTAAAAATGTTTACAACATAATTTCTCACACATTCTGTTTTTGACTTAAATTTAATAAATAAACAACGCATTTTATAAATTGAATTTCTATTTCCAATTTCAGATGGCAAATCATCAAAATCTGAAGAAAAAGTCCCCACCAACTCAAGAGTTCAACTCAAATGTAAAATTGAAAATCCAGTCTGGTTTAAAAATGATGAAAAACTCACCACAACAGAAACGCGAAAATCAAAAACGTAAGTTACCTTCCAAAAAAACAATAACCCAATTTTTGTTGAATGTACAAAAACTATAATTTCATTTAATTCCAAAAATATACACTTTGTAACACTTATTCAATTCAAAATGTTTTCAAAATTAGGTAAACAATCATGTTCATAAGTATCTGGGGCATCAAAGTCAAATAAACAATTGTGATCGATGAGCGTTGTTCGAAAACATTCACAATGGCAAAGACCAATGCCGGATTAGCCATAAGACAATCTCTTAGAGCCCCGTGGTACAATTTAAAATTAATTTCGATCCATGTTTTGCAATTTTTTTTATCGAAATAAAATGATAGTATGTAAATATTAAAACGTCAAATATTCTTCCGCAATAACCATGCGATAACCATTTATTTTTGACGTTTCCTTCGGCCCGTTCACGTACATAAAGTTTCAAAGAAGTATATGTCAATTACATCACAGTGACATAATGAACAGAATGGACGAATTCAAAGATAATTACAACGAGGGCACGGGTCTTATTATGGGTTATATGTGAAACCTTCCAAGTTTGTTTTTAAAACAAAATGTGAAATCAAAACAAGTTTTGTTAAATGTGCTTTTTGACCTTGTAGATGGTACAAATGCTTTTGTATATTATGAGACATCGAATATGACAACAGAAATTAATATCGTTGATCATTCCCCCCCCCCCTCCCTTGTTTACTTTACGTACATCAGCCCCCTGTAGCTTTGCGTCTGGCACACATCCCGCTCTCGAATGTAAATATAAATTGTTGTTAGTTTATCTCCAAAAATTTGCATCGAACAATGCCAGTGCCAGTGCCAGGCCAGTGGTCGATTTTTGGTTGTCTTATAATGACAGACAAACGAAATCATCACTCGGAGAAAAAAATCTTTTTTTCCTTCAACTTGACACGATGACAAGTCAAGTTGACGTTTAAGCTACTTGGGGTTGGGGTTTAGAAAACAAAACAAAAACACCAGACATAGAATTATAAATGAAAACAAAAAAACTTATGGCAGACAGAAATATATGCGATCGGTGTGGCCAACTACCATCCGCACACTGTATCCAGATTCCAGATCCAGACGAATCTAGAAAAGGGTGGATATTTTTATACAAATCTGCCAAAGAAAGGCATGCGACATGCATTAGGAACGAGAATAGGATGTGCAATGGGCATCCATTTAGCAACAAAACCATCTGCTAGTGCATCTTTTGAAGGGAGATTCCTTCTCCGTATACAATTCCATAGATAGTTTTTCTTCAGTTATGTGTATAAGGTATCTCCTCAACTCCTTTAAACACGAGTCATGTACTACGATTATGAAGACGACTACGCTGACGATGACGCTATCTAGCTGCCATGTTGATCACACTTGCATACTTAGTGCGATGAAATATATACGAGTCTGTTGGTTGAAAAACTTAAAAACGCACCATCATCATCTTCCTCATCAACAACATCATATTTCTTTGGTGCAATTGTTGGCTGAAGTCTGATTCATATGATGGAATCGAATCGGTGGTGCAGCGAACAGGAGCGACCGACGCGACGCCGAACGGAGAAAACAAGCACACGATTAAAGTGGGATTAACACGCGCCGAACGCGCATTTTTGTTTTAAATATAGTTTAACGTTTCGTGCACTCCATAGCACCATCAACTGCAACTGCAATGTGTAGATGATTTATTTTTTATTGTTTTATTTTTATTTTTATAAAACAAAATTGAGCTTAAGCCTATTTAAGCATTTTGTGTGTAATTTCGCAAAGATACATTCCGTCATTGTCATTGTGGCAGTGGCAGTGATTAGTGAAGATGCAGTTTAAGTGGCATTTTGCCTGAGGGATTTATATGAGTTATTTTTGGATAAAAACTATTCTTGATGTGTTGTGGCCTTGATTGTTTAATTGGTGGCACTGTAGTCCTAAATTATTGCAACCATTGCACAAAAAACATTTATAGAAGTTTATTTTGAAATGTTAAAACAGCATTAAGGTTTTGAGGAGATATGGAAACAGTAATGGACTTCTCTATATAAGTTAGTGATTATCACAGCCCGAAAGAATAAAACATCGTATTCTAGATTGCAAAAGAAAACAGGGCAAATATTCCTTACGACTCCTGTCTACTTCAATGTCCTTTATGCCTCCATACAAGGAATTTTCGATGTCCATTATCCTTTGTATTTTCACATCTTCCGAAATCAAAAACGATAAAAACCAAACATTAAATGAAAACGATAATGGCTATAAATTTCAAATAAGTGAATCAAGCCGATACATTTATAATGTTTTATCTACAGGTGGCGCATCGATCGATTTCTTCTGGAACAGTCTTGCTTCGCACACGGCGACCACTTCTTCCCCTGGCTTCATTTTTTTCAATAATTAGCGCGTTCAAAGGGGGAATTAAAACCCTTATCGTGAACTAACACAGTAGGTATCAGGAATGGGAGTGAACAGTGAAGCCGGGCAGAGAATTTAACATTATCGTGTTGTTTGGCTAAACAAGGAGTCCCTATAGAGTTAACCTGAAATTGGGATGAATGCAATTGGCTATTTCTCTGGGGCATTGATTAAAGACAGATAGATAAAACATTACGAAGGTGTTCAAAGGATACAATTGTATTCATTGTGGTTTTTTCACCGATCAATTTTGAAGCTATTTCTTGAATTCTAGGAGACCCAAATGGGTGAGTAATAGAAGCACTTGCCTAGATACGAGAATCAAGCTTTGGGCTAAGATTTTACCATAATTAATGGGGGAGAAGGATAGATTGCATTTCATTGTCCAGGTAATTTAAACACTTCGCGGATTTTCGGCGGCGTCAAATATGTGTTCGTTCCTGAGGAGGTGGATATGGCCTAGGGTTCAATTTTTGCTTCGATGACGGATGATAGCATTGTGTTTTTGAAGGATTGAATTCAATAATTCCCCATTGGGCAAAGCTATCAAGATCGGAATTTAATGAGGAGAAGCTGCCATTGCAGTTTCGAATTCTAAGACCAATGGTCTGAATCTGGAAAATAGTATAAGGTTTTATAATAAGAACTGTTATTGCGTTGTTGAAGCGTATATCGTTCCATTTTTACTTGCTCAATAGGGCAAGTATTGGTTTCGTGCAGAAAAAAGAAATCGAGGTTTTAATCAAACATGACATTATGATGATAGTGAAGCCAAAAAAAGTGGTTTTCGCCATACCGTCCGTCGGTCTGTCTGTGTGTCTGTGCGGATGTGCGGATGTGCGGATGTGCGCTTTTTCACTTCATGCTACAGCCTAAACCACTTGACGGATTTTCTTCAAACTTGATATATAGTAGTTTGAAGGAAAACGGTTGTCGAGATTTTTTTATTTCGTTTTAGCCCGGCTCAAACTGGTACCTTTCAAGTAACTGTTTTTTTCAATTTGGATTTCCTCGAAAACGGCTCTAACGATTTTGATTAAACTCAAAATTTAGCTTACTTTAAGCATTTTTTACAAAACTGCGTTTTTTGTTTTTGGCTCAAATGGTCGTAACGAAAATCATGTTTTAACGGCTTTTTTCAAATAGCCATATGTTCACAACGGCTTGATTGAATCGACTCAAATTTCATTTGACATAGTTTTTCATCGTTTTCTATAGGATGGATTAATAAATTTTTCCCTGAAGCCTTTCTAAACGGTGGCTTCCATACAACGAGCCGTTGAGTTTTAGCCAACTTTTTTGGTTTTTTCTAATTTGCTCGAAAATGGCTCTAACGATTTTGATTAAACTTTGTGTGTTATATTCTTTTAGTGTTTTTAAGAGAACGGCGTTTTCAGTTTTTGGCCAAAAATGCAAATAACGGAGATCTGCTCTTAACGGCTTTTTTTCAAATGGCCATAAGTTGTCAACGGTTGCATCGAATTCACTTAAACTTTGTTTGGTATTGTTTCTTTCAGCTTCCTGTCAGATGGCATTGATTTTTTTTTCATTTTCTTTGTTTTAAATGGTGGCTCCTATACAAAGAGCCATTAGATTTTGGCAAATTTTTTCGTTTTTTCTAATTTACTCAAATTTCAAATCATTATCAAATCATTTGATATACTAAAGGTAACTTAACGTTAGCTCCTGTATATCGAGTTTTCCAGTTTTAGCCAATTTTTTTTTTTAGTTTTTAACAAATTTTTCAATAAAGAGTTGTTCTTATTGATCGAAAAGTTTGTTTTCGTCGTACTTTTGCACCCACAGAGCAAGTTCGTGCGACCCAGTCGTGCATTTTATTATTAATAGCGTACTTGTCAAATGTCAAAAAATTACAGCTTCAAAAGTGACAACTAATAGCGAGTTTCATTCAAATTTGGAAGAATTGTTCTCAAAATCGAGAATTGCCCTTTTGAATGAAACTTTTTTTTGGGTATCCATGTCAATTTGAATTATACTTTTTGTCATTTGATTTTTGTCTTTTGTCATTGGAAAATGAAATCATTTGATAATAATTAATTGGATAATTAAAGTAGGTACATATTAAGTTCTTCGTTCATTATTTGTTTATTTTTGTTACATATGTACAACAAACAACAAAAAATAACAAATTATTTCTCATCTGACGTTTGACAGAAAAGTATTCAAATCGATTCTCCCAACCCATGAGAGATGCATTCTTTCGTGTTGAGAATCGATCTAGAATTGCACTTTTTGAATGAATGAAACTCTCAAAAGTGAAAAAGGTCAATTCTTTTAACAGAAAAAGCAATTCTTTTAGTGAATGAAACTCGCTATAAATATAGCAAGATATTCGAAACAACACATCTTATTGGAAAACCCTTTATTAAGAGTTAAGGGTACTGTTGCCATGTAAGACATGAACTTGGCCAGGGAAGGCTAGTGGAACTTCGAAGACACAAAAAGTAATATTATTTTTAACGATTTTGTAGGTTTCTTTCCTGTTGATGACCATAATTCTGATAACCTTGAAAAAATTCAAACTTCAGCGATGTGAGGAACTACATCTCGACATGAAAAAGTGTGTTGGCCAAGGTTGACTTTCATTTGTAGAGCTCCTTAAGTGCATTATATTAAACAAATATCCGCCAAGACGTGGGCGATGTCTTACTTCAAAAGCATCTGGCATTGGCAGCTGTTTAACGAAGGGATTTTCACGAAGGCCACGTTTTATGGGGAAATGTTTTTATCTTCCCGCTACCCTTATCAGTTATTCCACAAAATAGATCCCTGAATTTCGTGTCTGCAATAAAAAACACAAAACAATTCTCAAAATCTCTTAAAACAAAATGGAAATTGCGGAAGATTTTAAGAGACACTTTTCAATCCAAAATTTACCGAGGATTTATTTTAAACAAACAACACGCTCCAATCCCAAACAACATGTTTAGGAGTTTCTTTACTAAAACCCTATCAAGATTTTCCGATTCAAAATATAATTTTTTATTTTATAATGCAATCGCAGTCAAAGAGGTATGAATATGAATACCCTTTACATGTTCCAGTGAGGAGAGAATGAATAGAAAGATCGGAACGAATTTTCGGTGCTACGGTGCGGTGGATTGAGATTTGAGTTGAAACTGGAGAAATAATAAAAATTGACAGATTTATGGCCAAAAAGGATGTTTTACTTTATTTTCAAGCTCTGCTTCCAGGTTTTGCTGCAATTAATAGACCTAATGAATTGGAAAAGCTGGCACTTTACTCCGACAGCGCGATGTCCTTGTTAGCTGTTATCAAATGATCCCTTTAAAAATGTTTTGAATTGATGTAAATATGTATGTATATGTTGAAACAACTTTTTCAACGATGAAAAGTATCAAAATAGTGTTTGGAAGCGTAATCGTCAATTAAAGACAAGTTGCATACTTACGATGCAATCGGTCATAAAAATCTATCAAAAAAAAAAATATCTACGGTTGATACAAATTAGATAGTTTTTAAGTGGTTTCTCCAAAAATTTACGATCATGTAAACAAAATGATTCTCCTTCTGATGTAACTGTTTTCTCTAAAGCGGTACATATTTCTGTCTTCGAGAACAGGAACAGAACCATACGGCTTAGTGTTACATGCACTTATATTCCCGAGTTTCTGAAGAAATGGAAGAATCCTTTGATTTACAGCCGAGTTCGAACAGCTATTAAAGATGCACTTTTCGAGAAAAAACTTAAATTATACCCAAAAAAAAGGGATTGAACTGAGAACCAGTGTCAGAACTCAGTGTGAAAATCTTAAGCACTTACCACAGCGCGATGAAACAGTTCCGCTGTAGTATATTCTAAACTTCAAGATACTGCTTCCATTTCAATTTTGAACCATACCATTAAGTGTTAGGGTTTTTTCTTAAGCCGCACTAGATGAATGTGAAATGCCTTACCCGCCTCTTTTTTCCTCTCATAATAGTATTCAGATTTCAAAATTAAAAGATGTCTACCTTCTAGTCTAGTAAGTCTATAATTCCTTGTCTGTACCTATACTTGCCACAGGTGTACTAAAACTGTCCACCTATAAATCACCCCCAAAATAGTTTTATTTCTCCTAGCTCTACTTATAAAAGTACTTTCATCAAAATTTTATTGCTTTGACATCATGTCTAATAGCTTTTTAAAAACAATTTTATGATCACATTAAAACTTATCCCAAAAATAGTCTTCTCCTTCTCTTGTATACCTAATAATTTGTCACAAAACTTCAAACGTTTTTTTGTATGTAGAACTTCCAAACAAAAATTTGTGTATTAAATCATATTCTGAAAACACAACGTTTCTAACATCACAGCCAGGGCCAGCGGTAAACTGCAACTTCATAAAAACCGTTTAATGAACTCTCTCTCTCATTCCAAGAGCACAAAGAAAAAGAAAACCTCAAGCATCATAACATTCAATACAATCTTCTTCTTCTGTTTCATCTGTGAACGTATAACTACATGTTACATCAACGCTATGAAGTTCCTAAAAACGTTTTCGAATGTTGTCCATATAAAGATCCTCACTTTTTATGATCCAACAGATCTGAAAGACTACTGCATAAAAACTCCAGACGCGTCTATATACGAAATTATACCAACAATATGATTTTTCTCCTCCTAATGGTCGCGTCTTCAGAGGATCTTTCTTTTAAAGTTCAATTTTCCAGGGATAAATATTCTTCGTGGTGTGTATCGTATTCGTGGAAAATACTCAGCACCTCGTCTTGGTGTTTAGATTTGGTCGTTTTTTGTCTAAAAAAAATAAGTAAAAATGAACATCTGGGCCACATCGCATCGTGGACGAGTATACACGCACATTATTCCTTTGGGTTGAAAAGAAATCGCTTTAGCGTGTGTCTTCTATTTTTAACCCTAACGACGCTTCATATAAACACAAAGTGTTGAGGTTGAAAACGGCTCATTTCGAAAAACAACAAAATAACAAGTTTTCTTTTATTTTCTCTCTCGTTTTAGATTGAAATTCGAGAAAATCAAAAAGACTGATGCTGGCATCTACTCGTGTCGATCCGATACTGATGGATCCTGGGCGAATCTGACGTTGAGCGTATCACCTGCCAGTGAGATGAAAGCTGACTTTGCGGGAAATATGCAAGCATACTCTCAGGTGTCGGCGTCAGCATCACACGTTGCATCGGAGTCAACAAATTCAACTGACACCGATCACCAACACCATCGTGATAAGTCTTCTGATGACTACGTTGACAAGGATCTGGAGGAAAATACAGACACTGACCAGGATGATAACAATCACCACACCGAAGATGGCCATCCAAAAGAGTATGCGCCGCGTTTCAAGCCCCGCTCATCTCTGCCAAAGTATCTGCCTAAACCATCTGGAAGTTTTATCAAACTTAACTGTGCCGTTTACGGAGTTCCAACACCAAACATAACATGGACTAAAAATGAAAAACCCATATCAAGGAGCATGGGGAAGGTAGTTTACAAGAAATGGGGAATCCAAATGGAAGACTCGATCCCAGAAGATTCTGGCAACTATACATGTCTTGTTTGTAATGCCCATGGATGCATTGATCACACAACGAGATTGTACATTCAAGGTAAGTTCCTAGCACTTATTTCAAAGTTTTTCTTTGACAAAACTCTAGCTAATTCAATTACGATACTATTGCCACAGACCGTTTACGAGCACGACCAATCATTAATGAAGGATATCCACACAATCAGACTGTTTTAGAAAACAGTACTGTTTATATGGAATGTAAGGTGCTGTCGGATTTAGAACCGCATATAAAATGGGTCACATATTTGTCCCAAAATGAATCCATTGATGAACTGCAGGATTTTCTGAAAAGTTTTGCTGCGCAAAACTATACAGCGCATCCACTTATTCGACAGTTGAAGGTATAAGAATGGTTTCAGTGGTTTACGATTTTTAATTGGTGGCAGATTCACTTTTTGGTGAAAGGAGGTTTTTCGAGCGGGCTTTCTTTTCTGGTTTTGGTAATTCTTGAATTTATATTTTTAGGATAAGCCTTACTTTCTAATGCCTACTAGGTCAGTCAAAGTTTTTTACGCCTTTTTCTGTTTCGTATGGTTAAATTTAATTGTATTTTGAGGGAGTGCGCGGTGTCTTTTTTGTTACTCTGTCAGATGCCTGTCAACAGTCTGTGGGTTCAAAATTATGTAACCCGTGTTAAGACAAGTGTAACTAGTGACTGCAAGAATCGTCCGATGACTTATTTATGTTCCAAAAAAATTGATTTCAGAAGGCTTGCTGGACACTTCTTTCCCTCAAATGCAGTGTTATAAAATGGACAAAATAATGAAGAAAGAGAAAGAAATCCAGCTTCCAAACTTAGCTGAATCACGAAACATGAAAACAGAATCTATAATATCACATTCGTAAAATGTCCCGCTGTGGAAATAGCTGCTTACATTGACAAGAAACTTCAAACAATTTCAAAAAATAGTCATTTTGAGAGGAAACACGATGTTTTCAATTTATTAAAATTCAATCCATCTTGAAATTCTAAGGAGATGAGAAAATATTTTTAAAAAGTCATTTAAATCACATCTTAGAAATGGTCAGTCATTGTTCCATAGCTTTAAAATGTAGCTCTTAAAATCATGAAAAGCTCAAATTGACGAGACAAAGTCGATGCTAAACGTGAGAAAAAATGTAGCGTTTTTTTCAAGAATCACTGTGAATAACGTTTCTATAGGCAACGCTTCAAAGGGTTCATATGACACCTGTCGTATTTGAACCTTCAACAAGACCTTCAACAACTTTTTATACAGGAAAAGTGTTTTCATTCAAGTGTGTTAAATTCGTTTTCGAGTCGGCCCTTATCCATTGCATATAACGGGTGATTTTTTAGCTGGTTTGGTTTTGGCAACACTGGTTTTGACAGCTGACGTGTGTTTAGTACCTTGTGTCACTGTCAAACACATTCAGTTTGGTTTTGCAATTTAACCATGGATCGTCTTACAAATGAACAACGCTTGCAAATTATTGAATTTTACTATCAAAATGAATGGGTACGTAAATAAGCAAAATTGCCGCATTTGGAGTGAAGATCAGCCAGAAGCATTGCAACAGCTACCAATGCATCCCGAAAAAGCCACTGTTTGGTGCGGTTTATGGGCCGGCGGCATTATTGGGCCATATTTCTTCAAAGATGATGCGAATCGCAGCGTTACTGTCAATGGTGAACGCTACCGAGCGATGATAACAAACTTTTTTTTGCCCGAAATGGAAGTTCTTGACTTGCATGATATGTGGTTTCAACAAGACGGTGCCACATGCCACACAGCACGCGAAACAATGGCGCAATTGCGAGGCGAGTTTGGTGAACAGTTAATTTTACGTTTCGGGCCGGTCAATTGGCCGCCTAGATCGTGCGATTTGAAACCATTAGACTATTTTTTGTGGGGGTATGTCAAGGCTAATGTCTATAGGGACAAGCCCACTTCGATTGACGCACTGGAAGCCAACATCCATGCATTCATTCGTGAGATACCGGCCGATATGTGTGAAAGAGTATGCCAAAATTGGACTCAGCGGATGGGCTACCTGAGACGCAGCCGCGGTCAACATTTGCATGAAATTATCTTTAAACATTAAATTGCAAGGTTCAAACTATCGATTCAAATAAATATTTCATTTATTTTTTCGAATTTTTTGTGTTTTTTTTTTTTTTAAAGTTCTAAACCTCTTAAAAAATCACCCGATATAAACTATAGTATTCCCACTGAGGTGCGCCATCTATCGACGAAAAACTAAGCTCTAGAATACCATGGGAAGCAACAACAACAATTTCCACCATTTTAATTGTTGTTGTTGCTTTCCATGGTATTCTAGAGCTTAGTTTTTCGTCGATAGATGGTGCACCTCAAGTATATAGTAGTACTATAGTTTATATATACAATGCCTTATCCTAAATTTTTACTTCTTTTACTCCCCTTCTTTCTTCTTTCTTTCAATAGAGATTGTAGTAGATTAATATTTTGAGTTGAATTATTTCACTTCATTTCCAGCCTAGTTATGGAAACTATTTAATCTGAAAACTAAATAAACTTCCAATCGAAATGGAAAACCTACTTTTTTAACGTTGGGAAAAATATAATTATAAAACCCAACTTTTATTATCTCACTAGTTTGAGCTGCTCGCACGTTGTGTACTCTTGCAATTCAAACAAGCAACTAACCATTTTTTTAACAAATAAGATTATATAAATCAAAAGAGAGATATAGTTAAATATAATTATAGAGTGAGACAACATCATGTCCACACACTCGTCTCGTATGCCCTGTATACCATACAAAAACTCTGATAAACCATCAAACCAACAAATATCTTGAGAAACGGGAACTTCTATTCAAGAATACAGACCTCGTAGCAATTTTTTCACTGCTTTCTAGAAAGTAAAACTATTAAGCTTTATGGTTCAAAAGAATAGTTAAAACTTTGACATGAAACTCTCTTCTAAAAAAGCATTTCTTTGATGACCGTTCGCTTCGAGTTGGATTGCACGGTTTTCAGAAAGATGCTCACAATATAAATGCTGGAGTGCCACAAGGTTACGTTTTGTTTCCTACTCTGTTCCTCATCTTTATCAAAGATCTCTTATCTAAGATTTCTAATCCACTTGATTGTTTTGCTAATCACAGAACACAGAACTTTCAGCTTTTCACAACCCAGTTCTTTGAATGTCGCATAATTTGCAGGTCTGTTTTAATACCTCACACACAGCTCCTTTTGAATTTAAAAGGAACTTCGTGTGTGTCACATCGAATTTTGTCACTTAAAGTTGTATTGCAAATTTTCAAACAAGCCGCTTCCAAGTTCAACTTTTCTTAGGCGTTTATAAAGCCTCTATTACGCGGGTGGATCCACAAGTAGACCTTTTTTTGTGAGAACCCAGCTTATTCAAACCAAGCTCCACTCAAACGGAATTATTGGTTGAAAAACAAACCATCACTATAACAGTTGAATATGGTGTCTCGAGTCTCGTTGAAATGTTATTTATTGGCCCTGCTCATATTTAATAACAATGCGCGAAAATCAGCTACGATTGAATCACCACTCTCGTAGTAAGTTTTTATAATTTTAACGCATTGTTCGACTGTTAAGCGATCCATTATCATAATTGGCAAACATTAATATAATATTATGATACTTCAGATGACAGCTGAGATTGACAGGTGTCAAATTCCAGCGCGACCAAATTGAAACCATAAAATGAATGACCTTGTATGAAGCTTTTAGAAACGAAGTTTTGAGGCACTAGAGGGCATCACATTAAAACGCTAACTCCTGAATACTATTGATTTTATGGTCGCCGCGGCTGATCGGAAAGAAATATTAAAAATATAAATAAACGGTGCAATATAGACAAATATATTGTGTTTTTTAGACGTTTGGTTTTCAAACAGAAATGAAATGCATATAATTTAATGTTTAAGCCAAGAATTTAGCTTTATTATAAAGATAAGGGTTTGCCATTATGTTTTAAAAATGATTTCGGGCAAGTGGCCGCCGCGGCAGGTTCAAATCTTGTCGACCGAATATTCGACGTGATGCGTCGCGCGAACCGAACCATTATTTTGGTAATAAATTTGCATGATTCGCGAACGTTGTTCAGGAGTAAGTCAATTCATTATGAAATGGCAAACCAAACTGAACATAAACCAAGTAACAGCTGTCAAAAAGATTAACTCCGAGAAAAGTATTGCCAGATTTAAGACCACACGTTAAAAAAAAAACACCCTTTACAATGCAGTCATTAATAAATTTATCAACATAGAAAAACTTATTATAAAATTCGTTCAATATTGAAAATTGTTGAGGATGTTATTTTTTTTAAGGGTTTGTTATCATATAAGGATTTTTCTTACAACTTTATTATTTATTATTTATGATTTTTGATTTAATTAATTTATTTTTAATTTGGTGATGGCAAACTGTATTTCTAATTTTTAAAACAATTTCGTTTCCAGATCGTGTTAATCATAAGCCAATAATACTTACTCCACTGTCAAATTTGACATTACACGTTAATGGTACCGGTGAAATGAAATGTAAATATTTATCTGATCTACATCAAGAAATCGCTTGGACTTTTACTGCGTGTAAAAACGAGCGTTGTTCTAAAAATAGATCAATAATTAAGGTGATGGTTCGTTTCGACTCTTTTAAATGTTTATTAATTTTTAATGTTTTCGTGCTCCTTGTAGAATCTTATTTATTAATAAAAGTGTTTTTCTAATTTGCATGTTCCTTTTCCTTAAGTAGTTTTCAATTTAAAAAAAAATGTCCTTGAAATGTAACGGAATGATTTAATATCATATTTTATTTTTTTATGTTTCTGCTAGTATTAACCTTTAACCCTAAAATGTGTCCCTTAATTATTTGAACTTACATTTTACCTTCCCAAAAAAAATTATAGACTGATCCCGATAAGACGAACATTTTGAAACTAGAAAACGTTACCCACGAGGATGAAGGATGGTACACGTGCATTGCGGCCAACAGTTTAGGTCAAACTACCTCAACGGCATACCTAACTGTTGTTGATGGTAAGAACTCAATATGCTACGACCTTTCAGATATCTCTTAAATCCCATTCCCACGCTCTTACAGAAATCCTTGAGAAAGATATGATGCCAATATCACTGCCAATTCGGAATCACGGTGTTTGGGTGACAATCGTTATCGTGGTCACTGTTCTTCTATTTCTCGTTGTTTCCACCTTCATAGTTTATGTCCTACGAAAGCTTAAGCATGAGAAACTCCTCAAGCATCGCATGGAAACCGTACACCAGTGGACGAAAAAGGTTATCATCTATAAACCCTCAGCAGACCCAAGTAGCCCAGAGACCATGATCATGCCAATTATCAAAATTGAAAAGCAAAGGACAACTCTGCTACAGAGCTCCAATACCGATCCGGCCCCATTCAATGAATATGAATTTCCGTTGGATTCAAACTGGGAAATACCTAGAAATCAACTTATTTTAGGCAACACTCTTGGAGAAGGAGCCTTCGGACGTGTGGTTATGGCTGAAGCAAATGGCCTTAGCAAATATCCAGGCAGTTGCATTGTGGCAGTGAAAATGGTCAAGGAGGGTCACACTGACGCCGACATGGCCAGTTTGGTTCGAGAGATGGAAGTTATGAAAATGATTGGCAAGCACATCAATATCATCAACTTGCTTGGTTGCTGCAGTCAAGATGGACCATTGTATGTTATTGTGGAATTCGCTCCTCACGGCAATTTGAAGGATTTCTTGAAGAAGAACCGCCCGCCATCTTCGTTTGAAATGTCAATGCTGGAGAATAACGATCGCGAACACCTGACTGAGAAGAATTTGATTTCGTTTGCATTTCAGGTTGCTCGTGGAATGGAGTATTTAGCTTCGAGGAGGGTAAGCTACAATACTAAACACCATCAGCAAATAAGTTTTGGTTTTTCATAAAATAATTCTTTCAGTGTATTCATCGAGATTTGGCTGCAAGAAATGTCCTTGTCAGCGATGATTACGTCATTAAAATTGCTGATTTTGGCTTGGCACGAGATATTCAAGACACTGATTACTACCGGAAGAATACAAATGGCCGATTACCAATCAAATGGATGGCACCGGAATCATTGCAGGAAAAGTTCTACGATACTCAAAGTGATGTGTAAGTTGAGAGAGACAGGTCAAATTTGTTTTCGGACAATAAATATAAAATATTTTTCTTTTTTAAATAAAGCTGGTCCTATGGAGTTCTCTTGTGGGAGATAATGACATATGGAGAACAACCCTATCCACAAATAATGTCAGCTGAAGAACTTTATAGCTATTTGATGTCGGGACAGAGAATGGAGAAGCCACAGAGATGTTCACTCAATATGTAAGTTTTTTTTTTTAATCACATACAAAATGACAACCGTTTCTCGTCCCAACATTAAATGAAAGGAATATGACATCTGACACTGTTTGTCATTGTTATGATCCCATTTTGACAGCTCGTACTGTCAAATTTTTTTGTGTAAGGCCTGGTTTATTCAGCAATGAAGTAAACGTGAGGAGAACATTCCGATGTATTTTTTTTATTTGTGACCTGAAGTCGCCCTTAACTTAGCCTGGAGTAGATCTAGGTTTTTTGCTGGGGCAAGTTAATGTAATAAAGTCTTGTAAAACGCAAGAATACTAATAATTTTAACTATATGCCTGTAAGACCCAAGGTCTTTTGAATGCAAACTGCACTCTGCACGGCAGTAGTTAGAAGGAATAGAAAGATAGGAAAGACTTTTTTGTTGGTACAATGGATTGAGAAATAGGTGATATTTATCTCAACGAAATCCCACATGTGGCGTCCAGTTAAAACTGGGGGAATATTGAAAAGTTGCTGCCCAGGCACAGGCGGTTCTTCCTCCCATAATTGTGAAGGGGTGTTCCTCCACGCTGCAAAAACATTACGTAAGGTTTCCCATCTGTCCTTTTCCGCAGGTCTTTTCCGAGTGGATGGTGAACAGCATTTGTGCAGTCCTAACTTTAAAAACAGTATCATCATCCTCCGCCCTTCAAACTACTGTTAGTATACAAAATAATCAAAATAGTTGGCACAACAGCTCCAAATGGGGCCGGCGCGGCGGTCTTGACTTACACTCTCAACCTTTGATGTGTATGCGTTAATTTTCATCAGGATTGGAAGGAACCGAACTTTCTTTTGTTGAACTTTTAATATCACAACTGAAGTGTTCGCCTTACTTAATATAACTCTTTACTCACCGTTTATAATCTCCCACTCCAAGTAGTCGGAGATCTCCCTCTACCTGGTCGTTCCATGGAAGATGAGGGCTGATTGATTTACTCTCGTTTGGTGCGATGAATTTACGTACTGTAGCGTTGATATCCGTTCACTCTACATAGCCCAGCCAAGTTAGTCGTTGAAGTCATATTGTTCTGGCTAGGCATAATGTCGCTTTACAGGGCGTTTAGTTCTTCGTTGTATCTTCTTCGCCAAATTGTTCGTCCGTTGTTTACGCAGGAGCATAAATAGTAGGCATAACTGTTCTCTCGAATACTCTAAGTGACATCCGTTTGGTAGAGAGTCCATGTTTCTGCACCATTGCAGGATCGGGAAGTTGGTTTGACATTGCGCTGCGATGGTATTTGACTCTCGACTTTTTTAATGAGAGAAAATAGTTCGTCTAGTTCTCATTTATATTCAGTCCCATTCTACTTGCTGCTGACTCCATGATATATTGAAGGTACTGGTTACTCCTCGTTCTTGTTCTTCTTACCACGTAATTTTGACGATTTATGAAAGATGTTGCCTGATTTACTGGTATGAGTTGTAGGGACCGAATAGCTAGCAGCCAGCCAAATTAAATCTTGAATTTGTCGCCTCCCCACAAGAGGTAATAACCTGGGAAATTCTTTAATGCAGTCCGTGATCGAACTTAAAACCTTCGGTGCAGCAGTGCGACACACTAACCCCTACGCCACGAGGTACTTCGGCAGAGTTTGACCTGCTCATTTAATTCAGATCTTGACAGTATTGTCCAATGGGAAATTATTATCTGTGTAAGGCACAGACTAACGCCATTTGGCTTTTGCGTGAATACAACCAAACAGGTCTACGTCTAGGTATGAGTCTAGGTATGGATTTTTGACGTAGCTGAAAATGATGTGAAATATTTACGATGCCTTTAAAAAAGCAAGAAATATTTGATCTCATCTGATTTGGCTAGAATGTGCAAGGCATACATTCGCCAAAAGCTGAACAGAATTCAGATAAAATTAATTCTTGGAAATATTTGTGTCACTGGAACTTCATTGGAATGCTTCTCTTGTCTCACCTAACTACTTTATCCCCTTTGTTATACATAAGCGAAATTTCCCCGTAATACTCGCTCCGCTTGGATAACCCATGTGACCTATTTTGTTAAGCATAGAGACTATCTTTTTTTAGCCGCACTACATGAATGTGGAATGCTTCACCAAGCTCCTCAATCAAAGAGGAGGACCAAGGTCTTTAACGTCATATTTACGAATTGTCAAAACTATATTAGAAAATCTATTACAATTAAGTTGGTTATCGTTAAAAACGGCATTAAAGGAGTGTTCACATGAGAACGACCAACGACTGGACGCATTAGCGAACAAATTATATTGTAAGCTTTTATATAGCGTATTTCTTGGCTTAAGCTACACCAATCGATAGAAATTGAAATTTAAAATATAAGAGTATAATAAAATAGGTAATTTTTATTGTTTAAATAAGTAAAACTGCATTAAATAAACTGTTCAGCGTGAACTGCAAAATGTTTGCTACGAACTGTCAAAAATATTTGTGTTCCACATACCATCCACATTGCAATGAATAAGTTATTCGCTCACGACTAACCTCAAAATCTCACTGTTCAATTATTGTGATATACGGACATGACGTTCGTTATTCGCAACGAATACAAGATATTTCATGTGAATGAAACGTCACGGTGGCGACCTAGCAGGTCGCGCGATAAAGAGGCGGGCAAAAATCTGCTCAAAACAACGCGATATTTTCAGTCGCGGCCAAGCCGTGAAAAACATCATTGTTAGTTGAATTGAAATAATAATATTTATTTAATAATATTTAATAATTAATATCTAATTATTCCCACAAACTTTTAGACGAGACAAGAGTAAAAAAAACTTTCATAAGTGTATCTTGCATATTTCTCATTATATTTTTCAAAAACATTTCTAGTTTTTAAAAATTCAAAATGGCTTGCAATACTTTCAACCAATAAATAAAAAGATATCATGAATGGCAGCGGCGATACGGCGGGCAAATGGTGCATGCAGCGTTCTACATAGATCGCGTGGCTGAACGCAGCAGTGGATCGTATTCACAACCCACATATCGCTTAGGTGTGTGCCATTTGTATGGTTTACATGTGCATCATCTGTTTGGTGATCGCCACCGCCACCACAGTCGCTTTGGTTTGCGCGAACCTTCAGTCGCTCTCATGTGATAGTCCTTAAGGTTTTTAAGTTGATTCGCACAGGCCAGTACAGAGAAAAAAGGACATGACAGCTGATATAATACCACAAATGTGAATGTGTACTTTAAAAACGTCTCTAATTAAGAAACACTTCTTTTAGAAAAATCTGTACAATTTTTGTATTAAAAAATTATAAACTACATTATCATTTGCTTATAATTTTGTTTGTTCTGTTTTTTTTTAGCTACATGCTGATGCGTCAATGTTGGCACTTTGACGCCAATGCTCGTCCTACATTCACAGAAATTGTTGAAAACCTGGACAAAATTCTTTTAGCAAAAGTAAATGCCAACGAAGAATATCTGGACCTTGCTCTTCCAATACTAGAAACACCGCCATCTAGTGATGAAGAATCAGATACAGATACATTAAGAGAGACGACGCTACTACGATATCACTACAAATAGAAGAGCTGCACTGTATTCCATATAGTAGCAACTCTTAAGCAATATTTATATAATTTATTGAATTTAATTTTTATAGGATTCATAATCGAGTAAAAAAAAAACTCTACAGAAGCATTTAACATGACAAAAAGTTGGAAGCGAAAGTGGGTATTTTAAAAGTGCCATTTTGTTGAGATTAAAAAAACACAAATCTAATATAAGACTGTTTGAATTGAATAATTAAAAAGAAATTAAAATAAACGACCCAACCCACTAGTCACTCCTCTTATCAAAAGCATCAAAACATCACACAAAAATATTATTAAAAATACACACAAAAGAAGTAATATTATTCATTATTCAAATATTATAAACTTTATAGAAAAAATACTAAATAAAACTGCGCAAATCAAAAAAAATTAATTTGAAAACATAAAACTAAGTTGAAAAACTTATACACAAATAAATATATGTACTATGTATATAGATAGGTTGTAAATAAAATGTTTTAATTTTAAGTTATCTTATAAAGTTTAAATTTAAGCAAATAATTTTAGTTAAGATATGTTAATAAGCGAACGAACAAATTGAATCTAATGTTTTTTTTTTCTCTGTATTATTATTAATTTATCTAACAGCTTGCACAATTATACAATCATCACATTTTAAAAATAAGACTCAGATTATAATAAATTAAGATTAAAGCTTTTTGCTATAACTATACATATTATGTAGGTATTATGTGCCAAAGTTAATTTAAAATTAACCAATCTAATAAACTATATAATAAAAAATCGATGTTAGTGCGCGCAAATCTATGACTAAATTTTATGCGAACAAAATAAATGTTATAAAAAAAATATTTGGCAATATTTTTCCAGCAATAGATTGATTAAGTAAAAAATTATTATATTATTAACTTAAGGTTGTATAAAACGTTGATAATTTGGAGGAGCAATAAATGTTTAGTAAAAATACTTTTATGTAAATGTTTGCACCTTTTTTTAAAGAAGAAGTAATACTCTGGTGACGAATTTCAATCCTGTTCAATAACACATAAATTGGGTAGTTGTCGGCAGGAGATAGAGCTCACGAGAGAATAAATGCGAGGTCTGTCAAAAATCAAATTTGACAGTTTAAAAAAATCGTTTTTTCATGTGCGTTTTTGTATAATATTGAAGGGGAATGCTTAGTTCACTCAAGAACAACGCACCGACTCTTGTTTAATGGTTAAGTATTTTGAAGATGAAAAGTGATTGATTTTTTTTTTCAGAGCATAGAACTTTAAGCTGGCAACACTATTTTAACTGGCGGCCATTTTGGAAGCTGTCAAGTGATTTATTTTAAGTTTGGTTTGGCATTTCAATATTAATAGACTGACGTCTGAAAAACGCTTCCAAATTGTGCAAACATATTTTGAAAATCATGGTTCTGTTCGAAATACGTATCGCAATTTTCAAAAGCAATTTTTTTTAGCGATGAAGCTCACTTTTGGTTGAATGGATACGTCAATAAACAATACTGCCGTATTTGGAGTGATGATAATCCCTAAGTGTATGTTGAGACACCGGTACATGTACAAAAACTGACTGTTTGGTGTGCTTTATGAGTTGGTGAAATGATTGGTCCGTACTTCTTTAAAAATGATGCTGGTCAGAATGTTGCAGTCAGTGGTGACCGCTATAGAGTCATGATTACTGACTTTTTCGTTCATCAATTGAACAACCATGATGTGCATTAGATGTGGTTCCAACAAGACGGCGCAACATGTCACACAGCTCTTGCCACAATTGATTGGTTTTGGCCTCCAAGATCGTGCGATTTAACGCCACTTGACTATATTCTGTGGGGATGGGGACATGTAAAGTCGCTAGTCTTCGCCGATAAACCCGAAACGATTGACCACTTTAGCGACAACATTCGTCACGTTAATGCCGATAAACGGCTACAAATGTTTTGAAAAGTCATCAAAAATCGAACCTCAAGATTAGACTTAGTTCGAGCCAGCCATGGCGGTCATATGCCAGAGCAAGTAGCAATGCCGAAAGTTGGGAAATTTCGACACATGCGACAAGTTATTGACTCGAAATCTGTTGATAGAACCGAGTGAGCGATATTTAATAAGAGGAATGAGTAAAAAAAAAAAAACAGTTTTGTATTGGCAAAACCTGTGATCCTTAGTGTGCAAAAAGACATTGTGCCAAACAGATGTGCGAACAGATGTTATTGCACTCCACCCAAAGAAGCCGCAACGGAAATTTGAACGATGTTGTACTCCATGCATGTGGCGATTCGACACTTTGTTTTATTATATTTTAAAGATTGCAAGCGCTTGATAAAAGACCCTAGCTGCGCAAGGTTGGTGAACTCCTTAACTGGACCACGTTTGGGGAACACCAAGTTAAAGTTGGATTAAAAGCAATCGTCATTGTAAACGAAAGTTTGACCACAAAGTTGGAAAAATACAATTTTGATGGGATGACTTATAAGCCCGAACATCAGGGGCTTATTAATACACTTCTAAGGTGTTAGCTCAGCACGATCACTTAGGAAAATTGGAGAGAAGATACAAGTGAGTTCCGATGCATATTGATTTTGAATGTCTGCAAATCCTTATGGGAGGGAAATATTAAGCCGGGGAACGCATTTCACATTCGTGAAGTTTTGTTAAAAAATGAGTCTCTATAAGGTACTCAACGATACGTCCAAATTTAGGAGCAAGAATAAATCGATGGGCATTCTTAGCGATGTGAGTTCTACAAAGAAATGGTTAAAGGACATGAAGACCAGAAAAAAATGCCTTTACAGTTCCACATCCGAAGGAAAGAACTTTGAATCTGGAAACGAATATGAAGAGCTGGGGTAAACCACGGGAAATGAAATGAACTGATAAAGATGCAATAATCCTTTGTTCAGGTATTTTCAGGGGAGAATAAGCAAAGTCAATTAGAATCTTATACTTTAACGAAAGCAATTCTTTGAATGAGGCTTCCAACTAAGCCCATTACTGAAGTTGCTGAAGTGCAGTTCTTTTGTGTTGTTGTGATTTAGCTTAATTGTATTGCAGTTCCGCTTAAGTACAGTTTCGAATAGTACTGTTTTGCCTTATAAACAATTTGCTTCCTCAACTCAAAATACCAGCACCAGTTCGAAACTTACTAGGTTATAGAGGAAAATAATGCGTGCGAATATACACTGCCTTGAAATTGAGCAACAACAGCCCTGCTGGTTCCTTTGGTTTTTGAAGTGATAACTTCTTATGGAAGGGTAAACGGCTTTGTAACGTAACTCGTTACGGTGCCACTCTGTCTGGTTTCCCTTTCTCTCACGCGCAGCAGTAGGCAGGCTCTTCCTCTCTCACTTTAGCCCACAGTGCTAGCCGTGTAATAAATAACCTTTCCTAACATTATCATATTAATAAACATAAAGTTTAAGTAATAACCTAAGCTTTTCTCAAGTTAAGCAATTTTAATATTAAATTCAGGGTGGGCTAAAAGAAGTCAACCTATTGGAAGATGCTCTCATTTTTGCAAATGGCCGCCAATGTTAAATCTGTTTTGACATTTGTCGATTAGACAGATGCTGAATACAAGTCAATAAGCCATGGAGCGATACATGAACCGACATGAACCGATTTTCTGAAGGCGGCGTTCCCGGGTCGCCTCTTCTCTCGTTTTGGCGATTTGCACTGGCCCGCAAGATCGCGCGATTTAACCGTTTCAGACTTTTGTTTGTGGGGTTTTTTGAAGTCCCGTGCTTACGTGAACAGGCCCGAGACTCTGGAAGCCCTCAAGGACAACACCCGACACAAGTGCGTGAATCTGTCGCCCGAAGTTCTCGCTGAAGTGATGCAAAATGCCATAAAACGAGCAATCAATTGTGACGGCGCCCATTTGGCCGATATCATCTTCTGGACTTAACCAATACAATTCTATGGGTTCAAATAAACGTAATCAAAAAATAGAATCGAAGTTTTTTATTTAGAAAAAAAATAAAACCAAACGACATCGGATGTATGACTTCTTTTGGCCCACCCTGTAGTTCAACTTAGATTAATTTAAGTTATCATTTCTGTCGAGCGTCCCGAGACGCACACGTTTTTTTTTTTATTTGTGGTTCTTTGTATGACTCCAATGGAAATACCTTTAAAATCAATGTTCAAAATTGCCTAGCCAAGAATTGACCATAACACAATCAGACGTTTAGTAATAATTTGCATTCAAAAATGTTGTTCAAATAAAAACGAATCACTGGATTCCATACAAAAATATATCATTTCCGTTTCCTCTTTCTGCTTATACTTTCGCCACCTATCATCTGCTAGCCCAACTAGCAGAACATGTATTCTATTACATTTTGGAACAGCTGTCCGCCATATGTCACAGAATTTATTGACATTGACAATTCTTCTGAGTGCACTTGTTATAAACCGAATTGTTTGTTCTTTTTAATCGCAAATTTATCAAACAAAAAAAAGCTGATAAAATAATTAAATCACACGAAACAACGCACAATGGATAATGCTAAAGAAAAACTAGAAATTGAAATCGAAGGACTTCGGCTTCAAATGATTGAAAAAGAAAACGAACTGGCCGAACTGAAACGCCTTCAGGTGAGAAATTAGAAAAACATCATCATTTTTATTCTCGACCCAAATTTTGTTTGATCTTTAGCTTCAGTCTGATCCACCTCCACCGAGGTTATTGACAAATGATGAAATAGCTCGTTACAGTCGTCAATTGATTCTACCAGAGTTTGGAGGTGTCCAAGGACAATTGAAATTAAAGAAATCCTCATTTCTAATTGTCGGAGCTGGAGGATTAGGTTGTCCTGCAGCTCAGTACTTGGCTGCAGCTGGTGCCGGCACCATTGGTCTTGTTGACTACGACGATGTCGAGAAGAATAATCTCCACCGACAGATTCTGCACTCAGAGCAGTATGTTGGAATTCCCAAAGTCATTTCGGCCAAGTCGGCTTTGTTGAAGTTGAACTCAAGTGTGAACATTGTAACTTATCATCGCCAAATGAACAGTGACAACACATTGGAGATCGTAGAGCAATATGATGTGATTCTGGATTGTAGTGACAATGTTGCCACTCGGTATTTGTTGAATGATGCTTGTGTCATCAAGGGAAAGCCTCTGGTTTCAGGGAGTGCTCTGCAGGTGAGTTATACAAAAGTTGGTCTTTAAGATAGAAGTAGCTCTAATTCTTGTTCATAGTTTGATGGACAGTTGACTGTTTATAATTTCCACGGAGGACCTTGTTATAGATGTCTATTCCCAGTCCCTCCGCCACCTGAGACTGTAACCAATTGTGGGGATGGTGGTGTCTTAGGAGCCGGTAAGGTCTTTTTTTTCAATTTGTTTGCAGAAACTTAATGTCCAATTGCAGTAACCGGAGTCATTGGATCCCTGCAAGCCTTAGAAGCTATAAAAGTTGCTCTAGAGTTGGGCGATACTCTTAGCGGACGATTGTTGTTGTTCGATGGAACCAAATCAATGTTTCGTAATATCAAACTACGAACGAAGAGAAAAGACTGTGATGTCTGCTCGGATCATCCGTTCATAACCAGGCTTATCAATTATGAACATTTCTGTGGCATGCGTGCATCTGATAAGGTAAGACTTGTTTTTATTTTTTTCAAGTTACAGGAAACGTTGGCTTTTGACCTTTTTTATCAAAGCTTTGTGATGGAAACGAAATAAGTTGTTTAAAGCATCTCATCAAGCTCCTGACAGCATTTTAAATAGCTATGTCGACTCCGTTCAAAGCAAGCAAGTGTGGGCTTTCAAAGCACATGGTTTTGAAGGAATAAATGATGTCGTTCCTGCTTTTCGTCACTTCTTCTTTAAATACCAGCAACAACGCATTCAGTTACCATACATGGAACGATACAAAGACTAGAGGAATGCCAAAGCTTTTCTGAGGTCAAGCATTACTTTACAATGCGAACCCTGCAAGCAGTTGGGTGGGAGAGTTGTGATCCAAGTCGAGATCATAAACTCGAAGGAGAAAATAACCCTCATTAAATATATCGAAAGGATGCATCTCTGCATCTCCTCGACTTCGCGTTGTTAGTGTTCTTTTTTCTTCCTCCTGAGTACGCGTTTCTCATCCTTTCTTCGCTCAACATAGAGATTTCTGGACGCTCTAGTATTTCTCTGGAGCCACGACTTGTATGCCTCCGTTTTGGCTTTGTTTGCCTGAGCACGTTCGGAGTCGAACAAGGGGTTTCTGGGGAGAGGCTGTGGGAAGCCCAATTCCTCTGACGCAGCACTTCTTATGGCTTGTTGACATAGCTGCCATTGGGCTTTCGGGTTTATATCATCGGTCGAAGGATTTCTTGCAAGCCCAAGGGATACGCGGTCGGCATAGGCAGCAGCGGTCTCTTCCGATTGAAGTCGTCCAGCATTGAATTTTTTCGGCGTAGTTGGTGTTCGCCTAAGACCTTCCATGGAAATCCGTACTCTTAGCTTTGCACCGACTACGTAGTGGTCTGAGTCGATGTTCTGAAATCTCTTCTTTCTCAGGAACTAGGAGCAGGAGGAAAGACACCATGTACTTTGTTGTCTCCCTATAAACCCATTCTTCGATTAGTTGGTTGTCTTCGCCGTTTAACAGTCTGCAGAAGTGTTCTTTCCAAATTTTCTTCACCGACTGCGCATCTACTACGACATTCCCACCGTTGTTTCTGCAGACTTCCGCTCTGGCTTTGTGTCCCATAGACGAATACTTTAGCTTTTGGTATAACTTTTGAACATTACTTCTGCCGTAGCACCCCTCAATATATTGAAATATTCGTTTTTCCAGCTCTCTCTTTTTCTTTCTGAAACGCCGATGTTCCTCCTTCTTCTTTTTCTGGTAAGCGGCGTATCGTATCGGTCTCGGCAGCTCTGCTTCTGGCCTGTACCATTGCCTTAAGCTTCGTTCTTAGCCGTGTGTGCCAGCCTGTACTCATCAGCGAACCAGGTGTTTCCTTTCTAAACTTATATCAACCTACATTTTTGCTAATTAAATGAAATCCCAGCCTACAATTTTTATTTTACTATTTCTTCTCCCGCAGGACTTTGCACTCTCAATTCTACATGCCAATCACCGAATGTCTGCCTTAGAGTACAACAATCTTCTGGAAGAACAACATCTGCTCATCGATGTCCGAAGTCCCGTTGAATTCGAGATGTGCCGACTCGATAACTCAATTAATATTCCTTTAAAAAATATTCTTGACGATAGCCGAATAAACGACATCCAAGCTAAGATCCAAAGTGAAAGCATGCCAGGTTAGTTACAATTTGAATAATTTCAAGTCGTAATTTTTTTTTAACAATTCATCTTCGATTTTCAGTTGTTATCCTCTGCCGACGTGGAAATGATTCTCAAATCGCCGTCGAACATTTGCGCAATAAATTAAAAAACTGCCGAATCAAAGACATCATTGGTGGACTGTATGCATGGCAGAAGAAAGTCGATCCTAGCTTTCCTATTTATTAGCTTTATAAGTGAGAGCCCAAGTGTAAAAAAAAATTATACACTTTTTTGTACCGCATACATTATACAAACACACAATTTTGTTTATTTTTTTTTTTTATTGTTTAAGCAAAATTATTATATTCGACGCTTAAAAATTTGAGCAAAAAAAAAATAAAACAATTCATTTTGATTTAATTTGTTCAACGACTGGTTTTATTGAATTTCGTCCAATATTCTTCAGTGGCTTCGTTTTTATAGACGACTTTGTCCATGAAGGCCTTTCTGGCTTTTTGTTTTTGGGCTAGGGTCTTGTTGGCCTCTTTTTGTTCTTCTAATTGAGCCCTTGAAAAGCAAAAAATTAAACATTATTAGAGGATACGTTTTTGAGTCGGTCCTTAAATATTTGATTATGTGTACTTTTCTATTTTTTGAATCTCTCTTTGTTTTAAAATGAGCTCTCTGGATGTATTGAGAGCGTGTTGATCCCAGATTGCTGCTTTCATTTTCTCTTCATCTTTGCGTTGCTAAAAGAGATGGAATAGATTGCGTTTTGAATGGCTGAATTACTGGAAAAAATTGACCCGAAGGTCAAGAAATTACCATGGGCAGAAAAAATGCAACAGGCTAGAAACTGGATATATTAAAACTGAGACAAGATATCAAATTTATTTAAACGCATTTACAAAGGATATTATTTCTCCTAAAAAAACATGGTTGTCTGTAAATTGGGTTTACGGACGATAATTTTACGTGATAACCAGTTCACAAAACAGTTCATGTGTAGGTAGTATCTCTCCAACCACCCACCTCACCTACAACCACCCACCATTTTTAATTTTTTTTCTTACACCTTCCCACCAAACATCAACCTTCCTCCCCCACATAAGACCACCAACCAACAGCCCACTATTTTTGAAAATTTTTTCCTCCCACCACAATAAATCCCCCTTCCTTAGCATCACCAACCACCCACACCACCTACAACCACCAACCAACCACCCACTATTTTTGACAATTCTCTCCCAAGCACCAAATCCTCCCCAAAATCCAACCACCCACTCCACTAACAACCACCTGCTACTCACCTACCATTTTTGACAATTTTACCTCACCCCCCACACACACCAAATACTCCCCCCTCCCAACCACCACCGCCAGCCACCCACCCCAGATATTTTTGGCAGTTCCTTCACCACACAAAATCCTCCAAAATCCAACCACCCACTCCACCAACAACACTTGCAACTCACCTACCATTTTTTACACTTTTGGCCTTCTTTAACACCAAAGCACCCCCTCCATTACCGCCAATTACCCATCCCACCTACAGCAACCAACCAACCATTTTTGGCAATTTTTTCCTCATCCCCTCCCAACACCAAATCTAACCACCCACCCCACCTACAACAACCTTCCACTCACCCACCATTTTTGACAATTTTTTCATCGCGCCCAATCAAATCAACAATCCCCACCACCTAAAACCGGCAACCAACCACCCACCATATTTGATAATTCCTCCCCAAACCATACCAAATCCCCCCCAACACCAAACACCCATCCCACCTACAGCCACCAACGAACCACCCATTATTTTTGACAATTTTTGCCTCACCAACGCACCAATCAACCACCCAACACCCTCCCCTCCCACTTTATCGACTTTCTAGGCTATCAAAGCAGATATACACAGCTGGTCAAAAAAATAGGTGCAATTATTTTTTTTTTATATAAACTTAATTTTTTAATATGTTTTGTTTATTTAAATATTATTTTAACATTAGTTTTCATTGGACTATCAATACTTAATGAAATATTAATATTTAAGGCTTTTAAATTAAGTAATTATAAATTTTATACAATAAAACCGACGGTGTAGACATTTGCGCTTGGACAAAAAAATAGGTGTGTCTTCCTAAATTATGAATAATGATAGTTTGAATGCAAAATTTGTTGTATTTTATAATAATTTTCGTTTACCATTCTCTTATAACCCGAGTATACGACATTGTTATCCAAAACTTTTTAAAGTCAGCGTGGTATTAACTCTACAAACTTTTGGCATCTTTCTTGGGGTATAGAATACCATTCACTCTGAAGAGCATCCCACAATCGGTTCCAGTTTGGAAAATATTGGCATCCTAGTTTCCGCATAAGCTCATTCCTCAAGTTCTCAATCGGATTGAGATCTGGGATTGACTTGGCCATGAAACAATTGAAACTTCTTTCTCTCGATGCAATTCTTTCACAAGATTTGCCATATGTTTCTGATCGTTATATCCTGCTGAAAAATCCATCGGAGAGTCATGTTTTCTTCGGCAAATGGAAGCATGATATCTTCCAAAATATCCCTATAACCTTATTTGGTCAAGATGTAACTAATACGGAATATAGGAATTAGGGCCCACACCATATTAGAAAAAACGGAACCAGACCATAATATTTCCTCCGTGTTTAATCGTCTTTTGGGTATAGCGAGGGTGATAGTCTTTTCTTTTTGGTCGCCTGAAATACGCCCAGAATCTGATGAAAACAAATAAATTTTTGTTTCGTCACTCCAGAGGATATTGCGCCATTTTTTGGTCCTTCAGGTCCGCTCCAACTTCTATGGCTAAGATATAAAATTTAATCACAACTATTTTTTTGACCAGCTGTGTATATAACGTGACTGTGACTGTGACACTTTTTCGTGCGTGCTGCCCATATATTCCGATTTATTAGACGTTATCACGTCAATAAAGACCTAAATCAAGTTTCTATCGTTAGTACTAATAGTGAAATTACCGTTAACGTGAGTCAGGGGTACACCAAAGTAAGCCTTTTCTTAAATCCCCAAAAACTTATATCAAATTGGAGATATGCCTTTGTAGACCAAGAGCCGGCAGCAAACTTTGGGAGTGGATTGATAACCACATGTATGTGTAATATACGCAACATTATGCCAAATTGAACCGTCTGGCAGGTTTTTTTTCAGCCGGGGGCGAGGGTGGGCGTTCGAAAATGGTAATTTTTTCGATTTTGGGGTCGAAGTGATAACCACTTAAATTTATATATAAACATTAGGGGATGGTGCCCTGATGTCAAAAAAGTGTGTCCAAGACGTTTTACTTTCAGCCTTCCCCTCGCTCCAAAATACTTGAATCCTTAATAAATTTTTTCCATAACCAAAAGTATCATATACCCAAGAATCATCATATGAAATATTGCTTGCGTATTAGGGGACATCCTGTAAAAGTTCACATCCTTTTCAGACTTAGTTTTTTATTATTTGTTCCAAATTATCTGACTCACACATAGACGACGAAAGTACAACAAAATGCAATGATCCATTCACCGCGGAATATCAACCCATTTTTAAAATTGAAAAAAAAAAAAACTCAAAACTAATCACACAATGTCTGTTTGATGTTACCTGCCCCAGTGCGCACTGGGTATTGGGGAATGTCAGTGCAATTCGTTCAACTGTCAAAAAACTGCATAGCTGCTCGGGTTTTAATTTAACATCGAACAGCCCAGTGCAACATAATCAATTTTCATCAAATTGTTTAATATTTACCAGATATAGTATACACCAAATTATTTCTTCGAAATTGAACTTCTGTCAACAGCTGATTTAAATTTTGACAGCTCTGATTTCTTCAAATAAAAACCTGGCGCGCGTGAGAACGCATTCAGTGCGCGACCCGTGTTCACATCGAACACAGTGCAAAAACACTGTTTCACATCAAACGCTTCAGTGCGTGTTGAGAGCGCACCATGGCACCCCAGTGTCGACATCAAACAGACCTACAGAAACAGTAACAGCAGTTTGAAAAGTCAAACGCGCGCAAATTTTCAAATGTTTCGACTTTTTCCATTGTATATACATTTTTATAGTGCTTTCATGAAACATTTTATTTTAGTTCCGAACGTCGTCAATGGCGGCGCTAGTTGTCTTGCTTGTGAACGTCGTCCATAGATGGCGCACAAAACGTTCCAGTTTTTGGGAATACTATAGATTTTAAATACAATAGGGGTATTCACGATCTGGTGTAACTTATCTTGCATCATTGTAAAAGTGGAGAAGTGCTACGTTTTCTTGCAATACCACAACAAATATGCTGTCATTTTGTTACACTTTTGCACTTTATCTATACCTCAACCCCATTGCAACAGGAAAATACAACGGTGCAAAATTTGTACTTTTGATTTTGAAATTTGTGTCAACCTGATTTTGACATTTGTGTGAGTTTTGCTACAGATTGGAAGAAGTGAGTTCACGATCTACAAGAAATACAAACAATTTTGCACTTTTACAATACTTGTTTGCACCAGATCGTGAATACCCCTAATGCTTTTTCTTCATCTTCGCTTCATGCTCCGTGGTTTGTGTACTTACTTTTTGATGCTGAAACGTAACGTTAAAGCTCAACGCCTCATTAGCTTTGTTTGTTGAACTTTACCCAGAGTCGCCCCAGGTTTTCTTGACAACTGCAAGAGTTCTCAAAAAACGCATTAGGGCTGCTGATTGTATATTTTTCACAACGCACAAAATCAAAAGTTTCCAATTTGCTTTATTTGTTCGATATGTATTTACTTTCATCAAAATGAATGCATTCACTTGCATTTCTTTTACTTTTTTTCCAAAAAAAAGATATGAAAAATCAAATGCAGAAGAAAAAAACACAAGAAATAGCTTTGTTTGTTGAGCCCTGAAGTCACCCTGGGGTCGCCCTGGGGTCGCCACAGCGCGTTTTTTGAATTACCTCAACTCGCCCTCAATACAAAATTCTCTGTTTTTTGAAACCTGGGGTCGCCCTGAAGTCACCCTGAAGTCGATCTTGCTATTTAGCTGGGGCGAGTTGAGGTAACGAATCAGCTGTTGAAGTGACTTTTGCTGTCAAGCATTTCTTGTGAATTTTTCTTCTGTATTTGATTTTTCATGTCTTTTTTTCGATAAAACTAAATGAAATGCAAGTGAATGCATTTATTTTGATGGAAATAAATACAAATCGAACAAATAACGCAAAATGGAAACTTTTGATTTTGTGCGTTGTGAAAAATATACAATCAGCAGCCGTCATGTGTTTTTCGAGAACCGAAAAACCCAGGTTTTTATGACAACTCTTGGAGTTGTCAAGAAAACCCAGGGCGACCCTGGGTAAAGTTCAACAAACAAAGCTAATGCTGAAGCAAAAGTCACTTCAACAGCTGATTCTAAGATCGACTTCAGGGCGACTCCCGGTTTAAAAAAACAGAGAATTTTCTTTTCAGGGCGAGTTGAGGTATTTCAAAAAACGAGTTGTGGCGACCGATCCCAGGGCGACCCCAGGGTGACGTCAGGGCTCAACAAACAAAGCTATAACAACTTACCTTGTTCTGTTCCAACTGTCTTTGTTGCTCAGCACGGAATTGTTCTGCCTCTTCTGGAGTCATGCCTTTGTACATGTAAGCGATTTTCTTATTCAACGCCACCTTACTCTGGGCCACATCTGGATTTTCTGTTAACATGTCACTTCCAAGCATGTTATAGATCTCAGCTAAATTATCTTCTTGTGTTTGCTGCTTAACGAGTCTTTTGTTTGCTTCTTTTTCGTAGGCCTTAGAATACAAAATATTTATAATTATTCATTTTATTCACCAAAAAAAAGTAAATCTAAACGAACCAGCATTTCGTTGTAGCGACGAATGGATTCTTTAATTTTTAATTGATTTTCACGTTCTGCAACTGACATCTCCATCAATCGTTGATCTCTAGACCTTAAAGATTCTTGAAGAATCTCATCCGCTTTGATTCGATCTTCTTCGGCCTGTTTGCGTTCTTTCATCTTAAAAATAGAACGTTATTTGAATTTATATGCATTCAGTCACAAACGGCTGTAATCGGGTTTTTGAAAATTAAACGTTATAAGTTCCATTACTATGTTTTTATTGAATTTAAAGTTAAAAATGAATTTTCTTATGACAAAAGTGCTTTACAGAATTCCGAATAAAAGCTTATTCTTCCATTTTATAGTGAGAACCGTGAAAAAGTATGTTTTTTTTTAAATAAAGTACGTACTTGCTGTTCCAGCCAAGCCCTCTGTTGGTTTTTTTGAGCACGTTTACGATCGGCAACATTTAAATCCTCTCCAACAAAGCTTAAAATTAAAATTTTTTGAAAAAGCTTTTAATATTAGATTTTAAGCTTCCTAAACAAATTCATATTCATCTTACATCTGGGCACTTGAAATCCCCAATCTAGGATCATGATCAGCTATACGAGCTGGTTCAGAGTTTTGTATCCTGTTGGGATCGTTTAAATCGAATTCGCGTGCCAATTCTTTGCGTTGAAATTGACAACGAAAATAATTTAAATCAGAATTTAAGTATTTCGCTTCCTGAAAATAAAATAAAATTCAATTCCAAACAATACAGATTTAACAAAAGTTGATCAGATCTGGAGCGAACAAAAGTTTGAAAAAAATGTCGGTGTCGTCCGCGAACGAAGTAAATTCAAAATGCTCTATAAATGCGGATCAAAGACCTTTAGTTTGAACAATAATAACCTGTACACATCGCTTCCACATCAAAATAATAGTATTTTCTGCTTAGCAAAGTATTGAGGCACTAGAGGGCAGCACAGTCAAACGCTACCACCAGAGTACTCATTATAGACTACAAAGACAGCTCTCATCATTGTATCTGTATAAAATCTATAGTAGTCTGAAGAACGACTAAAAAATAACGCAATAGTTGGGCTATGGATGTCGCTGGTAATCATCACATATTTAGTGACCTATATTTTCTCTCCAAAACGAGCTACAGTACGTTTGCAACGAACTGTTGGATACCCTATTCCCTATATTTTCGTATGTGTATGCGTTCTCCTCCCACAGCAAGCCGCTGTTCCAGTTTCAGAAACAAAATTCTTCTTTAGCAGACAGGAAAAAATTCAATAACATTAATTTTGAGTTGCCCATGTTAAATTACTGCTGGCGCAGTATAAAAAGGCGTTTGCCACGCCCAAAGTTGGGACTTTTTATTGCCAAGGCAATTAGTATGAGCTCAGTGACATTCAATTTTAAGCTTGCTGATCGATTCGAATAAAACAAGACAAAACTTAAATTTTTAAAATTAGATTTTCAATGGAAATTGCGATTATGGGTGTATTTAACAATTCTTGAACCACACTTTGCTACGTAACCAAGGAATACAAACCGAAGTGTTCATCTTCTTACTTCAAAATTGCGACCTATAGTTAAAAAACATCACAATTACAAAATTAAAGTTCGGGAAATGCCCCTTAAAAGTGGGCGTGTACCTACTAAAAATTTCAAAATAAAAAATTCAAAACACTAACTGAGCTTTGATCATTAGTCAATTTTCAGACATATTTGTAAAAGTAAAGCTGAACCGAGTAGTTTTTTAACGATCTTACCTGATTAAAGGTAATTTTATAAAATTCACGCCCTTATAAAAACCGTTTATTTCCTAAAGTGGGCGTCAGCCACTCCCAAAATCAATTTTTTTTTTGATTTCATACAGAAGATGTTCATTTACAAGTAACACATACAAAATTTAATGTTTTTCGCTCTAATATAAGCATTTTGTTATTTATTATTTTATAAAAACAATATTGATGGTTTTGTATGAAAAGTGGGTGTCACCCACGCTGAAACTGAAGTCTTGCGTGTACAAAATTTAAGCGTTGTGGTTTTATCGTAACTATACACAAAATATAATTTAATTTTGCCAAATTGAGGTTTTTTTAAAGCAATGATTGTGGGTGTGTTTGTGGGCGGATTTTACAAGTTCAAAAACTTAGCCTTACTCTTGAACCTTAGATTATGTCTTCAAAATATCAGTTTTCTAGAGGTTAAAAATTGCGATCTCTAGAGAGTATACATATGGACGACAGACATATGGATAAATCGACTCGGCTTTTATACTTTTCCATACCTAACGGTATTATTTCTCTATGTTACAAATTTCACACCAAATACAATATACCCATTCTATAGAATATAGGGTATAACCAGTTTATACCTGATTTTCGTTATGATATCATTTAAGCGAAAAACAAAAAAACGCAGTATTAAAACAAAATTCTTAGGTTTGTTAAATTTTGAGTTTAATCGAAATCGTTGAAAAAAACCGTTACTTGAAAGGTACCAGTTTGAGCAGGGCTAAAACGAAATAAATAAAAAAAATTCGACAACAGTTTTTCAACATAAAGTGCATGAGCGTGTAGAGCGGGCGCACCAGTTTGACAACAAACAAACCTAAAGAAACTTGGGGTAACCTTCGGTGAAGTTGAACAATTTCAAAACCAGTCCTTTTTAAAGCTGCTTAGACAATTAAAACACAAAACAAAACAAATTACCCTTTGTTGTTCAATTTGCTTGGCTCTTAAAATATTCGCCTGTCTTTGGGATTCTTCGATATATTTTCGTTCTCGTTCGGCTTCAAGATCCTGCCGCTTAACTTTTTCTGCGATTTGTTTTTCTAATGCCTCATTATCCAACTAAAATTAGACATCAATGTTAATTAAACAAAAACAAAAAATTTAATGTTAACTCACCCCAAAAAGTCGTTGTTTTCCATCAAATATTCGTTTTTTGCGTTCGTCTTCATACTGCCTACGTTTTTCGAGCTTGGCAGCTTCACGGATATCTTCTTTTGTTGTAATAACAAATTTTAACATTATATTTAAGACTTTCGAAAAATATTCTGCTAAAAAGGACAAAAGATCCTAAGGAATATATATTTTTTTTATTTATAAAATTCATATGATATACCGAGTTGTTTTTCAGAAATAAACAACTTACTTTATATTTCCACAACAACAAAACTTTCCAAGGGTGATTTACACTACTAATCAACATAATAGACACATGTTCAAAATAAACTATGAAAACAATTTTAAATAAAAATATGCTCGCAACTAAAACAAATTTGAATATTTCATCATAATTTCATGGCATTTAATATTTTGATAAAAATTAAGGAAAAAAGTACCAACGCAGTATCCTTAATAGAAGAAGGTTGTTTACTATACTATTAAGATTTTCTTTTTTGTTTTTTCTTAGGTAGTTCGATTTTTTTTTTTTTGTAAGTACAAACATTTATATTATCGCAACTGCTTGGCACCGAATAGTTAGGTGACAATTATACGAGTAGATGATGAACACGACTCTACCACAAAACTCTCATTTCATGCGGCTTAAATTCAACGTCCATAACCACTTTATCCATACAAACTTTTTTTTAGAGAAGCCGGAATCTATTTCACGAGGCTTTCGGCGGTATTCAGGCAGGCAATATCCAAAGGATGGTATACCGAGATGCTCACCGAATCAACAAACATGACACAGCTCGGTGATGAGTCAACATGAAACTTGGATATAAATGGCTATTCCGTATACCCAACCTAGACTTGTTTCTTTCCTCTCATCTTGGTAAGCACACCATTTATGCATTATCGTCTCTAATCACGTCGAATAATTTTAACTTATTAATACAGGATGTAGCACGAGTCCAAGAAACCACTTAAAAAAAAAGAAGAGACATCTATTGAGGTGAGCGAAGTAAGTCTCCAATGTACCAAGGCCAACCCTTTTGAAACGATAAAATTTCACTACGTCGTCGGTTCCCATGCTTCTTGACAAAAACACTATCCTGTGGAAAGCTCTAAAGCGAAAGCACTTTACTTTCTTTCTATTTTTGTAAATTATCTCTTGTCTAAGATTTCAAATCCACTTAATTGTTTTGCTGACGACAGTACTCTCAATTTTTTACGTGCAGAAAAACAAAATCGAGGTTTTAATCAAACATGACATTACGATGATAGAGAAGCCCAAAAAACTGGTTTTCGCCATACCGTCCTTCGGTCTGTCTCTGCGTCTGTGAGGATGTGCGGATGTGCGCTTTTTCACGTCATGCTACAGCCTAAACGGCTTGACGGATTTTCTTCAAACTTGATATATAGCAGTTTGAAGAAAAACCATTGCCGAGGTTTTTTTTGTTTCGTTTTAGCCCGGCTTAAACTGGTACCTTTCATGTAACGTTTTTTTCTCATTTTGGATTTGTTCGAAAACGACTCTAATGATTTTGATTAAACTTAGAATTTAACTTACCTAAGATATTTCTAACAAAAAAGCGTTTTTTGTTTTTGGCTCAAATGGTCGTAACGAAAATTAGGGTTAAACGGCTTTTTTCAAATGGCCATAGGTTCGCAACGGCTTTATTGAATTGACTCAAACTTCGTTTGGCATCGTTCTTTATATTGTTCTATAGGATGGCTTTGTAAAATTTTTGGTGGAGCCTTTCTAAATTGTAGCTCCCATACAACAAGCCGTTCAGTTTTAGCCAACTTTTTTTGTTTTTTCTAATTTGCTCAAAAATGGCTTTAACGATTTTGATTAAACTTTCTGTGTTATATTGTTTTAGTGTTTTTAAGAGAACTGCGCTTTTAGTTTTTGGCAAAAAATGCTAATAACGGAGATCTGGTCTTAACTTTTTTTTTTCAAATGGCCACAAGTTGTCAACGGTTGTATCGAATTCAAACAAACTTTGTTTGTTATAGTTCCTTACAAGTTTCTATCAGATGGCATTGCATTTTTTTCAGTTACTCTTTTTTAAATGGTGGCTCCCATACAAAAATCCACTAGGTTTTGGCCAAATTATATAGTTTCTTCTAATTTACTCCAAAAAGATTCTGCCGATTTTGATTAAACTTTGTATGTAATATATATAGAATGTTTTGAAGAAAACTGCATTTAAGTTTTTGGCTACAAATGATAATAACGGAAATTTGTTTTAACAATTTTATTAATTTGACCAAAAATATATAAATCATTTATAGCACCCAAAAGATGACATCTAAATTTGATATACTAAAGGTTTCTTAACGTAAACTTCTGTATATCGGGTTTTCCAGTTTTAGCCAAGCTTTTTTAGTTTTTCCCAATTTTTTCAAACATGAGTTCTCATATTGCTCGAAAACTTTGTTTTCATCGTACTATTGCACCCACAGAGCAAGTACGTGCGACCCAGTCGTGCATTGTATTTTTTTCTAATTCACAATCTTGTTTTTCGGATGTGACACTGCAAAAGTAGTGCCAAGGCAGAGCATTATAAGTTCATTACATTTCGATCTTGTTTCAAAATATCAATGCTGTATTCTGCCATTTAGACAGAACCCGCTCGCCTTACTCCACTATGTTATGTTTGTATGTATGTATGGTATGTTTATTAGAAATCACCTTCAGTGGAACGCAAAATGCCAAGATTTTCTTTTTTATTCAAAGTCCAACTTTCTTTAACCCGCCAGTGTTGACCTATCTGTCTGTGAGACTGGGTTTCAGTGTTGTAGTGGGTTAAGGCTCGTACTATGTTTATTCATTATAAGATTATTTTAAACCCTTAGTTGCGCCCAAATTATACAAAAAAAATAATCTTAGAACTTTTCATACAAAAAAATGTTCCACATACGCCCCCTCATCGTCAAAAAAAATGTGCTTCTTCAAAAAATTATTTTCTTAAAAATGTGCTTTCAACAAAAGCTTATTCCCACACTCAAAAGCTCTTATATGTCAGTTTGTTGTTTGTGGTGAAATTCAATGAATTAAAAAGCTTAAACAAAACGTCAAAACAAACTCAAACAGCTGACTGCGAATGTCATGTCAGCATGGAGCAGTAATTGAAACACATTGCAGGAGTAAACAAGTAGTTGTTCCTTATGCTGTGCTCCAGGATTGGTTGTTTTGTTGTTTTATAAATAAACCTAACTATGAAGAAATTTTGCACACAAAAAGTTCACCACGAACCACCGGCAGAATTTCGGCGAGATGATGAATCTAAGCTTCCAATTGTTTATTCCGAACAGTATGGAGTAAAATTTTGTGGTCTTCAAAAATTACATCCCTTTGACGCAGCGAAAGGACACCACATTGTTAAGGTCCTCAAGTTGGGCGTAAATATTCGATTACAAAAATAAATAAATGATTGAATCAACAGATATTGAAGGCAGAAAATCTTCTGGCTGAGGGAAATTTCTATGTTCCAAATGAGATAACCAAAGAGGAGCTTCTGGAGGTTCATAAGAAAGAGTATCTTAAAAGTTTGAAAGTATGATAATTTTTCCATTGATCGAGTTATCTCTTTAATCCGCAAACAACCATAAATTTATCCTTTAAATCCTTTAAGTGGAGCATAAATGCAGCTAAAATATCCGAAATCGTTCCTCTTCTTCTCGTTCCAAACCACTTTGTTCAGCGAGGTTATCTTCGACCGATGCGCTTCCAAACAGCTGGTTCGATTTTAGCTGGAAAATTGGCTTTGAATTCAGGATGGGCTATTAACTTAGGTGGTGGATTTCATCATTGTTGTTCCTATCGAGGTGGAGGATTTTGTGCGTATGCTGACATCACACTTTTAGTGACTCGGCTGCTCCGTGAGGAAAAGCACATAGCTAAGGTGATGATTGTAGACCTTGACGCCCACCAGGGTAATGGTCATGAAAGAGACTTCGTGGACAACAAAGATGTGTTCATTTTGGATATGTATAATGCCTCGATCTATCCAAAAGACCATGTTGCCAAGGAGAGCATCAAGTGTGCTGTGGAACTAAAACCTTTCACCGAGGATGGGGCTTATTTAAAGAAACTCGCTAGGTAAACCTTCTCACAGCCACAGCATTGTATATATTTTTATATATGTTCCTTACAGATCTCTCAAGGACTCCATAAATCGATTTCAACCTGACTTTATTGTATACAATGCTGGAACAGATATTTTAAAAGGCGACTCACTGGGACTCTTGTCGATTACTCCCCAGGTTTTTTTTTCTTTTTAGATTGAATATAAACGCTCCTAGGTTCAAAATATATTTTATATAGGGTGTCATAAATCGAGATGAATACGTCTTTACTACATGCATTCAAAGTAAAATTCCAATTGTCATGCTCCTGAGTGGTGGCTATTTGAAGTCATCCGCAGTCGTCATTGCAGATTCCATAATGAATTTAAGAGGAAAAGGTTTGCTTCCATCAAAATGAAGAAAAATTTGATATGTGTTTGTGCACAAAACAATATTGGAAATGCTGGAAAACCTTTGACAGGGGAAAGAGAAACTGATACTGAACTATGACATGTTTTGGAAA
Source organism: Platycheirus albimanus (assembly GCA_916050605.2). Taxonomy (NCBI): domain Eukaryota; kingdom Metazoa; phylum Arthropoda; class Insecta; order Diptera; family Syrphidae; genus Platycheirus; species Platycheirus albimanus. Next base: position 74,082,572 of record OU696696.1, read on the forward strand.
ACCATGTTCCCTAGAAGATAGGACTTGCAAGGAAGTAGAGGTTACTTTAGACCAAAAAAGATTAGAGGTTGGTGTGGAAATGTATTTTGCTTACACTTAAAAACGTTCCTTAAAAATAGGGAAATACAAACAATTGATTTCTTAAAAATGAAAATAAAAATAAATAGCTAAAAGAATTGGTTTGAATTTTTTTTGGTAAGAAAATTAAATTTTTGGGTTTTCCAATAAGAGGTGTTATTTTGATATTCAAAGAAAAATGGCATTTTTTAAGATAAATGATCGGATGTTTATTTCAATGTTAAGAGGAAACTATGCCATTAATAATGGAAAAGGATATCAGCCACGGCTACGCTTACACAACAATATCCTTTTCATGAAATTTTTCATCAGCAAATCGCAAAGTGGCTGCTGTATCCTCAAAAGCTTCACGAATTCCATCTTTCCGGATCATTTTCATGCATTTCAAGGACCCAATCAGCAAAGACACGACGTTGCTTATGATCGGCCGGCTTGAGTTCTTGTGTTCACTGAACTTTATAAGCCTTAAGACCCAAGTCTTTATGCAAAATACAGTTTAATGACGTTTGTGGAAAGCCTAATTTCAAAGAACGACGAGGAATGGACAAACCTGGGTTTTCTTCAACACTTTGGGCTACAGCAGCAATATTCTCATTTGTTTTTGAGCGACGTGTACGGGTTTTATTCTTAACATCGCTTACTTGTCCCAAAAACTCAAATTTTCCCATCAATTTCTAAATTGCGGTCCGACAAGGTGCTTCATGACGACCAAAAAATGTTTAAGTTTTACGATACATCTCTGCCAAATTTTCACCATTTTTATAGTTACTTACTTACTTAAGGTGGCGCAGACAGACCACGGCCTCCACCAACAATCCTCTCCAGCTAGGCCAGTCCCTAGCCAGTGGCCTCCAGTTGCGCACACCAAGTTGGTTGAGGTCGTTTACCACTTGATCGCGCCACCTTAGATGGGGTCTTCCAGAACTGCGTCGGGTTGGAATTGAAGACTCGTCGGGCAGGAGCGTTTCCGTCCATATGGTCCACATGACCCAGCCATCTAAGCCGCTGTATTCTCAGCATCTTAACCAAGTCAATGTCACTGTAAAGCGCGTACAGTTCGCCATTGAATCTTGTCCATACTCCATTGATACATACAGGACCGAATATCACAAGAAGAATCTTTCTCTCAAAGCACCCCAGCTAGGGATGCCAGATTTGAAAAATTAGTTTGCGGGACAAATGTTTTTTCTTACATACAAGCTAAAATATAAAGCCTTTAAAATTCATGTTATTGTTAGTAAGAAACCTGTTTCATTTTTAAACCAGTCTCTTATTATTTAGGAACATTTATTTGTGACATAGATAAAGGGTGATTCATCGTGAGGTTTGATTTTCAATAGGCTTTTCTTGGCAGATCACTCGGGAATCCTATCAAACTGCTTTGTTATTTTTTTAAGTATCGTTTTGCAAGTCGTCATGGAAATACTCACACCACAACAGCGTCTCTATTTTCAGTGAATGGGGTCTGGAAAAACTCAATGAAAATCCTATGTCTTATCGTGAAATTTTGTTCAGTGATGAAGCCCATTTCGGGCTCAATGGATACGATAATAAACAAAATATAAGTACATATTTGGGCTGATTAGCAACCCGAAGAGTACAAAAAGCAACCATTACATCCATTAAAAATAGTGGCATGGTATGGTTTATGGGCTGGTGGAATCAATGGTCTATATTTCTTCAAAAATGAGGCAAATCAGAATGTTACCGTCAGTGGTAACCGTTATCGCGCCACCAAAAAGACGGCCCTACGAGCCACACAGCGCGTGAAACAATGGAGTTATTGTTGAGAAATCATTGAGCACTTATTTTTACATATTGCTACTGTAAATTGGCCGACTAGATCGGTATCACACTTTTTGGCTATTTTCTCTGGGGATATGTAAAATCTCAGATCTTCGGGAATAAGCCAGCTAGGATTGACGCTTCGGAAGCCAACATTACTCGCGTTATTCGCGAGATACCAGTCGCTATGCTCGAACGAGTCGCCCGCGGAAAATGGACCACCTCAGACGTAATCGTGCCCACCATTTAAATGATATCATATACAAATATCAATATCTTGAAAATTCCAACAAAAGTAAAGCGGGAGAGAGCTAAATATCATTATACAGAAGAGTGAAAAGAAATAACACATATACGTATTCGTCAAGACGAACATGTTTGTCTTGATCTTGATTATTTGCGGGTTTAGCGGGACATAATTTTCCAGCGGGACACTTGCGGGACAACAGTCATTTTGCGGGACAGTCCCGCTTGTGGCGGGACGTCTGGCATCCCTAACCCCAGCCTGTATTCATCCGATTGTGTCAGTATCCACGCTTCTGCCCCATACAGCAGGACTGGGCTGGTAAGGGTATTGTATAGTGTCTCCTTGGTCCTTCGAGAGAGGGCTTTGCTACTAAGATGCCTTCTAAGCCCCAAGAAACAGCGATTCGCAAGAGTGATTCTTCGACTGATCTCTTCACTGATGTTGTTCTGAGAGGTTATAGTGGAACCCAAATAGACAAAGTCCTTGACAACCTCAAAGTTATATCTGTCCATTGTGACGTTTTGTCCGAGCCTACGGTGATGATATACTTCACGCGAGGACTGCATATACTTTGTTTTATCTTCATTTACAGCCAGACCCATTCAAACCGCTTCCACTTCAATACTTGCGAATGCTCCACTGACAGCGCGCTTCGTTCTTCCAATAATGTCAATATCATCAGCATAGCCAAGTAATTGAACGGATCTAAAAAAAAATCGTACCGCTGGTGTTGACATGCGAGTTGCGTACGATTGCCTCAAGAATGATGTTAAAGAGGATACATGATATAGCGCGTCACCTTGTCTTAAGCCTTTCTCGACGGTGTTCTTACCAACCTTGACGAAGCAGCACGAGTTCTCCATAGTCATCTTGCATAATCGAACGAGTTTAGCGGGGATGCCAAGAAGGGACATGGCTCTGTATAGCTCGTTCCTGTTCACGCTGTCATAGGCGACCTTAAAATCGATAAAGAGGTGGTGAGTATCGATATGGAATTCTTGGGTCTTTTCCAAAATCTGCCGAAGTGTGAAAATTTGGTCGACGGTTGACTTACCGGGGCTGAAATCACACTGATAGGGGCCAATCAGTTCACGTGCGAAAGGGTTCAGACGTTCACACAGAATGGCCGACAATATTTTATATGCGACATTTAGGAGACTTATACCTCTGTAGTTGGTGCAGTTTAGAGTATCTCCTTTCTTGTGGATAGGGCACACAATGCTGAGGTTCCATTAGTCAGGCATACTTTTATCCGACCAGATTGTACAGATGAGTTGGTGTATGCCCCTCACCAAGTCATCTCAAGCTGCTTTGAATAGTTCAGCCGTAAGGCCATTCCCTCCAGTAGCCTTGTTGGACTTTAGTTTAGATATTGCTACCCAAACTTCTTCTTGGTCGGGTGGACGGAGATTTTGTTCATCATCCAAATCGAATGGATCATTCTGCCTGACAGCGATTAGTCGCCGTTTAACAGTCTGCAGAAGTGCTCTTTCCAAATTCTCAGCACCGAATGTTTATCTTCTACGACATTCCCACCCTCGTCTCTACATGCTTCAGCTCGGGCTTTGTAACCCTTGGAAGAATGTTTTACCCTTTGGTAGAACTTTCGAACATTGCTTCTGCCGTAGCACCCCTAAATAGATTCAACCATTATTTTTTCCAGTTCCCTCTTTTTCCTTCTGAAAAGCCAATGTTCCTCCTTCCTCTTTTGCTGGTATACCGCACGGGAAGCGCTCTTGGCAGCTCTGATTCTGGCATTCAGAACTGCATGATAGGCTTCGTCTTTGGCCAAGTGTGCGAGCCAGCACTCATCATCGAACCAGGTGTTTCGTTGTGGTCGCCTAATGAAACCCAAAACATCAGTAGCTGCGGGTTTGATGGCCATTTTGCAATGCTGCCACTGGGCCTCTGGGTTTGGTGCAGGCGCCGGGCTTGTCGAGAGATATGAGTAGACATGGTTGGCAAAAGTTGTGGCGGTCTCTTGCGATTGTAACTTCGCAACATCAATCTTTCTCATAGTGGAAGCTCGATCCTGCGGTCTTGTGGAGATCCTCATTCGCACTTAAGTCCGAGTCTATGTTGGCCCCTGAGAAAGTGCGGACATCCATGTTATTAGAGGCATGTCTGCTATAAATCGCAATGTGATCAATTGTGATCACATGCAAAAAGTTTAAAGAATATTTTGAAAAACAATTAAGCCATCGAAAACTTAGGTAGCCAGCCATCGTACAGGGTGGCGCACGAATCACGCTACAAAAAAAAACGTTTTAACTTTTTTCCTATGTGAGTAATCGGCTTATTTGTTCTTTTATTTTGCAGGTTACTATTTAGATTTTTGAATATGAATGCTTGGGATACAGAAAATAGAATTTGGATAGTGCAACCGCAACGGCACCATGCTTTGCAGTCCGTCATTTCCGTCCAAAAGAAATTTAGGAGGGAGTTTGGCGGTACTCCCCCGAGTAGATGGACCATTATGAGGCTGGTGAACATGTTAGCCGAATCTGGAACGTACCATCGAGATTCCAATGTTCGGGTTCAGGATACAATCGCGGCTGTAGCTTCGGCAATACAAGCAAATCCAAGCATTTCGACTCGAAACTTATCGGGACAAATTGGAGTTAGCAGACGTTCATTACCAACGGGTACTTTATGATGACTTATACTTGTTTGCATACAAAGTCCAAATTACAAGCAAGTTAAACCCTCAGGATTTACCTGTTCGCCTGGAATTTTGCCGAAAAATTATTGCAATGGCCGAAGAAGAAAACTCACTGATAAATTGTTTGTTTATGTCTGATGAGGCCCATTTTGATCTAAACGGCAATGTAAACAAGCAAAATTGCCGTATATGGAGTGAATCTAATCCAGAAATGCTCCATGAGACGGAACTGCACCCAGAACGAGTCACTGTGTGGTGCGCAATTTCATCAAGGTGTATTTTCGGGCCATACTTCTTTGAAGAAAATGGTGCAATAGTAACTGTCGATGGGATCCGTTATTTAAAGATGCTGAAGGAGTTATTGCGGAGCTCCAATGAAAATTCCCAAACAAATTAATTTCCAGAAACTCAACTTTTCGCTGGCCCCCAAGGTCACCTGACTTGACTGCACCAGACTTTTTTGTATGGGGTTATGTCAAGCAGGAGGTGTACAAAACGAAGCCCAGGAATTTGATTGAATTGAAGCAGTCTATTATAGACAATAATTGAGGCGATCCCAACTTCAACCCTTCAAGCCGCAATGAACAATTTTCTTATCAGGTACCGCATATGCGTGGGTGCGCGTGGAGGTCATTTACGGTCAATTATCTTTAAAAATAATTAATTTTTTAAAATAAAATTAAATTTTCTATGCAATAATAAAAAAAATGAAATACATGAAATACAAAAAAAGTTATTTGATTTTCTTATTGAAGCACAATTGTTGCGCCACCCTGTATAATACAAATTTTATGTTACTGCTCTCTTCCTAGAGCAAAAACAACGGGAGCCTGACAAACTAAACATGCCTTTTTTGTCAGCACTAGGTACAGGTTGGTACCTACAATCCTGAAGTTAAGTATTGTAAGTAATTAAAAAAAAATCCAATAGGGTTTTCAATGCATTTTATTTAATAGCAATTTATTGATTTTATGTAAGAACGTTATTATTATATATATTTTACAAAATAATAAACAAATATATTTTTCACCACAAATATCAATATGTCATCATTTCATAACTTATATTAATTATTATTATTTTATATAGAAATCAATATACCTAAATGTTTATTTTTAGTTTATTTTGTTTTAGCAAATTAAATAAATTTTTATTATTTTTTCTTTGTCTTAACATTAAAAACGGAGTGTTGTTTTTAGAATTAAAGCAATTTGAATTACAAGAACAAAGTATTGGTTACAAAATATAATTATTTATACCTTTTTATAATATAATATATTATATACATTCATAAAAAGACAAATATTATGTTTTCTTTCTAAAAATTACATTTTCTTATTATAAATTAATTAATTAGTAAAAAAGGGATTTACTTTATTTGTCTTTTATTGTTTTTTTTTTTTTTTTTAAGTTACAATACATATTGAATTACACATTTATTATAAAGATTACCTATTTATTGTTCTGGTTTTTGTTTCTTCTTGCTTGCACTACTTCGTGATTTTGTGTTACAAGGATTTCTTTTTTTTTTTTTTTATATATATATGAATATATTTTATATTCTTAATTTAAATATTAATTTGTATCTCTAGTTAGGACTTTTTGCGGTTTTATATTTTTGTTTGTATGTATTTTTATGCTTAATATACTTTTGGACTATAAAGAACAATTGAGGGAGATTTTGATATTGTTTATGGAACGATCACGGAAGCATTACAAAATTTTAGAAAAAATAGTTATTTTTTAAAAATAAAATATAAATGGCAGTTATAAGAGAGAGTTGTAATAAAATTCAGCAAAACATGATAGAAAGATTGTTTATAATTATTTTGATGAGTTTATAAAACTTGCTTCTTATAAACTTGTAGTGTAAAGTTTTTAAATATCAAAACAAAGATTTGAGACGGGCCTGTGGGCTCAAGCACATATTTTTTTTTTTTTTTTTGACAGATCACGCCTGACTCCTATCAAACTGCGGTTTGTCATTTTTGTTAAGATTCAGTATCGTTTGGTAAGTCATCATGGAAAGACTCACACCACAACAGAGTCTCCAATATGTTCAGCTGTATAACGAAAATCAGCGTTCTTGAGATATGAAAATCATGTGTCTTATCGCGAAATTTTGTTCAGTGATGAAGCCCATTTCTGGCTCAAACAAAATCGCCCTAATCGGGCTGATAGCAACCCGAAGACTACCAAGAGCTGCTATTACATCCATTGAAAATAACGGTATGGTGTGGTTTATGGGCTGGTGGGATCATTGGTCCATATTTCTTCAAAATTGAGGCAAATCAGAATGTTACCGTCAATAGTAACCGTTATAGCGTCATGTTAACTATGTGCTGCTTCTTGAAATTATTCAAGCTCATGGTCTCAGTGAGATCTGCTTTCAACAAGATGGCGCTACGAGCCATACAGCGCGTGAAATAATGAACTTGCTGAGAAATTATTTTGATGAATTGGCCGCATATTTCGTGCGATATCACATTTTTGGACTCTTTTCTCTAAAATCTCAGGTCTTCTGGAATAAGCCAGCTACGATTGACGCTTTGGAAGGCAACATTAATCGTGTTATTCGCGAGATAACAGTCGCTATGCTCGGGCGCAATATTGGGCAACATTTACATGATATCTTTTTCAAAAAGTAAATGCTATGAATTTTTCTTTTAACCGATAGCAAGTAAAAAATTTAAGTTCACTTTCAAATTTATGTTTTATTTTACATCATAAATCAAATCTCAGAATGAATCACCCTTTTTAAAGCAATGTATGCTTTCGTAGAAAAAAATTTCTGTTTTGTTTTTGATAATCTAACATGACATTACGATGATGGAGAAGCCTAAAAAGGTCGGTCTGACAATTCTGTCTGTCTGCCTGTCTGTCTGTCCATTTGACTGTACGTTTATCTGCATTGTTTCCTACAGCCAAACGGCTGGACAAATTCGCTCTATATTGAGTTACCACCTTAATATTAATAATATCCTGGTATCATTTTCTTGAACTAACCCTTATGCGGGCCTTACACCACGCAATATTATTGCGCAGTACTCCGTATTGCACAGTTACATTGACCGTGTAAGGTCTTTATTGCGCAGTAATTTCGGTTTGCCCAATTGGAATGTTAACAAAATTTAATATTTTTTGGAACTTCTTCAATATATTGCGCAGCATACTGCGTCGTGTAAGGCAAATAAAAGGCAAATCTCAATATTTGCTTCACATACATACTTGAATTGTTTTTTTTTTTTTTTTTTTGATTAAATACAAACATCGCCAACGCAAAAATAAAAAAGATGAAAATTGAAGTGCATTTAGGTAGTAGGTAGCTAAAAATTCGATTCCTATGTAAAAAAAAAAAATCGTTTTCACACAGCTTGTGTGAAGGAAGGCAATTATATTGCATCGTGTAAGGACAGCGCATTTTCACGCAATATTTATGGCCAATATCTTGAGCAATAATATTGCGTGGTGTAAGGCCCGCATTAGTTCAAAACACAAATATTTTAGATCTTGTTAACTAATGTGGATTTTTTTTGGGAAATGCAAATTTGATCAAAAATTTGATCAAGTTTGCTGTCCAATAATAGCGGCAGATAGCTAAGATAAGTTTTTGTTATTGTGTGTGTGTTTCTTTTGACGTTTTTAATTTGAGGCTAGTTTAACCATACGACAATGTCTAACGAGATTGATTTTTCTGTCATGTTATCTTCGTTGGAATAATCTTTAAGCAATTTTTTTTTTAGATTTTCGTGTAATATATTTCGACATTAATATAATAATGTAGCTGCAATTAATTATTTCATAAGTTAAAATGTACTTCAATGTCTTTTTAATGTTTTGTAAGTCGGAAAGTTTTGTTGGCAGTTGAGTCATAATTTAATATTGATTAAATAAAGTTCACCGGCTGAACACACCCAACCAAGCAAATGTCAGATTTTTACACACAAGCACGAGGGAATGCAAACAATTTGTAAATGGAATTTCGATTCGGGTGGACATTATTTAATTTTAGTTCTGCCGCAAAGTAGATAGTTTATTTAAATGTTAGTATATACGAAGTGTTAATGTATATTTAATACAAAGAATTCTAAATAAATGTTAATGTACCTATAGTTAATTAAAAAAGTCTGAATAATCAACGTGATATTACCGCTACTACTAGCAAGATGGATTGCAACATTGAGGAATTAGATTTAATTAATTTTTCAATAGTATATAATAAAAAGGGAATTTATTTTTAAATTGTCAATTAATTTTCACTTCAACCGTTTGTTTTTTTTTTTGTTATTATTTTAAAACTTTGATCACTTATCTAAAAAGAATTATTTTTCCACAATGAAATTCACAGAATGCTAAAAAAATAAACAACAAAATTTGACGTTTGAGAAATGTCAAATTAGCTTTGTTTGTTGAACTTTACCCAGGGTCGCCCTGGGTTTTCTTGACAACTCCAAGGGTTGTCAAAAAAACCTGGGTTTTTCGATTCTCAAAAAACGCATGACGGCTGCTGATTGTATATTTTTCACAACGCACAAAATCAAAAGTTTCCATTTTGCTTTATTTGTTCGATTTGTATTTACTTTCATCAAAATAAATGCATTCACTTGCATTTCATTTAATTTTATCGAAAAAAAGACATGAAAAATCAAATACAGAAGAAAAATACACAAGAAATGCTTGACAGCAAAAGTCACTTCAACAGCTGATTCGTTACCTCAACTCGCCCCAGCTAAATAGCAAGATCGACTTCAGGGTGACTTCAGGGCGACCCCAGGTTTCAAAAAACAGAGAATTTTGTATTGAGGGCGAGTTGAGGTAATTCAAAAAACGCGCTGTGGCGACCCCAGGGTGACCCCAGGGTGACTTCAGGGCTCAACAAACAAAGCTATTATTGTAGTGTGTGCGCAAATATGTGTTAAATCTCAATTTAAAATGAGATTTCATTTGGGAGGTAAGATTTGATCAAACACCACAAAAAGATATGATCATTGCCCAAAAGAAAAACACTTTTTGATGTTTGATCATATTTCACACGAAAAAGATTTGATCAAGCGACCCAAAAAAAATCACATAAGAGAATTTGAATTCAACGGATTTTAACATGGGGAATCCCCGCTTGAATAATGTATCTAAGAATGTATCTATTGTCTTTGTCTTACTAATTACTATTCATAATTCATTCATTGTGTGAACGTCAAAGAGGAAACATTAAATAAAAACTCAGTTAAATTAAAACGTTTTAGTTTCATTTATTTCAAAAGGTTATGGGCCCAGGTGCTTTTGTTTGAATAATATAAATATTTAAAACGAACATTAAAAGAAAATGCAAAATCCAAAAACAAAAAGGAACATCACCCCCTTCAACGGGGAAAACTATAGCATCTGGAAATTTCGTTTAAGAGCGCTTGTTGCAGAAGAAAATTGTCTCCAGGCTCTCGAGGATACTGCAGATGTGAACAGAAAAACAGGAGAGTGGCGAAGGATGAAAAGAGTGGCGAAAGGGTGCATCATAGAGCACTTGAGCGACACTATGATTGGTATGATCACGGAAGAAAATACTGCCTAAGACATAATTAAAAAAAATTGGACGAAATCTATGAGAGGAAAAGTCTAGCCACGCAATTGTCAGTGCAGAAAAGACTTTTGAGCTTAAGTTTATTGACGACATATCACTTATTAAACAGTTCATTAAATTTGATGAAATGTTAATAGAACTGCATGCAGCTGGAGCTGAAGTCGATAAAATGAATAAGATAGCGCAATTGTTGCTAACGTTACCTTCTTCCTACGATGGGATAGTAACAGCTATTCAAACTCTAGCAGAAAAGGATTTGACATTGGCATTTGTGAAGACACAGTATGAAATAAAAATAAAACAAGATAATCGTGATTCGTCTACAAAAGTGCTCCAGATCGGACATAATTCAAATTTTAAACCAACATACAAATTCAACAGAGAAAGAAAAATATCTAACAGTGTAAAAAAATAACAATAATAATAATACAAATCGTGTTAAGTGTGATCACTGTGGTCGTAATAATCACATTAAAGCCAATTGCTATTTTTATAAGAGGTCGATTGCCAATAATAACAAAAATAGAATCTTTCCAAAAGGACACAAAACAGGTACAATTCAAGCTCTTAATACATTGGAACCAAATAACAAAAAGTTTGCTTTTATGATTACCCAAAAACAATACAATCACAATACACACAACAAAACTGAGAACAATGAAATAAAGTTTATACTGGATTCTGGAGCAACCGACCATTTTGCAAACAAACGTGAATACTTTTCAACATTGAATAATCTGGATGAGCCTTTGGAAATTGGTGTAGCTAAGGAAAACGTTACCTTGGAAGTTAATGCGAAGGGATCAATCAACGTGATTACAAAAGAAGGCGTTCGAGGAGTGATTGAAAATGTTTTATTTTCACCGGACATCTCATACAATATCCTATCTGTACATAGGATCCAAGAAGCAAGAATGTCTGTTCATTTTGAAGAAAACGGGGAAGTGGTAATAAAGAAAAACAATGAGGAAGGGTGAGTCCATTAACAAATTAATAATAATACAATTTGATTATTTTAATCTGAAAATTTATTCAGAAGTAAACACCTGTGCCAATACCACAGACGACAGCTATAGGCTTTGGCATGAAAGACTAAGTCACATAAGCAAAAATAAATTTTTAGAAATAAAAGTAGGGAATATGGCTGATGATAGTAAAGTCATAGAAAAACTTATACCTATACAAATTTATTTTGTGAATCAAGCATTTATGGCAAGCAGTCATGTTTACCTTTTTCCAAAAGGAAAGATAAGTCTCATATACAACGTCCTCTATTTATAATGCATTCCGATATTTGTGGACCAATAAGCCCACTAACCATAAATAATAAAAACTATTTTGTAACATTTATTGATGAATTTACACATTATGTAGTGGTGTATTTGTTGGCACGTAAATCGGAACTGTTTGAAGTTTTTAAAGATTTTGTAGCTAAAAGCCAGATTCATTTTAATCTAAAAATCGAAAATGTTTACTGTGATAATGGAGGTGAATACATATCAAATAACATGAAAGCTTTCTTTAAGAAAAAGGGTATATCTTACCATTATTTAACTGTACCATATACTGCACAACAAAATTCGGTTGCGGAGGAGAATGAACAGAACTTTAACTGAAAAGACTCGTTCTATGATTAATAGTGCATGTTTACAAAAATGTTTTTGGGGGAAGCAATTTTAACTGCTGCATATTTATTGAATATGACCCCCAACCAAAGCATTAACAACACATAAAACTCCTTATGAAATGTGGCACAACAAAAAACCAAAACTATTAAAATTTGAGAGTTTTTGGTTCTACTGTTTCATAATAAAACCAGAAAAAGTAAATTTGATGAAAAATCATTTAAAGGCATATTTGTTGGTTACGAACCTAATGGTTATAAAATTTTCAATCCTAAAACCAATAAATTTATTATAGCACGTGATGTTATTTTTGACGAATATAATCACAAAACATTAATGCCAGTTTTAAGTTTTGATGAAGAAGTTGATTTAGAAAACTTCAATGAAATAAAAATTTCTAAATTTACGCAAACTGATATCAGAATCAGTGAACCTGTTGATAGCAATAAAGCAGGTAAATCCGGTGAAACAGAAATATCTGTTAATGAAACGGATAATGAACAAGTTCATTCACAAAATTTATAACTGCAGGCAGAGGGAAACTGTAGAAAAAGTGAAGGAATAAAAAATCTTCCAAGAGTCTCATATAATGAGAACGAAGGAGATACTGACAATTGTTTATTATACATACGTAGTCGTGCCATAAATACTGTTACAACTATTTGAACCTGTAGTATTTGATATTCAGCTTCAAACAATGAAGGGCATTCAAGATAGATTTAAATATAGCTTTAAAATAAAGCACAGCTTAAGTTCTACATTCAAAGCAAAAACATGGAGTCAACAGTGAAAGAAAAGAGAATTGCAGTTGTTGCGCTGCATAAGGCAGCAAAATCAAATTCTTTTATTTGGAAGTCTCTAAAAGATCTCGGGATCAATCGAATGTTTGTGTGCCGTAGTGTTAAACGGTATATGGAAACCATAAGCGTAAAAGATAAGCCTCGGCCCGGTCGTCCACGAAGTGTGAGGAGAGGACTAAAAACGCCAGTCGAGCAGTGGCCGAAATCTCTTACGTAAGCAGAAAATCATGTCGCGAGAGATGGGTATTTGTAAAAGAAGTATGTCGCGGGTAATTAAAGATGATCTTAGGATGGGTGCTTACCGGAGAGTCACTGGTCAGAGGTTGAACAATGCTCTGAAGAAAATAAGACTCGAAAGAGCAAAAGCATTGCTCAGACGTTACGCTGATGGGAGCCATTTTTACATTTTTACCATCGGAGAAAAATTCAACCGCCAAAATGATAAGGTCTATGCTCGCAGTTCTCAGGAAGCAAATGAAAAAATTGGCAGAGTCGAAAGGGGTCATCATCCTAGTTCGGTCATGGTTTGGTGGGGAGTAAGCTACGAAGGTACCACAAAATTGCATTTTTGTGAACAAGGCGTAAAAACAAAAGCAAAAAACTACCAGGAAGACGTTTAAGAGAAAGTGGTAAAACCACTCAACAATACCCTCTTCAATAAAAGTCATTGGGTGTTCCAGCAGGACTCAGCTCCAGCCCACAAAGCAAAAACGACTCAGCTTTGGCTGGAAAAGAACGTTCCTGAGTTCATAAGGGCATTAGATTGGCCCTCAGGCAGTCCCGATCTCAATCCACTGGATTATTCTTTTTGGACAGAGTTGGAGCTTATGGCTTGCCACAGAGGACATCCTAATTTGAAAAGTCTAAAAGCAAGTCTTGTCCGAGCAGTGGTGAATTTTCCTGTGGAAAAGGTTCGTGCTGCCATAGATGATTGGCCGAAGCGACTTAAGGCCTGTATAAAGGCTAAGGGCGGCCATTTTGAGTAGAAAGTGAAGAATTTTATTTATAATACTATACTATATCACATTTAATAAAATATAAAACTTTTTTGAAATTCGTTTTCTTTGTATTAAAAAAAAAATTGTGTAACAGTATTTATGGCACGACTACGTACCTATATGGAATCTGTAATTAACTCAGTTCCAAAAGATTTCCGAGACATTGAGAATAGTGAAGATAGACGTCAACGGGAAGAAGCCATAAAAGAGGAGATAAATTCACTAGAAGTGAATAATACTTGGTCAATTGTACAAAGACCAGTTGATAAAAACATAATTGACTGCAAATGGGTTTTTAGTATTAAAAACAATGTAACTGGAAATCCATGCAGAAATACTTACAAGATTATTGCGAAACTTTCGCACCAGTGGTACGAATTACCACATTTCGTATTATATAATTGCAAACCAATTCAATTTATTAATCCATCAAATGGATGTTAAAACCGCATTTTTAAACGGTTGTTTAAAAGAAGAAATTTATATGCGCATCCCAGATGGCGTTTTAATTAAGAATAATAATATGGTTTGCAAGTTACATAAATCCATATATGGATTGAAACAATCAGCTAGGTGCTGGTTTGAACGTTTTGACGGTGTCTTAAAAAGAAATGGTTTTGTACATTCTCCTAATGATCATTGTCTATATTTTTTAGATAGGGGAAACCCAAATGTAAACATTTCTGTAGATGATCTTTTAGTTGTTACAGGAAATATAGATACAATGTTGAATTTTAAACTATATTTAAAACAACAGTTTGATATGACCGACATGAATGTGTTGAATAATGTGTATTACCCTTAACGATGAACACACCTTGTCAAACATGATTTTATGAAGTGCAGCTAGCTTCACGTTGATCAGCTGTTCTTTTTTCTTTTTCGCAAACGCTAACTTTACTCTTGTACAAGCCGCCAACCATTTTGGTTTACCTTTGAATAAACATTAAACTTTATATTCTTTTTCATTATAAATAAATTCTTATTTAAATAACTTAAAAGACTTTGCTTTGCTAACAGAATGAAGTTAAGTTGTTTTAGGCATACATGTAGAAAGAAACGGAACAGAAATTTCAATTAATCAAATTAATTATTAGAAAACTATATTGAATAAATTCAACATGTCTGACTGCAACCCAATAAGTACACCACTTACAATTAAATTAGATTTTGAAGCTTTGAATTCAAATGCGGAATTCAATGCTCCCTGTAGAAACCTTATTGGTTGCTTAATGTATGCAATGCTTGTAATCGTCCTGATCTTTGTACGGCAATTAATTTTCTAAGTAGATACCAAAATAAAAATAATAAAGAATTGTGGCAGAATTTGAAAAGAGTTTTAAGATGTGTAAAAGGTACTATTAACTTTAAATTAAAATACAGAAAATTGCCATACAAAGAATTATTAGTAGGATATTTGGACGCTGATTGGGGTTGGAGCGAAACTGACAGAAGAAGTACAACAGGTTACTTGTTCAATATATTCGGTAATAATTTAAGTTGCTGGAATACAAAACGGCAAACGTCAGTGGCAGCTTCATCGACATCAACTGAAAGCGTCAGAGAAGCGTTATATGGATCAAGTCTTTACTAAAGAGCATTGATCTTCAACTTAAAGACTCAATAACTATTTTTGAGAACAATCAAAGTTGCATTTCACTTGCTAATAACCCGGTATCTCATAAGCTTTCCAAACACATTGACATAAAGTTCCATTTTACGAGAGAGCAAATAGACAACAATATTATAAATATAAAATATATTTCAACAGATAACCAGCTTGCAGACGTATTTACCAAACAATTACCAGCTCCTAAGTTTCGGGAAATCATTTTTAACCTTGGTTTAGAAGCAAACTAACTAACATACATACATACATTACATTATGTTTAAATGTTATTAAAATATTTTGAATTTCTATATTTTCTTTATTTATTTTTTTTATAATAAAGGGTTTCTCAACAGGGACGCTACAAAAGTAGAGCGACAGGGACAGCAAACGACACCATATTTCTTGCCGTTCTTTTGACATTTCTCTTCAGTAAGGTTTGCCAGTTCATGATGGAAAGATTATACGAGCCAACAACGAGTCGAAATTATTAAAATTTACTACCGAAATTCGGTGTCAGTGGCCTCAACGTTAAGAGTGCTACGTCCAATTTATGTTCATCATAATCGTCCTAGCAGATAAATAATTGAGCGTCTAGTGGAAAAATTTGAATCCACAGGCACAGTACAAAATGTTCCCGTGCCAGTGAGACAAAGAAGTGCCCGTAGTGTCGAGAATATTGCTACCGCTGAGGCTTCAGTTGCAGAAAGCCCAAATGTCTCTCACACGTCGGTCGTTCTCAAGCGTTGGTCATCTCTGTGACGTCGTTGTGGCGATTGACGCAAATTGACGCAAGAACTGAAGCCGCTTGACCACCAGATGCGTCGTATGTTCGTGAATTGGGCTGAGCAACAACTTGAAAATGATTCGGATTTTCATCGAAAAATCATCTTAAGCGATGAGGCTCATTTCTGGCTGAATGACGGTTTGGTGTGGTTTATATGGGCCGGCGGCGTCATTGGGCCGTACTTCTTCCGTGATGATCAAGACCGGCACGTTACTGTGAATGGGGATCGCTACTATTCATTGATAAAGGAATATTTTTGGCCCCAATTGGACTTGGAGGACATGTGGTTCCAACAGGACGGCGCGGCGCCACAAGCCACACAGCGAATGTCACAACAATTGGAAACCAAGTTTGGAGAACGTGTTATCTCACGAAATGGTCCAGTCGCTTGGCCGCCTCGGTCGTGCGATTTGACGCCGTTATACTATTTCCTATGGGGCTACGTCCTACGTTGGTCTATGCCAACAAGCCAGCGACGATTGATGAACTTCGTACGAATATCGAACGTGAAATTGCAGCAGTATCGGTCGATTTATGCTTGAAAACCGTCGAAAATTGTGTTCAGCGTCTGGACGTCTGCAAGCGTGCCCGTGGTGGCCATGCAAAAGAAATCGAAATCCAAACATAATGGCATCGAACGCACAGGAATAAAGAATTTCATTGATATCCAAAACCGTTTTTTATTTTATTTAAAAAAACTTTTGTAGCGCTCTTATTGAAAAACCCGATACATGAAAGGCAAATCTTCAAATGGAATTCACCTTGGTAGCTTTTGATTGAGAGGGTTCTTCAATAATGGTGAGGACAATGCAATCCAACAAGCAATCGAATTATCGCTGACGAATTGAATTGACTGCATGCAGACTAGACTTGTGAAGGCAAAAATTGGTGGTAGCACATTAAGTTAGGACTTCTAAGGGAGCTCCGCAGGGTGGGGTCTTGTCTCCCATGCTTTGGCTAATAATTGTGAATGAATTCTTAATTAAACTGATGAAATCGTGTTAATGGCCCCGTTAAATTTGTTTTTACACTTTCCGAAATCCTACATACAAATATATTTTAAGAGGCTCTGATACAAATTTGAAGAAAAAGAAACACACACACAAAATTTTGTTAGCAAACACGAAACTTGAAACCACTGTTAAACTTGATATTACATTCAGTTTTCAAAAAATCATGATTGTCATCACAAAATATTTTTCGGTTAAATAGAAAATTAACTTTATTTACTTTGGTAGCATATTACAAATAAAATAAGGTATTGCACTTTTTCCATCTCATATCTTTCATCCAGGAGTGCCTGATATCCATCATTCCAATTTATTTCCAAATTAAAAACGATCATTGGTTAATAAGCGTTGTTCGGAAGTGTAAACTGGGGCCCTATGCAAGCCATGATGTTTCGAAGAAATCGAAAAAATAAAAATAAACAAAACAAAACTTTAAGCATCTTTGAAAAAAAAGCTTTAAATGGTTAAAGGACATTAAGTATTTTTTTTAACAAGGACAAATGAGCATAGTGAAGGGAATGGTGAATTATTATGTAAATGGCTGATTTCGGTTTAATATAAATTGGTTGCAGGTTAAAAAAATATTCCGAACACTTTGAGATCGATATCGATCTTTAAACACGACTTAAACCGGATAATTGGGCTTGGGCGTAATATACATATCTTTTGATTAGAAAAAACATAAAAAAATGTTCACCAAAATTATTGAAGTTAACATTTTGAAGACCTGACCGAGTTCTATAGTTACCTCAGAACTTGTTAACTCTGACCATTCATCTGTGCTATATAGCCCTTTCCTAAGTAAGTTTGGTTCGAAGCCTTGGGGACCGAATGAGGATTTTTTTTTTCAATTGTTCTATAAATCACCAGCTTGTTACACATTTTTGTTCGATCAAGGATTTAGGATGCCATCGGTAAGCAGTATTTACCGTTGGCATTCTTTACATCTGCCAACCGGATTCAGCAAAAGAATTGAAAGGATATATATATTAACCACAAAGATGCTGTTGATTGGCGAATACTTGAAAAATTGGTCGAGGAAGATTCAAAAAGAAAAATTTCAAGTCCTTTTCAAACTGACGAAGACGCACGTTCGCCCAGGACTGTTTGAAAAAATGAAAGTGAAGTACGCCACACAAGTTTTTAGTGCCAGTGTAACTTTTTTGATTAAAAATTCAATCGCGGTATGTCCATAAAAATTTCATGTTCTGCAATGTAATATAACGACGAAAAAGAAAAAAGAATATACTTAAAAAAAAAATCAGAAAAACAGGGAATTTATAATATTGAATATAAAAGTGTGTATTAAACCACTAAACTGGTCTAAATAGATAAACTGTTAAAGCGATCTATCCATAAAGTGAAGTAGATTCCTATGTCCATTGAGGATGGAGGAAGGTGCTGGGTGGCCCCCGTAGCCACCGGATAAAACTATAGTAATAATATTAATATGAATCCGGCTGAAGCTAGATCCATAAAAATAAGTGATAAGCCACCTTCATCGTTATTAAATGAAAATGATCATCAGCAAATTTATATGCAAGTTGAGCATGGCTACTCAAATATTTCATCGCAAAACACAAGCGACATAAACAAAGTGGCGTCGACAAAGCCGGCAAACAGCATAGATAAAGATACAGCGGCATCCTCATCAACAGCAGCTGTGGTGCGTTCGTTTTCTCTATATTGTTGTTATGACAAAAATAAGTGTTGAAGTGTCATGTTAGAGATTGTTACGATTGTAACAATTTCATTTAAGAACGACTTCTGTTGTTCTGTCAAATGAAATTTAATTATAAAAAAAGCAAAAAATCTCACTTGAGTTCGACAACATCATTCAAAATCTCTTGGAGCTAACGTGCAATAATTGTGTATTAACTCTTCCGAATTTTCGAGATGTTTGCAAACACTATCGTTCTTATCATCACGAGCGAGGATATGCTTCGTGTTGTGGCAAAAAAATTCTATAGTAAGAGTAGTATTCTCGTTGAACACATTCATACTCACCTGAATCCAAACTATTTCAAATGCGATAAAAGCAGCAAGGTTCTACCTGATCGGCGATGCTTGAAGGTTCAAATGGATATGCACATCGAGGTGAACCAGAGTGTATTTCAGTGTGGCCAGTGCAACAAGTGTTTTTCCAAAGAGGTTCTACGATACGATAAATAATATTTTTAAATTTCAAAACTTATCAAATTTCTAACTTGCAGCTTCTCGTCTAGTTTTACTCTGAAAGTACACATGAACAATGTGCATCAGCATACTTATAGAAAAATCTGCGAACAGTGCGGCAAGTCGATACGTGGGCGAGAAGCATTCGAAAGACATTTGCTGGAACACGCCGGTGTTCCAATACCTGGTGAACAATGTGATAAGTGTGGAACCAAATTGAAAAATAAATATTGCCTGAAAGGGCACATTAGAGTAGAGCAAAGCACGCAGATGTTCCTCATGTTTGCATTTTTTGTGGCAAAACAGCGCCAAATGACAAAGCCATTACTATGTATTTCGTGCACAATTGTGAGTGGAATCATAAGTGTCCGATGTGTGAAAAGGCATTTGAAAAGGCCAGCGGATTGAAGGTAAGTACCTGAAGCTTAGAACACAAAACATTTTAAAGCCCTTTTTTCATAATTTTTGTGTAGGTACATCAGGAGCACATGACAACGCACACTGGAAAAATTCTGTACACATGTCCTTATTGTAATAAAACATTCAACTCAAACACTAACATGCACTCCCATCGCAAGAGGCTTCTTCACCCATTTGCTAGTTGTTGATGACAACCAAGATACAGTCAATATAAATAACCAATGCCAGTCAATCTGGATGACAACCAAGGATTGCAGGCATCTGACCAAAATCAGAAAGAAGAAAACATCGCCAAACAAAATATGAACAGTACCATGGCTAGCTTTAGATTTCCTGTTAAGATTATACATCTCATCAGGATGACGTTGTTGAATGCTCCCTGTTTCGTTGAAATTGTTAGGGGTTTTACTAAAACTTTCGAACTCGCCGGATAATTAGGTACAACGATAAGTGCAATTATTATTATAGCAAAAATCTAGTTTGTTTTTAATAAAAATAAAATAAAAAAACTGACTGAAAAAATCGAACACTTTTTATTTCGTTTATTCTATTTAATAAGCAATAAAAAATTAAAATCTCGCAACTAAAAAACAATTTCACTTTGTAAACACATTTTCACTTTCTCCTTTTTTCTTTTTTTTTCTCGCTTTTGACAGATGCATAAAAGAACGACGCGAATGTTACACTATATCGGAATTTTGGAATTTACGAACGTCAAAAGTAAAACATTGTTGACAATTGTTACATAAATCCATTAAACGAACGTACTACTGCCATCATGGATGCATCTGTATCTGAGATAGAGACAACCAGAGTTAATGACCAATTGATGCCAAAGCAGCAGTTAACCAAAGCGGAACAAGATCTGAAAGTACTCCTAGCTAAAGATGAGGGACTTTTCAAGAAAGTATTGGGGAAAAAGAAGTATGGGTCCATCGATTCGGACGTGCCGTTAAAAAAACTAACAGTGGAACCAACAAGGGGTAACATCAACAACACCAACCGGTACGGCAGTTTCCAGCGTGAGGAAGTATTAAGTTATAATTATAAAAGTAGCTTAGAAGTAGATAGTGAACTTATTAATAATGAAGAAAATTTAATTGTAAAAGAACAAAATAAAGAAAACAAAATGTCTTGGTGTCCACTTATATTTATAAAGGGGACGCAATCAAAAACCTTATTGGAATTCCTCAGGAAGAATTACCCTGAAAAAATTAATGATGTTCGGTTCCAGAACAGGGGTTTGGTCGGTTAAAACCCTAGTTAAAGATATAATTCTGCATGCGTTATTTTTGAATAACTTTAAATAATCACATGTGCAGGCATTTAGTTACAGGCCGAAAGTTTAAAAAAAGAGGCCATACTCCTCAAGGTTCTTTCTGGTGGGTTTAGTTGCTATGAGGTGATGGGGGAAATTAAGAACTTGGATCCCTCGCTGGTAATAAGTAGAAGAAGTGAAGGAATTTACGACCCCATGAGCGAAACAAAATGGGATAAACTTAGACACTTTCACGTGCATAGTGAAAGATAAGGATAACCTGAAGAAACTCCAAAACATTAAGTTCATTTTGCACCACCGAATTGAGTGGGAAAAATTCGATAGGCGAAGCGTGATCCAATGTTATAGATGTCAGCACTATGGCCACACAAGCCACTATTGTGCAAATGAACCGAGATGTGTCAAGTGCCTGGAGCAGCACGAGAAGGGAAGTTGCGAGGTAACGCAAGATAAGATCTTGCACATATTATGGGTAGGGATAAAACTGTTTGCGTCAACTGCGGAGTGGCTGGACATCCGGCTAACTTTTCAGGTTGCCCCAAGAGACCTGTGCCCTCACATCAAAGAGTGGACGTATCTCCGATAGTAACAAATCAATTTTAAGTACCTGGAAAATCTTTTGCTTTTTTATACAAAAGTAGCAATGTGTCAAAGAGCAGACACAAAAATAATATAGTAAATTAAATGTGAACTTAATAAAACTAAGCAGTCATAAAAAATAATTTTATTAAAAATGTTATCTCATACCAGACCCCTTTAAAGTCGGTAAAAATAGTATATATAAAAGCAATTGAATGTAAACCTAACCAAATGTAAAAACAAATTTAAGTCTCAATAAAGAAATTCATTCATTCAAAAAAGTATTGTCCGATTGAAATCAACACGTCTAAAAAAAATCACTCTATATACTCTGTTCAAGAAAATCGTTCAGTAAATGCCTTATGAGGGAGCTTTTTATCTACCAATGATGCCTGCAGGTAATCCTAATGGCAAACTAAAACAGAACCTGCCTCTGAAATTAAACCCAAACCACTGAACTTCACAAGAATTGTTATTGTGATTTTCTATAAATTTGTCTGCACCCATGACCTTTCAATTTGACTGCAACAAGCAGGGGGCTTATTCCAGAATTCGCGGAGGATCGCTGTGGAAGGCGGATTTGTATTTTCATATTCCCAAATACGAATCGCTTTCCATTCGACCAAAAGTAGAGCGAAAGCACTTTCCAATGTCATTTTTCTATTGAAAGTGAAAGCGATAGGTATTTAGGTGACGGATTATTATTATTATTATTATTATAATTTATTAAAAAAGTAAGTAAATTACAAATTTAATACTACTTAAAACTAGTCCTAGCTGCCAGGGCTTTCAACTAGCATATTAAAAAAAAAAAGATAAATTAATTTTAAGTAGAAGTTATAGTGTCATTAATTTTAGATAGAGTTTTCAAGATTTAGAGCCGTCATGATGTTGTAAACAAAATTTATATTATCCGTATTGACATTTGATAGGAGGTGAGGGAGACTGTATTTAGAAACATTTTTGCAGGATTCTGTTACTTTTGTGCAGGAAAGAAGATGTGCCATGGTAAGCGTAGGTTTAGCCTCGCAAAGATGACATAGAGCTGGTGATTCCTTGTTGATCAGATGTTTGTGCGTTATGCATGAGTGGCCAAGTCTAAGTCTGATGTATGTATTTGTATATCTTTAATTTTTTTTGAGAAATATTGTTTGGGTAAATTGTTTTGAATCCATTGGGATTAAAGTTTTTATATGTGTGGTTGTAGTTAGACCAATGAATTTTTTTTTTTGTATTTCCAGTTTTCGAAAAGGAAGTTTTTAATATTTGTTTTATTGTATTGGTAGAACATTTGTAGGGGTAGATGGCGGATTGCTGGCGGATTGCTTGTGTGATCTTAAAAAATGTAAATATTTAATAAAACCAAGAAGATTTAAGTAACTTAAACCTTCAATTGTGTATTAAAAATGCTTTTTTAATTGAATTTATTATTTTTTTGTGATTTTTTTTTTAAACAAAGGAGTCAAAAACATACTACCGCGCAACAGTTTTCTACACTCGTTGAGATTCTCAAAGAGAACAGTGGACTTGCTTAGGGTCTTTCATTGCACCCGAATACAAAGCAAAGAGTGTTATTCTTTGGGAAGGCATTACCAATGTTTTAAATGGTCTTGGTCCTCCTATTAAATCAAGGGATGGCTGGAAAAAAGTAAGTGCAATACAATCAAAATGACAAATGACTATCATTAATTTGTATAAAACCAAATTTAATTTGTACTTTAGGTATGGAAGGATTTTAAATATACCACATCAAATCAAAACTTCGACAAAATCAGAAAGCCATTCACCGAACAGAAGGTGGGCCATACAAAAAATATATGTTTTGTAAAATACATTATTAAATTAATTATTTATAATTTAAAATTTTAAACGCAAACAATTCAAAAAAAGATAAAATGAATAATTGATGGCGGAAAACAGCTGTCAAATGTTTGGAAAAAAATGGAGTTCTGGAAAGAAAGTGGAAAGATTATTTGGAAAAAGTGGAAGGCAGTGGAAAGACTATTTACGCCCTGTTCGCATTTGATAGTACCCAAAAGCGAAGACGGTCGAAAATGAGATATCGCTTTTAATACAATCCGCCACGAGTTTCGGAATAAGCCCCCTGGCCCCCAAAGCAATTTTTCTTGTTCCATTGGTTTTAAGAATGAGTTGTTCCTTCAGTGAAATCAATGGAAAATGCTGCAAGTCAATGGCAGTCCATTATTTGAAGCTTTCACCTATCGAAACCGTTTGGAATAAAACGGAGTCAAAATTGCAAAAATACTTGGGTCGGACTTTTATCTTTTATTGCCGAAGTGTCCACAATTTTCGTACAGTATGTCTAGACCTTAAAAGTAGCAATTTAGGCCAAAAGTAGTGGCATAACATACCAAAATAATGACTTATACACCTTTGCGTTTTAAAAATTGTTTTGTTTTGTTTTGTTGGACAAAATTTTGAAAGAATTTAAGAAAGAGCTTATACGGTACACGACTTCCTGTGCTTTTGTGATGCCCTCAAAACCCGCATTGGCTTTTGAGTTATGCGAACTGCCTTTTTAGTGTCACACTTGCCAACCAATAGCTGATTGGGGTAGATTTGTCTTCCGCAATGGAGGTTAGACAAGCTTATAAAGTAACTTGGTCTCTTGGACTAAGTTGATTACAATTTTAGTCAACAAAGACGAAGGGTTTACTAATTCCTTTTATTCGTTTAAACTGAACAACGTAGTCAAAAAAATATACATAAATGGAAGCAATACCCTACGAAAAATCTAAAACTAAATAATTGTCTATGTAAAAAAATGTGTGTTTATTGAGAAATGTGAACAATGGTATGCGGAATGAAATTGTTTAAGGAAAGCCAACATGCTGGCATAAAAAAAACTCATTATTTTTGACGAAAAAAAAATCCCTAACTCGAGATTATTCCAACTTTATGTACAAAAATGGAATTGATGTTCTTTATAGTCTCAAAGTTCTTAAATAATTAAAATGAAAATATCATAATGGTAGTTTATTTTTGTTTCTTTCTAAACTCATTGTTTCAAAGCGATGATGTGTAAATTAACAAATTGCCATTTGTTCTTCAGCATCTTATAAACGATATTTGTTGCTTATTCCTCATATCGATTTCCACAGCAAAGCTTTATACAATCAAATGTTATATTAAAATAATTTAAAAATATATATGTATGTATTATTATAAAACTTTTCAAGATGTTTTCGCTACTCGCAAGCCAAACTATTTCCTAGTTTAAGTTTTATTTTATTTTTCTGATATAATTGCTATGCGCACTTTTGCCAACAACAACAAATTATTTGTATTTACTATTCAATCAATCATTCCTAGTACTGTAACCATTAACCTTATTAGCTCACTATATTTTCTAAAAATTCATTTAATATAGAAAAAAAAAAAACATAAGAAGAATGTGTACAAAAAAAAAAATCAAAATTAGTAAAAATCTAAAAGGAAATGTTATTAAATTCGTAAAACGCGAATGTGTCTTTTTATTTAAAAAAAAGAAATGGAATTCAATTTTATTGAAGCATGAGAGATTGATGGTTTAAATAAGTTATTTAAAAAAAAACATAAGCTTCTTTTAGGATGTTTATTAAAAAAATATAGTTTGTTAATGAAGTGGAAAAAAATTAAAGAATGTTTATAATAATACTTAAAAAACTATTTTACAATTTTCGCCTAGGTGAGGGCAGTCTTTTTGTTAAGTTTGTTTTTTTTTATAGAAATATTTTTATTACTACTAACAAGCCGCCGGTTCCGTTATCCTAAATGAAACGTAAAAAATAGGAATAATATATAAAATGTAATAAATTTATGATGGGGAAAAATGAACTACAATTTAAAGAGTATAATGATTTTTTTTTCTTTTTGAAAATTAAACACAAAACACACAAAAAAAAACAAATGTAAAATATTGAAAAAATAAACTTACGATGAACTTGTTGGGGCATCTTCGAAGAGGACCTCGGATCTGCTGTTGATCAAATAAACTATACAAAAGGATAATATCGCAACGACAATACCAATTGAGAGGGTTATTGTTTCGTGTGTTTTGGACGGTCTTAGGAATATTCTTGCACTTAGTTGAGACCATGTTGATTCGGTCCATGTTGAGTATTGACCAGATTTCCAATCGTAATCTGAAAAGAATAAAACAATTTTTAGTTTATTAATGATTCTTGTCCTCTAATTTATAAAAGACTAGCTCTAGCAAACTAAAGATAACAGCACTTAATGAACTCAGCCGTGCTTAGAAACACTAGAGCTTCTAGGCATTACACACAATCTTACATTATCTCAAGTCTAGGAATAGAAGGAAACAGCACAGATTCTGGAAGGATTGATAAATACAGGGTTTTCCAATAAGAGGCGTTGTTTTTATATTCAAAAAAAGTGGCATTTTTTGAGATAAATGGTCGAATGTTTACTTCAATGTAAAGAGGAAAGTATGCCATTAATAATGGAAAAGGATATCAGCCAAATGGCCGCCACGGCTACGCTTACACAACAATATCCTTTTCATGAAATGTATGCTGTATGCCCTCAATAGCTTCACGAATTCCATCTTTGAGATCTTGAATCCACGCTGGGCTGTTGGTGTAGACATTATCTTTCAAAGGTTAAATCACAAGATCTCATTGGCCAATTGTGATCACCTCTTCGAGAGATAACACGGTCCGGAAACTTTTCCCGTAAAAGATCGATGGTTAAGTTGCTTGTGTGGCATGTAGAACCGTCTTGTTGAAAATAAACGTTGTATAGATAGCGCAATCCATTCAACGTAGCTGTTGCTCCAGCAACTTCGCCGGACCATAAACCACACCAAACAGTTACGCGTAGAGGATGAAGAGGCTTTTCAACAATAAATCTTGAGTTTTCCGAGCCCCAGATGCGACAATTTTGCTTGTTGACGAAGCCACCGGGGTGGAAATGTACCTCTTCTGTCAAAATGATTTTTCGATCATTTTCATGCATTTCAAGGACCCAAAAAGCAAAGACACGACGTTGTTAATGATCGGCCGGCTTGAGTTCTTGTGTTAACTGAACTTTATAAGCCTTTAGATCCAAGTCTTTTTGCAAAATACGGTGTAATGACGTTTGTGGAATGCCCAATGTCAAGAATGACGAGGAATGGACAAATTTGGGTTCTCTTCAACACTTTGAGCTACAGCAGCAATATTCTCAGTTACCCTTCAGCGACGTGCACGCTTCACATCACTTACTTGTCCCAACAGCTCAAATTTTTCCACCAATTTCTGAATTGCGGTCCGACAAGTTGCTTCACGACGGCCAAAAAATGTTTTAGTTTAACGAACCGTTTCTGCCAAATGTTCATCATTTTTATAGTGAATTTTAATAATTTCAATGCATTGTTAAATCTGTATCATTTTTATTAATGGCGTAGTTTCTACTTCTTAAATGTCAAAAAGTTACAGCTTCAAAAGTGAACCTTGGGAAACCCTTTATAAAAGGGGTGATGATGGGTAACCGACGATGGGGTAATTCGTAAACTACAAAAATCAAACAATTTAATATTGTAATTGCACTTAATTTTTGAACGATGTTTTCGTCACGGCCAGGCAACTTTCACACCGACAGATCATTGTTTTAACTCAAAATACAACCTGGAAAGCTTTACTTCATTCGCAACGAAATCAAATCTCAATAGTTATCCTTCCCAGCTATCAACATTCCGCTGGGGGCTATGAATGGCATTGTCTCATATCACTTTACATCTGTATCTTATCACAGGTGGAGCAATTTGACTAATTGCATCATATCTAGGAAGATTTGGCCTGCCTACAACAAATCTCGAACAAACGAACTATTTTGCGAAAACCGGTCAGATATAGCCAGGGTGGTATCAATAAGTACGGGCCACTGACCAGTGGGTGTGCATGCTGCAAGGCTTGGTATTCCTTTCACCGACTCTTGCAGTAATCAGACAACAGAGAAGGAGACTTTATTGTGTCAATGCCCAGCTTTATCTCACATAAGGGTGCGAATCTTAATTGAAGCTTTTTATGAAGACCTGGGGGACTATCCAATGAAAGGATAAAAGATCTCATCAACTTCCTCGATGCTACAAAATGGCTATGAATAAATCACTAATCCTAACTAATCACCTTCACAAATACCTTCCAACCACACCGCATTACGCACCGCATAGCACCACCCAAAATAAGAGTACAAAAAAAAAAACTGCAAATAATAGTGCAGATGTGGTTAAGGCGAGATAGAAATACCAGATTGGAAAAATTCGCGGAGATCGCTGAAGACGCTGCAAAAAGCGGTAACGGAAGGCTGCTGTAAAAATTATAAAGGTCTCATAGGAAAATAAAGTACATCTAACCACCCTGTTCTTGACAGGAACAGTAGTTTTTTTAGCGTAAAGCTGCGAGGGACGGTTCTGCGCACAGCTTAGAGACTCCCGCATTGCGAATGCAACTTACCCACTTTGTCCGAATTTCTGAAAGCAGGTTCCGCCTTGGCGGCTTTTATCTTGTTGCACTTATTCAGACTGCTAGGAAAAACAGAACTGTCCCTAGGCAGATTGATCAAAGTGCGGCAAGGAGGTCTTCTTTCGCTGATTTGTTCTTATTTGTGATAGATGATGTAATTACTGTCACGTTTGGTGCCAGCGACTTTGTCTCCAATTATGCTCAACGGCAAACAGCACTGGTAACTGGGACCTTTGGTAAAGAAAAAGACAAAAATGCTGCACTTCAACCGGAATCAACAAAACCAAGTTAGTGTGAGACATGGAGACACTCATTATAACTATCTGGGCAGTTATGTGTTACTCAGTAGCGGAACACACCTGCATGGAATTCAGCTCATAAAACAATTGGAATTCTATCTTCGCTCTAAATTTATACAGTTTGAATCGAATGTGAAATCTGTGCTATCCGCGTAACACTTTTAAAATTAGGTGATCAAAGTGGAAGGCAGGTTGTATAATATAAAACATGGCAATCAATTTCTGTGGAGTACGTCTCAGAACATGAAATCGTGGTTACAACTGACATGTTGTGCTACAAGCAAAGTGATAAAAAGTTTAAATGCCGCCGCCAACAGCTGCTTCGATAAACCAAAAAAGCGACGTTCGCATGATGAAGGACATCTATGTAAAACAATTCACAAACGTAAAGCTTGTGTTGTTCATTTTCACACACATGATTCAAATCATTTATGAGAAAAGAACGGACTGCGAGAAAGGATGAGAACGACTTTTTATTACCTAAGTCGTCCAAACATCTCAGAAGTTTCAATTTTCAAAATGTTCAAGTATACAGTCTTTGGCGTTCATATCATTCAGGTATCATGGTGATTGGGTCTTCAAGCTCGCCGTTTTTCAAACCACACTCAAACAAATTTTTCGAAAATCTATTCCATATCTTCTTCTTCGTAGTTTCTTGGTTGAAGATTGAAAAATAAAAATAACACACGGTTTTAAACCTATAAACTCACCATCGATTAAAAACGCTGGGCTCATTGCAACACTGTAGTTTTGGGTTGTCATTCGACATTCGCCTTTGCCATCGTAACCGGCAAACCAATGTAACGGTAGATATGTGCAATTCTCCTTATTGATTTCTGTTATTTTCTGCGAGAGAATGTACCCAAGTAGTCTATATGACCACCCAGATGCTTCTTGAGATGCTCCTTGGACACTGATGTACCTTTAATTTACAATAAATTGAATAATTTTGCATGTTCCATAAATTAATAAACTCATCAACACACAAACAAAACTCACCTCAATGGAGGAATGGGCAATCTTATCTGACTGTTTGGATGTGAAGCCGCTTTGAAGAGTGGACAATCGGCCATTTGTAAGAAGCAAAACAGAAACTCATCGACCAGAATTGGATTGGCAAGCTTATTGCTATCATAAACAACACCTGAAAGGATCTCGTACAATCCCAGAGCCAATGCCGATGATACATTTCGAATTTTCATTTGGACCGATTCCACTTGGAAATGATCCCGTGCCAATTCATTCTCCATCAAGACACTGAAATCCATTGTGGTATTGCCATAGCTAAACCCAATATTATATTCATCGTCATAGATTGAATGATAGAACTTGTTGGCGGGTTTCGAATTGAAAATCACCGCTGGAAATGATAGATTGGCTCGGAGAAACGACTGGGCCGATGTCGGCGGTAGATTCTCACTCAAAACAGAGTTGAATTTCACCTTCAAATCATATTCTGCTGAATAGTTTCGTATCTTTCCAAGAAACTCCGCAGCCAGTGGAATATTCTGACGAGAGTGTAGATTGATTTCATTCATTTCATCCAAGGCACCGATGTCAATCATCAGGGCAATGTTGTCAAAGTCAATGGGCTTCGTTCTTGTGCTACGTGTTGGGAACGCCTTATTCTGAATATCGTAGACGAATCTTTGGGATCCAATGTAGTCATAGGTCTCTCCATTAAACACCACAAAGAGAATGTTGTATTTTTCATTTTTGTGCTGAGGCAGGAGTTTGGCTAGCATGTGGGCCACATTTACCAGAGTTGCATAGGACAACAGTGAGTCCATTGCACCCAATCCAACACCATCGAACATTGAAGTTGTATCGAGTCTTGTTGTTACCATGATCAGCTTCTCTTCCGGATCAACTTCTCGTTTCTCGTCTGTTTGGTTTCTTGGAAAGAGAGTTGCATAGATATTTCTTCCTTCCAGAGGATCACAATATCTTGTCCGACTTAGATTGTTCACAAAATTAGTTCTTCGCATGCAAACTTCCGAACTCACAGCAGCCGACATGAAAGTATTCACTTGAATGCTGCACAACGATCGGGTGGCTTGTGTTTCGTATTCGAAATTATTGAAATCCTCGAAGCATTTAAGGATTTTGTTCTTCTCATCCGGATCGGCCACATAGTATATTGGAAATGGAAAGTCTTCATGCAACAATCCAGTGCCAAATGGATTCCAAAGAGTTTCTGGACGTGTTGCGTCGCAAGTATAGTTGTTGATGTTACTATACTGATTGGGACAAGTTAATTCATGGCTGAATTGAGTCATGTTGTCAGTTCGATTAACTAAAATAACAACGGAGATGTTTTTTCCGCCTTCGTTTTTAAGGCGAAGCAAGTTGGTGCGGGTGAAGAAAGGCGGTGGTATGACTGGGGCATAAGGTGGCGATGGTGGGTTATTGAGAAGAAAATTTATATCCTCAGTGGTTTTGACGACGTGAAGAGCTCCAACGGACCCAGATGATGAGGCTAAAATACAAATTGTTAGGTTTTTTTTTTCGAAGGTTAAACTTATTTATTTGATTGAACTTACAAGAGCAACCAGTTTGGTGGGTTCCATTCAGACGACGAAAACAGCTGGCTCCACTTATTGGTTCGTACATCATTTCATGTGTTCTTTCCGCAGTTGTTGGGAAATAAACTAAAAACAAATGTTTTTAAATTAATTACTTCTTTTTTTCGGTAAAATTGAAAATTGTTTTTTATGAGATGACGAAATGGGACACTTTTAAGGACACTTTAGAAACTATCATAACTTGATTTTTGATATATATAACTCATGCCAAAAATAAAGAGAAAAACAGTGACTTATCAAAAAACAAGAGTGAATCTATGCATCTGGTAGGTATAAAAAGGTTGGGAGAAAGCTTGCTGCCAGAGTGCGCCGTTTACTAACGTGACCTCCAACCGAAGTCATTTAGACCGATAAGTCTTACATCTTTCCTACTGAAAACTTTGGAGAAAGTTATCGACAACTACATAAGTTCAGAAGTTCTAAGGAATATCCCTCTAAATCAACGTCAGCATGCCTATAGAGCGGGCAGATCAACAGAGTCCGCTCTCTTCGAATTAACGAACACTATAGAAAGTGCACTTGAAGCTAAGGAAACTGCCTGGTTCTAGAAGTTGCTTTTGATAATACCTCTCACGAGGCAGCCAAAAAGCCCTAGTTAGGAAAAGTGTTGCCATCACAATAACTAGATGGATCGACGAAATGTTGAGTACTAGAATAGCAGAGGCACATTCCGGGCAAAACGTACAGAGTATCATCACAACAAGAGGATGCCCGCAGGGAGGGGTTTTATCACACTTGCTGTGGAGCCTTGTTGTGGACGATCTTCTAAAATGACTTACTTCTCAAGGTATAAGATGTCTAGGCTTCGCTGGACATTACTATAACAGCCTATGAGAAGTTTGAATAAACCCTTTGCGACATAATACAAAGGGGATTGACAATAACAAAGCAAATGGTGCTCATCAGTGGGACTAAACATCAATCCATCGAAAACCACAATTGTACCATTCATAAAGAAAAGGATTCTACCGCACATGAGACCCATCCCGTTAAAAGTCGAAGTAATCGAAACGAAGAGGGAGGACAAATTTCTAGAAATTACTCTAGATAGCAAACTCCTCTGGAACAAGCACCTTGAAATAAAGATTGGGAAAGCCAGTAAGTTCCTCATGATATGCAGGGAAATCATGGGGATGCAAACGGAATATAATAAGATGGATGTACACTATGATGGTGAGGCCCATTATGACCTAAAGTGCGGTTGTGTGGCATAAAAGAACCGAACTAGCTACGACTAGAATATCACTTGAAAAAGTGCAAAGGCTCGCATGGTTATGCATTACAGGAGCAATGATAACATGCCCTACGGCAGCAATGAAGGTCATATGTAATACAAAGTGCAGCTGAGGAATCATGATATTTTCAAAAGAAGGCACTGGCAAGGGTGAAAAAATAAGTTTTAGGCAAAGAGACTCCCTGTCCAAATTAATACCCTCCCTTGATATTCCAAGACATAGCGTGACTAAAAAATACAACTTCGAGAAAAACTTCCAAACGGGAATAAGTAGCAAGAAAGAGTGGCTAGGAGAAACAGAAAACTACAACTTTAAAGCAAATGTCATCAATTGGTACACTGATGGATCGAGAACTCTTAAAGGGACTGGTGGAGGAATCTTTGGGCCTAGAATCAAAGTCTTTGTTTCAAGCATCTTTCAAGCGGAAGTTAATGCAATAAGAAAATGTGCAGAAATAAACTTAAACAGGAACTATAGCAAGCAAAACAATGCAATAATGTCAGACAGTCAAGCAGCACTTAAAGCCCTTAGCTCATACAGTATCAGTTCCAAACTGGAACTTCCCAAGCTTAGACAGGCAAAAAAGTTGCTGGGAAAATACAACCAAGAACGATTTACAGCCTGCATTAACTTAAACAGAAACAGTCTAAGAATCATAACGGGCTTCCTCACAGTTCACTGCAAACTAAAAAG
The DNA here is from genome assembly GCA_916050605.2 of Platycheirus albimanus. Classification (NCBI taxonomy): domain Eukaryota; kingdom Metazoa; phylum Arthropoda; class Insecta; order Diptera; family Syrphidae; genus Platycheirus; species Platycheirus albimanus. The sequence continues at coordinate 74,115,480 of OU696696.1, forward strand.
ACACCTAAACATCCTAGGGCTATCAAGCAGCGCAGTATGCAGAGTCTGCGATGAAGAAGATTAAACACCGGACCACATATTAGGTAGATGTTGTGCACTAATGCACAAAAGACCAAAACACCTGGGTAGTTACCAGATAGAGAAGGGCAGGTTACCTTCTTTAAAAATACCTTAAATACTTACCTTTCTTAAAGAAACCAAGTTGGAGGAAGTGCTGTAGGATGCGTATCCTCACCTAGCGCTATAAGGGGGCACAATAGATATTTAAGGTAGCGCTTATCTCCAAATGTAATTCATTAATTTATTCAACGTGATCTCCAGGTGCTTTCGGGTATCAAGGATATGGATATGGTTCCCGTGTGTGCTGTCATAGTTAGTAGGTGATTGTTTTGAGGCGATCTATTGAATGACCCCCAAGATTAGTTAATTATGTTAAGGACTCCATCTGCTAAAGAAAAGCAGCTTGACTTGACGGTATTCCCGCAGAGTTCCTAAAAGCAGACTCTGAAGGTATGGAACCTCAAAAACTGTAATAACTGGCGCGGTATCAACATTCCGTCCATTTTTCCAAAATGAATGGCAACCAACAACCATTGTTTTCGAAGGGATAAAATACAGGGTCGAGTCTACCCTCAAGAGGCACAGCAATACCTTACGAATCATACTTGAACAATCGTCTGAGTATCAATCACCGCTGTACCTCATATTTGTAGATTTTGAGCAGGGGTTTGACCGGGTTAATCGTGAATGCATCTGGAGATCGCTCATTGCGAGAGGTATCAGTGAGAAAATTGTAGCTATTATTAAAGAGTCTTACAACAACGCAAGGTGTTTCGTTTTGCACAATGGACAGCTTTCCGACTTGAGTGAGACAAGGAGACGTGTTGTCACCAATACTCTTTTTGCTGGCAATTGACGATGTGATGACTGCCACGGTGGGCGAAACTGAAAGACATGGTATCCAACGGAGTCTGTTTGACAAAACTGAATTTTTATGCCTCATGGCAAAACAACACGGCTGGCTTAAATCAACTATGTCACATTGGCTGCAACTAAATGGGGCAGTGGATGGCTGAAGGATCAACGCTAATAAGACCAAAAAAATGACCACGGGCGAAAGCAAACAAGTTATTCTAAGGCAGGGACCCATAGAGGAGGTCACGCAGTTTAATTATCTGGGATGTTGAAAATAGAATAAACAAAGCCTTTAGTACATTTAAAATCCTTTCTCCTGCAACATTGGAAAAATATCACTACACACCAAGATCAATCTTTTCGAATCCAAACGGCAAATCTGTGCTGTTATATACTTCAGAAACATGGATATGCTCTGCAAACATCTCGAGCAGGCTGTAAACCTTCGCTAACCGTTGTCTGCGCTATATTCTGAAAATCCTGTGGCCGCAAAGGGTAAAAGATGCGTTGGAAGACCTACAAAAATGATGCATAGCCTCTACACTCTTGTAGTGAGACACGCAATAACATATGCAGCAATATATAAGCTAGACAAAATATAAAGACTAGCAACGACATGCACAACGGGATGCATGCGGACCACACCTACGTTTACACTTAATGTAATTTTGGGATTACCTCCAATCCACATTTTCAAAAGAATGCAAGCAGAACTGAGCTTACATCGTCTCTTCCACCAAGAATATGTAACCCCTAACCCAAAATCAAAGGGCCACCTTTCGCTTCTCAGCAGCTTGGAAAATCATAATGAATCTAGTATGTGCCTGGATGTCACAACCCTTACATATAACTTCACACAGAACTTTCCTTTAATCATCCCTCCCAGAGAAGACTGGGAAAACTTTAGACCACACCCTTCTAGCGAAGATCTGGTCTGGTATACGGATGGCTCAAAAATGGGAACAGGTACTGGTTCCGGTATTTTTGGGGAATCACCTTGCGCAAACTTCTCAGTCAGCCTTGGTCTTCCATCGTCCATATTCCAGGCAGGCAGAGGTCTTCATTATTAACGAATGCGCTATGATAATGTCACTCCAACGCCAAAAATAAAACAATATTCATCTTCTCAGACAGCCAGGCTGCCTTAAAAGCTTCACCTGTCATAAGATCCAAGAGACTGTTTTAGTATTCATTGAACTTGCAAGGAACAATTCTGTGATTCTGCATTGGATCCCTGCACATAAGGGGTACGATGGTAATGAAAGGGCTGACACCCTGGCCAAAGAGGGCGCCTCATTGCCATTGGTTGGCCCTGAACCCTTCTGCGGAGTAAATACTAATTACTTCAAAAACGCTGCCAAGAACATCCTACTCGTGGAATCCAATGCAGCTTAGCAAACAACTCCTGGTAAAATATGTTCCAAACAATTTGTACGTACCAGAATATTCAAACAAAACCACAAAATTCCTACTCAACTTAGATGGGAAAACTCTCAAAATAGTGTCATAACTGGGCACTGTTCTGCTTGGAAAGCGATGAAACATCTTGGCATATCCTCACGGAATGCCCAGCACTCCTCCGCTTCAGAAAACGGACACTTGGGTATGATTTTGTTCCCTTGGAAAATCTCAAAAAAAAAATCTTAAAGTTCTGGTCTCAGTCTGGAGCAACAGAATTGCTCTAGAATCTCACACGGGTTGGCACAATAGTCATCATCGAGATACCGCAGTACCTGAGCTGTATAATTTCTCCCTACCAATAAATCTATCTCTTAACGGAGATTGCTTATGAAAAAAAAAACATTATTTAAAGCGTAGGAAAATGTATTCTAAGCCCAGGCACCTACAAAATCCTTTTGTCACGGAACAGTTTAGTTGTTCCACTGTTTATTTTGGGAATCTGTTATTGCTAGCCCATGGAAGTTACTTGAGCAAACAAACTTTTCCGTGGCAAAAAAGAAATCTAGCAAGCCCGCAGCGTACCTAACTGGTGCTTAAAGAAGGCAAAGTGAGTCAATGAGCATAATAAGTCATTTCTGAGACTTCTGCGAAATTGCAGCACCCATACAGGGTCGAACGACATAAATCTCAGATAAAAACTGAGTTTTATTTTTAAAACAAATAAGCCATTTGGAGAACCAGAAGCACCACACTACATCACCGCAAGGCAATTATCAATTGCATCTCAAAGTTCATAGTGAGTCACTTGCAAGTTACAAGTATGAGGAAGCAACATTTGTTCACTTCTTTCACATTCCACCCCCTAATGTTTGGGATAGAAGCATTGATTTATATTTTGATGTATGGTTCAAGCAATTGGCCGGTATCCAAATGGCACAAAAGTAAGTGATTTATGTGAGATAAATGGAGAAAACCTTCGGCGGGAACTTGCAAATTCGCAAATTTCACCTTCTTTACAACGCCTACCATTGTTTTCGTTTTGGCCTAACTAAATATGGGGTACCCCCAAACTCTAGACGGAACGGACAGAGTTAAGAGATTGTGTGTCGTTGTCGTGTTCGTGTGATAATTTATTGGATGAAATATAGATTTTCTAATAAAACATACTACTTACCACAAAGTATTGTCCATAGGAGAAATATCAATTTTAAATTTCGAGATTTTTTCATTTTGTTTGAGAAAAAGAATATCACTTCGGTAATATAATAGGAAATTCGCTTATAGACAAAAATAAAATACAGAAAACCAAACTGAAATGAGAAATGTCATTTGTGAGGAAAAGTTTTGTCATTTCTATCAAAATGACGTTTACGTTCTTTTGTGAAAGCAACGTAACGACAACGTAAAGTCATACTGCTTGCGATACGTCGTTTAGTGAATGAGTTCAGCCAGTATAGTTGTGAAAAAGGTAATAGCCTATACACACCGCACTCGTTTTTGATATTTTTGTTTACCGAAACCATTGTATAAATATGGGATGCAACAACAACAATTTCCACCATTTTAATTGTTGTTGTTGCTTCCCATGGTATTCTCGAGCTTAGTTTTTCGTCGATAGATGGCGCACCTCAGGTGGTAGTACTATAGTTTATATATACAATGCCGAAACTAAAACAGCGTTCACACCTTTTTTGTACAACATTTCAATTGTTGGAAGTTGAAAATTAAAATTAGTGAAATCGAAAAGTGAAAAGATAAACACATCATAATGGCTATGTACTCGTCAAGATGAACATGTTTGTTTCGATCTTGAGATCTCCAACTTCCAATAATCTTGATTTATCAAGATTAACTTTATTTTTATCTACCGTCTCTTTAATAAGTTGTTTTTCTTTTTTGATTCAGAAAAGACCTCTGAATAGATTTCGAGTATATCGAGCTCGCTCGCTGAACGTCTCTGAGCCAATTGTGTTCAAATCGCTCTGCACTATTAATGAAAAGAATTTAATATCCCATTCATTTCCTTTTCTCATGCCATTTGAAAAACCTGAAATAAAGTTTTTTTTGACATTTAAAATACCTTGGGTGGACATTTTCATTGTTTATATTTCTAGCTGGTGCCGCTAAAAACTTCTTTTTATTAATTGAATTCGTTTATGGAAGTGTATCACTTTTGAAGTTTATATTTTTGTTCAGCTTTTAGTTCAGTCTGCCCTATTTAATTATTTGGAGCTCGTAGAGAGCACTCTGAACACTCTCTGAAGGAGAAAAGAAATACGAATTCTATGCTCTGAAGTCTCTGAAGCAAAAAGAAACACTTATTATTTTTTGACAACTCAGGCTGCTGTGAACTAAAAAAGAAAACCGTCTTATACAACATAGTATGAGTTTTTATATGGGGTACCTATTTTTTCTTTTTTGCAGTAATAAAGATGTGTAACAAAATCCCGACCCGAACTCAAACCGATGTGTAGGGTATTCATTCGGCTTGGCCGATAGGCATCATTCATCATGTACACATTTTACATTTTTAATTTCCCTTCATTGCCATTCAGTTGAAATTGTACCAGAATATACATTTAAACATAAATTGTCACTCTGGCAGACGGCGTAGGCCATGCTTATTCATGAATTGTTAGACTATGGGATTAAGAAATTATGTTAAATAAAGTCAATTTAAATCTAAAAAATCTAATCTAATATAAATTGGTGTTGAATGCGATGCCACCTTAAGGTGACTTTACATGGCGCTACAACCATGATCTGCAAAAAAAAAAGAGAATGCAAAATATAATAAATCATACTTGTGCGATAGAGAGGGAAGGCCAAAATGCAGACGTTTTTATGGATGCAGATGCAGCTTGAAAATTATAGTCAAGACGAAGGTTTCATTGTTCTGCAAACTGCGAGATCTTGATTTGCAAATTTCAGAAAAAGTAAAGCTGGGGATGTATACGTGATTACACGTGCGCGTTTTCCCTTGCTAAAATTTGTTATATCTCGATGACAAAAGTCTATTATTTGGCTGTCAAAAAATATTTGTCTAGTTGGCAAAGAGAATAAAATGTTTGAATTGTTTTCCAGACAAATGGTCCACTTTCACAGATCAACACCCTCAAGTGAGTTGGAAAGAGTAACGAATCTTAACTATTTGTCACTTCTTCATCATGAGCTTAGGAATGCTCTTATGACGTCATATAATAACACTTCGAAACTATTTTGAATTAAAGGAACGACTATTGTTAACAAAAGTTGACTATGGCTAGAAAAAGAACACACTTCTGCCGTTACTATTGACTTCAATATTTTCAAAATGATCCAAAATTTGAATCAATTCTCCTATATTTTGGAAATATGAAGGGTTTATCTGAGAAAAGTGCTTGCCAGGGCTTTCTTCAGGTCATTAATATACAGATTATCAAAGAGTGCTCTCGATGGCCACCCTGTATAGTATTTGAGTCACTAATCAACTCTTTTAAATTTACTGTATATGTTTCCCAATAGTGTAGCCATAGTTTTTCGGTTCTAACATTATCGAAAACACCTTTTGGTTTAATGTAGGTTACAAAATATTTCCCCTTTGTTTTCTCGATGATTATCTGAGGGCCTTTCTGAAGCCCTTTGAAAAGTCAATCCTCCTTCAGCTTTTCTTTTATGTTGAGCCCTAAAGTCGACCTATGATGGCACAAACAGCTTTCGTCATGAAGTCAATCTTATTCCTGTTTTGAATCCCTAACTGAAGGTCTAGAAAAAAACAAAGAGATTATTGCACTAATTTAATTAACTTTTCTCTACTACAATACAAAGACCAGCTTCTTTGTTGATTGAATTGTTTGTTTGGCCATTTTGCTTGGCCAGATTCAAATCAATTGATTTAAGCTTTCGAATGTGTTCTCTACATATATCCGTCATGTGATACCATTTGAACTAAAATACTGTCTCCCTCCACTTTCTAGTTGCTCTAAAAAAGTAGGTAGGTAGGTATCAATGATTAAAAGGAACCTAGTCTACATACCATCATACATTAGAGTCTTCAGTTTCCTCCTCAGATTTTGGAACAATTACACCTGATTTGGCTAAATCCTGCTCCGCCAACTGTTTTGCATGTTTTTTTCTCATGTGACTTCGACAATTTGGAGCGCTGGCATATGATTTATTACAAAAATTACACTTATATGGTTTCAGTCCTGAATGTATGACTAGATGTGCTTTCAGGGCTTTGGATCGTTTGTATCTCCTGCCGCAGTGTTCGCATTTGTGTTTTTTTGTATCAGAATGAACAACCATGTGATTCCTAAGCGTTTGTTGTGTATTCAACTGTTTGCCACAAACAACGCAAATATATTTGGTCATGTCGTGCGTATCTTCGTGATGCTGAAAAACAAAACATTAATGCACTATCAAGACACTACCTACCTATCAAGAAAAATATCAAGCTTATGCTTACATTAAGGCAATGCCGGCTCTTTAATTTCTTATCACAAATTCTACAACTAAACGTTTTTTGCTCTTCGCTCCAATCTATAACTGTGATGTTATGCTCAATGTCCATATGCCGCCGATAGTTGTGGAATCTTCTGAAACCTTTCTGGCAGCCGGGGCAATAATATTCTTTCATTTTTTCATCTTCATCATTTTTGGTTTTATCTTCCTTTTTTATCTCTTCAGTTTTGTCTACAGATTCTTCAGGATCGTCTCTAGAAGAATCCTCATCTGAACTAAAACCATCACAGTTTTCCATTTCATCTTCTTGCATTTTAATGCCTTTGCCTGGCATTGAATCTTCGTGTTCAGTTTGATCCTTTCCTGGAATCTCATCTAAATATTCTTCTACAAGCTCTTCTATATTTTCTTCTACATTTTCTAATAAACTAAATCTTTGGAAGTCAGCGTCAACATGGAATTTGGCTTTGATTTCCTTAAGGTCATCTTCCTTTACACTTTCGTGTAGCAACTCTGTAAACATAGCAGTGACTCTGGATGCTCTATGGCTTAAATGCATTGTTGTCCTGATGAGCTTATAACAATCGTAGCAAATAATGCTCGGCAAGTTGTCATAAAAATTTATCTTCAAGAAATACATATTAAAATCAAGTCATTTGGATTAAATTTAAACTAAATTTTGTATCTCACATCAACTGAAAAATAAAGATTTATCGTAACACAGAGTGGGAGTTCTTCCTCTTCTGCGAGGAAAATGTTTATGTGGGTGTTATCGGGGTCATCTCGGGCGCAAAGCCGACACCATCTCATCCAAGAATTGGCCATAATTTATTGTTTGATTCCAAGTTTAAAAGATATTAAAACACTTTTTAAGGAATTTTAAGCTTAAAGTTGCTGAACAAATAATCAACTTCGGCACACAGTATCAGTGTATCAGAAAGCTACATGTATGTATACCAATTTTTATAAACAATTAAAAATTTTATTGGAGATTTCAAAACGATTCGCTTATGTTATTTGTTTGCATACATTTTTGACACTGACACTGACAGTAAATAAAAGTTCCAATTAACGACTAGAATAACTCTAGCGGCAAACTGAGGAAACTGGATAAGAATTCTTATAGCATTTTTGTTTATTCAGCTTTATACAGAATTGTCCGGTTGTATTCCGATTGAACTCCGAAAGCTGCAAGCCATGATTTGCAAAAAAAAGGATGCAGAATATATAAATCATACTTGTGCGGTAGAGAGGGAAGGCCAAAATGCAGACGTCTTCATGGATGCAGATTATAGGAAAATTATGGATGCAGCTTGAAAATTATAGTGAAGACACACGTTCATTTTCATCGTCTGCACTATGATTTTTGTTGTTGCTTTTTCGTCTGCACTATAATTTGTTGCAGCTCCATGTAAAGCCACCATAATACTTATATGACTCTAACAGCTGTCAAAATGTTATAGCAAGTTTATTCTAAGTATAACTGCGTTCTCGCTCTATCTTACTTATCTTTTTTATATCGGTCCTGATATGAAAATAGAAAATTGTTTCCTTCAAGTATAATCCAAATTTTTGCGATCAAAATCGTTGAATGTCATGTATTGCTATTTCCATTTACTTATGGTTTCAGAATATGTCTGTGATTGTTTGAAAATAAACTAGTTTTATAGCCTATTCATACCAAACTGGGACTGGGAGACTAATTGACATAATGGCTATTCAAAAACAGAGCTCTCAATTCATTCTTCCCAGAATGCATCTCAACGGAGATAAAAAAGAAATAACAACGCAATTTAACCTCAAATCTTTTAAAAAGCTTCAAGTCAAGACCTCACTAGAAGGAACTGTATGAAACTGTCTGTTTCAAATCATACTATACTGCAGCGGAACTGCACTTTCGTGACTGTTAGCGGCATAGCTACAGGCTAAGTATAAGATACAGAAGTCTTTGCAGCGTCGATCAGCTGAAGTTTTTCCACTTATGTCTGAATTCAAAGCAAATCCCTTCACTAAGCGGAACTGTACTTCAGCGAAACTACACTGCAATATAACTCTGTGGCATATTGTAAGAGTTGATTCAGACTTCGCTGCAGCTACAGGAAATAGCATATTCGGTAGTCTAGTAGTCTAGTGCAATGCAGTTTCGCTTAGTGCGGTCTTGCCTTTATTCAAATGATTTGTCTAATAGGATTTTCTTTTGGCACATGATATTTTTTTGGGCTTTTTTTTTAATTAATTACTCGCTTTGTTCGTTGAGGCCGGATGTCGCCCTGGGTTTTCCAAAAATCGTTTTTTGAAAATACTTAACTCGCATGTATAAATAAATGCATTTATTTTGATGAAAGTAAATAAAATAAAGTAAAATGGAGTCAGATGGAAACTTTTGAAAAAAAAAAACGAAGTTGTCAAGAAAAGAAAACCCTGGGTAAACTTCAAAGAACAAATCTAGTACTTTATATTGTATGTACAATAAGTTAACGCAAACGTTATGCGGCTATGGAAATAAGTAAAGTCACAATCTGCCCTATCGAGTTACCCGACGGAGCGGACAATTTCCGCAACGCATACTTTTTCGGAGTTTTCAATTTCGCTTGAAGTATCTATAATAGTACATTTTTTTATTTCTTACATTTTTCAACACTTTTCTTAGATTCGTAAACAAATTCCGCCAAGAATTTGTGTCGGAGGAAATCGGAAACAAAATTGTACCTAGGTGTCAAAAATGACACCAAAAAATGCACTTGAATGGACTGCAACGTAGTTTTCCGCTGTGCGTTAAAATTTTTCGGAGAAATATTCCGAACAGATGGTCGGAAAAATTCCTCGATGCAAAAACCGTCCGAATCGTATAAAATCGGAGATATTTCCGTTCCGACGGATACCTCGATAGGGCCAAACAAAACGATAATCTGTTAGTTTCTGTCCAATTCAAACATCTTACTTCTTCAATGACCTTGTAGATCCATGGCAGCTCATAAGGTAGCTACGAGCAAACAAACAAATTTGGATTTTTATAATTTAGATTTACAACTGTATATTTAACCATTTCCTTAAATTAAAAAAAATTAAAACATTCATATTCATCCGCTGTTCAGGGAAGTATTTATTCAACAGTTATTTAGCGATCGATCTCACCAAACACAACATCGAGTGTTCCAATAATAGCAACAATATCAGCCAACATGTGTTGCTTGCCAATTTTATCAAGCGCTGCCAAATGAGCAAAGCCTGGAGCCTTAATCTTACAACGGTATGGACGACTCGATCCATCGGCAACCAAATAAACACCAAACTCGCCTTTTGGCGCTTCAATGGCGGTATATGTTGCACCAGGTGGCACCTGATAGCCCTGAGTAAACAGCTTAAAATGATGAATGAGTGCCTCCATGGAGGTTTTCATTTCACCTCGCGACGGAGGCGTAACCTTAGCATCATCTGTCTTAATCTCGCCAGCTGGCATTTGGTTTAAGCACTGATCAATGATACGTAGTGACTGTCTCATCTCTTCAACACGGCACAAGTACCGATCGTAGCAATCACCTTTCGTACCGATAGGTACATCAAAGTCAACCAAATGGTAAGCATCGTATGGGCTTTGTTTGCGAAGATCCCATTTAATACCAGATCCACGAAGCATGACGCCACTGAAGCCATAATTTAGAGCATCTTCAGCACTTACAATGCCAATATCTTCGGTACGTTGCACCCATATTCGGTTGGTTGTAAGAACATCCTCAACTTCGTCCAGACGTTCGCCGAATTTCATAGCAAACTCGTAAATGTCGTCCATTAATCCAATTGGAATATCAAGTGAAACTCCACCTGGACGAATGTATGCGGCATGCATTCGAGCTCCTGAAACACGTTCGTAGAATTCCATCATTTTTTCACGCTCCTCAAACAACCAGAAGAAAGGAGTCAAAGCTCCAATATCTAAAGCATGAGTACCCACGGCCATAATATGATTTAGGATGCGAGTAATCTCAGCAAATAGAGTGCGGATATACTTTGCTCGCAATGGAACCTCGATGTTAAGTAGTTTCTCTACGGCCAATGAGAAACATTGCTCGTTGCACATCATGGAAACGTAATCCAATCGATCAAAGTATGGCAGAGCCTGGGTGTATGTTTTGTATTCGATTAACTTCTCAGTTCCTCGATGCAATAAACCGATATGGGGATCAGCTCGAACAACAGTCTCTCCGTCAAGTTCCAAAACTAGACGTAACACACCGTGAGCAGCTGGATGTTGTGGTCCAAAGTTAAGATTCAAATTACGCACAGACTTTTCCACGGGTGATATCTGACTGTTCCATGGAGGCAGCTTTAGCATGGCACTGGCTTCATTCGGGTACATTACAGGCCCGCTGAATTGATTGAAAAACTCAGCATCAGGATACCATGTTGCAGCTGTACGGTTTTGATAAGACCCAGCTACAGCAGCAGTGATAGAATTGGTCGGACTTAAAAGAGCTGTCGTTGCAGCCCTCCTCACAATGCGATTGATAGCCGGAATAAGCATCTTTATTCACAAGTAAACGAAGATTATATAATTTGAGTCTGAAAAAGTGAAAATTTCATTAACTTGTGCAATAATTTTAATCTATTTTCAAATAGCTACATCAACGAATTGTCGTCTTTGGTTTCACCTGCGAATAATTAAGATGTTATGTGCAATTTTATTATTAAAGACTCCAAAATTAAAAGTTATTTAATTTAGCAACTCGATTTTGTCCGCACTGACTGCTGTCAGATTGCAAGAAAGCAATAGAGTTCTCAGCAGCGTTCACATGGGGACAATACTCCGAATTTCTTGAATAGCGAGACAGCAGTAATAAGACAAGACAATGATTTTGACGGATGTGCAAAGGCAGTGTCTATACACATGCCAATTTGAAATTTTACAGCATGCTCACACTAGTGACAAAATTTGAGCTAAGAAACTGTTGATATAGGCACCTGCTACAAACTTGGCATACAATATTTTGGGCTTCACTATGCTGTGATAAATACTCCTCACAATCATATATCATATAATATATAAAATCTATGGTAGTCTGGAGGAAAGAATTGACTGTGGCAACACCTAGACTTTCCACACAATCTCTCGAAACTTCTCGTTTTGGAGAGAAAATATAGGTGGAATGGTCAAAGTTAATGTCAAAAAAGTAGCGCACTAAAGGTGGCTTTACATGGAGTTGCAAATGCAGACGAAAACGCAACAACAACAATCATAGTGCAGACGATGAAAACGAGCATGTTCATCTCCACTATAATTTTCAAGCTGCATCTATAATTTTCCTATAATCTGCATCCATGAAGACCGTCTGCATTTTTGCCTTCCCTCTCTATCACACAAGTATGATTTATTGATTTTGCATCCTCTTTTTTTTGCAAACTCAGGGCTTGCAGCTCCATGTAAAGGCACCTTAAGCAGCATACACGAATACAATTTGTAGCACTGAACTTAACCAAAAATCGTATCTGCCATTTTGGTTTGTTGTTGTTTTGCAGCGCAGCACGTTCGTAAAGTTGGAGTCAAGTCGACTTGTACTTCAGCTGCTCTCTATGTGCATTTAACTTTGACATTGCTACGTGCTACTGTTGCAGCTACACCATTATGCTCAAACAGTAAAATTATATGTGATGATTACTAGAGCCCACCTACCCTGCACACGTTAAAGTACAGAAAAAACCAGTGAAATATGTATTGCAATGGTTTGATTTACATTAGGCTTTTTTATTTTATCCTGATGCCACACATATGCCAGCTACTGGCAGGCAAGTTGTCAGATACCTATTGGTGTTCCAGTTGGCTGAAAGTTTGTCTGTGAGTGGAAAATAATGTGAGGATATTGCATCGGTCTTGCCATAGCTGGAATTTGTGGCGCCCGGGCTAGTTAACAGCAGGGCCGTATTTCTTTTCTCCTTGAGAGTTTCTTCAGAGTGCGCTATATGAGCTCCATATAAAAAGATGGGGCAGACTGAGCTAAAAGCTGAACAAAACATAAACGTCAAAAGTGATACACTTTCAAACCAATTCAATTGATAAAAAGAAGTTCTTAGCGGCGGCTGAAAATAAAAAACTTAAAAAATCTGACGCAGGTACTTTAAAAGTTAAAAAAAAATTTCAAGTTTTTCAAATGGCATGAGAAAAGGAAATGACAGCTAAGTAAATTCGTTTAGTAAATAGTTTAGAGCACTCCGTACACACTACTTGGTTAAGTGAAAGTTCAGAGCAAGCTCGATATAAGGCGTTTTTCTTTTTTCATTCAGAAACGAGCTCTGAACAGAGTTCGAGTATATCGAGCTAGCTCTGAACGTCCTCTGAACAAATTGTGTTCAGAGCGCTCTAAACTATTAATGAAACGAATTTAATATTCCACTAATTTCCTCTTCTCATGCCACTTGAAAAACCTGAAAACTATTTTTTTTTTAACATTTAAAATACCTTTGGCGGCCATTTTAATTGTTTTTAATTTCAGCCGCCGCTAAAAAGTTCTTTTTATCAATTGAATTGGTTTGGAAGCGTCTCACTTATGACGTTTATATTTTTGTTCAGCTTTTGCTCAGTCTGCCCCATCTATTTATTTGGAGCTCGTAGAGCGCACTCTGAACCCACTCTGAAGGAAAAAAGAAATACGAATTCTTAGCTCTGAACACTCTGAAGCAAAAAAGAAACACTAATTTTTTTTTGACAACTCAGGCTCTGCTGTGAACTAAAAAAGAAAAACGCCTATAATAGAACTCTGTTAGAGCTACTTTCTGAAACGCCTATTGTGGCAAATATAACGGGGTACTTATCAAGATGAACATGTTTGTTTTGATCTTGATTTCTCCTACTTCCTATAATCTTGATTTATGAAGATGTCCTGCATTAACATCTTCCCTCTCTATCACACAAGTATGATTTGTATAAATGTTGTATATTATTTTTTTTGCAGAATCAATATGCAGAATAATGTAACTCCACTATTTATTATATTCTCTGCGGTCAATGGATGCGGTGAGTCGTTGTGGTGTATGCATTTATACTCTTTCCCCAATTTCCCGCCAGGGCACTGCCGCCCCGTAGTCAATAGAAAGAATATTTAGCACCTGCCAAACTCAGCTGCACTTGACATTTAACAAATTACGTTCGGAAAAAAATTCAAAGTTCTCTAGAAATATTCGTTTTTGTGTTGAAATTCAAGTTAAAACTTATCCTTTACAATGAAAAGCGTTAAAAGTAGTTAAAAATATTCTTAAAATCAAACAACAGCAATAACAAAGCAATAAACCCACGTCCGCTTAAAGTTTATAAGCGATATTAATAGAAAAATGTTCCGTCGTTTTTTCGCAACATTCATAGATCAACAGATCACTGCATCGTCACCAGATTTCATCTTTAGTTCTCCAAAAATCGCACAAACTTTTAACTCATCCTCTGGATTAGAAAGTCTATCGTGGTTGTACTCCCATACACCCTGCTTCCCACTTCATGGCGATCAAATATCAATCATCCACGAACCCAACAAATTCTATGAAACCCTTATTCAAAAATCTGCCGAAGCCAAAGAACGAATTGTTCTTGCCAGTTTGTATCTGGGAACAGGCAACCTAGAAGCTGCCTTTGTCCAAACAATCAAATCCAATTTACAACAGAATGACTCATTGAAAGTTAATGTTTTGTTAGACTTCTCCCGAGGCACTCGAGGTGAAGTGAACTCAAAAACCATGCTGATGCCTCTGCTCACGGAATTCAATAGGAATGTATCGCTATCAATGTATCATACGCCTGATCTTCGTGGCATGACAAAACGATTCACACCACCTCGCTGGAACGAACTCGTTGGCCTGCAACACATGAAAATCTACCTTTTTGATAACTCGGTCATGATAAGCGGAGCTAATTTATCCAATGATTACTTCACCAATCGACAAGATCGTTATATCCTTATCGAGGATCAGAGTTTGGCCGATTTCTATGCGAAGTTTATAGCCAAAGTTCAGGAATTTAGCTTGTCTGTGCGCGAGGACGCCGAAGTCGAACTTCACAAGAACTGGTCTGTGTCACCCTACGAAGGTGACAAGGACACGTTTATGAATACAGCCAAGCAAAGGATCACGGATTTCTTTCAAGACATTTTCAGCAAGCAGAAGGCGGTTCTGGAGAAGTCTTCAGGTAATATTCTTATTTTTGTATTGTAGTTATCAATTGATACCACAAAAAATGTGACGTAATTTTATTTGAGCGGCTGGATGACTAATCAAAGTCAGAAATTTCGAGTTCAACAGACTAAATAAATATTTATGAAATTCAAGCACTGCCTTTATGGTGCGAGTTGGTATGAGCATAGCTAGAAGTGCCGAAAACTTAAAAAAAAAATAATACAGAAATTCATTTAATTCACAGAGAGGTGATAAATAATCAAGAAGCGATAAGAAAATTGAATCATTTTCTAAATTAGAACGGACATAGTTTGATCGACAGATTTAATAGCGGACGAATGTATTGTTTTATTCGTTCTGGGGCGTATCATATCAGCCAATATCTCGTGTTAAAGACAACTGAGAAAGCCAATTGGAAAGCTCGCAACTATTGCTATGTATCTTCGATAGTGGCGTGGACTCCAGCGCTGTTATGGTTACTAAAAACATAATTTTCTTCACTATGAAAATTTTGTTTCGACCAGGATTTAAGGTTCAATTGGTAATGCTCATAATCCGACAGTAGGCTTCTATAAAAGTCTTGTTAAATCCGTTCGAACCCCAATTCCATCTTCAAGTGGTCAGGTGGTAAGCGAAAACTTACTGATCGGATAGTACCTCGCCCACAGTTCGGAAGAAGTGTGTTTCCACACTGGCTTATTCTACAAGTCCCTTACCGAGTGGATCGAAAGCAACATTTGTCTAGGCAGTTTCTAAAAAGGCGTATATTGTTCTCCTCAAACTACCGACCAATTGCCCTTACGCATCTTCTTTAAAAGGTTATCGAAATTGATAATCTTTCAGTTTAAGGAATATCTTGAAAAACGGCATCTTAATAACCGGCAGTACAGTTATCGTAGCTAAAGGTGTTATAATGGATTAGAAGTTATTTTTCGAACCGTTCAATTCATGTTGTCTTGAGGGGTTTTCAGTCTGCTATCCACGAAATAAATGCTGGTGAATCTTTTTCTTGTCTGAAAATTGTTAGTCACAAAATTTTTTTTAACTGAATATAGTATCCTCAGATTTGTATAAGCTTCAAAGTCGTAAGATAAAAGAGCAGCTTACTTTTCTCACTCAATTTTCCCGTCCCAATATGCATCGCTATACCCTTTTATCTTCTATCTTACTTACTTACTTAAGGTGGCGCAGACAGTCCATTGTGGACCACGGCCTCAACCAACAATCCTCTCCAGTCCCTAGCCGGTGGCTTCCAGTTGCGCACACCAAATTGATTGAGGTCGTTCTCCACTTGATCGCGCCACCTTAGATGGGGTCTTTGAGTACTGAGATGACTCTCGGACTTGGAATTGAAGACTCGGCTGGCTATTGCGTAATCGTCCATACGCTCCACACTACAGTCTGACCAGCTCGTAATTGAATCTTCTCCTCTATACTCCATCGTTACATATAGGACCGCAAATCACCCGAAGCATCTTTCTCTCAAAGGATCCTACCCGCTTTTCATCCGATTGTACCAGGGTCAACGCAGCAGGGTCTTAGAGTCTTATATAGTGTCTCCTTGACACTTTGAGAGAGAGTTTTGCTTCTAAAATGATTTTTAAGCCCGAAGAAACAGCGATTGGCAAGAGTTATTTTACGACTGATCTCTTCACTGATGTTGTTCTGAGAGGTAATAGTGAAACCCAAATAGACAAAGTCCTTGACAACCTCAAAGTTATATCTGTCCATTGTGGCGTTTTGTCCGAGCCTACGGTGATGATCTACTTCACCCGAGGACAGCATATACTTTGTTTTATCTTCATTTACAGCCAGACCCATTCGAGACGCTTCCACTTCAATACTTGCGAATGCTCCACTGACAGCGCGCTTCGTTCTTCCAATAATGTCAATATCATCAACATAGCCAAGTAATTGAACAGATCTAAAAAAAATCGTACCGCTGGCGCTGGTGTTGACATGCGAGTTGCGTACGATTGCCTCGAGAATGATGTTGAAGAGGTTACATGACAGCGCGTCACCCTGTCGTAAGCCTTTCTCGACATTAAATGCGTCGGTGGTGTTCTTACCAACCTTGACGGAGCAGCGCAAGTTCTCCATAGTCATCCTGCACAATCGAACGAGTTTAGCGGGGATGCCAAGAAGTGACATGGCTCTGTATAGCTCGTTCCTGTTCACGCTGTCATAGGCGACTTTAAAATCGACAAAGAGGTGGTGAGTATCGATATGGAATTCTTAGGTATTTTCCAAAATCTGCCGAAGTGTGAAAATTTGGTCGACGGTTGACTTACCGGGCCTGAAATCACACTGATAGGGGCCAATCAGTTCACATGCGAAAGTGTTCAGACGTTCACACAGAATGGCCGCCAATATTTTATAGGCGACATTTAGGAGACTTAAACCTCTGTAGTTGGCGCCGCTCAGAGTATCTCCTTTATTATTGATTGTACATACGATGCTGAAGTTCCATTCGTCACTGACTGCGTATCTACTACGACATTCCCACCCTCGTCTCTACAAGCTTTCGCTCGGGCTTTGTAACCTTTGGACGAATGTTTTACCCTTTGGTAGAACTTTCGAACATTGCTTCTGCCATAGCACCCCTCAAGAGATCCAACCATTTGTTTTCCAGTTCTCTCTTTTTTTCTTTCTGAAACGCCGATGTTCCTCCTTCTTCTTTTGCTGATAAGCCGCGCTCTTGGCAGTTCTGATTCCGGTCTGCAGCACAGCCTGATAAGCTTCGTTCCTGGCTGTCTGTGCCAGCCTGCACTCATCATCGAAACAGGGGTTTCGCTGTTGTCGTTTATCAAGGCAAAAGAATCAGTAGCTGCATTTTTGATGGACAGTTAGCAATGTTGCCGTTGGTCCTCTGAGTTTGGCGCAAATGCCGGGTTTGTCGAGAGGTGAAATGAGACACGATTGCCAAAGGTTCTGGCGGTATTTTGCGATTGCAGCTTTGCGAATTCTAAATGTTTGTAAATGTTAATAGAAAATTGTTGTTTCGAAACTGATTGAATCCCAAAATAGATTAAAAAAATTGTTGTGACCTAGGCATGCAGGGGTAGACATAAGGTAAGTTTAAGTTGGCTATCAGCTTTTGGACAAACTGATGAGCTAAGTGCAAACAAGTCCGCTGTGGCATCATATAAGTTTAGCTAAGACGAAATCTTGAATAAAGTTTTCAACTTTAAGACAGCTCAAGCCATGTACGAAGAAGAATTGTTCCTCCTTTTCCACATCATCCAAACAACTTCTGCTCTCCAAGTTTGGCAGCGAATTTATTTGTATATTTTAGTGTTCTGTTATTACACCTATCATTGAACTTATGGGCAGTTTGCTTAGATTATTTTGGATCCACACTGGCACTCAGCAAAGGTGATTATTGAACTGATCCAAGTCAGTCAAAGGCTTACTGAGACTGTTTTAGAGTAAACACCTAAGCCGCCTCGTTTTGCGTTCTTAAAAAATCGGAATAAAACTGAGTTCGGTAGGCTTCCAAGAAGTCAGTTTCCTCCTAGAAATATCTCAGGGTTTCTTATGAATGGACAAAACCTTGTAACTTTGTGGGACGCTGAAAGTGTTCAGTGTGTTAGCGTGGTTGTAGTTATTATTCTTCCCTTGTGAGAGATTGCTTTGGGGGTGAAACGATGATCAAGTATATGCTGCGCTGCACAGGGAATAATCAAAGCTGTACGTTGGACTTTGTTGACGACCTCATATGTCTGAATAGGTTCGATAACCGATGTATACGAGTTTTATCAATTGACATGCGTGGCTCTTGCCAATAGTTTTCTTGCAATAGAAAAGAGCTATGAAACTTTCCTCACTTTGAATTTTGGTGGTCTTGTCTTGGGAAAGCATGGGACCAAATTCCCTCAAATTCCCTCAAATTCTTCCACCCGTTCGTTCAGTCCTGGATTTTTTGGAGGATCTAATTGTCAGCAAATCACAACTCATACACTTTTGAGTTATGACGGGCAGATTTAAAAAATCCTTTCAGGAGATGTATTTCCATTTTTGTTCATAAATTTGGTCCAACGAACGTTCTGGCCTTTATTGTGAAGTCGATTCTTCGGAACCCAGCTCCCAACACAGCTTTACTTCATGTTGTTCTTAGTCTACCAAAATGCCTTCATTTGAAGTATCTGATTTCCTATATTTCCGCCTGAACTACTTAGTATTTGACAGTCCTGAGCCAATTCCGTTCAATGATGCCTTTCTTAACAGGACCATACCCTACTATTTGTGACTCTCGTTTCCCGATCTTGACATTATTCATTAAATGGTCTAACAAAATTATTTAAATTACAGACGCCGATACATGGATCTTCCCGCTGATCGAAATGGGCCAAATCGGTATTCATCACGATAGTGTAGTAACAAAACAACTGCTCTCTACCTCAGTGAGTGGTTCTCGACTAAAACTCGCCACAGGATATTTTAATTTAACCCAAGACTACATGGACACAATCACAAATAATTGCTTAGCACAATGCAGTATCTTAATGGCACATCCAAATGTAAGGAAGTTACTTTAACAAACTTTAACTTAAAAAAAAAATTAAGAACCTCATAACGTAGCTCTTTCTTCTTTTGTAGGCGAATGGTTTCCAGGGTGCTAATGGCCCTGCTGGCAGTATCCCAGCCGCATACACCCTAATAGCCAAACACTTTTATGAGAACCTTGTGAGAGAACAACAAGACCATCGTGTGAACTTCTTCGAATTCGAAAAGGACGGATGGAGTTACCACGCAAAAGGCTTATGGTAAATTAAACATTTTTATTTTTAAAGAAATCTAGATTCTATGGATTGTTTTCTATTTCAGGTACTATTTGCCGAATTCAACATATCCAAGTCTAACACTAATAGGTTCCTCAAATTTCGGCGAACGATCTGTGAACCGCGATTTGGAGACACAAGTGTGCCTAGTAACTTCAAATAAATCCCTGCAGAGCCGACTACAAGACGAGGCTGATAGATTATACAGTTTAGGTTCAACAGCGGAGGCTGAAATTACAACGCGACCTGTACCACGATGGGTGCAGGCGGTAGTTAGGATTTTTAGAAATTTCTTTTAGGCTACATTTCTGCCTTGAAAGATTTAAAGTTAACGCTACAACAACGTATGGACTTTTTAACTTCTAGATGTTTGTTTTAATTTTTTTTTTTTAATATTATTTCTCCAAGACCTGTTTTGTAAATGAATTCCCAGTTTCGTTTGTGCTTATTTGTACAATAAACGTTTGTCTTTTGACACAAGTTATTTAATTTTGAATTTTGGTTTTATTTCGCTGGTTGGCCAGATTTCGCCGAAAGGTAAGCTGAAAGCAGACCCGTTGCCTTTTTAAGGGTGTATGTATAATGTATTGCCCTTTGCTTTCCCAAATCATTGGATTTTCGAAAATTTAACAGAGGCGTGTAAGTATTCATTACAACCAGCACACTAAGAGCATTTCACTGCTAGTACAAAGTATAAACCTGAGAGAAAAAACATAACCCCAAAGAATGCAGGGACAGTTAATCATACCTAGACTGTTAATTCACAGATCCCCTCTGGAATATTCAGAAACCAAATATTTTTACTTGCGATTATAGGCAATATATGAATTTCTACAAAATAAAATGCACGACTGGGTCACATGAACTTGCTCTAATGTGTGCCAGTGGTCTTGGGCTCTTTTTTTACATACTTGCGATTGTTGCGATTATAGGTACTACATATGTATAAGGCAAGTTATGCATTCGAATTTTTTTTTTTTGACCATCAAACATAACGTTACGATGATAGAGAAGCCTAAAAAAGTGGCTCCGACAATTATGTCTATCTGCCTGTCTGTCTGTCTGTATCGGTACCTACAGCTTAACGGCTGAACCGATTCGCTTCAAACTTGATATATAGTATTATTATGATGTCCTACAGAGGGGTTTTTGGAATTAGCATTCTAGCTCCAAAACTAACGGTACCTGCCATTTGATTTTTTATGAAAAACTCATTTATCTTAAAAACGGCCACTACGATTTTGATAAAACTTTCTGAATGGTGTTTTTGAGTAAACTTTATGTTTTGGTTGTAACAAATTTTTCAGGTAACGGTACCTCCCATAGAACCGGTTTTTTGAAATCAGATTTTCTCGTAAACCGCTTCATGGATTTCGATGAAAATTTTTATATAAAAGCTCTTTTATAAACAAAACAATAAAAATTCTTTAATTTTTGTTTTGTTAAAAAATTTTAAAATTTTTGTTTTCTGATAAAAACTTTAAACCACTAGATGTTGACATACTCAAAAAAAAAAGTGGAACATGCATTTGAAAAGTTTAAAAAAAAAAACCGTTTTTCGAAAAAACCGGTACAACAATTTTTATAAAAAAAAATGTCCTTAAAATTCAAAAAAGCAAAAGAAATCTGATGGCTTACGTCATTTTCTCTAAAAAACCTTTTAACTAGTGATTTTTTAAATGATTAATAAAATTTAATACGATGTTTTCATTTTTTTTTTCAAAATCTCAAGCCGCAAGACTACTGTAACACATTAGAGCAAGTTCATACGACTCAGTTGTATTTTAATTTAAGAAATGCTTATAAAAATACAAAAAAAAATATTTTTTTAAATATTGGTATGCAGTATAAATCAGCTACCTACACCTATATATGTATATGTATAAAATTTTGAAAGTATCGGTTGAGCCGTTTTAGAGATAGACGAAAGCAAAAAAAAAAAAAAAAAACGGTCCTATGGAAAGTACCGTTTTTAGACATATTTAATGTGAAACATCTATTGGCGCACCTAGGCAGTAAAATCGATCGTAATCGAAAAAATTGTCAAATATGGTGGATGTTTGGTTGGTAGTTGTAGATGGGCTGGGTGACAAATATATTGATTTTATTAACGAAACACTAAATTATTAAAAAATATTTCACTTAATCAAAATTGAATGTTTCACATCTGCCGGGTCCCGTGGCGGCTAATTTTTGTTATTTGGTCGTACCTTAAAAGCTACACTGATTCTTATAAATCAAGTTCTTTAGAGCCGTTTTCGAGAAAAATAAGCTTTAACGTAACGGTTATATGGCAGGTACATACCGTTATTTTTTGAGCTAAACAAATTTCAATTTCCCCTTGTATGTTTTGGTTGGAATAGATTTTCCAGGAAAATTCTTATAACGGTACCTCCATAGGACCGGTTTTTTCAAATCAGATTTTAAAGTAACGGGTGATTTTTTAAGAGGTTTAGAACTTTTAAAAAAAAAAAACACAAAAAATTCGAAAAAATGAATGAAATATTTATTTGAATCGATAGTTTGAACCTTGCAATTTAATGTTTAAAGATAATTTCATGCAAATGTTGACCGCGGCTGCGTCTCAGGTAGCCCATCCGCTGAGTCCAATTTTGGCATACTCTTTCACACATATCGGCCGGTATCTCACGAATGAATGCATGGATGTTGGCTTCCAGTGCTTCAATCGAAGCGGGCTTGTCCCTATAGACATTAGCTTTGACATACCCCCACAAAAAATAGTCTAATGGTGTCAAATCGCACGATCTAGGCGGCCAATTGACCGGCCCGAAACGTGAAATTAACTGTTCACCAAACTCGCCTCGCAATTGCACCATTGTTTCGCGTGCTGTGTGGCATGTGGCACCGTCTTGTTGAAACCACATATCATGCAAGTCAAGAACTTCCATTTCGGGCAAAAAAAAGTTTGTTATCATCGCTCGGTAGCGTTCACCATTGACAGTAACGCTGCGATTCGCATCATCTTTGAAGAAATATGGCCCAATAATGCCGCCGGCCCATAAACCGCACCAAACAGTGGCTTTTTCGGGATGCATTGGTAGCTGTTGCAATGCTTCTGGCTGATCTTCACTCCAAATGCGGCAATTTTGCTTATTTACGTACCCATTCAACCAAAAATGAGTCTCATCGCTGAACACAATTTTTCGATATTTCGACATTTCGAACCGAGCACGAATTTTGATAGTAAAATTCAATAATTTGCAAGCGTTGTTCATTTGTAAGACGATCCATGGTTAAATTGCAAACCAAACTGAAGCTGTTTGACAGTGACACAAGGTACTAAACACACGTCAGCTGTCAAAACCAGTGTTGCCAAGACCAAACCAGCTAAAAAATCACCCGTTATAAGCTTCTTGACGGATTTCGATTAAATTTTCAATGCAGAAGCCAAAGTTTGTTTGAGTTTAAAAAAAAGTATTTTTTTTTTTTAAAACGGTCAATTTTTTTTATTATTATGTATTATATTTTATTTTATTTTTCTAATAAAAACTACAAAGTCCTAGAATTTGTTATAATCAAAAAAAAAAAAAAAAAAAAAAAAAAAAAAATTGTAGGTAATATGATTTCGAAAAGTTTTTCAAAAAACAAGTCCCGAGCCTGTTCCATTTTCCATTCCATTCTGACTTTCGTGTCGATTTTTTTGAGAAAATGAGTAATACAAATAGGAAATAGCGTTTTAATATTTTTTTGAATAAAAGTAACAATTTTGTTAAAATAAATCCAGAAAAAACATTCAAAAATGGTGGGTGGTTGTAGGTTGGAGAGATACAACAACCTATACATGAACTGTTTAGTGAACTGGGTATCACGTAAATTTATCTTCCGTAAACCGACTTTACAGACAACCAAAACCAAGTTTTTTAATACTTAGAATACAGCTGAATAGAATCTTTTCTTATTAATTTTATTAATAGACAAACCTTAGGATTTGCTTTAATTTTTAAAACAAAGTTTTTTTGTTATTATATGAAAAGTGGGGGTAAAATACTCCCAAAATTAAAATATAGGTAATAGCCACAAATTTTAAGGTTTGTCGCTCCAATATAAGAACCGTTAATACGTTAAAACAAAATTGAAATTCAAATAGTAGGTATCTAATTCAGAGAAAATTTAGCCACAGCTTTCGTGTGCAAAATTTTAGCATTGTGATTTGATCGTAACTGTAACGAAAAGAGGATGTTTGAATAAAAATAGCAATACAGACAGACAAGTCGAATTTTTACTCTGAGATCTGAGTACAAAAATTTATACTTTTCTGTAACTAAGGGGCCAGTTATAGCGATACGGAAAACCAAATAGCTCAATTAAAAATTCTATTTGCAAAATAAATTCGCTGAGTTAAATGCCACCGATCAGTGCAGCATTTGTATTTTAAATCGAACAATAATATAATACCTACTTAATTTTCCTTTTGAACATTTTTTCGTTTTGTTTTTTCGTATGGCTATAACTGGCTACACGACAGATATAAAGGTACAGACCGTACAGACCACCCACCAACTCGTACCTATCTTGTTTGAAACACCATTAAAAATATTTGTTCGTGTCTGTGAATACGTGTAGGTACATCTCTGATCTCTGTCTTTACATTTTGTGAAAGCAGCAGCACGGGAGTGCATTTCACTCTCAGAATAAATGGTACATCAGCTGATTTTCAGCTTGTAGGCAAAAAGAGAGACAATATCGTGATAGTTTGCGGTATGGTATGCACCTATCTATATAATTATTATAAAACAAAGATTTTCGGATTAGATGCGTTATTTGAAATTATGAGTGCACTTTTTGTACTCACCCCAAACGTTTCGCATCAGTTGAAAAGTTATGCGTTAGATTGGCTACTGCAGTTTCCCGGCGACCAAGCTCAATGCAATTTGATGCGAAACGTTCGGGGTGAGTACAAAAAAGGGCACTCTTAATTTCAAATAACGCGGCTAATCGGAAAATCTTTTTTTTAATAACTATGTCCAACAACCTCGAAAACCTTAAAGTAAAGCTATACTGTATCTTTTTGTCTGTGCTCCACACCATTCTACGAAACAAGTCATACAAATTACAAACCAATGTACAAACCGCACCGGACTCGTATCAAAAACAGCGAAAATTCGATGGATTGAAAATAATGTCACAAAACACAAAGTGTGTTTTCTTTTCACCAAAGCATTCATTCTTAACTATTACATTATAACGGGTGATTTTTTAGCTGGTTTGGTTTTGGCAACACTGGTTTTGACAGCTGACGTGTGTTTAGTACCTTGTGTCACTGTCAAACAGCTTCAGTTTGGTTTGCAATTTAACCATGGATCGTCTTACAAATGAACAACGCTTGCTAATTATTGAATTTGACTATCAAAATTCGTGCTCGGTTCGAAATGTTGCGGAAGGATTTGGGCGTAAAGCCTTTTAAGATACAGCTGGTGCAAGAACTAAAGCCAGCCGACCTACCACAACGCCGAATTTTTGGTGAATGGGCTCTTGGAAAGCTGGCCGAGGATCCGCTTTTTGGTGAACAGTTAATTTCACGTTTCGGGCCGGTCAATTGGCCGCCTAGATCGTGCGATTTGACACCATTAGACTATTTTTTGTGGGGGTATGTCAAGGCTAATGTCTATAGGGACAAGCCCGCTTCGATTGACGCACTGGAAGCCAACATCCATGCATTCATTCGTGAGATACCGGCCGATATGTGTGAAAGAGTATGCCAAAATTGGACTCAGCGGATGGGCTACCTGAGACGCAGCCGCGGTCAACATTTGCATGAAATTATCTTTAAACATTAAATTGCAAGGTTCAAACTATCGATTCAAATAAATATTTCATTCATTTTTTAGAATTTTTTGTGTTTTTTTTTTTTTTAAAGTTCTAAACCTCTTAAAAAATCACCCGTTATTTTCGTCTATACGTTGAAAAGATTGATTTCAAATATACTTGCAGCCAATTTTAGCTTCTAAACTATAATGTTAACCCAGCGCCGGATCTAGGGAGGGTAAAAGGGGGGCAGTTGCCCTTGGTGTCAGCCTGTGGGGGGGGGGGGGGGGGCGCCAAAGACTGCCATTTGTCACCCATGA
Source organism: Platycheirus albimanus (assembly GCA_916050605.2). NCBI lineage: Eukaryota > Metazoa > Arthropoda > Insecta > Diptera > Syrphidae > Platycheirus > Platycheirus albimanus. Next base: position 74,141,257 of record OU696696.1, read on the forward strand.
AGATGTAGAGAGCCGAGGGCGTGATCCTCCGGGGGCGCAAGAGATGAAGAAAGAATAATGAATACCAGGAGCAAAAAAAAGGCCTTGAAAACGGCTATGGTAATGAAATGAGAAATGGAGCTATAGGCGCCAAATTCGACTTTTGCCCCCCTTTCCACAAATCCTAGAACCGTCCATTTTATGTAGCTAACTCAATTCAGCAACGTAAACTTTCCAATTTAACATTCCTTAAAAAATTCTTAAAATTTCAAACGGCAACTCTTTTCGCTAGCCATTCCAACATGTTTCCATCGAACTCCAACTGCAACACAAGATTAGTTCATCAGAAAGATTTGTTTTCGACTCCAACACAAACACAACATCGCACCGCGATCAGTTTTCTTCGAGTTTCTATCGTGAGTGGGTGCGGATCGGAACATTCATCTCTTAAGCGCGCACAAGGCACAACACTGATCGTAGTCGTCGTAGCCGTTATGTCTCGCTGTCATATAGCTTCGATATAAAAATATGAAAATTGTTTTTATGAAAAAAATGTCGTCACTTTGCTAAAACAATAACAAAAGAATCCAAAGAGTACCTGATCTTGTCAATCTTGTAATCGCTATCATTCGTTATCAAGTGATTACAATCTGTCAACCGGATGACAATTGATCGTACGTGTGTCATGATCTTAGTCCCTGAACCACCAGCATTCCTGTATAGCCTGTATAGATTGTAGAACGTAGATGAAAAGGATTAATAAAAACGCTGTCAAAGTGCAACATTTTGCAGTGAATCATTGCCAACGCAGATCCGGGGGTTCTGTAGGATCGCAAGATCACAAGATCACCACTTTTTTACCATTTACCACCACGACTAGCTGCTCCTTCTCTTATTCTCACAGATGGGCTTGTTTCTGTGAATGGGACTGAGCTGCTCGTTGTAGTGATGCCATGATGATAGCATCTCATTCGGGGAGAGATGTCATCTTGTTAATTACCAACATTCGATAGTGCTCCTTCGGCTTCGCGCAGTTTATGAAGTCGCAGTGTAAACGATCGCTGATCCTTTGTGTTGTGGTTTTTTTTTATTTTTGTTTTGGTTTGTCCATGGGATTTCCTGCTGCAGGGTGTCTTAAGTCTGTCCTTTGGTGGCATTTTATTGATTGCAATTTGTGTTTTTATGGGCATTTTTTTAGAAAAGAAAAGATGAAGCATCACATAATGTCAAGCCCTCCTCGACCGACATAGGAGGCAGTGAAGATCATCTCATCGCATCGCGTGTGAAGTGAAGTTTGATGAGAAAATTATGGAAAATTTCAAGTTTTTCTCACACAATTTATTATATTAATTTAACGACACGACCGACCGACGACGTAATCGTAATGAAATTGTTAATGGATTTTAACAGTTACTCGTATTAAACAAATTAAAACAACAAAATAAGCAATAAAAAAAGGAATACCAGTGTTTTTTTTTTCGTTCATTTTTTTATGATTCACAAGGCTTGCTTCCATCCTTGTAGGTAGGCCAGTTGGAATTTTTTCGGATGCTTAAGATTCATCCGTTAAAAATTATTCACAGTTCGCTTTAATATGGCTCAAAGAAAAAACCATCAAGTTCCAGCGATGATCTTTCGCAGATCATTTCTTCTTCATTTTCTCACATCATCATCATCATCAGGCAGAAATCCAACGCCAACCATCATAACCACGACGAGAAAACGACGAAGGAAGCATCGTGATGTTCCTTCGTCTTTCATTGGATTATTGTTAATTTTGGCAACGGTTGGTTCTTTGAAACCAATCTCTGCCGCTGTTCGTGACGGAAGAACTGCATTGATGCTTAGTTCTAGGAATTATTCGTCGGATGTTGAGAGGGACAGTACATCAGGTGCATCGGCATCAGCAATGTCCGGAGAAAAAATTAGTTCAGGTGAGTTTTTGGCCTTGTTTTTTTTTTTTTTTTTTCTTTTTTTCTTAAAGCGAACCCTTCTTCCTATGTGTTCTTTGTGTCTTCTAATTATTGCAATGAACAACGAAATTTTGGGAATGTCCAAGTCCAAGGAGGAAAAAAAAAAAAAAAAAAGAAAAAAAAAACCTGTCCAAGTGGATTGGATAAAGATGATGGGAGAGAGCATTTGCAGTGAAGCAGGTAGCCAAGAAGAGCAGAAAATCTTTTGTTGGCTTTACTTTTTTTTTTGGGAAGTGAGTCTTGTTTTTGTCTTCTTTATTGCAAAATAAAAAAAATATTAATAAAAATGTTGAAAGAGATCAGATTAGAATCTACTTAAATGGGAACAGGTTTGGAGTAAGTTTTTTGGAGATTTTATCTCCTGACTGGCATTTTAAGCACACATTAATATGTAGATGGGTTTGTTCCAGAAAAAGACGGTAATGGTAAGCCATGGTTAGTAGGTAGGATTTTTGGACTGTTTTTTTTGTTTGTTTTTTAATTCGGTAGCTTAGCATATTTTTGCGGAGCTTGGATAAAAAAAAAGTTACCACATCTTAACAATTGTCTACCTTATCATATTTTTGGGTTAACTTTATTCAATAAAAAAAGCGAGTTAACAAAAATTGGCAAAAAAAAACAGTTAAGAACTCGTTACCTCGTTGATTATTCAAATAATTATATAAAGGGTGTTTTTTTTAGACGCTTGGTTTTCAAACTACTTTTTTTTTAGTTGGTCTTTTTGACAGCTGTCACTTGATTTATGCTCAGTTTGTTTTGTCATTTCATAATGAATAAGTAAATTTCTGAACAACGTTTACTAATCATGCAAATTTATTACATAATATCCAATATTCGGTCGACATAATCGCCCAGGAATTCATTCGAGCCAGCCGCAGCGGCCATTTGCCCGAAATCATTTTTAAAACATAATTTCAAACCCTTATCTTTATAAAAAAGCTAAGTTCTTGGCCATATCATTAAATTATATGCGTTTATTTCTTGTTGAAAACCACAAACTTTTTCTATAGGAACTAGAATGTTCGGCATTAAATAAATACTTATTAGCTTTTTCCGTTGAGTTTTACAATGGGTTGACCAAGGTTTCCTTAAAAACTCCAAGAGCTCTTCAAACTTCAAAGTAACCAAGGGTTGTTGAGGTTATTATTTTTTAACTACTCACAATAATTGAAACTCTTTAACCTCAACTCCTCCGAGAAAATACCCAGATCTACTTTGGGCGAAAAAGGTTTACGTAAAAACTCATCCTCAATTTATCATTTCAGGAGCGGATTGTTCTATACGCTTCCTGGGCCTAGCGCTGGACAAACACTAAATCGTTTTATGTAGCACCTTTTTCACCTCAATTGCTTGCAATAGGCACGAGTACTATAACTACGGCGGGCGTCAAGAATTAATAACGGTTTGTGTAGAGGGGTCAAATACAAGTATTTTTTTCAAATATGGGACAGGGTCTCACTCGCCCCATTTAAATTTAGGAGGTAAGGGCGATTTTCGAAAAAATGTCTTGAATGGAAAAATAAGTATAAAAAACAACGGTAACACATAAAAAACATTAGGTAGGTACTAAACGGTTTTAAAAGCCAGAAATCTGTTCTTAAATCCTAAATTTAAATTAAATTATTAATGTCAATAGTTTTCAAAATATAAGCATTCAAACTCAAAATGTTGATACAAATAAAGTGCACGACTGAGTCGGACGAACTTGCTCTAATATGTGACAGTGGTTTTATGGTTTGAGATTTTGGTAAAAATGATATGAAATTTAATTGATCACTTAAAAATCACTAATTAAAACGTTTTTTGAAAAAATGAAGTAAGCCATCTGATTTTGTTAACTGTTAAGAATTTTAAGAAATTTTTTTTTCGAAGTCGTTCGACCAGTTTTTCCAAAAAACTGTTTTTTTGGAAAACTTTTCAAAAATATATTCCAATTTTTTTGAGTATGCCAACTTCCAGCATTTTGTAGTTTTTATCAGAAAAAAAATAAAAAAAAAATAGATTAAACCATTTTTTGAAAAAAACAAAAAATAAAAAAAAAATTTAAAACTTTCTTAAAAAACTAAAAAAAAACTTTTTTTGAAAAATTTAAGAATTTATATTATTTTGTCTATAAAAAGGCTCCTTTATTAAAAATATCATCGAAATCCGTCAAGTGGTTTACGAGGAAATCTGATTTTAAAAAACCGGTCCTATGGGAGGTACCGTTATAAGACTTTTCCTGAAATATCTATTACAACCAAAATATAAAGTTTTAACAGAAGACATTATTCAGAAAGTTTTATCAAAATAATAGGAGCCGTTTTTGAGAAAAATCAATTTTGCCCTAAACATCGTATGGCAGGTACCGTTACTTTTAGAGCTAGAAAGCTAATTCCAAAAACCCCTATGTAGGACATCATAATAATACTATGTACCAAGTTTGAAGCGAATCGGTTCAGCCGTTTAGGCTGTAGGTACCGATACAGACAGACAGACAGATAGACTTAATTGTCGGAGCCACTTTTTTAGGCTTCTCTATCATCGTAATGTTATGTTTGATTGTCACTTCTTGTATTTAACCCCTCTACAAAAAACGGTTATTAATTCTTTGCGCCGTTATCGCACTCTCCCCTTGCACTGTGTTCGATGAGAGTGCAGCCATACTGTTTGTTCACGAACATATTTTAGGATTTTTCTTGAAGTATTAAAGAAATAAGAACTGTCATTTATTAGCTCTGTTTGTTGTGAGCTCTTAAGTCGCCTTGGGGCCGTCACAAATCGTTTTGTTGAAAAACCTCAACTCACCCTAATGAGAAAATGAGAAAACTTTTTATGCTGTGTGTTGTTTTTTGAGATCCGAAAAACATAGTTTTGTTTGACAACTCTTGGAGTTGTCAAGGAACCCATAATAACCGAAACAGCACGAAAGTGTCTGTCAAAACAAAAAATCTATTTAGGACCCTAAATTGTATAACACTATAGCCAAGCTTTTATTCGTAAAATGCGGATAGGAGCGCAGTTTGTTTTTTAAAACTTATCGAAAAGTTGACGAAACAAAACGATCCACTTGTTCTGTCTAAATGCAATTACGTTCATAACTTTAAAGGCCAAACCATAATACGCGAAAGAAAAAGTAAGCAAGTGTCAAAATCGAACGAAAAGTTTCCTTCCGATTTGTAAAGTACATCAGTTGCCCATAATAGCCTTTACAAATAAGAAAAAAGAAAGGAGAAGAATACCCTTTTATAAAAAAGGCAATGTCAGATTTTCGTACGTAATGTACGACTCAAAGCGTACATTACGTACGAAAACGCAAGTAAACGAAACTTGCCGAAACTGAACAAAAAGTCATTTCGGGTTGGGTATACAAATCACATGTAATTCTACTGTTTCGTAAGGCAACGTATACGTACCCATTCTTCAATTATGGTTAGCCCTTAAGGCCCAACCATAATATGCGAAAGAAAAGGTAAGCAAGTGTCAAAACCGAACGAAAAGTTTCCTTACGATTTGTTAAGTTCATCACTTGCCCATAATAGCCTTTACAAATAAGAAAAAAGAAAGGAGAAGAATACCCTTTTATAAAAAAGGCAATGTCAGATTTTCGTACGTAATGTACGACTCAAAGCGTACATCCTACGTAAGAAAACGCAAGTGAACGAAACTTGCCAAAACTGAACAAAAAGTCATTTCGGGTTGGGTATACAAATCACATGTATTTCTACTGTTTCGTAATCCAACGTACGTAGCATTCTTCAATTATGGTTAGCCCTTTAAGGTAGGTACATTTCACTAAAGACTTTACTAAAGAGATTCTTAGATGTTAAAAGTAAGATACGTTATTAAGGGAGGAATACAAATTTCTCTAAAATTTTGCAAGTTGAAATTTGCTTAAAATATTAAAATCCAAACTGAACATTTTGCTATAGATTTGTCTTCATTTATTTAATTAATAGATATCTTGTGTTGCAATAAATTACACAGAATTTATCGCCTGCTAACTTACTTAATTTTTTTTCTTCTTTTAATAAAAGCCCGAATAAATCGTTCTCGTGCTCTTAAATTGTTGACAAACAAAATAAAATTAATTTAAAATTAAAATCACACACTTCTTTCTTGCCCGTGCACATTTCTTCTGTGTTCAACCTATTCATATCTGCCTACAGTCTAATACCAAAACCAATTCGAAAGACATACCGTCTATTTCCGCACTTTCAAGAGCTATAGCTGTCAGTTTATAAGAACCATCTCGCGTCAAAAAAAAAAAAAACCAAAAGAAAAGAAGGAAAACGCTCAACAACAACAAAAACAAACGAGCGTGTCGAGGTACTCAATATAATTCAGCTTTAACCTCCTCCATCACACTCAGGTTGGCCCGCATCCAAACAAATATTTATCCAAGATCAACATGCGAATCTTTTTAAAATGAGAAATCTTCTTTTAAAAGTCATAAAACAAAAAAAAAGTCCCGTTATAGTTGTGTTTATTGATTCCATTTCATTCGCCGGATACAGCCAACAAATGCCAACGCATAAGGGCCATTTCATTGCCATCCAATGTTTTTGATCGACTTTTTAAAGTTTATTAATTCTCCTACCCCCCCCCCCCCCCCCACCCAAGAACCCCTGGATTATCTAGTATATTTTATCAAACAAATAAATTAGTTTTCTTGAGGTTTTCCATTGTTACAGCAGGTGTCCCCATGTCCAGCATCTTAAGCTCAATAAATAAACTTTTTATTTATAATCATGTTCGAAACTTCGAATCAAAAGCATTTCGAAAAACAACTCTTGTAATCGGAGCATGACATCAGTTTAGAAGGTTTACAATTTCTTTGATTCAATAAAAACGATTATAGATCGCTCTTCGCAGAGTGCTTGGGTTTGGGTTTGAGTTCGGAGTGCTAAAGAAACATTCCATTCTTCTTGTTCTTCCTTTATGTCAGTGTCAAAAATGCTGCACGCCTACTCTAAGAGTTGTTAAGATGATGATCTTAACTCTCAAGTGATCGTATAAATGTAGAAGATCACTGATCAAACTTTAATTCTCCTCCTCCTCGCATCTCGCGCATCTACTTAAATATGTCGGACTGAATTGTGTTCCTTTTCCCATCTCCCGCAGTTATTGTAAGTCATTGAATTTGATGTTTTTTTTTTCTATCGTATCGAAAAAATGAAACACTCCATCTTTATGTTTTGACTCCATCGGCATCGCTAGAGATGAGATCTAGAATGATACTCGGAGAAAAGACGATTCCGTTGTTTTGGTGTTCAGTCGGTCCGGTGCGGCGCGGCGTTCGCGGTCGGTCGGGTGATTCGATCGAAGATCTACTGACCTAGTATATATGAGAATAAGAAGAAGTGGCGTTGGTGTTCCCCTCTGTCATTCTCTATTCTCTGTCTATTGTGTGTGCCACTTACAATAAAATGACAGATAGCGTTTTTGACTTATGGCATTACTTCGTTGAACAATAAATCTGTTTTATTTTTTATTTTTTTTTTCCTTAGAATTATAGTTTTATAAAGAATAATTGTTTTGTTGTTAATGTGGGACAGGGAGATGCGCCAATGCGCTTAAATATAATTTAATGGTAGGAACGGGAAACAAATTAGAAACGACCACGATTGTTACATATGAAAACTGTTAAGCAGGGAGTATTGTCCAACCAATTAGCTAATTGATGGAATTATAAAATGACACAAGCTCAGCCGTAGAGGCGATTGGCATTTTTGTTCTGTCATGTAGTAGAGACGTCACTTGTCACTTCGTCGTCGGCGAAGTTCTTATCAGTTAAAGTAACTTATTGAATGTTCCGTTCCATATACCATACGGATAGAAAATGTAATTCTCAAGTGGAAGTCTTGACTCTTGAGGAAATTTATGTCAGAAAAAATGTTGACTCTAGATTGCAGATAAAGTGGTTAATATGGGTGTAATTGGTAATTCGAATACATTGTTTATTTTAAAAGTATGACAGCATAAAGATAATGTGAAAAGTGTGTAGGTACTGTAATGGGAGCATGTGAAACAAGTGTTATTTGCCCTACATTGACCCAGATCAGGGTTACCTTTGGGAATTCGGGAGCTTTTGAAAACTTTATTGATAATTCAAATTGCAGATACGTAGGTATATTCATGTTTGCTGGAAAGTTGGGATTTTTTAAGGTGTTTAGAATTATTCAAACTTTTAAACTAGTGTCGGCAGGATAGGAAGAGTACACAAAATAGCAACTGACAGAAGTAATTTTCTGTTTTTGAATGCTTGCTGAATCTGCTGAAAATCCAGTAAAGCGAATAAAAAAATAAGAGCTGAACCATACACACAAAGCCTCTAACCTAGAACCTAGTTGCGCGCACCAAGTTTGTTGAGATCTTCCTCTAATTGATCGCGACCGTGTTCCAGTACTGCGTTGGCCCTTAGAGTTTGAATTGAAGACTCTTTGGGCTCGTTGAGAATTAGTCCATAAAATCTGCATGACTCATCTTATTAATCGGCTCTGTTTTTTGCTTTTTGACAAGGTCAAAGCCGCTGTACGACCCTTTGCTTGTGACGTCTTCAAAGTTATATCTGCCATCGTGAAGTTTTGTCCAAGCCTACGATAATGATGTTCTGCACCCGAGAACGGCATATACTTTGTTTCATTTTTATTTACATCCACACCCATTTTCGCCGCCTCCATTTCAATACTTGCGAATGCTAAACTGACAGCGCGCATCATTCTTCCAATAATGTCAGCATAGCCAAGTAATTGAACGGATTTTTAAAAAATCGTACCGCTGGTGTTAACGCATGCGAGTTGCGTACGATTGCCTCAAGAATGATGTCGACATTAAATGAGTCGGTGGTGTTCTTACCAACCCACGTAGCAGCGCGAGTTCTCCATAGTCATGCTGCACAATCGAACGAGATTGGGAAGGATGCCAAGAACTGATATGGCTCTCTAAAGCTCGTTCCTATCCACGTGCCATAAGTGACTTTAAAATCGATAAAGAGGTGGTAAGTATCCGATCTGGAATTCTTATACCTCTGAAGCTGGCTCAGTTCCAAGTATCTCTTTTCTTGTGTATAGGGCACACGAAACACATCCGCTCCAGCAGCCTTGTTGGACTGCCATGGCGAAGGTTCGGGGTCGATCCCTGACTACACCTTAAGTTCTTTTCCGGAGTACTGCCTCTTGCGAGGATGTGACAAATCTTCCAATGTCATGGAAAGTGCTTCCCTGTCAGGCGTTCGGATTCAGCGGTAAATTGTAGGTCCCTCCCATTCCTGCAGAATATCAACGCACACACAAGAATGGTAGAGAGTGTAAGTCACGAGCAGCATGCGCTTGAAGCTGCCAACTAAGTGTTGTTCATCATAGTCCAAATTGAATGGATCATTCTGCCTGACAGCGATCAGTTGATATAGTGGGTCGTCGTCGCCCCGCCGTTGTCTGCAGAAGTGTTCTTTCCTAATTTTAAGCACCGACTGCGCATCTACTATGACAGTCCCACGCTCGTCTCTACAGGCTTCCGCTCGAGCTTTGTACCCGTTGGACGAATGTTTTACAGTTCGGTAGAACTTTCGAACATTGTTTCTGCCGTAGCCCCCACAGTTTTTTTTCTAAGAAGAAGATGTTCTTCCTTCCTCTTTTGCTGGTAGACCCCAAGGGAAGCACTCTCGGTATCTCCAGTTCTGGCCTGCAGCATTGCCTGATAAGCTTCGTTCTTGGCCGTGAGATGGTTCTCACTTGATAAACAAGGTACATAGAGTACATTACAATTTCTACATGGTGGCCTACAAATTGTCACCCGATGTTCTTCCGCTGTTTTTTTTTTTTTGAATGAAAAACACAGGCTAACCAGACCTGACAGTTCTCGTATGTTATCCCATACTCTTCTAGGCGAGCTGCTAAAAGGTCGTTGTATTTGCCAAATTGTCGTCGAGTGACATGAAAATCTGCGCCATAATCATTGACAAATTATTCCGCCAAAACCTTCAAACCTCACTTCCTAAAGGTATTTCCACACTATCCCACAGTATAGTACGACATGTCAAAAAAAGTGTGAAGGAATGTGTGATGGTTTTACTTTCAATCCTTAAAAAAATATTTCAGATCTAAACACATATTAGATCTGCGCTTTCATATTTGTTTCCACACTATTATACACCTGTTTCATCATACATTTTTGATATGTCGTATTACACTGTGGAATAGTGTGGAACTACCTTAAGGGACATGCGATTCATGTGTTGTTGATGTGTATTCTGTTTAATCACAACTGTGAAAGTTGAATCGACATTTACCGCCATTTGCAAAAAAATATAGCATCATGATTAAAGCGCCCTCTTGTGTAAAGAGGCGGTTGGTACTTCTGTCAGACCAAAACTAGCAACTTCATTTGATTCTCATAGAGTGCACTGATGAGGTCTGGAGTAACTTCTATAAATGGTTTTATTTGAATTGTATGGTAAATTTGATTTCAAAAGAAGACACGTGTATGTATTTACATATTTCGAGCAGCAGGAAAACCCCGGCCGTACAAATGGTGTCAGGTGAATGGGTCCTTTGAAATGGTTAACATTCTTGCCTATCAGAAAATTAAACAAAGCAATAAATCAAAACCCACAACCTACCAATGAAACAAAACACAAAAAATAAAGACAAAAGCACAAATTAACACTCCATGCTCTCCTGCACAAAGATGAAAGGTGCATTTAACAATCTAACTAGGTACATATCTTCTACGAAATCCTGATTTATACAACATATTCTCGTTCTCAACTACCTGAAGAACTTGCATCACAGTTTCACACAGCACAGAATCACCGAACGAAACATTCCATAAGAAGGTGAGAATCCTTATTATTTGTTCTTCCAATTTATAGCTCCCTTCTGTGACCATGGATATTTCCCGACACCGTCTTTTGTATAAGTTAGTTAGTATACAAAAGATACTTTTATTTGTGTTTACAATTTTTCCTCCTTTTGATGTTTTATTGCATCGCATCGTGGCTATTATAAACATTTGACTATTCGAAGGTGAAAAATATCCATATGAGCTTCTTATATGGCGCATCATAATAAAAGTATCTGTATATCTTGTGGAGATGGTTGTAATAAATCTGTTGCACTGTCTTCAGTGATAAAGATCTGCGGCGTTAGATTGGCCCCCATAATGTAGTGAATCAGGACCGAAAAACCTGTCTTATAAAGGGTGTAGTCTAGGGCCCTTTGCGATACTCTTGTTAGAATCGTTTTTATCTTTTCTTCACTCGTGTCTCACCGTTCTCAAGATACACTGATGGTCCACTTGAAATTCATCCTCCATCCTCAAGAGATACATTTTATCTTTCCCTATAGAAAAAAACACATTCTTTTTGAAACTGTAACGTCCCTTTACCTGACTTAAAAGACACTCACTAAAGTAGAGGGAAGTATCTCATTAGATTAGTATCTTGAGACAACAAAAATACACTCTTAAGTTCAAATTTAAGACCGAAGAAGGAAGTTTGTATCTACAAACTCTGCTTGCTCCACTTTGAAATTATTTTTTTTTATTGAGTGTTATGTTACGCACTCGCATATGTAGTTTAAAATTAAAAAAAAAGACGAGCGGTGGCAAGAACATCATGGGAATATCCTGTTTGCATTGTGCAGTGACTTTGTCAACATTATTTTGACACATGGACGTCGAATGTTTGTCATAAAATAATATCAAATGACATGTGGGTTTGCGGGTTCTTATGGATGAAGTGGTAATTTTCGGGCATTCATTTTGAATTAAAAAAACTGTGTGTGTGTGTGTGTTTGTGTACAGAATGTTTTATTACTGGAAATTTCAAAATATAAATAAAAAATACAGCACGTAGGTGTTTGCATTCAATTTCAGAGTGGCGCCGTAATAAATTTGTATGATGAAATAATTAAACGTGAAATGGGAATAAATAAGACGTTTTTATGAGGAAAATATTAACAAAATCATGGCTAGATTTTATGATCATGATTCAGAACACAAATCTTCCATTTTTGGCTTCTCCAACAATAGGAAGAGATTTCATTAAGTTACTGGCAAGCAAGTTGCAATATGTACATATGTAGGTACACTCATATTGTTCACAAAGACAAATTTTGCTAACTTGCATGCCAATACCGTTATAATTACGTTTTTTTGACTTGTTCATTTGTATATATAGGATCGAAAGATCGAGTAAGAGTTGACTTCAAAATCATTAGTATTCCAGCACAACGGAGAAAGAAACAATTGACTTGAGGAACTATTCCAATATTGTATTCGAAGTTCAAAGTATCAAATAGTTTTTTATAACATTATAGACAAGTGAAGAAGTCTATTTCAAAACACCAAAGGAACATATACAGACCTAGCATATTTCCCATTAAACATATTACATAAATATATCTTACAGTTGTCAAGATGTAGCTCCTTTTAATGGTTTATGATACTCTTTTAAGCCCGTCATTTAGTTCTCAGCAGGTACATTATCAGAGTTTGCGGAACAGAGTTATGGGTTGAAGATGGTTCTGAATGTGGTTGGAGAATGTGGTCTTGATTTACTTTTGATCGTACTTTAAAACGTGGAGCACTCGGTTCGGTCTCTTTGAGTAACACCAAATATTGTTGGTGCCATTTCATAGGGGTACCTACTACTTGGCGTTAGAAACTTTACAGCCATTACTTTGATGTTCTGGATCTTTTCAGGCCATGCTTTACGCATTTTTCTGACTTGGTTCATAATTGATTTAATCGTCGCAACGCTTCCCGAATCCAGAAACCAGAACCAGGGTGATAAATAATTGAAAGTACTTATCTGTCCTAAAGTAGTCATGTCGTAGATGGCCATCGTAGAATGCTGTCATTGCACTGACGGCTAGAATGACTAGCACAATGACACACATTTTTGAGTCATCGAAATGACAATTTTCGATAAACGGGTAATCCCTTGAACATCGTCGAAATGTTTCATGTCTTTCTTTATTTTACCGGTTCTTCTACAAAAAAATGCTCCCCCGTAACACTCGTCTTGCTAGCAACGCTCATTAGTTTACACTTGAGAACAATTTCAGACGTACCGTGGAATATAAGGATTCATTCTTCAGCCGTACAACACGAATGTGGAATAAACTGGCTGGTTCTACTTTCCCTTGCCATTTTGATCTTCAAGCATTCAAGAACAATGTTCATCGGCACCTTTTTTCGTTTTTGGTATCACTCGCGCTGTGACTAATTATTAAAAGGGCAATCCAAAACCCTTCAGCGCATGTGCTATTCAAAATTAATGGTTATTAGGACACAATACCAGATTCTTTTTGATTAACTTGTCATTGCAATCGCAGTGTCCCAACAATAGCACGGCAGACATTTTTGCCGTGCCATTGTTGTCAAGGTCCCTTACAGTATTTGAATTTGCTTTCACCTAAATGGAGAACCCGTGTAGATGTAGTAAGTTCTTATTATACATTATTCTAGGTCATTTAAAGTTATGCATTTTGTTCTTTTTGTTCCGTTTATTAATCAAAACTTTCTTGATTTTTTAAGAACTTTAACTCTCCTTGAGAACTATATTGCCAACCAAGTAAGTTGTGGGTCCAATTACTCCTGTTTGGCTGACATCCAAAGGACTTTGTGAAAAATTTCGAGCAGAAGCCTTCTGTATAATCACGATGTAGCAACCTTTTTTGGACCACACAGTGAGAACTCTTCCTGGTGGTCTCTGGCTGTCGTCTTCTTCCTTTGTGCTTTCCTCCAATACCTATTATATGTTACGCGAATCGCCATCTCCAGTATATTTTTTCGTGATATTTTTACTTGTCCTTTAACTGCTGTAATTGCACTTCACAAAATAACGTCAATATTTTCAGTCACGCAGATTCAATTTATTACTGTCGAACGAAGTCTGTCTTCGCGGTTTCTGGTCACCATCAAATTTCAAAGTGTTGAAAGTGGTCAAGTCGTCAAGTCGAAATGGCCAGTCATCGCAACGTGGGACACCAATGCCAGATTTGCGCCATTTGTGTCGTAGCTATAGCCATCACACGGTGAAAAATGGCAGTGCACTGACGATGCAGTGGCCTATTTTCTTGTGACGTCAGAATGTCATTGCGATGACACATTTCGATGACCATGTAATAATTGCCTTACAATTAAAAAAGATTTCTAGGAAGTCTGGTAACAAAACGGGACATCAAAGTGATTACCTATTGGGTTTTCTCTATGAGTTTCCAGCTCACAAAAATTGCTTTTTCTACATAGTACCTTCCTTTCCTTATCACTTCAAATTGTCAACTGCAAAAAATCATTTACTGATTTTAACGCACGTTTTAACTCCTGGTTGCCGAAATATGGCGAATTTGTTGCAATATGTCTCGAACATTTGCATCTAGTCCAAGTCCAAGTCCAGTTCTATGCGAAGTAGAAAACTCTAAGCTCTTAGGTTGAATTTTAATCTATGATCTCGGTGTTCTCCAGTTTTGGAGACCCACTAACTTGCTTTGTGGAAAAGGTGCCTTAGGCATTTTTTTGAATAATTTCCTTTACATCGGAATGTTGAAGGTAATAAAAAAATCATATTAACACTAGAAAATATATTTATTATGCAATAACCCTTCAACGCCAGACACTTCAAAGATATACTTTTCTATTTTCTTAACCATCAATAAAGAATAATCAGGCTGAGTGGCGACAGCTATTCGAAGCATTTTTCTCCATCTCATTATCATCATCTTCATCTACCGTTAAAATGACCTCTGTCTAGACTTATCTGGAAATTATTTAAATTCCCGAATGTATTCCTTCCATAATGACATACCTAAATGATGCCAACTCAAACACCTTGAGCTTTTCACTTTCTTTTTAACTTTCTTCAATCATCACGTGCTGAATATTTTACTGGCAATGTATCTTTTTGTTTTTTTTTTGGTAGGCTATATTCATTTCCGGTCAAAACAAAAATTTTATTTGTCTGCCTCAAAGACTCCAGTAAAAAAATTTCATCATTTAAAAGGGTCATGACCCATGGCCACTTATCATCAACAAATAAAAAAGATACATTTTCCCCTAAACACCCACTCACTTGCTGCTTAAAGATTTTCGTTAATCTTTGTGAATACAAAACCTTAAGCCACCAGTTAAAAGTAATAAACTTAATCATTTCTCATATTTTAATCCGATTAAGCCTGGTTTGGTATTTTAAAGACTGCAGATAGATACAGGTTGGAAAATATTTCTCCTCGGCTAAGTCTCTAATCCGGTAATCATTTTTTAAATCTTCCAACAACAAAGCCTTTAAGCTCATTAGATATACAAATAAGTATCTAAAAGGAAAATAAAAAAATACTGACAAAACTGCACCTACCTTTCGCAGTCTGTCAGTAGACAGTCTCTGAAATGTATTGTGATCTTGAATTTGCATAAAATGTTCACCTCAAACCTCAAGCCCCCGTGTTTCTTTGTTTTTTAGAAATAAAAATAAAACTAACAATAAAACAAGGTGTAACTTCTGGGTGGCTTATTAGAGGCGGCTACCAAGAGAAATTGTTTTAATTTTTTGTTTGTTTCTATAACTCCAACTCGAAACTTGCACGGAATACGAAAGTTTATAAAAATACCAAAATTTTTGAAAGGGGGCACCAGCACCACGAACATGCTTTGTTTAGTCAGATTAAAACATATCTTTTGGGCACAACCGTCGGATTTTTCTCGGAAGTAAATACTTTACTGCATAACACTGACCCCACAGGCAAATGACGGCCATTAAACACAACAACAACAACATCATAACTAAAACAATGGCAAGAGATACAAAATAAAAAACCTCAACCACTGAGACGATAAAAAAGATGTGAAACATGGGAAATGGAGGTTCAGAGTTTATTTTGCAAAAAAAAAATCGATCTCTCGGGCAAGTCACGTCTTTATGACAGTGAATTTGAGACGTTGGTTGTCAGTATGTAGAGGTACCTACAATAAAGGGGGCGTGTAGAGGGGCTGTTGAAGCCTGATCTACTCTAATGCAGTTTCCAGTGTTGGTTGCATTTATGCACAGTTTGGTTGGGATCCGTTGAATAATTCAATGTATCTGATGGATGTATGTATCTCACGACTGCGAGAGACAAAATATGGATAAGTTGTGATTATTATCGCGCACATCTGTAAAGTTGTGAGTTTTTTTTCCAATTTTTTTTGGACAAAGTGAATGGTTAGCAGCTATTTGCAAATAAATTTTAAGCTTTGCTTTTTTTTGTGCAAAAGTTGAGCAACATCATGGAAAAAAATTAATTTTTCGAATTTTTGAAAAAGTCCTAAACTATTTTCAGGACTAATGATTTAATCAGGTTTTGGATTTAATCGTTGGTTTTTATAGAGTAACAGAGTATGGTCTCATACTAGAAAGTGACGAATCCTTCAAGGGTATAAAGCTTGTCGAGAAAATTCCATCTCTGTTAACTGACCAAATCCTTGTCTTAGTAAAGATCGGCCTTAAATATCGCCGAGGTCTGGGAAAGTGGAACAGAACAAGAACTTGGTTCGCAGACTTCAAGTTTGCGAATTTTGCTTCTGGACTTGGGCTTACTCCCGTATAAGCTACAACTTAGCTGCTTAAGGTTTTTGACCATAGAAAACACCCTTTATTCGATGGGCCTCGAAACGTGTAGAGAAGTTTGGCCGAGAATCGTGTTTAATGTCTGTGCTATAAAAAGAAATATTGGACAGCACCAACCCAGATGATGTTCTTCAGGTGACAATGCATCCCCAAAAAGTGACCGAGTGTTGATTTTTGGCCGGCGGCGGCGTCATTGTTCCGTACTTTTTCTAAAACGTCGTTTGTAAGCCGGTCAACGTCAACGGCGAGCATAACAGAACGATAATAATTCATATCTTTTGCCGAAATTGAAACATATGGACCTAGACGATATTAGGTTCCAGCAGGAGGACGCAACTGGCCAAAAAGCATACGCCACGATTGAGCTTATGGCAGATGTGACTTGAATTGGCCAACAAGTTCAAGGAATTTTACCCCGCTAAACTTTTTCTTGTGGAGGTTTCCTGAAGTCATATACAGGTCTATGCGATTAGCAACATCACAATCGACCGATGCCCTTAAGTTAAACATAATTCAAATTCAGCCGGATCTATGTATGTGGACGAGGAATTGAAAACTAGAACACTCAGATCCGTGCTTGACATTAACGGGTGGCCTATGGTCGTATGGTCCTATGAAAGTGAAAAGCTATCATTAACGGTGAGAAAGACTCGGCCAGATGACAAGCCAATAGTTCCTCCTTAGGAAAGAAGAGACCTCGGCATAAAACGGCTGAGTTAAACTCGGGCTATGGTATTGCTAAAAAAAGCAATATCCACGAGCCACGGCAGAAACGGAGGTGTGTAAACGGGTGGCCTATTGCCGGTCTGCGAAGTGAAAAGCTGACATAAACGGTAAGCAGCAAGGCTCTCCTACTGTAATTTTTACCATAAATTATGAGGCTTTTGAGTTCTGACTAATATTCCCAGCAGCATACCTTCGGGTGAGAATCGAATCCTTTTGTAATGTATTAAGCAGTATACTCTACTGAGTTAACTGATAGGGAGATTAAGTTTGGGTTTCCTTTTACTGCAATTCACACTCCTCTTTATGCAACATTCCTGCAAAAACACACTGTGAATTATAAGAACGAAAATTAATATTACTTATGAATATTTTGGTTTTGTTGTTTTAGTACACCATAAATCGCTCTGCTGGAATATGCCTATGACAACGATCGGTGGCTCACATTAGAGAAGGGGGTGGGGAGAGGAATGGCTTCGCCGGTGGGGGGTTATATTAAATGTGATGGTGGCAATTACATCGAAAAAAAGAGTGCGGTCCAATTTGGGAAAATATTTTTATAGCCACTTGTACAGCGTCTTGTACAAGGCATAATGGGAAATACAACATTTCTACATACATAAGGCGTTTTTCTTTTTTAGTTCACAGCAGAGCCTGAGTTGTCAAAAAAAAGTGTTTCTTTTTTGCTTCAGAGACTACAGAGCATTTCTTTTTCCCTTCAGAGTGTGTTCCGAGTGCGCTCTATGAGCTCCAAATAAATAGATGGGCAGACTGAGCTAAAAGCTGCACAACAATATAAACGTCAAAAGTGACGTCAGAGGACGTTCAGTCGATATATTCGAACTCTGTTCAGAGCTCTTTTCTGAATGCAAAAAGAAAAACGCCTATGGTCATTGAAAACATTCGAAGGAAGATGTAACGTATAGTATTTTTTCTTGCCAGTAGGTAACGCATGTAGACTTTTACAGTAGTTGTCAACAGTGTTCATAATTTCTGCATTTTTCCGTGAAGAAAGTCACTCTTTTTTAACCTTTACAGTGTGACACTTCTGAAATTGATGCGTCCAAATAATCGCTAAACAAATTACTAGATATAAGTGCAAAAGTAAATCAAGCCTATGTTAGCTTGTCCATTATGTTTAGGGTATGAGAATCTGGGTTGTTTTAAGTGACTTCTATTGAGGGATCTGTTGACGTCGTTTATGTATTGAGCATAACTCAATAACCTAGCAGATTCAAAATACAAAAAAAAATAAATACCTTGCTCCAACTCTTTTATTCAAATTAATTCTGTGCACGCGTTACATGGTGATATGTAATGTATTTTTTCCTTGAACGAAAACAAAGACTTTTCAATTGATTCCACACTATAATGAAACAAATAACACCATTATTTATACACCCTTCCCCCACTCACCCACTTAGGTGTTAAATTAATTTACAAGCTCAGAAATCGCTTCATAATGTTATTCGAGTTCGAGAATGGATGACGATATTGACTACGCTAGCAATAAGCAGGTGTGTGTATTAATTTTATGACACACTGTAAAGAATTAATTTTGTTCCTAGTTGATCTTATCTCTTATTGGGTGTCATTTCGGGACACACCCAATAGACTTTGCTTGGGCTATAAGAGCTAAGTTATACGCTCCAAGCACCATCCATATGGCAAAAAACAAAGCTTTCGGAGTGGTTTGCATTGTAAAACATGTACCTTTTCTTTTATAGTCTGCTTGTTTGTCCATTGTGTTATTTATAGCTCTAACGATGTTGATTTATATGTAGCACACATTGGGCTGGTTTCGTAATTCAATCAAAGCAACACCTGATTCATAGAACAAAGCCAAGATAGGTTATGTTTGATTATGAAATCCGGCTTTCAGCTTTGCCTTAGACAATCGTGGAACATTGATTTCTGTCGCAATTGCTGCACGCTAGGTGCCTCTGCAATCTTCTTTTAGTTTGTGTATCTAATCTAATATGTTTTTATCATCGAATTTTGTTGCGCCAGAGGCTCCATACTCAAACGCCATAATAAGAGTAGGTACTACCTATATAGGTTACAAACTATTATGCTTAGCTACAAATAGTCGAAGAAGTCATCCCAAGTCAGAAATGCACATGATGTCATGGAAAACAATTCCACAAACATTTTTTGTTTGTTTACAAATCTGTTATAATATTTCAAACACAAATAAAGTACATTAAAGCTTCATAAGGCGTTTTACTTTTTTCATTCAGAAAAGATCTCTGAAGTCTGAACAGAAATCGAGTTTATCGAACTCACTCTGTACGTCTTGTTATTCTTTTTTCACTTGTCACTTTTGACGTTTATATTTTCGTTCAGCTTTTAGCACAGTCTGCTCCATATCTATTTATTTGGAGCTCGTAGAGAGCACTCTGAACGTCTGAACACACTTTGAAGCAGAAAATAAATACTAATTATATGTTCTGAAGTTTTTGACAACTCAGTAAGCTCTCCGGAGAAAGACTCTTTAGGAACTAGCTATGATGAGGATTTTGTATCTTATAAGTTAGAAGACGCAGAAGACTGAAAGGACTAGTTTTCTTTTTTAGGTTGGCTACTTCAGGGTACGAAATTTCGATTGATTTATTAAGTGCTAAATTACACGGTATAAAATGAAAATTGGTCTACTCTATGTCAAATATTACAAAAATATTGACAATGACTGATGTTGTTTAACTCTTTCTTATGACATGTGTGATACCAAGCTAATACGACTTTCCATTTGTTTCACTCGGGATACCATTAATTCTGAAAACCAATAGAAGAAGCAACATTTCTTTTGCTCCATTTTGATGCAGTGTCTATTCGCACGCAACAGTTTTACAAGTCATTTTATGGAGATTAAGTTGGGGTGTGGAGTAGTCTCTATCTCTACTCTCTAGTAGTCTCTTGGGATACCAAAAATGTTCAATAAGGAATTAATATTGTTCCAATGTGAGATCGGCTTTAGACAAATTGCAGAGCAGGGTACAGTTTACTTGCTAAACATTTCTAGAGGTGTGTGATGGAATTTCTTGTATATCAGTCAAATGCGACAGTAAAAACTTTTTAAAGTCAACTCTCATGCCTTAGCGGGTTCTACATATATGTCAGTTCTCAGTTAAGTCTACCTTGATGTTGTCCCCGGTTAAGGTAAACCCAAACAAAATTTCTTATCGTTAAATCGGTTGAATATGATATGTAAGTTAAAATTAATTTGTCTCATTAGGTCTGTTTGGGGAATGTCAGTGCATTTCATTCAACTGTCAACAAAACTGCATATATGTAGTTACTTCGTATTTGAAACACTAAATTGAGTACCGACGTGATATTACCCAGCTATGAACTTAATTCCATAAGTTTGTATGTATGTAAATCAAAGTTTTTTAGTACGAGAAAGTTTTAATTGTTTAAAGTTGATAACAAAAACCAGATATACATTTTATCAATTTTAAACGTCATTTCTTGAAAAAGGCTTGGTTCTTGGAAGAGTAGAAGATCATTTTTTTTTATTCCGACTTAATACGAAGCGAAAACCCCAAAAGATAAAGATATCAAGCGAATCGCCTTATAATTATTCAATTACACAAATTCGTATCTTGTTTATATGTCAGCCCCTTGACAGAGTTTGTGTTCCTTATCAGCTTAAGAGAAGAAAAAATGTATACTGAAGTTGATAAAACGTTCAAAGTTATCTAATGTTTTATTTAACGAAAACAAATTTAAGTAAAAGTGAAATTTCTAAATCAAATCTATCCTATTAAGGCTATAAAAAATGAAATTTTGACATTTGACTTTAATCCAGAAAATTGGCTTCGTGGAATGCCATCAAAATGATCATCAAAACGTCGAGTCGGTAAGGCAGTGTACTTTTTTATAATGCTTTACATTTCGCTTTAATAACAAGCAAGTAAAACATTTTTATTTTTGGACAGATAAGCATAAGAAATGATTGTTTTGTATCTGGCGTATGATTTTAGTTGGTAATCATATTTCTGATTTATATTCTACGATTGAAAGAAAATGTCATACAATTTGGTTCATTTTTCATCACTTTCGCATTCTTGACTGGTATTTTATCTGAGAATGTACTTCAAGAGCCTATAATGCTTTTTTACACAACGTAAACTTGTCATTTCAAAAAGCCTAATTAAAAAAGAAGTCAGGAACGGCTGGTGTAAATCACCAAAACAAGACATAAGGCGACCCGGAAACTCAACTTCCAGTTTTCAGTAGTGGTTCTCCCACTGCTGTACCATCTTGCTGCAATCTGCAATCACATGTTCTACAGTCCAATTCAACCCATCGAGGAAATAGTGGTATTCGCTTTCCTCAGTAAGCTTTTAGCCCACGTCTTTTTCGCCAAATAAGACCCGAAGACGCCTCTAGCTTAAAAAGCTGAAAAAATAGAGACATTTTATGAGGGCTTAACGGCTCTTCGTAGGTTATACTCGTGTTTTCCTCGAATCTCGACTGGCGATGATCTCTCAGAAAGATGGTGGAACAGATTAACATTCACGTCTGTTGAGTGTCAGGGCGTGCCGCGGGCATACACTTTTACAATTACGTGGCACAATGGTCGATACTCTTGTTTCCTCCGCTACAATCAGATATCAGACATATTCCGTAAAAATATCGAAACAATTATTCCGCGTTCTTAAGATATTAAAGCGATTTATATTTTGTTGACAATCGGATGAATACAGGCTGGGGTGCTTTGAGAAAAAGATTCTTCGGGTGATATTCGGGCCTGTATGTATCAATGGAGTATGGAGGAGAAGATTCAATGGCGAACTGTACGGGCTATACAGCGACATTGACTTGGTTAAGAAGCTGGAAATTCAGCGGCTTAGATGGCTGGGCCATGTGGAGCGTATGGACGAAAACGCTCCTGCCCGACGAGTCTTCAATTCCAACCCGGAGGGCCGACGCAGTTCTGGAAGACCCCATCTAAGGTGGCGCGATCAAGTGGTAAACGACCTCAACCAACTTGGTGTGCGCAACTGGAGGCCACTGGCTAGGGACCGGCCTAGCCTAGTTGGTTGAGGCCGTGGTCCACAATGGACTGTCTGCGCCACCTTAAGTAAGTAAGTAAGTATATTTTGTTGACGTGCATTTTCTCTGTTTACTTCAAAACTGACAAAGAAGAATTGACACTTGCCGCCATTTGCAAAAATATCAGCATCTTCCGTTACGGTAATGAATTTTGTTTAAAAAGTGCCTCTCAATCGTCACGGTCTTTTCTTACAGAAATCACACTTCCTTACCATTTTCGATGAACTTTAAAGCGTGCAAGTTTTGCAAGAAACTACAATCCAGTTTTTCCTTTAAAGCTAAATTCTACGATATTCTTTCTTTATTAGAACGCTAACATACCATTATGCAATGCCAAAGACCCCCCAAAGTCTATAATGACTTTACTCAACACTTAGCACGTAAGTGCTTTATTTCGAGTTCATTTGCGTGTTGAACTGCAAGAGCTTCTTTCGCAAGCAAATTGCTTCATGAATTCAAATTGCCGTCTAACAAGAAAGAAGCGTGCAATTTGCCTGGAAAATAAATCATCGGCACGCACATGCAATTTTATTAAATCATACTAATCGCCGACTTAAATTAACTGTGAATTATCTGTTTTACTTTTTTTATGATTTTTAATTGAATTAGCATGCAAATATCAGTTTGATCCCAAAATATATAATTGAAATTATGAAATTGTAGCACAACTCGTTATGAATGCTCTTTAATTTGCATTTTAGAATATTAAGATTATGATTACACGATCAGAGAAATGTAAGACTTTGTGGGCAACGTAACGTTAAAACAACGTAAGATTCCTTCGTAAAGTAGGAAAATAAATTGACCCGCACCGTCGCGTCGTCAATCCAAGAGACTGTCAACGCATTGACGACTGCCTTAAACGTTTTGAGGAATTGTTTCGTTGACCGGTGATTAACCTATCAACGTTGGTGTTTTAACCATGAACCTAAAATACAGCTAAATTGAAAAGGAAGCTGGGAAATGAAAAAAAGATTAATTTCACGACGATAAAAGGGCATGCTAAGTTGAAAATCTGACACCAACTTTCTGGGATGTGGAACTTTAGTTACTCAAAAAATTGGCGTGGAAAAATTTCAAATGAGTCCAAATATACGTATTTTTTGTAACGAATTGGCTGCAAAAATAATAATGAAACAAAATATACAGAATTATTTTTGTATCATCAATTTAGTACTCGTAGATATCGCTTAAATGCACTGACTTGATAGCTTTTCTCACTCAAATGCTTTTGTAAATAAAAAAACTTTATGAAAAATAAACTGTTAAATTCCTCGGAATCAGATCAAATGCAAAATAGCACAAGCTTTTTTGAAAATAAATATATTTTCCCTCGTGTCAATGAACCTTAAAACTTGTATTCACCGCTCGAGAAATGAAAAGTGAATACATGCCACAATATTTTTTACGCAAGTATGGTTTTTTTTCATATAGGGTGTGTTTCTTATTTCTTTATTCATTCCGTATATTCGGAATATATGGAACGCACTTTTTGCGTTTCTTTATTCAATGGAATATTCCGGATAAACTATTTCCTTGTTTCTTTATTCAATCTGGAATATTTGGAACGCATTCTTTTCATTCCAAGTGAAGAGGTGGTTTAAATGGAATATTCCCTAGTTTGACTGATGCAGTTCACTGTCAGCTATTGTTTATTCTTTTAATTCTAGTTCTGTTTCTTTATTTACTCTATTCTGGATATTCTGGATAGATATTTGATCTTTTCTGTCTTTTCTATTCCTTATCCGGAAAAAATAAAGAAACACACTCATAATAATCGACCACATGGGAAGATCTTTGGGACTTGGAAAAGTGCGACATTTTTTGTTGTGGATGGTAAAGGTGTCAGATCCACACCGATTGTTGGAGCTTTCATATCTACCCTACCAATGAAAACAATGAATTTTAACTTAAACAACGAAGCACTTTTAACTTGTAGGTTCTTGTAATTGTGTCGTTATTTTAGAAATATATAGATTGCAGATAGTGACCTACACAGCTTGTTGGTAGTTGGTTGCCGCTACAATACCGATTTATTTTTTAAACCGGAATGTCAGTATCCGACTGTTCATGTGCTAACATGTTCAAGGCTTTGATAACAGGCCAATATATGCAAAGATTTTCCGCCGCAAGTGACTACTTGCAAAGCAGCTTTGCAAGTGAAAACTCAAACTTTCCTGTCAATTGGAAAATGTATAAAAGCAAAATGGTTGTCTAACAGCTTTAGCATACTTGTGTAAGCCCGTCATAAGCAAATTACTACAGAACTACAATAAAAAACACGGTGTGTACTGAGTACCGACTATGTGCGAAGTTATTTGCGGCACAATCCGCCAGCTCGCAAAAAATTTAAAAGTCAGTTGGCATCTAAAAGCCTTAAAGCTCATTGAGAACGTATTTATTTGAAATATTCTCCGTCATTGTCTAAAAATAACATACAACGTCAATAAACTGTCGTAAGCGTCTTGAAGTTTCCGACTACGTAAACGAAGTGTCGAAATTTGTATGGTTGGGTTTACACAGTGCAAATTGCATGCCAGTGATTTGATTGTTTTTTGAGGCCGTCCTCAGAGATGACTATGATTTATGAAACTTTAAGGCCCGTATATATCGATCGTTCTCAACTTAAGAGGTAGGACTGCTGAGTCCGTATCCGTATAGACTATACGACTTTTATCGATTTGACATTTGGAATACAATACATAGTCAACTGACATTTGCTTTCGAAGAATGAGATTGGAAATAGTTAAAATAAGTTAAGGGTGCGTTCCGTTCCGATAGAAGGAAAATGTCATTTTTCGAATATTTGAATTAGAGTTTAATAATGTTCGATCATTGTATTTAAAATCTATAGTATTCCCAAGAAGCGGAACGTTTTGTGCGACATCTATGGACGACGTTCACAAGCTTTGATTATAGAGTAATTTTAGTGGTTTTTGTCTTAACTGCTATGGGAAGCAAAAACAACAATAGAAGACATTTGATGTAAAGTAGATAAGATAGCAAGCGCCGCCATTGACGACGTTCAGAACTAAAATAAAATGTTCCATGAAATTACTATAAAATATAAATAGAATGGTTTGATGAATAGCACTTTTCGAACTTTTGTTGAGAGGCTCTAAAAGTTACGAGCAGTTTGATATTGTTCGATAAATATAGGCCTAAGACTATCTATTTTTAGAATTTATGAAAAGATTCCTGTTATTCGATATGCCTTGACTTATGACAGATAGACCTAAAATGTACTCCTAAATGCCCACGAACGAACTATAAGATTCACTTTTTGTGAAATGAAAAATTAATACGTTCCGCACATATTTTTAATATCGCAATGTTCCACTTGAAGAATATGCGGAACTGGAATTAAAACACAAATCCAAAAGAAAAAGGTTGTGAAGAAAGTGATTGAGTCTTCTGGAATTAAGTTCCCCACTCTATTCGATTAATTCCGTCGCCATTGCGCATTTTCATATGATGCCTTAAATGACAACTTAACTGTTATATTTGTATTACATTTAGTTTTAAAGCCACTTTCTGTCGTTGTCGTATCTGTCAAATAAACAAAGTTGCGTTGTTCAATCCATGCTTACGTGGGTTGGTGGTTTGTAGGGCGGTTTTATTCAATATGCCAGCTGGTGGTATTAAACGTCACCGTAAGCTTGTCATTTTAATAAGTATTCTAAAAAAGTTGACTTCCAAGTTGCGGTTACTCAAGTCGCTATTCGCCACATCACAAAAGCCATTGATAAAAGCCTTTTCTAATTTGAATAACTGGATGTCCTTTTATGGAGATGCATGCAGATACAGAATCAACATCAGGTTTGAGTAATTATTTTTTTTATCCAGATCAACTTAGCTTAAGCGGGATCTTTTGTAGTTGACTTGACTTACAACAAAGTTAAGCGCGCACACTTCTTGGGCGAGACATAAATATTCATTCAACATTAGGCAAACAGCGTGTTGCCGCTGCGCTGCTGTGTGGATAAGTATCTTACATTGGCAAATCCGACTTGCGATTTATTAGATTTTAATAACTGTTGTAATTACACACCAGGCGATGCCGCAAAAGTTTTTGAAGTTTTTCGGTACTATGTTTGGTAACTTGTTTTGCAAAACATATTACACAAAAATGCCTCCATAATCTACTAGGTACTAAAAATAAAATATAAAACGAAGTAGGTAATTACGAAGAGCAATAAATTAGAAAGAGTTGATGTTTTGTAAAAATTTATCAATTGGCGGCAACCTTTTCATGATTACTGGCCATTTCTCACAAAAGTTGTAGGTAGTAAGTATTTGCCTAATTATATGCAAGAAATTATGTAAGCTTTGAATAAGATAAAATGGAGTATATGTAGTCTTAGATATTTTATTTAATACAGGCTGTCTCAAAAGTTGTGGTCGAAGTCGGCATAAGACCATTATGGCCGTATGTCACTTTCGTTTTTTTTTCACTTCGTTATCATAATAGCATGGCTTGGTTCCAAGACTTTGAAATTACAAAAGTAACAACACTTAATAAAAATAAATAATAGCTTAAAATTCGAAGCGAATATAACCTATGACGTTTCGTTCGTTTATAATATTAGAACTGTTCTAAGAAAACGACTAAGTCAATAGAAAATGTTCACATACTCGTACCTAGTCTTCAAGCGCTGGGAACTCACATATCATGGTATTTTCTCTGCTTTCATCTGAAGAACTGATCCTCATTGAGCATCGTTCACATCCAGATAAAGTACTTACTGTTTTATTTGGTTTTCAGTTTTGGGTTGACCTTCCTTTTAGCTTTCTTTCTTGCTGCGGTTTTTGCATTCTCAAGGTTGAACTACAATGGACGGAAAAAAACGGAAGCTAGTGTCAAAACCGAACGAAACGTTGCCGTCCAACCTGTGAAATAAACACGCTACGAATAATGGACTGATTGCAGCGGAAGCAAAACATGTATTTTTCTCTGAACAATAAGATGACTGTGACGACACACTATACACAAAGTCAGCATACCTCTTACTCTCATATCTCACATGAAAGCGACCAACGACCAACGAATGAACGAACATTCGTCCATTTTGACACTTCATTCACATGCAATTTATTTTATTCGTTGCGAACAACGAACGTCATGTCCGTATATCACAATTGAACAGTGAGGTTTTGAGGTTAGTCGCGCACGAATAATTTATTCGTTGCGATGTGGATCGTATGTGGAACGCGAATAGAGTTTGACAGTTCGTAGCAATCACTTTGTAGCTCGCGGCGAACAATTTATTTTATACAATTTAACTAATTTAAACATTTGAAATCGCATATTTTAATAAACTAACTTAATTTAAAATTCAGTCTCTATCGAGCAGTCACGTTTTAGCCAAGAAAATAGCTGTAAAAATGCTTAAAATCTGATTTTACGTCAATTCGTCCATTCGTTGGTCGCTCTCATGTAAATAGTCCTTTACAGTCAGATGTCGTCCGTAAATGCGATAGCGAGGGCAGTACGTAAACTAAACTGATCGAAAACTTGACCAATCGGAGTATTATGCATGCTATTGCTGGAGTGAGATACGAATTGCTTGGTCTCGCATAATTACGGACGGGCCCGTAATTGTATGTATCCACCCAAAAATCTTCTTGATGGAAGGACTTCCATACTTGCAATCAAGGAAAAACTGGCAAAGACCCAAGTTTTGGTTTGTATTTAACGTGCCTGAGACCAGCGAAATTTTGGAGTAGTTTCATTTGTTCGTACTATCTTCTTTTCTGCGATTCTGTGGCCTTTTGATTATGTTTTGAAAATTTCTTTCATTTTTATTGTTGACCCAACCATATATGTATCTCTCTTCATCAACCTTTCATTGAAAAAGAATCACTATAAAATTCAGGCTTTCCCAACCCTCGTTGTATTTAAGGATGGCCCATAATCAAAGGCATAGTAAACATAGGTAGTAATATTCTCAGAAGCAACCGTTTGGTACTATGTGCCTTAAACTTAAGTATCTATATTATATGTAAATAGGCAAGCAGTTTTTTTGTGGTACCAATTGCGAGGTGGTTACCCAACCGTTTTAGATGACATATAAATCGTTGGAAAGGTATTACTGAGTAGGTGTGCTGGGAATATTTTGTTTTGTGGTTTTTTTTTTTTTTGGAAAATACAGGTGAAAATGTCTTGGTGTGTTTTTTTTACCATTTTTTTTGGTATAAATTCGCTGTGAAATTTTTTCAATTGCCTAATTTCAGCCACTGGGCGATTCTAGTAAACTTTAATGCTTCATACGAGTATATCATTGCAAATGTGGTGAAGAGAAGAAGTGCACAATTTAGTTTTCATTGTTACAAATAACGTTCAGAGTCGTTAAAACTTAAGAAGAAGTGACACACCAATGACTAGACTATTTGTGTGCATGTGCATACCTATCTTTTTATCCAAAAGTTAGTAATTTCGAATCAAAACTGTTCTTTTTTTTTACAAAATAATGTTAAAACACAAAATAATTACAATTCTGACCACTAGGCGAAATCTTTTATTAAACAAATTCATGTACAATCATAAAGTTTATTTAACATCTTCAACCACCAAGTTAACAATCGAGTCATTAGGTAAATAATGCTATCTCATTATCATTATCATTTGGATTTGAATTTTTTTTTTCAGTTTAATTAGCACTTTTGTATCTTTTTATCGTTAGCATTCCTCACTTCACTGCTTTGATCACGCCTTTCGCTTAATAAAGCTTACCCCAAGAAATATGAAGAAATGGAAAACAAAATTCAATTTAATTTTTAAGATTAAGCTTCTGTCATAACAAGGTATGCTCATTAATTGTAAGAAAGTTGGTACCTACTACTGACTTAATATTTAACAATAAAAAACTGTGGGAAAGCCTATATGAACAGTTACGTGCTTGGATGTGTAACAGTCTCTTTTTTATAGCACAAAACATTTCATAAGAAATAAAAAAGAAAACAACACTATCCGTTGTCCAATATAATTCTAGCAAATTATTTTTAAACGATATTGTTGGAGCTCACGCGTGCGTATAATCCATAAAAAATAAATCTGATCCAGATCAGATTGCATTGTAACTGACAATTATTACCAAGAATTACTATAACACCCAGCGGCGAGGTATAGGAAACAAGTGACGGCGAGGCGGTTGTGGCTGCGGCGGTGCTCGAGGTGCGAAATCACGAACCGCTTTATTAAAAAAAAAAAAAAAAAAAAAAAACTAAAAGAAAACTGGGACACCTCCAAGCATTCACGTCATACTGTCAGGCGATTATACCAAAAACGAACGAACAACCAAGAAAGATGTAGGTAAATAAAAGTATCTTTAAGGTGAATGCCTCCGTGGTAAGATAAATCAGACAACAAAACTCGTGATGTGGTGCTGTGCGGATATCAGTTTAGTACGTTCGTTACGTAGGAAGTACATACGTACCCGCATAATGTACACGCATGCACGATCAGATGGATCGCACACGCACAGAAACTAAAGCGTAATCTAGAAAATAAAAGAAAAAAACAAAAATGAAGAATAATCACGAACCGCGTCTTGGTTAGTATCGTATCGTAGGTTGAGAGGAAGCCTCGATGCTAAATGACACCTAAAGATCGGCAATGATCAATTGATCTTGGTTGCTGATACCATTTATGGTAGCATCAACATGATGTCTGCCTGGTGCCGGTGCGTGCACATGCTCACTCTTGTGTCCAACAAATTAATACGTCCGTCTTGAGTTTTTTGCAAAGAGATGCGACAGCGACAGTGCGTGTCATGAACAACGTTTGGTGTTAAATATTTTTACATAAAAGGTGTGAGGATGGTAATTTGGAAAACATGACTTTTTAACATGCTATGATTTGTTGTAGGGGTTTTACTTTTCCTATAAATTAGTTATAATTGATGCTGGCAGTACCATAATTTTTTTTATAAATAAAAATAAGAGGGATTTTGTGCGAGAAAGAGACGTCTTTCTATCTGGGGTTTATCTTTCTTCTCTTCTATGAAACGAAATATGCTTAAATGTGATTTGTCCTTGAAATTTTATTTCCAATTCCTGTTCAATTGAATGTTTGGTTCATTTTATAATGGCAATGCTCTTCAACTGTCATCAAAATGGCGCAACAAAGAACACAGACTTTTTTCCTAGAAACTTTTGGGTGGCAAAACCATTGATCACGAGTCTTCAAAGCTGACGTGGTTTTTGAAGAAGATCTGACGCCCCGCTAAAATCCACACCAAAGTATCTTTTGAAGGATGCATTGTTACCTTATAAATAAAAAAAAAATATAATAATAAAATAATTTGTTTGGCCGATATTGGGACCCCCTTCCAATGGGCGAAGCCTACTCAGCGAACAATCGGCTTTGTTATTGGCATGGACTTTGAGCTCCTGTGTCAGTTGGATGTTGGATCTTGTTCGGGCAGATCACAGTCCCGACGCAAAAATCCCTAAGTTGAAGTCTGCGAAAGGCGAGTTATTGTTATTGATTGCCGACTGGTCGTCTATAATTGGTCACCAAACCTACTTGAAGAGCCGATTGTGACCACCACGTTATTTACAAAATGAGCTCAGCGCATATAAGAAACACTCATTTTGATAATAAAAACTGTTATCATATGGCGCTGTTCAATCTTGTTATTTGCCAAGATTATTAGACTTCGCAGTAACTGAATAATAGACTTTGGATTTGAAAGATGTCACCAAAACAACATGTTTGCCACGGGCCTCTAGAATCTACCCCGCCGATTGAAAAGCCTTTTTATAAAAGGATTTTCAAATTTTGACATTTGATTATGGCAATATCGTTGAAGGTGCATCTGTCAAATTGGCTGTCATTTATAACGCCTGTCCTATTAAATGTAGAGTAACAAGATGTGAAAACGATTAAAAATGCAAGATCTGTCGAAAATATTACCGCTGTCCGTGAGCCATTCAACTGTTCTTTCGGAAAGGACCGGTGCAAATACAGGACGAAAAACTTGTAAATGGGTTTGAATTGTGGGAAGAGAAATTCAAACAATTTTTTCTCTTTACCACATTTTCCTTCAAGGAAAACACTCAGGGTTGGAATTGTAGACTTTAGACTATCGGCGCGATGGTATGTAATCCTCCATACGCTCCACTTGAAATAGCCATATAAGCTGTATTTTTTTTGACCAGTTTAATGTCGCTGTAGCTCCTCCATACTCCACTCATACGTATTTAACCGAATATCGGCCAAAGAATCTTTCTCTCAAAGCCTCCGAGCATATCCGAGTATATCCGAGTTCACGAACCTGCCCCTGATCCAGCAGGACTTGAATGATAAGAGTCTAGAAACAACTTTGCTACTAAGATGCCTTCTAGGCACGAGGAAATACTGATTGGCAAGATTGATTCATCGATTGATCTCTTCACTGACATTGTTTTGAGAGCAGTGTTAACTTCATTTATAGCTTGCACTTCAATACTTGCGAATGCTCCACTGACACGATGAGAATAAGCTTAACGCGAACACCTGACAATTAAGTCTTAATTTCACGGCGAGCTTACTCGCATGCAGAGTCAAATTGGGCTTAGACCAGAGCCCTAAGATCTACCCCTCGGTAGAATCATAGTACCAATTTTATGGAACATGTTGAGGCATGTCCACACTCCTTGGTGAGGGGCGAGGTCTATCTAACACCTCTTGCATCCAATAATAAAATCCGTAGATAATATTACCCGGTGCCATATGTTTCCGCTTGGAGTAAAAACAGCCACCACGATACTCCCACAAGGGGGCCTACCTCATAGATAGTCTCCCATGTGACTCGGCTACCTGGGTGGGCACTATCTCCCGTGGTACCAGAATAAAGCTTCCGGTGGAGCCTCGCAACCGTAAGGTCACTTCTAGATGAGCACCATCAATACTCAAGGCCTGGCAGCCTTAGATATGCGCATTCAACCATTTGCCAAGGTAGAAGCAAACAGCCAAATACGCACATCCAGCCTTCCTCTCTTTGCCGCAAACAAGTTTTTTACCTTGCATACGTTTCCGGTAAGGAATCAATACTTCAAGGAAAGGAAATATAGCTGCAGACACTCACTCCTATTTCATTTACAACAATTTGCCTGCCATTCGTATTGTTCCCGGGTTGCCACGTGGAGGCGGAGGATAGGCACATCTATCCCTCTTAAGTTCCAAACTCCAATCTCAACCACATTCATGATTGGATTGAAGCAGGGACCCCAAAGACGAAGAGGTGCCGCGGCCTCTACGCTCCAAGGATCTGCCAAACAGAAGGAGTATCGCAAACTATATTTGTAGCCTTGGCTAAGCGTTCAAACACTTAAGAGGGTATAGTTAACCCCCATTGCTCCACTGACAGCACGCATCTTCTTCGTCGGGCATACTTTCATCCGATTAGATTCTATAGAAGAATTGGAGTATGCTTCTCACTAAGTCATCTCCCGCTGCCTTGAAGAGTTCGGCCGGAAGGTCATCCGCTCCAACAGCACATTTATCTAATATCGCCGCCCGAATGTCTTTCTTTTCGCGTGGACGGAAGTTTTGTTCGTCATCGTCCAAAATCGAATGGATCATTCTGCCTGACAGCGATTACTTGATTGTCTTTGGCGTTTAACAGTCTGCGGAATTGTTCACTCCAAATTCTCAGCTTCAGCACAAACTGTGCTAAGAAAGTTCTTAAAAGATTGAAAGCGGTTCGAACACGCACTGTTTTTGGATAGTTTTTGTAGAAGCGCCATTGTATTTATATTTCTATAGTAGCTTCAATATGCCGAACGCTTAACGACGGACAAAAGCACCTGATCTAGATTGCCATGGGAAGCAAAAACAACAAAAGAAGACATTTATTTTAAAGTAGAGTACCTAGTACAACTAGCGCCGCCATTGACGAAATACACAAACAAAAGAACATGTTCCATGATAATACTATCAAAATATATTTATATATGTACAATGAAAGAACTGCTTAGTCT
Source organism: Platycheirus albimanus (assembly GCA_916050605.2). Lineage (NCBI taxonomy): Eukaryota > Metazoa > Arthropoda > Insecta > Diptera > Syrphidae > Platycheirus > Platycheirus albimanus. Next base: position 74,174,542 of record OU696696.1, read on the forward strand.
CCTTAGGCAAGGCTCCCGACTTGACCACACTGAATGTTAATTGCTCATTGTTTGGATTGAATCTTTTGACTGCGAAACTCCATCTATGCACCTTTTCAAAAGTCTTGCTCTTAAACGTCATCGATGTTTACTTGGCAGTTTGAAAAACAAACAAAAACGCTAATTTGCGTCTTAAATTTTTTTTTAATGACATCATCAGCTAAGCAAAAACAAACTTAAATCGTTTCGACACAATTTAACGAAAACGTTTATTATTTGTTAATATTTGCATATTTGATTAATATCGCCTCCGGTTTCACCTCACTTTTAATTAAAAGATCACTTCATCGTTTCGCTGGCTGGCTATTTAAAGAACAAGTGATTTCCACACCTTGTCTATATATCCATGTTCATGCTCATAAATAGGTACCTGACTCAATAAAGATTCATTATATTGAGAAAGATTGACATTAAGGCGGAAAATTTTCCTCACCATGCCTACACACAAGACACACGATTTATCAAAAACAAAACTCCAACAAACCGGCCATAACACTACGAAAAAAAAAACGACAATCTAATTAGCTCCGTGTGAAATGTCAATTTATCATGAGTGACATAAATGTCAAAAATCTCATTTCGCCGCAAAGAATTCGATTTCGTCGTGGTCGTGGTGGTCGTCTTGTCACCCAAACCAAAAGCATGTCGTGCTAATTGAAGAAGAAAATCACATTCTGTTCTAGCCAAGTTAATATTGACAGAGCGAAGATAGTTTCGTTTAGCGTGCGCTGTGCGGCGCGGCGGGCGTGCAGATAAAAACCTGTTAACACAGAAATTATTCATTAGCCAAATGATGTAATCAAGCAAATTGAATGTTTCGATCATCACACACTTTGCACAGCAAAAAAAAAGTCATCATCAATATGGCAGCAAGTTAAAGATCACTCATATAGACTTCCAAGACGAGGCAAGCGAAGCGACGGACAACGGATCGGACGAAGCCGATCGTGAAGCGACTTCATGAGCCGTATCACGAAGTCGTATGGCAAACTAGTTACATGAATTAACATAAATGATTCCCGAAGATACAACATTCATCTTCGGTACTCGGTAGTATCTTCGCTAAATACAGGTTTGTCTCAGAAGATCAGAAAAAAAGAAGGTAATGATCACCTCCAAGCAGCGCCCACAGACATCATTTCTATGGTGTCTGCTGTTGGTTTTATTTTTAATTCTTATTTTGAGCTCCCAATTGGATGTCTTGAGTTTGCACAAAAGTAATTTGTAAATACACAAACTTCAAAGGCCGAAACGATTAACGGTATCTATAGAAGAGTTTTGAGATCGCCTACTACAAACTGCTGATGGAATACACTGGAAGTATATTTCAGCATCGGTAGACTTGGATAACGATAATGGTACTGCATTGTGTAGTTGTGCATCAGGAACGGCAGCAGCAGCCTAGCAAATGAGTCTGTCATGCGGAAAGTGCAAAGTGTATCTAATCAGCAAAGCGATCGATCTTTGGCGAAACGAAATGCTCACGTTGTTGGTTGGTTGTAGTTGGCTGATCAAAACTGCTGTGGAAGCCATTCGAGCTTTTGTGGTAACTTGGATATGGATGATGAAAGAAGAAAACGGCAAATGCCGCTTTTATTTTCTCTTCAAAATCTTTGATCTTTCGGAGAATGTGCAAACAATGAGGAGGAAAAGAAAAGGGTTAGTTTTGGTTGATGAAATATCTCGCAAGTTAAAGTGAGCACCCGCAGGGCTACTGAATTTGCAATCGTGAACTTTGAGGGTACATTCCATTGAGACAGGAGTCTTTGACAGTCTTAAAGAAAATCTGAAGACAATCAGGTCTTCTATGAGATCGAGTAACCAAAGGAGAAAAAGTAAAACAATTTTTTATAGGGACATACAAGACATTTCAGAGACTTCTAGATTATGAATGAAACCCTGTCCTAGTTTTACAATGCCTAGCTCCCTGAAAGACTCTTTGACCAGTTACTGAAAAGAGTCACTGAACTTGATGCTAGACTTAAGGTCTTAGAAGGATCAGTCTATCACCATGCTAGAACGCAGTGAAATCAGGCCTCTACAGCACAACACACTTACTGCAAAGGAAAGTCGCTAGACACTTCCTTACATACTCTGGTATTCTGGCCACGATATTGAAGGTGCTTTTAATAACTTCAGCAACCTTGCAGTCACAACGGCACTGAAGAACCTTACAGTGTCGTGGACAGCCCACTGGGTGAGCAGATAAATCTTATGTTAAAAAATAGGATAATCGATTCGGCCTTAAAGGGCTTCTCCGTATAAGGGTATGTCAGTAGAAGAACACCGCAGGGTGGAGTCCTATCCCCACTTCAAAGAAACCTAGTCCTCAACGAGCTCCTAGAAGCAGAGGGTTTCAAATTGAATGCACAGTTTGACGAAGTTGCTATGGCCGTATCAGGAAAACGTGCTCAAACTGATCTTGTGTGAAAGCCCCAAAAAACTGATCTTGTCCTCCGAATTGATCTTAGAAAGCGTCGGCAGAAGCCTGCTGTTCTTGGGTTTTTTTTTTCATTTCTGAGGCCAACCAAATGCTGGTGTAGCTGAATTTGTTTGTACAAAGATTTCTTAGCCCTGCCACTTCTCTTTCTCCTTCGCGATCGTATTGGAACGTTCTAGAGTTCTTAGGATTGTGTTTTTGAAGTGGAGAAGCCGCATTTTCGTACTTATTCGATCAAGCCTTGTAACTCCTGTTGTCATAAATAACATCTTTATTTCAGCTGCTGTTATTAACACTAATGGTTTTGTACATTGTCTAACATTGTCGGACGCACAACTGAGGTCAAGAATCTTCCCTTCAGCTTAGGGGGAAGTTTTCGGTCACAATAGATAGTGGAATTTTTCACCCACGCTTGTCATCACAAATGCTTTGCCAGTAATTATTGATCTCAGATGGGATAGCAGTATGGTCTATTGCTTAAGACTTACAGGGACAATTCTAGCAGAGTTACATTACGCTACATGTTAATCTGCTCCGACGATGAATCGACGAAGTAGACACTCTTACAAGCACTGGCAACTGAGGCCATCGGCTCAAGACAACAACACGATACACGACAGTAACACGAAAGAGAGAGACAGACAGAACAGAAGATAGAAGAACACACAAACATATGCCAACAGCACGCAGTTATTACTTTTGACGGTCCTCCATCTAACTACTAACCACGCGCAACGATGCTTGATTTCGTTGACCTATTGGGAAGCGATGCTTTATCAGAGCCAAGGTCGTTGACGGTTTAAGCAGAGTTCTGCGATTAGCCTGTATGTATCACAGAAGCCTTTCGTTGGACACCATCAACAGCTTTAGACATTCTCCTCTATCTTACAGCCCTCGACATCTTCAGCGAAGCGAGTTCAGACATTCGTCTCAGAGCCATCTCTCAAAAGACTAATAAGAATAACTCAATTCGGTATACCATCATTACCACTTCACCATCACGAGGGGGAAATTAATGAGAAATCATTCAGTTCCTTTCCATACTTATACTCAAAAGCCAAACCTTGGACCAAAGATGGTCTAAATCGTTGTCTCTAAGCCCGTCTTCTTCTGAAGTGTGGGCCAGGCGGAAAGTCTAGCGATCAAAGAGGTCCTATTTAAGCTCAAGGTAAATGTGATATCAGGATATCCATATGTTCTCTCATGCAGATGGTAGAGCAGTTTAACATTCACTGCTTCTGTGTGTCGTGACACGGAGACATTTCCCCCAGAAAGATGATTATTGGTAAACCCATCGCTTATGTCTCACATTTTGTTGGCGCTACAAGAGTGGTGCTTGAGTGTGATTCAATATGACCCTCCAGGCAGCTTAGTCTTTAGATTCCGTCTCCAATTTCACATGATATTGAAAATTTTACAAGCTGCAGCGTTGATGTCCAGCCATCTTAACCGTTGGGTACGATTTTTTTGACTAGGCTTTTGTAACTGTAGTGTACAGCAATTCTAGTTAGGTAATTATTCTTCGCCAGATGTTTTCTTCATCGTTAACACGGACAGGACCATAAATCGTCCATAAAACTATTCTCTCCATTACTGAAAGGATCGTTCTGCACATTGGGTTCTTGGTTATTCCTCTACTGCTTGCTCAGCCCAAAGAAGCAGCGATTATCAAAAGTTATTCTGCGATTGATTTCCTCGCTGATATTGTTTTTCGTGCTTACAGCTTTGTCTAGGTAGACAAATTCATCGACTACTTTAAAAGTATCTATGGTCTCATTCTGACCAAATCGTTGGTGGAATTGGATTTTTGTTGATGAAACCATAAACTTCGTCTTATCCCAACTAATAATCAGCCCCATTCTGCTTTCTGTTGACTCCATGGTTGTGAAGACAGCGGTTACTGCTCGATTTCTTCTTCCAATCACGTCAATGTCGTCCGCATACCGACGAAATTTTGTTGATTTAATAAAGTTGATGCCCGATATTCTAGCATGAATATTCCATATGACATTTTCAAGCACAATGTTAAAACAGCTGCATGACAGTCCGTCACCTTGCTTCTAACCTCTGGTGGTGTCGAAGATTTTAGTGAAAAACGCATTAATTTTAACGGAACAGCGAGCATTAACCAACGTCATCCTGATTAAAATTATTAGTCCTACAAGTATTTTAAAGCTGGTTGTAATACCTGACGCTCGTATAAAATGCTGGACAGGATCTTATGGGGGACGTTTACTAGAATAACCCCTTTATAGTTGGTGTAAAGTAGGCGGTCTCCTTTTTTTGTGGATCGGTCACTTGTACTGAGACTCCAATCGTTGAACCGGGCATGATTTCTGGTATACATGGAGCATTAATATGCTAAACCAAAATGAAATAAGTAAATCACTTAAGATGGACAAACACCACTAACGACAAAACAGATATGGGCTCTGCCTTAAAGGAGACTCTTTTATAATAGTGCCATGACCAGCATTAGTATCTCTATTAAAAAGATTCATCTTATCAGAACGAAGTTGGAGTTTGAATTTGATTTTACAGAGCCCTTCCACATTTCCAGACTTTCAAAATTGTGCCTGCTGAAGCTGCCAATCTCCGTTTAACAAAGACGAAAATGTGATCAAAATTTGGAGCGATCTAGTGTGACAGAAAGTTTGCCATTCTCTTTATTCTACACCATTTATGGAATAGTTGACTTTGTTAAATTTTTTTATCAAACACAAAATTCGCTTTGGTTGAGCAAAGCACCATTTAACTTTCCAACATCTCAGCAATAACTTCAAGACCTTTGCGAGACAACTTTTGATCCATATCATTCGTTCATGAATTTTCTATTGTTGAGTTGAGAATTGGAATACGAAAAAAAAAATGCCAAAATGATTGATCGGACCGAGCGAAATGGTCATGAACACAAATAATGAATCATTTAATAATGTTGTAGACCTTATTTTGTGTGTGCTACTTTTCCTCCGATTGACCCTCACTATCTTAAAGGTTATTTTTTTAGCTTACTGAGCTGAGCATACGGACTTCGTGATCATGTTTAATTGCAATTTGTACTGTACAGCACATAATATGTACTTGTACATCATCAAGTGGGGTTAGGAACAATCACCAACAGAGGTCAATGAGCGGCAATACAAAAAGTTCGAAGCAATATCTATGGAAAACAAACTAGTACCTAAAGGGGTCCCCATCGTTAAATCAACTAATTAATTCAATTGTAACTACTACATAGCTTCTTCTTAAAGCATATAGTGCTGTTATAAAATGTTTTTCTTTGTGTAGAGTCATTTTATGGATCTTTCTACACCTTTGGCCAGTTAACGAAGTCACTTTTAACTTCCAAGAATTGCGTGAGACATGGTGTATCCTATGTTGTTGTTGGTCTGGTCACTGGCCAGTCATGCCAACAAACCTGGTATTATCATGAGAAATCCAAAAATCAAGAAACCATAAACGTACATTCAACATTGATTTTCTTTTTTCTTTTTTTTTTTTTAATACAAACGAAAAAGTATCTTCTTATTATATTTTTCTAACAACAAAGAATTGAGCATAGAAAGATAAGATACATATGCATCCAGAAAAGGAATTACGTTATGTTACGGATAGTTGAAGCGGATGAGTGGGTATCTGGGAAATGCAACACTACCTACCTTCTACTATCCCGTGTGAGATACTCTATATAGGCTGAGAGTAGTTAGACAGACATGTGGCTTAAACAGGTTTTCCGGCGGACAAAAATGCACGCGAACGCGGATACACACTCAGCCCAATGAATAGATACTTTTTTTTCTCATCTTCTGGGAGCGAGCATCATCAGCGATATAAGATCTAGCGATGTAGAGCTAGACTTTATAGCTATAGTGGCCATACAAAAGCACGCGAGTTAAGTGAGGAAGACCAGAGACCACAAAAGTAGTTAGTTGAACCCTGTGCAAAATATATATCTCTAAGCAAACAATTTCTGGAGAATTCAGAAAAGGAATGAAGTCCCGGAAAGGAATAATGGTCTGAAGAGATAGAAACACACATTGAAACATATAGCGTGGCCAGGAGAGGGCAGATTTTTTTTCTAATTTAAAAAAAAAAAAAAAACAATGCACAATAAGTTTGTTGTTTGTTTTGTTAAACTATTCTTTCTTTCCAAGTGTTACTGTACAGTGTGTTGAGCAAGAAAGTCTTTTTTTGTGCTAAGGAATCACAAAACTATTATTTAAAACAAAACCTTATGAGATTGAAGCTTTTGAGCCGAATAAAGAACTTCACATTCGTGCAGTGCGGCAAAACTTTAAACTGATAGAGATTCTCGGCAGTGAGGTATTGGTTCAATGGAAGCTTGATACGGGTTGTTGTTATGTAGCCATAGGTGAAGAAATATTTTGACATTGATTGGAGGACCCAATTGCTTCCGTAGAGGTAGTCACTTCCCAAAACCCAAACAGTTCTACTCGCAACTCTTTTTTGAATTCCACCTAGAAAAGTATTATGGGAGATTTGGGGCAGCCTTGACATGTTGTATTCGTATGTTGGACAAATGGCACTGCGGCTGGCAATGGTACAGCGGATGTAGTGCTTGCTTGCTTAACCTAGAGTTTCGAGTTCAAACCCAGCCTTGGAAGCAATTTTTATTTATTCCCCCAGTTTCAACTGGACGCCACCCGTGAGATTTTCTTGAGATAAATAGCACCAAACTATGTACCAACAAAAATTCTTTCCTATCTTTCTATTCCTTCTCTCCTCGCTCTCACATATGTTCACTCATTATAAGGGTAGTCATATCCCCTTGAGTTCGAGTTCATTATAAAAAAGCTTGGCAGATGAACTGTCTGAGAACTATAGACCTCGCCTAGATGGGGTGCTGTGTTTCTTCGGGGCTTCCTAAGCTAAGCTGAACCCGCGTAATGAGCCAACTCATATAGTCTGCAGTACAGTTACATAAAATTGTCCTAGGGTTGTCTTGACAGACTAATACGTCTTCCAAAAGAGAGTGCTACCTCTTCCCGTCCTTCTCCGTAAAAACTTTTTTCTCATCTAATAAGAAGCTTCCCCTCCCCAACCCAAACCATCAGCCAAAAATCAAGGGCTCGCAGAGGACCTGTCTGGAGGACATATATTTCGCTTAGGTACCGAGTTATTATTCGACAGATGGACACAAAGCCGACCCGTAAGATGAACGAACTCTCTGATATATCAAGCGTACCTTGACCTACCAGCAATCTGCCTCGGTGGCATCAAGTCTGGAGACTGGTCACATTTTTTTCCATTTGAAAATCGTCCGTCAGATTAAATCGCAGGAACCTGAGCGCACATCAGAGCTAGTTTGGTTCTTCTTAGGAGGTTTTCCAGCTCAGTGAAAACCATTTCTACTTATCTAGACATGCCGCAAGTCTTGGCGTGTTCAAACATTTTTTGCAGAATCAGTTTGAATGAAGAAGAACATGAGACAATTGTGTATTTCCTTTGTGAATGTTTTGCACCGGCTGAAAGACGAAAGCTCTATTTGGTAGATTTCTCCTTTAATGATATGACTGGTTGTAAAAAGAACCTTAAATTTATTTGGTATCACAACGTTTCTCCTTTGGACTCTGTTTCTCAGTTTGTCCATGAACTTAACCTACATTTGTGCATTAATCTATTAAGCACATTAGCCATGTTTAACTGACCGAACTAAAATAACCATTCGTTCATTTCTGACATTAGCGTCAAACTCAAATGTGAACTGTGTCACTCGCCGTCGCTATCCTATCATTTCTTAAAGCAGCGTTCACACGCAGACAATAAGACAATGGGACAGTACTCAATTGTCTTGTCCGAGCTTCTTGAACGAGGTTGGATAAGACAATGCCAATATAATGACAATCATTTTGTCCTGGAAACAGTTGTTCACATGAAACAATGATTGTCTTGTCTCATTGTCTTGGCCTATGCATTGTCCCATGTTAACTCAGCTTTAGTCTGTCAATATCAAACACACATTGAACTGCCTTACCGACTTTATGACGCAGTGGAAAGTCAAAAAATCACTTCGAAATCTGCAAGTTGTTAAGACTTTCGAGGCAATCGATATACAGTAGAATCTCGAAAACATGAACGGTTTTAAATCAGGAACAATTCAGAAAGATCGACGTTTTTTTCCGGGCGATAATTTTTTAAAAGATCTCTCCAAATAAATCTAAAATAAAATGCACGACTGGGTCGCACGAACTTGCTCTTATGATAAGCAATTGCTTAGTGGCTGCATATATGGATTTAAAAAAAATTTAAATAATTTCGAAAATTCTTTTATTTTTTAAATTAGTTTAAGAGTTTTCTCGGAAAAACAAAGTATACTATAAAATTTCAAAGCTATACGTGAATCTAGGAAAAAAAAATATTGAAAATCGTTCGACCAGTTTTTTTTTAAAAAGGTTATTTTTGAAAAACTTTTCCAAAAAATATTTTGAAATTTATTTGGGTATGCAAATATATGGCAACCTGTAGTTTACATTTGAAAAAATAATTTAAAAAAAAATCAATATACCCGTTTCCAACATATTTCGAAAACCAAAAAATTTTTTGAAAAAATTATAAAAAATCAAAAAAAAAAGTTTTTGAAAAATTTGAAATGCCATATTAATAAAATTATAAATGACTTCCTGTGGCCAAAATTTTATTGAAATCGAATGTATAGTTTACGAGAAAATTTGATTTGAAAATACTGGTTCTATGAGAGGTACCGTTATAAGACAAATTTTGAAAAATATTTTTTAACCAAAAGATAGATTGTCTTACAAAAATAGCATCCTGAAAGTTTTATCAAAATCGTTAGAGCCGTTTTTGAGAAAATCAATTTTTTTCTTCACGATTGTATGGGTGCCGTTATTTTTGGGCCTAGAGCAAAAATAAAAAATACGTTCCGAGGGACGGCCAAATAAATATTAGATACCAAATTTGAAGCAAATCGGCCCATCCGTTCAGGCTCTAGAAGCGCGAACAGACAGACAGACAGACAGACAGACAGACAGACAGACAGACAGACAGACAGACAGACGGACGGAATTCCCATACCCACTTTTTTCGACTTCTCCATCATCGTAATGTCATGTGTGATTGTTATCTCGAAATTTTTTTTCTGCACGAATCCATAACTTGCCTTATAGTACCTATAATCGCAAGTAAAAAATTTGGTATGTATTTCTGTTATTTTGTAAGTATTTTTAAATAAAATGATTAGCTTATTTGATAGATGCAACGGTTTTATGAATAGCTATATGTTTTTCTTAAACTAATGCTCGATGCTTGGAAAGATGAAAAATTCATAATTTTATATCGGTTCATCTTTTCGAGATTCTACTGTACATGTCTTTTAATAACCTATTACGAAGCGCTTTAAATTTCTTTTGATAAATAATTATCTTTTGCATATATTTTAATCAATTTTAAATCACTATTGATAAAGTTAAATATGTATTCTTTTCTTTATAATAGTCAAGGAATTTACAATGCAATCGCAAAAACAAAAAATGATTCAGCTCTCGTAAAAAAAAATAATCAAGTGCCAAGCTAACCGTGCGCTTTTAATTAAAAAATGTAATTCAATTAAATTGTTAAATGAAAGTAGTATGAGCACTTATGTATATATCTCTGTGCAATCGATTGCAGTCAAGAATAAAATCGACAGCTTTGCGAAGTCACGGTGATCATTGTAGCGGCAACTCTTGCAGTGCAGCAGGATTATCGCGAAAGTAGGTTACTTTCCGTGGTATTCCAAATCCATTCACTTTGGCAACGAGTAGGTATAATCATTTGGCACAAAAAAAAGAAGAAAATTATGTCTCCTTTATAATACAAAAAGATAGAAAAAAGATTAACACAATCGATATTTTATTCAATGGATCAGCGACACCGACAATAATGTCAGCTCCATTTATTCGACTGTTCCTCATTGTGACAGAACAAATTTCATTCTCCAATTAAATCGGTTGTAAAAAACTTTATTTGGATCATTTCATTAAAACATTCTGTTATCGAAGATACTTTCGATAACTAGTTCACTCGGAAATTGACTGCACGAAAAAAGTAGGATGGGTGATTGGGTATAGGTATTTTGAACATTAAAAATAAAAGTAAAGTTAGTTAAGGCTTATATTTATCCTGTTCTCTGGGATGTGCACGGCATTACTTTTTTCTGTAATTTAAAAAATCTATAGACTCGCCTCTTATAAGGTGAAGGGAAAGTTTAACAGTTCTGGAGAAATCTGCTTTTATTTAGAGACAGATCGTCGACAAGATCGTTCGATTTTTTTTTCAAAGCTCCAAAATCGGTCAAAGGTTTTGTTCTTCGGTGACAATAAATACTTATCCTGATTGACAGCAGCACTTCATTTCAGAATCTGGAACATCACTGTTGCCAATGAACGGAGCCAGTTCCAGTTCTTCAGGTAGCCTTCATGGACCCTCTCCCAGTGGGTTGAATAGTCCCTCGCGTACGATTATTGGCCTTGACTGAATGACTGCCTGGAAGCAAAAAAACATCTGGCGGAGAAATGTATAGCAACAAAAGCGTAGTTAGAATTATTCGCATCCAACGGTTAAGATGGTTGAGCCATGTAGAGCGAATGAACATTGACGCTCCAGCTAGTAAGATCTTCAAGGGTATTCCAGAGGAAGTCAGAAGCCAAGAGGTAGACTTCATCTTCGATAAAGCGACCAGATATAGAGATAGACCTCCGATTATTAGGAGTACGGATATTGTAGACGACAGGCTAGAGATCGAGCAGGGGGAGGGACATTTTATGTAAGGCTCTGGAGCACCACCCTAGAGTCCTAGTCACTTAAACTCTTACTTATTTCTGTTTTCCGACACCTCACTGTTAAATGCAAACTGCTGACAGAGATGAACTTTTCTATGACAGGGTTAATTTATACTTCGGAAAAATAGTTACGTGGAATCAGGTACTCAGCCCATACCATCATTTTGCTTTTTCTTCAGGTCCCTGAAACTGGAACCAGCTTCATAAGGAGGTTAATATTTTATACCCAGAAACCAAGTTTTTTTTCGAATGGGTAGACAAATATTCTAGAAAAGACAGTAAGTGATCATGTGTGTGGCTCCATTATCTCTGCTTGATGACAACATCCAATTTGATTTGTACAGTCCTTAACCACAGTTCCTTGTTGAATATGGTTTTTGGCGACCGGATCTTTAAGATGTTACGGACAGCGCAGACAGCGGTTAACAAAAGCTAAAACCTTACTTATAGACTTCAGTATGGATTTCAGAAGTCTAGCTTTATCGCAACATTGAGTGCCACATAACTACCCAGAGAGTTACTGGCTGAGCACAATGATGTAGGTGCAGCAGTAGTATACGTAGCAATATCAAATTTAATGTCAAAAAAAGTAGCGCACTAAGCAGCATGAACGAATACAATGTGTAGCACTGAACTCAAACAAGAATCATGTATGCCATTTTGGTTAGTTGTAGTTTTGCAGAGCACCACTTTCGTGAAGTTGGAGTCGAATCGACTTGTACTTCAGCTACTCTCAGTGTTGCAGCTAATACTTCACATTGTAGCCGTGCAATACGATTTACGTACTTTTAACTTTGGCAGTTCTAAGAACTACTGCTGCATCTACACCATTGTGCTCAGCCAGTTATGGTTACATCGAAGAAAAAAAATTCTATGGAAGCCATTTCAAATCATTCCCTTGGTACGAAAATGAAACTTCTGTCGATTTTGAGAAGAACATTTTGCTTCTTGATTTGAGCCAAAATCTACTGAAAAAGTGCAAATATAAATGATTCTTAAATACTTACCACCTAATCTGGAGATTGTCTATTCGCACACAACATTTGCTAGAGTCAACAGTCGACACATATGTGACTTGATATGAAAAATGGTGAAAATGAAGCATGTGAATAAACACTGCGTCATAATTGAGCAGAATCAATTATCAAACATAGTGCAGACGTTGAAGATGAACATGTTCGTCTTCACTATAATTCTCAAGCTGCATCCATAATTGAATCATGAAGACGTCTGCATTTTGGCCTTCCCTCTTTATCACACAAGTATGATTTATTATATTTTGCATCCTCTTTTTTGCAGGCCATGGCTTGCAGCTCCCATGTAAAACCACCTTAAAAGATCCAATATTGGAAGTACGAGCTTATTAAAGTTCAATACTTGAAAGATTTTTTTTCCACTTCCCCCTCGTCAGGCTATTTGACATTCAACACTGTTAAAGCATCAAAGTCATGTACTAAACCGTCTTATTATGACTTAAAATTTATTTCATGAGTCTTTTTAAACCTCCTTTCGACTTTTTAAATTTAATTTTCCACAAATATTTGGATCAATGATCTTCACAAGTACGAACAACAATACCTACTCTTCAGTGCCATATTTTACTCATGCACTTTCTGAAAGACAACCTCCCAACTCTTTGTTTGTAGATTGTGTTTTGGTTACCAATTAATCATTTTGACATAACAAGTCTCTTTTTCCGGTTAATTAAAATTAATGACCAAATTTATTGTTTTTCCAAATGCTTTTAAAATAAACCAAAATTTTTGTTTAAGAAAAAAAAAGACGCAATTTAATTATTGTGAACAAATTAATACAAAAAGAACTGTAATTACTCATAAACGGGCCTCCAAAATTAAACTATGCCTACACCAACATGTCAGCCATTAAAGAAACAAAAAGAAAACCATTGTTTGGGAGTTTCCAAACTTCGAGAAGACCTCGAAATTAAATCAGAGACACAATACTCCAAACTGAAACCATAACAACATCCATTAACAAGCAGAAGCGGGCAGCTCACCCAATATTGTTATGGTTTTATCGTTTTATGAGTCAATGTCACATTTGACACTTAAGTTCAAGTTCGAAACTGTTTACGGTAATTGAATTGGGCAAACGGTGATGGAAGCTAGCTATAGCTAGTGTTGTTAAGTGGGAAAGGTTATGGGAGTGAATTAGGAAATGACAGCATGATTTGTTCGTAAAATAGGGAGCAGGGTCGATATTTTTGTGGAATGACGTACTAATTAGTTCACAATTGCGCCACCATTGAGTAAAGCATTCATCGAAATAAGATTGGATGAATTCACGCATAAATTGTGGTAGCTAGATACGAAAATACTTTTGGGCAATAAAATAAAGTATAAGTATTTTATGGTCTTCATTTCCTAATAAAGTGATATTATGAAACATATCTCGGGGTTGGGAAATTCTTTGAGGGAACCAGTGCATGAAAAAGAAACAACACAAAATGAGTGTGTTTGTTTTGATGTTTAAGAATTAATAGGGCGTTTTCAAATTAAAATTTACACGAATTTTGCGTATAATTTAAATAAGGGAGAACATATTAACTATATCTACTATAATAATGTAGGTACTTATTGGTCGTTTTACTTTTTTGACCTTTAACCTGCTATGTTAGGCGTTTTTCTTTTTTAGTTTACAGCAGAACCTGAGTTGTCAAAAAAATAAGATTTTCTTTTTTGCTCTGAAGCACAGAATTCGTATTTCTTTTCTCCTTCAGAGTGTGTTCAGAGTGCGCTCTATGAGCTCCAAATGAATAGATGGGGCAGGCTGAGCTCAAAGCTGAACAAAAATATAAACGTCAAAAGTGATAGGTACCATTACAAACCAATTCAATTGATAAAAATAAGCTTTTTGCGGCGGCGGCGGCTGGAATAATGGCCGCCGAAAGTATTTTAAATGTCAAAAAAAAAACCCAAATGGCATGAGAAAACGAAATTAATGGAATATTAAATTCGTTTCATTAATGGTTCAGAGCGCTCTGAACACATTTGCTTTTTCTCTTGCTCTTTTCTGAATGAAAAAATAAAAACGCCTATTGTAGACATTGAAATCGAGAATTGAAATCATCAGTAAGCAAAAGAGTTTTGAATAAAAGAAATGACGTCAATAACTAAGGACAAAAAAGAAGACAGCCAAGATGGCTGCCCTGAGGAACACCAGAAAAGTAATGACATTAGAGAAGAATCTTATCGCAAAATGACAACAATAACTGAAATAATTAGTATCAAAGGAATGGAACTTTAAATTTTCGAATGAAACATAATAACTGTCATGTTTGTAACAGCAGACCTAACATTTGCAATGCCACTGCAATTACTGTACATATCTCCGGAATAACCAAAGGCAATGTGATAGATGCAAATCCTTCGACATGATTTTAACCAGAGAGAATTTTTGAAGAGAGTTTAATGTAGGCCGAAAATGGAATTTTGCCTACAAGCTGATTTGACAGAAAATTCAGATTAGCTGCGAAAGTGTGAGTAAAAACTAGCATACACTCTCAGCTATTATGATATGATTTTAAGTTGTTGTTTTTGCATTTATTCACAGACACGATGTCAAATAATAAAAAAAAACCGGAAATGGGTGTCGGAGGGTGATACGTACGAAAGATTTCACTCTCCTTTAGGTCCTCTGTGATTTTAACTTAATTATAAATTAATTTCTTCAATTTCAATCATTATATTTGTATTTAAAAGTATTATAAGACAAGAAATACTTTGTTATTCGAAATTTAACGAATTTTTTTCTTTCCATTTCAGGTTTGTTTAAATTTTCATTCAACACTAATTATGAGACGAAAATATTTACAAAAATAAGTAAGTAAAAAAATGCTTAAGTAAATAAATGTTTAGTGTTAAAAAATTTGCAATTTCTTTTCAAAGTTAAAACTACATAAAGGTGTTGTTCTCTTCTGACGTCACCTAAATTTGTTTTTTAATATGTTCTTTTTTTGGCGTCCCGCAGATATAATCTTATTAACACTAATGATCCGCCTGTGGGGTTAGACACGTTGACCTAAGAGAGTTTTAAGGCCTCCATATGCTTTTTACCCCTTGAGATCGTATTGGAACGTCGTATGACATCCCCGGGGTTTTCAAGATAGCTCATTGAAAATGACCGGTTGTGCACTATTTTTTGCCAGATTTCCGTGGTGAAGGCTTCCTCGGATTTTTCGACTTCGTTATCGATCAAACCTCGTTACTCCTTCTGGTATACAAATTATCTTCATCTCAGCTGCTGTTAATTTACTCTAATTATGTAGCTACGTTCCATACCTTATGTCCAATATTGTAAGCCGTATGTGAGTGTCGGATGCACAACTGAGATGTAGAGTGTTTCTTTTCTTCTTAAGGGCATTTTTCAGGTAAGAAGATAGAGCAGTCCCCCCTACCTCATCCACCCCACAATGATGTCCTCATCCCAAGTTGCTTCAACATTATTCGTAATTCCGGATATTTAGACTTTTTACACTTGGGAATCACTGTTGCAATCCAATAAATGTGTGTGACATGTCTTTCCAAAACGTCATATACATTCGTCAATTGCACATTGCAATGTTGAAGGATCTTTGCTTATGATGGCTCCATCGTCAGTAAAAATAAAATATAATTGATGCACTGCGGAGTCCGTCAGTTTACCTAGGCAATACAAAATTAAAAAACAAGGGACTCAAGACGCTTCACTGTGGTATACCTACTTTTATTTGGAATTCTTCGGTGAATCTTAAGCTTAATGTTTTTGCCTCCTCAGCTTTGACGATCTATGCTACTTATTGATTATGAAATTGAAGATGGTTCCACGATTAGATTCATATTACCTTAAGACACTAGAGCGTGATCACTCAATCTGCTTATATGAGCGGGCTCATTATCAAGAACCACAAAAAAAAACCTTACGATGAATCACAGTTTTGAATAGATTTTAAGGTGCAAGGCCTGGTGGTACGGTGCAAGGTCTGAATTAGCTTACTAGAACTAGTTCAAATCTATCTTGTTGTGCTGCCATGTTTTCAGATATACGATAATTTTTTTTTTAATTAAAATTATTCAATTTTTAATTTTATATCTTAACAATTTTTCAAAAAATATTTTCCCGGTTATAAGTAAGTCTAAAAAAATAAAAATCAATTTAAAATTTCTACAAAAACATCCAAACTATCAAGTTTATAAATGAATTTTATTTTTTACTTAAAATAATCTTTGTTCAAGAGAACGTCATGTTATCTAAATAAATATTTGCAAATTTAATAATCCAGCTAGTATCTAATGAAATTCTTCGTAAACTTGTTTTAAGATCAACAAATACAAAACGAGCTTTTAACTTTATTCTGGTTAGATATTTTTTTTTTTGTAGCGTGGATTTTTGTTCTTGACCTATTCTTCAAAAAAAAGCACTTAAACCCACCTTACAGCAGTATACTGTCATATTAAATCAACATTAACATCTTTATTTATTTAATTTCAAATTTAACAGACACGCATTAACCACAAAAATCGCCACTCAATTTAATCGAGATAATTTACATGACGGCATATTATCCCACGTGAGCTGAGAAGACAGTTTTTTTAAATAATTTTTTTTTTTAGATGGTGACACATAAACACAGAGACCAAGCCCATTAAAATAATTGAAATCGAAATAATCTACTGCTATAGATACATAGGATCTACAGACTTGCTATATTGCAGCTGCAAGCTAATTTACATTAATAAATAAATCAAATATTGTAAATAAATAAAATAAAATAGAGTCAAATGACATACAATTGCACCAATTGAATTGAAATCCAACAATTGAACTAAAATGAATAAATATCAGTACACTTATCTGCATCTACACACCTGTTTCCAGATAATATACAATGGCAATAATAAAAAAAATAATAATATTCGGACAAGAATAAAAAAATAATCAATAAAGAGATCTGTAGGGGAATTTCTTCAGAACAATAGTTGCAAGGTTTTTTCTTTTAATTCAGATTTTTATTAATCCAATTTCTTAAATCTATTTTAACGCTTCACAAAAAACCTCAACAAAAAGTTTAACTTTATAAGCTTAACATTACTTACTGACCTTATGCAGAAGCTTTAAATTAGGCCCATAATCACTTAAAATAATACCTCTATACTTAATACTACCGTACCTTGTAATTCATCAAAGTACCTATTACATTGTTTTAAGGAAAATTTGAAAGAACTAAGGTTTCTTATAGAACATTTAAATGGAATAAGACAAAGATGATTCGTATAAATGGACATGAAATTTGCTTTATTCGAAAGATAATCTTGTGGCCACAGACCATACACAGACCGCCAACTCGTACTCCCCTTGCCTGAAACACCCTCGAAATATTTTTTCCTGTCTGTGAATACGTGTACATCTCTCTCTGTGAATTTTGTAATGGCAACTATACCTGCGTATGCCATTTATTTTTTAGGTGTGTTTGCTAAAAGTGGTTTAAAAGCAAGAGAGAGCGTCACACTTTCAAAATAAATGGCATATCAGCTGATTTTTAGCTTGTAGGCAAAAAGAGAGACCATATGGTGAGTTGGCGGTCTGTATCTTCTTGGTCCGTGCTTGTGGCATTATAATTTAAATATATGGTTTCTGGCATATGGTCGACACGGCTGGCTTGGTCTAACCTGGAGGTCCAATTTTTGATGACATTTTCCAACATTTGTGGCCGTAGGTTTATCGGCAATAACGCGGTGAATGTTGTCCTCCAAGTGGTAGACTAGAGGAATTTCATATCCCCACAGAAAATAGGCAAGCGGCGTTAAACCGAACCATCTTGGAGGATTACCTTCAAAATGATGGACGATTATGTTGACCGTAAAATGGACGTAGTACATAGAACCATGATTTTCAAAATAAATTTGCACAATTTGGAAGCGTGGTTCAGATGTCAGTCTATTCATGTTAAAATGCCAAACCAAACAAAAAATACATCACTTGATAGCTGACAAAATGGCCACCAGTTAAAATAGTGTTGTCAACTTAAATATCTATACCTCTAAAAAACACGCTTTATATATTTAAGACTATCTTATACTCAAAGTAACTTTAACTTTAAGTTATTCATAAGTATGTTGTGCAAGGCGTAAATGCTGCATGCTGAGCCTTTCTGTCCTCACAGTGCTAACTGGATACAGTCCTTATGAACTGAAGAGACCCTTTTCTGTTTCCTGCCGTAACGTGACGACGTATTAGTCGCAAAATGATGAAGACGCTTAAATATTCACTCATGCGGTCTCAAAATCACTTTCTCTGAAATATCTGAACCTTTTCCATTTGAGGTGAGTCAATGTTGATCCACACAGAAAACCCGTACCTAAGCATAGCATTACCACATACAGCAGCACTTTAATTTCGCGTGGTGTATGAAGTATGAAAAGCATAACAAACAATGCTTTTTTCGAAACTTTTCTAGTATTTTTGGTGTTAAAACATGTCCCTTACTCTGGAGTTGACATATTTGGTTTAAACAATCTATGTTGCTACGTGACATTGTGTCATCAGCATAATGTGGCTAAGTTTATTGAACGGACTGTTCTTTGGATGTAATGTCATTCACTCGTGACAGTCTTGACATTGTCAATCAAGACATTGCCAGAAAGCTGTCAGTAGGGTAAATCGGTAGATCTTTTGTTGTTGAACGACTCTTTAATAACCGCGTCTCTGTTGTAAGAGATAACTCCATCTCCAAATATTCCATTCAAGGCCAGTGAAAGACCTTCCCAGTTGACAATATGGTTAGTCCTCAGAAGATTGTTAAAGAATGATTCGTAAGGTCTTATTTTATTTAGCAGTAACTACGTTCTTCCTGTCCTGTATAGGGGTTCCCTTTGTCAGACATCTTACACTTGTTTTAGTAAAATTCAGGAAGTTGCTTTAGGCTCAGCCTTCAGAAAATGTGCAGGTATACCTTTGAGTACACCTGCTTTGTTTATTTATAGAAGGTAGATCGATTGCAATTCTTGCCTCTTTTTACTTATTGAGGGTACATTGCTATGTCAATATTGCTAATCTTTTGTTTTCGGTAAAAAGTAACCATTCATGTCGAGAACAAAAATGTCCACACAAGGGTGAACTCTTTCAGCACTCTTTCAAGTTTTTCTATTTCTGCAGACTTATCAAGCATCACAAAACTCTGCACTGTCTAATGAGCTGCTATCATTTCCTAAAATTAATTTACACTGAGCATTATTTTCTCATTTGATTCCTGCTTCTAGTGATCCACAAAATGTTTCAGGTCTCTTGGATATCCAACGGTTATATAGAGCTACATGTTACCTCCTCCTCTCCCTGCTCATCCACCTGCTAGCTCTGCCTGATTCTACCTCTTCACGTTATAGAGAGGACAACCGAAAAAAATGTACAGGAAGAGTGTGTGCGTATTCACACGCTTGTAACAGCAAACATAATAATATCCTATCCTTGGCAATGTTCTTACTTCTGCCGCGTTCATCAAGGCATAGAAAATAACAGTCTTGACGTTCTTTAAGACATATTTATGATCCAGGTTTTGGTTTACAGGTTGTGCATAATTGCTCCAGATGGTTGACCGATTAGAATTTTTTAAATAAATTGGGAAAATAACCGTAAAATCAGTGCTTAAAGTGATACTTTATTTAAAACAGAAGCATTGCATCGAGTGAATTTTGTCATGCTCAAGAAATTCACCTTTTAACGAAATCGTCTAGAGCACCCCATAGATACACTTTACTTCATTCAAACTTACCAACTCACTTTGTCATTCTATTCAAACTCGACAAGCTCGGTGTTCATATCGCGAAACTAAGACAAAATGCCAATCTTTAGGATTTGTTCGTTCAACCACAATCGTCGACTTTGAATTTGAATTTATCAACGATTTCGCCGTTGAATTCGTATGCGGACTGCGGACTCACTTAATGATTTCAATCCGAATCATCAACAGTAAAGACTGGAGGCAGAGGCAGTGCAAGTGCTGCATCAGCAGCAGCCAGACCATGCACTAGACTCTAGGCTGCTCTGACTAGATGATGGTGAAAAATAGGATTGCGATTGGAAACGTGTTTATCTTTCGGATTGGAATCAATTAAAAATCATGTTTTACCAGTGGCTCAGTGCAGCGCGGATGCGATTAGGAATGTCTGCCATGAAATCTAATACCGCGCAGTGATAGTGAGCTTTGTCGCACGCGTTGAGTGCCGAGCGAATTTAAAAAACTGCCAACTACTTCAGGAAAAAAGTAGGAACAAAAAAAAAAATCAAGTAAAAAATGTTATGTTGTGTTTGGACAAATAACTCAAAGTAAGTGGAATTGCCACTTGCTCGGTAGTTAATGTGGTTACAAGCGAATTACAGACGATTTGAGAAATCGCGCAATTAAACAGACCAATTTAGTAATTTGATTGGGTAACACGTGTTTATGTAAATGGGGTTTTAGAGTAGTAGTGGTAGGAAAAGAAATTGGCTTGATATGTCGATTGGTTTTAGAATGATATTGATTAGCAGTGTCTTTAAAATTTACATTCATGCGGATAATAGTGCCAGAAAAATAACCCAAATTGTTAGTAAACTATCTTAAAAAGTGATCGCATTCATTACTTTTCAAATCCTTTAGTCAACAGGACGAATAGAAAAGGACGTCTTATTTGGGGTCCTTTTTTAATACCTAAAACGTGTTTCTTCGAGATATATAACTTTTAGTTGGCAGCACTGCCTTCATTGACAGCCATCTTGTCATCTGCCAAACAATTGATCTTATGTTTGAAATTGGATCATGATACAACTAATAAAGATATGGCCATTGCGCATGATACAATGAAAAATGTCAAAATCCATGGTGTGTTCTTGACAAAGAGAGCATAGCACATTGACATACTATACACATGTATATTATGTCAATGTGTAGAACGTATAGAGAGTAGAACGAAACAAAAGTTAAACGGGAAGGCGAAAACATCAGATGTGTTCATGACGTAGATGCAAAGAGCAAATCAAAAATGAAAATTGAAAGGCGTTATCTTTAGTAGTTGTATCATGAGTTTGAATTGCCTTTTTTTATGAATCGACTGACGCCTGAACAATGTATGCAAATTGTGCAGATTTATTTCAAAAAACATGGTTTGCTGTTGATTACGATAGGCACAACAAAATTTTGTCCACCGATGAAGCTCATTTTTGTTCAATGGCATTTGAAGTATAGATAATCCTCAAGCCGTGGCTGACACCCCGTTACATCCAGAAAAACGGACAGTTTGGTTTGGGAATCATAGGTTATCACTTCTTTAAAACGATGCCGGCCAGAGGGTTACAGTCAATGGAGGACTGAATTGAATCGTATTGATTCGGGGGAGCTGTGGTTTTTACAAGACGTCACAACATGTCGCACAGGGCGTGTCACAATGGATTTGTTGATCAAGCAATTTAACACCGCTAGAACTATTTTTTGTTGGGGTACATGTGAATTCCCCGCTAGTCCATACACCACCAAGCCAGAGAAGATTGACGACTTACTGCAAAGAGTGATCGAAAATTGGACTTTGGATCTCAAGATTTGCTATACAAATTGATGTTTGTGTGTTGGCATCGTGTAATATGCGTGTCCAGCTATTTTGACCTTAAGCCCGTTGTCTTCAACTCTTTTTCTCAAAAGGTGTCGGAGACCGCCTACCACCTCTCCGGCATTCAATGTTCTATTGTATCTTATTTTTTTTGCAATCGGTATGCGTGCCTTCGTCTTCATTCTCACTCCTTGATTACGAGATTCCAAATCTAATAGTAATTTGTAAAATGCGGATGTGGAAAACAACATTTGACATAAGAAATCTCTTGAATACCGAAACCTGGCTTACCTACCGGCATTACGGTTTTCGAGATTCACTATGGTGGTATGATGGTGTATCTTACTGTTTGGCACCAAACTCTCTTTATAAAAGTTCTTCGGTTTGGTTTCGACTAACCCTTTTTTTATGTACTATTTATTTCAGTTGTTTTAAACGGTTTTCAGTCTTAAATTTAAAAAAAAATAGCGTTGGGGGCACGTCAGGCTCCGTTCTGTCTATGACTCTGTTCCTTAATTTTATTAATGGTCTCTTATCTAGAAATTCTAATTCCTTTAATTCTTCTGCTGATAGCATCAAATTGGTTTCCATATTCATAACCCTGTTCTTCGGATGTGAAGGCTCACACAATCCCGATCCAATGGAAAACTAAGAACTACTCGAACTTCTATCCGGGAAACCGAACAACCTTGCCTTTTAGGTATTTGCATTACAAACCACTCTCTATTTTGCCTTCGCGAAAAATGCCGCAGAATTTTAAGGTTTCCTAAGAAGAAGCAAGAAGATTTCTATGCCTCGCTTGTGAACTGTCAAAATGTTTCCGGTCTCTCTTTTTTTATCGGTATTATCTAAAACAATGTTCCAGTGAGAAAGCTAGTTTATACGTACTCAAGTACCCCATCATTGTGGGCTCTTTACAGTTTAAAATGGAATAAGCGTTGAATTTTGTTGGTTTCTAGAAATCAGATACATATATGGCATGACAAGCATGGAATGAAGTTTCGAAACTCTGTCATCTATCTGTCAATATCTGACGGCTGAACATCATGTCGTGCCTCGATTCTCATCGTAATGTGTCATTTCACTGACAGTGATAGCATTCTCCATTAAAATCACTTCACTCAGGGAACCACTCATTCTGAAAGCCAATGAAACAAGAAAAATTGCTTTTGCTCAATTCTGAAACAGTGCCTATTCACCACATTTAAAATTTCAAACTGGTGTGTGCAGCCGGATTCCCGGGATACATAAATTACAATACCATCGAACTTTATTGCTTGGTTTTGGCACCTATTTAATAAGTATTGGGCTCAAAACTATGTCATAAATATGTTTCGAAAAAAGCAAAACTTTCAACAATGTTTTGCGCGAATAGACACTCCCCAGCAAATATTCGGCAGATGACATTTGAGACACATTTGTATTTGTGCTTTTTGACTGGATTCTGACCTTTTCAGAATCGTCAGAAGTGTAATTTTCGTTTCAATAAAACGGTTTGAAAAGTCTTCCAGATGAACAATTTATTGTCACCAATAGTCTGTTTGCAACATGCCTTCCCTGACATTTATCAAGTTGTGGCTTAACGAATATGGAAAGACGGCATCTACTAGATTTAAGAATGGGTTACAAGTCAAATGTCAATATGACTTGACGGTTGAATTTTTTAAGAATCACCTTGTACAAATCTCAATAATTTCGAGTGCAGTGCAGACAGATTGACTTAGATGGTCTAAAGAAAACCATTACTTTTAAAATAGGAAGCCTTTGTATTCATCGCAAAAAATTTTACTATCGTCATGTTTTTAAGAACACCACAGACCACAGCACTCTGCCTATCTATCCGGCCGCGGTGTCTTATCTGCAAAAGAAAATCTCATCCCACTCAATTTGAGAAAGCTATCATTTACTTTTTTTTTGCAACAATTCCATATAAATGATCTTGTTACCATAGTTCCCCACAAAGTCTGTCAGTCACTGTCATATTTTCCCATTCTTTGAAATTTTCCGCACGCAGCTCCCCAACTGAGTTAGACCTCTCAAAACACACCCCAGTCCCCAATTAGTAAGCCTCTCTCTTCAGAGTTTACAGTCCCGCACAAGGCACAGTATACACACATGTTGTGTTAACAAAACCTCAATCACTTTGTAAATTAATTTGAATCCCAACTCCAAAGACCACACAGTTTCTAGTTACACATTTCACTTTCGTTTAATTCACATAAGGCCCTGAGGACGAGCAGTGAGGAATGAGAAGTAAGTATGTGGATATTTGATATTAAATTCGCGCTCGAGATTCGTTTAAAATTCATTCAACTCAAAACGCGCACACAGCGCGTGAAGTTTTCACCACAATCGTCACGATCTCAGCTGGCAAGTTGGCAAATACACTGGAAGTGGAACTGTATGTTCAATGTTCAGACTTCATAGTTTTCCTGCAAATACATCACACATTCATTCAACACATTATAAAATGCAGTTTCTTGACATAAGATTAATTTTCTTAGTGTAACTTTGGTGTTTTGCAAAAAATAACCAACATCACCGTCACAGCATGGGGTGCGGGTGGATATTTGCAAAGAGACTTGCCTTCCTGTAGTTGGGTCCTGCGCAAGCTATACCTCGCCAGTTTACATATTACAGTTGCATCAGCACCGATTTCTCGAGCCATTTTTCTTAAGATCACCAAAGCTGCTCATAAATCTAAGACAGCCCATGGCTTGGGGCATGCAATAAAATTCCATATTCAGGCCGCTGAAGACCGATCTATAAAGGAATTCACTTAACCCACCTCAATTGTTTATGTGTGGGCAAACAAAACTAAAGAACAGTAGGAACGAGGGTTTAAAAAACTGGAAAAAAAGATGGGTCTTATCTCAAGTAAATTTTTACTTTCGGTTATTGCAGCTATAAACAAAAAACAAATTGGGAAGCAATCACACAGAACATCGCGTTAGTAGTTAGTAAGGGATCCGAATAAACTACACTGAACCAAAAAATTCTCAAAATTTTAATAAACGGCGTTTATTATTTGGTTTTTCGCTGTCACAATAAAATTTTTCTTGTCTAAACAAACGGTTTATTAAAAAAAAATATTTCATTTAATAACCGTTTGTTGAGACAGTGAATTGCCGTTTATTAAATGAAAAAAAACGAGTTTTAACAAACGATTACTTGCTACAATAATTTTTTAATTGTCGCAATAAATTTTATTTATTAAAATTAATAAATAATAATTGAGAGAACAAACGGTATTTAATAAACGCAAATTATAATATTAACAATCAGTTATTATCATAATTAACTTTTTTTCACTGACGCAATTAACATGTTTATTGACACAATTTATCTGTTTATTGAAATTAATAAACCATTTATTATAAAAATAAACTTATTTATTAAAGAGTTGATAAGAAAGGGCTTATTATTTTTTTAATTGTCACAATAAACTCTATTTATTAAAAATAATAAACCGTTTATTGCAATAATGAACAGGATTATAAAGTGTTGAATTTTAAAAGTTAAGAAACAGTTTATTAACTTTTATTATTCTGTTTATTGTGACAAATATCTCTATTAATTAAAAATAATAAACTGTTTACTGCAATAACAAACAGGATCATAAAGAGTAGCATTCTGAAAATAAGAAAGGGTTTATTATTTTTTTTATTATTTTCTTAATGTTTACAATTGACTCTGTCTATTAAAAATAATAAACCGTTTATTGAAATAATGAACGGGATTATAAAGTGTTGAATTTTAAAAGTTAAGAAACAGTTTATTAACTTTTATTATTCTGTTTATTGTGACAAATACCTCTATTAATTAAAAATAATAAACTGTTTACTGCAATAACAAACAGGATCATAAAGAGTAGCATTCTGAAAATAAGAAAGGGTTTATTATTTTTTTTATTATTTTCTTAATGTTTACAATTGACTCTGTCTATTAAAAATAATAAACCGTTTATTGAAATAATGAACGGGATTATAAAGTGTTGATATTTAAAAGCTAAGAAACAGTTTATTAACTTTTATTATTCTGTTTATTGTGACAACAATCTCTATTAATTAAAAATAATAAACTGTTCACTGCAATAACAAACAGGATCATAAAGAGTAGCATTCTGAAAATAAGAAAGGGTTTATTATTTTTTTTATTATTTTCTTAATGTTTACAATTGACTCTGTCTATTAAAAATAATAAACCGTTTATTGAAATAATGAACGGGATTATAAAGTGTTGATATTTAAAAGCTAAGAAACAGTTTATTAACTTTTATTATTCTGTTTATTGTGACAACAATCTCTATTAATTAAAAATAATAAACTGTTCACTGCAATAACAAACAGGATCATAAAGAGTAGCATTCTGAAAATAAGAAAGGGTTTATTATTTTGTTTATTATTTTCTTAATGTTCACAATTGACTTAGTCTATTAAAAATAATAATCCGTTTATTGCAATAATGAACGGGATTATAAATAGTTGAATTTTAAAAAATAAGAAACAGTTTATTAACTTTTATTATTCTGTTTATTGTGACAAAAATCTCTATTTATTAAGAATAATAAAGTGTTTATTGCGATCATGAAAAATATTGTTAAGAAGAAAAATACATATACATTCCAATCTGCATACCTAACTATATATTACCTATATGTATATATACATATCTATAAATTGTCCATACCTATACATACTCATGAAATGTAAAAAGTTTTTTCTTTGTTGGACATTGAAAACATTTTTGTAAATCGTAAATGTAATCGGCATATAATTTTGGTCAAAATCGCATCAAGCATATGAGAGTGTGTGCACCCGTGGTTGATGAAAATTTTGATTTTTCTTCAAGCATTCAACGTATGTATGCGTATTTCAATTTCACACACACTTCTCACATACTTGATGAGATTTTGACCAGTGTATATGCCGCTTAATGGTAAGTACACCTATGCATATTAGTACACACTATCGAACCTTCATGACATTTATGTGAAGTGTATCTCAGAAAGAGAACGAAGAACTGCGAGCGACCGACGCGACGGGTTGTGCACATTTTTTGCCTACAACTACAAGTAATCATCTGGTGGATGCGTTTTTTATTTTAAGATTTTTATTTCTTAAGGCTAAGATTACACACGTAAATTTTACTAACCACTTACGTAAGTCTTCTTCCCTGCAAACAACTCACTGTCGTTGTACACTTTGTAAGTTTCTCTTTCAATGTACAGCTTACGCAAGTTGATAATATTTATTATTGTAATGGAGGTTTTTATTGGTCACGTCAGAGCAAAATGTGTGTCTCTGAGAGCAATTTTTTTTTTGATCTGACAGCAAAACTTGGACTTCCTTTGTCAATCAATCAATTCTCAATCAACTTTTTTTTTTTTTTTTGATTTTAGAGCAAAATCTCAAATCTAATTTTCAATCTAAATCTCGATTGAAAATGAGATTTGAGATACTAAATACTTTTTTAACATTTCTCGAACAGCAGGTTTTGAAGATTTGTTTTTGGCATTGCGAGAATTCAATTCTTTTGTTAAAACAAAATTCGTTTTAATTATAAAGTGTTCCAATAATTGTTGAAAAATAACAAATATATAAAAAAAAAATTGAAAATTTATTATTGTCGAATTGACATCTGACTACATTGTATATAAAATCTGTAGTACTTTGGATATGGGGTTTGTTTGCGTTGACCTCTTAAACCGCAAAACATCGTTTCTAATAGCTTATATAAAATAAAATAAAATAAAATAATGTAGCCATTGATTGCAACAGTAAATACTTCATATTCATAGTACCTATTCGATTCCAAATAACCTAATTTCATATACAAATTCCAATTGCAAAATTATCTCATTTCAACTTAATTTGGGGGAAATTGTGTTCTAAAAATTAGGTGAAATAGTGCAACACTTTATTCTAGTACAATTTCAACTGAGTATATCGAGTTGTCAATCGAAATTACCAAACTCAAATGAAAATACTTTTTCTTTAATTAATTTTAGCTAATTGCGTCCCCAATGAGAACGTAGTGTAAGACTTTAATAATACAAGGATAGGAATGAATAAATAACAAATAGCATTAATTGCCACAATAAACCGATTGTTTATTATAATAACCCATTTATTCTATTAATAAACGATTTATTAGTCTTACTGACGCTTCGTTCAGTGTGAACTTACAAGATCAGTTTAATAATAATCTTGTTTATTAAAATTAATAAATGGTTTATAAATCTCACTGACGCTTCGTCCAGTATGAACTTACAAGTTTTACTTTTAATTTTAAGTAATTATCCTGTTTATTAAAATTAATAAACGGTTTATAAGTCTTACTCACGCTTCGTTCAGCGTGGACTTACAAGTTATTTTTTCAATTTTTAATAATAATCTTGTTTATTAAAATTAATAAATCGTTTATTGTGTTAAGAAACGAATTAATTAATGTTTTATCTTGTTTGTTAAATTTTATAAACTGTTCATTAATAGTCTCCCATTATTTTTTTAACTATCATGGAAATATTAATGTTGATAAACTGTTGAATGTGCAATAACTGTCTTAGCACTATCAAAGTTAAATGTACGTAATTGGTATTGCACGGCTACAATGTGGAGTTGCAGCTGTAGCCTAAAAAGTAGTTGAAGTACAATTCGACTCAACTCTAACTTCACGAACGTGCTGTATTGCATTTTTGACATTTCGATAGGAAAAATAACCACAAACAAATTGGCAAATTGACACGATTTTTGTTTGAGTTCACATATTGCATAACAAATAATTTCTTAGCTTCATCTATTTCCTCATTAGGCCCTGACAGTAAACTTTTTACTATAGACTAATATTGAATTCTATGAAACCAAAAAAAACACTTTCGATTTGATCTCGACTACTTTTAATTTTTCATGAAGCCAAAACAGCAACCTAGATTCGATCTCAGATTGAATCTAGATCACTTTTTACGAATCGCGATTCAGAGCCTGATTTACACATACTTTACCACACACACACACAAAATTAACATTCCTAAACGTCATCAGTTACAAATATGTGAAAAAAATCACATTTATTTGCAAAATAATATTTTATAATTTTTTTTTAAAGTGGTGCCGCAAATTTTAATTATATTTTAATATATTATCCCACTATGGAGAAATTTTCATACTTTCATACTTGTTAAAGTATGGCAATAGGCATTCATTCAAAGATGTTCTTGCATATCAATCAGACGAAGAAGTAGACTATCATTTCAGCTGTTAATGGCACACACACAATAACAAAAACCAAATCAATCTCATTTCGTTTTCCATGCTACCAGAAAAATTTTGAAATCTAAATCTTATCTGAGAGGGAACCTGAAAATGTCGTGGAATTCACCATACATTTTAAGCAAAAAAGACATTTAATAAATATTCAGTAGTGTGAACAAACCCCAGCAACAAAATGCGATGTGAAAAACTTAACGAACAATGTTACATTCCTGCAACCGCTTTATGGTTTGCGCTTCGTTAACAAAGTTTGCCGGCATTTTAAGTCTAGTCAGAGTAAGAGTCACGTCTCACGTCTAGTTTAGTGAAAGTTAAAACATTTAAAGTGAACAAAATAAAAAGTAAAAATTAAAACAAAGAAATAAAGCCATCGTGTTTAGTGTTCAACTATAATCTGGATCTGGAGCAACATTTATTTACCGATCACAGCAAATACTCAACAATTGAGGCATGTAAGTATTCAAGAAATAATATTTTATATATATGAATTGTTCCTTTGTTTCAATTTTAAACACAAAATGCTACTCTTATCGATAAGAAATAACACATAAAATATTTCCCGCCAAGAAAATTTTACATTGAACATATATATTCTTTGATAACAACGTACAATTCATTAATTTTTCTGATGTAAATCTATTTTCTTTGCGTTATTCGTCATCGATAAATGTAGCATTTGTGTTTCCAATCGAATTAAATCATTAAAATTATGTGTGAGAATTTTTCCTGGTTCGTTTTTCTGCTGGCTATAACTGATCCCTAACCTAAAGGTGGCGTACATCTTGGTTCATGGATCTTCTTGTCGTCCTTCATTTTTTACAATCTATATAAATACTTGAATCTTGTGTATGGGCATGGCTTCTGTTAAAACAAGTTAAAATTGTTTCCTAATACTCTTCCTTGTTAAACAATTTCTTTGCGCTGTGCGTCGTCCATAAATGTAGGATTTTGTGTTTCCAATCGAATTAAAACATAAAAATATTGATTTGAGAATTTTTTTGGATACAAAATAATGTTGAAACACCTTTTATATGACTTTTTTTTAAATGTTTCTTTGAACTAAAAATGGGTTTCAACATCATTAAGATAACTTATACTGTGATTTAGAATCGTTTCAACCATCCAAATCCAGAACGTACTTTTGAATTGACAGCCTTCTTTATGTAGCAATTTCAAGACATTTTTTCCAATTTAAAGAAATTAATGGCAATTGGTACGTAAAGAAGGCTGTCAATTCAAAAGTACGTTCTGGATTTGGATGGTTGAAACGATTCTAAATCACAGTATTCGGTATCTTAATGATGTTGAAAACCATTTAAAATTAGAAAAAATATTTCAAAAAATTTTCATATAAAAGATGTTTCAAGATTTTTTGGATACCTACAAAATAATGTTGAAACACCTTTTATATGACTTTTTTTTTAAATGTTTCTTTGAACTAGAAATGGTTTTCAACATCATTAAGATACTGAATACTGTGATTAAAAACCGTTTTAACCATCCAAATCAAGAAAGTACTTTTGAATTGACAGCCTTCTTTATGTAGCAATTTCAAGACATTTTTTCCAATTTAAAGAAATTAATGGCAATTGGTACGTAAAGAAGGCTGTCAATTCAAAAGTACGTTCTGGATTTGGATGGTTGAAACGATTCTAAATCACAGTATTCGGTATCTTAATGATGTTGAAAACCATTTAAAATTAGAAAAAATATTTCAAAAAATTTTCATATAAAAGATGTTTCAAGATTTTTTGGATACCTACAAAATAATGTTGAAACACCTTTTATATGACTTTTTTTTTAAATGTTTCTTTGAACTAGAAATGGTTTTCAACATCATTAAGATACTGAATACTGTGATTAAAAACCGTTTTAACCATCCAAATCAAGAAAGTACTTTTGAATTGACAGCCTTCTTTATGTAGCAATTTCAAGACATTTTTTCCAATTTAAAGAAATTAATGGCAATTGGTACGTAAAGAAGGCTGTCAATTCAAAAGTACGTTCTGGATTTGGATGGTTGAAACGATTCTAAATCACAGTATTCGGTATCTTAATGATGTTGAAAACCATTTAAAATTAGAAAAAATATTTCAAAAAATTTTCATATAAAAGATGTTTCAAGATTTTTTGGATACCTACAAAATAATGTTGAAACACCTTTTATATGACTTTTTTTTTAAATGTTTCTTTGAACTAGAAATGGTTTTCAACATCATTAAGATACTGAATACTGTGATTAAAAACCGTTTTAACCATCCAAATCAAGAAAGTACTTTTGAATTGACAGCCTTCTTTATGTAGCAATTTCAAGACATTTTTTCCAATTTAAAGAAATTAATGGCAATTGGTACGTAAAGAAGGCTGTCAATTCAAAAGTACGTTCTGGATTTGGATGGTTGAAACGATTCTAAATCACAGTATTCGGTATCTTAATGATGTTGAAAACCATTTAAAATTAGAAAAAATATTTCAAAAAATTTTCATATAAAAGATGTTTCAAGATTTTTTGGATACCTACAAAATAATGTTGAAACACCTTTTATATGACTTTTTTTTTAAATGTTTCTTTGAACTAGAAATGGTTTTCAACATCATTAAGATACTGAATACTGTGATTAAAAACCGTTTTAACCATCCAAATCAAGAAAGTACTTTTGAATTGACAGCCTTCTTTATGTAGCAATTTCAAGACATTTTTTCCAATTTAAAGAAATTAATGGCAATTGGTACGTAAAGAAGGCTGTCAATTCAAAAGTACGTTCTGGATTTGGATGGTTGAAACGATTCTAAATCACAGTATTCGGTATCTTAATGATGTTGAAAACCATTTACACCATTATAATATCGTCATTATACTTTTCTGAGTACGATTAATATTATTCGACTTAATCCGAAAAATTAAAATTATTAAAGAAAAAAGATTGTGTAAACCAAAAAAATTAGACATCCACAATTCATTACTTTTTCATTTGGCATATACAATTTATTATAGTTCGTGTTTTGGTTTTGGCCACAGTCGAATACGGTCTCAAAGAATTTCTATTTTAGCAAACAGTCTAATTCCATATTGTTAACTGTACTCCTCTTTTGTTTATTTTAGCTCAGTCCTCTTCTTATGTGACGCAAATGCAGAATTCACTTGCATCAGAAAAACACTATTTTATTACTAAAAAACGTATATTTATATTATATATTAAGTATTATTCTAGCATTATAAAAAACAGTAAGTATAATTTGCATTTAAAAGACTAGGGCTTACAGACACATATAGTTGAAATTATTATTAGGTATTGTACATCGATAAATTCGACAAAATGATTTGCTTTATCTGCAAAGTTAATATTTCTTCAGTGAATGTTTTTATAGAACACTTAAAAAAGATTCATGATATGGGTACTTACAGTAATTTTAAATGCAGAGAAAGTAATTGTTTACAAGAATTTCAAAATCTAGGTAGTTATAAGAAACATTTAAATAAAAAACATGTCGAAAGTGTAACATCCAATTTCAGTAGAATGGATGAAAATGCGACAGAAAGTTGTATTTCGAATATTCATTCCTCTGAAAACATTACACTATCGAATGGTTTTAAGCAAAGCTCAGAAAAATTGGAAAGTCATAATCATGTAACCGTTGCAATCGAACAACTAAGTATAGAAGACAGTATAAATAAAATGTTCTGTTACGGCGCCTGCAGGATAAAAAGGGGTTATAGTTGTGTAGGCACAAAAAGGAAAAAACCTACCTGACCTACCTTAAGGTTCAATAGCTCCTTGCTGCGGCGCCGGCGGTGATAATACGCGGTGGCGGTAGGCTACATGTTTTTTTATCCAGGTCCTCCTTCCTTCTTTTTTTTTTTTTTTTTGGGTGGCTTCCTTGCCCTCCTGCAACATTCATGATTTCTGTAAAAATAAAAGAAAATATATTAGTTAAGTTTAATCAAATTCCTAAAAAGAAAATTTGAAAAAAGCAGATTTCGGTGTTTTGGAAATTTTCATGTGCAAGCACAGAAATTTTTCCAATACACCGTCTGATCTGTATATGAGATATGTTTCCGGTATTATTGCTGAAAAATGTTCGCAATACTTTTAAGAACAAATTTAAGTAATAATATTGGAAACATAGATAATTAAAACCATTAAATTTTAACAATTAATACTCACCAAGTTCAATCTACAGCATTCCTCGTTGTTTCTTGTTTACGTTTTCTTTTTTTTGACAGTTCTAATTTAATGTTTGAATGTAATGTTTACCTCTTCAGGTGCGCATGCGAAAGTAGATATCTTTCTTCCTCGCACCTGAAGGAAAGGGGGTCAGGTAAACTTGAATGAATTCGCTCAGTTTAAAATTAAAGTCAAAATGAATTTTAGTGTTCGCAGATGGGGTGAATTTTAGGTAAATTTCTCGATTTACACTTAGACTTATTAGATGTGAGGAAATTGTGTGGTTTTGTTTAAAATATGTATTAAGTTTATGTTTTATTAAGGTATGATGGAAAACATCATAATTAGTGCAATATGTAGGTATGTAAGTTAGATTTTAAGTATATGGGCCAGGGGTATTTGCAATATATTGATAAGGATAGGAGATGCTACCTATTATTTTTTTTTGATAGATATGGATTGAAATAGTTATCTCACTCAGATGTAGAGGTAACTATTTACTTACATGTAAATGAAGACTGGGGTTGACCTTTATGAATTTCATGGTCATACCAAAGAAAAATCGGAGAGTAAAGTCCAACGCAAAACGGCCAATTGTTCATTTGAACTATAAATTCAAATTTAAAAAGCATATTTTTTTTTTAATTATAAAATTTGAATAAGTTTTGGGAGAACATTCAAGAAAATCTTCAAGTTGAGATAAAAGGAAACAATTGGAGTTTAAATTGAAAAAGTACGACGATTTGTTACCTCAACGAAGTAGGAGAAAATTTAACAAGGATTAAAAACTATACGTTCTTTTGCAGAGGTTTGGGTTCTACTTACCTGAGCTGCCAAAGACTGCATCAGCGGACCTGAGCCTCTGCCAGTTTTTTCCCAGCGGAGACATCCTAAAAAGAAGCTTTCTTTTGAAGAAACCAAAAGAAAAGACTTCATTGGAACAAAAACCAAGTGTCCAGGGTTTTTCTTATATATATACTCCAGTGATATAAAATAGTAAAATCCCTAGAGGATACAAACTTTTATTTGTGTTTTTGTACAAAGGAGTTTCTTCGCTGAACAACAGCTAAAGTAAAGGAAGACTGTGATTTTTATTGAAAGCAAGAAAAAGTGAACTTAAAGTCAACTAAAGTCCTTAACATTTTTTTTTAATTTTTGTGAAAGATTCAGTTCTCCATTTTTGTTTAAGTTTAAATTTTGTATTTTTTTTTTATTAGAAAAGTGAAAAGTGGTTTTGGTTGCTGAATTTTAATAATATTTTTTTCATATTAAAACAAAGCCCAAGTTGCTCCAGTTTTTCGACGTGCTGCCGGCAGGACATCGAGGGACCAGGAAAAGCAGTAAGTCTTCGGTATTAAGACCAGAAGGTCCTTTTAAAAAATTATTAAATTCAGTAAAAGCACTTTTCATCGTAATTTAGTTTAATTTATTATAGTTTTTTTTTAATACAGATTTTTTTTTTATATACATTTCTTTTTATTAGTTTTAAGAATTTGAATTTTGAAATTTTAGTTAAATAGTTTATTTAAGAGCAGGAGAGCTCAATTTTTATGAAATCGTTAAATAAAATTTATAACGTAATGTAAAAAGATTTTCGTTATGAATTGCTAAATTCTTTCCAGCTAAGGGTGTGTGGAGGCGGACAAAGCCGTCCTGATGCAGATCTCTGGTAGTATGACTTGACCAACTGACTGTACACTACAGACAGCTTGTGACTGGTTGGTCATTTTAGGGGTTATTTCTGAACATCGGCCATGGAAATAACGTTCGGAAGTATCTTTCAGATACTTGGGTGGGTTGGCCAGGCCTTCGTCAATAACATCTGGCGAGCGCTTGGAATTCGGTAGTACGGTATCTGAGGGAAATGGAAAAGTGAAGTGCTTTAGTTTTAGGGTTTAGACTAAGGTAAATTTAAGATTTATATAAGTTCAAATTCGTACCAACGAATTTAACTTTGGTGGAGGTGATTTTATTTCATTTTTATTATCTTTGGTGATGGGTTACATTTTATTTTGATTTTTGGTGATGGGAAATTTCATTCTTTTATTATTTTGAATTTTAGGTAGGTTTAGTTAGGTTAGTTTGATTTTGAAAAGCACTATACTTACATGTTCCTTCAGGTAGCGTCAAAGTCCTTCGATTTGTGGTAACGTTTCAAACCTTTTAGAGTAGAGTCATTCCTTTTCCAATCTCCTCTTCCTTTCCTTAAACTTTCTTCTTTTTCTGGCACGATAATTTTGATTGTCGAGCAGGAGGGATAAGTGGAAGCGGCAAAGAACCACCCCCATTTCCGTCGAGCATAGCCGTGCAACGACAAGCGTGCCGCCGCCCTTCTACTTTCCCAAAGTAAGTCCCCCGTGGAACCCTGACTCGCAACAATGGCGCCCAACGAGACCTTACGGATTCGAGGCCCAAAATAACTTCAAGGAGACGATTTTCTTTTTGAAGGTCGTCGCCTTGGACTTGTTTTGGCCTCCCGCGTTTTTTATTTTTTTTATTTTTATTTTTTTTCTTTTCTATCTTTTTACACAAATCAAGGACGCACTTTTGGTAGTGTCATATATCTCGAACGGCTGTCCAATCTTCAGGCCTTAGCCAGAAGATCTTGTGAGGTAGTCCGAGGTGTGTGATAACGCCAGAAGTGGAACAAAGTCGTAGGATTTCAGGCTTTTGCTGCCCATAGTCAGGTTAAACCAGACTCTTTGTGAGGTAAAAGTTCTGGATCTGAAAACTTTGTTCGTGTGGAGGTTTTTTCTGAACTCATAGCCATCCTTCTATCAGGCTATACGCCAGGTAGTAAGATGTGGTTATGGGAGAGGGATTAACCAAAGCACACACTGAATTTCAGGCGCACCAGTCGCAATTCAGACAGACAAAACTAACGATTAACTAGGACAACTACCGGAGTTGCTGAGGGAGAGGAAAACTTTGCCAACTTCACACACCTTAGCGCATTCATTAAATACATACTTTTTTATCAATTTTTTTTTATCTTTTCTTTGGTTTTTTATATTTTTTTTTATTACCTTTTTTTTATTCAATTCTTCAATCTTTTTTATTTTTGTTTATCATTATTTTTTTTTATTTCTATTTATTGAATTTTATACTTTTTTTATTGAAATTCAGTTTTCTTTACATTTTCTTTGTTTTGTTTTGAACATTCATTTCAAAACGTTTATTTTTTTTACATTTTTTTTTCTTTCTTGTGGCTCAAGCGAAAATTTTCTTTCTTTTGTATTTTTAAATTTTTGAGTAAATTTTTTTTTGAGTGGGTTTATTGGAGAGAGGAAAAGGATGGCAGATGGTGAAAAGAAAACTGGTACCATACCGAAGTCTGCGGGCCTCTGCTCAACACAAAACGCTCAAGTGAACGACATGGACAAGACTTACGAAGACATTACAAACATAATACGAAACCTGAGCGTTACGAACAACACTAACCCCAACATACTACAACAAACTTATACGGAAACTAACGAGACATTTGATGAGTCACACCTACAAAACTATAACAACGAAAACAGAACATACCCTACACAAACGTTTACCAACGAACGCGACAAATTACTACAAGAAACACAAGAACTTCAACGAGAACGAGACCGACTACTAAGACAACAACAAGACAGAGACATGCATCATTCTGTAGCTGGAGACGATAGAGGTGGAATGTCTCAAGGACCTTCCACATCCTTCTCTCTAGCTACAGAAGATTTTTACGACAGGATGCAACAAATTGCCTCTGTGACTGTCAGAGAGAGTCAAACCAAGACGCTTGGAATTCTGGCAGAGGGTTTAACCGATGTCATGAAGCTTGTCGACAAAAATATGCAAGCAGTACATTCCAAGCTAAATACTTTGGAACTCTCTATGGCAAGTCACGGGGACAATACATTTAAACGAGACATCGGACAAGACTCAACTTTTCAACAAGACAACTTTTACAACCCACACTCTCAACAAGACATTAACAATACAACAAGACAAAACATTAAAGTCAAACACGACCCACGACAAGACTCAACATTTGAACGAAACACTACCTTCAAACCACAACCACCTAGACAAAATACAACTTTTACACAAAACACTATGGTCGGTTCATACCAACAAAACTTTAACACTACATACAGACAAGACAATATGTACGAACAAACTTACGAACAAAATCCTATACACGACATAAACAACAACAACCAACCGACCAGACGAACTTTCCACTCGGAAGTGGTTCAGCCGACTCAGCCTTTGCCACATCCGTCGAATCAGTCCTCTTTTGTGAACATCAATCGTAGGGTTGATGTTCATAAATGGGGGATCAAATTCGATGGATCGTCGAAGGGTTTGTCGGTTGAGAGTTTCCTCTTTCGAGTGGAAACCCTACAAAAGAAGAGCGGACTGAGTGATGGGCAGCTGTTCGCAGATTTCCATCACCTTGTCTCGGGTCCTGCAGAAAGATGGTTTTGGCAGTTTTTGGAGGAGAACCAGGGCGATTACATGCTAAATTATTTCGATTTGAAATCAGAACTCATTCGTCAATTTAAAAATAGCAAGCGTGACCATGAAATTCTTAGGGCAATCATGGATAGGAAGCAGCAATCCCACGAGACATTCGACGAATTCTACGCGGATATACGGGGATTGACATTGCAGATGCAATCAAGGCCTTCGGAAGGCGATTTAGTTTCGATGGTGAGGGCTAATATTAAAGATAGGGTAGCCACTTTAATTTTTGGTTGTGCAATAGGGAGTATTAGGGAATTAAGAGACGAATGTAAGAGAGCGGAAGAATTCTTAAATGTAAAAGATATGAAAATGAAAAGGTTTGTTCACGAGGTAGAAGTTGATGGAGGAGGATTCTCTCAAGATAGGAATAAGTTTGATAGTGAGTTTGAGGTTGATTTAGGGATAGATGCAATAAGACAAAACAGACTATAAAGAAGGACTTATGACACACATAACACAAAAACTTACACTGACCAGGGAAAGAGGACGGATCTTTCGGGAGCGACTCCGCAAGCTGCAGGTGTTTGCCCTTCAACATTTCATACATTAACATGTTTTTGTTGTGGACAGGGCAACATCTCCTTTAAGTGCGCAGCTTGTCAGGGAAACTTGAACGTCGGCAGTGCACCCGGGAACAAGCCGCCGACGACGAAGCCTGTCCCGGAAGATCAAATAAGACAGAAGAACCTGGAAAAATAAAAATTTTAAAAAGAGATCATAAGACTGAAATAGAGAAAACTTACCAGAATCAAGAACAGCTTCCAATAAAGAGTCTTCACCAAAGAATGCAAGATTACGAGGAAGCTAGAAGAAGAATATTTGGTGAAGAAGTTGTTACAACAGTAGAGAAATCAAGAAATTATAAAAAGATATTAAGGCTAAGGGAGAAATGTGCAATATTTAGACGAAGAAAGAATCAGATTGAATCTTCAATTCTGACGATTTCGGATGATAATAGGCCATATGTTAAAGTGCAATTGGGGGGTGTAGAGGTTTTAGGTTTGTTAGATAGTGGAGCGTCCGTTACATGTTTAGGGAATGGTGCAATAGATTTTATTAATAAGAAGAATATTCAACTTACAAAAATGAACAACCAGATTAGAACTGCAGATGGAAACCATCAGAAGATAGAGGGTAGTTTCAAATCGATTGTCTCGTGGGGTGGCAAATCCCATGAATTGGAAATTTTCGTTGTCCCTAGTCTTCAACAACCTCTATATCTGGGTGTAGATTTTTGGAGCAGGTTTAAAATAGCTCCCAATATCGTCAGCGAGATTGCCGTACCTCCGTCATCGAAAGAACAGCCTGCTTTTCGCGACCTTTCTCTAGCGGAAGCACAACAGCTGGAGAGAATCAAGTTACTGTTTCCCTCCTTTGCTACACTTGGGCTGGGTAAGACAAGCCTAGAAGAGCATATAATTGAAGTGGATGACGAACAAATTCCCATTAAGCAAAGGCACTACCCAGTTTCGCCAGTCGTACAGAAGCTCTTGTACGAAGAACTAGATAGAATGTTGGCGCTGGGTGTAATAGAGGAGAGTAACAGTGCTTGGAGTTC
The DNA here is from genome assembly GCA_916050605.2 of Platycheirus albimanus. Classification (NCBI taxonomy): domain Eukaryota; kingdom Metazoa; phylum Arthropoda; class Insecta; order Diptera; family Syrphidae; genus Platycheirus; species Platycheirus albimanus. The sequence goes on from OU696696.1 coordinate 74,213,897, forward strand.
TCCAGTAGTTTTAGTGAGAAAAGGTGGCAAAAGCAGACTGTGCCTAGATTCACGGAAGGTTAATGCTAGGACGAAGAAGTTTGCTTATCCTCTTCCTCATATTGAGGGGATAATAAGCCGACTTCAGGATACTAGATTCATCTCCAGTATCGACTTGAAGGATGCGTTTTGGCAGATCCCTCTGGAGGAGAAATCAAGAGAGAAGACGGCTTTCACAGTCCCTGGTCGACCGTTATACCAATTCACGGTGATGCCGTTCGGATTGTGTAACGCTGCCCAGAGAATGTCTAAGCTTATGGACAAAGTCATTCCTGGTCGTCTTCGACAGAATGTCTTTGTCTATCTCGATGACCTTTTGATTTGTTCTCCAGACTTCCAAACGCATATTCAAGTACTGGAGGAAGTTGCCGTATGCTTGCGTCAAGCTGGCTTGACGATAAACGTCGAAAAGAGTAAGTTCTGCTTCAAGGAAATCAAGTATTTAGGTTACGTTGTGGGAGACGGCTGCATACGGACTGACAAGGACAAAGTATCGGCGGTCGAAGAGTTTCCAGTGCCCAAGACACCGAAACAACTCCGAAGGTTCCTTGGCATGACGGGGTGGTATAGGCGATTTATGCCAAACTATGCCACTATTGCTGCCCCTATGACCGATTGCTTGAAGAAAGGACAGACTTTTGAAATGACTGACGAAGCACTGACTGCATTTCAACTACTCAAAAAGAGTTTAGTTACAGCTCCCATACTAACAAATCCAGACTTTTCAAAACATTTCTACATACAGTGTGACGCTTCAACTTCAGGTGTAGGGAGTGTGATCTTTCAGATGGACGAAGAGAAAAATGAACGACCCATAGCATTCATGTCTCAGAAGCTGAATTCCGCTCAGCGGAATTACACAGTGACTGAACTTGAGTGCTATGCAGCCGTTTTATCGGTAAAGAAGTTCAGGGCTTATGTGGAGGGTTTACCCTTTACTATCATTACCGATCACGCAAGTCTAAAGTGGCTTATGACTCAAAAAGACCTTGGAGGACGTTTAGCCCGTTGGAGTTTTAAACTCCAAGGTTTTGACTTCGTGATCGAGCATAGAAAGGGTGTCCAAAATGTAGTCCCTGATACTCTCTCAAGAATACATATGGAAGAGATCACGACCGAAGATTTAACACCAGAAGTTGACTTTAACTCACCATATTTCTCTTCTGAGGAATATGTTGAGCTAAAGAAAATAATAGAACGCGACCAAGACAGACTTCCTGATATTTGTATATCAGACGGATTTGTATATAAACGAACAGACATAAGAACAGGCGATGCTATACAAGACGACCGAGCATGGAAGCTATGGGTTCCTAAAGAGTTGTGTGAAGGGCTGTTGATAGCAGCACACGATTCACCTGCGTCGGGACATGGTGGCATATCGAAAACCTTGTCAAAATTACGGCAAAAATATTTTTGGCCGGGGATGGCCACCGATGTTCAGAAGTGGGTACGATCGTGTGACACATGCAAAACAAGTAAGTCTGTCAACATAACGACTCGGCCGCCGATGGGACAACAGACAATTACTGAACGACCATTCCAACGCCTATATATTGATTTCCTTGGACCGTATCCAAGAACTAAACAGGGTAATACGCATATTTTTATAGTATTAGACCATTTTAGTAAGTATGTATTTTTGAAAGCAATACGAAAAGCAACGTCATCTGAGGTAGTTAAATTTTTAGAAGAAAATGTGTTTCATGTATTTGGTGTTCCAGAATATGTTCATTCTGACAACGGAAAACAGTTCGTATCGGAATTGTTTTCCAGTTTCTTAAATCGTTATGGAGTTAAACATGTACGTACTGCATTTTACTCTCCCCAAGCAAACGCTTCCGAGAGAGTAAACCAATCAGTATTGTCCAAAATTCGATCCTACCTTGGTAGTGATCAAAAACATTGGGATCAACATGTAAGCAACGTTGCATTTTCACTGCGAAGTGTTGTGCACGATGCAATAAGTGTTGAGCCTTTCTACGCTGTTTTTGGAACTCCCATGATCCAACATGCGAAGACGTATGATCTCTTGAGAAAGCTAAATCTAGTCAAAGATTCAAGAATCGAAATTCTTAACAAAGAAGATCGTTTAGAGCTCATTCGAGCAAAAATATTTGAAAATCTAAAAATTGCACATGAAAAAAGTAAAAAGGTATATAATACCAGAAGTAGAGATGTGCAATACAAAACTGGACAGGTAGTTTTCCGCAGAAACTTTAAACAAAGTAGCAAAGCGGAAAACTATAACGCAAAATTAGGAAAAAAATTCCTAAAATCAATAATTTTAAAACCTGTTGGGAATTCCCTCTACGTGGTAGGTAACTTAAACGGTGAAAAAGTAGGAACCTTTCACGCAAAAGACCTACATGTCTAATTTTGTGTTGAAATGTGACCCACTCAGATGGTGTTGCTTTCGACAAACTGTGATATTAGGTTAGTTTATTAAATGTTAGTATAGTTAGTGTATACTAGGTATTTGCAATCACAGTTTGTGTATTTATATTATAGTTATATATTATTATATATATATTATTTATTTATATTAATCTGTGATATTTTTGATGAGTCAAAAGTACCTGATAAAGTTTAAGTATAGTTTTATTTACATTTATTTATCTGTGATATTTTTACCTTTAGTTTAAGCATATAGTATATTTATTTATTTATCTTTATCTGTGATATTTTTGAGAAGTCAAAAGTACCTGATTAGTTTAAGTAGAGTTAGTTATTTACATTCAACTATCTGTGATATTTTCTTTTAGTTTATAGTACCTGATTAGTTTAAGTATAGTTATCTTCTTTTATCTGTGATATTTTATTTAGTTTAAGTATAGCTCATTAATTTATTAATATATATTTTCTTTTGTGGTGTTAGACTATTTATTTATCTCTATTAATTGTTTTAAGTGTACCTGGTTATTTATGTATAATTATGTATGTATGTAGGTTTTTTTTTCTGTGAAATTCTCAATGTTCCTCACATCCAAATAAAATAAAAACTCAGTCGGTAGAGCATGAGACTATCTCAGGTAGTGGGCTCGGCCACACATTACGGAGACATAATATACATTAAAGGGAAACATATTTTATCTTGCAGGACCTTTTTTTTACGGTGTAAGTGACCTCCCGACCACTCAGTCACTTCCACCGAGCCTGTTACGGCGCCTGCAGGATAAAAAGGGGTTATAGTTGTGTAGGCACAAAAAGGAAAAAACCTACCTGACCTACCTTAAGGTTCAATAGCTCCTTGCTGCGGCGCCGGCGGTGATAATACGCGGTGGCGGTAGGCTACATGTTTTTTTATCCAGGTCCTCCTTCCTTCTTTTTTTTTTTTTTTTTGGGTGGCTTCCTTGCCCTCCTGCAACATTCATGATTTCTGTAAAAATAAAAGAAAATATATTAGTTAAGTTTAATCAAATTCCTAAAAAGAAAATTTGAAAAAAGCAGATTTCGGTGTTTTGGAAATTTTCATGTGCAAGCACAGAAATTTTTCCAATACACCGTCTGATCTGTATATGAGATATGTTTCCGGTATTATTGCTGAAAAATGTTCGCAATACTTTTAAGAACAAATTTAAGTAATAATATTGGAAACATAGATAATTAAAACCATTAAATTTTAACAATTAATACTCACCAAGTTCAATCTACAGCATTCCTCGTTGTTTCTTGTTTACGTTTTCTTTTTTTTGACAGTTCTAATTTAATGTTTGAATGTAATGTTTACCTCTTCAGGTGCGCATGCGAAAGTAGATATCTTTCTTCCTCGCACCTGAAGGAAAGGGGGTCAGGTAAACTTGAATGAATTCGCTCAGTTTAAAATTAAAGTCAAAATGAATTTTAGTGTTCGCAGATGGGGTGAATTTTAGGTAAATTTCTCGATTTACACTTAGACTTATTAGATGTGAGGAAATTGTGTGGTTTTGTTTAAAATATGTATTAAGTTTATGTTTTATTAAGGTATGATGGAAAACATCATAATTAGTGCAATATGTAGGTATGTAAGTTAGATTTTAAGTATATGGGCCAGGGGTATTTGCAATATATTGATAAGGATAGGAGATGCTACCTATTATTTTTTTTTGATAGATATGGATTGAAATAGTTATCTCACTCAGATGTAGAGGTAACTATTTACTTACATGTAAATGAAGACTGGGGTTGACCTTTATGAATTTCATGGTCATACAAAAGAAAAATCGGAGAGTAAAGTCCAACGCAAAACGGCCAATTGTTCATTTGAACTATAAATTCAAATTTAAAAAGCATATTTTTTTTTTAATTATAAAATTTGAATAAGTTTTGGGAGAACATTCAAGAAAATCTTCAAGTTGAGATAAAAGGAAACAATTGGAGTTTAAATTGAAAAAGTACGACGATTTGTTACCTCAACGAAGTAGGAGAAAATTTAACAAGGATTAAAAACTATACGTTCTTTTGCAGAGGTTTGGGTTCTACTTACCTGAGCTGCCAAAGACTGCATCAGCGGACCTGAGCCTCTGCCAGTTTTTTCCCAGCGGAGACATCCTAAAAAGAAGCTTTCTTTTGAAGAAACCAAAAGAAAAGACTTCATTGGAACAAAAACCAAGTGTCCAGGGTTTTTCTTATATATATACTCCAGTGATATAAAATAGTAAAATCCCTAGAGGATACAAACTTTTATTTGTGTTTTTGTACAAAGGAGTTTCTTCGCTGAACAACAGCTAAAGTAAAGGAAGACTGTGATTTTTATTGAAAGCAAGAAAAAGTGAACTTAAAGTCAACTAAAGTCCTTAACATTTTTTTTTAATTTTTGTGAAAGATTCAGTTCTCCATTTTTGTTTAAGTTTAAATTTTGTATTTTTTTTTTATTAGAAAAGTGAAAAGTGGTTTTGGTTGCTGAATTTTAATAATATTTTTTTCATATTAAAACAAAGCCCAAGTTGCTCCAGTTTTTCGACGTGCTGCCGGCAGGACATCGAGGGACCAGGAAAAGCAGTAAGTCTTCGGTATTAAGACCAGAAGGTCCTTTTAAAAAATTATTAAATTCAGTAAAAGCACTTTTCATCGTAATTTAGTTTAATTTATTATAGTTTTTTTTTAATACAGATTTTTTTTTTATATACATTTCTTTTTATTAGTTTTAAGAATTTGAATTTTGAAATTTTAGTTAAATAGTTTATTTAAGAGCAGGAGAGCTCAATTTTTATGAAATCGTTAAATAAAATTTATAACGTAATGTAAAAAGATTTTCGTTATGAATTGCTAAATTCTTTCCAGCTAAGGGTGTGTGGAGGCGGACAAAGCCGTCCTGATGCAGATCTCTGGTAGTATGACTTGACCAACTGACTGTACACTACAGACAGCTTGTGACTGGTTGGTCATTTTAGGGGTTATTTCTGAACATCGGCCATGGAAATAACGTTCGGAAGTATCTTTCAGATACTTGGGTGGGTTGGCCAGGCCTTCGTCAATAACATCTGGCGAGCGCTTGGAATTCGGTAGTACGGTATCTGAGGGAAATGGAAAAGTGAAGTGCTTTAGTTTTAGGGTTTAGACTAAGGTAAATTTAAGATTTATATAAGTTCAAATTCGTACCAACGAATTTAACTTTGGTGGAGGTGATTTTATTTCATTTTTATTATCTTTGGTGATGGGTTACATTTTATTTTGATTTTTGGTGATGGGAAATTTCATTCTTTTATTATTTTGAATTTTAGGTAGGTTTAGTTAGGTTAGTTTGATTTTGAAAAGCACTATACTTACATGTTCCTTCAGGTAGCGTCAAAGTCCTTCGATTTGTGGTAACGTTTCAAACCTTTTAGAGTAGAGTCATTCCTTTTCCAATCTCCTCTTCCTTTCCTTAAACTTTCTTCTTTTTCTGGCACGATAATTTTGATTGTCGAGCAGGAGGGATAAGTGGAAGCGGCAAAGAACCACCCCCATTTCCGTCGAGCATAGCCGTGCAACGACAAGCGTGCCGCCGCCCTTCTACTTTCCCAAAGTAAGTCCCCCGTGGAACCCTGACTCGCAACAGTTCACATCTGCTACGCAGTTTGTATTAAAAATGCACAATAATAATAGTTTTTCAAGGAAAAACATTTTAGATATTCAAGAAGACATAAAAAACTGTATCCTAAATCCGATGCTTGAATTATTTAGGTCGTTTTCGGATAAAAATCTTGCAAAAACAAACAGCAAAGCACATAATGAATTTGTCAGTCTTATATCGAAGTGTCGTAACCCTTTCAATTTTTGCAATACAGAGCATAAGCTATTTGATTGGCTTAAAAAAGAAGATTTTGTAGATAGTTTGAATGAATTTTCGGTTAATAATGAAATCAGTAGAGTTTTTAAAAACGGAAGTCTTGCTTATGACGAGAAAAACACTAAGGGGATTCTGATGCCATTAAAATTCCAATTTAAAAAATATTTTGAGGTTGGTAACATCTTAAATAAGACAATAATTCACATGCAAACATTAAGCAAAGAAAAAAAGCTTTCTAATTTTGTTCAAGGTGAGCTTTGGAAGAAGAAAACTGAAAAGTATCCGGGAAAAATACTTATACCATACTTTTTATATACCGATGATTTTGAAATTAATAATCCTTTAAGCTCTCATGCAGGCGTTCATTCCATTTGTAATATTTATTATTCTTTTCCTTGTCTTCCTTGGAAAGATTCAAATCTAGACGGTGTTTTTTTGGGCGGAGTTATAAAATCAAAAGATCTTAAATCATTCGGCAATGACAAATGTTTTCAATCATTAATAAGTGAGCTAAAAAGTCTTGAGGTCGATGGGGTTGAAATAAACTTAAAGGACGGGGCAAAAATTAAGGTTCATTTTATCCTGGGTATTGTGTTGGGAGATAATTTGGGCTTAAACACTATTTTAGACTTTAGTAAATCATTTTCAAGCAATTCTTGTTGCAGATTTTGCAAAGTAAAAAAAATTGAAGCACATTCGTTAACAATTGAGCGAGATGATTTGTTGAGGAATCGTTCTAACTACGAAAGTGATATTCTTCTTGACAACACTCCTGAAACGGGTATACAAAACTATTCCCTACTTAATGAAATTCCATCATTTCATGTAGTCGAAAATTTTTCTGTTGATCTCATGCATGACATGTTTGAGGGAGTTTGCCATTACGATATTTGCCACATTATTGAATATTTTATCAATACGGTGGCATATTTCAACCTGGAAACACTTAATTTAAGGAAACAGGCTTTTCAGTATGGCGAAATAGAGATTGACAATATGTCAGGTGAAATAAAAATGTCCCAGTTAAAGAAAAAACACTTAAAAATGACAGCACGAGAAATGATGACATTTATTTCTTTCTTTCACTTAATGATTGAAGATTTAGTTCCACATGATGATGAAGTATGGCAGTTCCTTCTTAATTTAATTGAAATAATTGATATATTTCTAGCATTTGAAATTTCTGATGAAACCATCCCAATGCTAAAAAAAAAAATAGAAAATCACAACCGAGATTACGTTCGTCTTTTTAACGACACTTTAAAACCAAAACATCATAATTTAACGCATTATCCTAGCATCATAAGACAGTCAGGGCCTGTTCGTAGCTTTTGGTGTTTTAAGTTCGAAGCTAAGCACAAACAATTTAAGGTTTATTCCCATGCTATTACTTCTCGTAAAAATATATGTTTGACCTTAGCAAAAAAATATCAACTTAAAACAGCATTCAAACTAATGAACAATAATATTGATAATTTTCCTTCTTACTTTGATATACATGACAAACATAAAATCGACAGTGATTTTAAAAACATAGCATCTGAAATGCTAAGAGTGTCAAACACACATATTGAATTTTTTTCTAAGGCACTAATCGAAGGGTATAAATTCCGAAAAACAATGTATGTAGCGCGATTTAAGACTGACATTGAATTATATGTTATAGTAGACATTGGCGTTTTAAAAAAAAATACAGTTTTTTTGTTTTGCCAAAAGCTAAATAGAATTCAGTACAACCCTGATTTAATATCTTTTGAAGTTGATGAAAAGCAGTTGGGAGCATTTGCTATTATTTTTGGCGATGAAATTGTAGGACCACCAATTACTTTAATAACAACAGCCACAGGAAAAACTGTACTAAGATTAAAAGAATATTACTTTTCAAAATAAATTGTAACTATTAAATAAAAAATAAAGACGTTAGTCGTTTTTGTTATGTATGATGTACAAACCTTCATACCTTCTTCACTATATTAGGAGATCAGATAAAAATTAACAATAGCTCAAGTATCACTAATATATACATATATGTTAACAAAAATATTATTAAAAAAAAATAAAGAGTTAGTGTATTAAAACATATTTATCATCTTTATTATATTACATACATACTTCAATATTTTAAGAAATCAGGTATAAATTAACAACAGGTCAGGGAATCACGTATGTAATATGACCTGAATTCAAAACTAGATAACTCGATTTGCCGCATAACTGGGGTATCTACTTTTAAAAGAGAAATATCGAGTTACCTAGTTTTTGAATTCAGGTTATATGTACAAAGGAGCTTAAATGGACGATACATTGATCGTTATCAATGAGGACGCAGAGCTGGAATCAACCAACTTAGACGGCAACCTACAGTTGAAGTATCTCTCAGAAGTGGAACTGCAAAAACTTGTAGACGAAACAGCACCCACGATAATCAACATAGACCCATTCGACGAATTGACGGATTTACTGGGGAGATGGGATCACTTAGAATTGCTTGAGCATTTCAAGAGTAAGTTGAAAGTTATTTTACTTTATGTCCATCTCATTTTATTTCTTTTTTTTTTTAACAAAAATTATTTAAAATGGAAAGAAGTTATAATTGAAAACTAATTACAATAAAATATTTTAGGCAATGATATCGATATTGATGTTTTGAAAAATATAGAGTGTCACCACCTTCCTCAAATTCTCAAGCCATTTTCGTATCGAACATTGATTATGTTTGAATCTAGGTTAAGAGATTGGCGAGACTGTATTGGAAAGCCCCTTTTTATATATTCCAATTCGGAATATGGGCCGTGTCGAAATAATACATTAAGTAGATCAGAATCATCATCGCCGTTTCAAGCTCATTCAATTAGGCAAAATATAATATGTAGTTCTCCAAGTTCACCAAGAACTTCACAAGAACCTCCCTCTTCGGTTTCGTTAGCAACAATTTTGAACAGTAATCTTAAAAATATTTCACTGGTTGAAAGCTACGAATTAAATCAAAAATTTAACGAACAACAAAGAACACAATTAATAAATGCAATTGCTGGTTATTTTGATTCAAATAAAATGCACTTAGATTTGCATTCAAGCTACGCCCTTGAAAAAGAAATAACAGAAAGGTTTAAAAGTGAAAAATTGGTAATATGTTTATTTTTCATATGCTGCCACACCTATTAATGAATGTTTATTTATTTAAAATAACTAAAAGGCATTCTATCGAACGAGCAATAGAGGAAGAATATATAATAAATATTGCAACATCAAATTTTCCCATAAGCCAACAGTAATCACTCCAAAGCCTTCGACAAGCAAGGCCGAAACAGTGGATGGAACAATCCCTCTAGGTTAGTTTTAAGGACTTAGTTTTATTAGATGTCCGTCAGTATGTTTTTCATTTGCAATCTTTTTGTGTAATAAAAAACAAAATATTCATATCCACTAATGTATTTATACAAAAATTTTCAATTTATAGTTGTAGAAGACGATGCGGACCAAACTATTCGATCTTTAAAATATGATTCTTTATCGGTAGAAGCTTTTGACCGATGCTGGAAAGCTTGTTCCAATCGTAGGCTATCTGACATCAAAAACTCATCCTCCACTGCTCAAATTCTACTGAAATGGCCAGAATACAAACATCCAACTGGTTATCGTTTGGTGAGTTAGAGAATAATTGAATGTCACCAAGACTAGAGACAATAATAAAATTTTATTCAACTTACTAGATTGAAATGGATTTTTCCTTCTTATATCCAAATGCGGGTTTATTTTTGGAAAGTTGGGATCACCTTAGTGTCACAGTTTTGAAGTTTTTGTCAACCGAAAACCATGTCAAGGAGAAAAGCATACGGGATACGTTATCCCAATTGTCAAAAGAGGAATCAAACTTAATACCCGACAGTAAGTTTGTATAATCTTAGACTTAGAAAATTTTTCAAGATTTTTGGACTTAGAAAAATTTTCATGATTTTTGGACTTAGAAAAATTTTCAAGATTTTTGGACTTAGAAAAATTTTCAAGATTTTTGGACTTAGAAAAATTTTCAAGATTTTTGGAGTTAGAAAAATTTTCATGATTTTTGGACTTAGAAAAATTTTCAAGATTTTTGGAGTTAGAAAAATTTTCATGATTTTTGGACTTAGAAAAATTTTCAAGATTTTTGGACTTAGAAAAATTTTCATGATTTTTGGACTTAGAAAAATTTTCATGATTTTTGGACTTAGAAAAATTTTCAAGATTTTTGGAGTTAAAAAAATTTTCATGATTTTTGGACTTAGAAAAATTTTCAAGATTTTTGGACTTAGAAAAATTTTCAAGATTTTTGGAGTTAGAAAAATTTTCATGATTTTTGGACTTAGCAAAATTTTCAAGATTTTTGGAGTTAGAAAAATTTTCATAATTTTTGGACTAAGAAAAATTTTCAAGATTTTTGGACTTAGAAAAATTTTCAAGATTTTTGGACTTAGAAAAATTTTCATGATTTTTGGACTTAGAAAAATTTTCAAGATTTTTGGAGTTAGAAAAATTTTCATGATTTTTGGACTTAGAAAAATTTTCAAGATTCTTGGAGTTAGAAAAATTTTCATGATTTTTGGACTTAGAAAAATTTTCAAGATTTTTGGACTTAGAAAAATTTTCATGATTTTTGGAGTTAGAAAAATTTTCATGATTTTTGGACTTAGAAAAATTTTCAAGATTTTTGGAGTTAGAAAAATTTTCATGATTTTTGGACTTAGAAAAATTTTCAAGATTTTTGGACTTAGAAAAATTTTCATGATTTTTGGACTTAGAAAAATTTTCATGATTTTTGGACTTAGAAAAATTTTCAAGATTTTTGGAGTTAAAAAAATTTTCATGATTTTTGGACTTAGAAAAATTTTCAAGATTTTTGGAGTTAGAAAAATTTTCATGATTTTTGGACTTAGAAAAATTTTCAAGATTTTTGGACTTAGAAAAATTTTCATGATTTTTGGAGTTAGAAAAATTTTCATGATTTTTGGACTTAGAAAAATTTTCAAGATTTTTGGAGTTAGAAAAATTTTCATGATTTTTGGAGTTAGAAAAATTTTCATGATTTTTGGACTTAGAAAAATTTTCAAGATTTTTGGACTTAGAAAAATCTTCAAGATTTTTGGACTTAGAAAAATTTTCATGATTTTTGAACTTAGAAAAATGTTCATGAAGTTAGTTCTTTAGTAGAGTCTATTATGAATAATAGAGTTTACATAAAAACATTTGTAAAAAATAATAATTTACATTAAAACTAATTTAAATTCATTGATATTTTTCAGATTGCAGAGCTGCAGCCTTACTGTGGGCATTGCATGGGTACTTTGTCCCTTTCCAGAAGGTCTGCAGGCGCGATAAGGAAGGCAGAAAAAGTTTCTCGAGGTTCACAATAAAAGATTCCCAAAATGCATTTGTTTGGGTTGGAGCTACAGTTCAAGAAGTTGATGACCACATTAGATTGCTGAATCAATGTGCGGACCATGTTCAGCCTTTCATCATGGTGGTTGGGGATTCTATTTTAAACTTTAATAGTATTTATTTGTATTTTGATAAAGTCAAATATGTGTTCAAAAACTTTTTAAGAGCGGTGGATATTTGTTTTAAAATTTTCTACTTATTTAATTTACAATATCCCACCGCGTGTTCCTCTTTCTGGGGATTCATAGAAACCCAGTATTTCACCACAAAAAATAAATCCAAACTTTGTGCTAAAACTCATGTTTTATTAAATGAAGTTAATAATAATAATATGTAAATATGTATGTAATTAAAACTAGAAATTTGTAAATTCGTAAGACAATAATAATAATAATAATATGTAAATATGTATGTAATTAAAACTAGAAATTTGTAAATTCGTAAGACAACAATACAATTTCCTAAACTTAAAAATTTGTATCTGAATTAATTTTTTCTCAGTTTTCAGCTAGGAACTCTTTAAATTTACAGCAAAGACTGGGCATGAGTGCAAGGAAACAATTAATTGGCGCTGTAAACAGGTTTGTTCTGGATCTGGATGGAAAAATAAAATTGGTGAAGTTATTTAAAATTGAATTTCTAATAAACGCGTTTATTTAAAAAAACATGCGTTTATTATTTTGAGTAATTAACTAATTCGATTGAGAAAGTAAATTTGTTTCAAATGTCTACTTTTTCAATCGTATTAGCTAATTATGGAAAATAATAAACGCTTTCTTTTTAAATAATAAACGCGTTTATTAAAAATACAATTGCGCGTTTATTTTTTTTAAGAAACGCCTTTATTAAAAACAATAAACGCGTTTATTAAAAACAATAAACGCGTTTATCAAAAATAATCAACGCGTTTGTTGAAAATAATAAATGCGTTCATTAAAAACAATAAACGCGTTTATTATTTTTAATAAACGCGTTTATTGTTTTTAATAAACGCGTTTATTGTTTTTAATAAACGCGTTTGTTGTTTTTAATAAACGCGTTTATTGTTTTTAATAAACGCGTTTGTTGTTTTTAATAAACGCGTTTATTGTTTTTAATAAACGGGTTTATTGTTTTTAATAAACGCGTTTATTGTTTTTAATAAACGCGTTTATTGTTTTTAATAAACGCGTTTGTTGTTTTTAATAAACACGTCCATTGTTTTTAATAAATGCGTTTATTGTTTTTAATAAACGGGTTTATTGTTTTTAATAAACGCGTTTATTGTTTTTAATAAACACGTTTATTGTTTTTATTAAACGTGTTTATTGTTTTTAATAAACGCGTTTATTGTTTTTAATAAACGCGTTTATTGTTTTAATAAATGCGTTTATGGTTTTTAATAAACGCGTTAATTGCTTTTAATAAACGCGTTTATTGCTTTTAATAAACGCGTTTATTGCTTTTAATAAACGCGTTTATTGTTTTTAATGAACGCGTTTATTGTTTTTAATAAACGCGTTTATTGTTTTTAATAAACACGTTTATTGTTTTTAATAAACACGTTTATTGTTTTTAATAAACGCGTTTTTCGTTTTTAATAAATACGTTTATTGTTTTTAATAACACGTTTATTATTTTTCATAAACGGGTTTATTGTTTTAATAAACGTGTTAATTATTTTTAATAATCATGTATATTATATATACAAACGAAAACAATATTTATTTTGTATATTTTAATAAACGAGAATAATAAATGGTTTGTGATATTAATCAATCAGTTATAGAAAGTTGAAATTAAGAAACGTTCTTTCATTGAGAGAATAAACGCGATTATTGGACGAAAAAGTATAAACCCTTTGTTGTAACAATAAATTTTTTGCTTGAATCCACGTACGTTTTTGGTTCAGTGTAGGTGGAATGTAGGTATCTGTAGTCTCTAACCGGAAACTTGGTACCTACTTAGTATTTTTTGGTAGTCTTCCGAAAGATTTTCTAACTTCGATTCTTGGTCTTAAAATAAATAAAAAGCGCCACGTAAACTTTAACGAAATTGGCTATTTTTTTTAAAACGGATCATATGACTTTGATGTAACTTTCTAGTTTTGTAGGAAAGTATATTTTTTAGTTAGGAGACAAATTTTAAGTTTTATAAAAAGGCCCCTGCCGACAGTCAGTTTTCTTAACCGGACTTTCCGGACCACTGATTCTAAATTTATTTTAAACACAGGAAGTCTTTTATGGTTAAAGTTTTCTTTTGAATAAAATTTCATGTCTTGTCATCTGTCTCGGGCTACCTGAACACATCAACACGGGAAAAGCCACGGATTGCTATCAAATATTTCCTATAAACACGAAGTAATGCTTAAAGTTTGCTTAACCAAGTTGCACGAATACAGCAATCAAAGTGAATATGGAGCATTATAGACTACATTGAGTTGGGGTAGTTTCAATGTATTCCATGGTCACAATTCACCACCATTTTGTATCATTTAGACAGATGTGCAAAACAGAATATATTAGGTACCTGTAGTATATCGTAAATGTACCTTGGTGGAGCGTTGAATCCCTTAATCTACCAGATGTTCTTTCAGTTCTTCAGGTAGTGCGTTTTGCGTGGCCTCGACTTAAATTTAAATGGTGAAACTGAAAATATCTAAAGAATGGCCCAACCATAAATGGCTGCGCACAATGGTGTAGTAGCTGCAGCAGTAGCACCTAGCACGTAGCAATGTCAAAGTTAAATGCAATGTGGAGTAGCAGCTGCGGCATAGAGAGCAGCTGAAGTACAAATCAACTCGACTCCAGTTTTACGACCGCGCTGCGCTGCAAAACGACAACAAACCAAAAAGGCAGATGATTTTTGTTTGAGTTCAGTGCTTCACATTATATTCGTGTATGCTGCTTAGTGCGCTACTTTGTTTGACATTAACTTTGACATTGGTACGTGCTACTGCTGCAGCTACACCATTGTTTGCAGCCAGTAACACACGATGTTAAAGCGTTATATGAAAATAGGCGTCCAAATCAAAATGCATTTCTCGCACTTCGTGATTTCTTTTGTTAGCATAATCGAAAAAATGCTTCCACAATCGATAGAATTTTCTGTAAATTCCGATGTATTCACAAAGAGTGACTGTTTGGTGCGGTTAACGGGCTAACCGTCGTACTTCTTCGAAAATGAGGTCGGCCAAGCAGTTCGCTATCGCGAGATGATAACAGACTTTTTGTAGCAAGAAATGAGGGTATGGAGCTGGATGGTGTGTGGTTTCAACAGAACGGTACCACTTACCTCACAGAAAACGAAACAATGGCTCCTTTTCGCAAGAAATGTAATGGCCGTGTTATCTCACGTCGCGTAGTGGCATTTTCAATTGTAAGCCACAACTAAGTGATTCGAAACTTTATTTAAAAGAAAAAGTGAACCGAAATTATGCCTCAGCGTCATTCAAAATATGGAAATAAATTTTTGCTGCCGACAGCAGTGTCCGGAAACCAAGAGAAAGATGGTATGGGAAAAGTTTGTATCATATCTGTTAGAGGTTTAAGACATAGGAATTCGTGTAAAATGCTCACAATGAGGCATTGAGCTTTCACGTTACGTTTTGGCATACAAAAGTAAGTAGACAAACCACGTAGCATGAAGCGAAGATGAAGCTTGTTCGACGTAACGTACGCGAAGCTGAGGTGAACGCGTCATTGTGCTTCAGCCATTAATGGTTGCTCAGAAAGTAAGAACCATTAAGAGATTCTTGTGAATTCATATCTACGTTTTCAAAAATGGGTTTTCTTTTCTTTCATGGCTTCAAAGAGAATATTCTTTTTTCTTCAAAAGTGTTCATAACTGTTTTGACAACTTCGTTTTGTTGCCAATTTGTTGGCACTTGTACTTTTATTAGCATTTTAGTGTATTCACTGGAATGAGTTCAGGGACATAATTTTTGTACATTTTAAGTTATAAAATTAAATAATATTCTATTTGTTTCGCTCTACTTTTTCAAATTTGCGGACCAAGACTTCGGAAATGTATCTTAATTCTCTCCTCTAGAGCTAATGACCTATTAATGTAATCTTTTTGCTTATTTTTAGCCAAATTCGAATGTTTTTTGTTCCACTGTTCAATGGCACAATTGCCATCTGTCCAAGACCGCTGCACTCCTGCTCCTGATGCATGAGGATAATAATCGGGACACAACACGACCACGAGAGTTCGGCTATGCAATAGCTCTGTCGAAGTGTTGAAACAGTAAACAAATCGTTCGATTGATTGCTGCGCTGAGTTTTGTTTTCAATTTTCTACGAAGGCGTTACGTCGTTCCGGCCATGCGGCTGTGTGGCCGTTCCACATTTTAACGCATTCAAACTGGATCCCTTTGACATAAAGCGCGTCCATTATGTTCGCCATTTGTGTTTATCACAAACCGTTTAATTGAGCTTCTTTTTTTTCTCGGGGACTAAGTAATTTTTGAATTAATCGCCGCAATTGTTTAGTCACCACACATTAATTATTGGGCTATCGATTGAAAGGCAGCTAGCCTGGGGCACAAGTGTCTTGTCTTTTCTGGAATATATCGTAGGTCGCTTCGTAAGTGGTTGTTGCACATTCGGTTAGCAGCTTAATCACTCTTGCAGCGTGAGTTTTTTTTTTTTTTATCGTGGGCGAGATACTTAGGAAACACGGCTGTGGGATGATAAGCCTGTTGCTATGGAGTGGACTCCCGAGTTCTGCAATGTCGTTATAGGTGGTACTATGTGTGAATTGGATTAAACATGATTTCGGGCTAAAGTTGCACGGTGAAAAAATCATTTTGTAATAATTTTAGGCGCATTGGAATATCTTTTCGACTTAATAATGTTGGACGGTGGCGGCGCTGCGAATGGAAACACGGAGGCAGACTTTTTTATGAATGACTCTTAATAATATGGCGGGAATTTTGTATCTGGATTTGAAAAGTTGTAATTAGTGTGTCACTGTAGTAATTGCTTGAAGAGTTACCTCCACTCATATATTTTAGTTAATTAAAAGTTGCGTTGGTTTGTGATCTGGAAGCACACATGAATTTTTCAAAGACCGTGCATGGCTCTAAAAGTAGCCATTTAACTCCTTCTAATGCTTACGGCGATGAAGACAAGGTTCCTTCCACTGATGAGAGTTTGCGGTAAATTGCTTCAACTTTACCTGTTTTTGTTTCAATCTTACATGTGTCCTGAAGATATAATTTGGAAAAACTTGCTAGAACGTATAATCATTTTAGTAACGGTTGTATTTTTTCACACAGCTTTATTTCTGGTGTTTCCTATGTTCCATTGGTGTTAAATAGAGATTCTGGTTATATAGGTTATGTCACTCGAAGAAGCGACAATATACACGACAGTAAATGGAGGTCTGCGGTAGTTCTTAAAGAAGGAAAAGTTCGCGGCAGTTAACAGTTGGAATGATGCTGGTTCACACTCCAGTTGGGCGAAATAAAATAAAGTCTGAATGAGTATAGGAAATATACCTAGACCATTTTTCTAACTTTGCCTCATCCTTACTATAACACAGCCGGTTGAATAAGTATTCTTTTCTTTGATTTCCGGAGCTGTTGTTGGAAGCAGAACTTTGACTCCTCATCGAGACTACCTAAAGATTTCCTTTGGTCTTCCTACCCGCGTTTCACTTTGAGCATCCTCTTCGAGGAACTGCTTTCATAGAGCTTCCTTAGTGATTCAGCGCCACTATATCTGCTTTATATCAAGATCGACTTTGTTTATCAAGTCCTTAGAAACAGCCTTCTAGCTCTAGCATCTTGTTCGTTTTTGGTTTACGCCTTACCAAACACCACAGTTGTTTTCATGCCAAAAAACTTACTTTCTAAATGGCTAGCGCTAATTAATGACGCTAAAAAACGTAGTGGTTATGAGCCTTACTCTAGCCTCCAATTTCGCACTCTTAGTTTTCTTATGCTCTCTTCTACCAGGTCGTTCCATAGAAGATGAGATCTACCTTGGCCTCCGATTCCCTCTGCTACGCCCGGCGTTGAAGACAGCACGTAAATATACTTCATTGTGTTTTCTTCTTCGCTAACACGGAAAGGAACATAATCGTACGCAAAACTGTCCTCTAAAATACTGTAAAAGACTTCTGACTAGGAGAAGGTCCATAATTTGCCACCATTTTCTCGATAGGCTTTATTCTTCAATTGAATACCTACTTTGCCAAAGAAGCAATCAAGATGTATTCTAAGTCTGATATTTGTCTTCCCTATATGCACTGTCGTAAGCTTCTTTGAAATCGCTGAACAGGATCTGGCGCAACGTGAAATTTTGATCCAAGTCTGAAACCACATTGCTTTAGGCCAATTAGATTGTCAGTAGACGACTTAAGACGCTTACTGGCTGAGCACAATGGTGTAGCTGCAGCAGTAATACGTAGCACTGTCAAAGTTAAATGTACGTTAATCGTATTGTACGGATACAATGTGAAGTAGCAGCTGCAGCACAGTTCTGTGCTACACATTGTATTCGTGCATGCTGTTTAGTTCACTACTTTTTTGACATTAACTTTGACATTGCTACGTACTACTGCTGCAGCTACACTAATGTGCTCTGCCAGTAATATAAAAGTAGTTTTAATAATTGGGAGTAAAACTAGCCAAACGCATATCCAAACAATTCTTTGAAGAAGGAAGCCTCCGTTGACAGTGATCACAGAGGATAATTTGGATAAGCTTCCTCAAAGGAATAATGATAAAAGTTTACTTCGAACAGTTTCGCAAAAATGCACCGTATGTCAGGAATGTAGAAAACTTCTCCTGCATGCATACGGGAATGTGAAAAAGTGCACTGCGGTGTATTACCACTGTGGTATGCCTGATTTTCGTTATATAGAATCCCAAACTCCGACGTTCTGCTCACTTCTTTTCGGCAAAACATCACTGTAGATGTAGATGTAGAGTTACAGAAGTATAGTTAAGATCATTTTTCTGAACATTTCCACCAAATTTCGCCTTGTTTAAGGTTTTTTTCCGGGTAAGGGGTCATTTTTATCCAATCACAGTGTACAATAAAAGTAACCACAATAGTTTGAAATCACACCGTTCCTTCAAAACGTACATATTTCTTAAAAAAGTCCCAAAGTAATTTAAAATGTCAAGCCTTTTCTAAAAGGACAAGCTAACAAGCCAAACCTTACCCAACGTGCTTGCAACATTCTAAGAGTCTCTTCCAATTACATGAAAACTAACAAAAAAATCTTTTAATAAATTCATCCAGTCCAGCCATCACAATCAACCCACTTAGCAAAAGGTCAAACCTGACAATTTACCCATCAACTCCCAGGAACTCATTAAGAAACTTAACTTGTACTAGCTATGCCGCGATATGATGATGTCTACTCTTCCAATCTACCCTACAAACAGTAGTAAATAACCTCATTAATTTTAACCCAGTGTTAAGTTAAACATTAAAAATACGCGACTACATCTGAGTCTAGCTTCTGCACTTAACTTTCTACACTATGCCGTTCGGGCCGATCCGCACTCCGCGCGGGCCGTGCTGTTGAAATGTTTGACAGAAACATTTGTCACTGCACTCCATGTACATTGTGTGCACATGCACATGCACACCCTGGGGCCAAAGAATTCCCTGCTCTCAAAGATAAAAACGTATACGGATACCCAAAAGGCTTTTAAGATTTTTCGCACGCTCATTTCAGAGAGCCGGGACTATAGCTTACAGCAACAGCCACACAAAGCAAAAAAAAAACATGTCGCATGCGGCTTAGCATTTGAAATTCATTATAAGATTCTTGTCCACGTCCAATTTTGCAGCTAAATGGTCACCCGATGCGAAGTGAATAAGAGGCGGCGGCTCTTCGAGTTGCAGTGTTCCTACTTAAAACGACTTCATTTGGAGCGATAAGTTGTGTTGTAGTGATGGTTGTTGTGGCCTGCTGTATACCTATTTCCTTAAGACATTTTAATGGACAATTGCAACATCTGCAGCTGGTGTTGATGTAGTTAACGGCGTCTGGCAGAGCCGGACCGGGCCAGGCGCACCATCAGAAAGATATGTTTCCCGGATCATGCAGACGCTTAATTTATTCTGACAATGACACAGCGTAGAGCACGACTAAAGGCCCAGATACTTTATTAAGCAATTCAGCGCGTGCATATTGGGCATTTAATTTGAAATTTATTTCCACCAATCACTGGCTGCTGAATATGGAGTTACTGATAGTTTTCTCGTTGTCGGCATTGTCAACAGTGTAACCAAATAGCATCATTAAACTTGCGTTACGCCATCAGCGCCAGCGGGTGGCAGAAATACAAATTATTCGTATAACTCAAATCTGACGTCTCTTTCATTCTGTGTAAAAGTGACATTCTAAACGGTTGACAGAAATCCAAAGTCCCTCTCAAAGCCTCAAAACATTAATAGACTCCACAGTTCCCTTATTACACTTTTCTGACCATTTGTCGGTCGCTCTTTCGGTCACATTTTTCTTCCAAAAACAGACACAAAAAACATGAATTGTAATTAAAAAGCAAGTCACGATGTGAGTAAGACTTTTCAAACATTTTGTTGTAAGGTGTATACGTACCATTATAATATGTGATGTGAGATAGCTGCCTTATTTAGTGATCAGACGGAGCGCGTAGCAGAAGCGATAGTAACGCCAACGACTAATAGGACGGCGAGGCGGCTGCACGGCCGGCGCGGCGTTGATTATTATTTATCTTTGTTTATGGCAATTTAATTTGAATAAAAAGCTGTGATGTTCCGCAATGTTGGATGCTAGTCACTGCACTGTTTACTTACTTTTAAGGCTTTTTTTTCATCCATTGTAGCTATATTTCTTACCTAATATGTGTAGTAAAAGCTTAACAATAGATAGGTATCTTTTAGCTACTGTGGCTACCTTTTTCACTGTGTTTCAATTTCGTGTGCTGAATTTATTAAGTGCGGTCGAAATTGTCTCTAACAAATAAAAACAATGTCAAAGAGTAAGACGTGAAGTGTGACCCGGAAGAGGGTTCTATTTTCTTTGAAAAGAAATCCATGCGGGATTAAGCATACTAGCTATAGGAGGGAATACGGAGATACTGGCGGCCGGCGTCACAACGTCATTGTCGTCGTCGTCGTTGTCGTTTTAGGGCAGTCACATTCATTATTTTGTTGTGTGTGTGTTTTTTTCTGACAGAGTAAACCAGAGGGAGTAAGATTGGAACAAAGAAATCTCCTTAACCCGCAAAGTCTTATTATATATTTGGTTGCACATGCGCCCGGCGAGTCGCGTCGTCGTCGTTTGTCAGTCGCACCGTATATGAGGCGGCTTTGAGTCTCTGAACCAACGTTCGCGGTTATAGCAAACAAAGAAATCTGCCACATTTCGCCGCCGCCCGCCACCAACATTTTGTGGAGGATGTTTACTTTTGCGGAGGCTTTGTAAGTTGTGAGTGAGTGAGTGTGGGTCCACATGAGAGTTTTAATTAATATTTTTTTTTGTCTGTCTGTTTTTGTATTTGAAACGGAGTTTACAAAACAGAAGATTGTTTTTTACTAAAAATTTCAGAGTTTCTGTTGGGTAACTCATGGAACAACTTTCAAAACAATGATTTTATTTGCGTTCATTAATTAACATGTGAAAGTGCTCCCTTACTGGAATTCGTTTTAAAGCATGAAATTTTAAACTAAGCAACTATAACGAAAATGGGGTCTTGTAAATATTTTGAATAATGAGACTGCTCTCTAGTCGACAATTTTTAATTTAAAGACATATTTATTGTAAAATAATGTCACTTGAAAGTTTGTTCGATGTCGTTCCAATATCGTAATAGGTATACCTGGCAAACTACTTATATAAGAATTTTTTACGAAACTGTATGAACTATGAAACGACGACAACGAACAAACAAAAAAGTGACATGGAACCCTTTTAGCTTGGAAGCTTTAACTTCTCACCGATCATCATGAAATTTTTGAACACTTTGTCAAAGGTATAAAAAAAGAACGTTTTTAATGTTTATATCGGCGAATAAGAAATAATAGTGGTCTCTACTCTAGAATGCTACTCTAGAATGCACAATATTTTGCTGTACTTTTACAAAGCAGAATTTTTTCCTCGTATTGGGATATTAATTTGCATTAGATCTACACGTTTTCTGTCATTTTTACGAGGATCAAAAGGTTTTAAAGAAGACAGTAGCTTTCGGTAAAGAAGGGTGATTGGTTTTCGCAAGGTGACGGGTTGTTTCTAAAAAAAACTTCGATGAATTAAAAATCTCTGGACCAAAATCTTCGACTTCTAAGAAAAACTTTCAACAGTTGAAGCAACCCATCTGCCTGCGAATAAATTAGCTAAGCACACTTAAGGCGCGATCTCTTTAAAATAATCACTTGAAATACTTGATCCCTGTCATTCTCCTAACAAAAAACGTTTGGCCCATCTTATCTGCAGGATAGTGGAATAATTCAAAATCGGAAACGCATTTGGAGAACTATTCGCAACACCTGTCAAAAAAAAAAGAACATACTTACGACTTACCTAATCAGATCAGAACTGCCATCAATAGGAGTTTTTCTTTTTTCATTCAGAAACGAGCTCTGAACAGAGTTCGAGTATATCGAGTTCGCTCTAAACGTCCTCTGAACCAATTGTGTTCAGAGCGCTCTAAACTATTAATGAAAAGAATTTAATATCCCATTAATTTCCTTGAAAAATCTGAAAAAAAGTTTTTTTAACATTTAAAATACCTTCGGCGTCCATTTTAATTGTTTTCAATTTCAGCCGCAGCTAAAAAGTTATTCTTATCAGTTGAATTGGCTTGGAAGCGTTTCACTTTTGACGTTTATATTTTTTGTTCAGCTTTTGCTCAGTCTGCCCCATCTTTTTATTTGGAGCTCGTAGAGCGCACTCTGAACACACTCTGAAGGAAAAAAGAAATACGAATTCTAAGTTCTGAACACTCTGAAGGAAAAAAGAATCACTTATTTTTTTTGACAACTGAGGCTCTGTTGTGAACTAAAAAAGAAAAACGCGTAATGCAACCGTACGTAATATTGACTTTTAGTTATCTTCATGACACACAGAAATAATAGTGGTGCGTTCTTTTTTAACCATAGTCAACAATTGTTCATATGTCAAAAAAAAAAAAAAAAAAAAATTGTTGAAGTGTCATTGTTAAGCTTTGTTGGGTTTCTTACAAACCATTTAGGAACGATTAGTTGTTAGAATTTGTTAAACTGTCAAACGACCACTTTTAAATTTGTTTGTATCTTGAGGAACTAATTAAATTTATCTCCTTCATCGCTCAAAAATGGCGAAAAATATATTTTATTCTTTGTTGTTGATCACTCAAATAAAATAAAGACGTTTTTGCTGGTTGGATTTTAAATAAAGACTTTGATTTGTTTAATACAAAACGTAAAATTTTACAGATCAACCATCCCAACTTATATCATGGAGGTGTGTTGGAAATAGTAACAAATCGTAGCTATTTGCAACTTCAACGTGAGTTTAGGAACGCTGTTAAGACGTCATATAGTTAAAAATCGTATCTTATTTGGATAAAAGGACTGCTTTTTGTTTAGTATTGGCCATTGTTAATAATTGTTGGGTTATGGTTAGAAAAAGAACGTTAAAAAAGAACCATAGTTATGCAAAGTGTTTTGCTTTTCGTGACATCTAAACCATCCTATATTATTTATTATCTTATACCTGAAGTGGTATTTTCTATAACATTCATAATTATAAACAAATTGGCTAACAATAAAATCAACACAAATTAAATAAAAACTAAGATCCCCCGAATATAGAATTAACATTTTTTCAATGAATTACCAAAAAAAAGGCGATTTATTCAAAGTAAACCAACTTTTCCGACTTCGTTTGTTACGGATCGTTTTCACTGTATCCGCAGAAATTATGGTACATTTTATATTTTGACAGGTCATCCAACTTAAGTAAAATGAAAACTACTTTGAATCTCTGCATATATGTATGTACTACAAATAAGGAAACTGCCCTCCTGTTTATCCGCTAACTTCTCATAAACACAACGGATTTTG
The DNA here is from genome assembly GCA_916050605.2 of Platycheirus albimanus. Classification (NCBI taxonomy): domain Eukaryota; kingdom Metazoa; phylum Arthropoda; class Insecta; order Diptera; family Syrphidae; genus Platycheirus; species Platycheirus albimanus. The sequence continues at coordinate 74,237,633 of OU696696.1, forward strand.
AAACGCTTGACACTTTCTTGTAGATAATTAATTTTGGAAGGTTTATTTGTACATATAAAGAAGTCCCGAAAAAAATACTGAAAGATTAAACGACTCACTCTACATATGAAATGCGAACGTTGATGTACTCTCCCCAAGGTATGCAACACTCTTAACTATGAGGAAAAGAGAAACATCTGTTGAGCGTGAAGAACGTTTAAGACAGCCTACGATCCAAATCTATATTTTTACCTGTGCAAAGTCGAGCTGAGTATCTAGTTATGTATATAATTTTTTTTTTTCAAGGTACATACATATATTTAATGTTATAAGGTGCATTTATAGTGTCTTAATCAGAAACACATATCCTATTAAAAGGTTATAAACAAAAATAAACCGTTTCAAAGAGCGACTTCACTTAATTCATTGTATATATAAACTATAGTATTCCCACTTGAGGTGCGCCATCTATCGACGAAAAACTAAGCTCGAGAATACCATGGGAAGCAACAACAACAATTTCCACCATTTTAATTGTTGTTGTTGCTTCCCATGGTATTCTCGAGCTTAGTTTTTCGTCGATAGATGGCGCTTCTCAGGTGATAGTACTATAGTTTATATATACAATGCTTAATTCTACCAACCCTTCCAGTTTTCAGTTCACTCGAATTCAGCCGAAGAATATCAAATATAATATTTTGTAAATCATCCTTTCATATTTTGTTCCGAAAACAATGAAGATCCAAATCACTCCGTAAGGCCGTAGTCCGTCGGTCGATGTGGTGGGTTGTCTCTTTCTGTGCCGCCTATATCAGCACCACCAATGTCAGTAAAACCTGTCATTTACTTATGGTTTGCGCTCCGCTCTCCTAATAGCATTTTACAAAAGTTCATTATTGCGAAATGGGATTAATAAAACTTTGCGCACAAAAATGGTTTCTAAAGAAGTAAACTCCAAAAATACAATCAATAATTGTGCTCGTTTGTACGGACAATTCTGAAGATAAAACTGTTCATTTTTTTAAAGCTTGTAAGTAGTTGCTGGTTGTGGCAAGAAAATTTCAAAATGATATCACTAAATCACAGCGCAACTTCTATTCCATGCCAATCATCACATTCATCCTCGTTTAGCAATAAAAAATAATTTTATTTTTCAATTACTAAATGCAATTATTATTCGAGCAAAATTTAATAAACAATTGACACGGTTAATGTTCATTATCGTTTAAGTGCTGCCGCGCATTGAGTTGTTTATAGTCTTCTCCGATGCTAATACACGCCATTTTCTTCACCAGAAAAATAATAATTATAATTGATCTTGGGTTAATTGTAATTTGCAATAATCGAGTAGAGCGTGGGCGGCCATTGGGACACTAAACGCAACAGCCAGCACAGCGCAACGTAACGTAGGTGGTGATCGCTCTGATGAAGTGATCGGTGATCGGAGGTCAATATTGCCGCTTGAGTTGTGTTGCGCACGAGATATTGTAAAATAAAAAGTAGGTGACCGTCTTGCTTAGTCGTGCTCCATAAGACACGAGTAACTCACTAATTTTATTGATTCTTTCCTTTACCTAATTGATTCATGCATGATGCAGTCCAGATAGTTGGTCTTAGGAAAAAAATAAAGATCCGACTGACTTGGAGATGGTGCAACTGCTGGCTGTCGTTGTCAGTCGTGTGTGGAGCTGTCGGAATTAGTTCTGACAGCTGAGAGTCTGAGTGGATTTAATTTGATCAAGGTCAATAGTTGTGTTCTGATGTGCATTGTTATGCAATTGAAGACGGCTTTGGCTCTGGTTTGGTTGATTAGCTTGAATTTGATTCTAAACTCGTCGTTGAAAGGTCATTGCTGGCAGAGCCTTGTTATTGTAGACATTGGAACAGTATTGCCCGTCCGTCGTCGTATCTAATTCTAAACACAGGAGACTGACTGCATCGAGCTTACGTAATTCAATGTCATGGTGATGACAGTTTAATTAGTTTATAATTTAGTATGCATACTTTAAATTGCAGTATTTTATGCAGGAATTGATTGTTTCGTGAGATAAAATAATTGTGCCACTTTGATAGATTGAATAATTGAATTTCATGACTTGGGAAACACATAAAAGCTGAAGTATTTTCAACTGTCATCCTGAGAATGATCACATTCCTTTGTATACTGAAATTATAAGCTTTAAAAACTATATGATTCAGCAACTTTGAATAAGAAAATAAGACAAGCGAACACTTTGTTTCTTTAAAGAGTCAGAAAGCGCTTAAAATTCCACCTCGTTCATGTGATTTGAATAGAATTCTTTGAAATGTGATTCTGTGTCCGATACACAGGCATTGCCAGTATAACCACAAAGTTTTTGGTAGTCTATCAATAATATTTATTGGCAATCAAAAGAAGCAGCCCTGTGTTAAATCGCCAAAATCTTTAAAATGGCACTTCACCCAAAATATTCCCAAGGCAGCTGGGCGTTTTGTTAAAAAACAAACAACTTTTTGGGGGCAGCAACTGCAAGGAAGTTGGAGCTAAGTGACTTACACTCCCAACCTTTCCTGTGTGTGTGTTAATACTCTGAACCGCAGAATCTGAGCAGGGATGAATAAGATTAACTCTTGGAGGACTTGTCACTTCCTCGCAAGAAGCTGTATCCCGGAAAAATAACTCAGATGGAGGCAGAGATCGAACCCACAACCTTAACCTCTACGCGCGACGTTGTGTGTTTTGTTAGAACTCAAAATAGCTCTGCATATGACTGTCCAATTTTATTTTGTGCGATTTGTGTCATAAGGTCAAATCGAGTTTGACAATCACTTCTTTGGGCATTTCGACATAATGTCAAATACTTAGACAAAAGAAATGGGCACATCGTCCAAATTATTTGATTTGATTTTGGCAGAAATTGCAGTTCGAGTGCCTCTAAAAGTGGCTTCTTTGATAGAATTTGGTTCTTTTTCTGCGGAAAGTGCTTCCTACATCCCAAAAATGCTCCTTTGTTGGTAATTGGAAAGGTTGAAAATGTCAATTTCACTTACGCCTTACAAAATTGGAACATCAAATATTGCTACTCATTGAAGATTTTCATAGGTTATAGGAATTCTTGAAACAATGACACTCTCACAAATAAATTGAAGCAAACAGCTGATTTAAGGCAGCATTACTGTCTTAGTGAAGCCAATAGTTTCCTGTAGATGTTATAATTGATCAGGCCTCAAAAAAAGCCTTCAGTCTTATCTAAAAATTGTGATGTCAGATAGTCAAAATGGCACCTAAATTTCATTTAACAGAACTGGTTACAAAAACACACTCACTCAAATTTTGTATAGCATGAAATAAAAGGAAATAAAATGGATAAAACAATTTGGTTTCCAATTTTAAAGAGAAAATATGTTTCTTATGACTTGTCTTAAGAAGCTTAATCGAAGTTATTTTTATTTTTCTCTAATATCTTAAGGTGGTTAAAAACCTTAGTCTATACCTATTTTACATCATTTCCAAAAGAATTAAGCTAAGGATTGTTTGACTTTCATAAGTTTTCTTTATACAGATTCAATGCAAGCTATAACTTGTCAAACTTTTATATTTCACATACACAATAAGAAAAGAAATTCTGAGTTTACACATGACCTGTTTGACTATTCTCTAGTTATGTGGACAATTAATTTTTGACAGGATTCTTTTACACAGATTACTAATTTATGCATAACTTTCGTCCAGAATAAAAGACTTTGATGATGAAATGTGGTGAATCTTGAAAGCTTTTATCCACTGCTATCAGTTGTCAGTCTGAAAAATCTTTTTTTTTGAGCAGGCCAAAGTTTTAATCCATTCAAAATATACAAGTAATGTAGGTGCCTACGAGAAAGTGGTACTTAAAACAAAAAGAATGGTTCGATTATATCCAAGTCCATAAGCAAAGCGTTTCTATTCTTGTGCATTAGTTAAATAAACTAAATTGTTTTTATGATAGTTGAAACTTCAAGACTGTATATACATTTCTTGCTACCGAATGAAAAAAGTTCCAAAGCTACTACGTTAACCCAATGAATGCAGGGAAAAGATATGAGTGCGTTAACTAAACACCCCACTTTAACCGCTAATTACCGCGTAATACGCTGTTAACCTCAAATCTTCATACATTTGTACAAGTCTTTCTGTTTGCTCTTCCCACAGAACGGAATAAAGGTGTTAATTGTTTTTTTTTTTTATGAGATACATTATCAAAGAGAAAATATGAAGTCAAAAAAGTATCTAATATTTTCTACAAATATAAGAAGTTTGTAGTTATGCTTGAGGAAGCTGCTACTGTAAAGATTTCCTTCTTTTATTATTATACTTAGAAAGTTTTGAGAAAATGAACATGCATTCGTTTCTTTGACAGTTTGACTACTTTTGACATTTCGAAATCTGCATATGCATAGTACAATCCAATAGGAAATATGAAACCATGCAACACCAAACTTGATTCTACTACAATTTTTATTGACAAAAGAAGAAATAAGCGTGAAGAAGTACGAAGATAGCCAAAGAATTTTTTAAAATTTCAATACCTACACACTCTACTCGTCTTCATCAATTAAAAATATTTTGTTTCATAATATTAAGTAATAAATTTCCAATAAACCACCCACCATACCACACGATGACACTTCACCTTGACATTTATCACACAATTCAGCTGAGAGCGGACATAATTGGAACTTAATTGACCGTAATGACAATTGACAGTAACAGCTTCCACAATATATTGTGTGTGGGTGTCAAAGTATGTGGCATCACCATCATTAATGTTGAAATAACAAAAGCAACATTTCAAGTCCGCCACTAGTTGACTTAACAAAAAATACAGTGTTGTTCAACAATGCAAGAATAACTCACTCAAGCTGAACGCGACGACAAGTATTTCAAAAAGCACTCACACGTTCACACTTAAAAATGGAGTTGATACAAAAAGCGAATTCGCAGACAAATCAACATGGTCGTGACAAATCAGTTACAAGAATTTCAAAAAGGTTTAAAAAAAAAAAAAAAATGAAGTACCTAACTTATTTGTTTATAACTATCTTAACGTCAAAATCTTTTGAACACGAGAAACAACGAACAAATTTACGATGTTGTCGAAAAGTTACAAAATCACATTTTATTTCGTCGACTTTTGTCAGGACAGAAGTCAGGAATTTATTCCTCAATGCTTCGTGTGCACAATCAAACGGTACAGCACCAGCACTAGCACACGCATTTTTCACTCTGTGTGCAACAATCCAATAGATACTTTATCCAGAAGTTCGTTGGTAATATTATGTAATCGATCGTATGTGACTCCATTATGAAACGATCTTGTCTGAGCTATACTAGGTATATAAGATTGAGAAGTGTGGAGCCGTAAAAGTGGAAGGATCGGTAAACTTTTGGCCAGCTCCAAGCAAAATACACCACTCTCGAGACTCGAGATCGAATGCAATTATTGTTTGCTTGGATAAAATGTTGAAAAGATCTTGCACCAGAGTATAGGACCCATAAAATGCATCACGATTTTCATCGATCAAACAAACGATATCCAAGCTGTATCATAGTTGTATGATGGGAGTACACTGGGAGGGAGCAATCATTCTTTAGTGTGGTTGCGGTGCAGACAGGTAGGGTCTCCTCTAGGCAAACTTTACCCACCTCTCTCGTAATCCCAGTTAGTTCCCAGGTGAATGCTTTTCCTTGTTTCTCAGTGATCTTTTCATAAGATCATTCTGTGTGTAACTTTGTGTGCACTTAAATCAATGCACCAACGTTGTTGCTTTTGCTGAAGATACAAATGCGGGCCAAAGTTCTGTCAACAGTTGATGTTTATTTTGGGTTTCTCTTCTCCTTGGATTCTTGGAGCCTTTCCTTTTTTTTTGTAGTTAAGTCTAAGTGCAATGAAAAGCCAATTGTTGTTGGTGTTTCCTTTCATTTTTTTTTTGTAAAATAAATTAATATTTGCCCGCAAATTGCAAACAATGAAATGGTTGTGCCGCAAATTTGTTCCTATCCACACGAAGTGGAAGAAAATTGCACCGCAAATAAGACAATCGAGCGAATTATTATATTAGGGGCCGGTATACTCTAGAAAAGAAGGCAAAAATAAAGAACTGATGGGCGTTGGCATTGTTGTGACTTGTGTAAATTGAATTAATTTGGCGCCATGCCGACCGTCGTCGCGTCTAATGGCGACAAATTGGTAAGATTGTGGGTGAAACTAAAACTATGTAAGTCTACTCCTAGATTTTGTCTTTTGGCAGGCGGCCGCCATCCTAGAATAGAATGTCTAATGGGAAGCTTGTGGGTTCTTTAATATTTTTTTTAAACAAGTTGACTTGGGTGTGCTAGGCCCACGAATAATCTGAGCTAATCTGAGTAAAAGGGGAATCGAAATGTACTGAATGTTGAAATCAAGCTGTAGTTAATATTTTTAAATTACATTTTTTTTCCTAGTCCTAGCAAAAAAAAAAAAAAAAAAAAAACAAGCAAAGGTGTGATTTTGATAGGAAAATTTTTCTTCTAAATTTGAAGTGAAATTCAACTAAAAAATGAAACTGGTTCAATTTCCGCTAGATAATAGAAACTAAAAGGTGGGCAAAAAGAAATCACCCTATGGGAAGATGTTCTCATTTTAGCAAATGGCCGCCAATGTCAAATCTGTTTTGACATTTGTGGAAAAGACAGATGCAGAATCCCAGAATGCAAGTGAACAAGCCATGGAGCTATACATGAACCGATACTCTGAAGGCGGCGTTCCCGGGTCGCCTCATCTCTCATTTTGGCGATTTGCACTGGCCCGCAAGATCGCCCGATTTAACAGTTTCAGACTTTTTTGTGGGGTTTTTTGAAGTCCCGTGTTTACGTGAACAAGCCCGAGACTCTGGAAGCCCTCAAGGACAACATTCTACACGAGTGCGAGAATCTGTCACCCGAAGTTCTCGCTGAAGTGATGAAAAATGTCATAAAACGAGCAATCAATTGTTCAAATAAACGTAATTGTTCAAATAAACGTAATCAAAAAAAAGAATCGAATTTTTTCATTTAGAAAAAAAAGAGAGCCAAACAACATAGGATGGATGACTTCTTTTAGCTCACCCTGTACTAACAAATTCAGCAATTTTCGCTGGTCCATTGCGTTTCAGAATGAGTGACTCCCCGATTGAAACGAAAATCTGTTTAGTCTCGTTAGAATTGTTAATATTAATAGGTTAGTTTTTAAATAACATCTCCTTGTCAACGTCCAATAATGAATTCCTCAATTTTCCTCACACTGAAATCGTTGTTACGGGCGATTTCAACGCATACAATTCTACGTGGCTTCGATCAACACCTAAGAGCAGGTATGTCAAGATTTTTTCCGCGTTAAACCACTTACGTACGTTTATCCAGATAAGCTCCTTACCCTTTAGCTTGACAAACACACCAATAATGTCTTATCACCTGTAGGTGGTAGTGGGTTATCAGACCATCGTTTCATACAGTTTCGCATGCTAGCTCTAACATCTCAATTATGGAAAATATCCCAAAGCAAACGCCTGGTGATTCGGGAAACTCATCAATTTCTTCAAAAACTTTGACTGGCTATGAGTCACGACAGTTACTTTAGGCTCCACCGTTGTTATGATTACAAATATTATTCTTTAAAGTTTGAGAATTTCTGTTCCGAACTAGATTGATTTGAGCTGTAAGGAAGCCATTAAGGTTGGTAAGTTTCGATGTTACAAAGCCAATCACTCAGATAAAATCTGGAAGCAAGCTTGTACGGCCTAAAATGCTGACATCCTACCATTCAAAGAAACAAAGGTAGTAAATATTTTCTACGGTTTGCATAAATCGGTTCGGTTCCGACAATCGCCTTCAATAAAATACCTGTGGTCAGATAAAAGCTGACAACTAAATTATGCTTATGGGTCAAATGAGTTTTCAGTTGCAAGAGTACTTAATGATCTCGGTACACACAAACCCGCTTGCCCGGAGAGAATCTCTCCATACCTGCCTCATTCTCGAAGACTCTTAAGGTAATGAAGTGAAGCCCATACCTTATCACACCTTTGGTCTTCGCGAAATAAGTAAGAGATTCCTAATTGATCACTTGCATCTATAAAGACCCCACGGCTCATCCAGCTTGGTGACTTTCCAGTTATGAGTCGGTATATGCGGGTTCCTCAATCTTAACATTTGGATGACTGCATCCATGGAGGAGAGTTCCGTCGGAGTCCAGTTATGAGTCCTAGGTCTGCTTGGGTTATCCTCCCTAGCCAGAGTTGAGGTCGGAAGTAATGATAGGGTTATTTTTTGGCCGTTTTAGATCCGGCATAATTACGTCCATCGACTATTGCTGACAATACCAAAAATGTTCTTAGATTTCTTACTGCTCTGCTAATCTTCGCCCTTGAGAAGAAGGTGAACCCCTGGGGCTTTTGACGTAGTGGAAAGACCAACATCACATGATTCTTAAATTAAAGACTGCAAACTTAGCGCTGAATTTTTTTGGAACGTGAAATTACTCAGTATCCTGAGTTAGAGTATGCTGGAGATGTTAGCAGGGCATTCCCATGTTTGCAGAGCATAAAGCAGAACAAATTTAGTAGAAAGGATTCCAAATGCACCTCGGGCTTCATTTATTCTATTTTTAACATCCATTTTCGTTCCGCCATCGAATGCCCAGAATTGTCCAGTTAATTAAACTACGTAATTTCTTCAATGGTTCCGTGCCTTAGAATAACTTGTTGTGTGCTTTGGCCCGTGGTCATTATTTTAGTCTTATTAGCGTTGATTCTTAAGCCAGCCGCTTCTCCATTCAGTTGCAGCATCTGACAAATTTGATTCAAACCAGCCGTGTTACTGTGTGACTTAGTTTGTCGAATGGTCTCCCTCTCCATTTGATACCATGTCTTGCATTCGTACCCTCCTTGACGGAGTTCAAAGGAGTCTTAAATTTGTCCATTTCAAATACCAGAGTTCACCATCCCAGTGTTTTTCAATATTCTATAAAAATATGTTGTGTATGCAATGCTCTAGTAGGGGAAAAAAACGGTTATACTCGTACCTTGAACAAAATTTACGTAATACGCGCTCTGCTAAGAATGCACATCAGTTTCCGATTGAGCCTTTTATACTGAAAAACTGTTCAGTATACAGGCTCCTTCTTTAGTCGCACAATACGAATGTGGAATGATTCCTTTCCTCAATTTATGGCCTACCATTGTAATTAACGGACTTCCGAATCTTCTGTGCATCGGTATCTCCATATCTCTCCTATTTCCTGGCAACGTTTCTTATTGAATTATTAAGTTACACTCACTTATGTCTTAAAATCATATTGCAAGCACTTTCGTTTCCCTTTTCAAATTTAAACATAATAATAAAAAAAAAAAAGTAAAAGCAATGCGATCAGTAATATTGACAGATGTAGGTAACTGATATACTATTACAACAGCAGAGACCAGACATGAAATACGATCGTCATCTATCCGTACAACACGACCATTGTAAGAAAGACCCCATTATAATAATAACCTCTTAGAATGTCCATCCGGATTCAGTCTTAAAGAAACCAATCGCCGCTCCGGAACATCACTCGTTCATTTGAAATACCAATATATATAACGCTACGCTAATTACACACACGATGCACATTCATCCATAAAAGCCCGATCATAATGAACAGTGCGGAAATATGATTTCCTCATTTACCCGACATCGAATACCAATCGATCTTCTCGAGTTTCCATTTCAATTTACGGTCTCTTCTGGGATACTTTATGGTGCCCGATGCCGGTAGAAATACGACAAGAAAAAAAAAGCAAAACAGGTTGACCGAATGACCACAGGTCTCTCGGTCTCTGGAATGGTTGAAGCCATTTTTAAATTGATTACAATAAATAACTCACATAACATTCAACAACACATCTGTTTCTGTAGATGTGGATTGGACAATATAATACATATAAATGGAAAGTGCTGTGGTAGACAGTAAATTCCTATTCTCAGAACGTTTCCTTGAAATGTCGAAATGTCACTATGGCGCTGTATACACGGATACCGGACAGTAGAAAAAGCTGACCGAGTTTCAACTTACAGTCGTTGATGTCGTTGTTGTTGCTCAAATTGATTGACGTTTGCTACGCTACCTTAGTGTTGTTCCTTGAGAAATAGTAACTTAACGTCTCCCTTTGCCTTTGGCATGATTGACTTGCAGCTTAAGTTAATGCTTCGAATGACAAACTGGACAGAGAAATCCAAATGTTGTTTCCACTGTTAGTTGGGTAGTGTCGTGGCGGACATTATGGTTTTGAATGACATTTGAATAGTGCCCGAAGAAAGACGTTATGTGATTTGTGTGGGGACTTTTTGTGTCCAGAGCTCGATAAGTACGTGTGTTGAGCATGACCGGTAGCGCCTGGTGCTGCATGTTCAACATGTGCACTGAACATAACCCAGAAACTGTTAAGAGGAACATTACGAGTACGAGTCGCGGAATATTAAATTCTTGCATATGAATACGTTGTATGGCAATTCTCTTATAAGTTCAGTTCTTGCAAAGTAGGGCAGTATAATTAATAATAATTGTATGCAGTCATTGATATCGTTATTCTTAAGGTTTGCCATTTTCTTCATATAATTTTTGTTTGGAATGTAGTGATTTTGTAGGCGCTTTTGAATCAGAAAATATGCGAGAGTAGTTGTTAGTCGAAGCAAAAGTCCAACTGGGATATAGTAAATTCTAACAGTTAATTTTTTAGTTTCTTTTGAAAGGGCTAACGAACTTTTAAAGAAACATTTTTATCAGAATCGGATCCACAAATAAGCGAAATAACCATAATCACCGTGTGCTTTCTTCAAACTCTAGTCAAAGTCTCCACTGAAGGTTAGCTAAATTGTGAAGTGATTTAACTTATGACAGTGTATGCTTGAACTTTGAGTTTAATAAAAAAAAAAACAAACAATGCTTTAGATCTGTTCGAGTAAGAGCCCTTTCAGAACGGAGAAGACAATAAAAGCATTTACTTCTGTCAAAATTGCTGTATATAATGTCATAAGGTATTATGACACCAAGGTACATAAAGACAAGGTAATATATTCCCGCTCATTTTTTTTGACATCTGTCAAAACTTTTCAAAATGGCTGGTGCATGTGACCCTCATACATTTATTGTATCCTGATTTTTAATAATTGTGTGCGGATTATTTTCTTCCTTATCCATTAAAACTTTTATAAAAATTATAAATATGCGGTGTGCTATGTTCGGGTGTTGCGTAAATAATAAAAACAATAATAATGCTGACATTTCTTTCCACGCGTTCCCAAAAAAAACAGAAAATGTGCAAACAGTGGGTGTTCTTGTGCCATAGAAAGGATAAATTAAATACTAATACGGCTAGAATTTGCTCTAAGCATTTTAAGGAAAGTGATTTTGAAGTGATGAACCGCCCGTAGATGATTTGGAATCTCTACAATACGATGGACTCGAATATTTGGCGGGGTATATTTGTCATAGGATTAAAAAGCCGGATCTTGTTGTGCAAAGCAATCAGCAGGAATCTTCGTTTTCTTGGACGAATCAACTCACTGAAGGATTTCAAAAACCAACAGACAAAATGATGGCAGAAATGATAAAGTTGGAGTTAATCTTTAAGGAATTAAACAAGGATGCTATCGTTTATTCACGCCATTATATAAAAAATTTCATTAGTGTATCTAATCATATTCTTTTGGACATAAAAGTTAAACAAATCTTTTTTCGATCCAGGATGTATTTCCGTATCAATTATCTTAACACTGTTCAACAAGAAAATTCCAGAAAAAGAAAGAGAAAAATCAATAAAACGATTTTATAAAATTATATGATGATTTTTTTATTCAATTTGGGAAAAAATATATTAAACCTTAATTTCTTCTTAGATATTGTCGACTAGCAATAAAAGTATGTCTTTTAAAAATAGTCCATACGAAACCTAAGGCACTTTCATACAAAATATTTGATATGGTCCCTACCAGGATTTATAATAAATAAAAGGAAGAACTCCTTGACGACTACCGCATCGAATCACCTTTCACATAATGCTGTGTGATGGTACCTTTATTTGCCCATTTGAGCATCATTACCGATTTCACTGTGTCACTGTGAGATTGTTGTAAGTATCGATGAAGTGCTCTTGAATTAGATCATCGTATTGGTCTGCTTCTTGTTTGAGACGAACTTTGCTTTCGTTGCCTAAATGTTGTTCGAACTCACTGCGTCCGATAAGGAAGACCACTCACGGGATATCCATAATTGGAAGTGTCCTATGTGTAATGAATTTTGAATTAATCTTACAAATTGTAATTGGTGAACAACAAAGCTCTTACATTGAAATACTCTTTGTAACGATTAAAACTATCTGTTCTCTTGTCTAGGTAATGGCCATCCATTTCAGCATGCATCGCTCCAACCATGTTATAGTTGAATTCCGATTCATTTCCAAATGTTTCTCGTATGTTTTGCCTAGAAATAGAACGATGTTTAACTCTTAAAAATTTAGTTTTTGTGTTCTTTAACGGAAATACAGTGGTCCCTCGGTCATTTCTGCTGGATTCATGGAAAAACTTACGTCCACAAGGATCCATCGGTAAGATTTAACCAGAAGTTATTCGTAACATCACATTTTTCACACTTCTAGCCAGTGGGCGAAATTTTTCTATCATTATTATATTGCCTGCTTCTCTATCTTTGCTATGCGTATGGCTGACTCGGCCGCAAGAACACCATACACCGGCTGTTGAACAATTAATGGTTATTCAATACTTGAATAATAAAAGATTTCAGCTACCTTTGGCACCACAATAACATGGTATATGTCCTTGTTGGAACTATGCAGGCTTTTATTGTCAACGCCACCTTTGACACCGATAGCCAGAAGTGTTATCAGTTTTCAGCTCCTGAAACAAAAAAAACTGAATTGAAAAACTTTATACATACTTTATATACTTACCACTGCATACAACTATGCATAGAAGCATTTATAAGCTCAATTCAGTTCATTATTTTCTTTTAAAACAATTAAATTTGGTAAAATCAATATAATGTGTACTGGCGACAGTGCCTTGGGTCACATGAAGACACCATTTTGATTTTTTTGTTTGTTTACTTTTTTGACAGATGCGGAATATATTACCTTGTCTTTATGTACCTTGTTATGACACTTTCTCAAAGTGTCATCGGGCCATATTACAATATGGTTTTATGACGCAAAAAATTACGATCGTATGACACTTAAGCAGCGTTCACACTCAGACAAGACGAAGGGACAATACTGAATTGTCTTGTCCGAGCTTTTTGAACGTGGTTGGCCAAGACAATGCCAACCAGTCGATACATCGATATTGTCCTCAGAGATAGCTCGACAGGGTAGCTCGGAAGACAGCACAATGACATAATTTTCTTGTAGTGGAAACAGTTGTTCACATGGCACAATTATTGTCTTGGCCTCTGCATTGTCCCATACGAACCTCGCTTTATGGTCAAAACAGATGTGCATAGTTTTCTGTGCAGTCAAAATAATTTACACAGGCTCTTATGGGACATCCCCAACCAAAATATGGAGGGCTTGCAGTGAATGCACGATGTTTCTTTTCCTAAATTGGATGCCTAGTTTCATTGCAGCCACAACAACAAACGAAAAACCTGCAAATAATTGCTATTTGGAATTACTTATTTTGACAGTACCTGTCTTTCTTCAAACAAAGGCAGCATGTATTCGCCGCACGAGTGTCTTAAATTACAACAGTTTCGATAAAGTCGACACGGTAAAATTTAGTTTGAACTGAAAAACTGTTGAGTACTGTGCTAGCCAGACAACTTTAGAGAAGTAACAATATTGCATTAGGGGACTGAATACGAAAAATAAGTTTATTCGCAAAAGATGGACATTCACATTAGTGTACCTTTTTTGAAACTGGTGACATTAGTGCGTACGAATAGACAAAGAATAAAATATTTTCGACAGGAGTAGGCATCAAATTTTTCGAAGAGTATGCACATCTGTTTAAGGTGCGGAGCTGCATTCAGTCACGCGTGCATTCTGACTGTACATCTGTTTTCAGCATTATGCTTTAAAATGCGTCATAAAGCCATATTTAGAAAAGTGGCTTTATGTCATGGCACCGAATTTGACAGCTGTGGCAGTAGACATTCTAAACAAAATGAAATGGCACATACTCAAAAAGACTATTATACATTTCCTGGACTACATTTTAAGCTTAAACGATTTAAAATAAAAAAAATTATTCCGACAGAAAGCCATATGTTCATGGATAAATTTTGAAGATCATTTTGTATGAGAGCTTAATTTTAGCTCGAACCGCGTAATATGCTTCATATATAAGCTTTCTTTAAATAAGATTCGGATTAAACATACATATAATTCAATTTTAAGAGCCCTAACGACATTTTTAAACCGTTTTTGACATTGAACATGACACGCAAAAAATAGAATTGCTAACACTGACAGTAAAATTGTAACAAACTGTCAAAAATTCAACCTTTCATCACACCATAAAAGAAAGTTTCTTACGCATAATGCACAATTACATTTCACTAAAAAATAAAACGGTATTAAATTACCTTTTTTTAAACCCACGTAGAAAGGTTTTGAAACTCAATCACAATTTGCAATCAATATAAAAGTAACCTCTTAATTTATCTGACATAAACGTTAGTGGTTTTACGTGTCCAATTCTTCAGCAACGCATCTTTACCACAGATCTGAGTTGAATGCACTTAAATGCAACCGCGAGTGTCTTTACAACTACCAACCATGATTGTGAAGACATGGTTTTCATTTTGAAACAGCAACAACAACGGCAAAAAAAGCTATGAACATTGAGGTAGATCTTGACACTTGACTTTAACTTTGCGGTATCTGTGGCCCTTATAGTGCTCTTGTCGTTGAACTGCTTTATCCTTCCCTTCTTCATTCATCGCCCCCTCCTATCTGCCCCTTTATACGTTGTACCAAATGGCAAATTCCTGTAAGATAAAATTGTGTATTCACGAAAGATCAGCAAAGAGTACCTATAAGACAACAACTATACATAAAAACATGCACCTATATACTCTCTCCACTTAATGTCACATTTGCCAAGTTGTGTAGAGCTCTGTGTACCTAACCTACCTACCTAAGGATTGCAATTCTGTCATTATCATCATCATTATGATCATGTTGTATTCGTAAAACGGGCATGGATGAGGCGATTGACCCCATAACGGTCCCTTAAAAGATGCATGTGCAGTTTGCAGCATTGTCGTTCTGTATGCATAACGTTTTTCAACAAATGAGGTCTGTTTAAACGCACGCTGTCATTTGTTTTGCTGTCAAATCGACTTACATCATTGCTGCTGGGTCTCTTCTCAGAGTGAGAGAGAGAGAGAGTGGATGATGCTGAACGTTCTGGGTTATTTCAAGAATCTCGGGCCGTGGTTAACCTACGATGAACATAGCCTCAGGATGTTAAGATTCTTTTGAAAACATTCATTTAATTGCAATGCGGTAACTGCATTGTTGCTCACATAAATAACGTGGCTTTAGTTCAGAAGGTTACACCACAACACAAAGCATGCATCGATAGTTTGACTTTTAAGCGGTAGTAAAGTCTAAGCTTGTGTATTGTGTGCAATGTCAATGTGGCTGTGTATAGAGAGGTGCTTTTGAGTGCTGTCATTAGAAAGTACAAAAGAGTTGTTGTTTTCTTCATAGACAACACGCATTGCATGCAACAATGGCTACCGCTTTTACTTCATTTCATTTGACATAGTTTACTGTCACGCTGACAGGTCGTTCATCACTTTTACACTCCATTGGTGCATAGTAGAGTGTATAATCAACCGCAGCAGCCAGCCAGCAGTAATTGTTTTCGTCGGTGGTGTTGGCGTGGCGACACAGCAACAGTGCATGCATATAATTGACTCCACGATAGTTGGGTTGCTGAAGATGAAGTAGCATTTTGAGAACAAATTTGTTGAGACAAGTGCACAATCAACTGGTAAAATAGTGGGGTATGACATTTTTAATGGCGTGCTTTTTGGGATCGAGTTTCGGGATGGGATGATCGTGTGGCACAACAAAAAAGTACGCTAGGCAAGCAAAGCCATTTATGTAGATCTTGTGTAGTGTAAGTGATATGAGACGACATCGGCATAAAGATCAACAGACCGAGTCCAAGTAAAGAAACGTCATTATTATTAAGGTGGAGTAGGTAAATGGGTCAATGTTGTTGGAGTTGAATATTATAATCAAAATCTGTAATATAAACATGACATCATTTTAAGAATCGAAATACTAGTTTGTAAAGAAAACTGAAATAAGATTTAAAGGACCATTACCTTCCAAGAAATGAGTAGTAAAGTAAGATTGTTTCAAGTTCTGTTTTTCGAACCATGACCGCATCATTACCTTAAATTTGTTCTTTTTTAAATTTCGTCAGATGAAGTGTCATTAGAGAAGGTATGGTTAGGAAAGAGTCAATTTTGTCGTATAGTTTTCCCAAAAATGTGAGTAACCCAATCCGAGCTTAAATTAAATAATCTTGCAAAAGATAAGTTTCGTTTATTCTTCTTAAGGTTGTTTTTCTTTAAACGTGTGGTTTTCAATCTGGCAATTTTTTTTTTAGTTGGTCCTTTTGACAGCTGTCACTTGATATATGCTCAGTTTGGTTTGCCATTTCATAATAGGTCTGTTTGATGTTCCCTGCCCCAGTGCGCACTGGGGAATGTCAGTGCAATTCGTTCAACTGTCAAAAAACTGCATAGCTGCTCGGGTTTTGATTTAACATCGAACAGCCCATAGTGCAACATAACCAATTTTCCTGCGAGCATTCTATTTCCACAACCTCCATATTATCATCAGAAAGAGTATATTTTGGCATTTCGACTATATACATTTTAATAAATTACAAAAAATCTACAAATTAATTAATATTTACCAGATATAGTATATACCAAATTATTTCTTCTCCGAAATTGAACTTCTGCCAACAGCTGATTTAAATTTTGACAGCTCTGATTTCTTACCCCAAGTAAAAACCTGGGGCGCGTGAGAGCGCGTTCAGTGCCCGCCCGTGGTCACATCAAACACAGTGCAAAAATACTGGGGTGAAAAAAGTTTCACATCAAACGCTTCATTGCGTGTTGAGTGTGCACCAGGGCGCCCAGTGACTTACTCCTGAACAACGTTTGCAAATCTTGCAAATTTATTAACAAAATAATGAATCGGTTTGCTCGACGCATCGGGCGCTGCGTCAAATATTCGGTCGACATAATCACCTAGGAATTTATTCGAGCCTGCTTTGGCGGCCACTTACCCGAAATCATTTTCTTAAAACATAATGACAAACCCTTGTCTTTATAATAAAGCTATATTTTTGGCCGTAACATTAAATTATATGCGTTTTATTTCTTCTTGAAAACCATACGTCTAAAAAAACACCCTTTATATAGCCGAATTGCCTTTATCATTGTGTATACATTTTTATAGTAATTTCATGGAACATGTTTTTTAGTTCTGAACTTCTTCAATGGTGGCGCTAGATGTCTTATCTACTTTACAACAAAATGTCTTCTTTTGTTGTTTTTGCTTCCCATGGCAATCTAGACAAAAATCACTCCTAACTCACCAATCAATTGTTTCTGAACTTCGTCCATAGATTGCGCACCCAACGTTCCTCTAATTGGGAGTACTATAGTACTATAGATTATAAATACAATGCCTTTATTACACTTACAAAAATTGTAACATAGTTCTATATGTTTTTAAAATATAGACAACCAGTAAGGTAACTTGGAAGGGAAATCTTATTTTCATAAAAACATAAAATTCTAGAGCTTAGTTTTTCGTCGATAGATGGCGCACCTCAAGTGGTAGTACTATAGTTTATAATATATAATGCAGCTGACAGCACACACCCTGTTTCGCTCCCAATGCAAAATGCATAGGTAAGTTCTACACTTTAAAAAACGAAACATTCCTAATAGATGACAGTTCAAGAATGGTCAATAGATTGGTGTTATGTGGTCGACACATGATTAAACACAGCTGAATCCGAAACAGAAATCTCCTACTTTTTATTAGCATTACACTAAACTTTTTGTCAAGATGGAGTTCAGATCGACAAAACGCCACCCATTTAAAGTCGTTTATTGTTTTTCGGAACTCCAATTGTTAAAGGCCCAACCATAATACGCGAAAGAAAAAGAAAGCAAGTGTCAAAACCGAACGAAAAGTTTCTTTCCGATCTTTAAAATACATCAGTTGACCAAAATGGCCTCCGAAAATAAAAAGTGAAAAGTGTGAAAAAAAGAAATGTCAGGTTTTCGTGCGAAATGTACGATTGAAAGCGTACATTACGTACGGAAACAAAAATGAACTAAACTTGCCGAAACTTATCAGAAAGTCATTTCGGGTTGGATAAACAAATCACTTGTTTCGTAAGTCAACATATACGTACCCATTCTTCAATTATGGTTAGGCCTTTTCAAAAAAAAAAAAAATAAAGGACACGGTCTCAACCAACATACCCCGCCATCGAGTCCGGTCATTATAGCTAGTCGCCTGCAAGTTGCCGCTCGTCAAGTTGGTTGAGGTCGTTGTGCACCACCTTAGATGGGGTATTTCAGTACTGCGTTGCTCAAGTCAATGTCGCTGTATAGCCCATATAATTAGACATTGAATCTTATTTCCTTGAGAGAGGGCTTTGCTTCTGAGATACTTCATAGCCCAAAGAAATGACGATTGGCAAGAGTGATCTTTTGACTGACTTTTTTTTGAGAGGTTATAGTTGAACTCAAATAGAAAAAGTCCTTAGCTATTCTTTAAAGTAATATCTATCCATCGTGACGTTTTGTCCAAGCCTACGATGATGATGTTCTGCACAGGAGGACAGTACTTTTGTTTATCTTCATTACAGCCAAGAAATGAATGATACTGCACAAATATATTAAAAAAATGACCAAGCTCAATGTCAGGTCTAGACCATCAAAATGATCAAGCCATCATTCAGCTATGATGAATCAAATTGCTTTATTAGCCTCAGCCAGCACTCTGTCCATTACTCATAATAACTTACTAAGTACATACTTAAAAATGTTGATGCAATTTAACTTAATTAAAGCTTTTGCAAAAATATACCTGCTCAGCGCAATTTGCGCAATCAAATCGTTCAATGCGATCAAAGCAAATAAATCTCTCTCAGCTGTCATCTCTCTTATTATCCATCTTATCCGCGTTCTTTTCATCGTGATTTCACCTGATCTTCATCGTTCGTTTGACGTTCAAAACCTCCAGGCTGCCTGCTGATAGATGTGATTTCTGAATTTAAATTAAATTATCATAATGACCGATAAAATCAGTCAGATAAACCAAACCGCATCACGCAAGTTTTATAATATGTTGCTGGGAAAAGATTCTCTTCAAAAAACACACTCCTCTTCATTCTCGTCCTCTTTTTGAACTGTTTTTTTTTTGTCAGATACTTTATCTAGATCGATGCATCTGTGATAAAATCACTGACGTATTGTACAAGTCAAAATAAAAAATATCCCATGTTTTGATGTCGGCTTGCGGTAGAGTGCAGTGATTCAATGAATTACAATTGGTCCCCTGGAGAAAACAATTCAATTAAATAAAATTACCTTTGGGGAGGGCTATAACGCAGTTTTTTTTGTGTGTGTTACTGTGGCGCACATCATCTCTTGTCCATTTGGCGCACCACATAATTTTTAAATTACATTCCGGACTGGGATTGAGGGAATGGCTTTGGCATCCGTTTGAAATGAAATTCAATTGTAAATTCGTTGAATTATTTATGAAATTTTTGCAGCTCAATAGAAATTTTTACGACCGAATTTGTGTCTCTTGTTACTAAATTATTCGCGTTGAAATGCCCATTTATCTTGATGTGGTTTGTGTTAAATGTATTAGATGATAGATGAGGACGTATTAAAATCGTTCGTGAGTAAAATTAACCTTCCCCAAAGTGTTAGAATACCTACATTCCAAATTATACTTAATTTAACCGGTAACGTGTGCCTTAAGCTATGTTACATTTCTTTGAAAATATTCATTAGGCTTAGTTGAGATAAAAAGGCATACAAAAAATATATTTCGATGTTAGCTTTTAAAGACCTATTGGAAACTAAATTCCACAAGCTTTTTAGAGGCTGGAAGATTTAGTTCTCAATAACACTTTTAAAGAGCTTATAGAATTTGATTTTAGTTGAAGAATCAAAGTTCCAACTAGGTTAGATAGTTCCCGATCGGAATTTGATACGCTGCCGTTGTAGTTTCACACCCAAATAAAAGGGTTGTGAATCTGGAATCTAATGGGAAAGGCTGAGATTCACCAGCAAAATAATATAGTGAATTAGATTTCTTAGACAATAGATGATTGATAAAAATGAGCAAGAGAGTCGTAAGCAGAACGGAGCCTTGTGGCACACCTGCGTTTATTTTGTGGAAAACAGATCGAAAACCACCATCTAATCCATTGGAGAAGGTATTCGTCGATACACAGCGCACGTTTTTTTTAAAAAGAAACCCTGGAGCCACACTCAATAAAATGTTTTACGAAATATCAAATGATGATGAAGATGGGCAAATAATATTTTCGCTCTCCTTTTGGAAATAAATCTGTAGAAAAGGCCATATGGACAAGCTCACGCTTTGGTTTTGCGAGCGTCAAAGCACACCTTAGAGACATGGGAAAAATAGGTATGTTGAAACTTTCGGTTTCCTCTGCGAAGTCTCAAATAAGCGGCAAACTGCGCTGCAAATAAGTCTGCTTTCGCTTGGTATACTGACTACAGGACTGTCAATGAAAACGCTTGTCGTTGTTTAGTTTTTTTTTTTTTTTTTTCAAAGACTTTTACAACCTTGACAATTTTTAAATTTTTTCCTTTAATTTATTTATGCAAACAAAAATGTCTCCCAAATCTGAGCATTAGGAGTCTTTCTTTCTTGTTTGAACTTCTACCGGCTTCGCTCAGAGGGTTGGGTTTGTAACATTGGAAGCCTTGATAGCCTTTTATTAGCTTCATTTATCAAAACATGAATTTTTTTCAGTTTGATAGTTTTTGTTCGGCCTAACAAAAATTAGCGTAGAAAATGTTTATTGTTGTCTAAGCCACTCAAGAAAGATGCAATTCACCAACAATTTTGATTCGGAATTTCGAAAAATGGCTGTTTTCTTCTTTGTGAAATCCAAATTTCCTGTCGAAATTAAATAGCAATAATGTCAAAATATACAAACCATGGGCTTACATATGTGTCAATTCACATGCACGAAATACCGACCAACGCACAGGTGCTTGTCTACTCTTTTTTATTATTAGCTGAAAATCAAATCAGTTCATGGGTTTACTTGGTTTTTGATTTCACAACTACTATACTCACTCAAGTAAATCCATTTATGATCTAAGGTTATGTCAAGTCATCTGACAGGTGTCATTAAGTCTCATCCCGAAACAGGTGTTGCTTTCAGCAACCTACTGCTGTCTTTTAAAAGGGAGTGTCAAAAAACTTATCAAGAGTAGGTCATATTCATATGACAAACTGCATCGATTCTGCCAGCAGTTCGGATTCGGCACAATAATTTTTTATTTGTTGTCACGTCAACAACATTTTTTTTTTAAATTGCATGAACAGCATCACTAAGAAATACATTTGATAGACATAACAATTGGGCAAAAACAGAAGTCTTTTTTGTAGAAGCTTCCCGCATTCTATACAATTGAACTTAAATAAAACTTTTAACAGTTCAAATAGAAGTAAAAAATAAGCCTTATGAAAGCTTACATTCAAATTTCAAAAGTACTCGAAGTTTTATTTTAGTTTCGTATACAATGGTTTTCCCTATAACACACTTCAGGGTCGCTAGGGCGTATACGTACTATTTTTGTATACTGCTTCTTTCTTTTAGATTGTGATTTTTGATATTAACTTGTAAGCGTTTCTAAGTTCGAAATAATAAATTAAAAATCTTTTAAACTTAAAAATACAAAATTTTTATTTTGGAAAAGAAAGTAGCTTGCTTTCAAAACATTCTTAGTAACATATCATATAGCTTAAACTTCCTTATACAAAAGTTTTAATTTTGTTTTATTTTATTACTTTTTTCAGGATGTCCACCATCAGCAAGCAGAATGTGTGCACGATGCAGCATCGAAGGATGTATTAAGTGCCAAAACCTACTCGTTACTGATACTCGAAAATGTGTCGAAGTCTGCCCGTCAGGCTATATAGACCAATGGTCATCCCATCCGGACTTCATGGGTCGTGTTTGCGTCACAACTGGAATATCAGGTCCACTATTAGCAGCACTGGCTGGTCTTTTTGGAGGTTTTTTTGTTTGCCTCTCATTGCTAGCAGTCGCTATAGTTCTTGTTAAACGAAAAAGACGAAGAAAAACAGTCAAACAAAAACTTATCAACGAAAATACGATGGATCGTTCGGATTTCCTGCGCCAGCTCAATGAAATGCGTCCAAATGCTGAATATTTCCTCAGCATGCTCAACGACACTCGTCGGCAAATAAGAAAGCTTTATCTGTCAGGTGACGCCGCTGCAGCGAATTCATACCGACCGATCGTGAGGGATCTTGCGAAAATTCTTATTCTTCTCAATCGTCCAATCGAACTCATCCCAGCACCTCCACACGATTGGAATCGCATATATGCCTGGTCAGAGCAAGCTCTAGACCGTTACAAACCCCAGGTGGGTCAGTTAATAGACTTTTTCCAATCGACAGGTCATGCCAACGATCCTCGCAGAGATTCGCCTTACAAACAAACTACTTTCAAGACTAACAACAGTCAATCGAATTCGCCTCAAAAAATGCAGCTCTTTGGATCGCTGATAAGTCTGCATGAGTTTGAAGAGCCACGGGCTTCAGATCCCTTTGGCAGCAGCTTTAACACATTAAAAGGCAATCTGATATCGGATCTCAATCAGAGCTCTCTATGGCTAGAAGATGAGTTCTTTAAGCTTGGCTTTCGACCGCAGGACGAGATAACGACTGAGCTGTAGTTTAAGTGTAAATTTTCATATAATTTCTTCTCAAATATAATTTATTGTTGAACATATATAATATTTTGTATATAACTAATTTACTTCATAAACTTTACTTTATATAGAAAAACAGTTTAATTTAATTTCCAATTAACTGAAACACCCACTATACTTAAGTTGTTAGTATAAAATGAACAATATTTTTATTTTCACATTGAATAATATGAATTATTTCTCATTTAGTTTTTGAAATTTGATATTTTTTATTTGAATAGCAAAAAATAAAGAGATATTATTAATTTGTTGATTTTCAAAAGAACAAAAATGTATTGAGTTTTTTAAGTTTCCTTGTGCGATTTTGAAATGGTTTTGTGACAAAATGCGATGGTGGTAACCCTTACTGATGACTTTAAGATACTGTCAGAATTCCAATTGTTCAGTCACCAACTTTGAGACTGAATTTGGATTTAGCTCTCAAAAGTTAGCTTCCTTAAGTTATCAGCTTTGACTGACAATAATTTATAATAAGTTTTGATTGGAAAACATCTGACACTGACAGTTCTTAGAGTAAAGCTATTTTAACTTAATCTTTCACACTTTTTACTATGTTTTCCTTTGGGAAAAAAGCTACATAATTGTAATAGGAATCTCCAAATTCGATTGAAAATATTCTCATTTCTTATGCAAACTGACATTTCGAACATACATATAATATTACTTCTCGACATTCATAATAAATATAATCTACTACAATTTCTTTTGAAAAAGAAGACGGAAATTGAAAGGACCAAGAATGAAAAAGAAGGAAGATTCTCAGCTTCCAAAACAAATTTGGCAAACTTTCTTTATTTATTTGTGATCTAATAAAACTCAGTAAAACATAAAAATCGTATCTTTCTTGCCTTGCCGCCATTAAAAAAAGTCCGAATGCAGTTCTTAGCATTATATAGTTTCCTCTTTCTTCAGAGAAAAAGGAAATGACCTAAGATTCAATATTAGTGGAAGTTTCCTACAGTTTTCTTGAAAAATCTTTAGAACTGCGGTTAACGTTAGCCTTACACTTAGGATGATATCCAAATTACTATGACCTTAACACTAATGTGTCTATATTTGAAAGAAAACTTTTACTTTTATAGTTTGTCAAATAACTGTCAGTGATTTTAAGATGGACACCATTTTCTGTGTCATGACAGATTATTTGCAAACATAATTCATATTGTTCCCACATTGTGTGCGTTTCAGATTTGTTCGTTAGACACTGCTTTTCTAATTACATAAACATTCCTATTTTGTAAACATATAAATTTATGAAATCCACCGTTTCGATTCGAGACATATAGGAAGAATAAAATACTAGGATTGTTATTTGAACTAACTAAACTAACTTATTTGAACTTCACCCAGAGCCGACCAGGTTTTCTGGACAATCCTTAAAGTTGTCAAAATACCCCTGAGTTTTTCCGTTCTAAAAAAACGCAGTATAGGGCTGTTGGTTATGTATTTTTAACTACCCACAACATCAGAAGTGATGATTTTGACTAAGTTTTATAATAAAAATGCATTAATTTGCATTTCTTTTAGTTTCATTCACAAAAATTACAGAGAGCCCACAAGAAGTGTTTGACAATAATCCGCCCCAGCAAAAAGGTTTAAAAAAAAGAAAGAATTTGTGTCGGTCCCATCCGGTCGTCTTCAGAGCTTTTGTGTTAATTTAAATCTTCTTTCAACTTTGACACATGAAATGTCAAAATCTGTCTGACTTCCCGAACAGTGAGAAGACTAAACAGGAAGCCAGAAAGTTTTGTTGTGGCAGATTCTATGTGGTATCTTTTTCAGGTGTTCGCCACTGGATAGTTTATCAACCAGAAAAGAACTTATGTATGTCATATTTTTTGACAATTGCTGAAATTATTTAGACAACTCAATACCATTAAAGATCTTTGTATTCCGAAATTACAAAAAAAAAATTATGAGGGCTAGAAAGCAATTTCGTACAACCCAGTCGAGGATTTTATGATTGTCGTTGTTCAAGCAACTCAATAGGTTATCCCTTTACACATGTCTTTTCGTAGTTGTTTTGCAATATATTGACTATTAAAAAAAAAAAAAACTAATTTGTCCTCTTCAACATCGTTCAGCATCACAAATACAATCTAACGCAATTTCCAGAATTAAAAAAAAAAACTGTTGAAGCTTGTTCTGGGTAGTTCCGGAGAACATTTTTTAAATATCAAACAACAACGCTGTTAGTTTCGTAGTTTAAATGTTGAGTAGTTTCGTATTTAGTTAGTTTTCTCATACTTTTTGACAGGAACTAACGATCTAAAAAATGTAACTACGAATAAACCAAGAAGTAACAGATGATAACCCTAGACATTATAACCAATTTTAATGTGTATGACGTTTATAACTACATAATTTCGGTTACATTAATTTTCAAATTACAACACTCAGTTCACTCATTTCCTGTTAATTTTTTGATCTGCTGAACAATTATTTCGCATGAAATAATTCAATAATTCGAGTAATTAACTATGTAGATATTCTTTCGATTTTCAAAGTTCTATATTTTATAGATATTGTGGTAGGGTGTACTCGTCTTCCAACAGTGTCAAGCTTTAAAATTTCAATAATTTTTTATTAAATGCTTTTAGTTTTTTTGCGTATGTTTTTGTTATTATTCAATATTCATTCCCTTGTTTATTTTAAAGTCAAATTATTTTAAGAGCTTCCAATTAAAAAAATATACAAAACAATGAATAAACTATTATATTTTAGTGACAAAACATGTACATTATGATTTTAGTAAATTTGATTAAATAAAACTAAATAAAGTACAAAAAAGAACCATCAAATCAACACAACGCGTACATAGTATTACAAAACTTAAAAAAAAATTAATTTACTATATGTCATTAATTACTGTTTTAAAGATTTTTAATTTAATTAAATAGGTAAGACTCTTTATATATTTTTTTAACATATCGCAATAAAGTTTAAAAGCAATAAATGTAATGTACAATGTAAATTTATGTACATATGTATACATATTTGTAATGAAAATTTAATTGAAAACTCAATGCGCTAGTCAAATAATAAATAAAATTTAATAAGTATCCGAAAAAGACAAATACATAAGTAGATCAAATTTTATTTGATAAATCTAGTTAAGAACGTATATAATGAACATGATTAATAAATAAATTGAAATATTATATAATTGTGTGCCATTTTCTATCTATCATTCAACGAATTAACTTTTATTAAACAGAGCTTAGGTAAGTTAACCGTTGTTCTCAATATAATTTTAATTACCAAACAAAATTAGTCCAAACTGCGAAGTAACTATGCAGGGCAATTCATTCCGTAGTTTCAAGTAGGTAGAGCTAGCAATTGACACCTGTCATATTCAGCTGTCATCTGAAGTGTCATAATATTATTTTAATTTTCAGCATTTACGATAATGGATAGATAATCGAAATAAATATTCTAAGTTGCCGTTAAACTTTAAAACATCGTTTTTTATACCATATTCCCCAGAATGGGTATATTGTATTTGGTGTGGAGTTTGTAACATAACATAGAGAAATAATACCTTTAGATATAGAAAAGTGTATATATTCTGACTCAGAATCAAAAGCCTAGTCGATTTAGCTATGTATGTCCGTCCGCCCGTCCGTTTTTTCTAGAATTTTTGAGCTAGAAAGCTGAAATTTGGTTTATATAATCTTTGGTTCAACAGTAAGGCTATACATTTTATAACTGGTAATATCCGCCCACAAAAACGCCCACAATCACCATTTTTGATGAACAACCTCAATTTGGTAAAATTAAATTATGTTTTTTGTACAGTTACGATAAAAGCATAGGTAACGCTAAAATTTTGCACACGTAAGCTTTAGGTAAACCTTCCAATTAAATAAAAATATTTCAGTTTGGGCGTGGCTGACGCCCATTTTTCATACAAAACATTAAATTTTTTGGGTATTACTTGCACATAAACATCTTGTGTGTAAAATTTGGCTGCACCCACTTTTCACTAGAAACTATAAAAAAATAGTTTTTGCAAATAAACGGTATTTATAATGAATCCGCAAGCAAACATTTTGCGTCTCTTATAAGAAACTAAAAAGTTTGTGTATGAAAAGAAATTTATGACTTTTGGGCGTGGCTTTCGCTCACTTTTCATGAAAGAACGAAAAACGTAGTTTTAAAAATGTAAGGTTCCACCAGTATTCAATTTAAACCTTTTTCCCTTCCGTTCGTTAAGCCTAGTACTCAGATCGCGCTAAACTAAATTTTATCTCTACAATATTTATCTCTACACACCTTTGCCAAAAAGCGCGCTAAATTTTGAAGTTGGAGAGATTAAAGATACTATAAGGCAAGTTATGGATTCATAGAAAAAAAATTTTGAGATAACAATCAAACATAACATTACAATGATAACATGAAAAATATATCTGTACTTTTTCAATACGCCCACTTTTAAGGGCGTGATTTTTATAAAATAACCTCTGTTCAGCTAAGATCGTTTAAAAACAACTCGATTTAGCTGTAGTTTTACACATATGCCTAAATCTGACTCATGATCAAAGCTCAGTTAGTGCTTCAAATTTTTAAGACATGCCCACTTTTAAGGGGCGTTTTCGTCAAACGTCGTATAATGCATTATTTTTTTAGCGATTTTTAATCATCGGTCGCAGTTTTGAAGTAAAAAGATGAACACTTAGATTTATATTCCTTGGTTTCGTAGCAGAGTGTGGTTCAAAAATTGTTAAAAACACCCATTATCGCTATTTCCGTTCAAAATCTAATTTTTACAAATTTAATTTTTGCCTTGTTTTTTTCAAATCGATCTGCAAGAATAAAATTGAATGTCACTGAGCTCATACCAATTGCCTTGGCAATAAATAGTCTTTACTTTGGGCGTGGCACACGCCTTTTTTATATTGAGCCAGCACTAATTGAACTAATCACACCACACAAAATTAATGTTATTGAATTTGTTTCTGTCTGCTAAAGAACAATTTTGTTTCTGAAACTGAAGCATCGGCTGGCTGCGGAAAGGAAGACGCATACATATACAAAAATGTAGGGCAACAGTTCATTGCAAACGTACTGTAGCTCTCGCTTGTGTTTTATGAACTATAACTAATTTTCAGGTAATCCTCATGTAAAGGAGTTATACCTTATGACACTTTGGTCATACGACGGAAGGCCATCACTTCGAAATTGGCCTTATGATTATGACACTTCAATAGTCATAAGGCCATATTTCCAAATATGGCCTCATGATACTATTTGGCACTGATTTGACACCGTTAAATTTTTTTCTGCGTGGCTACGCAAAAGATTGCACTTATGTGAATAGTCCCCGAACTCTAGGAGCATTAAATACCAGCATTAGATATTTACTGAAATTATGGCCGGAATACCGCTTTTGAGAAATAGTGGCTATGCACAGTATTTAAAAAGAGATACAAAAAAAAAAAAAAATAATAATAGAGAAGAGAAAGAAATTAAATAAGAAGTTGTGAAATTAAAAGAAAAATGTTATTAGCACCTAAAATATGTATGCAGAGTATTTTTGAAAGCTTTGCAGTTTTTGATTCTTCTCACATTGGCAGGTAATGAGTTACATAGACCAACAGCGTACACGAAAAATTGGTGCGTGGATATATTCTACTTATGATTTTGTACAATAAGTACTTTGTTTCTTTGGGACTGAGGAAAAACGAGTTTTTCGTAAAGGTATCAGGGGTCTCCATTTGTACCAGATTGAATAAAAAAAATTAACACCTTTCTGTCAAGACAGCTTTGAAATGACATGCCATAGAAGCGATTCACGTAGTTAGAAATGTGATCAAACCGACTCAACTTTACAAGGCTTAAGAATCTCAGTAAGATCATTAATAAATAAAGAGAATTGTAGTGGGCCAAGGATTGATCCCTGAGGAACACCAGCATTGATTGGAAGAAAATCTGAGAGTTGGGAGTTAAAGACACGGCCTGAGTTCTTCCTGTAAGGTGTAAGGTATCTTTGAGTGGGTGTCACCTCAGTTTCTTCAAAAGAATAATAAATTATACTTTAGTTTTTTCAACAGCGTACTATGCGGAACTGAGTCAAAGGCTTTTGAAAATCGAACAACACCAGCGTGGTAGCATGTTCATTGTCGATTTCATGGCGCATGTCATCTACAAGTTTTAAAAGAGCTGTGATCTGAAACCAAATTTTTTAACAGCTAGATAAACGGAAATTTTGACTCAAATTTTTTTTCAAATGAAATAATGGATTTAATATTCATGAAAAATGTATCGCTGTGTTATCTGTTTTATTTAGATTTACTTTCGAACCCGAAAAAAGAATGACCCTATATCAAGGGGTTTCTCCATTAGCGCAGTAAGTAGATCATAATTTTTTTCTTTTTGAAAAATCAAAGAGATAGTTTTATTTTGTTTATAAAAGAGCTTTCACATTAAAATTGATTAATAAAAGTGGTTTACGAGAAAATCTGTTAAGCAAAAACTCTTCCTATATGGAGGTACCGTTATAAGACTTTTCCTGAAAAATCTGTTCCAACCAAAACATAAAGTTTACTCAAAAAACACCATTCAGAAAGTTTTATCAAAATCGTAGGAACCGTTTTTGAGATGAATGAGTTTTTCATGATAAATCATATGTCAGGTACCGTTAGTTTTGGAGCTAGAATGCTAATTCCAAAAACCCCTCTGTAAAACATCATAATAATACTATGTACCAAGTTTGAAACGAATAGGTTCAGCCGTTTAGGCTGTATGCACCGATACAGACAGAATTGTCGGACCCACTGTATTAGGCTTCTCTATCATCGTAATGTTATGTTTGATTGTCAAAATTTTGTTTACGAATGCATAACTTGCCTTATAGTACCTATAATCGCAAGTAAAAAATAGTATGGAAGGGGGTCTATTCTCCTCCATTTAGCCGGGAGCGGCAATTTTCTAAAAATATGATTTTAATTGAAAATACAAAACATATTTAAAAATAACGTTACCTCCGACAATGCAAAATCATACCTTCCTGTAAAACCAAACATTTCTTTTATTGTTATTTAAAATAAAGTTATTTATTTTAGTGAATCGTTTTTGAAAGACTAACCTTTAAACTAAAAAAAAAAGAAATAAAAATGAATTATGTATTCACTAATTTTCAAAATATTTTACGTATTTAAGAACTTTTTTTGTTGTCAAAATTCAATGAATTTTTTCGTTTTTAGTACAATACTTAAAACCGACTTTTTGTTACCAAGCTATTTAAAAATAACCGAACCTACTTTTTCATAAAAACATGAACAAATTGGCTAAATGATCTCCTTGTGATGATAGTAAGGACTGGTAGTCCGTTTTGCCCCACTACGTGCTGGTTCCATTTGCCCCATTTTTTTTTCTTAATATTATTTATTTACATTTATTTCCAGCAATTAAGTAAACACTAACGATCACAAACAAAACAAAATGAACAAAACCTTCGGGATTATTAACCTGTCGTCTTGGGTGGTTTTACAAATTGGAAGTTTTTTTTAAAGATACCGTTTTCAAACTTTCATCATTTAAACCGCAACTAAATTCAGTTTTTCATTGAAACTAAGGGATGTGTTGGGAAAGTAGGTTTCTTATTAATTCTAACTATTGAAAATAAGATGAAGTTAAGAACCATGGTCAAAATCGGTTTGGTTTTTTTTTTGCCCCGTGGTCCTTTTTGTCCCACTCTCCCCTAACAATCAAACATGACATATCGATGATAGCTAAGACAAAAGGTGGTCTAAAATTCTGAGTATAAGTATATAGTGTTTTAGGTATTGTACAGGGGGGAAATTGATAACTTTTTTTGCTAACAAAACGGTGCCTGCCATATAACCGTTACGTTAAAGGTTATTTTTCTCAAAAACGGCTCTAACGATTTTGATTTTAAAAAATCTGTGAAGATTTTTAGGTACGACCAATCAAAAAACTGAAAAAAAAAAAAATGTCTAAAGACGGTACTTTCCATAGGACCGGTTTTTGTTGCTTTCGACCTCGAAAACAGCTCAACCGATGGTTTTGAAATTTCACACATAGGTGTAGGAAGCTCAATTTATATTGCATATACCAATATTTAAAAAGAAATATTTTTGTTTGTGTTTTAAAAGCATTTTAAAAAATTTATTTTAAAAATTAATACATATTTTGATCTGGCTCATTAATTTTTTTTTTCAAAAATTATTGATTAATGTATTTACTGAGTACCTATGTATTGGCGGTTTTGAATTTTGTTTGGAAAATGTTTTCAAAAAAAGTTTTTCATCAAAAAACCGCTCCACAGATTTGTATAAATTTATTCTCATAAATTCAAATTTATCCAAAAAATAAGATGGCGTAGAATGGGTTTATTGTATTTGGTGTGGAGTTTGTAACATAGAGAAGTATATACATATATTCTGACTCAGAATCAAAAGTCTAGTCGATTTAGCCATGTCCGTCCGTCCGTCCGTATGTATACTCTCTAGAGGTCTCAATTTTTGAGCTATAGAAAGCTGAAATTTGGTATATATATAATCTTTGGTTCAAGAGGAAGGCTAAGTTCTTGAACCGGTAAAATCCGCCCACAAATAATAATAATAATAATAATTTTTTTTTGTATAGTTACGATAAAAGCATAGGTAACGCTAAAATTTGGCACACGTAAGCTTTAGGTAAACCTTCTTCTAATCAAATAAAAATATTTTAGTTTGGGCGTGGCTTACGCCCATTTTTCATACAAAACCATCAATATTGTTTTTATAAAATAACAATTGTTATATTAATGAGACAAACATTAAATTTTGTGGATATTACTTGCACATAAACATCTTGTGTATGAAATCAAAAAAATTGATTTTGGGAGTGGCTGACGCCCACTTTTCACTAGAAACTACACAAAAATTGTTTTTGTAAATAAACGGTATTTATAATGAATCCGCAAGCCAAAATATTGCGTCTCTTAATAGAAACTAAAAAGTTTATGTATGAAAAAAAAATGTTGGGTGTGGCTTACGCCCACTTTTCATGAAAGAATGAAAAACGTGGTCTCAAAAATGTAAGGTACTTCCAAATTCTATTCAATTTAAACGTTTTTCCTTCCGTTCGTTATTTGAGAGATAATCTTTACATTTTCTTGTGTAATTTTTTTCAATACGGCGCCCACTTTTAAAGGCGTGATTTTGATAAAATACCTTTGTTCAGGTAAGATTGTTTAAAAACTACTCGATTCAGCTGTAGTTTTACACATATGCCTAAATACTGATCAAAGCTCAGTTAGTGCTTCAAATTTTTAAGATACACCCACTTTTAAGGGGCGTTTCCGTCAAAAGTCGTATAATGCATTAATTTTGTAACGTTTTTTAACTATTGGTCGCAGTTTTGAAGTAAAAAGATGAACACTTAGCTTTTTTGTCCTTGGTTTCGTAGCAGTGTGGTCCAAGAATTGCAAAAAACACCCATAATCGCTATTTCCATTCAAAATCTAATTTTAAAAAATTTAAGGTTTGTCTTGTTTTGTTCAAATCGATCTGCAAGAATAAAATTGAATGTCACTGAGCTCATACCAATTGCTTTGGCAATAAAAAGTTTTAGCTTTGGGCGTGGCGCACGCCTTTTTTATTGTGCCAGCACTAATTGAACATCACACCACACAAAATTAATATTATTGAATTTGTTTCTGTCTGCTAAAGAAGAATTTTGTTTCTGAAACTGGAACATCGGCTGGCTGCGGGAGGCGAAAGCATGCACTTACAAAAATATAGGGAATAGGGTATCCAACAGTTCGTTGCAAACGTACTGTAGCTCTCGCTTATGTTTTCAGATCAAATTAGTTTAAGTACTTTTTTAAGAATTTTGAAAAAAATATTTTTATCAAAATCTCAAGCCCCAACCCCCACTGGCACACATTAGAACAAGTTCGTGCGACCCAGTTGTGCATTTTATTACTCAATGCATTTATGAAAGTATGTATACGGTACTAACAAAAAAGCAATTTTTAAAAATTTTGTCTTTCTATCTGTTGGTTTCTGCTAATCTCGGAATCGGCTGGACCGATTTTGACGGGCGGGTTGTAAGGAGTACCTTCGGCTATTTTAATCACAACTCAAGGTGGCGCTGCGGTTGCATTTTTCAAAAAACTTATAGCTGTGCTGTGATAAGAAAAGGATGTTTGAGGGTGAATATCTTTTCGGTTCCGTAGAGATTATTGTTGTTGTCACAGAGTGGGGCCTTGAAAGTCTATTTTTGAAGAGGAACATTCCCCGATTTGAGGATACCAAAGAAAATTATTTTTTTCCATTATATATTTTTATTGTAACAGTTTTTAATTTTCTGTAAAAAATACAATTTAAGCATATATCATGTTAAAAATAAGTTCCATATTTATATGTTTCTATGTAAATCTTAAATCTACTCAAGCATAATATTATGGTTTGATTGTTTCAATACAAATAGTGCCGTCCTTGTGAAGGTGCATCTATATAAAAAAAGTGATATTCAACATAATCTATTTCTCAATTCTTTTTCATAATTAAAATGTAAAACTTCTCAATCCTCATAATCGTCGTCGTCTTCGGACGGAGCTTCGTCAGTTTTGTCATTCGTTGCGAGAAACTCGTCAACATACTTTCTTTCGTTAACTAACTTAGATAACTCTGCAGCATCATAGCCAATCAACATCTTCAGGTCACAATCGAATTTATAAGCGAATCTCTTCCCAGAAACCTTTGAAATCATATCACCGTCATAGTAGTATCTCAGGGCTCGGGACAACTTCTCATAGTTCATAGCTGGTTTATTTTTCTTAACACCCCACAAACGAGCAACACACTCGGGATCTAAGAGTTTGAATTCACCCTCCGTGCCAACCCACTGTATGATCCCTGTGTGCTCGCAGTCTGTTAAGATTTCCAACAGAAATTGCCACAACTGCATTTGACCATTGTTGCCCGATCCTCCTTGTCCATTCACCACACAAACGTGCTTGTTATTATAACTTGGATTTTTTCGCATGATTTTCTGCTCCCGATGAGCTGGTGAACTGTTGCTATCGGAATAGTCTTCTCGTTCTGGTTTGGGAACAACCGACACAACGACAGATACAAATTTGCATTCCTTCAATAATTGAAGATGAGTCCAAAATACGTTACCCTGGTCGTTGGGTACTTTTTTACGGAATTCTTCATGTGTCAATGAACATAGTTGTTCACCAGTTATATTCCAGTCAGATCGCACGATGTCAGTCTAGGAGTTAGATATAGTTTTAATAAAAAAAAAAATATTGATCAAAATTCAGGACTTTTTCTTACCAAATTAAACTGACGCACTGCCCATTGTAGCCAGTGTTTAACATGGGGAAGAGTCCAGTCGTTGGGATCGTCGGGAATCTTAAGGCGAGTTTGTTCTTTTTTAAACTTTGTGTCAAGCGCCCAATTGAGACATGGCTTTTGTTTTTGATCAATTGTGGTATCTTGTCCATCGCGTGTCTCATCACCGGATTCACTATCATCATCTGGTCGGGGCTTAATATTTTTAGCAGCAAGATTAGCCTGGGTTCCAAGAGTCGCTGAAAAAGACACAAAAATCAAATAAATACAAAACATTACTCTATTGTGTAAGAAGTGAGTTTTATATAGAAAAGACTAAAACCAAACCTTGAACGTTGTATAATTAGGTTTCTCAAGAAATATGAGGATATTTGAAAGCTCTACAACGAAATATCTTATGAAGAAGCAAGTTATATAGAAAAGTACAATCAGAGGGGTAAAAGTCATTTCCAGCTGTACAAGGCTCAATCAACAAAATAGTAGCCTTCTTGCTGTCCCACAGACATTCCAATCTTAAGTTTTGTTAACTTACTCTCCTTAATTTCAATTTAAACGAATGTCTGGAATAGGCGGTGAGGGTCTAACTGTTTATGAGGACAAAACGAGGAACATAATAGAGAGCCATTCGAAACAGAACATAACTATGGAAGGCTTGATAAAAACTTCACGATTAGCGGGTATACAGGAAGACGTTGGAAAATGCTCGCTGTTCCATCAAAGTTGGTAGGAACGCTACTGAAACCTTCGAAACCATCAGAGGGCTAAGACAAAGTGACGCACTGTCATGCAGCTGTTTTAAGGTTATGCTGGAAAATGTCATACGGAACACCCATGCCAGCACATCGGGCACCATCTTAAATAAATCGACACAATTACTTAGGTTTGCGGACGACATATACGTGATAGGAAGAACAAAGCGAGCAGTAACCGGTGCCTTCACTACTATGGAGTCAGCTACAAGCTAAATGGGACTGAAAATAAATGAGTACAAGGCAAAGTATATGCTTTTATCAACAAAAGTCCAATCTCACCACCGACTTGGTCAGAACGTGACCATTGATAGTTATAACTTTCAGGTAGTCAATGAATTTGTCTATCTGGGTACTGCTGTAAAGACATGGGCAACAACATCAGCTCTGAAATCAAACGCAGACTTACTCTTGCTAATCGCGGTTTCTTTGCGCTGAATAAGCAATTGAGGAATAAAGCCCTATCGAGAAGAACTAAGGAGACACTGTACAGAACACTTATCATCCCGGTCCTGATATATGGTGCAGAAGCATGGACTCTCTCTCAATCGGATGAAAAGTCACTTGGGGTCTTCGAGAGAAAAGTTCTGCGTACGATTTATGTTCCTGTCTGCGTAAACCGTGAAAACAACATTTGGCGAAGAAAATACAACGACGAACTAAACATGCTGTTAGTTAGTTAGTGCTTTTAGACGGCAGGCTAGAGATCGAGATGGCTAGAGGCATACTAAACAAGGCCTAGGAGCACGGCGCTCTAGTGGAGCCAACATAAAGTAAAAAAAAAAAATAAGCGGGTACAAATTTGAATTAGTTAATTTCTTTTTATTTTCAAGGAGAATCTATACTAGATCCTTATCATCCAAGCCCTGCTGTAAGGGCCATTAAGTGACAACAGGGATGTTGAGATATAAAAAACCCCAAACGTCAATTGATAGTTCCACCGTTCCCAAAGAAAAAGTGATGTACTATGCGGTTCGTCGGTTTACCTTCGAGCAAGGACTGCACCTCTTCTTTATTTAACGGCTGTTTTTGAAAATAATTAGCCTTTATTCATTATAGCCGTTACAGCTCCTCAAAAGCATGGCCTGGTATCAGAAGATGAGGCAGACTTTTCTCAGCAGTTTGCGGTTTTCCTAATCGTTGCTAATTTGTTTAAAATGCCAGTCCTGTGGCCAGCTCCTAGGGGTAAGTTTATTTATTTGATTCGATGTACACAAAACTGCTAGACAAGATAGTATATTCCCCAGTTTTGAGGAGGCATTTGATAGAGTTTGGCATGATGCTCTTTTATCGAAAATGCGTGCATTCGGTATTGATGATACTCTTATTCGTTGGATAAAAAGCTATCTTCTAGACCGTTCAATACAAGTTGTATTAGGCGGTTTCAAGTCTGATCTCCACAAAATAAATGCTGGTGTTCCCCAGGGCTCCGACTCTCTTTCTAATTTTTATAAATGATCTCTTGTCTGTGACTTCTAGTCCATTTAATTGTTTGCTGACGACTCAACCTTCAGCTTTTCGTATACGTTTAATAATTCACGGCCTTCGCCTTCGCCTTCGGACGTGCTATAACAACGACACCGTATGATAAGCTCATTAAACTCCGATTTAAACAGCATTGTGAATTGGGGTATCAGAAAGCGTGTGGAGTTTAATGCGTCGAAAACTCAATGCTGTCTTTTGTCGCTAAAGCTTAACATACCCCCTATGCCATTATCCATGAATGGCACTTGTATCGAGAAGACCGAAAAGCTATCAGAACTCGGTATGTGCATCAGTGACAACCTTCGCTGGAATGACCACATACTTGAGATTGCCAAGAATGCTACAAAATGCTTAGGCTTCCTAAATAGATGCAAGAAGTTTTGTACACCTTCTTGCTTCAATTTACAAAGCGTTTATACGCCCAAAACTTGAATATAACTCCCATCTCTGGGCAGGTGCTTCTCAAACTTTTCTTAACCTGCTCGACAGAGTTCAGAAAAAAGCGTTAAAATTGATAGGAGAGAGAAACATTATGGAAACATTTCCGTCACTCGAAAATCGTCGAAATGTCTCATGTCTTTCCTTATTTTACAGGTTCTTTTATAAAAAAATGCTCACTCGAGGTAGCCAGCTGCGTTCCACCCCTTAAACATTTCCCCCGTAACACTCGTCTTGCTAGGAACGCTCATCAGTTTACACTTGAGCCCAATTTCGGACGTACCGTGAAATATAGGGATTCTTTCTTTAGCCGTACTACACGAATGTGGAATGAATTGCCTGGCACAGTTTGCTCTTGCCATTTTGATCTTCAAACATTCAAGATCAATGTTCATCGACACCTCCTTTCCCTTATCATTAAAAGGGCTTTAACAAACCCCTTGAGGGCGTGTGCCAAATAAAAAAAAAAACAAAGTTGTGTTCTTCCTTTCTGGCCAAACCACTGTTTAAGCTTTACCGTCTGTCCTATACAACAGGGATCTTTCATAGCAGAGGAAAATAACTGGAGGTAGCTGTAAGCTTTCGTTTACCGTTGTGGGTTGAAAGACATTCAGAACTGAAGAAAAAGGAAGGGAAAAAGTGGGATGCAAACGCGAATGGCGTGAGATTTCTAAAATTTTGTTTTGAATTGTGTGCTCGGGTTAAAAAACACGCGTTGGAAGACCAAACAAAGTATGAAGATCATCTGTATCAATTCTTCTTGCAGCCAAGGTATTTTGTGGCAAATCGGAACAGATTGAAGCATCTTGTTGCTGCCCTATGCTTCAGATGAAGCAGCCGGACAACATATACAAATATTGTCCGGCTGTAGGTACAGCAGCTCTTCAACTCTTCCTGGAGCATAGGGCAGCAAGCAGATCTTTCCACTTGTCCTGATTCGCCGCAACTGGCCTTAGATATGGTAATTATTGTATTCCTTGGGATTGAGCTACTTCAATTACTGATGATTTCCAAGTTGTCTTCGTCTTCCGACGCGTCTATTACTCAGGATTACATTTGTTTTGGATATATTGTTGTCTGGTTCCCTTGTTGTACCACTTCCGTTGTATGATGTGTGGATCCCGTTCCACAGTTATACGTTAGACATGGTTTTCGTCCACTAGATCTTTAGAATGTACCGAACACAAAGGTTAACAAAGGCCTGCAGCTTGCTCGTGATGTTGGCAAAGTATTTCATGCTTCAGAAGCATACAAAAGCACAAATTTATTGTTGGATTCAAAGAGTTTCAATTTGGTACGTAGCAAAACGTGGCAAAACCTTGTCATGTCTAGGAACAACACTTCCCAAATAAACAAAACAAAAAAATACAAAACAGACTTGAATCTTACCCAAAGCAGCATCGGTGGGCTTGAGGACATCAACAATATTGATGTGTTCATTGGTAGTCTGGATTTGTACGTTGATCTGCACAAGACCTTCGCCCTTAACGCATTGGTCGACGAGGTTTTTATGAGGTTCAAGCTGTATCAAAGAAAATTTCAATTATACACTTTTTCTATTTTTTTTTTTTTTTTTACAAAATCAACTCACAATTTGAGCATCCTGAAGCCAGAAGCTGTACTTTTTTAATGCAAGGCCAGTTTTTTGTTCCAATAGTGACCTGTTGGGAAGAAAAAAAAAAAACAAAAAAAAGACTCAATGAACCGGCTCCAATTGAGAGAAGAACAGACAGATAGATCACTTTGGCAAAAACTTACTTCAGCGAACTGAGGGGCTCCCGAATGTCCATATGCAGGATGATGATATCATCGGGTTCATTTTCTTCTTCGTGATCGCCCATATAAAGATTGTCGTCTTGAAATATTTCACCGGAAATAATTCCATCTATGGAAGCAGGAAAAAGGATGTAGTCGATTGGACACAAAAAACAAAAATGAAACCATAAACAAAAATGGAAGACTTGCCTAGGTCGGATCCGTTTTCAAAGCGCGACAATATGTCTTCCGATAAATGTTCAGTTAAATCTCTGGCATCCATTGTGTGTGAAGAGTATTTATTTCCAAATTAATTAAATAACTTATTAAACATTTTGATTCTTTTAATTTAATTTGTGTCTAAACACGAGTTTGTTTTTTTATTTATCGTTGTCGAATTTTGGCAATTGTCAGTAAATGGTATAAAATGGGTGCGTTCCATACAGAAAAATTGGCTTTCTATACACAGCGGATGTTGTTAGGTTACGTTTTGACTTCTGAATTACAAAAAGCAAACAGTACAGCAATTTTATACGAATACAGCAAAGCTAAAAGAATAAATTTATAGAAAACTGGTTGTTTTCTAACTTTTCGTTTAAAAATGTTGTACATATTGTGTTTTGATGCGCCCACCCTTATCGTGTGCAGTTATACAGTTCTAACAGATTTACTGACATTAAAAAATGTATGCTGTTTCATGTTTCAAAAGGCTCGTCCACATTATGCCGAATGATGCCGATCGGCCTGTGCCGATCGGCCAAGCCGAATAAGTATGGATGTGCCAAAAACCGTCCCGAACCGAACCGAACTCAAACCGAATCAAATGGATACTCGTTCGGCACGGCCCATCGGCATCATTCGGCATTTGCCGATCGGCATCATTCGGCATAATATGGACGCGCCTAAAGAGTCTTTATGACCACAACGTCAATTCTACAAAAACGAGCAAAGCGATAGCGAGGAGTGAAGGCTCGCGCAAACAAAAGCGGCTGCTGTGGCGGTGGCGACCTAGCAGGTCGGGCAAAATACTGCTCAAACCAACGCGATATTTTCAGTCGCGGCAAAGCCGTGAAAAATATCATTGATAGTTGAATTGAAACAATATTTATTTAATAATATTTAATAATTAATATCTAAGTATTCCCACAAAAATGGATGAAGCCCTACTTCTTTTAGACGAGACAAAAAAGTAAACAAAATTTCATAAGTGTATCTTGCATATTTCTCATTATATTTTTCAAAAACATTTTTTGTTTTTAAATATTCAAAATGGCTTGCAATACTTTCAAACAATAAATAAAAAGATATCACGAATGGCAGCTGCGATACGGTGGGCAAATGGTGCATGCAGCGTTGTACATAGATCGCGTGGCTGAACGCAGCAGTGGATCGTATTCACCATTGACATACTATACATGGACTGCCAGTGAGATGTCATTTCCATACAAATCGCTTGGAAAAATTGACTCCACGACAGTACTCCTCTTGAATCGACTAGCGGCAAAAGTTGTAGTATTTTTAAAAAAAATTGTAGCGACATCTATTGCCACTTGACAAAAGCATAAGCGAAATCCTTAGAAGTGTCAATTCATACGAAGCATTCTTAACAGCTTAACCAATCTCAAATTGAGAAGTTGTGAACATAGTTGCCTGCCAGGTGTATGGACATACGCTTAGTGCAGCTAGAAAGTTGCGTGCGTGGGACTGACTACGAAAAAGTAACTAAAATTTCTTTATTCCACTAAGCTGTTAGAGTCATACTGGCGAAACTGGTAGAACTATGCGTGCGAATAGCAAGTCTCAAACAGAGACATCTATTGGCATTTTTACAAAGTGCAAAAAAAAGAAATGATAAATGTCAAAAGCCTTCTGACATGTTTTTGTTTTCATACTTTGTTCAGTCAGTGAAAAGTGAATTGTTAAAAAGTATAAAGATAATTATTCACAAATTAATATAAAAATAAAACTAAGGAGTGTAATGAGTTAATTTATTGTATTCGTGTGCAAGTGAACAAAATGTGAATTTAAATCAATGTATCTGGTGCCAGGGATAAGCGTTTCGTTTGGATTGCTTGCTTCTTTACTGTTTGGAATCCATCGTGTGTGAATTTAGAGCTCCAGTTTTCACAGAACTATCAGCTGAAAGCTTTCTGGAGCTTAGAGTTGGCAAACGAAAAGTTGGCCATGGTTCCGATTGATTCAAGGCCTATACAAGTAAATCCTTTGTCTTGGCCAGGACTTGAAGCCAAAAAAGTCTTTGGAGATGCCCTTCAAGAGGTTGTGGTCGACCAGGGGACCTATTACTTTGTGATTCCAGTTCCAGCACAGAGAGCCATGTTTGCCGTATGGAATGAACAAAAGCTTGTTCCGAAGCTATATTGGCCTTTCATCCGAGATCTCGATATTTCCGCTTATATTATGAATAATCAAAGAGTCATCCTGCAATTAGTTCCTTCAAAACCTCCAAAGAGAGGAGGACAAAAGAACGGATATGATTACATTTACAACTGTGAGTAGAAATGGAACTAACTCCGATCGTCAAAATGACCTTTGAATCATTATTTTGCAGCTCAGTGCAAGTACATTGAGATGTTCCCTTCGGCAAGTTCACTCAAAATGGATCCAGGATTTGATAACGAACTTATGGGTTAGGCTGATTGAATATTTTAAAAACTTAAAGTTTTTTGTAACCTTTTTTGTGACTCTTATTTTTTCTAGATTACATCCGTACTCAAACTTCTTTTGCTTGTATCACAGTTTTTGTGATGTGCTTGGGAAGCTTTTTTACGTTTTACACTTTTATGAACCCGCGTTACATGTTCAAGCGCCTAGCTGGAGGCATCCACCTAGTGTCCGCTTCTACCTGCATAGTTGTGATTCAAGTGCTGATGTCTTCAGTGGATTACACGAGAGAACATCTTTTCTACGCATACCCTGAAGGGGCTGAGCTAACGTAGGGTCAACTCCTTCAAGCCTTAGATTTTAAACTTTGAAGGTCCTTATTATTTGCAGATATGGCTATGGAGTCTGGCTGGCTTGGTTTACTTTTATAACAAATGTGGTTTGTGGCCTTTTGTTTATGTGGTACTCCAAAAAGAAAAAGGGCAATAAGGCACCCACTGATGAACTAGCTATGGCTGATGAGGCTACCAATTTGGGAAGATGAGAAGCGCGTGTTCATAATGAGTTTTGTAGAATTCAGACTTCTTCGACTGCCATGGCATTTGTATATAATTCTTTATCATTGTCGAATATACGAAGCGTCCTCTTATTGTTATTTTATTTAAAATTTTAACTCTTTTTCGTTTTATTTTTAAGAAAATTTTAAAATTATGTGTAAAACATCTTCTTATTTGTTTTAATAAAAAATAGAGTTTAAGATTTTACTCTACTAAGACAGAAAAGTGTTCATTTTTCAGGATCCTTTCCGGTCTAGCAGTGGACACTCATGTTCCTGTGACGCTTCTCAAAACGACTGTATTTGCGAACAAAATGAAGGTAGTCCCTACGGATAACAATGGTCCTTTGCATCTTGCATTTACGAACTACTCCAGTAAGGATACGTCATTTCTTGTCAATGTAGGTGCCATCGATAGCCTAAATCATGGAACAAAACAAAGTCAAATCAGAAAATTCTTTTTCTAAATCAATTCAACTCGCAGGAAACACATTGGGAAACAATGAGACGACTTTGGTTGGTTGGTTGATGCTTACTTACCTCACGTGGTATCTTGAAGCCCAAGCCAATTTCTCGGCTGCGACGAAGAAACTTCTTCTTGGCCAAGCCAGGCTTGTTTTTACGAGTTCGGTTAATACCAAACTGTTTTCGGAAGGCTTTCTCGTTCTATTTACCATGTAGAAAGTGTTGTATGGTACACACAATGTCAGGTTGGGGAGGAAATGGGGACAAAACCATGCAAAGAAACAAAGAAAATCCATTAGAATGGGTGGTCACTTGGTTTTTACCTCGGTTGGTGTCTTAAAGCCAAGTAGAATGCTTCCATAAAAACGTGATTTGCGTTTGCTCATCACCGATTTCCTGCGTACAACAGGAATCGCGAATTGCTTGCAAAACGAACGTTCAGTTTGCTGAACAAGAAAAATTATAACATATTTTAATTTAGAAAGCTTGAATCATTTAAAAAAAAATTTTCACTCGAGGGGTTCCGAAAAAAAAATATATATTTTTCAACACGCGTGCAGGAAATGACATTTGAATTTAATCGACTTTGAATGATTGTGCTTCAAAAATTTTGCTACTCAAAACTGTAGATATTTTAGACTATTTATTTTCATCACAATTTAGTTGAAAAACTTTGTAAAACATAATTTATTTATAATTTTAAGTTCACAAAATCGCGGCTTACCTTGACAACGAAAGAAAAGGACAACAACCAAAGAAATGTCAAAATTTTAGTTCTATCTTTTTCCGGAAGGGACCCAAGCGCGCTGGTGTAAAAGTGGAACCAACGTGAAGTTGGCAACTAGCAGTCCATGTATAGTATGTCAATGGTATTCACAACCCACATAATCGCTTAGGTGTGTGCCATTTGTATTGTTTACATGTGCATCATCTGTTTGGTGATCGCCATCGCCACCGCCACCGCAGCCGCTTTGGTTTGCGCGAGCCTTGAAAGTTCGGTCCACCCAACACTTTCCATTGGTCTCACTCGGAAAACCACTCATTCTGAAAACCAATGGAACAAGCAAAATCGCTTCTGTTCAATTTTAACACAATGTAGTATCCGCATGCATCAGTTTCATTATTGCTGTCAACGTCTTCATCATCAGATTTGGATTCAACAATATGTCACATTTATCGACATTACCAAAACTTTCGGCATTGCTGCATGCGAATAGACATTTCTCCAATGAACATTCTATGAGTGACATTTGAGTTATATTTGTATTTGTGCTTCATGAGTGGATTCTGACTTCAAATCCAGAAGCAACATTCTCTTCTCAGAATCGTCGGAAGTGTCATTTGGTTACCAATGGAACGGTTTCAGAAGACA
This sequence comes from Platycheirus albimanus, assembly GCA_916050605.2. NCBI lineage: Eukaryota > Metazoa > Arthropoda > Insecta > Diptera > Syrphidae > Platycheirus > Platycheirus albimanus. Next base: position 74,281,465 of record OU696696.1, read on the forward strand.
TCGGATGCTTCTGGACGCTTCTTTACCTCCAATGGAAACTGGAAAGTGCTATATAAGTCCGTTGAAATTAATTTCCACTCCTGCTAAAAGCGGTAAAGACAATTTGCGACGAAGCTTTATTTGTTATTATCTGACATGATTATAATAAAATAATGGTGAATAGCTAGATTTTGTGCTAATTAAGAACTATGATGTGAACTGTAGCGTGCTGTAGTTTAAGTAAGAACAATTACTCCCATTTGATCCACTCATCAAGAAATTATTTTATTGCTGAGGGCCAGTTTTGTACAACATTGGTTGAGCACTGAACCTCGTTTTTAAATTCTTGGTCCGTAGATCAAGTTAACTTTTTTCTAGAAAATCGGTGGGTTAACTCTTTAACTATTCTTGCGCCATCGTCTAAACTTTGATTATGCTAACACGAACCGTGGTAAATTGTTTTGAGTTTGTTCTATGAGAATGAACCACTTCTGTCCAACTGGCCTTACAACACTGTGAAGTTATCTTTTGAGGTGGAAGATTCATACGTGTTGCTGTTCAACGCTTTTTCGATTGGATTGCAATACTAATTACACGATCAATCCAATTACGGATTATTTTTTTCTATGGGGCTTAAAAGTCGATCCTACGTGAATTGTAGGGAAAACATTTCTATTCAAGATTAATTTCAAACCAAAGTAATATTATGAATTATCCAGTATGAAACGATATCACCTTCGTCACCTAGTGACTACTAAAAATCCTCATTACATATAATTAAAAACACATTTCATAATTAAACACCATAATAGGGTTTTCACACTGGACCAAAAACTCAAAAGGTTTACGAAACCTAGTTGGAGCATTCACACTGAACAAAAACTAGGTTTTGTTTGACGTGTCATGAATATGTGAGTGTTTCAAGGTACTTTTTCCAAAAAATCCCTTGACATTTAATGAAAATCCCACTCAAATAAGAAATACACCTCGCTTTTCCTCTCTTTCGTCGGTAAAAATCCCTTATTCTGAGAACACTACACTGTTTTATTGACGAGTTGAAGGTGCCAAAAGATCAGTTTGTTTTCACATACTTGCGATTGCAAGTAGGTTTTGAGGAGTTTTATCAAAAACTACTAGTTTATGAAAGAGAAAAATGTATGGGAAACCTTGTGGTTTTGGTGTAGGTTTTTGGGTTTTTAGACAAAAACCGAGTTTTTGATCCAGTGTGAAAAGCCTATAAGTCTCGCCACTAGGTAGGAACTTTGTCGTTTGCATGTAGTTAGCGAACACATCTCTATAGAATATCAGATATTCAACACTCACAACTCTCTGGTTTTTGCAAGAAGAACGAACATTTGGAGTGAGGAGTATATCCGAATTCTGATTTACTTTAACTTCCTTTTATATTTCAATCAGAGAGAATATATATGATCCTCTATATGGTCTTCTGTGATATGATAGAATCTCAAAAACAGTAACAATTCGCTGGCTGAGAACTATAAGGTTGCGTGTCGACCAAAATACCAAAAATGAGTTTTATATACCAAATTTTTCGTAATTTTAGCGGCTTTCGTATAAAACAAAGAAGAAAAATTAAAAAAAATTGCTGGCAACACTACAGCCAAAAAAGACATAGAACTTCATTGAATTCGCACTATTATTCAGTACTATAGGGTTCTATGTGCAACATATAACCTTTAACGTATTTTTTGTCACACACAAAACAAACGCGTTTAAGTTACATAGAACTTTTTTGTTCAAAATGAATCCACATAGAACTTTTTTGAATTTAATACTTTTTGATTAAAGCAGAAAGTCCTACGTTTTCGATTACATAGAACCATTTTAACCTTTTTTCATAGTTTCAAATCCGTTTGGTTTTGTAAACAAAGGAGACATAGAACTTTCTGTCAGTGATATCATGTGCATTTTTGGTGGTAAATCTAACGTATATTAGTATAAAATATCCGTTGCTTTTCGTGTCAGGCTGAGTTTAATTGGATTGGAGGTAATTTGTTTGCTTATATTGCAATAATATTTATCTATCATTAAATAAAACCATATTTTCAGACTAAAAAATGACAGAGTTTAATTCAGAAGAGGACCAATTTAGCTATGAAGAATATTTGGATGAAATATTATCATCTAATTTTTCCAGCAATCCGTCCGATGAAGGCCTTAATTTTGCAGGTAAGGTTAAATACATTTTGCCAACTTATTCGTACCTATAGAGTTCATTATTTTAGTTGAATATGACTCCAGAGATCCAAATAATGAATCGGAAGCTGACGCCAATTATTATATTACTGATGAAATTGAGAATGGCAATCAGTCAAGTCAACCAGATGAGCTTAATGTCGTTGAGGAAATTGAGACTGAAGAAAATCATTCAAATTTTGAAGTAGCTGAGGAAACTCTAAGCTATGGAAGTAGCCCTCAAGGTAAAAATGAAATGCATACTGAAAACTTAAATGATGGACATACTCGAAAAAACACATACTATTCTATATTTAGTTCGAAAAAGGCAACGAAAAGAAGAAAACTGGATTCGTAACAAAACCAAAAGACTGAGGCAGGAGGGAAAGGCCTACATAAATACAGCTCAAAAACCCATTCGTGCAAAACATGTACAACCTATAGGTGAAGGCTGTACAACTTGCCGATTCAAATGTTCAATGATTCAGGAAGAGGACCGATGGGAGATTTTTGAGTCCTTCTATTCACTCGATGCACAAGGAAAAAGGATGTTTCTTTCAAATTTTACCGAGCGCGATTTGCCAAAAAAACGACGAACAGGAAAAAATGCCACGAATTCGAAAAAACAGTTTATTTTCAAGTATTATTTTAACATAAGGGAACAACGCGTGCGGGTGTGCAAACATTTCTTTTTGTTGACATTGGATATTAGCCAAAAATCCATTTACAATGTCCATGCGCAAAAAAATGATGTGAGTGGAGTTCCTCGGATCATGAAACAAGGCAGACACGTAAAAACAAAAATCGCAGAACCGATTAAAGAGGCAATAAGAAAACATATTTCTGGATTTCCTACAGTAGAATCACACTATTGTAGACGTGATTCTACAAAAACATACTTAGAGCCAAGTTTAAACATAACAAAAATGTGGAGGTTATTTATAGAAGAAGCCAATAATGAAGAAGAAAAAAATGTTAAAAGTCACTTATACCGGCAGATATTTGAAAACGAGTTTAATATCTCTTTTTTTAAGCCAAAAAAAGACAGATGTGATCTCTGTGAGCAGTATAAGGTCACTTCAAATAATTTCAGTAACATTTCACAGGAACTCAACGCAAAATACGAGGAACATCAGTTACAAAAAATAAAGTCAAGAGAAAATCGGGAATTAGATAGGAGATCGTCGATTCCAGTGATTTGTTTTGACCTACAAAATGTGCTATCTTGTCCAAAGGCCGAAGTGTCTTCGTTTTTTTACCACTCAAAGTTAAATACTTACAACCTAACTGCTCATCTGTCCACCAATAATAAGGTGAGAAAACATTTTTTAAAAAAATTCTTAGCTTATTTTTGGTTTCATAGGTTTACTGTGCCTTGTGGAGCGAAAATCTAATGAGAAGAAGTGGTAATGATCTGGCCAGTGCTCTTATCAAAATTTTAGAAAAGGTCATAACAGACAACACACATTTCGAGGAAATGATTCTCTGGTCCGATTCTTGCGTGCCACAGAACCGAAACTCAATTTTATCATTTGCTCTCATAAATTTTATAAAAGATCATCCTCAAATCTCCAAAATAACGCTTCGCTTCAGTACGCCCGGGCACTCTTGTATTCAAGAAATTGATGCTGTTCATAGCGTCATTGAAAGAAATTTAAAAAAAATAGAGTATTATTCGCCAATTTCTCTATTTCGAATATTGTTGAAAATACTATACAAGAGGCAAAATTTGATTCTTCTTCAAATGAAAGCACAGGATTGTAAGGATGACATTTCGATGACGTCAGGAAATCACAAACAATGTGCTAGTAGTGGTACCGATTCACCACACCACTACGACTCATCAATTCCAAAGGAATTTAAAAAAAAAAAAAAAAAAAAAAAAAAAGAATTCCTCACTGAGATTTCTCCTCACTTTCGGTTGAGAAATTGGGAAATTCCCAATACATATTGTTTGCATATCAAAGCAAAGTAAGAATTGTACTTTACGTACGTACAAACCGAGTTTTGCATACATCGTACTTAACGTACAATCAATTCCACAGGAAAAAGCGTAGAACTAAACGTTCTGCAAAATCCGAGAAAAAATGCAGAACCCAAACTTCGTTCACACAGGGACTTATCCTACAACATAATTCCACCGCAAGTTCTGTACGAACAGATTTATCGATGTGGAATTGTTAAATAGCTACTTAATGTAAACACATGTCTGTACTATTTGACAATTCCCATCGAAACTGTTATACGAGGATTAAGCCCACATCAACGAACGAACCTAGAGGAAAATTGAGAGCGTAGATATAAGAACGGGGCGAAATCGAAATATGCCTGACAGATAGATGGGAATTCTCTCATGAATTTCCGCCTTTCTATCAGCAGCATTCATCCGAAGAAGACCTCAGAAGAAAAAAGAAGTAAGTTTAAATTGAAATCGCGGTGATTAAGAATAAACCTAGAGAAATAAAATTAAAAGTTAAAACTAAAGAGTAAAACAAGAAGAAAAAGTTAAAGAAGTGAAATTAAAAGTAAGGGAATCATTAAATCGTTAAAATAAAGTGAATTAAATTAGTATATTTGAGTAGGTTTCTTTGGTGCGCGTGCCACATGCTTGGCATTAACAAAGAATCAGTTCTTTGGTGTGCGAGACACTTTTTTTATCGGCGCCGGCTGCAATCCGTGGCGACAAGAAAAAACAGACGCCCAAAAAGAGTTGCGCAGAGAAAAAAAATAAGAATCCAATCACCACAAGAAGAAGGCCTAAAGAGGAAAAGAAATCATTCCTAGAAATATATATAGACAGGTAAGTGCTGATGTGGCCATGCAATCTATAGAAAAATGATTATATGACGACCTACCAATTTGTACTAATGTACATACATTTTCCAATAGGAAAATCTGCGCGCGTCATACAGACGCCAACGAAGTACAGGCACGTGGAGAAGCGTCCGACGCCAACGAAAAGAAGCCACGCCGTTCGAAAACGACGCCAGCACATCTATATGTACAGTCACACCAACTTCCAGAAGTTCACCAATAAAGTTTAATTGACGAAATCTTGTATTTTCTTCGACGCCGACTCTTCGTTTTTGGGATACGAATTTTCGTGTTCCTGGAAAAAAAAAAAAAGAAGGAAATTTGAGAAATACGTATTTTTCTTTTGCACGTTTCCCAACCACGTGTTGGACAAGTTCGTGGTGCAAAGACGCCACAAAAATCAGAACAGCAACGCGGCTTGCTAACAAGAAGTTTTTTTTTTGCAACTTTGGAGGAAATCAAACTCGAGGGCCATCATCTAACTCTTTTTCAGAGATTAGAGAGACCCGACTTCAAGATCCATCCAAAGCAACACATAAGCACGTTTTTCATACATCAGACCGCTCAATCTGAATGTCTTGGGGCATAGCCACCAGGAAAACATTCCAGTTGATTGCAGCGCATCGGTATTTGCCACGTGCGGCATAACACATAAACGAAAATAGCACCTTTACAGGCACCAACGGCGAAAACCAAAAAGGAAAACCTAAGTATCCTTGTATCTGCATTTATTGAAATTATTAAAAGATATTTAAGTATATTAGATTATTAATATAATTGTATTTTTATCTAGCTTGGTGTACCAGAGGAATGTAATAATGTGGTTGGTGTGTTAAGGCCCATGATTTAAGTGCCGTAGAAAAATCCCTGAAAAAAAGAAAGAAAAAAAAAATCTTTAAGAATACAGTGATTGTGTTTTGCAATAGTGTAACTTACCCTCAAGCCCATGTCCGTAGTGAAGAAAACCTAAGAAGAAAAGAATCTGATAAGAAAAGAAAATTAATTCAAAGAAAAAAAAAATAAAAGAAAAGTTGTCTTTATCCCATGTCCCTACCCAATATACAATTGAAGTGAATTGTGAAAATTCAATCAAAATTAAAGTGAAACCTATTTCTTTGAATCTCCCTCACCTCCGTCTGAAATATTTAAACAAGTGACAAGAAGCTAAAGTAAATTTTGAAAAATCATAAAATAGCATTTAATACACAGTTGACTGATCAACACCAACATCGACAACGTAAAACACGAAGGCAGCAGTGCACTCCCGCCGACGTAAAAGTTGTGGTAAGTAACATTTTTCGTTTAAACTATATTGCTATTATAATGATTATATGAAATTTACCATTTGCGAAAGTCACAAGTGAAATTAAATACCTACCTATTTAAAAATCCAAATATCAATTCATACCAACAACAAATATCAAACATATTTGAAGTTTTGTTTTCAACCCTATCTAGTTAGTTATCGTATCGTTTGGCTGGTCCACGGACAGCTCCATTATATTTTTTTTTGTATCACTTTGGAGATCTAATACTCCACACTTATCCCCCCCCCCACAGTAAAAATTTACCTGATATTATAGGGAACACCCTGCCCTCTCGGCACAATATTTATAATACTCACTGGAGAACACTCCGCCCTCTCGGCACCACTTACCTGACATATTCAGTAATTCCAGTTCTGTAATTGAACATCTTTCAACCATACCTATCGTTGAAACATACTTACTTGATTTTCCTAAAGATAATCATCCCCATGCTCAATCATCCACAGAGCATATCCTTGTAGTGCTTGCTATACGCGACCTACCCTAACAAACTTCATAGTGTTATAGTTCACTATATACATATATAGCTATACGCTACCATTAAAAACCAGACTTACCCTTCGTGTGTATACACACATTTTGATTTTTTTTTTTGTCATTAGACATGATCGTATATAGATACATTATATATACTTACCTCCGTCCGATTTGAGTAAATACTCACCAGAAAGAATTTAGTTGAAAATTAATTTTTGTCACATCATTGCTTGATATATACATATATATAAGTATATATATATATAAACCTCATACAATATCATCTGTATGTTTAGAAATACTTCAAGAATTGGATACGTTGTATTTTAAAGTGTATAAAGGAACTACCTGAAAGCGATTTAAAACATCCTACCTACTGTGTGTATACAGTAGCCAAACCCAAAATTGGTGAACAGCTAGATAATCACATAATAACAAGATCCTTTATTGTCTGTTGAGATATATCTGTAATCAATATATGTTTAGTGTACCCTCTTGAAAACACATATATATAGACATATAATGAAAGTGAATTCTGAGTAATAGAATCGTACATACAATCTGAAAAACACAGTGAGGTGCAGAAATAAAGCACTTCAGATAAGACTATAAAAATAATAAAATTCAAAATAAAAACAAAGCGAGGTTGAAAACGGATCATCGTAGATGAACGACAACCGTACATAAAATAAAGTAAATTTATTATCAACCACAGTACGACATTTAAAGATAATTAAAATTGAGGGAAAATTTAATTTGTTTGTAATCGTAATTTACTAACCAAGAGCACGAATTGTGTCTCTATTTTACAATTTTGATTTTTCCAAATAAGATATGAATTTTATTTGTATTAAGATCCTCGAATAAAGGTACCCAATAGCTAGTAGTTGTTATTGCCTAAGAAATATTACCTGTTAAGATCTATTTAAGACATATATATATATATATAACTACGTTTTAAGGTTAGTCATTTTAAATGTTTTGTTTTTTTTTTCAATAAATAATAATGAAAATCAAGTGAAAAACTTAGTTGTGGTCTTCTGATTATAGTTTTGATCAGGATAATTTTGAACTTTAAAACAGATAGATATTTCTCTATTATGGATTGCTAGAGCATAGGTTCGGAGGGGGTTGGATCGCTCCCTACCCTGGACAAGCAAAACATAAGGATGGAGATTGTTTCCTCGGGGGGAAGATGAGGGTCAGAGATGATTGACTTTTATATTTCAGCTCCGTGGGTCGACGATGGATATAGTCAGAGATGATTGACTTATCGTACTCGTTAGTGTTTGGAATCATACAAAATAGGTAAGGGTAGAGTAGTAAGGATTCATAGTGGCCGTGGTGTCCGGAATCAATGGAGTAGTTAAGTAGTTTATTGGCGGTGTCGCCCAGGTTAGGGAATTATCGATTCGCAGTGGCGGTGTCGTCCAGAATCAGCTTAGGTTCACAGTGGCCGTGGTGTCCTGAACCAAGTTTTCTTTTTTTTTATCTTTTAAGTAGTTTATTGGCGGTGTCGCCCAGGTTAGGGAAAATTAAAGATTCATAGTGGCCGTGGTGTCCTGAATCATTTGAGAGTTTAGTGTTAGATTAGTTTAGGTTATTAAGTTGGGGTTCTTGTACAGTAGTTTGCCGAACAGGAACCATAGGCGTAAGTGAGTTCTGACTCCTTACATAGGGAGGGTTTTGAGGCACTGGTTGACAAATACCACCTAGTCAAGTCAACCACAATTAGGGGTTTCTTAAGAATAGTTTTTTTGCCAATTAGAAACCATGGATCAGGTCGAGTACACTCCCTGATGGGCGGGTATTGAGGCAACTGGGGGTCAAATGTCATCTTAGACTTCCCACCACAAGTCAGTCACCTTCCTAACTCTCTGGATGAGACAGTCAGGAACGTAAAGAGAGGGTTAGTGATTAGAGTTCCAAGTAAATACGACCACCTATATTTACCACTCCACTCTATAGTTAGTGCTCGGTACGCTAAGATTTGGGATGAAAACTAGATTCAAATGAATAAGATATTCAGATAGGTGCACTACAGTAGGTTGTTCTATCCTCTACATGCGGCGTGGCACGCCGTGTCACTGACAGGCCTTACTCTTTCCTCGGTTTGGGCCTCCCCAGAAGTAAAATTGAATCACAAGACCAGGTTCACAGGTTGGCAGGTTAAATAACCAATGTAACCCAGTCGCGAGCCCACAGCAAGATCCCACGCCTGCTCCTGAGTGAGCCAAGGCCAGCTGCTGTCAACCGACGCGGTGGGAGAGTCGTCGACACTTGAATCGTAAGATGCCTAGCCATGCCAGGGGATGGAGGTAGTCCTCGTGCCTAAGTGGTGGAGTGAGGTGTCTGAAGATTCAAGAGGATTTGAGGTACAGAAATTCTTTAATATTGGTAAAAGTAGATTGAATGCTTGCAGTATGAGGTTATAGTTGAGATAAGGGTTTAGAGTTGGCACCTTTTATTGACTGAAGGCGTACTTCAGGTTATTCTCGCGAAGAGTTTCAATATTTCGGTTCCAGTTACAGTTCATTAGTATGGTAAGAGCAAGCATACACAATCGACGGAGTTGTTAGTGTTGTGAGCACATGCTTCCACCTCGCATGTGTGCCCACAAGTTTTCTTCTTTTTATGAAGAATTCTTTTTGTAGAATTCCCACGATAACAACATTAATAACAATAGTGTAATAAAGATTCAATTATATGGATTTTTGCTTTATTATTGGGAAAAATAATATAAACTTTCTGTTAAAAATAATAGGAATCTTCGGTACAGAATGGCGTCCTAGATGGGGCAATGTCTTTTGACATTTGTCTCATAGAAGGGGGTCAGCTTTCGTTACAGAATGGCGCTCTAAATGAATTTTTATTATATTGTTGTAGAAATAAAATAAATTTCTGTTAAAATGAATAGAATCTTCGTTACAGAATGGCGCCCAATGTGGGGTATACGTGTTATGTTCCACGGGCCCCGTTTGTGCGGATGAATATTCTCCAATCTTCGTTACAGAATGGCGCCCGAACGTGTGGGGCCCGAATCGGGAAAGAGAAGAGGTAGAACAATAGTAGGAAGACTTAGTTTAGATGAATCAGTTTTTAGCGTTAGAACAAATTTTTTTTTGTTCGATTTTTTGAGTAATTTTTGTAGTTGATTATTGAGTTATTTCCGCTGGGGAGATATCATCGAGGTTTAGGATTTAGATTCCATTTTGTCCGGAAAGTTGGTGGACAGGTCCCCGACTTTCGTCTGTTGCATTGGGTCCAGTTCTAAATCTTCATCCCTAGATTGTCAGAGACAATTTCAGTAAGCCTTGTCCGGTTTGGACGGAAGTTCAGTCCACTCGTCTGTTGCTAGGATATTGAAGTCGAAGTAAATCATTTAGCAGAAATCGAAGATTAGGAAGTTAGCCAGTAGACCTTTTGACCGGTGATTAGGGAATATACCTGATGCACGTCTGTTGCAGAAGCTATTGACTGACTTATCAAAATTTTCTCCACTCGATCAAACCAAAATTCTTGAAGGATAGATTGTAATTTTTACATATAATAAATAAACCGCACCCAATTTAGATGAATGTTTGAAGATGATTTAGGAGTAGGAAATTCATGACGGGTATCAGTACTCTCATGAAGCGCTAACCGGTGGTTGGGGATTTTCCCGATGCACGTCAGCAGTAGCGTAATGAGATACTGAAATTCAGAGTGAACCCTACAATATTTTTGAGTAAAACAAGTTAGGGCCAGTAGAGTTTTGACCAAATCCTTTAGGTTAAGAAATTTTTCAGTTTTTGTATGATTCCAGTTGCTTGCGAGGAGCGCAATCTCCAAAATTTGTTGTTGTTATGTTTGGGGGTCATAGATCCAACTTCCGAACCGTATAGTATATGACAAAATAAGAATTTAACAGATTAAGAAGATAAAATATATTTGACCACTAAGATTTTCAAATTTAAGTATTGTATTTAAGTATATCTTTATATAAAAAGTTTTTTTATTAGGTTCTCTGTCCAACGGAACGACACTGAATTAATTCGTCCGTTGTGAAATTTTTTGAAAATTTTTTTTTGAATTTTTAAACTTTTATAGGAAACGAAGGTCCTATAACACTTTCAAATTTTATTGAAAGACCTTTTAGGTATAACTGAGGTACTGTCCTAGAGATTCCTAAGGATACCAATGCTCCTTAGAGGTACTTCAGGTGTACAACAACAATAATAATAAAATTTTAAAAAGTTTTTTTTTGAAATTTTTAGTTTTAAGAAAACAAGTTTTTGATTTTTAAGTGGTAGAACCACTTCGTGTTCAATTTTTTTTTAAGTATCTTGTGTCAATACACAAGGAGTCTCCCGTACAGTTAATGTCAGGGACAGGTAGGAAATCAGTTGTTCCTCCATATCACCCAGATTATCGCCCAGGTTACGTGAGCATTTCCATTATGTCTCCGGCTGGTGACAACGGCGGTAATGCCAACGGTGGCGATGCGTCAAACGCCAACGAAACACTTAACGCAACCAGTAATGAGCAAATGCAACTGCAAGTAGAAGCTGATGACTCTTCGTCCAGCGACAGATTATCTGCTGCAGGTCTTTGCGACCAGACTGTTCCTCGAACAGATAATGAGCTCACTGCTTACATCGATCAAGTTGTTTCAGCCAACCTTGGGTTACAAAGAGCCGAAGATAGGAGATACCTTAGCCAGGAACTGAAAAAAAATCAGAATACAATTCTTCAACAGCTGACTAATATTTTTAGGGGGCAACCTTCACAACCTACCCCACCATTTTCACAGACTGTACCACAGACTTCCAACGTACCTTTAGCAGACTTGCCTACACCTCCAGGGAGGGCAGTAAGCATGAATGTACCCGGAACAACAGCAACAACAGTGAACACGAACAGGAATTCTGGTGCAATGGCATCAACCTCTGCAGCTGCGTTAGCTACGCAAGCCACACTTCAGGCAAGAGCTAGATCCGCTGAAAGAACAGCATCGCGAGCAACCTCAGCAGCTACAGAAGCAGCAGCCATAGCAGCCAAGAATAACATTAGACCCGACCAGTTAATTGACCCTTCAGATCCGCCACTCAACATGCTTGACGGCGCTCAACTCGACAATTTCCTCACGCAAATGAATGCGGTGAATTTTGACGATACATCACCTGACAATCCTCCACGGAGACCAGGTACTTCCACTTCTACGTCTGGAAATCGTTTCCCTCAATATCATAAATGGGGAATTAAATTTGATAGTAAGAATATGACCATCGACGATTTCATGTTTAGATTAGGGCGTATTAGGTGTAGTTTTGGTGTCGAGTGGGATGAGGTAGCGTTAAATTTCCATCATTTTGTGAGTGGGCCTGCCGAGCAGTGGTATTGGAGGTTTCTGAAGGCCAATAGAGAGGCGTCGTGGTTAACCCTTAAGGTAGCCATTATAGAGCAGTTCCGTTCTCTTGAGACGGATACTGAGATTTCACGGAGAATGTCAGATAGGAAGCAGCAGCCACATGAAACCTTTAATGATTTTTATAATGTTATTTTAGAATTAAACAGTAGGTTACGTGTCCCAAAGACCGAAAAAGAATTAGTAGAAATAGTTAAAAGCAATGTAAAAAGGAAGATGGGCGAATTGTTGTTAACGTTCGGAACCCATAGTCTAAGACTTTTAGCACATCAGTGCCGTACTATCGAAAAATTCGGGCTTCAAGACACACCAAAACCAAGTAACTACGTGCCATTGGCACAGAAATATCCACCTAAACGTTATGTAAATGAAGTAGGGGTCGAAACTGAAGAAGAACTTGCTGTTGCTATACCGCAATCTGATCCCGCGTATTTAGAGGCTGTCGAAAAGGACATGAGTAAAGTTGTCTGTTGGAACTGTAAGAAAACCGGTCATTTATGGGGCGATTGTCTCACACCACCAACAGTATTCTGTTATCGTTGCGGTCTGGAAGGTGCATATGCACGTACATGTCCAAGGTGTGCGGAAAACTGCCAAAGGACTCATCCTCTATCCGGGGGGAGCCGTCCTTTTCACAAGTAATACCCGGAGCTTCAAGCCCTAATAAAGACCTTCAGCTTGAAACTCCGATTACAATTTTGAAACGCGATTTTTATGATACGAAACCTGAAGTTACCGTATCTAAACCACTTGAAATGAAACTTACTGAAATGAATAGAATTGAATTAAATAAGAATGCATTGTATAGGAAACCGTTCCACGAGAGATTGCAAAATTATTATGAGGTTAGAAGACGTGTTGTAACCTTTCCTGAATTATCTAAACGCGTACGAAGAACTCGCGAACGTTTCCGTCAGAAGCGGATTAATTACCGCAATGTTGCTTCTGCTACTCTAGGGCGTGAGTCAAGTGACCCACGACCTTATGTTTCCATCGAGATGCTTGGGAAGAACTTCTTAGGTCTTTTAGACTCAGGAGCCAGCATCAGTTGTCTAGGTTCAGACATGACAGAGTTTTTGCAGGGTAAGCACATTAAAGTAAGAAAGGTAGAGTCTACCGTATCCACGGCTGACGGACTCAAACAGAAGATAGTAGGAATGATTACGATAGACGTCAAGTATAAGGACATGGTTCAGAGAATGGACTTTTATATAGTACCGTCACTAGCTCAGCGACTATATTTAGGAGTTGACTTTTGGCGGAAATTTAAAATTGCTCCGAACGTAATCTCGAGTATTTCGGGAATCTCTCCGGAAGGGATTTCTACAAATCAATGTAAGCTTAGTTGTGAAGAGTCCGCCAGACTCCATAATGTTGTCCGTGGTTTTCCGTCTTTCACGAGCAAGGGGCTCGGGAAAACAAATCTCATGGAGCATTACATAGATACAGGTGATGCAATACCCATTAAACAACGGTACTATCCCGTTTCCCCAGTGATACAATCCTTGATGTATGACGAATTGGATCGCATGCTTGCTTTGGATGTCATTGAAGAAAGTTCAAGCGCATGGAGTTCCCCAGTAGTACTTGTTCGTACGCCTGGTAAGAACCGATTGTGTCTGGACTTTCGGAAAGTGAATTCAGTGACAAAGAAGGATGCGAGACCAATTGGCCATATTGAAGGACTGCTAGCCCGACTTTCAGAAACGCGCTATATTTCTAGTATCGATCTGAAAGACGCATTCTGGCAGATACCACTGGAGAAAAGTTCTCGGGAGAAAACGGCCTTTACAGTGCCAGGGCGACCTTTGTACCATTTTAAGGTCATGCCATTTGGGCTGTGTAATGCTGCACAAAGTTTGAGTTATCTTATGTCTAAGGTAGTTCCTTCTGAGTTGCGCGATCGAGTTTTTGTTTATCTCGACGACCTCTTGGTCGTGTCGGCGACATTCGACGAGCACATTAGGATTCTGAAGATTGTGAGTGAGAATTTATCAAAAGCAGGGCTGACCATCAATGTGGAGAAATCCAAATTCTGCTTTGATGAGCTTCAGTACTTAGGTTACCGTGTGGGGCAAGGGTGTTTGAAAGCTGACACTGACAAAATCGCAGCTATTGTGGATTTTCCGGTGCCAACTACCACTCGACAAGTCCGACGATTCTTAGGAATGGCCGGGTGGTATCGGAGATTCATAAAAGATTTTTCGACACTTGCTTCTCCCTTAACCGATGTGCTGAAGAAAGGTAAAGCGTTCGAGCTTAATCAGAAAGCTCTCGAAGCTTTTCAATCCATCAAGCAGGCATTGACATCTGCTCCTGTTCTGGTAAATCCTGACTTCTCGAAGGAGTTCATAATTGTATGCGATGCATCCGCGTCCGGTATCGGGTGTGTTCTTTGCCAGCGAAATGAAGACGGGGCTGAACGCCCAATATATTACTTCTCGCAAAAACTGAACGCTGCGCAAAGAAATTACTCCGTCACCGAACGCGAATGCCTTGCTGCTTTCCTTGGTATCCAAAAGTTTAGGTCTTATGTGGAGGGTTATCGCTTCCGGGTTATTACAGACCATTCCAGTCTGAAATGGCTAATGAATTTAAAAGACCCCACTGGCAGATTAGCTAGGTGGAGCATGCGGCTCCAAAACTTCGATTTTGAAGTTGAACATAGGAAGGGTACGTTAAATGTTGTGCCTGATGCGCTTTCACGCGCTTATGAAAATGATGACTTAACCGTCGAGGCATACCTTTCTAGTTTAGGTCAAGTCGAAGCGGAGGAGGCGGTGCTTCACTTGGATTTGGATGATCCGTCATTCAAGTCAGAGGGATACTTGAGCCTCATTGAACATATCAAACGGGAGAAGGAGCGATTACCTGACATAAAGATTTCGGAGGGCTATGTCTACAAACGGACAAAACATGCAGTAGGCAATCCTCTGGCCGATGACTTAACATGGAAATTGTGGGTTCCGACCGAAGTAACTAATTCTCTGATTATTTTAGCACATTCTCCACCAAGAGCATCTCATGGCGGTATAGCAAAGACGCTTTATCGATTAAGACAGCAGTTTTATTGGCCTAGCATGTTCTCACAAGTCAAAAATTTCATTGACGCTTGTGAGACATGTAAAACTACCAAAGCTGCCAACGTAGTTCTCCGTGCGGAGATGGGTAAGAGTTTCGCAGTAGAGCGTCCGTTCCAACATTTATATGTTGACTTTTTGGGACCCTACCCTAGGTCAAGTAGTGGAAACTGTTACATCGTCATCGTCGTGGACCAACTTACCAAATTCGTCTTTATAAAACCTCTGCGGAAAGCTACGGCCGCCCATGTTGTAAAATTTCTAAGGGACGATGTATTTCTTATATATGGTGTACCAGAAAGTGTGTTGTCGGACAATGGCACTCAATTCACAAGTAAAGAATTTCAGAAATGTTTAGATGCATTCGGCATTAGGCATTATAAGACAGCGGTATATTCACCGCAAGCGAACGCGAGCGAACGTGTAAATCGTTCCATCTTAGCAGCGATACGTTCGTATATTAACCCTAAGCAGACCAATTGGGATGCACATCTCTCTTCAATAAGTAGTGCTTTACGCACAACCGTGCACTCATCCCTTACAATATCTCCTTATGAAGCCCTTTTCGGCCAGCGTATGATTGAACATGGGGCGGATTATAAGCTATTGAGAGAGTTGGGTGGACTCAATCACTCAGAGATTGATTGGCTTCCCAGGGTCGCAAAAATGAACATTCTTCATACGTACTTGAAGACAACCCTTGAAAAAGCGCACGAAGCAAACGCCAAGATTTATAACTTGAGAAGTCGCGTAGTAGATTTCAAGGTAGGAGATGAAGTGTTCAAGAGGAACATTGTATTGAGCGACGCTAGCAAACATTTTAATGCTAAGCTGAGTCCAAAATTTGTAAAGGTAACAATCACGAAAATCCATGGTGACAATTTGTATGAGGTAGTAGATAGCAAGGGCTATTCAACAACTTCACACACCAAGGACCTAAAGAGGTAAAACTGTTCTGTGATATGTAGTTAGATAATTGACAAGAGAAGAGTATTCCTGAAAAGAAAAAGGGAGACTGACTATTCATTCCTTGCCCGGCTGGCACAGCTGTGCATGAGACTCTTCTTGTGAGTATATAGAGATAAGATATTTTTTTTTAAGTATAGTAGGCTATATATTATTTTTAAGATATTTTTAGGAATAATTAAGTATTATTTTTTTTGATATATGTGTATTTTATAGGATTAAATAGATGTAAATGTTATGTTAAACTTTATGTATATTTTAGGATTTCTAAAATCTTATCATTGGTTTTCATTCACAACACGAGAGTTAGGAAATATCATCGTTTCTTGCGCGTTAATAACAGTGGTGACTTGCTATAAACGCACAAGCTGTGTAAGGATGACATTTCGATGACGTCAGGAAATCACAAACAATGTGCTAGTAGTGGTACCGATTCACCACACCACTACGACTCATCAATTCCAAAGGAATTTAAAAAAAAAAAAAAAAAAAAAAAAAAGAATTCCTCACTGAGATTTCTCCTCACTTTCGGTTGAGAAATTGGGAAATTCCCAATACATATTGTTTGCATATCAAAGCAAAGTAAGAATTGTACTTTACGTACGTACAAACCGAGTTTTGCATACATCGTACTTAACGTACAATCAATTCCACAGGAAAAAGCGTAGAACTAAACGTTCTGCAAAATCCGAGAAAAAATGCAGAACCCAAACTTCGTTCACACAGGGACTTATCCTACAACATAATTCCACCGCAAGTTCTGTACGAACAGATTTATCGATGTGGAATTGTTAAATAGCTACTTAATGTAAACACATGTCTGTACTATTTGACAATTCCCATCGAAACTGTTATACGAGGATTAAGCCCACATCAACGAACGAACCTAGAGGAAAATTGAGAGCGTAGATATAAGAACGGGGCGAAATCGAAATATGCCTGACAGATAGATGGGAATTCTCTCATGAATTTCCGCCTTTCTATCAGCAGCATTCATCCGAAGAAGACCTCAGAAGAAAAAAGAAGTAAGTTTAAATTGAAATCGCGGTGATTAAGAATAAACCTAGAGAAATAAAATTAAAAGTTAAAACTAAAGAGTGTAACGTAATATTATTATGTATGTTAAGAAAATTTCTATTTAATTATTATACGGAGAACTGACACGCAAATGAAATTATCCTGAATGAAAGAACTCGGAAATAATAAAAAAAAAATATCTTCCGACATTCAAACATTCAAATATCTCATTCCGGTCCAACTGCCAGTTGGCACTACCTTCCCTCATCGACATCCTATGGATGACAATCAACAGAAAACAATGCCTCCCAACAGCTACTCCTACCGGGGAGGAAATAGAAAGAGACAAGCATCATTAAATATCCTTGACTCTTATATCAAGGATCAGCAACTCCAGAGCCCATCATCCTTATATCGGGTACCTAGCGACACGCCAAAAGAAAACCAATAAAATGTACTTACATGACACTAACAATGCCTCCTGCTCCTTCTAATCCTCTCCCCGTTTCTTAAAATTTCCTAACCATCCCGTTCACAGAAGCGTGAACCATCCATCGGTCTACCATAGGTCCTGACCACAAAACCCCGTGGAACAGCCTAGAGGGTATCCGATGCCATGTTCACGCCTATCCGCTACAAGTACTCGATGTTCCGCTTGTAGCTGTATCACTATGTAGCCTACACCTGGAGACCATAAACCTTAACTTTACTCCCATAACTACACCTAGACCACGAATGCTACCTCATACTGTATTATCTTCATATCCAGAGACTTCACTCCGGTTTGCATCTATCTGTCTGGTTATGGCTATCTATTTCTCGTGAATTGGGATGTATGTAACCTCGTGTCGGCAACGCCCCCTCCCTAATTAACCACCCGAGAAGAATGGCCAACCAAAGCGGCATGCGACAACGCAAGGCTATGGCCGAGATCGACCGTCGCGGTGGCCGGCAGTACCCTAGCCTCGACTAGCTCAGCCCGGCCGTGGGCACTTGCTCCGGGATCTATACGACCGGTGTTACCTCTTTTTTTTCTTACACTGCCGACCGGTGAACTTTGGTGGTCAAGTTCGAATACTAAATGTTCTAAAGCTTAATGGCCCTCATAATCTTCGAAGAGTAGACGGAATTGAATTGATTCAAAAAGGATAGGAGATCCTATGGCGCACCTCTCACCAATATAAGTGTACATAGAAGGGAGATAAGGATTCGTATATGTTATTATACCGACCCACAGAACGAAAACCGTACAATACCTGCAATCAAGCTAACCATAGATGAGTGTGGTTGCTATGGCTGGTTACTGCTGTCTACGCGATCGGCTGCCACGATGCTATGCCGAGCGCGGATGCAGAGGTGACTGACTACAAAGGGGGGGGAGGATCTAAGATGGCTATCGATCCCCCTGGTCTCATAACCCACCCTGTTCGATGCCAAAAACCAACTCTCTTGGCATCGACCGTGGTTGTCCGTAGACCTTTGAGTCCCCAAGACTCAATGAATTTTATCGGGCAACCCCAAAACTGAAAAGCAAGCAAAAATCTGCTTGCCTAAACTCTCATCACACCGAAGACATAGAATCCTATCAAGAAACTATTCTCCTATATCGTAATCCGAAAAATCTAAACTCTACCATCGAAAGCACACACGCCAAATCATTATTCCACGAAGAAGTGAGGGGTACCACCCTCCCTTAGATAAACTTACTCCATTACTGAAAACATAACTAAAGTTTTCCAAAAGAAAAATCTAAAAATCTTCAAAGCAAATGAAAAGATTCAACGGTAATTTTCTGTAAACTTTATAAAAATTCTTATCGATTTATTCAACAAAAAGGAATTTTATATCTTAAAAATATACTTAAAGCTACCTTAACGAAATAACTGAATTTTGGAAATGTTGTAACTGACAATTGTCTTGAAGTTAAATGTCATAATCTCAAATTGTTTGGATCTATAAAATGATCTATATTTTAATTGATTGGCTTTCATATACGTTAGATTATTTGTCTGAACCTTCTTAAAGGTGAAATAAAAGAATTCAATAGCGAACAACAAGCGTTCAATATACCTAATGTCCAAGTCAGTATCTATGAACTTATGACGAGTACCTCTACAGAGTACTATAATATTCTTTTAGCCTAATGTAATTAGTTAGGGAAAATCCAAGTATAAATGTAAAATAAACTAAAAATGAAAGCAAAAAGTGATACATGAAACAAAAATAAAACAAAAAAACTAAACGGAGTGAGTTAAATGAACTTGAACCGAAAGTAAAGATACCACGAACGAATTGGTTTTAGAGTTTGACGCGGCGATAAGATATCAGCGATAAATTGATCGGCTGATTTCCACGAATGTATAATTTTCAAAAAAAAAACTTCACTGTGTGTTCCGCAATAGATGCTTGGTAAACATGACAGTGGTGCGCGATTAATCGAGAATAAAAGTATATGGATCAAAGATAATTCAATCTTCTAAGATTATATCGCAGTTTATAAATGGAAATTCTACTCACGGATAAGGGTTGATAACGACAAAGGAAATTCAAATGGATATTCAAAAAAAACTATATATCTACAGGTACCATATATCCGAGATCCCAGTTCGATCACTCGCATATACTCGATCTATTCAAAATCAAAAGCAATATAATGATATGCAAAAGTAAATCAAATAATAGTGACAACATAAAATACAATACTACCAATAGGGCAGTAAGGAATTTCCGTAGCTCCGGAAGTGCACTTCAGGACGCTGTAAAAGAAAGGTTAGACTACTCTACTAGCTATTGCTTATCAAAAAAAAAAAATCTCTATTCAATCTTGAATTTTGAGTGAATATTGCTGAGGTTGATTCTCGATGTACTATATATTTAGTAGAAGTGAATTTTTAGAATACCGTGATGACGACGACAATGATCAAAACAAGGCAAAAAAGGATATAACGCGGACAAAAAGGTAGCGTAGGATAGTGTGTCTTATAAAGGTTAACACCTCTGACGAATATCAGTGAAGTGATAACAATCGCCGACGCGAATGGATATTGAAAGGCAATTTCAAATCATGAATTCAAAAAAAGTAATAAATGCGCACGCGACGTTAATAAGCAAACGCAGCTGGTCGCTACCGACACTAAACATACAAGAAAACGGAAATTATAAGTCTAAGAAGACCGAGTGAAAACTATAAAAAAAAAAATTTTAGTGATTAAGTATAAAGGATATATATATATGTCCTTCGCGAAGACGTATTCATAAATGTCGTTAATCTATAAAAGAGATTATGAGGCAGTATGAGCTCGGGCTCTGCAAGTATATTGTCTTATCATAAGAAACAATTTCGAAAACGGAATGTACTCGGACAAGTTATCATATTTCAAATTCACTGCACTCTCAGATAAAATCAAAGATAGTTTCCAAAAGAAAATTCACATAAATAGGTAAGTAATATATTAAATATAATATTAATGATATTCACTACGATAAGTCTTCAAAATTGAGTATCATAATTGGCACATAGTCTTTAGGTGACTCTTCTGTATTCACAGGTAAGTAATTTCATATAACGATACCACCGTCCGTGGTAATCGACGTTGAACGTCGGCGTTGAACGCTGGATATGTGGTATTATGCGTTCGCCGGTAATAATCTCCAGAATGGTACTGAGCTTCTATGCTCTCGAAGTAATCACATATATAATTTAATAAAAGAAAAGGTTACCTGGGGTTTAAGTGATTTTTTTATCACAAAACTTGTTGTTTAAATAATAAGAGTAAAGCACTGGATCTGATGATGCTGGTTGTAGGAAATATTCTGCTTCGTCCCTCGGCGATTTTGTGAATATTAACTAGAACTGCTGGGAAGAGGGGACCGGCATCTGTGACTAATGCACACGCCTGGCGTCCTGTTGGGATGCTCCCACGTTGATAACTTAATTTTTACAATCCCTCGACGTGGCCTTCAGCCTATCGTGACTGGGTACCTCCTGTGCAACCACTGATTCGGTGTGCACGTTGCTCGCCTGAGTAAGTAGGACACAAAAAGGTCCTCTATGGTGCGCCAGCAGGGCGTTAAACGTTGAAGAAATTAGATGTTCCTTAACAAGGAACACCTGGTTGGCAGGATGATGGACGTGGTTATGGTGACGAGCGAGCCGGAATACGGATCAACGCTTCGTTGCCACGTGTGTGTCCTTTATGTTTCCCACAAAATTTGTGGTCCAAAAACGTGGCCGAGTGAATGATTCGGTCACTAGGTAGAGATAAGGCGTGGTCTGGCCTTACACTGGCATGCGTGTAAATGCACAAATGTATATAATTCCCAAAATTAGGGAAGATGTGTCCTCAATGCACGAGGAGTATTTCAGCACAAATAAAAAAAATCAGATTCGAGTTTTTTTTTTTTTTTTTGTTTCTTTTCTTCAGGAACCAAGCAAAACGCAACAATAAATGTGCACAAAAAATAGGATTAAATCCTCGCAGCCTCGCCTGCACGTCCTAAAGCGTATGGTGGTGGTTTCTCGTCCTCCAGATGTATGGACAGGAATCCTATGGCGAATGATTGCACAAAATTAGCAAGTCTGCCAAGTGACGCTATCAGTTTTTATGCGATTGGGACAACGCAAATTGAATTTGGTTGTACCAACCACTAATATTTTGATTTACTTACCTTGATTACTACGTATATCCTGTTTTGAAAGATGATTCTCCTAATTGCTAAGGCAAATTAGGAGAAATCTCCTTAGAGAAACTCAATGCTGTGACAAAATGGGGCGCGGCTGCAAAAAACTTTTTTTTTGTGTTGCGCGTTCTACGGTGGAGGTGCTTACTTCTTGATGTCTGGCTTCTAAATGAGATCCACAGACAAATGCCTAAGATATACTTCCCCGCTTTCCAGGTAGCCGCACACCATCTTGATTTTCTCACTTCCTCTTTTCCATCACTCGTTCCAATGAAAGTGTCGAGTTAGATGGAGTAGAGTATCGAGTTTTTTTAAAGGGTAGTGCTCACTATCCTGAATTGGTAATTGTGACTTTTTGTCATGCATTAGGTATGTTGAGATGTTTCGGTAAGTAGGAATTTTTGTAAATAGAGAGGTAAGTATTTTGAATAACCGGTAATCTGAAATCGTGTAAATAGGACTCTTGGTTAACAGATGATAATTTTCTGATGCTTTCATAGCATAATGACAGTACTTTAGTCAAAAGGTGTTTGTCGTTAAGACGATTAATCGTCTGACGTTTCTCTAATTGCACTCACGGTTTCGACTAGTGAAGTTGTCGATTTGTGATGGTGTTGCAGAACTGATATTTTCGATGCTATAATTCTGCACTATCTTTGTCGCGCATGTGTGACGATATTAGAAAAGATTTTCGACAGATTCTATATAAGTGAGTTAGTATGTCCAGATTCCTTGTCGATCGAATGTTCAATCTAATCCGAGGTTGGAACTGTATCTAATGTGGATTGCTACGAACTTGTTTACGGGCTGGATCGAGAGTGGGTAAATCATTAACTCTACAGTGTCGCTTGTCTTTGTTGTTCATTTTTACGTAAACCGAACCATAATTCCATCATACTATTGCCTATGGCAATGTATAATATCTGTCGTAGGTCCGAATGCATGATTACTCAAAATCAACATTTCGTTAACTGTGAATGGAACTAGTGACAATTTTCCTGTCTTGCTCGAAATTTTCGTTCTTTCGAACGTCAGCACAAATATTTAACTTCCGCTCGTCGACATATTTTGTTGGTGTGTCAATTTTCGCACAAACAAAATTCTACCTTGCATCTCCATTTTCAACAATGTGGCTGACATGCATTTCGCTTCCGTGTGAACGAGGCTCAAATACTGAACTAGCGAGTAGCCGCATACTCGTCAGTTTCTTGTATTTCCAAAAATAAATGGAAAACACACAGAATGGAAAGCAGACAGAAAATGGAAACCTAATGGAAGGCCATTCTGGAAATGACAATTCGTCTGGGTGGATTCTATTTGTGGAATTTGTGTAGGAGTGGGGTAAAATGAATGTGTTCAGAACAGATTGAGTTTGCGGATGGTTTCGCTGATAGATGGCATTGGTAGGAATATGATTTGCGTGCCAATCTGCAAAAGTTTTCCCTACAAAGCTTGGAATTTCGACTAAGCCTGCTTCGTCGAACTTCCAAGAAAAGGAGAACTTTTTATAAATAACTTACATCTGGAACTTTTCGTTTCTCACATCGTATTGATACTGCAACTCTTTACCGTCTAGTTGGTCGAAGACAAAAAAAACTTTTTATAGGAAGGGTGTTCCTATAGTACGTCAGGGTTCACATGTTCTATTGGCCATCAGGCAACATAAAGAGATTGTTGTGCGAACAGACCAAGAGTCTCATGCACAGCTGAGAGCCGGGCACTTAATTGCTTAAACAAAAAAAATTTCAAAGATACTCTATCTTTTCAGGTATTCTTAATACGTCAATAGGCTATAACAAAAAAAGAATTTTGTCGTTGATTATGCCAATAGAAAATTTTAAAAGGAAAGTCTGGTTATTTGGGTCTAAATCAGGGTTATAATCATAGTTCGATTGTTTTATCTTTTAAGATCTTTGGTGTGACACGTCCATTTGTGTCCTCGTCTATCTTCAACTTCATACAAATTTTCACCAATTATATTAGTAACACGAACTTTAATGAATTTTGGACACAACTTTGCACTTAGATGCTTGGTTGCGTCACTTAGAACATGATTTCTTCGATAAATCTCATCACCTACTTTAAATGTCACCATTCTGCTTCGGAGATTATAAGTTTTCTCGTATGCTTCATGGGTTTTCTTCAAGGCTTGTTTCAAGTACGTGTGAATGATGTTCATCTTGCCAACTTTGGGAAGCCAATCTATCTCCGAACAGTTCAGTCCACCCAACTCTCTCAAAAGACGGTAGTCTGCCCCATGTTCTATCATACGTTGTCCGTAAAGGGCTTCGTAAGGAGACATTGTGAGAGTTGAATGCACTGTCGTGCGTAATGCACTACTAATCGAAGACAGA
The DNA here is from genome assembly GCA_916050605.2 of Platycheirus albimanus. Lineage (NCBI taxonomy): Eukaryota > Metazoa > Arthropoda > Insecta > Diptera > Syrphidae > Platycheirus > Platycheirus albimanus. The sequence continues at coordinate 74,305,763 of OU696696.1, forward strand.
TGGGCATCCCAGTCCGTCTGTCGAGGATTGACATACGATCGTATCGCTGCCAAGATGGAACGATTCACACGTTCACTTGCATTTGACTGGGGAGCATACACTGCCGTCCGGTAGTGTTTGACCCCGAAAGTACTTAAAAACTTTTGGAACTCCTTCCCAACGAATTGCGTACCATTGTCAGAGAGAAGGCTCTCTGGTACTCCGTAAATCAGAAACACTTCATCTTTCAGGAATTTGACCACGCTCGCGGCTGTTGCCTTGCGCAGTGGTTTGATGAAGACAAATTTAGTTAGTTGGTCTAACACGATCACTATATAGACATTACCAGCTTTCGATCTTGGGTATGGCCCAAGAAAATCAACATATAGATGTTGGAACGGCCTATCTACTTCAAAACTATTTCCCATTTCCGCTCGCAATGTCATATTAGCTGCTTTACTGGTCTTGCATGTCTCACACCGGTCGACATAAAGTTTAACCTGAGTGTACATACCTGGCCAGTATACTCTGTCTTTCAACCTATAAACCGTCTTCACCACCCCACCATGCGAAGCACGCGGCGGATTGTGAGCCAGAGAGATAAGAGATTCTGTCATCTCTGAGGGAACCCACAACTTCCAAGTTAGATCATCCGCCAAGGGATTACCACCCGCATGTTTGGTGCGTTTATATATATATCCTTCCGATACTTTAAGGTCCGGTAACCGCTCCTGTTCCTTCCTGATATGACTGATGATATCCAGATAACCTTCGGATTTAAAGGATGGATCCTCAAGATCGATGTGAAGTACCTCCGAGGCATCGATCTGTGGTAGGCATGAAAGGAAAGCTGACACTGTCAACTCATCGTCTTCATAAGCTCTAGATAGAGCGTCTGGCACGACATTTAGTGTTCCTTTTCTATGCTCTACCACAAAATCGAATCCTTGGAGTCGCATACTCCACCTCGCTAGTCTTCCGGTTGGATCTTTCATGGTCATCAGCCATTTCAGGCTGGAATGGTCCGTAATAACGCGAAAGTGGTATCCCTCAACGTACGATCTGAACTTTTGGATACCTTCAAAAGCTGCTAAGCACTCGCGTTCAGTCACCGAATAGTTTCTCTGAGCAGCGTTCAGTTTCCGGGAGAAGTAGTATATCGGCTGCTCCGCTCCGGATTCGTCTCGCTGACAGAGTACACATCCGATGCCAGTCGCGGATGCGTCGCAGAGAATGATAAATTCCTTGGAGAAGTCTGGATTGACCAATACAGGCGCTGAAGTTAAAGCTTGCTTGATTTGCAGGAATGCTTCAATAGCTTCTGGTCCTAGCTTGAAGGCTTTTCCCTTTTTCAAAGTTTCGGTCAACGGTGCGGCTAAGGTGCTGAAGTCCTTAACAAATCGCCGATACCAACCTGCCATACCGAGAAATCGGCGAACTTGGCGAGTTGTAGTTGGTAAAGGAAAACTTGTGATCGCTGCGATCTTATCTGGATCGGCTTTCAAGCAACCCTGACCGACCTTATAACCGAGATAGTGAAGCTCATCAAAACAGAACTTCGACTTCTCGACATTTATCGTCAGTCCTGCATTCGTCAAACACTTTCCGACTATCTCCAGAGTCTCTAGATGTTCGTCAAAATCCTTCGACACAACCAACAGATCATCTAAGTATACGAATACTTGATCTCGTAACCCCGATGGAATTACGCGACTCATGAGGTAACTCAAACTTTGTGCCGCATTGCATAGACCGAAAGGCATGACCTTAAATTGGTACAATGGTCTGCCTGGTACCGTAAAAGCGGTCTTCTCCCTCGAACTTTGCTCCAGCGGTATCTGCCAAAACGCATCCTTCAGATCCACGCTAGAAATATAACGTGTCTCTGTCAGACGTGCTAGCAGCCCCTCTATGTGCGCGATTGGACGCGCATCCTTCTTCGTTACGGAATTCACTTTTCGAAAGTCCAGACACAATCGGTTCTTGCCAGGCTTGCGAACAAGCACCACTGGAGAACTCCATGCGCTGGAACTTTCTTCAATGACCCCCAACGATAGCATACGGTCTAATTCCGCGTACATTAGGGTTTGTATCGCTGGAGAAACGGGATAGTACCTCTGCTTTATAGGTACGGCATCACCCGTGTCTATGAAATGTTGCACTAGATTCGTTTTCCCGAGTCCATTGACTGCGAAGGAAGGAAATCCACGAACAACTGCATTTAGTCGTTTAGACTCTTCTTCATTTAACTTTATTTGGTTGGTGGGTCTCTCATCTGGCCCACCTGTCACAATTCCTGATAGACCCGCAATTATATGAGGCGCGATCTGAAATTTTCGCCAAAAGTCAACACCTAAATATAGACGTTGGCTTAACGATGGCACGATATACAGATCTATATCTTTAGTTATTCCCTTGTATTGGATCGCTGTTGTGATCACCCCGACTATGGATTGCTTGTGTCCATCGGCCGTGGACACGGTAGTCTCTACCTTCCTTATCGTAACGTTTTTGTCTTCCAAATAGGGGATGATATCAGTGCCTAAACAACTGATGCTTGCTCCTGAATCGAGGAGACCTAGAAAATTGTCGCCGAATAGACCGACCGTCACATATGGACGTGGGTCATTCGATTCTCGACCTATTGTTGCTGACGCAACGTTACGATAAGTAGTCCGCTTCCGATGGAAGCGATCCCTTATTCGTCGTATCCGTTTGGATAATTCCGGAAAAGTAACTAATCTCTTACGCACTTCATTATAATTGCGTAGCCTTTCATGGAAAGGTTTACGGTATAATGGTTCTGTAATGTTCTTATCTAAATTCAAATCTTTATTGGGTTTTGGTTCATTATTCAAAACAGGGATTGTTCTACAATCATTTGTACTGGGTTCTAATATTTCATTATGGTTCTTGTCTGGTTTTAAAATCGTAATTTTTGGAAGTTCAAGAGGCTTTGTCGGCTTGGACACTTGAACTCCGGGTGAATCTAATCGGAGCGAACCCCCCCGGTTGATGGGTTGTTCCTCCTCTCGTTTCCCGCTAAGCATTTAGGGCATGATGGACTATACGCGTCTGCTAGTCCGCAGCGGAAGCAAAATATCTTGTCTATGGGCTTGGGACAATCACGGAAGCTGTGACCAAGTACTAGACAATTCCAACATTTCAATAAACTTCGATCCCTCTGGATCGCTTCAAGATGTGATGTGGGCAACGCCACAGTTAAGTCTTGGCACGGTTCTTCCTCGATTTCGTTCACAAATCGTCGGGCAGGAGGGCGTTGAGCTGATGGCACAAAACTTGGACGTGTTGAGTCATAATGGGATTGAGACTTTTCAATCGCACGGCATAAGTATGCTAGATCTCTAAGGCTTGAGGTACTGTATGTTATGAGTAACTCACTCATCCTCCTTCTGACGTTGGTTTTAATTATCTCAATTAATTCTTTTTCGGTACGCGGAACTCGCATTTTAGAATTAATATTCATAATGGCATCGTAGAAGTCAGTAAATGACTCGCCATTCTGCATTTTCCTGTCAGATAGTTTTCGGAAAAGTTCGGTATCCGTTTCTAAGCTTCGGTACTGCTCAACTAGTGCAGTCCTCAGATCAGTCCAATTAGTATGTCGGTTTCGTTTTAAATATACCCAGTACCACGCTTCAACAGAACCAGAGACGAAGTGATAAAAGTTCATCACTATTTCGTCCCATGGTACGTTGTTGCTGTACCTGATACATTCGAGACGGAACAAGAAGTCGTCGACGGACATATTTTTGCCGTCGAATTTTAAACCCCACTTATGATACTGAGGTGTTCGGCTGGATGATGTGGTGTTCGAACCCGTACGTCTACGCGGAGACGGCGGTGAATCATCGAAATTGAACGTATTCATCTGTCGTAGAAAGTCATCTACGTTTGCACCTCGATCCATTTGTGCTGGGTTAACGCCTTGCAGACACAAATTTGCCCCTGTTGGATAAGTTGGAGTAGTCATTGCTGCTAACTCATCTTCTGTCGGCATATGGTCCGTAAGATTTCTTCGGGCACTCTTACTGCCAGCGGGAGCGTTAATGGTAACTACGCGTGCAGCGTCCGTACCATTAGTAGGTTTACTAGTTAATTTATGTGAAGTTGAAGTTTGGAGTTGTGATACAGGCTGAGTAGGTGGTCGAATTGGTGGCTGTACTGGGGGTTGGGCTGATGCTTGAGTGAGAGGTTGTGTGGCAGCAGGTGGAGGTTGGTTTTGAAAGCTGCCTCGAATTATATTCGTGACTTGTTCAAGCAGGTAATTCTGACTTTGAGTCAATTGCTCCTGAATAAACCTTCTTTCGTCGCAACGGTGCGCTTCGATAGAAGCTGACACAATGTCTTGGATGTATGCTGAATGATCAGCAGCATCCTTGCGGCGTTGTGCTTCCTCTGCACTCACATCTTCTGTTTCAGCAGGGTTAATCCCAGTGTCATTCCCTGTTTGGTCGAAACCACCCTCCGATTGATCATCATCCGGATCAACTGGTAGAGGTATCGGACCTACGCCTTGACCTGGTCTCAAAGGCATAATGATTACGTCACGTAACTTTGGATTGTATGTACTTTGTGTTACAATCTTTTGATTATCATTACTCATTAAACACAATCGACAATCAGTCAAACTATGTTTGGAAAATCCGATAATAAAAAAAAGTAAAGGGTGAGTAGTCCGTGAGATATCTCCTCCAACGGGAACTACTCGAGTGTAAAAAAAAAATGTCAGTAATAAAAAAAAAATACAAAAAAAAATGATTTAAAGTAAATATATACCGTGAGCTATACCTCCAACGGAAATATTTCAAAAATTCGTAAATCAGAAAGACGGATATAAGTAGGTAAGATAAGTGTAAGTTGAAAAGTGCTTAAAACTAAATGTGAATATTTATGTTCTATTCGTAATAAAACGAATTATATCCTGAAACAAAATTATTCGAAATACCTATGAAATACCTCAATTGCGTACTTAAATAAATGCTTAAATGTATACTTAATTAGTTCAATAAATTCAAAAAAAAAACTTATTATTAATGTTTGTTTAAAGTAAGATTATACGTTATACTCAATAGTCTGAAATCAAAATTGCGTTTGAGGGTGGGCACTATCCCAAAAATTCTCAAAGACTGCAATGTCTCAAAAATCTCAAAAATCTCAAAAATCTTAAAAATCTCAAAAATCTTAAAATACTCAAAATACTCAAAGTACTCAACAATATACTTAAATATACCTCAAAAAAAAACTTAATAAATTGGGCGTATCATAAAGGATTCGGGAGGTGGTAACCCTCCTTTCTTTGGAATTTGGCGTGTACATTTCGGTTCGGTCTCTGAACCGCTCAAAAAAAAAACTTAGTGTGTGTGGACTTGGTAATACTATACGTCGTTCTGGATATCAAAGAAAAGACAATTCCTCATAAGCGAAAAGTTGATCAGGTAAACAATGGTGACATTACGCTACTGCAGACGTACATCGGGTATATAGACACCAACTACCGGTTAGCGCTTCATGTCCCATTGATTACCGTCACTTCCTAACGGAAATCAAAACTGACTGAAATCCTCAAATGCTAAATTGGGTAGAATAATAATTAAAAGTGAAAAGTTGATTTTTAGATGAAACAAATTTGGGTCGTAATTGAACGAATGACCAGCTTCTGCAGCTGACGTGCGTCGGGCAAAAAGCTCCAACCACCGGTCAGAAGACCTGCTCATGCTATTCTCCTACGACCAGGATCTCAGACATCACTTGAAGGATATATCGACACCTCAGCAACTGACAATCGGGCAAAATCACTGCCTAATCCGGACAGAGATCGAAGACAAACCTATGTGACAAGAGGTAAGAGAAGATGGATAGACCTAATGCAACAGACTGATTCGGGATATATTCACCAAACCACTGGACAAAATAGTGCCTATGCCACGAATCTCGATGACGTTCCTCCGTCTAAGATACTTGATCACCACAAAAAAAAATCTATAACCAAAACTGAAAAATTTTCAAAAAAAAAATTTTCCAAAAATTCTTAACTTCTCTCTACGTCACTTTGAATCGACCTAACTTTAATCAATTCAAATCTAATCTTCTCAAACTAATTCGGGCCCCACGTTGGGCGCCATCTGTAACGTAATATTATTATGTATGTTAAGAAAATTTCTATTTAATTATTATACGGAGAACTGACACGCAAATGAAATTATCCTGAATGAAAGAACTCGGAAATAATAAAAAAAAAATATCTTCCGACATTCAAACATTCAAATATCTCATTCCGGTCCAACTGCCAGTTGGCACTACCTTCCCTCATCGACATCCTATGGATGACAATCAACAGAAAACAATGCCTCCCAACAGCTACTCCTACCGGGGAGGAAATAGAAAGAGACAAGCATCATTAAATATCCTTGACTCTTATATCAAGGATCAGCAACTCCAGAGCCCATCATCCTTATATCGGGTACCTAGCGACACGCCAAAAGAAAACCAATAAAATGTACTTACATGACACTAACAATGCCTCCTGCTCCTTCTAATCCTCTCCCCGTTTCTTAAAATTTCCTAACCATCCCGTTCACAGAAGCGTGAACCATCCATCGGTCTACCATAGGTCCTGACCACAAAACCCCGTGGAACAGCCTAGAGGGTATCCGATGCCATGTTCACGCCTATCCGCTACAAGTACTCGATGTTCCGCTTGTAGCTGTATCACTATGTAGCCTACACCTGGAGACCATAAACCTTAACTTTACTCCCATAACTACACCTAGACCACGAATGCTACCTCATACTGTATTATCTTCATATCCAGAGACTTCACTCCGGTTTGCATCTATCTGTCTGGTTATGGCTATCTATTTCTCGTGAATTGGGATGTATGTAACCTCGTGTCGGCAACGCCCCCTCCCTAATTAACCACCCGAGAAGAATGGCCAACCAAAGCGGCAACCCCAAAACTGAAAAGCAAGCAAAAATCTGCTTGCCTAAACTCTCATCACACCGAAGACATAGAATCCTATCAAGAAACTATTCTCCTATATCGTAATCCGAAAAATCTAAACTCTACCATCGAAAGCACACACGCCAAATCATTATTCCACGAAGAAGTGAGGGGTACCACCCTCCCTTAGATAAACTTACTCCATTACTGAAAACATAACTAAAGTTTTCCAAAAGAAAAATCTAAAAATCTTCAAAGCAAATGAAAAGATTCAACGGTAATTTTCTGTAAACTTTATAAAAATTCTTATCGATTTATTCAACAAAAAGGAATTTTATATCTTAAAAATATACTTAAAGCTACCTTAACGAAATAACTGAATTTTGGAAATGTTGTAACTTACAATTGTCTTGAAGTTAAATGTCATAATCTCAAATTGTTTGGATCTATAAAATGATCTATATTTTAATTGATTGGCTTTCATATACGTTAGATTATTTGTCTGAACCTTCTTAAAGGTGAAATAAAAGAATTCAATAGCGAACAACAAGCGTTCAATATACCTAATGTCCAAGTCAGTATCTATGAACTTATGACGAGTACCTCTACAGAGTACTATAATATTCTTTTAGCCTAATGTAATTAGTTAGGGAAAATCCAAGTATAAATGTAAAATAAACTAAAAATGAAAGCAAAAAGTGATACATGAAACAAAAATAAAACAAAAAAACTAAACGGAGTGAGTTAAATGAACTTGAACCGAAAGTAAAGATACCACGAACGAATTGGTTTTAGAGTTTGACGCGGCGATAAGATATCAGCGATAAATTGATCGGCTGATTTCCACGAATGTATAATTTTCAAAAAAAAAACTTCACTGTGTGTTCCGCAATAGATGCTTGGTAAACATGACAGTGGTGCGCGATTAATCGAGAATAAAAGTATATGGATCAAAGATAATTCAATCTTCTAAGATTATATCGCAGTTTATAAATGGAAATTCTACTCACGGATAAGGGTTGATAACGACAAAGGAAATTCAAATGGATATTCAAAAAAAACTATATATCTACAGGTACCATATATCCGAGATCCCAGTTCGATCACTCGCATATACTCGATCTATTCAAAATCAAAAGCAATATAATGATATGCAAAAGTAAATCAAATAATAGTGACAACATAAAATACAATACTACCAATAGGGCAGTAAGGAATTTCCGTAGCTCCGGAAGTGCACTTCAGGACGCTGTAAAAGAAAGGTTAGACTACTCTACTAGCTATTGCTTATCAAAAAAAAAAAATCTCTATTCAATCTTGAATTTTGAGTGAATATTGCTGAGGTTGATTCTCGATGTACTATATATTTAGTAGAAGTGAATTTTTAGAATACCGTGATGACGACGACAATGATCAAAACAAGGCAAAAAAGGATATAACGCGGACAAAAAGGTAGCGTAGGATAGTGTGTCTTATAAAGGTTAACACCTCTGACGAATATCAGTGAAGTGATAACAATCGCCGACGCGAATGGATATTGAAAGGCAATTTCAAATCATGAATTCAAAAAAAGTAATAAATGCGCACGCGACGTTAATAAGCAAACGCAGCTGGTCGCTACCGACACTAAACATACAAGAAAACGGAAATTATAAGTCTAAGAAGACCGAGTGAAAACTATAAAAAAAAAAATTTTAGTGATTAAGTATAAAGGATATATATATATGTCCTTCGCGAAGACGTATTCATAAATGTCGTTAATCTATAAAAGAGATTATGAGGCAGTATGAGCTCGGGCTCTGCAAGTATATTGTCTTATCATAAGAAACAATTTCGAAAACGGAATGTACTCGGACAAGTTATCATATTTCAAATTCACTGCACTCTCAGATAAAATCAAAGATAGTTTCCAAAAGAAAATTCACATAAATAGGTAAGTAATATATTAAATATAATATTAATGATATTCACTACGATAAGTCTTCAAAATTGAGTATCATAATTGGCACATAGTCTTTAGGTGACTCTTCTGTATTCACAGGTAAGTAATTTCATATAACGATACCACCGTCCGTGGTAATCGACGTTGAACGTCGGCGTTGAACGCTGGATATGTGGTATTATGCGTTCGCCGGTAATAATCTCCAGAATGGTACTGAGCTTCTATGCTCTCGAAGTAATCACATATATAATTTAATAAAAGAAAAGGTTACCTGGGGTTTAAGTGATTTTTTTATCACAAAACTTGTTGTTTAAATAATAAGAGTAAAGCACTGGATCTGATGATGCTGGTTGTAGGAAATATTCTGCTTCGTCCCTCGGCGATTTTGTGAATATTAACTAGAACTGCTGGGAAGAGGGGACCGGCATCTGTGACTAATGCACACGCCTGGCGTCCTGTTGGGATGCTCCCACGTTGATAACTTAATTTTTACAATCCCTCGACGTGGCCTTCAGCCTATCGTGACTGGGTACCTCCTGTGCAACCACTGATTCGGTGTGCACGTTGCTCGCCTGAGTAAGTAGGACACAAAAAGGTCCTCTATGGTGCGCCAGCAGGGCGTTAAACGTTGAAGAAATTAGATGTTCCTTAACAAGGAACACCTGGTTGGCAGGATGATGGACGTGGTTATGGTGACGAGCGAGCCGGAATACGGATCAACGCTTCGTTGCCACGTGTGTGTCCTTTATGTTTCCCACAAAATTTGTGGTCCAAAAACGTGGCCGAGTGAATGATTCGGTCACTAGGTAGAGATAAGGCGTGGTCTGGCCTTACACTGGCATGCGTGTAAATGCACAAATGTATATAATTCCCAAAATTAGGGAAGATGTGTCCTCAATGCACGAGGAGTATTTCAGCACAAATAAAAAAAATCAGATTCGAGTTTTTTTTTTTTTTTTTGTTTCTTTTCTTCAGGAACCAAGCAAAACGCAACAATAAATGTGCACAAAAAATAGGATTAAATCCTCGCAGCCTCGCCTGCACGTCCTAAAGCGTATGGTGGTGGTTTCTCGTCCTCCAGATGTATGGACAGGAATCCTATGGCGAATGATTGCACAAAATTAGCAAGTCTGCCAAGTGACGCTATCAGTTTTTATGCGATTGGGACAACGCAAATTGAATTTGGTTGTACCAACCACTAATATTTTGATTTACTTACCTTGATTACTACGTATATCCTGTTTTGAAAGATGATTCTCCTAATTGCTAAGGCAAATTAGGAGAAATCTCCTTAGAGAAACTCAATGCTGTGACAAAATGGGGCGCGGCTGCAAAAAACTTTTTTTTTGTGTTGCGCGTTCTACGGTGGAGGTGCTTACTTCTTGATGTCTGGCTTCTAAATGAGATCCACAGACAAATGCCTAAGATATACTTCCCCGCTTTCCAGGTAGCCGCACACCATCTTGATTTTCTCACTTCCTCTTTTCCATCACTCGTTCCAATGAAAGTGTCGAGTTAGATGGAGTAGAGTATCGAGTTTTTTTAAAGGGTAGTGCTCACTATCCTGAATTGGTAATTGTGACTTTTTGTCATGCATTAGGTATGTTGAGATGTTTCGGTAAGTAGGAATTTTTGTAAATAGAGAGGTAAGTATTTTGAATAACCGGTAATCTGAAATCGTGTAAATAGGACTCTTGGTTAACAGATGATAATTTTCTGATGCTTTCATAGCATAATGACAGTACTTTAGTCAAAAGGTGTTTGTCGTTAAGACGATTAATCGTCTGACGTTTCTCTAATTGCACTCACGGTTTCGACTAGTGAAGTTGTCGATTTGTGATGGTGTTGCAGAACTGATATTTTCGATGCTATAATTCTGCACTATCTTTGTCGCGCATGTGTGACGATATTAGAAAAGATTTTCGACAGATTCTATATAAGTGAGTTAGTATGTCCAGATTCCTTGTCGATCGAATGTTCAATCTAATCCGAGGTTGGAACTGTATCTAATGTGGATTGCTACGAACTTGTTTACGGGCTGGATCGAGAGTGGGTAAATCATTAACTCTACAGTGTCGCTTGTCTTTGTTGTTCATTTTTACGTAAACCGAACCATAATTCCATCATACTATTGCCTATGGCAATGTATAATATCTGTCGTAGGTCCGAATGCATGATTACTCAAAATCAACATTTCGTTAACTGTGAATGGAACTAGTGACAATTTTCCTGTCTTGCTCGAAATTTTCGTTCTTTCGAACGTCAGCACAAATATTTAACTTCCGCTCGTCGACATATTTTGTTGGTGTGTCAATTTTCGCACAAACAAAATTCTACCTTGCATCTCCATTTTCAACAATGTGGCTGACATGCATTTCGCTTCCGTGTGAACGAGGCTCAAATACTGAACTAGCGAGTAGCCGCATACTCGTCAGTTTCTTGTATTTCCAAAAATAAATGGAAAACACACAGAATGGAAAGCAGACAGAAAATGGAAACCTAATGGAAGGCCATTCTGGAAATGACAATTCGTCTGGGTGGATTCTATTTGTGGAATTTGTGTAGGAGTGGGGTAAAATGAATGTGTTCAGAACAGATTGAGTTTGCGGATGGTTTCGCTGATAGATGGCATTGGTAGGAATATGATTTGCGTGCCAATCTGCAAAAGTTTTCCCTACAAGAGTAAAACAAGAAGAAAAAGTTAAAGAAGTGAAATTAAAAGTAAGGGAATCATTAAATCGTTAAAATAAAGTGAATTAAATTAGTATATTTCAGTAGGTTTCTTTGGTGCGCGTGCCACATGCTTGGCATTAACAAAGAATCAGTTCTTTGGTGTGCGAGACACTTTTTTTATCGGCGCCGGCTGCAATCCGTGGCGACAAGAAAAAACAGACGCCCAAAAAGAGTTGCGCAGAGAAAAAAAATAAGAATCCAATCACCACAAGAAGAAGGCCTAAAGAGGAAAAGAAATCATTCCTAGAAATATATATAGACAGGTAAGTGCTGATGTGGCCATGCAATCTATAGAAAAATGATTATATGACGACCTACCAATTTGTACTAATGTACATACATTTTCCAATAGGAAAATCTGCGCGCGTCATACAGACGCCAACGAAGTACAGGCACGTGGAGAAGCGTCCGACGCCAACGAAAAGAAGCCACGCCGTTCGAAAACGACGCCAGCACATCTATATGTACAGTCACACCAACTTCCAGAAGTTCACCAATAAAGTTTAATTGACGAAATCTTGTATTTTCTTCGACGCCGACTCTTCGTTTTTGGGATACGAATTTTCGTGTTCCTGGAAAAAAAAAAAAGAAGGAAATTTGAGAAATACGTATTTTTCTTTTGCACGTTTCCCAACCACGTGTTGGACAAGTTCGTGGTGCAAAGACGCCACAAAAATCAGAACAGCAACGCGGCTTGCTAACAAGAAGTTTTTTTTTTGCAACTTTGGAGGAAATCAAACTCGAGGGCCATCATCTAACTCTTTTTCAGAGATTAGAGAGACCCGACTTCAAGATCCATCCAAAGCAACACATAAGCACGTTTTTCATACATCAGACCGCTCAATCTGAATGTCTTGGGGCATAGCCACCAGGAAAACATTCCAGTTGATTGCAGCGCATCGGTATTTGCCACGTGCGGCATAACACATAAACGAAAATAGCACCTTTACAGGCACCAACGGCGAAAACCAAAAAGGAAAACCTAAGTATCCTTGTATCTGCATTTATTGAAATTATTAAAAGATATTTAAGTATATTAGATTATTAATATAATTGTATTTTTATCTAGCTTGGTGTACCAGAGGAATGTAATAATGTGGTTGGTGTGTTAAGGCCCATGATTTAAGTGCCGTAGAAAAATCCCTGAAAAAAAGAAAGAAAAAAAAAATCTTTAAGAATACAGTGATTGTGTTTTGCAATAGTGTAACTTACCCTCAAGCCCATGTCCGTAGTGAAGAAAACCTAAGAAGAAAAGAATCTGATAAGAAAAGAAAATTAATTCAAAGAAAAAAAAAATAAAAGAAAAGTTGTCTTTATCCCATGTCCCTACCCAATATACAATTGAAGTGAATTGTGAAAATTCAATCAAAATTAAAGTGAAACCTATTTCTTTGAATCTCCCTCACCTCCGTCTGAAATATTTAAACAAGTGACAAGAAGCTAAAGTAAATTTTGAAAAATCATAAAATAGCATTTAATACACAGTTGACTGATCAACACCAACATCGACAACGTAAAACACGAAGGCAGCAGTGCACTCCCGCCGACGTAAAAGTTGTGGTAAGTAACATTTTTCGTTTAAACTATATTGCTATTATAATGATTATATGAAATTTACCATTTGCGAAAGTCACAAGTGAAATTAAATACCTACCTATTTAAAAATCCAAATATCAATTCATACCAACAACAAATATCAAACATATTTGAAGTTTTGTTTTCAACCCTATCTAGTTAGTTATCGTATCGTTTGGCTGGTCCACGGACAGCTCCATTATATTTTTTTTTGTATCACTTTGGAGATCTAATACTCCACACTTATCCCCCCCCCACAGTAAAAATTTACCTGATATTATAGGGAACACCCTGCCCTCTCGGCACAATATTTATAATACTCACTGGAGAACACTCCGCCCTCTCGGCACCACTTACCTGACATATTCAGTAATTCCAGTTCTGTAATTGAACATCTTTCAACCATACCTATCGTTGAAACATACTTACTTGATTTTCCTAAAGATAATCATCCCCATGCTCAATCATCCACAGAGCATATCCTTGTAGTGCTTGCTATACGCGACCTACCCTAACAAACTTCATAGTGTTATAGTTCACTATATACATATATAGCTATACGCTACCATTAAAAACCAGACTTACCCTTCGTGTGTATACACACATTTTGATTTTTTTTTTTGTCATTAGACATGATCGTATATAGATACATTATATATACTTACCTCCGTCCGATTTGAGTAAATACTCACCAGAAAGAATTTAGTTGAAAATTAATTTTTGTCACATCATTGCTTGATATATACATATATATAAGTATATATATATATAAACCTCATACAATATCATCTGTATGTTTAGAAATACTTCAAGAATTGGATACGTTGTATTTTAAAGTGTATAAAGGAACTACCTGAAAGCGATTTAAAACATCCTACCTACTGTGTGTATACAGTAGCCAAACCCAAAATTGGTGAACAGCTAGATAATCACATAATAACAAGATCCTTTATTGTCTGTTGAGATATATCTGTAATCAATATATGTTTAGTGTACCCTCTTGAAAACACATATATATAGACATATAATGAAAGTGAATTCTGAGTAATAGAATCGTACATACAATCTGAAAAACACAGTGAGGTGCAGAAATAAAGCACTTCAGATAAGACTATAAAAATAATAAAATTCAAAATAAAAACAAAGCGAGGTTGAAAACGGATCATCGTAGATGAACGACAACCGTACATAAAATAAAGTAAATTTATTATCAACCACAGTACGACATTTAAAGATAATTAAAATTGAGGGAAAATTTAATTTGTTTGTAATCGTAATTTACTAACCAAGAGCACGAATTGTGTCTCTATTTTACAATTTTGATTTTTCCAAATAAGATATGAATTTTATTTGTATTAAGATCCTCGAATAAAGGTACCCAATAGCTAGTAGTTGTTATTGCCTAAGAAATATTACCTGTTAAGATCTATTTAAGACATATATATATATATATAACTACGTTTTAAGGTTAGTCATTTTAAATGTTTTGTTTTTTTTTTCAATAAATAATAATGAAAATCAAGTGAAAAACTTAGTTGTGGTCTTCTGATTATAGTTTTGATCAGGATAATTTTGAACTTTAAAACAGATAGATATTTCTCTATTATGGATTGCTAGAGCATAGGTTCGGAGGGGGTTGGATCGCTCCCTACCCTGGACAAGCAAAACATAAGGATGGAGATTGTTTCCTCGGGGGGAAGATGAGGGTCAGAGATGATTGACTTTTATATTTCAGCTCCGTGGGTCGACGATGGATATAGTCAGAGATGATTGACTTATCGTACTCGTTAGTGTTTGGAATCATACAAAATAGGTAAGGGTAGAGTAGTAAGGATTCATAGTGGCCGTGGTGTCCGGAATCAATGGAGTAGTTAAGTAGTTTATTGGCGGTGTCGCCCAGGTTAGGGAATTATCGATTCGCAGTGGCGGTGTCGTCCAGAATCAGCTTAGGTTCACAGTGGCCGTGGTGTCCTGAACCAAGTTTTCTTTTTTTTTATCTTTTAAGTAGTTTATTGGCGGTGTCGCCCAGGTTAGGGAAAATTAAAGATTCATAGTGGCCGTGGTGTCCTGAATCATTTGAGAGTTTAGTGTTAGATTAGTTTAGGTTATTAAGTTGGGGTTCTTGTACAGTAGTTTGCCGAACAGGAACCATAGGCGTAAGTGAGTTCTGACTCCTTACATAGGGAGGGTTTTGAGGCACTGGTTGACAAATACCACCTAGTCAAGTCAACCACAATTAGGGGTTTCTTAAGAATAGTTTTTTTGCCAATTAGAAACCATGGATCAGGTCGAGTACACTCCCTGATGGGCGGGTATTGAGGCAACTGGGGGTCAAATGTCATCTTAGACTTCCCACCACAAGTCAGTCACCTTCCTAACTCTCTGGATGAGACAGTCAGGAACGTAAAGAGAGGGTTAGTGATTAGAGTTCCAAGTAAATACGACCACCTATATTTACCACTCCACTCTATAGTTAGTGCTCGGTACGCTAAGATTTGGGATGAAAACTAGATTCAAATGAATAAGATATTCAGATAGGTGCACTACAGTAGGTTGTTCTATCCTCTACATGCGGCGTGGCACGCCGTGTCACTGACAGGCCTTACTCTTTCCTCGGTTTGGGCCTCCCCAGAAGTAAAATTGAATCACAAGACCAGGTTCACAGGTTGGCAGGTTAAATAACCAATGTAACCCAGTCGCGAGCCCACAGCAAGATCCCACGCCTGCTCCTGAGTGAGCCAAGGCCAGCTGCTGTCAACCGACGCGGTGGGAGAGTCGTCGACACTTGAATCGTAAGATGCCTAGCCATGCCAGGGGATGGAGGTAGTCCTCGTGCCTAAGTGGTGGAGTGAGGTGTCTGAAGATTCAAGAGGATTTGAGGTACAGAAATTCTTTAATATTGGTAAAAGTAGATTGAATGCTTGCAGTATGAGGTTATAGTTGAGATAAGGGTTTAGAGTTGGCACCTTTTATTGACTGAAGGCGTACTTCAGGTTATTCTCGCGAAGAGTTTCAATATTTCGGTTCCAGTTACAGTTCATTAGTATGGTAAGAGCAAGCATACACAATCGACGGAGTTGTTAGTGTTGTGAGCACATGCTTCCACCTCGCATGTGTGCCCACAAGTTTTCTTCTTTTTATGAAGAATTCTTTTTGTAGAATTCCCACGATAACAACATTAATAACAATAGTGTAATAAAGATTCAATTATATGGATTTTTGCTTTATTATTGGGAAAAATAATATAAACTTTCTGTTAAAAATAATAGGAATCTTCGGTACAGAATGGCGTCCTAGATGGGGCAATGTCTTTTGACATTTGTCTCATAGAAGGGGGTCAGCTTTCGTTACAGAATGGCGCTCTAAATGAATTTTTATTATATTGTTGTAGAAATAAAATAAATTTCTGTTAAAATGAATAGAATCTTCGTTACAGAATGGCGCCCAACGTGGGGTATACGTGTTATGTTCCACGGGCCCCGTTTGTGCGGATGAATATTCTCCAATCTTCGTTACAGGATTTTAAAAACTATCAAAGTGGCTCAAAAATATTTAACTTCAAAACAATACCTTTCACAAAGGTATGTGAGATCGAGTTTTCGAAAAATATTTTTACTGTCGGGTTTAAAACAAATTTATACAAAGAAGATTTTGATTTTATAAACTTGAAGTATGATAAGCCTTTAAGAAAAGCAGCCAAAAATACATCACTCTTTGAATATCCGAAAATTGAAATTGAAAAAAAAAGAAATAAAATATCCGAGGCTAAAATAAAATCGTTTAAGGCAATGCTTCCGTTCATGCCAAAAGTCGATTTTGATTATTTCGCAAATTTAATCAAAACGAACTCAGAATTATAATTGATGTTATTTATGTATTACCATTTCTTTATTATTATTTTTTAAAAGTCGTTTGTTGTTTTTTTTTTTTTGTTACTTCTAAGAGACTGAATTTTCAATGAAATAAATTTATTTACGTTATAGATCTTGTTTTTAATTTTATTGAGTTTTTGGGGCTTAGAAAATTTTTAAATTATGGTGCTTCAAATAAGTTAAGATAAAACAGGATCTAATTTGGGAATTTATGATTTTTACATCAAGGTAGTGATTTATGGTCTATTTTATTTGATTAAAATATATTTTGATTGATTTTTTTTATTTGTATATATAAAAATATCAATCAAACGCAATTTAGGTCTTTTTTTAGGAAAAAATCTTTTTTTCTCCATACAAAAACATCTCCTTCCATATAGTCTCTTCAGTACTTTAAGGTTCTATGTTGTACATAGAACCTTTTTTGGAATTTTAAATGAACTTTTTCCCAACAAGGTTCTATGTCGTTTTTTAAAATGCTTGTAAAATCATCTAAAGTGATTAAATAAACAATTTTTTAATGGATTTATGGCTTTCTGATGGTTCTTTATCATATTGCATCCATATTTTACTGATATCTAACTGTTTAATGCTAAAACCAGCCCTCTGAAACTTTGAAGGCGATTATCTCGGAAAAATTTTTTTTTACATGCAACCTTATAGTTCTCGACCAGCGAATTGGTGTGGTTTCACCATTTTGTCCGTTTTTCCGAAGTAAATGGCTACTTACTATTATTCTGGATTAGATCAAGTCTACGTTCAAGATGCACCAAGAGAGGTCTCGGATTGGTTGATCATGTGTTGATCACATTAGCTTTGTTTGTTGAACTTTACCCAGGGTCGCCCCAGGTTTTCTTGACAGCTCCAAGAGTGTCACAAAAAAAGTCACAAAAATGTAATTGTCACATGTGACAACCATCTAGCCAGACGAAATTTGTTGATTGTAACTATCACTTATCACAAATCAACTTAGCCGATTTCACCCCCGGGTTTCCTCGTTCTCAAAAAACGCATTAGGGCTGCTGATTGTATATTTTTCACAACGCACAAAATCAAAAGTTTCCATTTTGCTTTATTTGTTCGATATTAATTTATTTTCATCGAAATTAATGCATCCACTTGCATTTCTTTGACTATTTGTTGAACATTTATATGAAAAATCAAATACAGAAGATAAATACACAAGAAATGCTTGACAGCAAAAGTCACTTCAACAGCTGATTCGTTACCTCGACTCGCCCCAGCTAAATACGAAGATCGACTTCAGGATGACTTCAGGGCGACCCCAGGTTTCAAAAAACAGAGAATTTTGTATTGAGGGCTGTGGCGACCCCAGCTATTAACATCTTATGAATAATTATTGAGCAATCATCGGAGTATCGAACGGCACTCTGCCTCATGCTCGTCTATTTCGAGAAGGCCTTAGATTGCTTTAATCGCGATGTTATCTGGAAATCTCTTGATGTAAGATGCCTATTTAGCAAAATGGTTGCTATAAAAAAAAAAGAAACGAACAACAATGCATTCCAAGTGTGACAGGGTGATGTTTTTTCACCCACCTATTTTGTTCTCGAGATTAATAGCTTTGTTTGTTGAACTTCACCCAGGGTCGCCCTGGGTTTCCTTGACAACTTCAAGAGTTGTCAAAAAAACGGTTTTTCGGTTCTCAAAAAACGCATGTCGGCTGCTGATTGTATATTTTTCACAACGCACAAAATCAAAAGTTTCCATTTTGCTTTATTTGTTCGATTTGTATTTACTTTCATCAAAATAAATGCATTCACTTGCATTTCATTTAGTTTTATCGAAAAAAAGACATGAAAAATCAAATACAGAAGAAAAATACACAAGAAATGCTTGACAGCAAAAGTCACTTCAACAGCTGATTCGTTACCCCAACTCGCCCTAGCTAAATAGCAAGATCGACTTCAGAGTGACTTCAGGGCGACCCCAGGTTTCAAAAAACAGAGAATTTTGTATTGAGGGCGAGTTGAGGTAATTCAAAAAACGCGCTGTGGCGACCCGAGGGTGACTTCAGGGCTCAACAAACAAAGCTAATGATATTATGAGTGCTTGCGGTGAAAATGAGAGGCCTGGTGTTCTATGGGATCTGTTACACAATTTTAGTTATTTTGGACTAAACTATGCTGATGGTAATAAAAAGCTATCTACTTCTTAAACATAATGTCCAATAATTTTTATTAAAATCAGTTATCCTGAACTATTGCTTGTAGTACCCCGTGGCGTAATGGTTAGTGTGTCGGACTGCCACGCCAAAGGTTCTGGGCTCGATCCCTGACTCCACCTCAGTTTTTTTCCGGGGTACTGCCTCTTGCGAGGAAGTTGCAAATCCTTCAAGAGTAATAATGTCATGGAAAG
Organism: Platycheirus albimanus; assembly: GCA_916050605.2. NCBI lineage: Eukaryota > Metazoa > Arthropoda > Insecta > Diptera > Syrphidae > Platycheirus > Platycheirus albimanus. The sequence goes on from OU696696.1 coordinate 74,325,207, forward strand.
TGCTTCTTTGTTAGCCGTTCGGATTCGGCGGTAAATTGTATAGGTCAATTCCATTCCATTCCTGCAGAATATGAACGCACACAGGAATGGTTGAGTGTGTAAGTCACAGGCCCCGGTCCCGCTTGGAGCTGTTGTGCCAACAATTTGTTTTTATTTATTTATTATCCTGAACTGTTCTTCTTTCTTGTATTGCAAAATATTCTTCTCACTCAGTGGAAACATTGTGTTCATGGCCACAGAAGTGTAGATTGAAAAACGTTTAGATTGAATAACATTTTGAATTTAATTTATACATATAAAAACTTTATAATTATGTACATACACACAAAACTATAATAATAGTACCTAATAAATGTTTTATTTCAGAAATTCATAGTTTTACAAAATATAATAATAATTTTATCCTTGATTCAATAATCATTAAAAAAACAAATAAGTATACATCAATAGCTAGTTAAAGCCGTCTGCTGCGATCAAATATCAATTTTTAAGATCCTAGTTCAGTGTTAAAGTTGTTCATTGTTTTTGTTGCTGTTAATGTTGGCGTTGCTGTTTCTGTTGTTGCTCCTGTTGTTGTCGATGCTGTTCCTGTTTTTGTTGCCTCTGTTGCCTTTGATATACTTTTGTTGTTGTTGTTCTTGTTCTTGTTGTTGTTGTTGTTGTTGTTGTTGTTGTTGTTGTTGTTGTTGTTGTTGTTGTTGTTGTTGTTGTTGTTGTTGTTGTTGTTGTTGTTGTTGTTGTTGTTGTTGTTGTTGTTGTTGTTGTTGTTGTTGTTGTTGTTGTTGTTGTTGTTGTTGTTGTTGTTGTTGTTGTTGTTGTTGTTGTTGTTGTTGTTGTTGTTGTTGTTGTTGTTGTTGTTGTTGTTGTTGTTGTTGTTGTTGTTGTTGTTGTTGTTGTTGTTGTTGTTGTTGTTGTTGTTGTTGTTGTTGTTGTTGTTGTTGTTGTTGTTGTTGTTGTTGTTGTTGTTGTTGTTGTTGTTGTTGTTGTTGTTGTTGTTGTTGTTGTTGTTGTTGTTGTTGTTGTTGTTGTTGTTGTTGTTGTTGTTGTTGTTGTTGTTGTTGTTGTTGTTGTTGTTGTTGTTGTTGTTGTTGTTGTTGTTGTTGTTGTTGTTGTTGTTGTTGTTGTTGTTGTTGTTGTTGTTGTTGTTGTTGTTGTTGTTGTTGTTGTTGTTGTTGTTGTTGTTGTTGTTGTTGTTGTTGTTGTTGTTGTTGTTGTTGTTGTTGTTGTTGTTGTTGTTGTTGTTGTTGTTGTTGTTGTTGTTGTTGTTGTTGTTGTTGTTGTTGTTGTTGTTGTTGTTGTTGTTGTTGTTGTTGTTGTTGTTGTTGTTGTTGTTGTTGTTGTTGTTGTTGTTGTTGTTGTTGTTGTTGTTGTTGTTGTTGTTGTTGTTGTTGTTGTTGTTGTTGTTGTTGTTGTTGTTGTTGTTGTTGTTGTTGTTGTTGTTGTTGTTGTTGTTGTTGTTGTTGTTGTTGTTGTTGTTGTTGTTGTTGTTGTTGTTGTTGTTGTTGTTGTTGTTGTTGTTGTTGTTGTTGTTGTTGTTGTTGTTGTTGTTGTTGTTGTTGTTGTTGTTGTTGTTGTTGTTGTTGTTGTTGTTGTTGTTGTTGTTGTTGTTGTTGTTGTTGTTGTTGTTGTTGTTGTTGTTGTTGTTGTTGTTGTTGTTGTTGTTGTTGTTGTTGTTGTTGTTGTTGTTGTTGTTGTTGTTGTTGTTGTTGTTGTTGTTGTTGTTGTTGTTGTTGTTGTTGTTGTTGTTGTTGTTGTTGTTGTTGTTGTTGTTGTTGTTGTTGTTGTTGTTGTTGTTGTTGTTGTTGTTGTTGTTGTTGTTGTTGTTGTTGTTGTTGTTGTTGTTGTTGTTGTTGTTGTTGTTGTTGTTGTTGTTGTTGTTGTTGTTGTTGTTGTTGTTGTTGTTGTTGTTGTTGTTGTTGTTGTTGTTGTTGTTGTTGTTGTTGTTGTTGTTGTTGTTGTTGTTGTTGTTGTTGTTGTTGTTGTTGTTGTTGTTGTTGTTGTTGTTGTTGTTGTTGTTGTTGTTGTTGTTGTTGCTGTTGTCGTTGTTTTTATTTTATCCATTATACTCTCTTATCAGCTCAGAACGATAACTTATAGCCAGTGATACAAATTTTACTATTGCTACCCAATCCCCTTCGCCATTCAGAAAATTCACCATGCTTTGTATGTTCAGTGATCTTGATCCCAGGCATTGCAAACGCAGTTCCTTGAGTACAGGACATATACCTAAGAAGTGGACAAATGTTTCATCTTCTCTTAAGTTGCACATAGTACATTGTGTGTTTCTATTGCCCGACGAAAAAGTTCCATTCAGAAATAGGAGCCCTCCCCTTGCTTTAAAAATCCAAGTTGATTTTGACAAGTTTCGCTCTTCCTGCAGGTATCTGCTTCCCTCAAAGTAGTTGAGCCTGCTAACAGTCCATGTGTTGTTGATGCTTGTGCTCTTTGGAGTGCCATATTCCATTCTCTGTCCCCGATTTGTGTACTTACTAGATCTGTTGTAATTTGAAATGATCTATTATCGCCAACAATATCGCATATATGTCTCCCTTCCAGCCCATTGTAATCCATCCACTGTCTACACCAGAATATGTTTTTGTTTATTATTTTGTTTGCTAATATGTGCGGAAGTCGGTTTTCATTATACAAAACTAAAACTTTTTTAATATAGCTCATATGGCATTTCATTGTATAAATAAAAAGAGGTTGTATTTTACATTCCAGTATCAGCATATAGTTCGGGGATGTTTGTGGGATTCTAAGGATTTTTTTCCAGAAATATCGTTGAACCTTTTCTATATCATCGTATTGCTGATGCCCCCACACTTGTGCGCCATACCCCAAAATTGATCTAGCCACAGCGTTAAAAAGTTCTGTTTTTGAAGAGATATCGATGTCGCTTTTCGTTAAAAACGAGTGCCAAGTCATGTTTAGACTCATTTTTGCCTGCTGAGCTCTGTTCTTAAAAACACAAAACTATATAGTACCTATATAAATCAAAATTGACTAATGGCTATGAATTGAAATCAACCACCAATCACAGATTTAAGAAAACATTTTCGTCTGAAGAATAGTCTGTTCTTGCAACGGCATTACCAGTTCGATCTAATGAGATTTCTGTTCCTTCGTTTTGATGATTTTTTCTTGCTTCTTCTGGATGTGGCATTGCATAGCGCAACTTCTTCCAAAACCATGGATCGTCCCACCTTAGATAAGTGTACATTTTAATATATTTCTTTAAATCAGAGTCCAGATCATCAACTTCGCCTATATCACCAATTATGACAACAATGACTCGTGGACGTTTTTCATCCAATGCAAGATTGTGAGCCATCCTGAATTCCAAGCGCGTCCATTTTGACTTCAAATAATTCGGGGACATCAGAATAATTGTCCGCTTGGAATCCTCTACCGATTTTTGAATTTGATCCGGAATATACACACCAACAATCCAATCCCGATCGTGAAGACATAACTTAAATGGTGTAGGGCCACCTTCTAACTTCGGCAGAAATTTGTTAACAACGAAGTCTGTGTCAAGACTGGAGTACGAGACAAATGCGTCGTACTTTTTGTTCTTATCAATTTCTTCTTCTTTAATCCACCAAAGACAAATACCCCGTGCATACATCCAGATCAGGACACGTTCCTTGTTCTTGAAAAACAAAATAGTAAGAAGACAAATAGCAAGGCATACAATCCCAAGTGCTATGCTCATAACTGTTATCGTGTAGTCCATTTCAACGGAACACAACATGTTAACGAAGGAAAGATTTTCAAAGTTTTGTTCGTCTGCACAGAAAGTTTCATTCAAATCTAGAATTCGTGTTTTGTTGAACAGGATAAACTGCTTTAATTTTTCTGATGAGCAGTCACATACCCATGGATTATGGCTAAGACGAATGAAATGTAAGTCGTGACATTCGGTTAAGGTATTTATTACTTCAGTGTCCAGGCTTTGCAGATGGTTGTAAGATAAATCCAAGTAACTTAAGTTCCTTGGGATGTCTGCACTGAAAATGTAATCAATCATGTTGTGGGCTGCATAAATCTTTGAAATATGTTGGGATTTTGACTTTGGATTGAATTCAAGCTTTGAAATATGTTGGGATTTTGACTTTGGATTGAATTCAAGCCTCTTTATTTGGTTAAATTCAATAAACAATTCGATTCGATTTAATGGAGCTATTTCAAGCTCAGAAAGTTGGGGAAGCTGAGTTAAATTGGCATTTGAGCAATTTACAATTAGAATAGAATCGTATGGCTGGTCCCAACACTGGCATCCTTGGGGACACTTCTCCCAACGGCATACTAGTTTGTTTAACTGGAGTTCGCTGACAAATTGGTTTTTTAATCTAACTGGCGTCATGCATTGCAAGTTTTCAACAAACTTCAGCTTTTTGTTATTTCTGATAACTTCCACAAAGGGAATAATATTACAATCACAATTAATAGGATTGTATCCCAAGCTTAGCTCAATCGAATCATCAAAATAAAGGTCACTTTTGTTGACTGTTATAGTTTGAATATTATTATTAGTAAAATCAAATTTTTTAAACCTTTCAAGGGAACCATCTCCGAACAGATCAGAAAATTCAATAGAACTTATTTTGTTAGAACTCAAATTGGCTCTGAAAAGGCCAAAAAGTATTGCGAAGTGTTCAAAAGTAGTTAAAAGATTATTTTCCATTCCTATTTCAGATAACGAATTTGTATATTTAAATACTGAAGGACTCACATCGCGAAGACAATTATTTCCCAAAAATAGAGACTTCAAGTTTCGAAGTTGATAGAACATCTGCCTACAGTAAAAATAGTTAATGAATTTGTACAACACAATTTTGCTTACTTACTCTGTCAATATTTCCAACGAATTGTGTGAGAGGTCTAAAGTTTCTAAATTGATATTTGATGAAAAGCTATAATCTTCAAGCTTTTTCAATCCATTTCTTTGTAGGATCAATGTTATGAGTTCAGTCTGTGACTCAAAGATAGATTTTGGAAGATTTTTAAGATTCATTCCTGTTATATAAATTTCTTCAATTGCTGTTGATCCCGCAAAAAGATCACTAGGAATGTCCAACAACTGCAGATCTATGTGAATCCTTTCAAGCTTTGGCATATTTGAAAAGTATCCTTCTGGCAATGTAGAAATTCGTCTGCTGGAGATATTGAACACAGATATATTCTGGTTGTCCTGAAGTGTGTTCGGTGAAAGTTCTGTTATTGGATTGCCTTGTATATACAACTTTATTCCCTTTGAAAACGATGGATCAAACTCAGGTAGAACAGGCATTTTAGTTAGATTCCCATTAGAACAATTCATAATTAAGTATGAATTAAAAATGGCATAAAGACATTCATACGAACACTGTTTTAAAAAGCTGGTTTCTTGTGTTTCGAGGTAACATAGAAGATCAATTGATTCCAAGTCAGCTAAGGCACGGCCTTTTAAGACTTTTGGAGTTTGACAAACCGTATTTCCTCTAGCCATTGACAATGATGTTAAAACTTCTGTAAGGCATCGAATCTTACAATCGCAATGGATTGGGTTTCCCGTCAATGTGAAAAATTTCAAATATCCCGCATTTTCACAGTTTATAGATTCTATTTTGTTAAAACTAAGATCTATAAAAACCTGTTTTGGGTTTGTAAATAAAATTGTGTAGAAAAGTTGGTTAATTGAATTGTTTTTCAAGTTAAGTATTTCAAGTTTCGTTAGAGGATCAAATGGTGATCTGAACTGCTGATGATTGTTACTAAAATTCGTTCCAATGTTAATGTCCAATTTAAGAAATTCTAATTGTGTTAGAGGCTTGGAAATATCACTAAAACGAAAACAAAAAATTTAAATAAATTCAAAAATGGGACGGATGCTTTTGGGCATAAAATATTTAGATGACTCCTAGCTGCCAGTATTTTTAATGGGTGCTGCGGTGAAGCAAACCAAACAAACAAAAAAGAAGTAAATGGTTTCATCTGGACAGAAAAGAGAATCATTGTATTCATTTTGAATAAATGCACAATTATCTTTGTTACGCCATCAACCAACTTAATGAAAAGTACAGCACAAAGTATGTTAAATAGGGCAGTCCACGAAGCTATCTTTTTCTAATTTTGTGGTTAACACTGAGGGAAACATTGAATAGTCGGTAAAAAAAAATAGCTATAAGTAGGTATATAGAATTTTCACAATTTTCGTAATTAAAATGTATTATTTGTTCATTAATTAATTTTTTTTATGTTTTCTTTAAACATTTGGAAATTCTGTATTTTGAATGAAATTTTCTTGCCGCCATCAATGTTTTCCCTCAAAGTGATTGACACTGACGTATTCGTGGACTGCCCTATTGCCTACACCAAACTTGCTTAGAGGGTGCCAAATCAAAGCAACGGTTTTCAAAACACACTTCCAGTCAGCCAAAGAAACCTGGTGTTGGAATGATGAAGCTTAGGCACACTGATAAGTAAAATAAAATGCACGACTGGGTCGCACTAACTTGCTCTAATGCATGACAGTGGTCTAGTGGGGCTTGATATTTTGCTGAAAATAAATTTTTCAAAATTCTTAAATAAATACTTACATAAACTAATTTGAGCTGAAAAAAAGTACGCCATATTATTTCTGGGTAAAATTTAAGTTTATGAGAATAAATTTATAAAAATCTGTATATAGCGGTCTTAGAGAAAAAAGTTTTTTTTTTGAAAAACTTTTTGAATACATTTTTCAAAAAAATTCAAAAATGCCAGTTCATATTTGTAGGTATTCAGCAAATACATTTATTTATAATTTTTGAAAAAAAATTAATGAGCAATTTTCAAAATATTAACTTTTTAATTTTTTTTAAATGCTTTTAAAAATACACAACAAACATTTTTTTAAATATTGGTATGCAGTATAAATTGAGCTATGTACTTATTTCTTTATATGTGTGAAATTTCGGAAGTAAAGGTTGAGCAGCTTTGAAGATAGTCGAAAGCAAAAAAAACGGACCTTTAGAAAGTACCGTTCTTAGACATTTTTTAAAACTTTTTTTTTCAGCCATATGATTGGTCGTACCTAAAAAGCTACACTGATTTTTTTTAAATAAAAATCATTATAGCCGTTTTCGAGAAAAGTAAGCTTTATAGTAAAGGTTATATGGCAGGTAACGTTATTTTTTGAGATAACAAAAAAACTCTATTTACTAAGTTTGAAACAATTCGGCCCACCCGTTTGGGCAGTAGGTGTCTATACACACTACAGACAGACATACAGACGGACAGAATTTTTAGACCATCTTTTTTCGTCTTCGCTATCATCGTAATGTCATGTTTGATTGTTATCTCAAAACTTTTTTTTCGACGAATGCATAACTTTTCTTAAAGTATCTATGATCGCAAGTAAAAAGAACAGGAATTCAAAATCTGCAATAAAGATGTGAAAAATAAGTTCTCCTAACTTCAAGCTAAGAATAGGGAAGGCCTGGTATAGGGAGCTAGAAGCAATTTCTTCCCAGTAACTTATGGAATCGAAGCAATGCCCAGGAGATTCTTCAAAAGTGATGACAGTATTGTGATGGATTTTTTTTTATGAAGAGTTTCCCTGAAAATTCTTTTTAATCGCTGTAGGTACTTAATTAAGTATTCGACGAAGGTATAACAGTCGGTTGAAAATTCAAAAAAAAAAAAAAAAAAAAAAAAGTGGTTGGTTCAGACGAGATACCTTCTCAGTTTTAGAAAAAAGATGGATGATATCGAAGTAATCATCTCCAAGCTTTAGGGAAGTGATCGGATGCCTAAACAATGCAGAGAAAGTGACATACTCGGAATGTTTAAAGTGAAGCCTCGATAATTACCGCTCCATTTAGCTGACACACCATGCCGTTCGTTGAACGAATTTTTGGATAGCCCACTGCGAAATCTAAAACAATCCAAATTATTGGGCCCTATCATGAATAAAATTGAAAGGGAAACATTTCCCATATTCGGAAAATTGGTATCTCGAATAATGTTCGAAAATTCATTTCGGAATTTTAAGCGATCGTGAATGGATTTCCAATGAGAATCAACTGTTATTTTGCTTTGTTACACATTCATTTTTGTAGGAAGATGGCAGATAGAAAATATACAAACACAACAATGTAAGTGCATAAACATTGTTTTTTGTTTTTTATAGCGTAAAAAAGTATGAACTTTTACTCAATCATTTCGATTTGCAAGTTCTGCAGTTTCTTGGGATATTTTGTTCTAACATATTAGTGAAAATGGGATGTTTATTATAATCCAAGGACATTTCTGCTTAATGCTCATTTCATTAGATCACTACAAAACAAATTCGACAACTATCTTTGAAGTATTTTTTTTAATTTAGTAGTTTAATTTAGGTTGGTAGAATTTGTCCCGTGGGAAATTCATTCCGAAGGAAGTTCACGATCGCGGGGAATGTTTCATGGGAACAAAAAATTACGTTTGAAACAAAATTCCTCTGGAAGATTGTCGATATAGGGGCCATTATGATCCTTATGAAAAAACATCTGGATTGTTAATAGAATTTGATTTTGAAAAAGCATTCGATAGACAACCACAAGATCTGATATAGGTGGTGAAGGATACTATAGTTAAACATGTACGCGCAAAGGAACGGTGACAAAAGTAAGATTTCTAGAGGGAGTCACCAAAGAATTCTAAATCACTGCAGGTGTACACACGGGAAGTGACCTGTGACCATTTTATTTAAGTCCTTGACTATCTGTTTGAAGGTAAAGTGACGGACCTTAAAGTGTACATCGGTTATTCTTTGATGACGATTGATTGATTGATTTTTTCTTTTGTAATTGATGTAAATTAGTTTTAGTTGGATGTTGATTCAGATTAGAATAACTGACGAGTAGCAAAAAAAATGTATCAAAGATTGAATAATGAATAATAACAAAAACATAACAAAATATTGTACATAATACTGTATATATATGTATAGGTACATTATATATTCAGGAACTTACTTTGATAAATACTTCAATTGATTATGCGATAAATCCATTTTAAAAAGGTTCCTGGTGAATTGAAATAGTCCATCGGGAAGAGTTTGAATCTTGTTATTGGATAGAATGAGTGTATGCAGTTTTACTTGATCGTCAAATATTCCCAACGGAAGCTCATTAAGATTATTTCCAGAAATGTCGATAAAAGAAATTTCTCTTGAGTTTTCAAAAAAATTTGAAGAAATAGATTCTAATTGACAATTCTTTATTGTAACATACTGAAGTTTAAGTAAATTGCTAAGTAAATTTTGTGGCAATTGTTTCAACGCAACTTGATTTTGTTCCAGCTCAAAGTGAGAAAGTTTCTTATTTTTATAGAAAAGATCATCTGGCAAAGATTTGAATTTATTTCCACTCAAATAAATTTCCGAAAGATTTTTCAGATTTGAAAATATATCGGGCTGCAATGTCTGAATTTTGTTGAAGCTTAAATTAAGTCTCGATAAATTTGTAAATCCATCCAACAGTTCTTTTGTAATAGTTGTCAAATTATTCTTCGATAGATATAAAGTTTCCAACTTCGTCTGATGTTTGAAAATATTTGCGGGAATAAATTGGAAATTGTTACCAATAATATAGAGCCACTTTAGGTTTTCCAACGAATCAAATAACAAATGTAATTGATTTGAGGTTCTGGAAGAGATTTTTAAAGATTTTAAAAGTTTCAAATTGACAAAAATATCTTTAGGTATTGCTGATAAGTTATTAAAATTGAAACTTAAATGATCGATATTATCAAGTCCTTTAAGATTAATGCTTGTTGGAAAATTATCTATGAATTCGTAAACAAGATTGAGCGATTTTAGTTCTTGAATTCCCAGTGTTCTTTTAAGAACATGTTGAATAGTTTCATATGCTGGAAATTGACATGAATTCAAAAACACCAAATATTTTGTTTCTGAAGTGTTCAATTTTGGTAGAAATTTACTATGAAATGGATTTTCGTTATGACAACGAATTCTTATTCCTGTATTGTATTTTTTCAATATCTCAAACAAAACTGTCGAATTTTGACTACACTCAGCTTTAAACGTATGCTTCGATGTATGGTTTTGACACTGCGACTCGTGAAATGATAAATGTGAACCATTTACACTCAATGAACTATAGATGCTCAGACAGAATAAAGTAAGTGTCTGCAAAAGCTTTCGATTTAAGTTGATTGAACCCATTTTGTTGTTGTCGCCCTGCAATTAAAATAAGACTATTAGAATAAGATAAAAAAAATATGTTAAACTTATTTTCTTGTATGAAAATGGGATTTCGCGGTTCATTTGAATATTTTACGTCATAGAATATTCTACCTTTTCTCTAACAATATTGTTTTGAAATTAAACATAAACTCAACAGACGTTAAACGTATTTAATGTCCTCATCTTTTTTACTGAATTCTGAAACTTTATTCATTTATTTTATTTAAAATAACATTAATATTTTTCTCAGTGTACATATTGCATATTCAAACTTAGTTCTGATTTTAATTAACTCTCTTTCTCCATGAATTCTTATGGTACATTAATTTCCCTTAATATCTATCATCAATGCTATCGATTAATTTGATCTCAAATTGTTGCTGTATATTTTTTAGTTGTAATGTTATGGTCAATGGTGTGGTGAATTCACACGGAAAGCTTCTTGCTTTCATTTTACAAGCTTATCCACAATTTACAACAACAATGAACTATTGTGCGAATGTACGAGGAAAGCAAGGCTACAATAATGAGAACTTCATTTATTGCGATCGCGCTTTCCTCGGTCACTTTGTTTAAGATCGCTGACCAGGCTACACCCTTGACCAGACAAATGGATGAGTATCAATTATTGAGCTTTGTTTTTTATTGAACTACATAACGTATCATCTAAATAAAGAATTTTCTATTATAACGTTGTTGAAATTGCAAAGTGTTCTGGGTTTTTTATTGGCATCAAAGACAATCAAAACTTTTGCGATTTGGCATCGTTACATCGTTCCTGGGATTGAGATTGTGATTTTTTATTAATTTGAATTTAATCATCTATCCCCTTCGGTATAATATGTTTTTGCTAATTTTTTTCATGTTTTGAAGCGCGGCTACCTCAGATGTATAGTCCCAGACCTGAAATTATGTAGCAAAAGTTTCCTTCAATTTCATGGGATTAAAAAGAAATAAAGTGCACGACCTGTCCTTATATTTCAAAACGGTTTTGAGGCTTTAGATTTTGAAAAAAAAAAAAAATTAAGGAAACAAATTATATGAACAAAATTTTCAAATCCGGTCCAACAGTTTTTTTTTTTCCAAACGAAAAAACTCGAAAATATGTTAAAAATTTGTTTTAATATGATAATTTCTAGCACTTTTTAAATTTCATCAGAAAAATGAAAACTTAAAAAAAAATTAATGAAACCTTTTTTTTAAAAAACCAAAAATTAAAAAAAAATTACTTATTTTTTAAAAATTCAAAAAAAATGTCTTCAAGAATTTAATAAATAATATTACTCGTCTAAAAAAGTGCTTCTGCATTGAAAATTTCATTGAAATCTGTAAAGTATTTTACGACAAAATCTGATTTAAAAAGACTTGTCCTATGGGAGGTACCGTTATAAGATTTTTACTGAAAAATGTACTCAAATTAAAGCATAAAGTTTGCGCAAAATAACACTATTCAGAAAGTTTTATCAAAATCGAAGGAGCCTTTTTGAGAAAAACTGATATTTCATTAAAATTTGAAAATTTCATTAAAAACCGTATGAAAGGTACATTTAGTTTTAGTGCTAGAATGCGAAAAATCCAAAAGCAGCTCTCTAGGACGTCATAATAAAACTGGTGTACCAAGTTTGAAGCAAATCGGTTTCGCCGTTCAGGCTGTATAGGTGCCGATACAGGCAGACAGACGGACATACAGACAGAATTGTCGGCCTTACTTTTTTCGACTTCTCTATCATCGTAATGTCATGTTTGACTTGCCTTAAAAATAGTAGGTATACCTATTATCGCAAGTAAGAACAGCGTAGAAACCAAAAGTTGGAAGACAACAATTTTTTAAGTACTTAAGTGAACGCATTTCTTGGAATCGGCACAAAAATAAGTTGACATTGGCAAGTAGGATTTTACTTTCATGAAAGAAGTCACCACAGCTGGAATGGACCGTGTTTCTGACAAGCAGTATTGGCAGGATGCTTAAACGCATGTTTGAATGAGCCTGCAATAACGGCTACCTCCAATATAACTGTATTTTGTTTTGTCGAATATTATTGAAAACGCATCTAGCGACTTCAAACTTTTCAAATGATCTGCTTAAAGTGTTTTCGTGAAAACTGCTTTTCTTAAGTTTAAGTTTCAGGTCCCTTAAGTCTGAACCGTACATGACGCAGACAAGATATATTTATGTAACTTCGCACTTTAAAAAATTTAAATTTCCATAACACGCAATCTTCAATACACCGTAGGTATAATGCGATACAATTTCAGGTGGTCCACGAAAAGGAGACTCATAGAATACGTGAAATTTTTTTTGACAAATACTAATTTGAAAAATACAAATAACAACGAGCCTGCTCTGTGGACACCATTTAGCACTTATTCAATACACTCTTAAAAAAAACCTGTCCATTGCAACTTTTCCAACCAAGTAGGTAAGTTAAATAATTTGATATAATTTCTAGTTAAAATTTGAGTTGAAATCCTATAAAGAAGCTAAGTGACTTACCAACAATCCGAATACGATTTAATAAATTGTTTAAATATTATCTTTCAGCACACTTCAAGCAAAGTTATTAAAGTGGACATTTCAAAACTCCTTTTAATTAAATATAATTTAAGAAACGGGATATAATCAAAGACAGATTTCAAAAAAATAAAAATATCGTGAGCCAAACTTACAACTTCGGCGATTTACCAAAGAATAGTTCAGATTTTAGAATAAGTTCAAAAGTGGCAGTCACCCGAAAAGTGTGTCAAAATAATCATTTATTTAGTATGTAAGATACTTTTATCTTTCTTTTATTTTAAGGTATTTTTATTTTGATAACAAAGTTGATTGAACATTTTTTTGAGTTTCAAATAAATATTTTTTCATATATAGGAAAACCTTGCTTATCAAAATAACAAAAACACTTTTTTTTGTATAAAATAAATAAAATCAAAAATGCATGACTGGGCTGCACTTAAATCTAGCTCTGAAAGTGCGATAACACCAAAATAATTGAAATGATTGCGAGCGATGTATTTTGAATTTTTTATAAGAACTTATACTATTTTTTGGTTGCCTATTGTTGAGTTTTTTTTTACTTCGATATCAGTTTCAGTTGTTCCGTTTTCATATAAATGAAATTTAATTATATCCTTAGACCTTATGGCCCAGTAGAAATCGACATTAAAATCGCTAAGCATGATGTAGTCCTGATTTTTTGGTAAGTTGTATGGACCAGTAAGGATAGTGTAAGCCCCAATTTTGCAACTTCGACAAAACTTGGGAAGTTTTTTCACTTTTTGGTTTCAAAGTCATAAACTATGCGTGTTTTGAAAAAAAAAAAATAAATAATGGAATACTTTTTGTAATTTGGGTCGCCACAGCGCGTTTTTTGAATTACCTCAACTCGCCCTCAATACAAAATTCTCTGTTTTTTTAAACCTGGGGTTGCCCTGAAATCACCCTGAAGTCGATCTTGGTATGCAGCTGGGGCGAGTTGAGGTAACGAATCAGCTGTTGAAGTGACTTTTGCTGTCAAACATTTCTTGTGTATTTTTCTTCTGTATTTATTTTTTCATATCTTTTTTTCGGAAAAAAGTAAAAGAAATGCAAGTCGATGCATTAATCATCATCAATACACATAAATAAAAATGAAGTGTCTGTTTGTAATTTCAAAATATCAAATTTTTCCTAAATGCGTATGAAAGTACATACGGTACTTAGAACAACAACGCAATTTTTAAAATTGTTGTCTGTCTGTCTGTCTGTCTGTCTGTTTGTTCCGGCTAATCTCGGAAACGGCTTAACCGATTTTGACGGGATTTTCACTGGCGTATAGCTGATGTTGTAAGGAATAACTTAGGCTATTTTAATTACTCCTCTAGGTGGCGCTGCGGTCGCAATTATCAAAAATTTCTTTTTTTTGGGCCGATTTTGACGGGATTTTCACAGGCAGATAGCTGATAATCTATACACATAAAAAAAAATGAAGTGTCTATTTGTAATTTCAAAATATCAGTTTCTAACTGAATGCGTATGAAAATACATACTGTACTTAGAACAAAAACGCAAGTTTTAAATTTTTTGTCTGTCTGTCTGTCTGTCTGTTTGTTCCGGCTAATCTCGGAAACGGCTTAACCGATTTTGACGGGATTTTCACTGGCGGATAGCTGATATTGTAAGGAATAAATAAGGCTATTTTAATTACTCCTCTAGGTGGCGCTGCGGTCGCAATTTTCAAAAATTCTTATTTATGGGCCGATTTTGACGGGATTTTCACTGGCGGATAGCTGATATTGTAAGGAATAACTAAGGCTATTCTAATTACTCCTCTAGGTGGCGCTGCGGTCGCAATTTTCAAAAATTCTTATTTATGGGCCGATTTTGACGGGACTTTCACAGGCAGATAGCTGATAAGCCGAATTAACTTAAAATTACACAGTATCTATACACATAAATAAAAAGTTTAAAATATCAGCTATTTACTAAATACATATGAAAGAATTATAATTTTCAATACATTGATGAATTTTGGCGTAACGAAGTTCGCGGGTCAGCGAACAAATAAAGCAAAACGGAAACTTTTGATTTTGTGCGTTGTGAAAAATATACAAAGAGCAGCCCTAATGCGTTGTTTTGAGAACGAGAAAACCTAGGTTTTTTTGACAACTCTTTGAGTTATCAAGAAAACCTGGGGCGACCCTGGGTAAAGTTCAACAAACAAAGCTACAGATACAGACCGCCAACTCACTGTATGGTCTCTCTTTTTGCCTACAAGCTGCAAATCAGCTGATATGCCATTTATTTTGAGAGTGTGACGCTCTCCCTTGCTTTTTAAACCCATTTAGCAAATACACCAACAAAAAAAATGGCATACGCCCCTTCAAGCAAATAGATTCCATTTGGATCCGCAAACGAGGTCAAAATTATATGGTTACTCGGCAAACGGACTCCAAATACGGAGCCGTAAAACGACGTTTGTCGACTCCATATAGTATGGAAATAAGAATTCCCACGGACTCACTTGCGCAAAGAGAGAGAGAGAGAAATAGAGAGAGAGAGAGAGAGAGAGAGAGAGAGAGAGAGAGAGAGAGAGAGAGAACGAGCTCCACCCGCTCAGCGAAATGTGAACCCAAAACGGATTTGAGAAAAAAATTGAGTACTTAGAAGCAACCTCCGGACTGGTCCGGCATCTTTTCCAATAAACGCTCCTACAAAAGAAAACAATTGAATGGAAGAAAACTAAAAAAAAAAACTTATATTACCAATGCCTTCAAAGATCCACCGTCATTGTTCATTTTATCTTATTACAAATTAAAAAATGCTCCGACTATCACAATATTTTGAGGGTGTTTCAGGCAAGAGGAGTACGAATTGGCGGTCTGTATTGGTCTGGGGCTATGACGTAGAGTGAGCTTCATGAACTAATGGTCGTTGATTTTGAATCTGGATTTGATTTGTTTTGTGTTTATATATTTATTTTTCAATAATTTATTTTATTTTGTGTCTATCGGTTTTACTTTTTATTTTTGAATTTATCTCTTTTTTCAAAATGGGGTGTGCTGTATTCGGTACGGTTGTAAATCTTGTATTATGGATAAAGAATGCAGTGTCCGATTTTTTAGTTTTTCTTAAGACAAAAACATAAGAAAAACCTAGATTCATTTTTGCAAAAGAAAAGACAAATGCAATGCTGATACGTCACGAATTTGTTCCCTTAATTTCACTCATGAAGCCATGGAAAGAAATCTCCAATATGATATGGGTAAGTTACTCTTATTAGCTATGGTTACTATTGAATTAATTCAAATATAACGATGGACACATTTAAGGACTTTGCACCCTTGTATATAGACACTATAGTAATGGCGTCAATGAGTATAAAATTACGCGATTGTTGAACGTTGGATGTCGCTGTCAATGTGCTGGCAGAGAAAATTGCGAAGAAGAGTAGAATGTTGCAAGAATAATAGAAAATGTTGTTTAGAATGTCATATCATAAGTAATGAAATAAATGTTGAGTTGAGGTGTTGCTTGGAAACTGAGTGGAACTGGTTGTATTTTACACCTATACATACAAGGAAAATCGTTTGTAAAGTAGAAAAGCAGTATTTTTGTTCAAAATGCTAATAATGTAAAATAATATATTTCAAATAAAAGCTAAATGCCGACGGGGTTTGAAAAATATAAATATGTAGATACATATTTTTCAATTTAATAAATATGAAGTCATTTTTAATAATTAAAAAAAATATATTCGATTTTCGAAATATTTTGATAGGTATTTATATATTTTTGGCAATTTCCAATATTTTTACTTGCGATTATAGGTATTATAAGGCAAGTTATGCATTCGTGGAAAAAAAAAGTTTTTTTATATCGTAGTTTTTTTACATATTGTAGGTAGGTACCTACAGATGGGAAATTTAATTTGTTTGTAAAACAAAAAATATTGGTAGGTACCTGCCATATAACCGTTAGGTTTAAATGTCTAAAAAAGATACTTTCCATAGGACCGTTTCTTTTACATTCGACTATCTCAATAACGGCTCAACCGATACTTTTGAAATTTCACACATATAAAGATGTAGATAGCTCAATTTATACTGCATACCGATATTTCTTAAAAAGATTTTTATGTATTTTTAAAAAAATTTTTAATTTTTTGAAAAAAAGTTAATACATATTTTGAAAACTGCCCATTATTTTTTTCAAAAATTATATATGAATGTATTTGCTGAATATACTTATTGACTATCGTTTTTGAATTTTTTTGAAAAATGTTTTCAAAAAGTTTTCCAAAAAAACAATTTTTGAAATTTTATTGCATTACTTAATTTTTCTGAGAAAACTCTTAATTGAACTCGAAAAATAGAAGAATTTCCGAAATAATTTTAAATATAAATTATGCAGCCAATAAACAATTCTCAGACATTAGGGCAAGTTCGTGCAACCCAGTCGTGCATTTTTTTTACAAATATCTATGACCAGCACAGTTAGCAAGAATTTGCCAAATTTCAATTTCAACACAATACACTCACACAATCACTTCCCAATAAAAAAATCACTCAATAACAATTTCAGCTATGGAGTTTAAAACGGTGAACAATTTTGCTGCAAAAATATCAAACGTACTGCTATATGATTGCCACCTCTTCGCATTTATGCAAAACTTATTAGAGGTTTTTTTAACTTTCAAATATTTTTTTAAAACTATTTCTTAAGATGAGAACAGAAAAAGAACACAAAGGAAAACGATTGTCATCTAACGAAATACATATAGGTATTCATTGTAATCTTTTTCGGTAAAATAATAAACGCTGATCTTAAGAAAAGCGACAATCAAATAAAGTACTGATTGCAATAAATTAATTCTAGAATTCAATATTGCTTTATTTCATATTAACAAAACCAAGTTCTCTTTACCATATCGTCTTAAAATCAACTATCGAAATTTTCAGGAATGAAAATATACATACCATACATTTATAAGCACATAATGGTTATCTAATTCAAAAAAAACATCCAATCCGATACGACTATTTTTCTTATTTCAACCCATTGTGCACGTCCCAGATTTGTATTGTACGTACCTTATAATATTCCTCATTTATGCCGCATATAATCCTTTAGTGAATTTACCTACCTATACACAAAAGTGCAAGACCCACAATAATTATCTAAAACACCAAACATATTATTTTGCTAGAAAAATTTAATTATTGGCAACCATATGCTAGCCACATCAAATGTGAACATTTCATACATTTCCTCTGCAAAGCCACCAAAATCCATCAGAGCAGTTCAAAAAAATGAAAATAAAAGATGGCTGCCATACATTTCCACCAAACCAAAAAAAAAAATAATAAAATCCTACTAACACACAAACCCACCCGCAAAAGACAATTCCACTCATGCAGAATTCCAATGCACTCAATTGTGTTTCCTTACATTTTGTCCTATTCTCTGCAACATGAGTCTCGTCATTCTTAAAGTCCACACAAAATTCTGTAAATGAGTAAATTGTGTGGAAGCGTGCGAGGCCGACACCGTCGATTCTGCACGTTCCATTACTATAGATTTTATATACAAAGCTTTGCACATTATAAGTTGAAGACGGGATCAATACCTACTTTACACGTTGAAACTAATGCTCCGGTGCCCTCAACTTTCTCTTGCTCCATTCGAATGGAAGCTCGAGCCAAAAAGAACTGACGAGTTTACTTGATCAAACCCCAGAACCAGAACCCGAACCCATCAACACTCCAGACGAAGCTGATCAAACCGCTGGTGAAAGTATTGCCAGCTTGTAGGATCGGATCAAATCCTTGGAAAAGGAAGTTTAAGTTAAATTGTTTCCGGAATGAAAAACAAACTTGAAAGCAATAATTTTTTTAGTGCCACCTTTGTATATAAAATCTATAGTAATGGAACGTGCAGAATCGACGGTGTCGGCCTCGCACGCTTCCACACAATTTACTCATTTACAGAATTTTGTGTGGACTTTAAGAATGACGAGACTCATGTTGCAGAGAATAGGACAAAATGTAAGGAAACACAATTGAGTGCATTGGAATTCTGCATGAGTGGAATTGTCTTTTGCGGGTGGGTTTGTGTGTTAGTAGGATTTTATTATTTTTTTTTTTGGTTTGGTGGAAATGTATGGCAGCCATCTTTTATTTTCATTTTTTTGAACTGCTCTGATGGATTTTGGTGGCTTTGCAGAGGAAATGTATGAAATGTTCACATTTGATGTGGCTAGCATATGGTTGCCAATAATTAAATTTTTCTAGCAAAATAATATGTTTGGTGTTTTAGATAATTATTGTGGGTCTTGCACTTTTGTGTATAGGTAGGTAAATTCACTAAAGGATTATATGCGGCATAAATGAGGAATATTATAAGGTACGTACAATACAAATCTGGGACGTGCACAATGGGTTGAAATAAGAAAAATAGTCGTATCGGATTGGATGTTTTTTTTGAATTAGATAACCATTATGTGCTTATAAATGTATGGTATGTATATTTTCATTCCTGAAAATTTCGATAGTTGATTTTAAGACGATATGGTAAAGAGAACTTGGTTTTGTTAATATGAAATAAAGCAATATTGAATTCTAGAATTAATTTATTGCAATCAGTACTTTATTTGATTGTCGCTTTTCTTAAGATCAGCGTTTATTATTTTACCGAAAAAGATTACAATGAATACCTATATGTATTTCGTTAGATGACAATCGTTTTCCTTTGTGTTCTTTTTCTGTTCTCATCTTAAGAAATAGTTTTAAAAAAATATTTGAAAGTTAAAAAAACCTCTAATAAGTTTTGCATAAATGCGAAGAGGTGGCAATCATATAGCAGTACGTTTGATATTTTTGCAGCAAAATTGTTCACCGTTTTAAACTCCATAGCTGAAATTGTTATTGAGTGATTTTTTTATTGGGAAGTGATTGTGTGAGTGTATTGTGTTGAAATTGAAATTTGGCAAATTCTTGCTAACTGTGCTGGTCATAGATATTTGTAAAAAAAATGCACGACTGGGTTGCACGAACTTGCCCTAATGTCTGAGAATTGTTTATTGGCTGCATAATTTATATTTAAAATTATTTCGGAAATTCTTCTATTTTTCGAGTTCAATTAAGAGTTTTCTCAGAAAAATTAAGTAATGCAATAAAATTTCAAAAATTGTTTTTTTGGAAAACTTTTTGAAAACATTTTTCAAAAAAATTCAAAAACGATAGTCAATAAGTATATTCAGCAAATACATTCATATATAATTTTTGAAAAAAATAATGGGCAGTTTTCAAAATATGTATTAACTTTTTTTCAAAAAATTAAAAATTTTTTTAAAAATACATAAAAATCTTTTTAAGAAATATCGGTATGCAGTATAAATTGAGCTATCTACATCTTTATATGTGTGAAATTTCAAAAGTATCGGTTGAGCCGTTATTGAGATAGTCGAATGTAAAAGAAACGGTCCTATGGAAAGTATCTTTTTTAGACATTTAAACCTAACGGTTATATGGCAGGTACCTACCAATATTTTTTGTTTTACAAACAAATTAAATTTCCCATCTGTAGGTACCTACCTACAATATGTAAAAAAACTACGATATAAAAAAACTTTTTTTTTCCACGAATGCATAACTTGCCTTATAATACCTATAATCGCAAGTAAAAATATTGGAAATTGCCAAAAATATATAAATACCTATCAAAATATTTCGAAAATCGAATATATTTTTTTTAATTATTAAAAATGACTTCATATTTATTAAATTGAAAAATATGTATCTACATATTTATATTTTTCAAACCCCGTCGGCATTTAGCTTTTATTTGAAATATATTATTTTACATTATTAGCATTTTGAACAAAAATACTGCTTTTCTACTTTACAAACGATTTTCCTTGTATGTATAGGTGTAAAATACAACCAGTTCCACTCAGTTTCCAAGCAACACCTCAACTCAACATTTATTTCATTACTTATGATATGACATTCTAAACAACATTTTCTATTATTCTTGCAACATTCTACTCTTCTTCGCAATTTTCTCTGCCAGCACATTGACAGCGACATCCAACGTTCAACAATCGCGTAATTTTATACTCATTGACGCCATTACTATAGTGTCTATATACAAGGGTGCCACTCTGACTGGTGAGAACTTTGAGTTACAACTCCAACTTAAACTCAAGGAAATCTCTTCCTTCAGAAGGAAATTACTTCTATGCAAAAGCTTTTTAAAAAGCCAGAACTTCAACGAGAAAATATGGAGGAGAGATTAAAAGCAATATTTACAACAAACCAGGTGACGAAATTGAAGATGGGAGTTAAAAAGATTAATTGGTCTGAAGTGCTAAAGCCTATAAGCTTCTTCGTAAGAAGAATTTTCCTCTTCCTGGAGTTCGTCCTCTACAAAGCTGGGCACATATGTACATTTTCTTAAAACGCACTTGGAACTAGCCTCTGACATTAATTCCGACGAGAAGGTTAAGAAACTGTTTTTTAGAGCACGTATGTTCTTTAGAATAAGAAAACTTAGCAGGGAAATAATGGAAAACACAAACAAAAGAAAAAGAAAATTTAATAAAATACGAGTAACTAATGCCTGCTTCACAACGACGCTTTGAGCTTCGCTTTGACAGAACGCAAAAGTTCAAACATAGGAATTCATGTATTAATGCTCACAATGAGGCGTTGAGCTTTAACGTTACGTTTTGATATAAAAAAGTAAGTACACAAACCACGTAGCATGAAGCGAAGCTGAAGCAAAAGTTGAAATATTTGAACATTTGCGCGCGTTTGACGTTTTAAATTACTGTTTCGGCTTATTGAACATATTAATTTTAATTGTTTTCTTTGTTTTTTGCAAGGAAAAATCGAGGTAATGATATTAAATTTGTTTATATTAGTTAAATCTTAAATAAAATGTTGCTCTTCAGATGTCTTTCGAAGAAAATTTAGTAATTCCTACTGTGGAAAGTCCCATGCGGAACATCCATGCTAGTACTTGCTTAGGTACTCCATTTGAAAGGTAACTAATTTTGAAAACAATGTTCCGCTTTTATTGAACAGAGAAAGGAGGTAATATACATACATTAGCGCAAGGAATAGCCTCGCACTTGGCTCAATGGGTGTTCTCATAGATTTTTTTTCTAGGTGAGGTTCAACGAGTGCCCGGAGCAATTCAAAAGATTGTGGAGACATCCTTGTTATTTTAAAAAATTGTTCCGGATCTTTTTCTTTTATTGCTTCGAAGTTCAGAGCGAAGAATCCTTCTTCTTAGATTTAACTCCCGGACCCACCAACGCCGATTTGAATCCTCTGTCAAACTCCTCGCATGCTAAGAAAGCAGTACATATAAGCCACTTTTCCAAAAACTTCTATAATTGAAATTAGATTTTCTGTTTCCATTGCAAGAAAAATAAAATATTTATTTCCTCAGAATTATTATTTTTGATTAGTTGATTACTCAAAAGTCAAACATGTCAGCTTTCATCTCGACGCGTCCGTAAAGCTTGTTCGACGTAACGTACGCGAGGCTGAGGTGAACGCGTCGTTGTGATTCAGCCATAAATAAAATAAAACAAATTGAATTTTTTTATGAATTCACATTATTTTACTAGAAAAAAATTAACATTTCAACTGAAACTGAAACCAAAACAAAAATGTCAAACGTCTCACTCTGCGTAGCAGAAAAAAAAACAATTTTTCTTTTGACAGCTCGGCGCAGTCTTGTATTATATCATTCTTGGGTAAACGTATTTTTTTTTGTATACTGCACACGCGCTCAAGGGGTTTGTTATAGCCCTTTTAATGCTTAGTCACGCGAGTTACATGCAGACACATTCAGCATGTCTACAACGATTTTACACTTTGTATATAAAGTGCTTGTAGGAATCATAAATTGTTCCACTGTTTACCTAACCACCGCAACCGAGTACTTTCGATGGATTATGAGAGTACTAAGTACTAACGGTAAGGTGTAAGATTAAGAAGATTGTGCTCTCTCGCATGTATTGACGAGAACAACTGTTTTTTGTATTTACACCACCAACATGGGTATATGGATCATGAAGAAAGAAGATAACGCTGGATTCATTATCGTCTGAACCGTGTGTAGAGTCGCTTCATATTTAATGAACCACATATATATGTAAATGTAAAAAATATTTATTTGATAATTAAAGGAAAAATCAATAAAATCAAAGTTTTTTATTTAAACCTATAACTGACGCAGTCTACAAAAAAAGAACCTACATTTCTTAAAATATAAACCGCATTTAATTAAATCCAAACCCATCCATTCGAGATCCAGAATCCCATTCCACACCATTTTTCAAGAAAGAGGAGAAGGAAACCACATCATTATCTACTTTTACCAGTTTATCCTTTATATCCTAACAAAATTCCATACTGGTAAGTCCTAGTTCATATCCTATCCTTTTTCCATGCCACCCGTAAAAAAAAAGTATTTAAGAAATAAATTGCGTTGCTCCGGTCGTTTTTTTCAATCTTGCAAAGACAGTGTTCCACGTGGTTTAAGCGATATCGTCAAACAAAGTTTATTTTCCAGCGTCGCTCAAGAAGAACACCAACAAAAAACAATGCCAGACGGCGATATAGTACCAAATGATGTTTTTAATTCACTTAGAATACCCGACGCGGTTAAAGACTTGCCAAATTATGATGGCAATCCAAGAGCATTGTATGACTTCTTGAGCAACGTCGAAGAAATTTTAGAATGTACTAGCTTTTGCCCGCTACTTCGTACGCGTGGATTTTAGAATAAAGTAGGTATCTCAGTATATTTTTGTTTTTGCACAACCGGTTCAAAATGCGGGGTATGCGTGGTATGAAAGCTATATACTTTACCAGCTCTACAGCCGTAAGATTTTTGGCTTCTTCTGTATAATATTATTTCGAAGTATCATAACGGTTTAAATTGCAAAGTTGGAGATTTAAGTTCTGAAGCAATATACCTAATTGGAATGCCCACTTTCAAAACGATGCTGCGCGCCGATACTGCTATTTATTGCAGCTCCGCTTCATCAGTTTTGGGCGTAAGTATTGCTCGTTCACCGTTTTTTATGCTAACGTTATTTTTCGATTTCTGCTTTCGCTGAATTAGGCATTGTCTATTCTATATGGTGGTAAATAGCGCCATCTATGATGTTTTTGATGTAACTTTTATTCAGAACGACTAACTTATTTCTATTCATGTATACATATGTAGGTAAGTGTGGCGCTATTTTATTATGTAAGTGAGATGCTAACTTCCTGAAAATCTTTTATTTTGCGTTAAGTTCATTGAATAACGTTCGATTGTAGCAATATTAAAAAAAACAACCAGAATTATATACTTTACTGCGATAAAATATAGCCTATATTTTAAGTTGGCGTACTACCAATATATCGGCGAAAACCGCATTCAATTTCATGCAGTAGTTTTTGCGTGATGCGCGTACAAACATACAGACAGACAGACAGACAGACAGACAGACAAAAATTCTAAAAACGGTTGTTTTGGCTTCTCTGGGTCTAACAGACACTCTCCATATTAGTTTTGCATCTATATCTTCAATGTACAGACATTGACCCGTTACAATTTTATTATATGTATAGATTCCAAAAACAAGTTCTGGTTGCTACCCAAAACTAATACTTCGGGCTATTAGGAACTAAATCGTTGGCCCCGCGAATGACGTGTTAAATATGTACGGGACACACGTTGACTGGAATGAAATTAAAAGTAATCTAACGGTGCATTATTCTGATAAAAGGAATGAAACTAGTTTGATCCGTGACCTTCACCAACTTAGACAAAATTCAAAAACGGTTGAACAGTTTTATTCGCAAATAATTGAGATTTTGTCTTCTATAATGAATCATGTCAAATTACATGAAAAAGATCAAAACGTAATCACTTCTAAAAAATCTCTTTACAATGATATGTGCTTAAACGCTTTTCTGTCAGGTTTAAGAGAACCGTTAGGATCAACGATAAGGGCCATGCGACCACAAAAGTTATCTGATGCTTTTGATTACTGTCTTCAAGAACAAAATTGCCACTATTTAAGAAACTCATTCTCTTCGCAGAGTCCATTTTATAGACCATCAACATCTAAACAATTTCAAAACACATTTAGTCAAAATTATTCGCAACCACCCATCATTCAAACCCCCCCTCAGAGAAATAGTTACATACAATACAATCCGAGACATTATTTTCCAAGGAATAATAACCCTAGCTCTAGTATAAAAAGATTTCCACTTGTTGAGCCAATGGAACTTGGCAGTGGTAACACTACTATAAATTCTCGCAATAATTATTACCAAAATAACAAGAGTATTCGAAGTCAAAACAATAATTTAATGAGTAATATTGAGTCACAAGATAATTCGATTGATCGTTCGCAACAGCTGGGTTATCCAGACATGAGCGAATCTCAAAGTTATTACCAAAGCTCGGAAAAAAATCGTCCACCCGTCAAAATAAACCCAGTGATAGATGATGAAAATTTTCTATCACTAGCCTCGGGGACTCAATAGGATATCTTGATTTAAACAATTTTAATAGTAACTTACTCCCATACATAACAATTGAAAGCTTAAATAAACAAAAATTAAAATTTCTTATCGATACCGGTAGCAATAAATCCTTCATTAACCCGGATATTATAGATACTAAATATGTTAGAAATATAGAACCCTTAGAAATAAAAACAGTTTTTGATACGAAAATCTTAAATAAAGAGATATTGCTAAATGGACTCGTCGAGCTAAAAACCAATAAACCGCTCTCCTTTTTATTATTTAAATTTCACAATTATTTTGATGGCCTTTTAGGAACTGAAATATTAAAATTACTTGGATTTAAAATAGATCTAAAAAATTCTACATTAGAGAACAACAATGTCAAAATACCGCTTTACTTTAAGCCCAACATTATGTCGAAAAGATATGTTGCCTCGGGTTTAACTAAAATAATATGCCGTCTTCCGGTTGATATAGAATCTGGCAACATATATGTGAAACCGATAGTTGTTAAACAGGGTCTACTTATTTCTGAAGGTCTTTATCATGCTGAAAACTGGTACGCATTAATAGAAGTCAGTAACTTGCTAAGCTATTCACAAACTTTCGTTATCGAGCAACCTATTAAAGTTCAGCTAGTGAGCTCAGAAAATGCTGTTGAAATTCACAGCTTTTCAATAGATAGTCCTGAAAATATAGGACATTTCAATGTGAGTCAACTGTTACGAACTGACCACCTTAATTTGGAAGAAAAAAGGGAAATTGAGGGCCTATGCTCCAAGTACAAAGACATTTTTTTTAAAAATGGGGATATCTTAACTTTCTCTAATGAAATAAAACATTTTATTAAGACTAAAAATGACAACCCTATTTATACAAAGTCATACCGGTTTCCCCAGGTCCATAAAGAGGAAATTAGAAGTCAAGTTTCCCAGATGCTTGATCAGGGTATCATTCGCCATAGTTATTCACCCTGGTCTTCTCCGATTTGGATAGTTCCAAACTCCAAAGAAGAGAGACTCTAGTGGTAAGGAAAAATGGCGACTTGTCATCGACTACAGGCGGTTAAATGATGTGACCGAAGATGACAAGTATCCTATACCCAACATAACGGATATCTTGGATAAACTAGGAAAGTCCTTATATTTTAGTACCCTAGATCTAGCATCTGGTTTTCATCAGATCCAAGTTAATGCGAATGATATCCCAAAAACTGCTTTTTCCATTGATAATGGGCACTTTGAATTTATGCGTATGCCATTTGGCCTTAAAAATGCCCCTTCAACATTCCAACGCGTTATGGACAACGTTTTAAAAGAATTGCAAGGAAAACTTTGCTTAGTATACATGGACGACATCATCGTATACTCAACTTCCTTGCAAGAACATGTTTATAACTTGGAACTAGTTTTTCAAAAACTCAGAGAGGCAAATTTTAAACTCCAATTAGAAAAATCACAGTTTCTCAAAAGGAAGTTTAGTCAACTGGTGTTAAACCGAACCCGGACAAAATTGAGGCAATACAAAAGTTCCCAGTACCTAAAACACCCAAGCAGATTAAATCGTTTTTAGGACTTCTCGGATATTACCGAAAATTTATTAAAGATTTTGCTAATCTAACTAAACCAATGACAGAGTGTCTCCGTAAAGGGAATAAAATAGTTCTAAATTCTAGATACATCAATTGTTTTGAAAATTGTAAAAGCCTTTTATGCAACGATCCTATCTTACAGTACCCGGATTTCACTAAGCCATTTAACCTTACTACAGACGCGAGTAACGTTGCTATCGGTGCTGTTCTATCCCAGGGGCACATACATAGGTTCAGACAAACCTGTTTGTTTTGCAAGCCGTACATTGTCAAAAAATGAACAAAATTATAGTACAATTGAGAAGGAACTATTGGCCATAGTTTGGTCTGTTAAATATTTTCGGCCCTATCTATATGGTAGAAAGTTTCAAATAATAACAGACCACAAGCCTTTAACTTGGCTTTTCTCACTAAAAGAGCCGAATTCGAAATTGGTACGTTGGCGTTTGAGACTTGAAGAATTGGATTATACAGTCATATATAAAAAAGGTACACTCAACTCAAACGCCGATGCCTTGTCCCCCATTGAACTTCATGCAAAGGAATTGATTGACAACCAAGTTGAAAATCTTGATTTAATATCTATGGAAAATAACCTTGACGATAATGAAAGTATTGACACTATACATTCTGCTGAAGAAAATATCAATGACGGAATCCCTATTTCCGAAAGGGCCATAAACGAATTTGCAAATCAAGTAATACTATTAGAAAACAAAAATAAATTACACCTGAAGTCAACTCTGAAAATCCTGTTTAAGAGGAAAAAGAGAACCACGATTGAATGCAAGGATATAAACGAAGAAAATAAAATATTTGACATTCTTAATAATTATATTAACACCAACAAGTTAACAGCTATTCTAGCCAACGATGAAATTTTCAAGGTAGTTCAGCATGTTTACTCAATGTACTTTAGCAGTAAGAAACTAAAATTGATTCGATGCAACACCCTTTTACAAGATATAACTGAAAGAGATGATCAGGAAAAAGTTATAAGACTCTATCATCACACCTCTAATCACAGAGGAATCAACGAAAGCTATGAACATTTAAAAAGGAAATACTTTTTTCCTAACATGAAGAACCTTATAGCTAAGTTAATTAATAACTGCAGTATATGTGCAAAATATAAATACGACAGGAAAACTAAACCTCTTCAATTTGAAATTACGGAAACTCCAAGAAAACCTTTAGAAATTTTACACATAGACATATACTTCGTCCAGAAAGAATATTTCCTTACTGTACTCGACAAATTTAGTAAATTTGCTAGTGCATATTTATTACCCTCAAGAAATAGTTTATTCATAATCAAATCCTTAAAACATTTTTTTTCCCATCATGGCCTCCCTGAAAAGGTGATAACAGATAACGGAAGCGAGTTTCTGTCGACAATTTTCAAAGACTTTTTGTCAGCCTATGAAATTAGTTTTCATGCAATATGCGCAAAAAGTTCAACAGGAAATTCACCTGTTGAACGTTTTCATTCAACATTAACGGAGCTAATTAGAATTATTAAGTCTGAAAACATCAATAAAACAATAGATGAAATAGTGGATGAAGCAGTGATAACATATAATAGCTCTATTCACTCTACTACAAATATGGCCCCTTTTGAGATCCTAACGGGTCATATAAACAAGAGAAATTTTTTCCCTCAAGTAAGGGACTTTAAAACGAAGCAAGAATATTTAATGAACCATTTGAAAAATTATAATTTCTTATCTGACTTAGTCTATAAAAGAAGCTTGAATAAAAAAGAAAATATCATAAAACACCGAAATGAAACTCGCGAAAAACCTCCCGTATTCCAAAAAGATGACAAAATATACGAACGAGATGATAGGCGTAACAAACTTGCACCTCGATTCATAGAACATACGGTTACTAATGACAACTATATCACGGTAGACACAAACAAACGAAAAGTTCACAAGCAAAAAATAAGAAGTGGGAATAGAACTGTTTGACGATAAAGCTTAAAAATTAAAAAAAAAAAAAAAAAAAAAAAAAAATCTTTAAAAATGAAAACTTTTGTTTTGTTTATCAGTGATATGAACTAGGAAAATACATGCATTTCAAATTTGTATTAGTATTATAAAAAAAAAAACAAAAAAAAAATAAAAATAAAAAAAAAATATTTGTACCATTCAATTTAAATGTTAAACAAGAAATTTAAAATATTATTTTCCATTTCCAATGGTTCCCGATAATGTTAAGATATTTATAAATAAAAACAAAATTATATTTTATTTTTTTTTTTCATACGTTTCATAACATCGAACACTATGTAAACAATAATGAGTCCAGAAGTTCATTTGAAAAAAATGCTCATACGCCCGAGTGTACAAATTTAATACAAACGATTGTTCTAAAAAATGTTCGAATCCTGCTCTCCAAACTACGGCGGGAGGAGTTACATGCAGACACATTCAGCATGTCTACAACGATTTTACACTTTGTATATAAAGTGCTTGTAGGAATCATAAATTGTTCCACTGTTTACCTAACCACCGCAACCGAGTACTTTCGATGGATTATGAGAGTACTAAGTACTAACGGTAAGGTGTAAGATTAAGAAGATTGTGCTCTCTCGCATGTATTGACGAGAACAACTGTTTTTTGTATTTACACCACCAACATGGGTATATGGATCATGAAGAAAGAAGATAACGCTGGATTCATTATCGTCTGAACCGTGTGTAGAGTCGCTTCATATTTAATGAACCACATAACTATATGTAAATGTAAAAAATATTTATTTGATAATTAAAGGAAAAATCAATAAAATCAAAGTTTTTTATTTAAACCTATAACTCGCGCTAGCGATATGAATGTATCTATGTATCTGGAACATGTACGTATGCAGGGCAGCGGATAATATGCATTAAGGCTCCTGTTCGTCTGTTCGTCGTTCCTCTATCGTTACTGGATATTAAAATACCTACCCAATTAGATTTTGTATTCAACCGTCAGTAAAGATCCAGATCCAGACTTAATAACAGGTTTGTGTGGTTCAGGACAGTTAGGTTCAATTTACCACCATATGACGAGCGTTTCGAAAATCCACAAGGAAATCAACATTATTATTTCACTGGATCAAGCCAATGTCTATCCATAACGCGGCCAAGGCCTTCTTTGTCCAGGCC
The DNA here is from genome assembly GCA_916050605.2 of Platycheirus albimanus. Lineage (NCBI taxonomy): Eukaryota > Metazoa > Arthropoda > Insecta > Diptera > Syrphidae > Platycheirus > Platycheirus albimanus. The sequence goes on from OU696696.1 coordinate 74,355,193, forward strand.
GACTTTGGCATTAATTTAACTCCCATGATAATTGTGATGTCCTCTTTTGGAACGCTGAGTTGAGCTGAGCATATAACGTGGTTTTGTCCTTCTCCTCTGCATCGTTCAAGACGAAAGGCGAATTGGAAGTGATCTCAAGAACTGTAACAACTGGTGTGGCTTCAACATTTTGTGCGTTTTTCCGAAGTAAATTGCAACTATTATTCTCGAGAAGATATAGTCGATGATCAATTCTAAGTTCAAGAGGCATCAAGCGAGGGTGTTCGGATTGCTTTAATCGCGTTGTTATCTGGAGATCTCTTGATGTAGGATGCCTATTTATCAAAATTGTTGCTATAAAAAAAAGAAACGAACAACAATGCAAGGTGCATTCCAAGTGTGACAGGGTGATGTTCTTTCACCGATTTTGTTCTTACTTGAGATTGATAATGTTATATGACTGCCTGCGGTGTGTGGGGAGAGGGTGAAAATGAGAGATCTGGTATTCAATGAGATCCATTACACAATTTAATTTATTTTGGACAACGCTGATGATACTTAAAAGCAAATTTTTGTCTCTTAATATCTACTTCTCAAACGTAATTTCCAACAATTTTTGTAAAGATTAATTATCCTTAACTGTTCTGCTTTTTTGGATTGCAAACTATTCTACTCACTCAGTGGTAAAATTGTGTTCGTGGCCACAAAACCTTTAGATTGAATATATTTTTGAATTTAATTTATAAAAATAAAAACTTTATACTTATGTACAGTGCATACACAGAAAACTATATAGCATACAAATTAAAATTAACTAATGGCTATGCATTGAAATCAACCACAAATCACATATTTGAGAAAACATTTTCCTTTGAAGAATAGTGTGTTCTTGCAACGGGATTACCTAATCAGATTTCTGTTCCTTCGTTTTGATGATTTTTTCTTGCTGGATGTGGCATTGCATAGCGCAACTTCTTCCAAAACCATGGATCGTCCCACCTTAGATAAGTGTACATTTTAATATATTTCTTAAAATCAGAGTCCAGATCATCAACTTCGCCTATATCACCAATTATGACAACAATGACTCGTGTAAGTTTTTCATCCAATGCAAGATTGTGAGCCATCCTGAATTCCAAGCGCGTCCATTTTGACTTCAAATAATTCGGGGACATCAGAATAATTGTCCGCTTGGAATCCTCTACCGATTTTTGAATTTGATCCGGAATATACACACCAACAATCCAATCCCGATCGTGAAGACATAACTTAAATGGTGTAGGGCCACCTTCTAACTTCGGCAGAAATTTGTTAACAACGAAGTCTGTGTCAAGACTGGAGTACGAGACAAATGCGTCGTACTTTTTGTTCTTATCAATTTCTTCTTCTTTAATCCACCAAAGACAAATACCCCGTGCATACATCCAGATCAGGACACGTTCCTTGTTCTTGAAAAACAAAATAGTAAGAAGACAAATAGCAAGGCATACAATCCCAAGTGCTATGCTCATAACTGTTATCGTGTAGTCCATTTCAACGGAACACAACATGTTAACGAAGGAAAGATTTTCAAAGTTTTGTTCGTCTGCACAGAAAGTTTCATTCAAATCTAGAATTCGTGTTTTGTTGAACAGGATAAACTGCTTTAATTTTTCTGATGAGCAGTCACATACCCATGGATTATGGCTAAGACGAATGAAATGTAAGTCGTGACATTCGGTTAAGGTATTTATTACTTCAGTGTCCAGGCTTTGCAGATGGTTGTAAGATAAATATAAGTAACTTAAGTTCCTTGGGATGTCTGCACTGAAAATGTAATCAATCATGTTGTGGGCTGCATAAATCTTTGAAATATGTTGGGATTTTGACTTTGGATTGAATTCAAGCCTCTTTATTTGGTTAAATTCAATAAACAATTCGATTCGATTTAATGGAGCTATTTCAAGCTCAGAAAGTTGGGGAAGCTGAGTTAAATTGGCATTTGAGCAATTTACAATTAGAATAGAATCGTATGGCTGGTCCCAACACTGGCATCCTTGGGGACACTTCTCCCAACGGCATACTAGTTTGTTTAACTGGAGTTCGCTGACAAATTGGTTTTTTAATCTAACTGGCGTCATGCATTGCAAGTTTTCAACAAACTTCAGCTTTTTGTTATTTCTGATAACTTCCACAAAGGGAATAATATTACAATCACAATTAATAGGATTGTATCCCAAGCTTAGCTCAATCGAATCGTCAAAATAAAGGTCACTTTTGTTGACTGTTATAGTTTGAATATTATTATTGGTAAAATCAATATTTTTAAACTTGTGAAAGTAACCATCTCCGAACAGATCAGAAAATTCAATAGAGCTTATTTTGTTAGAGCTCAAATTGGCTCTGAAAAGGCTATTAAGTCTTGCAAAGGGTTCAAAAGTAGTCAAAAGATTATTTTCCATTCCTATTTGATAAAACGAATTTGTATATTTAAATACTGAAGGACTCACATAGCGAAGACAATTATTTCCCAAAAATAGAGACTTCAAGTTTCGGAGATTGTAGAACATCTGCCTACAGTAAAAATAGTTAATGAATTTGTACAACACAATTTTGCTTACTTACTCTGTCAATATTTCCAACAAATTGTGTGAGAGGTCTAAAGTTTCTAAATTGATATTTGATGAAAAGCTATATTCTTCAAGCTTTTTCAATCCATTTCTTTGTAAGATCAATTTTAAAAGTCCTGTCTGTGACTCAAAGATGGGTTTTGGAAGACTTTTAAGATTCATTCCTGTTATATAAATTGCTTCAATTGCTGTTGATCCCGCAAAAAGATCACTAGGAATGTCCAACAACTGCAGATCTATGTGAATCCTTTCAAGCTTTGACATATTTGAAAAGCATCCTTCAGGCAATGTATAAATTCGACTGTTGGAGATATTGAACTCATATATATTCTGGTTGTCCTGAAGTATGTTCGGTGAAAGTTCTGTTATTGGATTGCCTTGTATATACAACTTTATTCCCTTTGAAAACGATGGATCAAACTCAGGTAGAACAGGCATTTTAGTTAGATTCCCATTAGAACAATTCATAATTAAGTATGAATTAAAAATGGCATAAAGGCATTCATTCGAACATTGTTTTAAAAAGCTGGTTTCATGTGTTTCGAGGTAGCATAGAAGATCAGTTGATTCTAGGTCAGTTAAGACACGGCCTTTCAAGACTTTTGGAGATTGACAAACAAAAGTTTCTGCAGCAATTACCCATGAATATGTTAAAACTTCTGGAAGGCATCGAATCTTACAATCGCAATGGAGTGGATTTCCCGTCAATGTGAAAAATTTCAAATATCCCGCATTTTCACAGTTTATAGATTCTATGTTGTTATAACTAAGATTTATATGAATATCTTTTGCGTTTAAAAATAAAATTGTGAAGAAAAGTTTGCTAATTGAATTGTTTTTCAAGTCAAGTATTTCAAGTTTCGTTAGAGTATCAAATGGGGATCTGAACTGCAGATGATTCGTTTCTAGAATGTTATTGTCCAAATTAAGCAATTCCAAATTTGTTAGAGGCTTGAAAATATCACTAAAACGAAAACAAAAAAAATTCAATAAATTCAAAAATGGGACGGATGCTTTTGGGCTAAAAATGTTTAGATGACTCCTAGCTGAAAGTATTTTTAATGGGTGCGGTGAAGCAAATCAAACAAACTAAAAAGATTGAAATGGTTTCATCTGGATAGAAAAGCGAGGCATTGTATTAATTTTGAATATGCACAATTATCTGTGTTACGCCATTAACCAGCTTAATGACGTAAGTATAGCACATAGTATGTATGTGGAATTGTCTACAGAAAACTTTCTTAGAGGGTGCCAAATCAATGCAACAGTTTTCAAAACATACTTCCAACGTTCCAACAAGCCAAAGAAACCTGGTGGTGGAATGGTGAAGCTTAGGCACAGTGATTAATAACAAATAAAATGCACGACTGGGTCGCACGTACTTGCTCTGTGGGTGCAATAGTACGATGAAAACAAACTTTTCGACCAATGAGAAGAACTCATTTTTGAAAAAATTGGTAAAACATAAAAAAATTTGACTGAAACTGGAAAAACCGATATACGGGAGCTAACGTTAAGAAACCTTTAATATTTAAAATTAAGACGTTATCTTTTGGGTGTTATAAATGATACAAATGTCCACTTATGGCCAAATTAATAATACTGTTAAAAGCAATTTCCGCTATTATCATGTGTAGCCAAGAACTAAAAATGCAGTTTTCTTTGAAGTATTCTATATATGTTACATACAAAGTTTCATAAAAATCGGGGAAGCCGTTTTTGAGTAAATTTGAAAAAACGAAAAAATTGGCCAAAATCTAGTGGCTCTTTGTGGTGCCATGCCATTTGGCCATATGCCATATGACCATATTTCAAAATATGGCCGTATGACACCTTTGAATTGTGTCATATGACCATATTTTGATATATGGCTATTTGTCGCTTTGGTAATGTGTCATTTGACCATTATGGCCAAATGACACTTTCATAAAAAAATATACATTATCAGTTTTCGAATCAAAGATTTTTAATTGGATATCTGTAGAGTGTATACAATAAGTACACAAACTTTCATACATCATATATACATAATGTACATTCATACTTCAGGGTTCAGGTACAATAATTGGTAGCAAACGAAGCGAGCGGAAAAAAATTTGCCCAAAAGAGAATCAATTTGGGGTGTGAAAATAAAAAAATTCGCGCGAATTCTTTGATTCGAAAACCATGGATTGACTTTTTCACAATTTTAGCAACGGTAAAACTAAAGGCACTTACAAGAAAAGTATTGAATATTTTAACATGTATACGCAGACGATCTTGAAAAAAATCAAGCATAATGGCCTTGAACTGATAAATTCATAAAAAAATATACCTACATACTGTTTTGTGTTTAATCTATGCCAAATATGGTCAAATGACGCTTTGAAAATGTGTCAAATGACCATATTCCAATATATGGCCATTTGTCGCTTTTAGAAAGCGTCATTTGACCATATGGCTATGTGACACAAGAAAATATGGTCAAATGACACATTAAGAAAGCGACAAATAGCCATATATTAAAATATGGTCAAATGACACAATTCAAAAGCGTCATATGGCCATATTTTGAAATATGGCCATATGGCATATGTATAGGAGCCACCATTTAAAAAAGAGAAACCGAAAAAAAATCAATGCCATTTTTGAGCAAATTAGAAAAAACCAAAAAAAGTTGGCTAAAACTGAACGGCTCGTTGTATGGGAGCTACCATTTAGACAGGCTTCACTGAAAAATCTATAAAGCCATCATATAGAAGACTATAAAGAACTATGCCAAACGAAGTTTGAGTCAAATCAATCGAGCCGTTGCGAACTTATGGCCATTTGAAAAAAAGCCGTTTAAACCTGATTTTCGTTACGACCATTTGAGCCAAAAACAAAAAACGCAGTTTTGTTCGAAATGCTTAAAGTTAGCTAAATTTTAAGTTTAATCAAAATCGTTAGAGCCGTTTTCGAGAAAATCCAAATTTAAAAAAACCGTTACTTGAAAGGTACAAGTTTGAGCCGGGCTAAGACGAAATAAAAAAAATCTCGACAACCGTTTTTCTTGAAACTGCTATATATCAAGTTTGAAGAAAATCCGTCAAGCCGTTTAGACTGTAGCATGACGTGAAAAAGCGCACAGACGCACATACGCACATCCACACATCCGCACAGACGGACCGACGGACGGTATGGCGAAAACCACTTTTTTGGGCTTCTCTATCATCGTAATGTCATGTTTGATTAAAACCTCGATTTTTTTTTCTGCACGAAACCAATACTTGCCCTATAGAGCAAGTAAAAATGGAAGCAAAAAAAAAGTGCGCCCAACTTCAAGCAAAGATGCCACGAACAATTGATCAACAGATGCAATCCAAAGTATTGGGCCCTTTCGTGAATAAAATTCAAAGGGAAACATTTCCATATTCGGAAAATTGGTATCTGGAATTATGTTAAAAAATTCCTTTCTGAATTTTAGCGATCATGAATGGATTTCTAATGGGAATCAATGTAAGCGCAAAAACATTTACATAGCTATGTTTGTTTTTTATAGTTTAAAGTATAAACTTTTAATCAATCATTTCGATTCGCGAATTATGCAGTTTCTTGCGATATTTTGTTCTAACATATTAATGAAAATGGGATGTTTATTATATTTCAAGGACTTTTCTACTTAATGCTTATTAGAGCACTAAGAAACAAATTCGACAACTATCTTTAAAGTATTTTTTTTAATTTATCACGTTGGTAGAATCTGTTCCGTGAGAAATTCATTCCGAAGGAAGTTCACGATCATGGGGAATGTTTCATGGGAACAAAAAATTACGTTTGAAACAAAATTCCTTTGGAAAATTGTCGATAGAATTTGTTTATAGAATTTGATTTTAAAAAAGCATTCGATAGACAACCACAAGATCTGATATGGGTGGTGAAGGATACTATAGTTAAACATGTACGCGCAAAGGAACGGTGACAAAAGTAAGATTTCTAGAGGGAGTCACCAAAGAATTCTAAATCACTGCAGGTGTACACACGGGAAGTGACCTGTGACCATTTTATTTAAGTCCTTGACTACCTGTTAGAAGGTGAAGTGACCGACCTTAAAGTGAACAGCAGTTATTCTTTGCTGACAATTGATTGATCTTTTGTAATCGATTTGAATAAATTTTAGTTGGAAGTTGATTTGGATTAGAATAACTGACGAGTTGCAAAAAAAATTTGTCAAAGATTAAAGAATAATAACAAAAACATAACAAAATAATGTATGTATGTATGTACATATATACAGGAACTTACTTTGATAAATACTTCAATTGATTATGCGATAAATCCAATTTATATAGGTTACTGGTGCCTTGAAATAATCCATCGGGAAGAGTTTGAATCTTGTTGTTGGATAGAATGAGTGTACGCAGCTCTACTTGATCGTCAAATATTCCCAGTGGAAGATCATTTAGATTATTTCCAGAAATGTCAATAAAATAAATTTTACTTGAGTTTTCAAAAAAATTTGAAGAAATAGATTCTAATTGACAATTCTTTATTGTAACATACTGAAGTTTAAGTAAATTGCTAAGTAAATTTTGTGGCAATTGTTTCAACGCAACTTGATTTTGTTCCAGCTCAAAGTGAGAAAGTTTCTTATTTTTATAGAAAAGATCATCTGGCAAGGATCTGAATTTATTTCCACTCAAATAAATTTTCGAAAGATTTTTCAGATTTGAAAATATATCGGGCTGCAATGTCTGAATTTTGTTGAAGCTTAAATTAAGTCTCGATAAATTTGTAAATCCATCCAACAGTTCTTTTGTAATAGTTGTCAAATTATTCTTCGATAGATATAAAGTTTCCAACTTCGTCTGATGTTTGAAAATATTTGCGGGAATAAATTGGAAATTGTTTTCAATAATATAGAGCGACTTTATGTTTTCCAACGAATCAAATATAAAAGGTAATTGATTTGAGGTTCTGGAAGAGATTTTTAAAGATTTTAAAAGTTTCAAATTGACAAAAAAATCTTCAGGTATTGCTGATAAGTTCTTAAAATTGAAACCTAAATGATCGATATTATCAAGTCCTTTAAGATTATTGCTTGTTGGAAAATTATCTATGAATTCGTAATCAAGATCGAGCGTTTCTGGTTCTAGAATTCCCAGTGTTGTTTCAAGAACATATTGAATAGGTTCATGCGCTGGAAATTGACATGAATTCAAAAATACCCAACATTTTGTTTCTGAAGTGTTCAATTTTGGTAGGAATTTACTATGAAATGGATTTTCGTTATGACAATGAATTGTTATTTGTCTGAATTTTTTAGTCATCTCAAACAAAATGGTCGAATTTTGACTACACTGAGCTGAAAACGTATCATTCGCTATCTGGTTTTGGCACTCTGACTCGTGAAATGATAAATGTGAACCATTTACACTCAATAAACTACAGATGCTCAGACAGAATAAAGTAAGTGCCTGCAAAAGCTTGCGATTTAAGTTGATTGACTCCATTTTGTTGATGTCACCCTGAAAATATGCAATTAAAATAAGACAATTAGAATAAAATTAAAAAATATTGTTATATGAATGGTTTTTGTAATTATACTGTACCTTATAATTATGTTGAAATAGTAATACGTCAAAAACTGTACTTAATTCGATAGTTATTGTGATATAAAAGTAAAGGACAAATAAGATTTATTTTTCCAACCCATCAAGACAAAATATAACAATAACAAGGTATTTCTCCACTAATTAGGCATCTCAGTGTCTCGCGTGATTTTTTAAACGAATTTTTTTAAAAACATTGTTATTTTGATCTTAAATATTAGTAAATAATAAATTATCTACGTGCATGTTATAAAATATAAGAAAATATTTCTGTCATCAATTTTTATTGATTTTCTAAGTATACCGAAAAACAGTCCCCAGGTTGGTCACCAATTCAAAAAACATGTTTGAATAAATTATTTTAAATGCAAGTAATTGTAAATAATTGTTAAGTAATATTTTTAAATATCTACATTTGTAGTTCATGTATTTACAAACTTCTTTTCTCAGTCATAATATTAATCATGAATTGTATAAAATTCAGCTAAAGTCTGTTTACAAATTGTGAGCACCGTCCCCTGGTTAAACTATAAATTTTTTTTTTACATTTCCGCGCGATTATTTGAATGAATTGTAAAATTACTAGTGTTATAGGGTTTTCACACTGGCCCAAAAACTCAAAAAGTTTACGAAACCTAGTTAGAGCATTCACACTGAACAAAAACTAGGTTTTGTTTGACGTTTCATGAATATGTGAGTGTCTCAAGGTACTTTTCCAAAAAATCCCTTGACATTTAATGAAAATCCCACTCAAATAGGAAATACACCTCGCTTTTTCTCTCTTTCGTCGGTAAAAATCCCATACTCTGAGAACACTACACTGTTTTATCGACGAGTTGAAGGTGCCAAAAGATCAGTTTGTTTTCACATACTTGCGATTGCAAGTAGGTTGTGAGGAGTTTTATCAAAAACTACTAGCTTATGAAAGAGAAAAATGTATGGGAAACCTTGTGGTTTTGGTGTAGGTTTTGGGTTTTTAGACAAAAACCGAGTTTTTGATCCAGTGTGAAAAGCCTATTAAGTTTGCTCCCTTGATGTTTGAGGGCGCCATCTCCGTTTTGTGTAGTGAAGCACAAAGTATTCAAGCGGACAACCACACAGAAACTAGTTCCAATCACAGTCCTCTGGTCAGTTCCTATTTTTATTTTATGTTTGATATTGAATTTATTACTGTTTGATTTCATATCTTTAATGAACACCAAACACTGGAAATGCCAATTAATTCCAATAATGCAGTAATATTCACGATATCATGAGATTTCATTACTTTAAACAGTCCCCTGGGCAACAGTCCCCTGCTTTAAACAAGCGAATGTCTTAGTATTATTTCATTGAAAATAGTACCTTGAGTTAAGTTGGAGATTTTGTTAAGAATTGTTAAGTTTACTCCGTTTTTGGTTATAAAATTTATTTATCTCAGTTCAAGAAATAATACAAATTACTTTATTGGATTAAGATTAAAATTTCCAAAATGAAAAGACAAATTGAAAAAAATTTAAAAAATACAACAACAAAAGTTGTTGCATTTAATTTCAATTCGAGCATTAACTAATTTGAAATTAAAAAATAAAAAGTAGTACTACTCGAATTGAAATTAAATGCAACAACTTTTGTTGTTGTATTTTTTCAATAATTTCAATTTGTCTTTTCATTTTGGAAATTTTAATCTTCAACTGACAACTGGCCACGAGCATGCATAATTTTAGGGTTTTTGCTGGTAACAAGGCTCCCTAAAATATATATAATTCACAGTACACTTTCGCACTGAAAATCTATATATATATAAATGAGTTTGATTTATGTTTGACCATTTATATCTCGAGTTTGACAACACAGAATTTGATGATTCTTTTTTTGCTGAAAAGGTATTTATTTGCACCAGGTTTTTGTGTAAAAAAAATAATACAATGTATGTTACGTATGTTGCATATATGTTGCAAATGCACTTGCGACCATGCAATCAACTAATCAACAAATTCAATAATTGATCATAACTGAAATGTATGCATAATTATGAATCATTATGCAACATATACTATACAACATTTGCAACAAATGCATTTATATCTCGAGTTTGACAACACCAAATTTAATAATTCTTTTTTTGCCCAATAGGTATTTATTTTAACCAGGTTTTTCTGTAAAAAAAAAAACCATGTATGCTACGTATGTTGCATATGTTGCAAATGCACTTGCCAGTATGCAATCAATTAATGGTGGTCGTACAGGGCACTCTGCACTTAAATTGCCTTTAAACATCCAGGTTAACGAAGCGCCTACATGTAATATTTCTAAAACGTCGGCAATGGCCAAAGTCTTGCAACAGTGTACAATGGCACACAAAAAGTCACTTGAAGCTTTAGATCGAACTCTGAAAAATTTGCGAGGTGGCCAAGAAATATTTGGAGCCGCCATGATATTGTTGGCAGGTGAATGCAGACACACTTTGCAGGTCATACCCTGATCGACTACTGCGGATGTCAATGCCTGCCTTAAATGTTCTCCTTTGTGGATGTATGTTAAAACACTAACACTCACTAAAATGATCCCTCTGCTGCAGAATTTTCAAAGCAGCTGTTGGATATTGGAATTGAAAAATTTCCGTTGACGTTGATAGTTCAAATGGCCAAATAACACTGCAAATTTCTATTGTATAAGGAATTCAAAGAAAGAATTGGTTCAAAGATTGTTTCCAAGTATTTCGGAGAACTATAAAAATCGTACTTGGTTAAGTCAAAGAGCTTAAGGCAAAAATAAAGATGTCGCTGAAATTAATGCATCTATTTTAGAAGAAATAGATGGACAATTTGTTGCCAACAAATGAGTTGAAGCAATTATAAATGAGGATGACGTAGTGAATTATCAGACGGAACTTTTGAATTCGATTGATTTACCGGGACTGCCACTTCATTATTTAGCTCTGTAAAAGAATTGGAGCCCCGATTATAATGCTGAGTAATATAAATCAACCTCAACTTTGCAATGGTACTAGACTAGCTGTAAAAAAGTGAATGAACAATCTAATTGAAGCTACCATTTTTAGTAGCAAATTCACCAGAATTCAAATCATTCCACCTGATTTGCCATTTGATTTTAAACGTCATCAATTACCTATTCGCCTTGCTTTTGCCATCACTATAAATAAAGCCCAAGGTCAGTCTTTGAAAATTTGCGGTATTGATTTCTCATGGTCAAACTGTATGTTGGGTGTTCTAGAGTAGGGAAACCGACCGCACATTATATTTATGTAAAAGATGGTAATACAAAAAATGTTGTTTATAAGAAAGCATTAGGATAAAATGTTAGACTTTACTTATCAGTTTTTTAATCACCAAGCGCGTTCCATTGCATAGTTTTGGTTGTCTTAGATTTCGAAGCTGATTATAACCGAGCCCGCCTTCAGTTGTAAATTGTGCTGTGGTAAGTCAGGTACATCTAAGGAGCTTAAAAACTCAGTTAGATAATAAGTGGCTTCATCTTCGTTTGTTACACAGTAAATAGATTTGAATGAATGCAGAGTACCAACGATTTGATTCTGAATTTAAAAAAACGAATTTTATTCAAAGTTTTCTTTCTATACCATTCAATTTTAGCATTTCTTAAGCCTGTCAAATTGAAAGAATTTTATACGGCTCTTGGCTAAACTGCAGGTAACAGCCCATTGGAACTCTGCTCAGCGAAGCGGGCATGGGTTTGCTAGTGATATATATAAGTGTCGATTTTATAGAACATGTGCGTCTTAGAAAAGTATGAACGGCATCTAAGCCCACCGTTCATGCTTGGGCGAAACGCACACAAGGCCAAAGGAACTACTTTTTATTTTTTAATTTTTATTGGATTAATTTGAGCAATAAAAAATAAAATCTTTGACATACTTTTTCAACCAAAAAGACCCTGTTTGTAGAGAAATGCCTAACAATATGTTAAACTTATTTTCTTGTATGAAAAAGGGATTTCGCGGTTCTTTTGGAAATTTTACTTAATAGAATATTTCTACCTCTTCTAACAATATTAAACGTTAAGATATTTTTTGTGTAGTGATATTTTTTTTAAAAGCATTATTAAAAACCTTATTGTTGGGGAAGTATACATTAAACTAACGCTGAATCAATAAAGGGTTTTTTTTAAAGAGGTATATAACTATAAAATGTACTAAAACACAGATAAATTGGATTAGCTGCCATGAGACTGATTTTATTTGAAAGATAATAAAAGCTTTCGGATGTAGTCCAAAACCTATATTACATATGTATCAAAAGTTTCCTACAATTTCAGGGGGTGAAAAACAAATAAAGTGCACTACTTAAAAAAAATAGAGGAATACATTATATGAAATTTTATTAAACACCTTAAAATTACTAGTTAAAATGTTTTTTTGGAAAAAACGAAGTAGGTAAGCCATCTGATTGCTTTTATTGTTTTAAATTTTTTTTTGAAATTTTTTTCGAAAATATATTTATTAAAATTTTTTTTGGTATGCCAACTTCTAGCACTTTGAAGGTTTTATCAGAAAAAGAAAACCAAAAAAAATTAATCAAACCTTTTTTGAAAAAAAAAACCAAAAAAAAACTTTTTATTTTAAAATTAAAAAAAAAATGTTTGTACAAAAATCTAAGAATATTAATATTAATTCGTTTAAAAAAGGACTTCTACATTAAAAATTTCATCGAAATCTTTCAAGTGATCTGATAAAAAAAAACTGAAAGTGCTAGTCATAATAATAAATCGGTTTACCCGTTTAGGCTGTAGGTGCCGATAGACATACTGACGGACAGACAGACACACATAATTGTCGGACTCACTTTTTCCACACCCGCAAGTTGAATTTTACTTTCATGAAAGAAGTCACCATACCATACCATAGCTGGAATATGGATAGTGTTTCTGACAAGCGGTATTGACAGGAATCGATTTAGTGTCGAAAAAGAAACATTCGAATTTTTTATCAAATAATCTCACTTTACGATGATAAATAAGTGGACAAAGGGATAGTAGGTGCGTTGTGAATAATAAGTAGGTACTTCTGGTTCTGGCTGCACATCGAGCTACTGCTTAAAACGCATAGTCAAAATGTTTGAATGAGCCCGGAATAACGGCTACCTCCAAAAAAACTGTATTTGTTTTGTCGAATATTATTGAAAACGGCTCTAGCGACTTCGAACTTTTCAAATGATCTGCTTAAAGGGTTTTCATGAAAACTGCTTTTTTTAAGAAGATCATTTAAATTGCCATAACACAATCTTCAATATACCGTATAATGCGATACAATTTCAGGTTGTCCACGAAAAGAAGACTTATACAATTCGTGAATATTTCATAAATTCCAATTATGTGAAGCTTGTTTTTGTGGACTTTATTGAAGTAAATTCAATTTAAAAGATTTTGTGACCTTTAGTCCAAATGCGTTTCGCCCAGGTACAACAGTTGGGCTCATCAGTTAGATGCTGTTGTACCCTTCTAAGACGCAAAATTTTGGTCGATGATTAGCGACACTTGTAAAAATTACAGCGTGAATACATGCAATTATGAACAATAGAAACAACAACGGACCCGAATGGCTGCCCTGTGGGACACCAGTTGGCACTTATTTAATACACTCTGAAAAAAAACCTGTCCATTGCAACTTTTTTAACCAAGTATAGGTAAGTGAAATAATTTAATATAATTTCTAGTTAAAATTTGAATTTAAATCCTTTAAAAAAGCTCAGTTTATCTAGTGACTTACCAACAACCGAATACGATTTAATAAATTGTTTAAATATTATCTTTCAGCACACTTCGAGCAAAGTTATTAAAGTGGACATTTCAAAACTCCTTTTATTAAATTTAATTTAAGAAACGAGATATAATCAAAGACAGATTTCAAAAAAATGCAAAAATCGTGAGCCAAACTTATAACTTCGGCGATTTAAGAAAGAATAGTTCCGATTTTAGAATATGTTCAAAAGTGCCAGCCAAAATAATCATTTATTAAGCTCTTACATACTTTTATCTTTCTTTTATTTTAAGGTTTACATTATGACCTTATATATATGTACAACTATAGGTTTTAGGCGTAAGCTTGAGGAAATTATGTTTTTTGATAACAAATTTGATTAAAATTTTTTTTGCATTTCAAATATATATTTTGCCTACGCGAAAACCTTGCTTATCAGAAATAGCACAAAAACTTGTTTTTATAAAATAAATAAAATCAAAAATGCATGACTTGGGCGCACTTAAATCTAGCTCTGAAAGTGAGATAACGCCAAAATAATTGAAATTATTGCGAGCGATGTATTTTGAATTTTTTATAAGTACTATTTTTTGGGTACCTACCTATTGTTGAGTTTTTTTTTTTTACTTCGATATCAGTTTCAGTTGTTCCGTTTTCATATATTATGAAATTTGTTTATTTCCTTAAATCTTATCGCCCAGTAGAAATCGACATTAAAATCGCTAAGCATAATGTAGTTCTGATTTTTTGGTAAGTTTTATGAACCATATTAAGGATAGTGTAAGGTAAGCCCGAATTTTGCAACTTCGACCAATCTTGTGGAATTTTTTCACTTTTTGGTGTCAAAGTCTTAAACTACGCGTTTTTTTGAAAAACAAAATGTAATATACTTTTTGTAAGTCCATTAAATTTCCAAAAATTATAAACTAACTGCAGCTCTATAAACCGCACAGAGAACGAGCTATGGCTCTTTGAAGATGGTCCATTTCGACTGAAAACTAACAATTTTTACTTGCGATTATAGGTACTATAAGGCAAGTTATGCATTCGTCGAAAAAAAAAGTTTTGAGATAACAATCAAACATGACATTACGATGATAGCGAAGACGAAAAAAGATGGTCTAAAAATTCTGTCCGTCTGTATGTCTGTCTGTCTGTCTGTCTGTCTGTATGTAGACCTACAGCCCAAACGGGTTAGCCGAATTGCTTCAAACTTGGTATATAGACTTTTTTAGGTATTGTACAGAGGGGAAATTGAAATTTTTTTTTTAGCTCAAGAAATGACGGTACCTGCCAACAACCGTTATTTTAAAGCTTATTTTTCTCAAAAACGGCTCTAACGATTTTTATTTAAAAAAAATCAGTGTTGCTTTTTAGGTACGACCAATCATATGGCTGAAAAAAAAGTTTTAAAAAATGGCTAAGAAAGGTACTTTCCATAGGACCGTTTTTTTGCTTTCCACTAACTCGAAAAGGACTCAACCGATTCTTTCGAAATTTCACACACATATAGCTGTAGGTAGCTCAATTTGTATTTTATACCAATATTTTTGAAAAATGTTTTTTTGTATTTTTAAAAGCATTTAAAAAAAAAAATTTTTAAAATTAATATTTTGAAAACTGCATATTAAATTTTTTTCTAAAAAATTTAAATAAATGTATTTGCTGAATACCTATGAACTGGCGCTTTTGAATTTTTTTTTCAAAAAGTTTTTCAAAAAAAACTTTTTTTCTCAAAAACCGCTCCACAGATTTTTCTAAATTTATTCTCATAAATTCAAATTTATCCAAGAAATAAAATGGCGTACTTTTTTTTCAGCTCAAATTATTTTATTTTATCAAAATCTCAAGCCCATAAACCACTGTCACTCATTAGAGCAAGTTCGTGCGACCCAGTCGTGCATTTTATTAGTTTTGCTGCCGTCAGGATCAAAATGTGGGCAACATCAACAAAAAAGGAAAATCATCACCAGTTAAGTTTTGTACCTATAGTTAATTTCAATTCCTTTTACTTAAGCATACAACAAAGCACTAACAGTTCAGTCAAAGAAGAAAAGAAGGTTAAAAAGGATTTTTGAAGAACTGAGACAAGACTCTTTGAACATCTTTTTGTGTGGGATTCTAACTGCGAAAAAAAAACACAAAATTTGAATTTTGAAAAATTCAACTTTGAATGAAAATGTGGTGATTGTGGGTGTATTTTAACAATTCGCTGTCTGCTGAGAACTAAAAGGCTGTGTGTCGACCAAAACACCAAAATTAAGTTTTATATACCAAAATTTTCATTTATTCAGATAAAACAAAAAAGAATTTTTTTGAAAAATTGCTGGCAACTCTACAGCTAAAAGAGAGAACATTCATTAAATTCGCACTATTATTCAGTACTTATAGGGTTCCATGTTCAACATAGAACCTTTAACGTACAGTCACACAAAAAACAAAAGTAACACCCGCACCGCTAGGAATGCCCATCAATTTACCCTTGAGCCTAACTTCGGACGTACTGTAAAGTATAGAGACTCTCTTTACCCGCCTCGATTTTCCCCTCCCATTATGATTTATATAGACATTCAAAACCAATGTGCATCGGTATCTCCTTTTTTCGTCGAAATTACAAAGAACTTTTTTCAACTCAGAATTAATCCACATAGAACCCTTTATGAATTTAATACTTTTTGATTACAGCAAAAAGTCCTACGCCCGCCGTGTTCAATGAAATTTTTCATAATTTCAAATCCGTTTAGTTTGGTAAACAATGAGACATAGATCTATCTGTCAATAATGGTTTTTACAGGAAGTCAGTGTGATTTGTGGACTATTTTAATTGAGTGATTTTAAATTAAATAGTTTTTCTTTAGAATAAATGCTTTGTTTCTCCATACTAAAACATAATCACCTTTTTCCGAACAAGGTTCTATGTTGTTTTTTAAACCCCTTAAAAGTGGGCGTGTCCTAAAAATTTGTAAGAAAATTTAAAGCAATATCTGAGCTTTCCTTCCTTTTCCCTTTTTTCTTCTTGCGCAAATTGTTTAATTCGTTTTATTGTGTTTTTTTTTTATTTTATTTATGCGCAGTTTTTAAGTACCTACGTCTTGTAATTAATACACCATCGTAAATATAAATTAAACTCAATTTACGGTAAAGTGCACATAACAAATTTCTTCATAGAAGAAAAAAAGGGAAAAGGTGGAGATAATCTCAAATCGGTTCCTTTTTTCTTCTATGAAGCGGCATGTCTTTATTATTAGTTAAGTCTATGGTAATACCCACAAAATTTAAAGTTTTTCACTTAAATATAACAATTTTGTTATTTTATAAAAACGAAATTGACGGTTATGTATAAAAAGTGGGCGTCAGCCACGCCCAACTAAAATATTTTTATTTAATTGGAAGAAGGTTTACCTAAAGCTTGTGTGTGTAAAATTTTAGCGTTGTCCTTTTATCGTAACTGTACAAAAACATAACTTAATTTTAATAAATTGAGGCTATTCAACGAAAATGGCGATTGTGGGCGTGTTTGTGGGCGCAGTTTTGGGCGGATTTTACCGGTTCAAGAACTAAGCTTTACTCTTGAACCAAAGACTATGTATACCAAATTTCAACTTTCTAGCTCAAAAATTGCGAGTTCTGGAGACGTACGGACGGATGGACGGACGGACGGAAATGGCTAAATCTAACGGTATTATATCTCTATGTTATAATCTTCACACCTTTGCTATATAAACTATAGTACTATGAAAAGGAAATAGTAACTGGTGCATTCAGAATTCAGTGTGTACTCGGTGCCAGGGCTATCTTCAGATTGTATGTATGTATGTATGTATTGTATAAAGCCATTGCATATATAAACTATAGTATTCCCACTTGAGGTGCGCCATCTATCGACGAAAAACTAAGCTCTTGAATATCATGAAAAGCAACAACAACATTTCACTCACTCACTCACAGAGGGTGTGTTTCTTTATTCATTCCGTATATTCGGAATATATGGAACGCCCTTTTTGCGTTTCTTTATTCAATGGAATATTCCGGATAAACTATTTCCTTGTTTCTTTATACAATCTGGAATATTTGGAACGCATTCTTTTCATTCCAAGTGAAGAGGTGGTTTAAATGGAATATTCTCTAGTTTGACTGATGCAGTTCACTGTCAGCTATTGTTTATTCTTTTTATTCAAGTTCTGTTTCTTTATTTATTCTATTCTGGATATTCTGGATAGATATTTGATCTTTTCTGTCTTTTCTATTCCTTATCCGGAAAAAATAAAGAAACACACTCAGAGTGAGTTTCTTTATTTATTCTATTCTGGATAGATATTTGTTCTTTTCTGTCTTTTCTATTCCATATCCGGAAAAAATAAAGAAACACACTCACAATGAAATAATAGGATATAAAAAACGTCTGAACGCGCCAATCTTGAAAATCAACATTCAGTGCTTTCAGCTATCATTTACCCTGAATGTAGTCATTTTGATACTGATGTGTCATTTTTCAACCATTCGTAGTGCGCTGTGTTGGCTTTTCCTGATTAGTTGAAGTTGAAGAAAAAATTATTCTGCCGGCATTTTTGTAGTTTTTATAACTTAAATAAAGAATAATGAAGCTATTCTCTATAGTTTTATTAATAATATCAGCATTTGCACTTGCACATGGTGCAATCGATGCTGAAGTTGTTAACAAAAATGTGGAACGCAACATCGATTTAACATCACAACTCGTGAAGACTTCGTACAAAATCATTTTGGAACATTCGGCAAAGAAAGGCATCACCGCCTACAGCCTCGTCATACCACGCGATGATCGTACACATTTAGCTTTCATCTCGGCGAAGGATTCTTCGAAAAAAGAACTAAAATACACTGAAAAGGAAACAAGCAACGGTGTAGAATTTCTTCTATCATTCCCAAGTGCCGCTCCCACTCAGGTGGTTTACCTAGAAACTGTTTCCACCAAAGCACTGACACCACATCCAGCTAAGATCAGTCAAGCAGAGAAGCAATTGGTGAGGTATTTTGGCACCGTTTACTTCTACAGTCCCTACAAAACGCTAACCCAGAAGACAACAATTCACTTGAGCTCTCAGAGCATCGAAACATACACACAAACCAAGCCAGTATCTGTGTCTGGAAGCATCATCAACTATGGCCCATTCGAAAACATCGAAGGTGAGTCAAAAGTCATCAAAGAATAATAAGAATTTATTAACATAACTTCCTTCAAATAGCTTTTATTCCGGCGGAGCTCGTTGTTCACTTTGAGAACCACACCCCCTTCCTATCAGTGACACGTTTGGAACGCACATTGGAAGTCTCCCATTGGGGCAACATCGCTGTGACTGAGAACATCGATATGATTCATTCTGGAGCTCAGTTAAAAGGTTCCTTCTCCCGCTACGAATTCCAGAAAGACGCTCGAAGTGGACAGGCAGCCGTGAAATCATACAAAACCATGCTGCCAGCATCAGCCACAGGTGTCTACTACCGTGACACAAATGGCAACATCTCTACCTCAAACATGAAGGTCCTTCGTGATTCCGTTGAGCTGGATCTCCGCCCACGTTTCCCACTCTTCGGTGGCTGGAGGACTTTTTACACTTTGGGCTACAATGTCCCCTCATTCGAGTACCTCTTCAACTCTGGGGAGAACTTCTTGCTCAAAATGCGAATCATTGACCACATCTACGATGATATGGTGGTCGATGAAGCAACTGTTAAAATCATTCTCCCCGAAGGAGCTACCAATATCAAGCTTATCACACCGTACTCGGTGAATCGTCTACCCGACAGCTTGCACTACACTTACCTGGACACCTTCGGACGTCCAGTGATCTCATTCACCAAGAAGAACCTTGTCGAGAATCACATTCATGACTTCAACTTGAAGTACAACTTCTCACGCATCACCATGTTGCAGGAGCCTCTACTAGCCGTTGGATTCTTCTTTGCGTTGTTTGTCCTCGTCATTGTTTGTCTGCGCTTGGATTTCTCCATTTCCAAGGAAAAGGAACCACATGCACACAAAGAGTAAACTAATTATTTAATGTTTGTATTAGTTTTTTTTTTTTTTTTTAATAAAACGCGAAGAAAATGCATTTAAAGAGCTGATTAGGGAGTGCAGCACACATTCTGTCTTGAATTCTTGAATTCGTATGAATAATCCTGTTTTATAAAGGATGAAGGCGAAAAATAAAAATTAAAACAATTTAAGTGTTTCTTTTAATTTTACTCACAAAAATACTCCAAAGCACCACTGACACTGAGTCTTGGCACAGGATTCTCGTGTTACACCTGCGACCCAGTCGCTCAGTTTGCCCAGCTCGCTTGCGGATAACATCAGTTGTATCCGAGTAATGTACTTTGGACTAAGTAGAGGTCCTGGTTTAGTTTCTTGGATTAATTTGAGTCCGATTCTGAACACCAAGCCTGACGCGTGACTGCAACCTTATTAAAAAAAAAGCGAGAGCTACAATACATTTGAAACGAACTGTGGGATACCCTATTCGTTCGTTTGTGACAAACTTTTTAGTACCAAATTTTTCTTTAAAAACTGCACACCCTAAGTGGCCGTGTCAAATATACCTGTAAATCTTTTATAGAAGTATAAAAGTTAATGGCGGTAATGCATTTTAAGATATGAACAGGTATGAACTTTTGCATTTTCATGGCTCACAGAGAATGTAGAACACATTTTACTTGCAGTTATAGTTATACTTCTAGCTAGCTGACCCGGCGAACTTCGTTCCGCCAAAAATTCATTAATGTATTGAAATTAATAATTCCTTCATAATGTATTTATGTAAAAGCTGATAATTTGAAATTACAAACAGACACCTCTTTTTTACTTGTGATTATGGGTTTGTACCTACTGTGTTACAAAAAGCTATAGCATGTAGGTTTGGTCGAGACAAGAAAAAAATCGTATGGGAGGGTGGTCTATTCCCCTTCGTTTAGCCGAGAAGGGCAATTTTCTAAAAATAGGACTGAAATTTGAAAACATAATAGGGGTATTCACGATCTGGTGCAACCAAGTATTGTAAAAGTGCGAAATTGTTTGTATTTCTTGTAGATCGTGAACTCACTTCTTCTAATCTGTAGCAAAACTCACACAAATGTCAAAATCAGGTTGACACAAATGTCAAAATCAAAAGTACAAATTTAACACCCTTGTATTTTCCTGTTGCAATTGGGTTGAGGTATAGATAAAGTGCAAAAGTGTAACAAAATGACATCCAGTATATTTGTTGTTGTATTGCAAGAAAACGTAGCACTTCTCCACTTTTACAATGATGCAAGACAAGTTACACCAGATCGTGAATACCCCTAATAATTAAAAAATAACGGTAACTCTTGCAATGCTATGCTATACCTTTTTTAAGGCCAAAAACTTCTTCTTTTATTATAATTTTAAATTAAGTTATTTTAGCGAACCGTTTTCAAAATATTAACTTTCAAACTCAAAACTTTACGTAATTAAGTATTATTTTTGTTCTCAAAATTCAATGCTCCCGTTAATTTTCAATCCAACACTGAAAACCTTATGGCTCTATGACTTTTTGTTGCCAAAGCTATTCAAAAATAACCGAACCTACTTTTTACTTGCTCTATAGGGCAAGGATTGGTTTCGTGCAGAAAAAAAAAAATCGAGTTTTTAATCAAACATGACATTACGATGATAGAGAAGCCCAAAAAAGTGGTTTTTGCCATACCATCCGTCGGTCTGTCTGTGCGGATGTGTGCTTTTTTACGTCATGCTACAGTCTAAACGGCTTGACGGATTTTCTTCAAACTTGGTATATAGCAGTTTTTTTTATTTCGTTTTAGCCCGGCTCAAACTGGTACCTTTCATGTAACGGTTTTTTTCATTTTGGATTTGCTCGAAAACGGCTCTAACGATTTTGATTAAACTTAGAATTTAACATACCTAAGACATTTCTAACAAAAAAACGTTTTTTGTTTTTTTCTTAAATGGTCGTAACGAAAATCAGGTTTAAACGGCTTTTTTTTTCAAATGGCCATAAGTTCGCAACGTCTTGATTGAATTGACTCAAACTTCGTTTGGCATCGTTTTTTATAGCGTTCTATAGGATGGCTTTGTAAATTTTTCAGTGAAGCCTTTCTAATTGGTAGCTCCCATACAACGAGCCGTTCAGTTTTAGCCAACTTTTTTAGGTTTTTTCTAATTTGCTCAAAAAGGGCTAACGATTTTGATTAAATTTGGTGTTATATATTCTTTTAGTGTTCTTAAGAGAACTGCGTTTTCGGTTTTTGGCTAAAAATGCAAATAACGGAGATCTGATCTTAACGTCTTTTTTCAAATGGCCATAAGTTGACAACGAATTCAAACAAACTTTGTTTGGTATAGTTTCTTACAACTCTCTATCAGATTGCATTGCACTTTCGTCAGTTACTCTTTCTTAAATGGTGGCTCCCATACAAAAAGCCACTAGGTTTTGGCCAAATTATGTAGTTTTTTTCCTTGCGATTATAGGTACTATAAGGCAAGTTATGCATTCGTCGAAAAAAAAAGTTTTGAGATAAGTAACAATCAGACATGACATTACGATGATAGCGAAGGCGAAAAAAGATGGTCTAAGAATTCTGTCCGTCTGTATGTCTGTCTGTCTGTCTGTATGTATAGAGACCTACAGCCCAAACGGGTGTGGGCCGAATTGCTTCAAACTTGGTATATAGACTTTTTTAGGTATTGTACAGAGAGGAAATTGAAATTTTTCTTTTAAGGTCAAAAAATAACGGTACCTGCCATATAACCGTTACGTTAAAGCTTATTTTTCTCAAAAACGGCTCTAACGATTTCTATTTAAAAAAATCAGTGTGGCTTCTTAGGTACGACCAATCATATGGCTGAACAAAAAGTTTTAAAAAATGGCTAAGAACGGTACTTTCCATAGGACCGTTTTTTTGCTTTCGACTTACTCGAAAACGGCTCAACCGATTCTTTCGAAATTTCACACACATATAGGCTGTAGGTAGCTCAATTTGATTTGCATACCAATATTTTTGAAAAATATTTGTTTGTATTTTTAAAAGCATTTTAAAAAAAAAATATTTAAAAAAATTAATATTTTGAAAACTTCTTATTAAATTTTTTTCTAAAAATTTTAAATAAATGTATTTGCTGAATAGCTATAAACTGGCGTTTTTGAATTTTTTTTTTAAAAATTTTTTCAAAAAGTTTTTCAAAAAAAACTTGTTTTCTCAAAAACCGCTCCACAGATTTTTATAAATTTATTCTCATAAATTCAAATTTATCCAAGAAATAAAATGGCGTACTTTTTTTTCAGCTCAAATTAGTTTAAGTATTTATTTAAGAATTTTGAAAATTTTATTTTTATCAAAATATCAAGTCCCTAAACCACTGTCACACATTCGAGCAAGTTCGTGCGACCCAGTCGTGCATTTTATTTTAATTTACTCAAAACAGATTCTACCGATTTTTATTATACTTTGTATTGAATTTACATAGAATGTTTTGAAGAAAACTGCATTTAAATGATAATAACGGAAATTTGTTTCTTTTTACAATTTTATTAATATGGTTAATATTCAAAGGTTTCTTAAAGTAAGCTCCCGTTTATAGGGTTTTCCAGTTTTAACCAAATTTTTTTAGTTTTCCCAAATTTTTCAAACATGAGTTCTTCATCTTGCTCGAAAACTTTGTTTTCATCGTACTATTGCACCCACAGAACAAGTACGTGCGCAGTCGTGCATTTTATTTTTAGTGGTTGGAAAAGAATTATTAGAATTTGTCTTAAAACGGCTCAACATTGACCAGCAGCGTTGGTCAAAGCCCGATGGATTATGAGATTCGGACTTTGACTAAGGCACTGGTCAAAGTTAGAGGGAAAATATTGTTTGTATGGTTTGAGAGAGGGAATTCTCTCAATTGAGATAACAATTAATCAAATTGACATTTAACAAAAGTGTAGTGTATTTACAATAGAATATTAACCCTCACCTCTATATTTATTTCGGACATGACAGATATCATTTCTAAAGTTTTATATTTGTATCTTATCGATTTGATTGTTATCTCAATTGAGAGAATTCTCTCTCTCACACCAAACAAACAATATTTTCCCTCTAACTTTGGCCAGTGCCTTGGTCAAAGTCCGAATCTCATAATCCATCGGGCTTTGACCAACGCTGCTGGTCAATGTTGAGCATTGACTAGTCAATCCTAGGTTTGACTAGATATCGGGCTTTTGAAATTGTATATCAATAGAGTCAAAAATGACTTCCTGAATCCAATTTTTTTTTGAAAAAAACTTGAATTGAAAATTCCGCTTCTATGAGAGGTATACCGTTTTAAGACAAATTCCAATAATTCTTTTCCAACCACTAAAAATAAAATGCAAAATCCGAATCTCATAATTTCGTTTCGGGCTTTGACCGACCAGTTTAGTCAAACCTAGGTTTGACTAAAAACTTATCGGTCAAAGCCCGAAGCTAAAGTATCCATCGGGCTTTGACCAACGCTGATGGCCAATGTTGAGCATTGACTAGTCAACCCTAGGTTTGACTAGAGATCGGGGTTTGCTGGATATAAGGCTCCCTAAAAATATATAATTCACAGTGCAGTTTTGCACTGAAAATTATATATTGTTTCGATTTTATCGAACAGTGTTGTGTGTCTTAGAAGAGTATGAACGGCATCTAACTGATGAGCCCACCGTTCATACTTGGGCGAAACGCACAACAAGGCCACGGAACTTTTTTATTTAAATTTCAAATTTAAGTTAATGCTCGAATGAAATTAAATGCGACAATTTTTGTTGTTGTATTTCTTTTTCATTTTTCAATTTGTATTTTCATTTTGAATAATTTTCAAAAAACAGGGTATCCAACAGTTTGTTGCAAACGTACTGTAGCTCTGGCTTATGTTTTTTTTTATTATTTTCTTAGATAAAAACTACAGATTTTATCAAAATCACATAATCAAAAAAATTTTCAAATATTTTTTCGAAAAATTTTTCAAAAAAAAAAACTACTTTTTAAAAAAACTGGTCCAACGATTTTCAATATTTTTATTCAAGAGAGACATTCAGTTTTGAATTTTTATTGCATTCTTAGTTTTTTTTGGAAAACTCTTAAATTAATGAAAAAAATAATAGAATTTTCGAAATAATTTTTATCATACATAAGAGCAAGTTCGTGCGACCCAGTCGTGCATTTTATTATGTACATATGTAGTTGATAACGTGTTGTTTTAAGTTAAATCGGCCCATAAATAAGAATTCGAAAAACGTATCTATATCTACAGCGTCAACTAGACTAATTAAATTTAGAACTTCATTGGTGCGTTCTTTTTTTGACGATAGTCGACATTTGTTAACAAAATGTCAACAAAAAGGCGTTCTTTTAATTCAAATTAGTTACGATTTGTAACTATGAGTATGTTTCTTTATTTTTTCCGGATAAGGAATAGAAAAAAAAGAAAAGAAAAAATATCTATCCAGAATATCCAGAGTAGAATATATAAAGAAACAAAACTAGAATAAAAAGAGTAAACAATAGCTGACAGTGAACTGCATCAGTCAAACTAGAGAATATTCCATTTAAACCACCTCTTCACTTGGAATGAAAAGAATGCGTTCCAAATATTCCAGATTGAATAAAGAAACAAGGAAATGGTTTATCCGGAATATTCCATTGAGTAAAGAAACGCAAAAAGGGCGTTCCATATATTCCGAATATACGGAAGTGCCAAATAGTTACGATTTGTTAATATTTCCAACTCACCTCCATGATATGAGTTGAGATTGTTGATCTGTCAATAGACTATTTGAGCGATCGGCAATACACTTCTTTTTCTATTTTCTCTAGCTCAGAGATACCAAATAAAATACTTTTCTAAAATTTTTGATTTTTGAAGACGAAAAAGTCATACTTCCACGAAATATTAAAGAAAAAATATTGGCTTAAGATTTCAAAATTTATTTTTTCTATTTATCAAACTCAAATAGTATCAAAGTGTTTCATTAAAAAAAACTTCAAGTGTTCAAAATACGGAATCAAAGTGTTTTGGCACGACGAAAATGCTGCAATCTTCGTCCAATACTTGGAATCCTACTCCATTTTCCATTTTCCATGTTATGGGAAGAAATGGTGGCAAATTTGTTCATATTGCAGGATAAACTTATATTTCGTAGTAAGTCCCCCTTATGCAACTCAGGTTACTCCACTGAAGTTGTCTGGCTAGGACCCTACTCAACAGTTTTTCAGTTCAAAAAAAAATTCAATAATGTCGACTTCATCGAAACTTAAGAAGCTCGTGCGTACGAATACACTCTGTCTTTATTTGAAGAAAGACAGGTACTCCCAAAATAAGTAATGCCAGATAGCAATTATTTGCAGTTTTTTCATTTGTTGTTGTGGCTGCAATGAAACTAGGCATCCAATTTGGAAAGTGCAGCTACTGCAACCACATTGATCGGAGTGCTCTCTTCTTCAAACTGCAACGCATAGGTGTATCGGAGAAACTTATTCGGGTGTTTCAGGATTTATATAACAATACTGAAGCTGCGATCTGGGACGGAGAACATCTGTCAGGGTGGTTTAACACGAGCTTGGGTGTAAAACAGTTCTGTTTACTAAGTCCTCTGCTATTCGCGCTTTACATCAATGACATTCATGATTTCATCGGAGGTGGCGTATTGCTAAATGGGATGAGGATAAGGCTGCTCATGTATGCAGACGATATAGTGCTGATGGCTGACTCCCCGATCGTGGTACAGGGTATGATTGACAAAATTGCCGAGTACTGCGAACGTTAGAACCTAGTTATAAATCTGGAAAAATCCAAGGTAGTAGTCTTTAAAAGAGGTGGGAGGTTGAGTCGACGACGACGCGACGGTGGAATTGGAAACTCAACGGAGATCCCATTGAAGTGGTCAACAAATATAAGTATTTGGGGGTTTGGCTTACTTCCGGATTAAACATGACTAATAAATGATAAGAAAAACCAGAAACCAGAAAAATACAAAAGAATTGTTTGACAGCAATGGTTACTCCAACAGTTGGTTCAATACCTCATGCCACAGCGCTAAAATGTCTAGATCGACAAATTAATGCTTCAGTTCGACTTCACGGCGATCCCAGGTTTGAAAAAAAAACTTTGTTGTCTCGTTGTTTGTAAATTCGGCTTACGGACGATGCAAGCCTATCATGCAGTTCTGAATGCCAGAACTAGAGCTGCCAAAAGCGCTTTCCGTGCGGTGTACCAGCAAAAGATTAAAGAGGAACATCGGCTTTTCAGAAGAAAAAAAAGAGAACTGGAAAAACGAATGGTTGAATCTATAGAGGGGTGCTACGGCAGAAGCAATGTTCGAAAGTTCTACCAAAGGGTAAAGCATTCGTCCAAGGGTTACAAAGCCCGAGCGGAAGCATGTAGAGACGAGGGTGGGAATGTCGTTGTAGATACACAGTCGGTGCTGAGAATTTGGAAAGAACACTTCTGCAGACTGTTAAACGGCGAAGACAATCAACTAATCACTGTCAGGCAGAATGATCCATTCGATTTGGATGATGATGAACAAAATATCCGTCCTCCCGACCAAGAAGAAGTTCGGATAGCAATATCTAAACTAAAGTCCAACAAGGCTGCTGGAGTTGATGGCCTTACGGCTGAACTCTTCAAAGCAGCGGGAGTTGACTTGGTGAGGAGCATACACCAACTCATCTGTACAATCTGGTCGGATGAAAGTATGCCTGACGAATGGAACCTCAGCATTGTGTGCCCTATCCACAAGAAAGGAGATACTCTAAGCTGCGCCAACTACAGAGTCTCCTAAATGTCGCCTATAAAATCTTGTCGGCCATTCTGTGTGAACGTCTGAACCCTTTCGCACGTGAACTGATTGGCCCCTATCAGTCACACTTCGGCAGATTTTGGAAAAGACCCAAGAATTCCAGATCGATACTCACCACCTCTTTATCGATTTTAAAGTCGCCTATGACAGCGTAAACAGGAACGAGCTATACAGAGCCATGTCGCTTCTTGGCATCCCTGCCAAACTCGTTCGATTGTGCAGGATGACTATGGAGAACTCTCGCTGCTCCGTCAAGGTTGGTAAGAACACCACCGACTCATTTAATGTCGAGAAAGGCTTACGACAGGGTGACGCGCTGTCATGTTACCTCTTCAACATCATTCTTGAGGCAATCGTACGCAACTCGCATGTCAACACCAGCGGTACGATTTTTTTTAGATCCGTTCAATTACTTGGCTATGCTGATGATATTGACATTATTGGAAGAACGAAGCGCGCTGTCAGTGGAGCATTCGCAAGTATTGAAGTGGAAGCGGCTCGAATGGGTCTGGCTGTAAATGAAGATAAAACAAAGTATATGCTGTCCTCGGGTGAAGTAGATCATCACAGTAGGCTCGGACAAAACGTCACAATGGACAGATATAACTTTGAGGTTGTCAAGGACTTTGTCTATTTGGGTTCCACTATAACCTCTCAGAACAACATCAGTGAAGAGATCAGTCGAAGAATCACTCTTGCCAATCGCTGTTTCTTCGGGCTAAGAAGGCATCTTGGTAGTAAAGCCCTCTCTCAAAGGAGCAAGGAGACACTATACAAGACCCTTATCATCCCAGTCCTGCTGTATGGGGCAGAAGCGTGGACACTGACACAATCGGATGAATACAGGCTGGGGTGCTTTGAGAGAAAGATTCTTCGGGTGATATTCGGGCCTGTATGTATCAATGGAGTATGGAGGAGAAGATTCAATGAAGAACTGTACGGGCTATACAGCGACATTGACTTTGTTAAGAAGCTGAAAATTCAGCGGCTTAGATGGCTGGGTCATGTGGAGCGTATGGACGAAAACGCTCCTGCCCGACGAGTCTTCAATTCCAACCCGGAGGGCCGACGCAGTTCTGGAAGACCCCATCTAAGGTGGCGCGATCAAGTGGTAAACGACCCTCAACCAACTTGGTGTGCGCAACTGGAGGCCACTGGCTAGGGACCGGCCTAGCTGGCGAGGATTGTTGGTTGAGGCCGTGGTCCACAATAGACTGTCTGCGCCACCTTAAGTAAGTAAGTAAGGACGATAATTTTACGTGATAACAAGTCGACAAAATAGTTCACCCCACACCCCACTTACAAGTTACAACCACCCACCATTTTGACCATTTTTTCGTACCTTTAAAAGAAAATATAAACAACCAAAACTAAAACTTAATTTTTTTCTTATTTTTATTTAAACTTTGTAAAATAATTTGAAAGAAAAAACATAATACATATATTTAATAGAATAACATTATTTCCCAGCAAGGAAATTTTAACTTTTTGTTTATTTTTAATATTTTTATTTAGGATGGAAGAAATTTTTTAACTCTTTAATAGTTTTATACTTTTGTTGCTCACGGAAAAATGAAGACCTTACTTATTTTTTTTTTTTTCAAAAACACAAAACAGTAAATTTTTATATAGCAAAACATTTCTTCATTTTATTTTAAATAATAATATAGTTTATATAAAAAAAGGACAATATTATATTAAAAACGTTTTTTTTTTTAATAAATTCCATTTCTTAAATTTTATTTTTTATTTGTTTCATATTTTTATCTTTTCGGATATTTACATTAAATACTAAGATAATAAATGTGGTTACATAAAAAAATAACTAAAGTATTATTAAATCAAAATAATAATATAAATCAAAACAAGTTTTAAGGGGAACATCATAGGGTATTGCAAAAAGTAATAATTGATTAACAAAATATCAAATGACTAACATAATAATAATAATAATAATAAAGTGGAAGTTTTTGTTTTTTTTCTTGAGTAAACTTCCTTATTTTTTTTTTAGAATTAAAATACAAAATTAAATACGTTTTTTTTATAATAATTGTAGTTGTTGTTGTTTTGTTTTAAACCTTAAACATCAACTTTGAATGGAGATCCGGGAATATGTTCATCACCCCACTTGACCATGAGAATATACTCGCCACGGTCACGCACCATGTAGCTAACGTTGTAGTTGTTGAGTCCTGTGTGTTTGATGTTGAATTCTTCGCAAGGACCCTTTGGTCCATACATGCCGACATAAAGAATGTTGTTTCCTGTTCAAGTAGAAAACAATAAAAAAATTATTACAAATTTAATTATAGTTGCAAAAAAGTTGAAACCTACCTGCATCTGTAGCACCGACTGTAAACTGATTTTGTTTGCCCAGGAAGCCTCTTTTCAGACCCATGCCCTTTGACGTGATCTTTGACGCATCAGACTTGAAGATCGGGATGTGGGCGCCGGTATTTTTGCCAGCCTTTGCAATTTTCGCGACAGTATCCACAATAACTGTTGATGTTTCTTGGGCACCTTCGTCAGCAAGTTTTTCACCTAAAATTCAGATTGGTCTGGTTGAAAAACCATCTTATGACTTAAAAAAAATTCGAAGAGCCTTACCTGTGCAGTTGATTTTGAATGGTGAGCCAACAATGTGCATGTTGTTATACTTTATCGAAGCATAGTAGTCACCTGGCAGAAGTGGTGTGTACCTACATTTGTATCCTTCCTCCACCTCCGTGCAGTCGAGTGCGACCTTTGAAGGACCATCAATTGTGACAGCTAATGAACCCACACCAGCATTACAGGTGTTAATGATAAAATCGGCTTTGTGTCCTGACTTCACCTCTTCCAATCCCAGTCCGGTGGCGTGCACAGCTGCTGGATCAGCAACATCCTTACCAACCTTAATTCTGAATGGCGATCCAGGTATGTGGACTCCATTGAACTTTACGTGGATAGAGTGGATACCATTTTCACGCGGGTAGAAACGGACTGAGGTCATTTCGCTATCAATCACCTGGATGAAGCAATCATCATCGGTGCCCGATGGGGCAACAATCTTGGCATCGAGCTCACCCTTGGCTCCGTTTTTGCGAACCATAAACTGATAAGGTGCATCGGCTTGGATATTTCCTTGTGGGAACTGTTGGACTTCGAGCTTGTGAGCATCGCCCTGCTCGGGGGAAATGTACACCTTGTATGGTGAGTCTGGAATATGGCGATCATTGAACTTCAATCCAACACGGTATTCACCGGGTTCAGTGACTTTGTAGGAGACATCACAGGAACCGTCTTTGCGGTCCTTGAATTCAATTTCGGCCTTGCTGGGTCCTTCGACAGAGATGGCAAGTGAACCACCGCCAGCTTCACGAGTCCACACATTGAATTCAGATGGTGCACCAACTTGACCTCGTTCCAAACCAGGACCGCCAGCCTTAACCAAATGGGAACCAAAGTCCCTGAGGGGACCAACTGTGAACTGGAAGGGAGATCCGGGGATGTGCATTTCCTTGTAGCGAACAGACACAGTGTGGATTCCAAGTTCCTTTGGAACGAAATGAACCGAATAAAGTCCATCTTCAACTTCCTGAATCTCAGCATCTTCGGTGACATTGCTTGGGGAAGTTACGCAAGCTGCCAAATCAAAGGATGTGATACCAGGCATCTTGAAGGTCAGTTTGCACTGACTTCCGATTTCAGTAAGTGGCACGGCATCACGCTCACGTTGGATCTTCTCACGTTTCCTGTTCGAGCCCTCACCTGTTACTTTGACCGTAAATGGTGATCCCTCCACATGATGATCAGCGAACTTCAGATTCACAATATAGTAGCCAGGTTCGGTGGGCTTATAGGAGATGCTTAAAGTTCCATCATCCTGATCGGTGCACTGAATCTCAGCCTTGCTTGGACCTTCAATGGACAGCGATAGACCACCATAACCAGCATTGCGAGTATCGACGGCGAATACGTTATCCGAATGAGTTTTACCCTCTTCAAGACCTTGGCCAGAAACTTTCACCTTCTTGGCATCACCCACCTCTCGTTCACACACTGTCACCTTAAACGGTGAGTTGGGGATGTGCTTGCCCATGCGTTTTACGGAAACCAAATGTTCGCCAGTTTCACGGGGTGTAAAGGAAATACCAATGTTACCGCTTGGCATACGTTTAAGGAAACATGGTTCCTCAAGACCTCCAGGTGCCTGGATAGAGGCATTCAAAGCCCTCAAATCATCATCGGTGATCTGACCAGGAAGTGTGACCTCAGAGCAGGAACCAACAGAGATTTGATTACGCTTACGACCTTCGCCAGTAATTTTGGCAAAGAAAGGTGATCCCTTGATGTTCTTATCACCAAAACGAACAGCAATTTGGTACTCGCCAGGAGCAGTTGGTAGATAGGTAACTGAAACTGTACCATCTTTGTTGTCATGGTAGCGAATCTGTAAGGATTAAACAAAAACAAGTCAGTACAATACGGGACAAAATAAAAAACGAATGCGTTTTCAACTTACATCAGCCTTGCTTGGTCCTTCAACAGCTAAAGAAAGACCACCAGCACCAGCTCCCTTGGTGGAAATGGTGAAGTTGCATGGTTCTCCAGACACACCATGAGTTAAACCAGTACCATAGGCGGTAACATAGCCGGATGAAATTGAATCAACATGGAATTTGTAGGGTGAGCCTAAGAATTAAAAAAAGACATTTGAGTCTTGGAAAGTAGAAGGAATTAAAATGTTTGTTTACCTTGAACTTGCTCTCCATTATATTTGACAACCAGTTCGTGAATACCCTCCTCCTTGGGATCGTATTTAATCGAAACGGTACCATCGCGGTTGTCCTCAATGACGGGTAGATCCACTTTACCACTTGGCATTTTTACTTCAGCTAAAAGGAAAAAAATGGTTATGTTTAGAAAAGTTGCTTATAGAAAAAAAGCTGTTTAATTGGTGATTCATTGGATTTAAGGGTTTCCCTCAGTGAAATGTGAACAAAAAAAAAAACTCAGCATCACATACTCCCATTACCCGCAACCTTTGCTATACATTTTTGTGGTTAGTTGTCAAAGGCCATTAATCTAATGATCCCCCAAATAATCATCCTAATCAGACTCCAGACGATATGCCACTCCTAGACAGTTCTGGTTGCCTAGGGTATCTCTATATGGTCCGTCAGAGTATTCGGGTCTTGAGGCTTTTCACAGGACTGAAATCTGCCAGCTCAGCTAGGTGTTTCATCCCCAGCTGTAGCGTTTATTTATTTTACTATTCAAGTCTTGATGGAAGGGGTTATTGTATTGGCGGTTGGTTTGGATGAGGCAATCATTTACTGAACTAGTCCCCAGACGACCAACATGGTCAGACCCATTCGATATGCCATCTTTCCAATTTTCTAGTTTTAAAGGGTATTAGATCAGCAAGAAGGGTCATATAGGGCTTGGGTCAGTTGAGTTTCTTCCCGGATCAGTGGAAAAGATCGAGATAAAGTGAGAGCTTCCGCCAAGGATCATCCACCGAGATGGCGAACTGTGTCATTTAACTCATGAAACCAAACAGGACTTGCTGTTTAGTTGAACTCTGAGGAATGAACTGTTGATCAACAAATATTTTCTGTGAACCTTTAACAATAATTTTGATTACCAATCCTGCGAGCTCACACGAAAAAGAATTTATAACTGCTCTCCGATGAATGGACAAGAGTTGTGGATAATCCGACCATTTGCGGAGTCGGATTGAAATCAGGTTTTTGCCCAACACCAGGCTGAATCTTTCGTTCAAATATATTTCCAGCTCTTGAAAAAAATTTAGGACCTTCTGATCAACACTCATCACCGGTCACTGTTAAAGACAGTATTGAGACGGAAGCAAAGAAGATGGCTTAGCGGTCAATGAGGACAAGACCAAGTATATACTTTTGTCAAGGAGATATACTAGACAATGCCTTTTTCTAAACAGGCTCCGCTATCAACACGGACAACAACACCGGTGATGAAATAATGCTAACTCTTGACGATCACTGTTTACTTGAGATGAAAAGGCAGTTGAGTGACAGAGCTTTCTCTCGAGCAACCATAGTGTCCCTTGATAGGGAGCTTATTGCTCATCGTCCCGCTCAAAACATTGACATTTTTAATGGTGGATACGAGGCTGCTGTGAAAGGAATATTGAGCTAGCCAAAAACAGAAAACGAAAAATAGCAATTCATAAGGCTAAAAGTTTTTGAAAAATCACCCAGTGGTGGAGCGGTGGGCGCAGCGGCGCGGCGGCTTCCAAGAAAATAAAATTTTAAAAAAAATTATATAAAAAAAAATAAGATTTTAAAAGCAACTAAGTCCCACTAAAGCTTCTTTTCTCAAACAATCTAACACACGGTTTAACAACAGCTTAACAGTCCGATTTTGAAGGATAACTTTTTTAGTTTTTAATTTTCTATTTGAGACTTATTTGGTGAAATATAAAATAAATTATAGATTGTGCCTCATCCCATA
The DNA here is from genome assembly GCA_916050605.2 of Platycheirus albimanus. Taxonomy (NCBI): domain Eukaryota; kingdom Metazoa; phylum Arthropoda; class Insecta; order Diptera; family Syrphidae; genus Platycheirus; species Platycheirus albimanus. Next base: position 74,389,373 of record OU696696.1, read on the forward strand.
TTTTAATTATTATATATATTTAGATTAAGGGAACAAACGGGCCCCAGAGTATGTACTTGGAGTTGGAGCCCTTTTTTGTAATCATCTCTTATTCCATTACTGGTCACCGATATAAAAAAAATGCTACAAAGCTAAACTTTCTCCTAAAAAAAAAACACTCAATTAACAGTCAGTCATAATCAAGTGTTCAATTAATATCTCTCAACCGTTACAATGTATCGCATATGGTTTCTATAATAAAATCTAAAAATAAAGAATCTACAAGAACCATTTCAAAAATTCTTTCTTCTCTAAGAATTCCAAGGAAGATCTTCTTCTTTTACGAGCTCATGCAATGCAATGGTGCGGGAGGTTTCATCTCACGCATCCGCCGCGCCGCCACTGCGTCGGTCATCCAAAACTGATGATGATGGCTTGCAAAATTTTATTTTATCTATGAAATACCATAAATCAATTTGGATACACTCATTGCTCCCACAGAAACCGGAAACAGGACAAAAATAGTCGAGTCTCGGGACATGTAACGTGTATAGTCTTTATGGTGTATCTCTTGAATTGATGATGTATGTCATTCGAGAGAGTTGCCAATTAAATGTGTGTAATTTGTTAGGCTCGATAGATATAGCTGTGTGTGCGCGATTAGCTACCTGTTAAGATCGGCGGATGCGATTTGAAGATGCGAAATTTCGCGGACCGAAATTGTGTAAAATAAATGTTCGACGAGGTGTAAAATCAAGAACCTAAGGGGAACTGCTGTAGGACATAACTCAAAGTGTGGATCTTTTTTTGGCAAAGATGCAAGAAAAGCATGCGCGTATCTATATACTTTCTAGAGGCGACTCGTTGAATGAAAAAATATTGTTGGTTTTATTTATTAACCAGCAAAAAGGGTGTCAAATTAATCAGAAATTATAGGGAGGAATTATACAAGGAGTTGTTATTAGAGGTTAATTTATTGATCTAACCTAAAAGCCAACTAAACTAATTTTTTGTTTTGTAAAAATAAAAATAAAAACAAAATATTTTGTTTCACTAATCCATCTTGAACAGAGTTATTTATTGAAATATTTATGTTTTTGACAATTCTATTTGACAAAAGAAAAAAAAACAACACATTTTATCTAAACAAATGATCTTTGCTGATCTTTGAAGACAGCAGACACGCGTTTTTGATTTAAAACAAATCCTAAATTTTGTGAAATAATTATTTTTTTTTGTTTTGTCAAAATTCCGAGAAAACAAAACATTTTGAGGCAGGAATATTATTATTTTTGGTATACACATATCTTATTTACGAAAATAATATTCTTTTTATCTTCTATAATGTCTCAACACCTGTGGGGTGTGATTTTCTTTGATTTTAATTCATTTGGATTAATTAAAAACACGGTGTCTTTCTTCTCTTGTTTAGTATTTTTTTCTCACTTCCTTTATCATCGAAGAATGTTTTATTGAATATTTTCGGATGAGATCCTCACCTGGATTTTATTTTGTGTTGAAATCTACATCAACATAAAAAAAGATAAACAAAAACGTTTGTATTTGGGTTTTTATAATGATTTCAGACAGTTTTAAGATAAAAAAAATACGTTGACATTTTGAGCAAAAATAAACTCGGAGTTCTCGTTCAACAGAAATGAAAAATTTTACGGACTAATAGGAACCCTTAAATGTGCGTTATCTTTATACATTCAAAATTGAATGCAGCTTTTGTGAAAATCAAACATTTTGTTAATAATTGTATGGCAGATACCGTTATCTTTCGACATAGAGGAAAATTGAAAAAAAAACCTCGAGATACTGCCGAACAATCATCGTAATGTCATGTATGATTTTTGTCCCTTTTTTTTTGCACGAATCCATAACTTGTCTCAAAGTACCTATAATTGCAAGTGAAAATTATGTGTTGCTTCATATGTTATTCTACGTTTTCATTGGGGCCGAAATCAGCTCATTTCGAAATGAGGAGAAAAAGTGATTTCATTTGAGTTTGCTAGTTTCGTTTGACAAGTCCCTATATTTAATGTGTCTTTTATCTTAAATTTTTAGCTTCCCTTCTTCTTTGTTTTATTGAAATTGAACTTTCTTTTTAATCAATAGCTTATCGCATTGGTTAAAAATGTGTTGGAAATGCTTAACCCAGTTGCAAAACTAACTAACTTTTGCCAAAAAGCACTACATCTGCTGCGGATGCAGCTGAAATATGGCTCACATTGTTGGATGATGGTGATGGACCGGACATATTGCGTCAATTCTTAGAATATCGTATGAAGAAAAGTAATGTTTTGAACATTGTTACGATGACTGTCAACTTTTTTCATCAGTCTGTCGTGTCAAGCTAGATGACCAACGAAAATAAGTTACTAACTATGTTTTCGAAAAGCTTGAAGCAATTGAACTTGAATCCTGTCACCAGAATCTTGATAACAGTGATTTCGAAATCACTATTGACGATTAAGATTAAAGTCTGAAGTTCCGATTAGAATAAGTACCAAGTATTATAATATTTGATCAGTAGATACATTTATTTTTAATCGAATAAATAAATTCAAACTTGCTTACTACATTTTTCTACCTAACATTCGTTGTAGCTTACATTTATTCTTGATTTATTTGCTGAAAAGTTGTTTTTTTTTTAGTTTTCGACAAAGTCATGTAGACTGCTTTTTTTTGCGTGTGTAGTCAAGTATTCAACATGCCTAAGTGTCGGAAACTCGACAAGGTTTTCGACATACCAACCCAGTGTACAATATGATTAAAATTGTCAGAAAGATGAAAAACTTGTCAACGCTACCACAGGGTGAAATTGAGCCTCCTATTCGTGAGAAATTCCACATTGGGAAAATGACTGCAAAGGTCTTAATAATCTTACTCTACAGATTTTTTTGAAAACAGCATGTGTCCTGTACGTTCCTAAAAGAAGCGAATCTTCTTCCCCTTCAAACTTACCGGACAATGACACTTATGTCCGAGGCCATGGATACTCTGAAATGCTCATCAAAAAAAAATATTGAGAAATGGAAACTTTTAAATGATCCTCAGTACGGTTTTGGTAGCAATATCTCACCAAAAATTGGAACCATTATGTACATTGTAACTGTTTGGGAAAAAACAAGATAATTTCTAGAGTCTGGCACCAGCCTCTCATACCGAAGATGTATGCATTTGGTACTTAAGAACCCCTTCATTTGCTAGTAAAATGGTCATGAAGAAATAAGTTGTTAATATTATAAAGTTGTGGAAATATTTGGTTTTCATTATAAGGAACATTTACTTCGTTGGTCTAGAATTTTTTTTTGGACCGATGCATTCACAAAATAAATCCTGTCTTCTTTATATTCGTTTTCAGATAAACGATCTTCGTATGTGGAACTACAACTATACAGAATTTGATAAGCTCACTTAAATCCGATGTTGGCAAAAATGCCACGAAACATTTAGGTTTTCTAGACCGACGCAAGAAAAACATATTATTTCCACATGATTTGTCTACAATCAACAAGGCATACATTCGCGCAAGGCTTGTGTATAATTCTCAAATCTGGCTAGGTTACCCTTTTACGCATTGTCGCTTCCTGGATGTGAAAGAACTATTACGGAAACATTTGTTTCACTTGAAAATCTTCAAAATATTTCTTTTCTCATATACAGTGCTCCAATAAAAAAGAAAGGTACATTCTTCCCTTGAAAGAAATCCTATTACATTTTAAACGTACTGTTAGTAAAGAAAATAGTTTCTTAACCACACTTTAAGAATGTGGAATGCTCTAACTGGATCGATTATTTTTATTTTGTGAATACAGGGCTTTTGTATGGTTGACTAATATCTAAGATCACTTAAATAAAACTCAAACAGAAACTTCTCAAGATTGCACTTTTCAAAGAGCCACTTTATTTATCTGGAATACCGAGCCAATTTACTAATCGTGGCTCGTGGATGAAAATTTGAAAAAGCATCTGAAATCGTCTGCTCAAAGCGCAATTTTCGCTTGGAAAACCATTCAAATTGATATCCGTCACAATTTGTCAAATAGATTTATTTATAACAAAAGAGAATAAGGCTCTGGGAGTTTTCATTACCGGCGCGGCGGCGTAGAACCGTATGTTTTAGGGATGTTTTGTGTTTTCGAAAAACATAATATTACGAATTTTAGTTCTTTTGTCCATTTCAATTGCTTCTTCTGGATGCAGTTCTTCATGTTTAAATAAAGGGTGTTTCTTTAGACGTATGGTTTTCAATGTGGCGACACTTTTTCGGAGTTGGTCTTTTTGACAGCTGCTGTCACTTGATATATGCTCAGTTTGGTTTGCCATTTCATAATGAATAGACTTATTCCTGAACAACGTTTGCAAATTGTGGTGAAACGATTTTCGATTTTCACAAGAAAATTTTGTTTAGCGATGAAGCTTACTTTTGGTTGAATGGATACGTCAATAAGCAAAACTGCCGCATTTGGAGTGATGATAATCCTCAAGTGTATGTTGAAACACCGTTACATCCACAAAACTGACTGTTTGGTGTGCCATATGGGTTAGTGGAATCATTGGTCCATATTTCTTCAAAAATGAAGCCGGCCATAATGTTACAGTCAATGGGGAACGCTATAGAGCCATGATTAATGACTTTTGTGTCTGAATTGAAGGATGTTATTTTTAAATCATAACGGCAAACCCTCATCGAATAAAGCTAAATTCTTGGCGATAACATTAAATTATTTCCTTCTTTTATTTCTTCTCGAAAACCCCACGTCTAAAAAAAACACCCTTTAGAATTGAATTCTTCTTGCAAAATACAACATTTTAACATTTTTGAACAGTTAAGCTATTAAGGTAAACAGAAATATAGATTTTGCAGTTGATTATCTTGAAAGAATATTTTCCAAGAAACCCAAAACACTTATTATGAACAAATTATTGATCATTCGTTTCCTTAAAATTTAGTTTCACAAAAATTAGTTAGGCAAAAGAAAAAATATGTGTACGAGCACAACCCCCCTCAAATTTTTTTTTTACCGAAATCGAGGGCGAGGTTTTCGAGAAAATTAAGATTTTTGTTAATATAATTTGCATGGCACTTTCCGTTATTTTTGGAAATAGATTGAAAATTCAAAACAATCCCACAGATACTGTCAAATAAACACTAAGGATTAAGTTTGAAGAAATAGTTACACCCGCTAGAGCTCTAGGGGTGTTAACAGAAAGGCAGAAGGACAGGATTTGCGGATCCACTATTTTTAACTTCCCTATCAACATAATTGTTTGCCCAAAAAGGAAATTCTTTAAGTTCTTATGACGTCATCTGTGAGTTAACATGAAAGTGTTTAGTATTTTTAAATCAGAATTTCTAGCAACCCGGAAATTTGGAATTAAGAACTGCTTGCGGAAGTCATGGCTTTCTAGTTTTGATCTAGTTAAACCGCTTGATCAGACATTAAAAAGGAGGCAGGTATTATTTTCAGTTGTAGTTTTTCAGACATATAAACTGCCTTTAGTTTTTACTCATATTTTCATACAAAATGTGAAAATTGCAATATGAAATCAAGAAGTGTCGTTATATTTTGAGAAAGTAGATTTTTTGATAAATATTTGAATTTTTTTAAGCAGACATTTTATATAAAATTATAAATCTTTATTTTTCGTTCTTTTATTATATAACTTTTCGTATTATGTAAACTGATTTTTTTTAAATTATTTTTACCTTGATGTGTTCTTATGAAAAATGAAGTTTTAAAATTTAACGGTGTAAAATCCAAACCATCTAATTCTTCGTTTTCTGGAATAACTGCTTCATTAAAATATATGCACACTTTTTCGTGACAATCAAATTCCGAAACTGTTATAAGTTGGTACTGTTGGTAGTAAAAATTTGAAAACTCTTCCCACGTTGCTTCTTTAGGTTTTGATAATTCATGTGACCAATTGAACAACATTTTGGTGAAGTTTTTTAAAAGTTATTTTCGGTTTTTTTCACAGTTTTTTTTTTTTTTTGTTAATTCGAGTAAAAATTTGAAATATAAAACACTTAAAATTAGAAAATATATTTTTTAATGATAACTTGTTGTTTTTTTTTAAATTTAGTATTTAATAAAAAAAAAAAAAATGGTTGGAAGGTTTTACTTATAAAAATTTCAAAGATATCCTTCCAATAATTTTTTTTTCTATTAAATTTTCATTGAAGGGCCGCGGCACTAACGTTTTATTTAAAAAAAAAATCAATCAAAAATTAAATTTAAAGAAAAGGTTAATAAAACGACCACTATTCAAAAATCGCACAATTTGTATCCACGTCACTAAAGATTAAATTAAGTACCTCTGCCGTTCTCAAAAAAAAAGGGTACTAACTAACACGAATGTCTGCACGTATCCACGGACCGTCTTCAAATGAGCTTGTATAATTCCAAAGATACATTAAGGCCAATCACAGATCCCTATAGCACAAGAGGAGTAGTCATAACAGCAGCATCATAATCGCATCATAGAAAACCAGAGCAAAATATGTATATCACATAAATTATATATACAAAAACATACCTAAATATACGTTCGAATTAATATATCCATGAAAGAAAAAAAATTTTATATATAAATTCGAATTCAGACGAGATTTTTGAAATTTCATTAAATTAAAATAAAAAAAAAATCGAAAAAGGAAAATCAAAAAATGTTGTTTTCCTTTGCCGTTGTGACTTTTTTTTTTTAATTCAGAAAATATATTGAATTTTGAAAAATTATAAATAAATGCAAATAAATTTTTGGGAATTGCGATGGCCGGCATAAAAAACTGTCACCAACAAAATTTAACTTTTCTCTGCGGCTGCCATATCGCAAGGATATACGCGCGTTGCCAATTAGTTGCAAATTGTAAGGTTAATAATTTGAAATGCAAATCGGATATTATTCACTTGTAGTCTCAACTTTGTTACAATTTTTTAATAAAACTTTTTTTTCCGAATTTTTGACAACTGGAATGTTCTAATTTTAATTTCTTAATTTTTATTTTAAGAAAAAAAAAAAACTAAAACAACCAATTAGTTAAGAAAGAATTTCCCTATCGTTCATAATAAATATTTTTTTTTTAAATAATGTCATAATTTGGGTTAATATTATTTTTAATATGTTTTAATGTATTTTTAGGAATTAAAAAAGAAAATCCATTAAAAAAATATTTTTTTTTGATTGGGGTGATGGAGCAGCGCATGTTTTTTGTTGTTGTTGCTTCTAGAGTAGTATAAAACATTTTTATGATTTTGTTTGCTGACGTTCGAACTCATATAATGATGACAAGGAATTGTGAGATATTTCAATTTGTCAGCAAGAATGTATTATGCAGATTCACATAAAAAAGTCTGGTATTTTCTTTTTATCTGCACGAGCGGCAACTGTGGCGTATACGTAATTTTTTTTCTCTTAAGTTTAGACAATAAATCAAAAATTGTTGTAACCTCATGTCCAAGGAGTTGATGGAGAACATACATATCGCTTTAATCTTTAAAAAACACGAGTGAAAAAAATAACAAACAATATCTGGAATAGTTTTACATAGCAGATCAAGAATTGTTTTTGAAAGCAATTTTTGAAATTAACATGGTCTTCGCTAGCAACAGCATATGATGCATGAGGTATATTGAACTCACGAGTAAGAACCTGAAATCCTATTTATAAAATAAGAGTGATAAAGTGGGTATTCAGCTTGGGAAAGCGTAGTTTGACTTTTTCCAAAAATAAAGGGTACCGCAAGGTGGTTATATAGATTCCACACTCTTAATAAAATCAATAAACGCCTTGATTTTGGTAATTAATACATTCGTTCACTTTTTTATTGCAACAATTTTGAAATTTGAATAAATGCTTATCAGGAATGAGAAAGTTTAGGCAAAACAACATAAAAAATGCCATAAATAAAATATCTGGCATCTGATTGAAAGACTCTAAACTGGGAATCAAATACTGGAGACAAAATGTTCGGTAAGAACAGCCTACATTTGAAGACTGTCTTAGGGACACAAACTGTGGTGGTAAGCCCCGTACCCACCTTTACCTCAAAAAATCAAGAACCTAGGCCTAAGTCACTGCTGACACCATAAGGGCATCACTCCGCTTCTGCCTGGATCGACTTATATTCTACACCTTTTTCCAGTAGCTCTGATGGAAATAAAATGAACTGACAAGTTTGCTAAAAAAGGATCCTTATTTCATTGCTCACTCACGAAAGAAGTGAACATTCCAACATGCCACACATGTGGAGATTTCGCGCTGAGATCACGCTACTGTATAGGGTGGTGTGGAAAAAATTGTAATAAATGATTTAGAAACTGGTAACGGATTCTTCACACTGTACCCACTATACTCATTCATATCTATCCATCCTACATAGAGCATTCTATTTATAAACTATAGTTCTCCTAATAAGCGGAACTTTAGGTGCACCATCTATGGACGAAGTTCACAAACACTTGATTGGAGAGTTTGGAGTGGTTTTTGTCTTGATTGCCATGGGAAACAAAAACACAAAAAACACACAATAGAAGACATTTGATGTTAAGTAGATAAGACAACTAGCGCCACCATTGACGAAGTTCACAACTAAAAAAACATGTTCCATATGTATAACATATGTATACAATGCAGGCTTTAAGCAATAAGCTTAAGAGGAATAAATATGTTTAGTGGCTAAGGCAAAATATGCACAGACAGATAAAAAACAGCAAACTGACAGAACGTTCTGATCCACATTTGTCAAACTTCCCTATCATCCTCATGTTGTGCCTGAAACATCCGAAAAAACATATTAGATTAATTTATATCAAATCGCTCGGCACAAACCATTATTAAATATTACAAAGTTTCTTTTAAACCACTTTCAAACCAAAACTATAAATCATTTTCTTCGGACAAAAAAAATTTCGAAATTAATAATAAATATGTCAAAATTGTTGACATATCTGTCTTGAATATAAGTTTCAAAAAAACACTCTTGTTTTCAACCTGTCTGTAAAACTGTCAATTAAATTTTCTCTCGACATATGTATGTATGCACACATGGTTTGAATACATATATATGTACATATGTATGTATATATAAAATAAATATTAATATACAAAATTTATAAAAACTGTAAATATTATTCGAAAACTTTTAATGGCTCATGCAATTCAAAAATCGATATTCGGTCAAGCAAAACGTTTTCGTTTGATTTGAATTTGCAGTTTTTGCATTTCTTATTTCTTTTTTGAATTTTGTGCACCACAAACACTGTTTTTCAAATAGAAATTCCAGAGGGTTTTATTGCACTTCTTAGCCCCACATTACGATTATAAATCATCATATTCTGCAAAATAGACAAATTGACATTTTATTCAGTTCGAGCGTGACGTGGAGGAGGAAAACATACTCAAAAATTGATTCATAAACTAGCTTTTTGAAAAATAATGTTCGAAAACAAGTGCGCCTGCAACTGCAACCTGTCAATCAAATCTAATGAACTGTCAAAATTTTAAATTCTTTAATTCTTCAAAAGAAGAACCAATAGTTTTGAAATAAGGTAAATTTTGATATAAAATTCGAATGAACTAATTAATCATTTTATTTGTTTAATTAAGTCAAGCAATAAAATTCAATTAAGTGCGTATGTTAAGTATTGAAAAGTGATGGGTTTATGGCAGGTGTGTTTTATATTTTTCCGTTTTCTTTTTAATGGAAAGGAAATAAAAATGTACGTTTAATTTGAAGAAATATTGATTTTTTTATTTTTTTTTTGAAAAAAGGAAAATGAAATGTTTTTCGCTTGAAGTTAGGCTGTGAGTGTTTGAAAAAAGGCAGAATTTTGACAAGACTTTCTACCAATATTTACTGAAATTAAACAGTTTGCTTTTCGTGCAATTGATATCGGATTTTTTTAAATTTTAGCTGAGTTTCACAATGGTTGAATTTTTTCGTTTAGGTAAATAATTATTCAATTCGGCCATTTAAAGTGGCAAATGAGCATAAAAAGGTCGGGTCTATAAGGTGTCAGTAGAGTTTTTTTTTATCAAAATTGTGTTTTTCATGTTCCTAGAGTGACACTAAAACCGCGCTGTCACTTGAATTAGGTATCCAAGAGTGCCCAATTAAATATTCCTAGAATTGCGATACAAAACATGCGAATTAAGTCCAGAACATAGTATGAACAAAATATTTGTCATTTTATTTCTTGATTTATTCAGTGTTTCGAAATTATGAAGATGAAATAAAATAAAATGCATGACTGGGTCGCACGAACTTGCTCTTATGATAAGCAATTGCTTAGTGGCTGCATATATGGATATTAAAAAAAATTTAAATAATTTCGAAAATTCTTTTTTTTTTTAAATTAGTTTAAGAGTTTTCTCGGAAAAACAAAGTATGCAATAAAATTTCAAAACTATACGTTAATCTAGGAAAAAAAAATATTGTAAATCGTTCGACCAGTTTTTTTTTTAAAAAGGTTATTTTTGAAAAACTTTTCCAAAAAATATTTTGAAATTTATTTGAGTATGCAAGTATATGGCAATCTGTTGTTTACATTTGAAAAAATAACTTTAAAAAAAATTAATATACCCGTTTCCAACATATTTCGAAAGCCAAAAATTTTTTTGAAAAAATTATAAAAAAATCAAAAAAAAAAAGGTTGTGAACATTTTGAAATGCCATTTTATTAAAATTATTAATGACTTCCTGTGCCCAAAATTTTATTGAAATCGAATGTATAGTTTACAAGAAAATTGGATTTGAAAATACTGGTTCTATGAGAGGTACCGTTATAAGACAAATTTTGAAAAATATTTTCTAACCAAAAGATAGACTGTCTTAAAAAAATAGCATTCTGAAAGTTTTATCAAAATCGTTAGAGCCGTTTTTGAGAAAATCATTTTTTTTCTTCACGATTGTATGGCAGGTGCCGTTACTTTTGGGCCTAGAGCAAAAATTAAAAATATGTTCCGAGGGAGGGCCAAATAAGTCCTAAATGACAAATTTGAAGCAAATCGGCCCATCAGTTTAGGCTCTAGAGGCGCGAACAGACATACAGACAGACAGACAGACAGACGGACGGAATTCCCAGACCCACTTTTTTCGACTTCGCCATCATCGTAATGTCATGTTTGATTGTTATCTGAAAATTTTTTTCTGCACGAATCCATAACATGCCTTTATAGTACCTATAATCGCAAGTAAAAAGGAACTGAAAAGACATCAAAATCTATTAAAATGGCTCGAACTCTAAAAGTACGAATGGAAACAATTAAATTGTTAAAAACGTTATTTTCCATATTAAATTTTCCGAACTGAGTAAGTGCGAACTGACCTAAAAAAAAATTTTATTTGGAAGGAGAACTGACATACTCTAAGCAAAACAACGAAGTTGCATACTTCTGTGCGTGCAAGTTTCAAGCAGTATATTTGAAAAGTAAATGAATATTTTTTATCATGGGCGTGTAACCAGATCGTCATATGCCTGGGTTCAATCCATTATTTCACTTAATTATTTTCAAGGGGACTGATAAATCTTTTGACAGTTAGACCTGTCACAAAAATGACATCTCTGCATAGTATCATAGCACGCCTAGAAATGGTTATAAGTCAATATTATTTTCCTAGGCTTGATTGACGTTGTTTATCCATTGTAACTATGATACAACTAATAAAAATATGGCATTGCGAATGGTGCTTAACAAAACGTCAAACCATTGTCAAACTCCGTGTGTTCTTACGTGTGTTCTTATGACGTAGACCGCACAGAGTAGAACGACACAAAAGTTAAACGGGAAGGCAGGTGTTCTTATGACGAGATGCGCAGAACAAATCAAAAATGAAAATTGGAAGGCGTTATCTCTAGTAATTGTATCATGCATTGTAACTTATAGTTACTAAAAGCATATTATGGAATCGGGGAAAAAATTAAAATTTTAATAATCAAACATGACATTACGATGATAGGGGAGTTGAATACTTTCGGAATGGTGTTTTTTATGTTAACTTTATATTTTAGTGTCTTAGCACCGTTTTTAAACCAGGTTTTCTGATAAAAAAAATTTCAAGCCCTTAGGTGATTGTCTGACATTTTATTGTATTTTTTTTATAAAGTTTTTAAGGACCAGCTTGATAAGGCGAACAATTATTGCCAAGCTACTTCGTCAGAAGAATACGAATTCAACGACTTAGATAGTTGGGTCACGAAATAATGACGACTGGGTGAGTTTCAAAGCCAAGCCAGTAATGGAACTTAATATAGGTGAGACAATTATTAAGGAAAAAAATTTGAAAAAGATTGTTAAAAAATTCAACAAATATAAAAGTTATTCCATATCACTAATCAATCAATACAATAGCTTGGCATTTGATCGGCCTAATGATTAAAAATTCCAATATCACCATTCTCACACGCATCTTCAACCATCCGAATTCGTGAACGAAATAATTTTTGTATCACCATGTAAATGTTGAATTTCAAGATTGATGAAAGTTTATAGAAAAAGCAAAAACACAAGGGCCCAGATCGGATCTTTGCAGTACAGAAAAAAACTGCAGTTTTCAAGCTGCAAGCCGCAGTCCAATACACTGAAAGCAGTATTTTTGTTGGAGAAGGAACTAAGAAACAATCCATTGAATGTCTATATGTTCCTGCGGTTGCATCCAGAACTTCAAACCGGCATTCCGTTTAGTAATCAGTCTTTTTAGATTAGAACCGTTTCGATTGAAACACACACATTAATCAAGTTGATTATCGAAGCATTGAAAACGTCGAAATGCTTTTCAATGATTGAATGTAAAAAGAAGGAATATTCATTGATCAGAAATCTAATATATATGTATGTAGTTTCACTTGATGGAATGAACTTGGATCGTCTTTTTAAAAATACAAAAAGTGACAATGAGAAAACAAAATAATGATTTGTTACCCATAAAATCTTGTTAACACTGGCTATTGTGACTACAAATCGGATCAACCTGATTTAAATTGAAATTGTATCAATTAAGACCATAAACCCGAATTGAAAATGCATCAGTCAAGACTACCCCGCAGACCATCAACAATATTTTTCATGAAAGTTATTTATTAAAATTATAAAATATCATTTGTTGTTGCGTATTTGTCTTTTCTTGAAATTGTTGGTAACACAACACAATTTCTGAATTTAGAAAATATTTTCAAAACAAAATTCAATAACAAAACAACATTGATTTAATAATAGCTAATTTTAAAAGTTCACCGAACTTTTTCGATTTAAATTTATAATCTTATGCCCTCTAGTTCACCCCATTCCAACTAAGAATTTATTTAACAACAATATTGTTGTGTGAATATTTTGAATGATTTTATTTTTAAACATTCAATGCCGTTGACATTTTTCAAACTCAACAACAATGTCAAAACCGCAAATGCATGTGACATTTCACATGACATTTTATGCATCTCACTTTTACGTTTCATGCAAGAATTTTAATTATTTTATTTTCGTAAAATTTTATCCAATGAATCACCATCATCACCATCATCGTGTTGAAACAATCAAAATATTTTTGTTTTTATTTTTCACTTTTAATATTATTTTATATGCGCAAAATAAAAAAAACAAGAAAAGGAAAACTCACCCATAACGTTCCCTCCAGTACTTGGTAATGGCAATTTCTCTAAAGTGACTGTTCTGTATGTGATTTCAGATTTTCCGTTCACCAAAGAATGCTGTTCCTTTATGATTTGCTGGAATTTTTATTTGAAAAATTTCGAAATATATTAAATTTTATATGTACGTTTTATTGGAAACAATAATTATAAGTATTAATAATTACCTCAGCAAGTGTTGTAGATTTCTGTACAACTGTGTGGGATTCTTCGAGATATGATGATTTGTGGTATTCTTCAACACTTTCAACAGCCTGGAAAATATAGGGGAACACATTTTTTTTATAAATTTAGATTTTTTTTGTGGAAATATGTCGGCATTTGAAATTGATAATTATCGATTTTAATTTACACCTAATGGATGAGATCAAAAAATAAACATTCTACGATACTTTGAAAATTGTGTTGAATGATTTAGGACCGTTTTTTATGGACGCATGTTTCTTGTAAACAATGTATTCATCCATTAAAGATTTAAATAGATGATAGAAGAGGGTTTTCCAATTTGAAGTGGCTACTCATGTATTGATCTGAATTGTAGCAATTATTATCAAATGTATTCATTTCTTTTGGTATAAAGAATTTAAGTAATCAATCAAAATCGATTTGAAAAAGTTTACAACAGTCTGGAGAAAATGTTAGAAACTGAGTTTTGATTGCCATATTTTCCAGTAATTTTGCCAGCACACAAAATAATAGCGGATTGCAGGAAAGTCAAATATAACTTTCCAAAAAGTTGACGAAAAACACAGCGTCAGTAAAATGATTATGAAATATTCTTTTGATTTGGAGGTGTGAGTCATGTCCTAAAATGTGTGTGTACTAAATTTTTTATTTTTATTTGACAGAAAAATATTGTGAATGGACTTGTTTGAAAATCCAAGGACCTGGCTGTATCTGACTTATCAATATCGCATGGACACAAAGTTTTGATTAGTCTCACTCGGTAGCCAGCTGCGTTCCACCCCGTAAACATTTCCCCCGCAATACTCATCTTGCTAGGAACGCTCATCAGTTTACACTTGAGCCCAATTTCGGACGTACCGTGAAATATAGAAATTCTTTCTTTAGCCGTACAACACGAATGTGGAATGGATTGCCTGGCACAATTTTTCCTTGCCATTTTGATCTTCAAACATTCAAGATCAATGTTCATCGATACCTCCTTTCTCTTCCTATCTAACTTCCTATCGCTCGCGCTGTGATTATAAAAAAAAAAGTATAGCTTTTGACCAAATCTTCTAAGTGCTAAAAGATATACGTGTCACAGTTAACGAAAAGCTTATTTTTCTCAAAAACGGCTACAAAGATTTTGATAAGACTTTCTGTGTTATGTTTTGAAGGTATATCCTATCTATTGATTGGAATACATAGTAATGTAGGAAATCGGTTATGAATATAATAACATCGCAAGCAAACCCATCTGAAAATATACAAACACTTGAAGTTAAGGGATCGCAAGAAGAGTAAGGGGCAAATTACTCAGTTTTAGATTAATAGAGGTTTTTATTTTGTCGATGGTTTTTAAGCATTTGGAATTATTCGTTAATAAACAAATTAAATGTCCATCTGGACTCATCAGTAAAAAGAACTCTGCTCCAGCCAGCCTCGATCCAAACTTGGTGAATGCATGTAAACTGTAATCGGCGTCGCTTGTGCTCTACCGTGTGCCGCGGTACTCGAGCGAGTCTTCTTGCTCTCAGACCACCATCGATTAACCGTCGCCTAATCGTTTAGGCATTTTACAGTTATTCCCCTTACCGTTTTGAGCCCTAGATACTATTTAACCACTGTTTGATGCCCATTTCGAAGACTTTGAAGTAGCATATATCAGTCATCTCTCGCAGAAGTTGCTCTTGGCTGACCTGAATCTTGACGATGAGTGAAGGAGTATGATTCTCTGAACCTTTAGATGGCTTTTCTGGCGGTTGGCTCTAGTTTTCTGATAAAGAGAGTGACATACGACTTCTGGAAAAACTCCATTTTGGAAAAAATTAAGTTCACCATCGGTTTTCTTTTACAATTTTTAATTTTAAGGAAAACAAATTCAAAATCGTCGGATCATTTTTTTTTTCAGAAACCTTTTTTTTTTAAAGAACTTTTCGTCATATTCCAATTTTTTCGAGTATGCCAATCCTTAGCACACTTTATAGTTTTTATCAGATAAAAAATTTTTTTTTAAATTTTTTTTTGAAAAAAACCAAAAAATAAAGTTATAACTTTTTATTTAAACTCAAATTTTTTTTTGGAAAATTTTTAGAATTTGTGTTTTTTCGTCTAAGAAAGACTGCAATGTTAAAAATTTCATCGAAATTGTCAAGTGATGGTTTACGAAAAAATTTGATTAAAAAAAAAAACGATCCTATGGGAGGTACCGTTATAAGACTTTTGGTTAAAAATCTATTCCAACCACAACAGTTTACACATAAAAACACGATTCAGAAAGTTTTATCAATATCATTATATCCATTTTCGAGAAAAATGCATTTTTCATTAAAAATCGTATAATGGCAAGTATACCGTTAATTTTAGAGCTAGAATGCTAATTCCAAAAACCCCTCTGTAAGATGTCTTAATAATAATATGTACCAAATTTGAAGCAAATCGTTCTAGCCGTTTAGGATGTAGGTAACTATACAGACATACAGGCAGACAGACAGATAGACAGATCTGTCGGACCCATTTTTTTCGGCTTCTCTATAATCGGTATCGTAAATGTCATGTTTGATTGTTTTTTTTTACGAATGCATAACTTGCCACATAATGGGGGTCCCAAAACTAACGCAAGATTTAAATTGGCCCGCCATTTATGCAGTAAAGTGTTGACAACCCTAAAACATTGGCCCCCTAGATCGTTTGATTTAACATAATTAGATTTCTTTTTATGGGGTTATTTAAAATCACAGGCCTATGTCAACAAGCCCACAACCACGCGTGCATTAAAGGAGGATATTCAACGTTTCATCAAAGAAATTCAGCCACATTTATGCAGAATGGTCATGGAAAATTTCTACAAACGAGTGCGTATATGTATGAAAAACTGTGGAAGCCATTTGTCCGATGTGTTTTTCCAAAAATAACCCTATCCTATGTACTTTATGATTAAAAAAAAAAAAATTACATTCAAAAACCTAAAAACTGTGTTTTCTGTTTAATTTGCTTTGTAGTTTCAAGTGAAAAATTCCTACATACTGATCTTTGTCAGATAAAGACGTTTCAACTATGACCTAGTATCTACATCAAAACCATATTAAGAAAAAAGGAATCGTTAAGAATAATATTAGAAAATTGCGATAGATGTTCTATCTAGAATTATGGTTATAACAGTCCACCTTCCCTGAAAATTTAAGATAGCTAAAATGGTACCGAACGGTGTCTGCGTCACATTTTAATAATTTTAAAATTAAAAATATTAAAAACCAAATGAAGGTATTAAAAAAAATAAAAGATTTATACTTTATATCGTTATATAACTTTACATTCCTATTAAAACTCGATAAATATAAATTAAATCTTATATAATTTGTTTTTATTTATTTGAAAACCAAATTAATTTTGTTTTTTTTTTGTTAATTGCCAATAAATCAATTGATTTGATTTTATATAAAAAGAAAAAAACAACAAAAACCATTTCATTTCCTTCGCCCACAACGATTTTGGTACAATAAAATGCTTCAATAATTTTTAATTAAGTCAAAAGATTCAAATATAAAATAAAAATATGATTATTTTATATATTTAGGACATGAGAGTGCGCTAATAATTATATGGTTTTTGATCCTCATTTTCCAAATGTTAAGCATAAATAATCTCAATATTGCAGTATGTTTGGTATTTTATATTTTTGTTTTAAAGAATTCTCAAAAACGCCAAACGCACACAAAATTTATACGTTTCGCAGTAAAAACAAAGTGTTGTTTTTTAAACATGAACGATGCGTACCAAAAACACAAGCTTTCTCATCGATGCGATGGCGATGGTCGAAGTCATTAAAAAATATAAATTGGGAACGGAACACTTAATTCCAGATTAAAAAAAAAAGCCTAGTGATCACCTCAATTAAATGCTGCAAAGTGATTTCCATTCATCAAAATTCTTATATAAAGCTTATTATTTTAAGGAAATTTTTGTATTGCAGGAAAATGTTTTCTGAAAAATAGGCCATGTTTTCCAACCTTAAACATTCTCATCTCACAAAAAGGTATATGTTTCATGACAATAAATTGTTGTTAAGGGCCAGAATCATTTGCCCGTAATCTGTGTTTTCAACTTGCCAAATCAATTATCTTTTAAAATTAAACTATACAAAAGTATGCACACAATTTGCAACAATTTGGCTGTCAGAATCCGTTTAGCATGAGATTAGTTTCTGAGGTCTGAGGAGGATTTACGAGAATGCTTTTTCAGATTAAAATTTGAAAAGCACACATTTTTTTTTAAGGAGTATTTTTTAAAATAAGTTATCGTATTATTCACGCGGTCTGTAGGTTTTTGAAAATTTAGAATTGCTCAAGTAATCTGGGATTAAAATAATTTTATTTTACAAACCTTCATGACTTTCTTTTGATTTACGAGTGGAAGGAAGTTCAGGGTTTTGTGTATAGCTCTAAAAATTTTAAATGACTTTGGAATATTGAAGGTCCTTAGTCATATTGTGATTAAGTATTGTAAATTTTGATAAGGTACATTTTACTAGCGATTATAGGTACTATAACCAAGTTATGGATCCGTGCAAAAAAAAAATTTGAGATAACAATCACACATGACATTACGATGATGGAGAAGTCGAAAAAAGTGGGTCTGGAAATTCCGTCCGTCTGTCTGTCTGTCTGTTCGCGCCTCTGGAACCTGAACGGATGGGCCGATTTGCTTCAAATTTAATATTTTGGATTTATTTGGCCGTCCCTCGGAACAAATTTTTAATTTTTGCTCTAGGCCCAAAAATAATGGCCCTGCCATACAATCGTGAAGAAAAAAATTGATTTTCTCAAAAACGGATCTAACGATTTTGATAAAACTTTCAGAATGCTATTTTTGCAAGACAATCTATCTTTCGGTCACAAAAGATTTTTCAAAATTTGTCTAATAACGGTACCTCTCATAGAACCACTATTTTCAAATCAAATGTTCTCGTAAACTAAACAATCGATTTCAATAAAATTCTTGCCAAAGGAAGTCATTTATAATTTTATTTTTATTTTTATTTTAAAAAAAATTAATATACCCGTTTCCAACATATTTCGAAAACCAAAATTTTTTTTGAAAAAATTATAAAAATCAAAAAAAAAGTTTTTGAAAAATTTGGCATTACCATTGCAAATTTTTCAAAAACTTTTTTTTTGATTTTTTATAATTTTTTCAAAAAAAATTTTGCTTTTCGAAATATGTTGGAAACGGGTATATTGATTTTTTTAAAAAATTATTTTTCAAATGTAAACTACAGATTGCCATATATTTGCATACTCAAATAAATTTCAAAAATTTAAATTTTTTTTAATATCCATATTCCAGCCACTAAGCAATTGCTTATCATAAGAGCAAGTTCGTGCGACCCAGTCGTGCATTTTATTTTACTTGCGTTTATAGGTACTAAATGGCAAGTTATGTATTCGCAAACAAATTTGTTTTTTTTTTTTGAACGACTGGACTGATTTGCTTTAAACTTAGCACACAGTATTTTTAGGATGTCCTGCAGAGAAATTTTTTGAATTGGAATAGATAATCAAAAACTAATTCTTCTCTTATGATTTCCATAAAACTGTCTGAGTGGTGTTTTTTATGCAAATTAATTTTTATCTTTTGGTATGAATTTATTCCTATAAAACCAGTTTTTTCTAACCCGATTTTCTAATAAACGGATTTCAATGTAATTTTTAATGTGGAAATTTATTTGTAAACAAGATAATATTGTTTTTTTAACATTTAAAAAAAAGATAATTCTTTTAAACTATTGGATAAGTCCTTGTATATATAAACTATAGTACTACCACTTGAGGTGCGTCATCCATCGATGGAAAACTACTTTGATACATTTCTTCGAATTAAGAAAATATTTATTTTAGGGTATCAACAGGGTGCCAAATTTCTTTTTGTTCAGATAGTGTATGAGAAAGCGAAAAACTCATCTTTATACCGTTTTTAAATAAAATGTAGTTCAAAGCTATTTAACAGTATATAGTTACATTACGGTTTTATTAATTGTGAAAATATGGTGGCACCTATCGAGCACAGAACGCACATAATTTTGAAGAGAGAAAACCCTGCAAAAATTCCAATTTTGTGTCTGTACTAAAAACTTCAAACGCACTCGTGTTTTAAATTTGTCATATTAGGTACCGTTATATGATATTTCCTGATAAATTTATTTCAGTCAGAAAATGAAAGATACATATAAATTTGAAATTATTGACGAAATCGTGGCAACCTTTTTCGAGAAAAAAGCTTCTTGTGCAGGTACTGTTATTTTTGCTTAATAAAAATAAAAAATACATAAGCTTGAGTACGAATTTTGAAGCGAATTCGCCCACCCACTTAGGCTACAAAGGTGCGACAGACATACCATACCCAAGTAATGAAAATCACGGCTAGTGTCGAGGAGTGCCCAGTCGTCGGTCGCACAGCTCACGTGCGCACAATCGCATAGTGTGGCCTCAGCTTAAACCAGGGAATAAAAAACTCGATGTTCATTTCATTATGTTTTAAAATCTGTCAAAACATTTACAAAAGCACACCTCATAGACCGATGCACTTATGTGAAAACTCAATTTCAAGGTATCTTTTACCAGCGTAAAATCGCGATTAAAACCATTTTTTTTTCGAAACCAAAACCGGACCTTCAGAACTAGGATGATATTTTGTATCTGACAGCCAGGACCTAATCGAATTGTTCGTGCAATGGGTGCTCGATTTCCAAAATCATGTAGGAATTCTGAAGCAACATATTTGTAATTGATTATGCGTTACCCTGTAGAAGAATGACGAAATGTCAAGTTCTAACTCAATCAGAATCAGAAATAGAATTTGAATAAAAATATGTGTAAATTAGGCTGTCTATATCAAAATACCAAGCCTTTTACAATCAAAATGGACAACACGCAAATCCAAAATAAATTCAATTTTTCATGGCAGACATCAAAATCAATTATATACATCCTAATCTCTGCCAGCAGTCTGTCATTATCTGACAGTTGAATATTGTGTTGTGTCTCTTTTGTCGTGTCTCTGGGAAATGTGGTCTTTCGCTGACAGTGAATCTGTGTGATACTTGACGCTGTCATGTATACTGTCAACATTCTGTCACTGTGGTAGAGGCTCTTTTACTGCAAATTTCGCTGATAGTGTAGTGAATTATTTGTCTGTTAATATTTGCGTTTCTGTTTGTTGAAAGTTTCTTCATCTAATGTTAACTTATTTCGATTAAAAAAAAGATGGGGGTGAGCAACACTCACTAGAAGTTCTTATATCCTTTGATAAGTGTGTGAATACGAGAGAATTTCCAAAATGTTTGTTTTTGTTGAAAAAAAAAACCGGAATTTATTCCTACCCAGAAATAGAAAAAAAAAACACTTCTTGATTTAAAGGTACCTAAAAGCTGTTCAAGAAGCATTAAAATATAAATCTTATAGCTCAAATGTCAGCCATAAAATATGTTTTTTTAGGATGTGTCTATTCGAAAGCATCCATACTTGCCAAATCACAAGTTTCATCAGATTCCACACTGATGATATCTTTTTTAATCAAATAACTTCGGTAGAAACTGCGTCAAATTCAAGCAGAAGACATTTTGGAAGTTTCATTGATTTTCAGTATAAATTGATTTACGACGAGTTGCGTGGAAATCGCATGGTTTGACTATTGAGTCTCTTGGAAATAAAAGTAAACATGTCAAAGTCATTCAAATTTTCAACTTCAAGCACTGTTAAAGACAAATGATAACTCCAATTATTAATAAATATAGCTTTGTTCGGGTTCTTTTTGTGTCAAAAAATGAAAACTGTCAAAATTTCTCAAATGAGAGAAAAATCTCTCAAAGTAAGCGAACACTATTTGTGTAAATTCTTGAGAAACGTCAAATTTGAATTTTTTGATTGGTTAGCTTTTCGCGGTAAGGGGCACCTGACAGAGTTCAAGTTTTTACCACATGAAATTTCACTGGGTCAAAACTTGAAAATAAATGTACGAAAGATTAGAAGAGCTGTAATTTTCTTTCGTTCATCTCTCAGTACACGAACGCTTTTTGTGTTAATGTAAACGTATGAAATGGAATGCAAACTGTTTGGTACGCGAACAAAGCTGTTGTAGCACTACTAGTTATTGGGAGCAAAGGTTTTCTTTTAACCATTCCTGAATGTGCTTTATTATTCTACAGGAATAGAAAGGACCTACAATTTATTGGTATATCCAAACTGCTAAAAGAGATGCACTTTTCGTAACAAATTTTACTCTTTGAGGATTTGCGACTTACTCTCAAGAGGCAGTACCTAAGGAAAAAAAAACTTTGGTGGAATTAGAATTCCAATTAATCCAATACGCCTAGGGGATTGTTTAACTTGCACGGAATTAAAAACTAGGTAGTGTTGATTGCAATACTCCCTTGGCTGGTATTCAGTTGAACCTGGGAGATTATAGAAACAAAGGATCAATAGAGTGGCCTCAAGCAGTGCACTAGCTTTCAGTAATATTGCTAGATTAAACCCAAAATTATATTATTAGTTAAAATTTCATTGAACTTGTAATTTGAAAAATGAAACAAGTTTTTATTTAACGGGCAAAGATGGTTGCTTTTTCCCCAAAAACATGATTGGCCTTAAAAGATTTTTGTTAACACAATGTAGTTGAACTAAAAAACTACCCATGAAAAACAAACGTTTCCTTAAGTTTAATCACAATCGACGCCCTACTGTGGGGACAAGTTAAAATACTTCTCGAACAATATTTTTCTTTTTCAAATATGCCCTTGAAACATCCTTGCATAAAACACTCCGTATAACAAGATCACAAAGTTCCAATAAACGAAAATCCATATTATTTTTTGGGATAGGTAAGATTAATGACTTCACAAACTTAAATTTTAATTTAAAAAAGAATTTAAATAGAGCATAAATCACGTTTGGATTTATCGAATCGACTTGGTCTGTTTCTAATAATTTCGTATGTGCTATGTTTTTTTTTCGGGCTAGCCCGTGTGTGCAATCGTACGTGACGAAAGGAGCTCCTCCTCCAATCCCAATCGTTTTTCACAAGTAATAAAGTTCAAAACTTCGAAAACTCTTTCCAATTGAAAAGATCCCAATGTTGCAATAAGATTCTATAACTTTGTTTCAAAAAACAAAAATTTCAACATAAATAATTCCGCCTTAATCCAAGTGAGTATTTCAATAAGAATGCAGAGAAGTTCTATTTTTGGGGGCACACACCGTTCCGGTGACATATTTCCGTTTTATTTTCAAATTTTTGAATGCAAATAAAATTATTTGCCTCGATTCTTTAAAATACCGCCCCAATAAACACATTTACACAATTTTTTTTTAAATAAATTTAAAATTTATAAAATTCATCGCACCTTTCAAAAAACTTATTAAATTTTAAGGGAGCAGTAACAGCAGCAGCAGCACACAATAAAAGTATATTTAACACTGCAAAATTTAGATTCAAAACACTTTTTCGCACAAAAAATCCGTTGGGCAGGATTGGTTTTCCAGTTTTCTTTAACACTTGCACTATTGAAGCAACAATAAAATATTTTCGAAATAAACTATCCTTTAGGTCTTTGCTTAGGATGTTTCAAAAAGTTTCAAAATATATATTTTTGTGTTTCACAACAATCGGTATTGTAGTCAATGGTAGACAAAAGGCAACTTTTGACTGACTGATTTGACTCGGTCTCCTCGGTAGTGTTTTCGACTTTTCGTCTGTAATTTTTTGTTTTTTTTGGGGAGTTTCTATTAAATGGATGATGAGAAATAATTAATTAATGTGCTATATACCGTTTCTATTCATATTTGTTTTTTCTTCTTTCGTAGCTTATGTTTGTTTTTAGTTTTTTCTCATATTTTTTTCTTTTTAGTATGTCTGTTGGTTTTGTGTTGCGAGTGTGTTTTTATTTTTTTGTTTTTGTTGTTTTGGGGAGGAGAAATTAAGCTAATAATGATCTTACTTTTGGGGGTGAATGTATTTGTAGAGGAACGTAGGTGTATTTGTGTCTTTCTAGTATTTTGGATCATATTCGATTTTTTTCTAGACTCGAATTAAAAATAATATTTTTATAATGTGTTTTATATCGACTCCTTCTGTGTTGTTGCTTTCGATGTTTTTATAGTCTATACAGTGAGCATTAAAAGTATGGCCATTTTTTGTGTCATTGAATGACATTGTGGTTTTTAAAACATGATTGGAAAATAGGACGAAATCACATCATATGATTGGAAAAAAATTCAGTATCAGTTTATAAAATAAACTGCTAATACTAATATCGGAAGATATCAGCATACAAAGTGTTTTCCTCAAAGGCGTCGTTGAACGTCAAAATGGGCCGTTTTTATAAATTGCATTACAGTACAACAAAATTATTAATGCAACGTTCGCAACTTTCCGAAGTCATAAAATTGGAATATTGTCATTACACATTAATTGCTGTATGACAGCTGTCCTTCTAAGTCAAAACCTGATCGTTATTTGAGCTCCTGGCTCCTGTCAATTGAACTAGCTTTTTTAAGCATACATACGGAAATGCCACTTACAAAACTTACGACATTTACCATCTGTGTGGATAAGGGTTTGCGGCTTGTGGTAAAAATGGTCATATGAGTAGTGTTTTTAAGAGGTATAGAACTTTAAACTGGCAGCATTGTTTTTATTGACAACCATTTTGTCACCTGATATGTGATTTATATTAAGTTTGGTTTGCAATTTCATCATGAATTGACTGACGCCTGAACAACACATGCAAATTGTGCAAATTTATTTCGAAAATCATGGTTCTGTTTGTGAAACTCATCGCACACAACCAGTACGTCCAAAATTTTGTTCAGCGCGCGCTGCCGCACCGTTACACGTACACGAACACAATCTGAAAGTTTGGCTGGTGGAATCATTGGTTCTTACATCTTTGAAAACGATGCCAGCCATAGGGTTACAGTCAATGGAGACCGTTATAGAACTTGAATAATGACTTATTCGTTCCTGAGTTGAATTGACCGCGCTTGGTACAACTGATTTGTTGAGGGAAAAGTTAGGTGAGCGCATAATATCACGTTTTTGGATGTGTGAGTTGGCCTCCAAGATCGTACGAATCAGCCCATCTATACAGTTCAAAGAAAAACTATTGTTTCATGTAAGTACACTTGCGTGAATCTTACACCTATACTTTCCACAGCTTGAATTTTTGGGATTGCTGATTGGGAAGCTAAGAATAATGTTGTAGAAACATTTGTGGATCGTATACATTTTCAATTTCGCAAGAAATATGTACTTGCATGGCACTAAGCCTATCATGAAACTTTGATACCAATATGCTACAGTGAATTTCATAATATTACCTTCCACAAACATAATAAATTGTTGGACGAAATGTGTTTCGTGGATAGATTGTGAAACGTTTTGATTACACTGAAAGGAAAAAAAGTATTGCATGGAAGAGACTGTGGAACGTATTAATTCTTCATTTCCACAGAAAGTAGAACGTTTTAATTTGTAATTCCAGACGAGGTTAGTGAGTTAGCCTTTAAATGAAAAGGTTTATATTTATGTAGTTAAGTTTATTTTGTTTTTAAACAAACGAATTATTTTAAAGAACTACACTATTCAAAGTCTATTGAGTTTTTCACATGTGATCGCAGTCGCACCCCTGTGAATTTAAAAATGAAGCGCGAATGGAACTGTAGAATCTTGTGGCTTTTTTCACAGGGTACTCTTTGTTATAGTAAGTCGCAACATTTTTTGAAAGCTTTCATTTAAATTATTTACTAAAAATAAACTAATTTTTTCACGACACATTTTTCATTTCACAATGTATCGCAATTCATCAGCAAAAAATCTTGCCTAATGTAGAAGTATCTGATATTGGTGGAGTTATTTGTATTGTTTCAAAAAACAGCTGTGGAATCTATTAAATATAAGAGTTCCACATCCACCTATTTACATAGGAATTTCACTTGAACAAGAACAGTAAAACTTAAAAAATTGTGTGAAATCTGTTGTGGATCATATTTGATTTCACACGAGGATTCTTATATAAGGCTTTGATATATTAAATTTTATATGATAACTTCTGAGCTTTTAAAAGTCCATTCAGCTTTTCTCATGTGATCACATATTGCTAAATCGATTGGATTGTGGAACGTACTCTATAATAATTCCATACCAAATTTTTTATGAAGAAGAATTTTATTAATAGAATTGACTCCCATAAAATGAAAAGTGAATATGTTCCCCTATCTCACGCCACACAGAAAAAACTCGAAGGGAGAGAAAAATTGTGACATCTGTCACAAAAAAATGTTAAATTTGAAGAATATAAGCTGTGGATGGCAACGTTGTGAAATCCACGCCGGCATGTGTTCGTAGAGTTTTCATTTGAAATGGTAATATTATGTTTTGAAGGCAGGGTGTTGAGGATTATTCACATAAAAGGGACCAACGACCAACGATTGAACGAAAATTCGTCCACTTTGACGTTTCATTAACATGCAATTTATTTTATTCGTTGCGAACAACCAACGTCAAGTGCGTAGGTATATCACAATTAAACAGTAAAATTTTGAGGTCAGTCGCTCGCGAATAATTTATTCGTTGCGGTGTGGATGGTATGTGGAACACAAATATGGTTTGACAATTCGTAAAAGTCAGATTGAAATTAGCGCGAACTTGTTTTCGTTAAAAATTCTTTTTTCTTCAATTAAAATGGAAATTTAAGCATCTCAACTTTAGATTTAATGAGTTTCTATCATTTTGAAATAGTTTTTGTTGCAAAATATTGTTTGGCAGTATGAAAAATCTCATTTATTCGTTCATTCGTTGGTCCTTCTCATGTGAATATAGTCCTTTAGTAAATTTTTTGTGAGTCTGAGTGGTAACGAGTTCAGTGAATTGTGACAACTCGTCTGGTATCTGGTTGTCGTTTCGTGCCATTACACTGGCGGAGGCACATAATGATACTAACATGAAAATATTATTTTATCTTCTTATAGGCAGAACAGCTAACATTTTTCACTCAAAGATGAAGTGAAGATGGTCATCAGACGCAAAATTAAAGGCTAGTTGCGCAAGCAAAAAAAAAATTATCTAAACATTAAAAGGACATCACTCTTTTGAAACTCGAATTTTAAATCATCTTGACAGAAACAGTTGTAAGTTGTATATTCTAACCAAATTTTTGAAAACAACATTTCATATTCATATTGAAAACAACTCATGTTTTTTTTTTTTCATTTTCAAATAATGTGTTTTTGTTTTCAAATATAAAAAGCCAACTACATTTTACAGTGACTAATTTCTCGAAATTAATGGATCATTAGTAAAATGAATAAATAAAATATATATTTTTTTTATAGAACTTATGCTTTGGAAAATTTATTTTTGAAACAAATACATATTTTTAAATCATGGGATCTGATCTGTATTCAATATAAAAGTATATTATTGAGAAAAGGGGTGTGGTATGCGCCATCTATAATATGATGAAATGATACCAAATTCAAATACGTGATGTTTTCCACCAAGCAAAATAATAATTTTAGAATCATTCATATTGTTTTCTTTAATTTTATGATTCAATTCAAGATTATTTTTTTGTAAATATTAAAAACCCTGAGACGTACCTACTTACTGTGTCCGTGTGTGTGTGTCTTGTGTGGCATTATTTCTAGCAATTTTCTTTTAATTTGTAGCTTTTATCATGTAAATTTTGTAGAAAACATTATCTCTGTTTGTGTACTTAATTTGTAGTGTTGATGTGATTTTTGCCACATGATTTAATAAATGGCAAATAAACTATCAACAAAACACACCATCATCGTCTTTTTGACAATCCTCTTCAATTTAAGTGAAACATTAACATTATGCGTGGTTCATTAAACGCACATTTAAGATTTATTGTTCAGCTATTCGAAATGTCTCACAATTCAAAAAATTATATGAGTGTTCGGATATCAAATTATGGCCAGAGGACTGAAGCCAAACCAAATGTATCCCTTCACTTTTCAAAATCCACAAGGTACGAGTAATTGAAATATTTAATTTATTCAAAATAAAATGGCATTTTGCCAACATCTTTGTTCGACCGCACAATAATGTGACATTTTTCCCGTCAGCAAAATTTTGTTGTTTAATTTAAAATGTAGTGTACTTGCATACATTTATCTACATAAGATTAATTTTGGGGATTATATTAAAAAAAAAACACTTTGTGAAGTGATGCGAATATTGACACTTCATAAACATTTTGGCATTCATTTTAAGGGTTTTTTTTCTAATTGCTGGTTTATCGCTTGAGTTTTTAATGAACCAATTAAAAAAAAAACAAGAGATGTAGAATCAAAGCTGTACTGGTAGCTACCAATATTTAGTCCTCAACATACATTTGTAGAAAGATTTAAAATTGAACTAATACTACTACGCTTCGACAGGCATCTGGAATTCGTGGAAGCTAAACATGTTGCCTTCTCGCTGAAGTGCAAGGCCGACTCGGGTTACTACTTGTTATTTTTTTAAATTTTGTCAAAATCATTACAGTCGTTTTTGAGGGGCAGTAGTTATGAACATTTTGACATGGAAAATTGCAATTGTTAGGAATCTTTGGGGTACATAACATTGTCAAGT
The DNA here is from genome assembly GCA_916050605.2 of Platycheirus albimanus. Classification (NCBI taxonomy): domain Eukaryota; kingdom Metazoa; phylum Arthropoda; class Insecta; order Diptera; family Syrphidae; genus Platycheirus; species Platycheirus albimanus. The sequence continues at coordinate 74,417,830 of OU696696.1, forward strand.
TGAGTGAGTTTCATATAATATATCCTCTTCAACTGATAGACTGCTATCATCATCATCATACTTATATTATAAATGTGAAAGTAAGGGTTTTTTTTTTTAATTTCAATAAAAGATCACTACGAAAGTTGCAATAATGTAACGCAAGGTATCAAATATTTTCCTTTCAAAGTAATAATTTGACGTCCGCTGCCACTTTGTTTGACGTATTTGACACGAGCGAAGCCGCGAGTAATTGCTGGAACACAATGGAGCCGGAGCCGGGTCCGCAAACGCATCCGTATCGCATGTCAAAATATTGAATACAGACGAATTCAATGTTGTGAACACAACGAGACGGATCCGCAACCGCAGCCGCAAACGGCGACGGACGAGTTGGCCAGCTTTTAATAAATACGTGAGTATTTTTGACATTCCATACAAAAAACAAAAACAAAAAAAAGCAACGTGCTAATAAAATCATTTTAGAAATTAGGTCAGGTAAGTACAAGTTCATAGAAAAGACTATACATGTAGCGATATGTTTTATCATCTATTATATGCATATATGTATATGTATGTTTTTCAGTGGAAATTGTAAAAAAAACGGTACGTACGTAGGTACGTACGGCATGCGATACGGTTACTTGCGGCTGCGGTTCCGGCTGCGTTTTTCTATTGTGTTCCAGCAGTAAGAACTAGTAACGCGGTAAATGTTCAAATACTCACAATAATCTGTCAAATCTCTAAGACTTGGACGCCATCTGGTAGATGCTTTCTGAATGTAAACCTTACTCAGTCTGAAACATTTCGTATTCGTCGTTGTCAACTTAGGGCCAGATTAAAAATTAAAAAAATCAAAATTATTACATTAAAATGAGAGCTACCGTCAAAAGAGAAAAGTTAGTTAAGGAAACTTACAAAAAAGTATGCCAAACAAAGATTGAGTGAGTTCAATCAAGCTTTTAACTTTATTGCTGTTTGAAAATAGACGTTTAAACCTGATTTAAGATCTTATTATTTAAGTCGTAATCGAAAAACCCATTTTTCTCAAAAAACCCATTTTTTTTCATCAAAAAAACCCATTTTTCTCAAAAAAGCCGAAGGTTCAATGGATGTATGTATATACGAGTACATAATTTTAATTTGAAAAACCTTAAAGTTTGTGTCTATAAGTTGTAAATAATCATCTTGTGGATAAAAGACAATGTTTTTGATCCACTTTTCTTAAGAAACTTATTTTTAAAAATTAATGGTAGGTACTTATAATAATTCACAAAGCTATTGGTCGAAACTTGATATCTTGTGAATATTATGTGTATATATTATTATATTTTGGGCGTGCCTTACGCCCACTTTTCACAAAAGAATAAATAATAGGTACCTACAAGTGAAATAACCAATTATGTATAACCAATTAATTTTTCGTCATAATTGTTTCTTGAGTGAATTTTATCAATACGCCTACTTTTAGGGGCGTTTTTTGTTAAAATAAATTTATTCAGTGAAATTGGTAGGAAACGACTCGCTTCAGCTGTAATTTGGCGCACATGTTCAAAAAATGACTTAAAAGCAGAACTACAAGTTAGTGCTTGGTATTTTTAAAACAAATTTTTAGGACACGCCCACTTTTAAGTGAGAATTTCGTTAAAAATCTAAATCTGCATTAATTTTAAAATGTTTACTAACTATCGGTAGCAGTTTTTAAGTAAGAAGATGAAAAGTTTGTAAATTGTATCCTAGGTCACGTATCAGGGAGTGGTTGAAGAATTTTAAAATAAATCTTCTAACAGGCCAACAATCGAAGTTTTTATTTAAAATCTTTTTTTTTTCAAAATTCAAGTGGTGTGTTGTTTCGAGTAAGAATCGAGCCTAAATGTTGTGTCTGGTAATAAATGTTTGGTCTTGGCAATACAAATTTCATAATATGGGCGTGGAAAAGGCCTTAGTATTGATTGAACAACGGACATGAATATTTAATATTATTATCCAGGGTGTTCCAGTAAGAGGTGCTATTTGTGAATTTTAATAATTTCAATGCGTTGTTGAAGCGTCTATCGTCCAGTTTTTATAAATATCGTAATTTTTACTTGTCAAATGTCGAAAAATTACAGCTTCAGAAGTGACAACTACCGAAAGAGCAGGCTATTCAAAATAACACCTCTTATTGGAGAACCCTATATTATGTTCCTCTTTGTTCCTAATTTTTTATTTATTAGCGTGGCAGATTATTTTTAAAAATTAAGGACACTTTAAATAGGAAAGTTTCAAATGAACTGTAGCACTTGCTTATATTTTTGATATAAAAACTGGTTGACTGATTTTGGAAAATTGTGTTTTTAATATATATGTACATAAAAGAAAGAACATTTTCGAAAATTGTGCTAAGCTTTGGATTTCAGATAATTACTAAGTAAAAAATTTTCAAATGTGATTTTCCAAAATCGTTTTCGGAATCCAAGGCTACGGTCAAACCTTAGAACAAGATCGTGTGACCAAGTTTTGAGTTTCGTTTTGTTTTATCGAATTAAAATACCATTCATATGAAATGGCTTCATCATAAGCACACGAATTTTTAATTGCTGTTTTTCAGTTGTCCTCGTACATATTAACGTCAACCATCTGAAATAAATTCTTGCGGGTGGCAATGGTTCAGTGGATGTAGTGATTGGTTGCTAAACCTGAGAGCTGTGAGTTCAAACCCATCCTGGGCAGCAATTTTTATTTATTCCCCTAGTTTAAACTGGACGCCACCCGTGGGATTTTCGTGAGATATTTATCACCTATAATCTCAATCCATTGTACCAACTTTCTTTCCTATATTTCTGTTCCTTCTGTCTCCTCGCTCGCACATGTAAATTCATTATAAGAGTTTAATATCCCTTTGAGTGCGAGTGCATTATAAAAACATAAGCGAGAGCTACAGTACGTTTGCAACGAACTGTTGGATACCCTATTCCCTATATTTTTGTATGTGTATGCGTCTGCCTCCCGCAGCCAGCCGATGTTTCAGTTTCAGAAACAAAATTCTTCTTTAGCAGGCAGAAAAAAATTCAATAACATTAATTTTGTGTGGTGTGATGTTCAACTAGTGCTGGCACAATAAAAAAAGGCGTGCGCCACGCCCAAAGTTAAGACTTTTTATTGCCAAGGCAATTAGTATGAGCTCAATGACATTCAATTTTATTTTCAGATCGATTTGAACAAAACAAGGCAAAACTTAAATTTTTATAAATTAGATTTTGAATGGAAATAACGATTATTGGTGTTTTTAACAATTCTTGGACCAAGGAATATAAATCTAAGTGTTCATCTTTTTACTTCAAAACTGCGACCGATATTTAAAAAACGTTAAGAAATTAATGCATTATACGACTTTTGACGGAAACGCCCCTTAAAAGTAGGCGTGTCTTAAAAATTTAAAGCACTAACTGAGCTTTGATCAGTATTTAGGCATATGTGTAAAACTACAGCTGAATCGAGTAGTTTTTAAACAATCTTACCTGATCAAAGGTATTTTATGAAAATCACGCCTTTAAAAGTGAGCGTATTGAAAAATGTACACAAGAAAATGTAGAGATATATTTCTCAAATAACGAACGGAAGGAAACATGTTTAAATTAAATATTGGAAGTGCCTTAAATTTTTGAGATTACGTTTTCCGTTCTTTCATGAAAAGTGGGCGTAAGCCACGCCCAAACTGAAATATTTTTATTTGATTGGAAGAAGGTTTACCTAAAGCTTACGTGTGCAAAATTTTAGCGTTATGCTTTTATCGTAACTGTACAAAAAACATAATCAAAAATGGCGATTGTGGGCGTGTTTGTGGGTGGACTTAGCCTTACTCTTGAACCAAAGAATATATATACCAAATTTCAGCTTTCTAGCGATTGCGATCTCTAGAGAGTATACATACGGACGGACATGGCTAAATCGACTAGGCTTTTGATTCTGAGTCAGAATATATATACTTTTCTATACCTAACGGCATTATTTCTCTATGTTACAAACTCCACACCAAATGCAATATACCCATTCTATGGAATAGGGTATAAAAAAAAAATCTAGAGGGAAAGCTTACATTTTCTTGTAAAAGATACCCCATCCAAATTTGGTGACGCAAAATTAATCACCCTATCAGAAGATGTTATAATTTTTGCAAATAGCTCCGTACGTCAATCATATTTGACAATAATTGTGAACTAGACAGCTGCATTAGGTTAAATTGAAGCTTTCAAAAAATCACTCGAGGCCGGCCTTTCTCTAGATGAAAATTGGACGATTAATTTTGTGCCACGCCACCTTGTAGTTTTATGTCGGCGCCCGCCGTGTCGCATGGAAATCGTTTTATACATTTAAACAACCATCTTTAAAAAAATTCAACTTCGAGTAAATTGCCCTAAATTTCGGCCATCTTCTTTAGCACAAGATCTTTTTTATAATTCAGCGACAAAAGGAGTTGAGCAGTTGAGCTAGTAAATATTGGTTCTGGGTTTTCTTGGCATCGTATTTATGGATATCATCTTCTCGGACCGAAATTTTTTTCTGAAACATCCTCTCGCCAAAGCGTTTCACACAGCCTTACATCAATAGCAAATATTTTTTTGAGAATATTGAATGTTTCAGTTATTGGTATTAAAACTGTCACTCAAGTATCCTTTTTGTTCACACACATATACATATGCAAATATATATGTGTATTTGTTATAAAGCTTTTTTTTGAATAAATTTCTTAAGCAAAAACACACAAACAAACAGTTAAATTAATAATTAAAAAAAAGCATAAATATAATGGTTAAGGAAATCAATAATAAATTGCAAATAAAATATATATAATTTATATAGTTTTTTTTTTAATAAGCTCAAAATTAAATTTTGTTTTGTTTTTTAAAGCCAAACGTCATGCCAAATGAAAGAGTAAATTTGGTTCATGTTTATTTTTTCTGTATCTGCATTGTTTTATTGTTTGTTTTTCTTAAACAAAATTATTAAATTTATAACTTTTTTAATTAAGTCATTAATTTTTTTTAAATTAACATTAAATAGTGATTTATAACAGTTTTTTTTTAAATATTTTCTTTGTTTGTGTATTTTTGTAAAGTAATTGAGTTTACAAAATGCATGTCCTTTAACATGAAACAATGATCAAATAAATAAGGAATAATAAGGACAGAACAACAAATACACATATATATTATGTATGCATGTATGTATGAAACATTTCTTTTTTCTTTAACTTATAACAAAAAATTTCGGACGAAGAAGGTTTTCACTTAAAAAAAATGACGGTAATAAAGAGATTACATTTTTGAAACTACCTTAATTGAGAAGCTACCATTTGGTATATTCTGTCCACCAAATTTAACATTGATGTCGTACTCGCCAGGATCTTTGAGAGCATAGAATATATCGAAGAAACCATCCTTTTCAATCACATCGATGTCAACAATTTCCCTAAAATAAAATAAAATAAAAATATCATTAATTAAATCCTCAGGTAATTCTTGTTTTCCAATTCAAAGCGTCAAACTTACTTTCCACTCTTTGATGTCACTTTGCAAGTAACAGCGCCATCACCGGCATCTCTAGCATCCACACTAAGATGACTCTTACTGCCCGATGTTTGAATTTTAGGTGCTTCGGCAACGAGTTTACATTTTTTGGCTTCACCAGTGGCAAATGCTTGAAGAGTGAACGGAGATCCTTGGATATGTTTCTCACCATACAGCACACTTATGTGATACGTTCCACATTCATCGGGGATAAAGGAGAGCAGATATGAGTTGTTGTCGATCTTTTCCAAAATTGGATGAATTGGTTTGCCCTTTGGATTTTTAATTTCAACATTAATGTCAGCTTCTCCGGCTGTTTTGGTGTCGATTTGGAATTTAGCTGGCAGGGAAGCTGGAAGCTTCTTCTTTTCGGTACTGCCTACGATTTTGACGTTTTCTGCTTCAGCCTTAGGGAAGACAGTCATAACGAAGGGGCTGTAAAGGAAAGTGTGGTGAATTTGGGAGATGTTTTGAAAATATTTTCCAAGCTTAAAATCACACACAAGAGTCATTGTGGAACAAAGAACTGGGATCCATTAGGATCCACACGTGAAATTTCAACAAACTCCATTAAAGAATATTTTTTTATTTCTTACCTGCAAGGTACTTCAACATCGGCGAATTTAACTTGACACGTCAGCACGGATCCTTGTTTGGGTGGAACATAATGCACAGCATACACTCCATTGCCCTTTTCTTCCACATTCAAATTATCCACGGGGATACCTTCAGAATTTGTCAGTTTCACGGCAATACGTCCGGGACCAGCTTCAGCAACATCAACATTAAAGTAGGTCGGCAGACCTTCTCTCACTTGACCATGTTCAATACCAGGTCCATAGACCTTAACCTTTGTTGGATCAACGGTCTCCTCAACAACCACTCTGAATGGTGATCCAGGAATGTGTTTGTCAGCAAAACGAATTGTAATGTCATACTCTCCTGGATCAGTTGCCAAATATTCAACATCACAGCTGCCATCTCTGTTATCGATGCAGCTCATCTTAGCCTCGGAGGGTCCTTCGATGGCCAATGAAAGGCCACCAGTTCCAGCTCCCTTGGTCTCAACAGTGAATTTGTTGTTTTGATTTGTAAAACCTTTCTCAAGACCAGGACCATAGGCCTTGCAGCGTGATGGATCACAACCGCTCTTAACATGAACAACGAAGGGTGATCCGGGAACGGGAATATTATCATACATCAGCTCGATGGTATGTCGTCCAGCTTCGAATGGCGTGTACATGATCTTGAAGACATCATCCTTTGCCCCTTGAACGACCTTGCTAGGCAAGACTTTTCCCTTTGGATCAAAGATGGCGCAGGTGAGCTTCTTTGAGTCGATATCATTGCCAACTTTGCTCATGTCAACCGAAAAGTCAACTGGAGCGTTCATAATGACACCTAAAATGAAGGAAAGAACCGTTAATTTCAAATTTTCGACAAAATCGAAACACAACGAATAAAAATGTTATCAAATGAAAACGAAATAAAAAATAAAATGCATGCGGTGGGCGTGTTTTGTGGTTAGCAAAGTGTTAGGTTTTTTTTTTTTTTTTTTTTTTTTAAAGCTGTGCCTTAAACATAGACAAGTACTCTGTGTTGGCAGGTTATTTAAGCAGGCTTTTTACTTTTATTGTCTTCTCTAGAGCACGGTCGCTTGGCTGGGCACACATAGAAAAACGCAAAATCAAAATCAACGAAAGGCCTTCTTCGTACCGTGCGGCTGAATTCCCATTCCAGTTACTCGTATCTTGCTTAGATTTGGCAGTGGCACAATTATTGGTTGGAAGGGTGATCCATTGACGTGTCGATCATTAAATGTTACATTTACCGTGTAGTCGCCGATTTCTGTTGGCAAATAAGCCACATTACAGGTACCGTCGCCATTGTCCCGACAGTTAATGGCTGCTTCACAAGGTCCTTCAACGGTAACACCAAGTCCACCTTGTCCGGCTCCTCTTGTATCAATCATAAACTCAGCCGGTTGACCGATAATGCCACGTTCCAGTCCTGGCCCGAAGGCTCGCACTTTGTTTGAGTCACTACCGACAAGACATTGCAGTCTGAACGGTCGGGGCGTTATGGGACTCCCACCAAAGCATATACTCAAAAGATACTCCCCGAGCTGTGTAGGTGTAAAATTTACAAGAAACCCTTCAGCTGTGGGTATGATATGAGCCTTGATACGATTTCCAGATGGACTTGTAATTGTTACCGATAGATCCGCCCTCGGGAGGCCATTAGTAATGACCCGGAACTGCTGTAGACTATTCAATGGTGCAGCTTGTGAGTTTGTAATAAATTTCTTAAATGACCTTTACTTGTTTTCAACAATGAACTATGCAAAGTATGAGATAGTCTGAGTATGGGATTAGGTACTTACTTGGTTCTAGACCGTCCACTTTTATCTTCGACACATCCACAGTATGTTGGACAACAACCTTCTGGCCTAGAGGCACTCGAAGGCCACCATAAGTCATGGAAGTGGTGTAGGCACCATTTGCTGGAGGGATAACTTCAACCGTGTAGGTACTGTCTTCGTTATCGATAACACGGCATGGAACCTCAGCCTTTGTCTCTTCATGGATGATCTTGACTTGAAGCTCAGCTTCACCAGCTTCACGGGCATCTACGTTGAAATGTGTGGCAACATTTGGACGAACACCGGGTTCTAGCCAGGGTCCGAATGCTTGAACTTTTGTTGGGTCAACCGGAACACCAACGTAGACACGATGCGGGGAGTTGGGAGTTGCAACAGATCCATAGTTCACTGAAATTCAAAAAGGCTCTTAATTTTTGAACTTGAAAGTTTCTTTTTTCCAACTTACCTTCCACAGTGAGTGGTCCTCCAGAAGTTGGAATATATGTGCACAATATGGTGCCATCAGGTTGTTGTTTTGTGATAACTGGAATCCTGACTCCAAAGACATCTTCGACGATAACTTCCAAAGGAGCGTTACCTGCCTTTGAAGTGTCAACGGTAAACGATGTAGGTTCATTAAGAGTGATTCCACTTTTTTCCAAGCCTGGACCTGAAGTTTTTACAAGCTCAGGATGGAAGTCGGTTCTTGGGAGAATTTGTGCGATGAAGGGACTTTTGGGGATGTCCTCGTTGTCACAGAGAATATGCACAGCATACTCCCCAACTGCTGTCGGATGGTATTTAACCAAAGCCGAACCATCACCATTATCATGGCATTCAATCTCTGCTTGGGATGGTCCAGCAACAGTGAAACCTAGAGCACCAGTTTCACCATTGGTTTCAACGACAAAGGCTGCTGGGTATCCAATAATACCTCCAGTCAAGCCAGGTCCATAGGCAACGATAGATGATTCTTTTTTGGGTCCAACTTTAACCTCAAATGGACTCTTGGGGACTTCTTGTCCTCCATAAGTGACCATAACCACATAACGACCTTCCTTGGTTGGGAAGTAGTGTGCTTCATAAGTGGTTCCATCGACCTTAGTGAGTGCCACATTTTGATTTGATCCACCGGGCCCAATAACCCTAACCTCGGGTATACCCTCACCAGCTCCGTCAGTGTATATTTTAAAATCAGCATCATCTGCAACCCGAACTCCGGTACTTTGAAGACCACGCCCACTTGCACGGACCTTCTTAGCATCGGACAATGGGGAAACCTTCACAGGGAAGGGACTGTTTGGAATAGGGGTTCCAGCGTAGAATACATTTACCGAATGTAAGCCAGTAAGTGGAGTGACATATTCGCAACGCCAGACATCATCTTCAACTTGCCTCACCTTAGCTGGAACGGAAGTCTTATGATTTGCTGGATCGACGATAATAACTTCTGGAACTCCACGTCCTGCACCTTTTGTTAAGATGTCAAAGAATGTTGGTCTATTAATGCAAACACCAGACGGTTGAAGTCCTGGACCAGTTGCCTTAACTTTTGAAGCATCGCCAGCATGACCTTCGACTTTCACATTGAATGGACTCTTTGGAATATCACGGCCGGAATATTTCACAAATACTTTGTGATCACCTTCCATTTTAGGGATGTACGAAATGGAATAGGTGAGGTTCTTGTCATTATTGAAACGGACTTCAGCTTTTTCAGGTTGACCGTTTGGAGCAATGACTTCGACTTCAACGTTTCCTAAATGGATTTGTTTTATTTATTTCACAGATTTCCAAGATGTTAGCGGTGTTCGAGATTTTCTTACCTTTTCCAGCAGAGAATGTTTCAACGGTGAAATTGGCTGGAGCAGCAACAACTGGACCGATTGGTTCAATTCCAGGGCCATAAGCACGTACTCTGATAAAAAAGGAAAACTTTCAACTAACTGTATACATTTAATCAATAAAAAATACAAAGCAGAAATTAAATGGCTTTCTAGGAAAAATATGCAGGGATTAAACAAAAAACACAAGGATAAGGCAGGGCTTAACACATTCAGCTAGGTTTAGTCAAAGCAGGAAGGAGAACATTTAATATTGCTTTTTTAAAAGCGCGTTTTTAACCCAGGCCATGAAAAAATTCGTATAACTTGGCTGTTAAAAAAACCCCAACTAACTTTGATTCCAGCACATCGAAAATGTGGTGCCACAAGGTTCCATTTTATCTTCGATTTTTTTTATTTTTTGTAAAACTTTTTTTCGGAGTTCATTAAGCCACTCTTTTGTTTCGTTAAGGACACAATTCGTATAACATTTCGCTACCCTCTTCTTCAGATTCTATAACACTGCGAAGTGTAAAACAAGCAACATCTGGATTCACTAGCTGTAGACCCTGCATAGACTTCTTTAACTTGTTGCTATTTTTGCTAAGTGGTAACGACAATGAAGATGCCGCCAACAAGCGACCGAGGTAAAGATCAATTTGAATGATAACCAAGAGTTACAGGCACCCGATCGGAATTATATATGTATATCAAAATAGCCCTCACCGTACAAAAGGGAACAAAACAGCTTGATCCGACAACTTTGCAAGCACACTCGAGATGAGTTGGTCAAGATCAGGAGCATAAACATACTTCTTTGAATAGTATGGTAGGAGAAAAAAGGATTGGAACCTCGGTACCATCTGCAGCATCAACAAAAATCAGCACCAATTATAGACTCATTAGTCTTTTGAACATCACTTATTAGATCCTGTCAAGTGGTTCAGCTTCTCAAGACATTTACTGACTATCTAATCAACCCTTCTAATTGCGTGAGATCAGGGAAAAACTAAAAAATCCAACATCGAGACCATACCTGTTCATCGATTTCAAAGCAGCATATATTAAAAAGAACTATATCGTTAAACGACCAGCTTAAAAATTCCTGATACTGCTACGTCTAACCAGGATAACGTGGGAGTATGCTTAATCTTTTGTATTAATATTGGTTTCAAAGCATAAAAAAATCGTTGTTCCACAAAATAATGAAATAACGACTGTTTGTAGCCTAATGATATGCAATGAAAACTGATAAGCTACAGTAGAGGCGTCTTTAAGTTGACAACATACATTTTTTATATAATAATGTGCTTTAAAAATACTTTAAAAAAAATTATCTTACTACTTGTTGCAAAAATATTGAAAGCATAAAAAACATGTTCACGAAAAAAATGTAAAAAGCTTCTTGGTAGGCAACAATTTATAGCTTCTGAAGAAAAAAAATCAAATAAATTTTTCCGCAAAAGCTTGCTTAAGTCAAAAACGAAGCCATTCAATATTTTACAGTTTAAACTGTTGCTTATGCACGGATTCAAAACAAAAATATGGAAAAAAAAACTTTTTTGCATTCCAAACTTACCGGGGAGGAGGAATGCTGAGAGAATTTTATAACAAATCGGAAGAAGAAAGAACAATAAATAAATTAATAATTATAATAATTTTCTTTTTCAATATCAAAACATATAAGTATGCTGTTTTTGATGTTTAGTTTTTTAACATGAGAATACAATTTTGTTTTAACATTCAGTTAATAAATCGTGCGATGGATATGGATTTGAACAAAAAATTAAACAATGGAAAATTTCGACAGAAACAATATAATTTTTGAACGATGTTTTTTTTTTTTTTTTTTACGAATAACCCATTAGTCGGCTCAATATTTCTTTACATACCTATTTGGATTTGTCTTGGGTCTAAGTGGGGCTCCTGTCTTCAATTTTGAATTTGGATATTGTGATAGATATGTCATCATTGATTGTTCATCAACATTGGGATTGACCAATTCTTCGGGTTTGATCAATTGACGAACATTAAGCCAATCATCGGCCAAGCCCATGGCTTCGGATGCATTTTGGACTGCATCCTTTGGATCCCACATATCCCAATCGGGGCATAGACCTGGGGCACAGGCGTCAACCAAGGCGCCTACAGCCTTACCGCTCGTCCAGTCGTTTGTGAAGTTGTTGATTGGCATTTCTGGTATTCTCGTATGGATCCAATTGAGAAGTCTAATAAGGAATCATATATGAATATTTTTGTCATATTAAAAGTCCTTATTAATAATTCGTTACCTCTGTTTGGGTGTTGCACCGGAACCATTCATTTGGTTTTCGTCATCCCCATCCCACATTGGCATTGAGATAGAATAGTGAAGAATGAGAGTCCATATTAAGCCGAGAATGAGCTTCAATTTGCAGTCTACAATATCTGAGGAATCTGTAACAAAAGATAAAGATTGTTAATTAATAAGAAAAATAAATAAAACAAATAATTATTTCAAAAAGTTAATGACTTAAGCTGATACAGCGTAGCAGGAATACAAATTTAAAAATTCAAAAAAAAAAATAAAATGCACGACTGGGTCGCACGTACTTGCTCTGTTGGTGCAATAGTACGATGAAAACAAAGTCTTCGAGCAATATGAAAAAGGGCATGTTTGAAAAATTTGGGAAAACCTACAAAATGTTGGTTTAAACTGGAAAACCCGATAAACTGGACTTACTTTAAGAAGCCTTTGAATATTTAAATTTGAGATGTCATCTTTTGGTTGCTATTAATGATATGAATGTCCGTTTATGGCCAAATTAATAAAATTGTTAAAACAAATTTCCGTTATTATCATTTGTAGCCAAAACATTAAACGCAGTTTTCTTCAAAACATTCTATGTATATTACATACAAAGTTTAATAAAAATCGGCAGAATCATTTTTGAGTTAATTAGACAAAACTACATGATTTGGCCAAAACCTAGTGGCTTTTTGTATGGGAGCCATCATTTAAAAAAGAGTAACTGACAAAAATGAAATGCCATCTGATAGAGAGTTGTAAAGAACTATGCCAAACAAAGTTTGTTTGAATTTGATACAACCGTTGACAACTTATGGCCATTTGAAAAAAAAAACGTTAAGATCAGATCTCCGTTATTAGCATTTTTTGCCAAAAACTAAAAACGCAGTTCTCTTAAGAACACTAAAAGAATATAACACACCAAATTTAATCAAAATCGTTAGAGCCATTTTTGAGAAAATTAGAAAAAACTAAAAAAGTTGGCTAAAACTGAACGGCTCGTTGTATGGGAGCTACCATTTAGAAAGGCTTCACTGAAAAATTTACAAAGCCATCCTATAGAACACTATGAAGAACGATGCCAAACGAAGTTTGAGTCAATTCAATCAAGCCGTTGCGAACTTATGGCCATTTGAAAAAAAGCCGTTTAAACCTGATTTTCGTTACGACCATTTAAGCCAAAAACAAAAAACGCTTTTTCGTTAGAAATATTTTAGGTAAGTTAAATTCTAAATTTAATCAAAATCGTTAGAGCCGTTTTCGAGCAAATCCAAAATGAAAAAAACCGTTACTTGAAAGGTACCAGTTTGAGCCGGGCTAAAACAAAATAAAAATAACCTCGACAATGGATTTTCTTGAAACTGCTATATATCAAGTTTAAAGAAAATCCGTCAAGCCGTTTAGGCTGTAGCATGGCGTGAAAAAGCGCACATCCGCACATCCGCACATCCGCACAGACGCACATACAGACCGACGGACGGTATGGCGAAAACCACTTTTTTGGGCTTCTCTATCATCGTAATGTCATGTTTGATTAAAACCTCGATTTTTTTTTTCTGCACGAAACCAATACTTGCCCTATAGAGCAAGTAAAAAACCAAAAGTATCCCAAAAGTATGCAACTTATTTGTTTGAAAACTACAATCCAAGAAATTAAAATTGAACAGCATACCTAATGATATTGGGTATTTAACGAATAAAGTGAAGTCGAAAATAGTGGTTGCTGACTTTATCCGATTTTCTGTTTGGCTTAATACCTACATATTGTGCAAAGAGTGTTAAAAAGGCTTAAATTCACTGTGCCTACCATATAGGCATTTAAGAAAAGCTATTTTTTCGATTTCTCGATTTCTCTGAAACTTTTTGCGTAGGTTTCCTACGTTTGGAATTGTTTTTTTTTTTTAGGAAAAGTCATAATGACGGTACCTCACAAAGAATCTGTTTTTTTTTTTTTTTTTCAAATTAATTTTATTGAAGAATGGAGATTGACAAGCCACTGGTTTAAAATATTAAGTTTGCAACGACAAAATCAATGTGGAAAAGTGTGATGTTTCAAAGAGCGCAGTTCGTCGTAAAGCAACTTAAATTAGCTTGACGACGATATAACATGCATTCCTGACATTGCGCAACCACTCTACTCTTGTGTCTTAGTTCTCACCATGAAAAGTGCACTTCACCTCCAGAGGACCGTCGGATAATTGTATCATTTCCGCTCAAAATCTCAGTTGAAGAAACTTTAACTGGCCACTTTGCTTCCGCTATTGTGACATTGACTACAGCACTAGTATGATTATACAACTATTATTTTCCTCGGTTTGGGTATTTTTGTTCGGAACAGAAAAAAAAGTAACAGACCAAAGTAGATTGTATGGCTTAACTTGAGCTGTGAAACGCTATCAAGGCGAAAACAGATGCTACAAAGCCAACCTTTCACAGGAACACCGAAATAAGTTCAAAAGATCCAACATTTTTCATGGACAAAAATTGAGGAAAAAAATACAAAAATGTCCCAAAGGTGGTACAAATGTTTGGTCTTAGGTTCCAACGCTCCTTTACAATGACATTCTTCTGGTCAGCTCCCAAGCGAAAGCAGATTTATTTCCACCCAAGCTTAAAGCCAAATCAACATTTTCACAGATTGAGATGCGCTTGTTTGGATAAACGGAATTTTTTTTTCAAAGATCTCGTTATACACAAATCCGCTGGTCCGGATAGTACCAAAACCACTGCCTAAGATTTCCCATCTGTTCTGTCCTTTATATTTCACCGAGCAATGGAACCAATCTGCACAAATCATTTTGGGGATAGAAAGAATATAAGGTTTGAAATTTCAAAACCATTTCTTAATCAAAACCATTCTTATCAAAAATGAGTGCGTTCCAATTCACGTTAATTTTTGGCGGTTTTCAGTCTTATATTCACAAATTAAATTAAAGGATGCCCCAGGGCTCCGTTTTGTCTTCAACTCTTTTTCTTATCTTTTTCAAAACGATCGCTTGTGCTAGGCTTCACTTAATTTTTTGCTGATGACTCAACTCAACTTTTGTTATTCGTTTCTATACGATGCTCAATTCTTTTATTCAAATGTCGAATTTGGTATATGTGTCACAAACGACCTCCTGTGGAATGAACAATTCTCCGAAATGTTTAAGATTCCTAGGTGGATGCAAGAAACATTGTCCACTCTGAAATGGCAACAATCTAGAGGGCACATTTGCTCAAAGCTTGAGTATAAATTTAATAGCTTGACAAGTGTTCCTATTGGACACTTGCTTCTCCTGGATAGGACAAAAAAAAAAACATTGAAATTAACAGGCGAAAGAAACATTACGGATACATTTGTTTCACTTAAATACCGTCGTAGTCTTTCTTGTCTCTCATCTTTTTATCGCTTCTTCTATAAACAGTGCTCCAACGAAATTTTGAGATGCATTCCTCCGCATATACGTTTTCATTTAGTTTTTCATGAGTCCTTTTTATCTCCAAACCAACTTTCCTAAACGCTAGCAATATTTTAATTTACGATCAGCTTTATATGCTAAGGAGAAGTTAGAATTTTTCTAAATTGTGATGTAAAGATGTTACACATTTTAGTTCCACCACCCCCGATCACATCGATTATTTTCTTTTAAAATCAGCACGTGACGTTATACCCACCGCTGCAGTAAATCCAATTACCCCGGTACCCCCACCGCTAATTTTGACTGCCATCCACTTCACAGTACCTTAGCCAGAAGAGCAATCAAATACATTCATCATGTAAATAGAATTACACATTCACAAGTATTTTTAACATTTGATGTTATACTTCACATTTTCTTTTTGCAGGAATATTCCATAAACAGGAGTACAATTTGCACTGGAAATCAGACCACCGACAACCGGATCTGAACAACCCGAGGAATTTTAAATCAACATATAGATATCAGTTTAATTAAGACAACCACTGTATTTCTATACATTGAGCAAAAAAAAAACACAGTATATCGTTAGGTCCCTTTTGTGCCAACAAATTCAAAACCAACCATTATTATATACGAAATAACATAATGTTAAGTGAATTGTAAATATATATTATTGTAAATAGGGTACCAAGAATAGAGATCTCAATGAGGTACGCTGCGGGGAATATCAGCAGAAGCCTCATCAAGTTTTTTTTTAGTAAAAGCTTTGAGGGACTGTTTATTGTCTTCCTTTAGGAATCTCTAAAGACCACCGTTTACTATCGTGGATGAAACTCTACAGACCAGTAGGTTTTTAGGGACCGTTTATTGTCGTGGAGCAAACTCTACAGACCTAGTATTTAAGATATTATAATATGAATTGAATTGTTAATTTAATAACCTGTCAAGAAAATTACGATAAATAGAAAAAGTTGTTATTTTGGAATTCAAAACTTCTTCAACCCTGATTTTTCGCTTTCTTTGTGAACAACCCTGGACTTCGAGCTTACATCAGCCTTAGTACAAAAAACTTTGACAGTGTTTTAATGGATTTTTTAAACAAATCTGCATACATCGATTTTCTTCTTCTATTGATTTTAAGAAAAAAGTTGTGACATCAAATGGGATCAATATTCTCCCACTTTACTGTTTCAAACAAGTGATCTGCCTCCTGGGGAGCTAATCAATTTGATCCCTGGAAATCTTCATCAAGTTTCCCAGTTTCGGCACGCTCCTTGTCATAATAATAATAATTGTTATTACATTTTAAAACTCTTAACATTATGGTAGTTAATAAAAGTTCTTGTTCCATGCAAGGAAGCACATTAAGGCCTTAATTGTTTTATATAATATAAAAAAAACCATTAAATATAATGAAGTCCACCAGAGTGGCACTTTTCTATCAAAACATGTCTGGGATATTATCATAACTTAAACAAAATTTAATATTAAATTCCAACAGCAAGAGCAACATAATATCTTGATCAAGTTTAAAGCTTGAAACCTATCTCAACATGATAGGTTTCCCAAAGCAATCATCATATTACTTGTTTATCATTATCGTTTACAATTAAATAAATCAACGCACATTTTGATTGCTAACTTCTTGGGGTAGCTAGAGCTGATCTATTTCAAGCGTTTGCCTGTGGCATGATGGCAATGGTGATGGCATGGCGCCCTGTTCATGTGTTCATCACAAAGTGCATCATTATAATCTCATCCTCTGGCTATAAAAGCGACGACCATCACACAATATCAGCAACAACAAAAACAACAATAATAATAATTATAAAATTTCACGCATGGATAGCGGTTTATAGCAAGTCAATCCAAACGCATAGTTTGAAACGCAATCTCTCTCTAGGTCTGTCTGGAGCGAAGGTATTTTTCTTCGCAAAAGATACTTTCAGCTATACCTACTTATACAAAAGTGATCCCATCTATGTTGAATATGCTGCGCTTAGTTTGATGTTGATTTATTTATAAAATTATTGCATGAGATACAACGATATACTACGAGTATGTAAGAATGCTGACTGATTTTATAGACCATGAAACAGCCAAGTAAACAGCCTGTAATTTACATCAGATTCAGATACAAGCGCAGGGAAGGAGCAAAACCCGCCCGAGCATATCTCAACTATTAATAATATTTTTCCCACGTTCTATAGGTTCTTGAGGCAGATACAAATTGTAGGTTGGTTTGTAAAAAAAACTTATTGTTTTTTTTTGCGTTGAATTATTAAAATGCAATTAGTTCTGCTGCTCATCGCAGTAAAGTGCAACTTTTGTTAAGGCAATATTAACTAATTTTGTTGGCACCTTTTAATTGAATAATTATTGCTTTTAAAGAACAAAAAAAAATGTATCTGAAAGCAGACCACGTCAGATAATAATTGTTTCAAGTGCGTAAGATTATGTTGAAAAATTTCAGCAATTGGGTATCTTTTCTTGATTTTCAACTTCAAAATTGGTGAACATCATAACTAAGCATTATAAAACATATTTATCGTGGTGTTTAAGGTTGACATTCGGGACTTTGTTTCTTGATAAAAATCTAGCTTTTAAGAACCTTCATACAAAACCACAAATATGTAGATAAACGTTTTTCAAGGGTGGCATGTTACAAAAAGTTGTGTAAAACTTTCAGTCTTGTTGTGGTTTCAAGAACAAAATAATTTAAGCTTATCTGTTTTCATATCCAGTATGAAAACATATTCTTAAATCTAAAAAATTAAAAATTGTATAAAAAAAACAGGATGTTCGTTAAAAATGTACGTTAAAACTCAATAATTTGAACAATCAAAGGCCGATAATCAAAATCATCAGAGGATTGCTTGAATTGAAGAAAAAGTAAACCACTCTTTGAAACAAAATTGATTCATTTGACGAAGTATTGTTAATCAAAGGCAGAAGTAAACAATCAATCAATTTGATTGAATATACCCGCCTGAGCGGATCAGACCAGAGTGGTCCATATTGAATGACTCACAGATCAGCCTGAATGTGAGCGATAGCTTGCGTGGTTTTTACCGTAAGGGCATCCACAAAAAAACTCCACAAGAAAAAGTTAAGTGGGGTCAAATCGAACGACTTTGGTAGCCAAGCTAAGAGATAACCTCATCCCCAAATTGTGTATGCAGAGTGTTAATCGTGACGTCTGCTGTGTGGCATGTAGGGCCTGCTGGAACCGCATGTCGTCTAGGTGCATATGGTTCCATTTCCTTACTTACTTACAATGGCTCCACTGGAGAGTGGTGCTCCTAGGCCTTGCTAAGTATGCCAATCCAGCCAGCTCGATCTCTAGCCTGCCGTCTCCAATTTCGCACTCCAAGTTGTCGGAGGTATCCCTTTACCTGGTTGCTTCATCGGAGATGAGGTCTAACTTGGCTTTTGACTCCCTCTAGTTTGGCGTTGAAGACTTTACGAGCTGGACCGACGATGTCCATCTAAGTCGTTGAATTCAATTTTTTCTGGCTACGCTTATGTCGCTGTACAGTTCGTATAGTTCGTCGTTGTATCAGACAGCATATAAGACCATAAATCGTACGCAGAACTTTTCTCTCGCTGACCCCAAGTGACTTTTCATCCGATTGGGAGAGAGTTCATGCTTATTCTGCACCATATAACAGGACCGGGATGATGACTGTTCTATACAGTGTCACCTTGGTTCTTCTCGATAGGGCTTTGTTCCTCAATGGCTTACTCAGCTCAAAGAAACAGCGATTAGCAAGAGTTATTTTGCGATTGATTTCAGCGCTGATGTTGTTGCCTGTCTTTACAGTAGTACCCAGGTAGACAAATTCACTGACTACCTCGAAGTTATACCTATCAATGGTCACGTTCTGACCAAGTCGGTGGTGAGTTTGGACTTTTGTTGATGAAACCATATACTTCGTCTTGTACTCATTTATTTTCAGTCCCATTTCGCTTGCAGCTGTTCCATTTGCTATATACGAAATTGATTGTCATCGTTCTGTAGAGCTCGCCGTTGACGATGACCTACTCACCAAAGTCGTTTTCGAAAAAATACGACGCGTACATACCAATGACCCCGCCTTACCGGTCCAAAATATATACCAAACGGTAACGTTTTGAAGATGCGTTGTTACCTGGAGAATCACGGGTGGATTTGTGTCGTATACCATATTTTACACAGACATTCACCGACAAATTGCGCCTCGTTGAGTTTTTGGAAACAGAATAAGGATTACTCTTCCAAAAGCTCCAAAGCCCTATCAGCAAACAAACGGTGTTGTCTATAGTCATAAACTATGAGCCTGAGTCAGTTTGATCGTGTAAGGGTGTAGGTTCGAAGTCCTGACTTAAAACTCGCAAAGTTGAAGCCTGCGAAAGGTCGAGTTCCTATGCACGGCCAGAAATTGTCTCTTGCTCTGATGTACACTTTCGCAAATAGCTGTGATTTTCTGGGCGGATCTTCGTTCTTTTGATGTAGGACTGTTTAATAATTAAAAGCCGATCTGGTTGTCTCAAATATGCGCACCAATCGTTAAAGAGTCGACTGTGAATGGCCACCACGTTAACCGTAAAATGGTTTCAACGCGCTCAATACGAAAACTTATTTTGTAGTGTTATTAGGTGTCTTGCCATGGTGATTTGACATTACTATTATTAACTGAATAAAATAGAAGAGATGCGCCATTTAGGTATGTCACCATAGAACAACCGGAAAAATTAATCCGCGCCAATTGAAAACCCGTTTACGTACCTACTAACTTTCTTGCTTACTTAAGGTGGCACTTTCGATTGTGTCAGAGATCAGAGTCTAAGGTTCTGCTCAATTAAGCAGAACTGGGATAATAAGGGCCTTGAATAGTGTCTGTCTTACTCGTTTTTAATAGAGGGTTTCTGCAAAGATGTCTTCTAAGCAAGAAGAAATAGCGAATCAAACTTAAGTTAGCAAGTTTATGTTATGACGCCATTGTTTTTTTTTTATCAGTACCTACACTAGACTGTATTTTTAAATTTCGAAATCTACAAGAAAAGCTAAATTAAAATATTCATCTAAATCGTATTTAATGTTGAAAATGATAAAAATGGCAGAAATTATGGCAAGTTATCCATCGTGTAAAATGCTGTCATACTGACAAAAATGACATTTGCTTTTTTTCGTCGAACAGACAATTGTAAGATATGACAATATTGTCAGATCTGTCGGTGAAAAATTGTCCCAAAAAATTATAACAACCGTGTGAACTTACAACTAACTGTCAGAAAATTGAAAGACATTTGCATTGCTTTGTAAGATATTTGCTATTTTCAGCTTATTGGCAGGTCATTGTCAGAGCGTTGGTATAGACCTGACAATATTGTAAGACCTGACAATCGTCTGTACATAGCTAAACTTTACTTCATATTCATTTAAACTGGCTGTTAGTGTTTTGATACCACTTTGTGGCACAATGATCATTAAAAACTATTTTCTAGTATTTTAACTGCAGAATAGAGTAGGTAAGCTGGACGAACATATTATGTTCCTTCGTCAAAAAACTTCCTAATTATTTGACGACTGAAACAATCTATTAAGGTTTGTTTTTGCTTTGGAGAGCTGAGATAACAAATAAGCTGTCAAAGTGACATGTGTCAAACATTTATTATTTTCAAGACCTTAAGGAGTGTTCACATAATTTGGCGAATAAAATATATTTGAAGCATTTATATAGCTTATTTCTCAGCTAAGACTATACCAATCGATAGAGATTGAATTTTTTGAAAATATGTCTGTATAATAAAATACGTAATTTTTATTGTCTAAATATGTAAAAATGCATTAAATATATACTGTTCAACGCGAACTGCAAAGTGTTTGCCACGAACTGTCAAAGTCTATTCGCGTTCCACATACCATCCACATCCCAACGAATAAATTATTCGCTCACGAGTCACGACTAACCTGAAAATCTTACTGTTGAATTGTCATATAAATCGTGAATAAAAGAAATTTCATGTGAATGAAACGTCAAAATAGACGGAAAATGGTTCATTCGTTGGTCACTCTCGTGTGAATAGTACTACGGCGTGTTTTTCCGAACCAAAGATTTTTGAAAACTCTTACAGCTGTCAAAAAAAAACACAGTTCAACGAACGAAGCTGAATTTTCTTGACCATTCTTCCCCGTTCAATCAAAAATCAATTACTAAATCGTTCAATTGTCGATTTGGTATAATCTTGTGCCTTCTATTTAAAACATTTCCAGAATCCAGATCTTTGTCCCCCTAATTCAAGATTTCAGTTTTCTTTGTATATCCCGTAATTCCAAAAGCCACAACACACCACACATAAGATATCCACCAAGTGTGTTTCCGGTTTAAAACATAAATAACATGATCACGTTCCACAGTTAAGTTCTGCTTAGTTGTGGCCTCCATACCCTCCATATATACTTGAGCTCAATAGTCCATAATATGGTCCATTTTTAATTATATGGTGCCAATAAAATACTTTGAAAGTGTGGCACAATAGTAATAAAAATCAGCTCTTTGAATTTCTGGAATCTATTGCAGGCATTATTGATCTAAAGGGGGATGCACTACATTTTGTGTATTCGTTCTTCATTCCAGTTAGAGCCTAAAAATTGGCTTACTTAAGAAAATAAAAAAAATATTTCTTCAATAAGAACTCAGAGATTTTTTCTCATTATTGTAAAAGTTTCCATCAGTTAGGATTTTGAAGCATATTCAAGATCTCGACCCAACTCTTTCAATATCTTTTTCATGACTTCTATGCAAAGATACCTTTCTAATGACATATTCTTATTAATCTGCACACTCTTTCGGATTGTGTCATGAATTCCAAGGAATTATATAATTCAATTTTAAACAAACTGGTTTGCTAAAGATGTTCTATCAATTTAATTCAAGTCTTCTCCTTTTCGGTTACCAGTGCTTGGCTGCGAACAGCAGAAGATAGAAGTCAATAAATTGAAATTAATGATCCAAATTCGAGAGGTTTTAATTATGGAAAAAGAGTTCGATTTTTAGATTCGAAAAAAAAACCAAGACACAATCGATTATTATAATTCGAGATAGAAAAAAAAACTGAGATAGTTTAATGACCTCTTTGAAGTTGTATATTCATGGAATGTGACGTCTGTTTTAGGAATAAATTGGGACTTTGTAGTGCAAGAAACAAGTCTTCTAGAAAAAAAATCCATAGTAGAAAGGTTTAAGAAAAGCATTTAATAAAATTAAGTACCGCATAAGCGCCTCTGGCTTTCTGACAACTTAACAGTCCCTGACTCAAAACATTTGCATCACTGACACATCCGTCATTCACTGTCTCGCTGACACCAACAATAATTATTAAAGAATTGGTGAAAGAAATTCAAGTTTAAGGTTAAATTTCCACATGCAAGTGCAAAGAGATAGAAACCTCAAAAAGATACAACATCCAAAAGAAGTATGGAACAAAGACGAAGAAGACTTAATGACGTAAATTCCTCACATAGTGCCACGACCACGATCTCAAAGACGGAATGGAACACCACACAGAGTATACACACCAACCATACCAAACCAAAACCTAGATTGCTGACGATCAGTATGATCCAAAGTGTATACTTAAGAAAGATATCTTTCATGAACTCGAACTCGTTTCCATCAAAGCAATCAAAAAGCCGGTGCCTGTGCCTAGTTGTTGTTTAGTTAGCTGGAGTTTTCTATAGTAGGTATATCTAGTATCTGGTATCTATAAAGACGCACGAGCTTAACTTATGTTGATAAATAATGTTACTTAAATCTTGAAGATGCTACTGATGGCAATGGCAATGGCAATGGCCAAGGTAGTTTGGTAAGTAACATCTTTTCTACGAGCAAACACACACATGACAACCGGTTAACAATTTAATGAACTTCTCTCTTCTCTGCAAGGCATGATGATGATGATGATGATGGAAGGAAGGATTGTCTTGGTCAGGGAAGCACTGCAGCACAAGCAGCAGTGTCTATAGTGAATGGAACTGTTAAACGCATTTAATTGTCTAGTATCATCTGGTTTGTACGAGCAAGTATGTTAGACAGTACTTCGATTGTAATTTGTGAAATGTTACATTTCATGTTGCTGCGTGGCTTTCATTATGTCGAAGAACAGCTACGAAAATACCTTTCAACGGCACTTTAAAACTTTGGAATGTAAAGAGGTCGCACATACTGGTATTGTTTACTTTTTTCACCAAAATGGTGGCTTAGATTTGCTTGTGGAATATCAAAATAGAGACTTTTTTAGTTTAAAGTTGAGAGGAACTTCGTTGGAGACTTCAACGAAAATCATTTCAGTGAACTACTCAACTTGCATGGGTTGACAAGGTCTTCGACAAGAGATCATTGATAAAAATGAGGAAGAGAGTTGGATACAGAACGGAGTATTGTGGCACACCAGGATTAATTTTAGCAAAGACAAGGCGAATGGAACAGTTCGAAAAGTAAAATTTAATCTAGCGCATTAACTTTGAGGGCCGCTGTGGTTTGTGGCCTACTTGCATAGATCTGCGACTCAAGAAAACCCAACAAGAAAAAGTCTAATGGTGTCCAATAATACGATCTCAGAGCCAGTTCACATTATTTGTCCATCATACTTTTAATAGTCCTTCGGTAGGAAGATTATGGCGATCGTACAATGGGCGAAGAAGCGCGTGGACTGCTAACGGAACAGAACACCCATATTGATAAAAAAGTTTAATCATTTGCACGTGTTGTTGAATTCGTCCATGGTGATTTGACAAAACAGCGTGAATAAATGACGGCCAATTTGACAGATGGAGCTTCAACAAGATGGCCGCTATCAGCTGTCAAAATTCTGCAGTTCCTATTCTTATAAGAACAGTATTTTTGAACGCGAAGTAAAATCAATGATTTTTTATGTCTCCTGAGCATACACATTGTTAATTATTTCGCTGCTTCAATAAATAATGTTTTTTGAAGTGAAACTTCTTTAGGTGCATGGGGGTAAAATGTTTACTGTTGCAGCGGAAATGAGCGTGACTTCCGTCCCCGAAAATGGAGTGAGCGATTGAGACCGATTGATATGTTTTTGGAAAATGCATTGAGTAGGCTTTTATCGTTAAACTTTCTATTAAACAAAATATGGTGGTTTTTTCCCCTACATAACAATTTTAGTGGGATTTTATTTCTAATCCGGTTTGCCAAAAAAAAGTTTCACTTCTGACCGGTGTATACTTTCAACGCACTCACTTTTTTTCAGTTTACTCCATAGGAAACGACTAATGGAGCTGAAATTTAGTTTTAAAAGAGCATCCTGGAGTTGTAACAATAACAAAAACACTTTAAATGTTATTACAAATTTCAACGACATTGATATTAAGTGCTGATGCTGAGTGGACTTGGTGTTGGCAGCATAGAAAGAGAACACATTTTCTTGTTTTTTGTTTGCAAGTTGGTAATCTTCTAACGTTTAATTAATTTCAAATGAAAACGTTCTCATTGCGGGTGGCAATGGTATACAGTGGTAAAGAAGTAGGTAATTTGTTCAGTAATCTTCAATTGGATGCCATCTGTGGGTTCTTCGTGAGGAAAACAGCACCCTAATCTTCAATCCACTAAACAAACTACAATTCTTTCCTATTCTTTTATCCGTTCTTACTAATATCGTGCAATTTGCATTTTTTAAAACAGCTCATTTACATAGTGCATAATGTCATAATGTGCACGACTGGGTCGTACGAACTTGTTCTAATGTGTTAAAATGATCTTGGGGCTTGAGATTTTGGGAACAAAGCGTTGAAAAAATCATAAGAAATTTTATAAATCACTTTAAAATCAATACCTTAAACGTTTTTTTTTTTTGAGAAAATGAAGTAAGACATCAGGTTTCTTTTAATTTTTGAATTTCAACCAGGTTTTTTTTTTTTTTTAATCGTTCGACCAGTTTTTTCAAAAAAAAACAGTTTTTTTTTGAAAAACTTTTCGAATATATATTCCAAATTTTTTTTTTGAGTCTGCCAACTTCTAGCACTTTGTTGTTTTTATCAGAAAAATAAAATAAAAAAAAAAAATAGATTAAACCGTTTTTGGAAAAAATAAAAAATAAAAAAAAATTAAAACTTTTTTAAAAAACTCAAAAAAACTTTTTTTGAAAAATTTAAGAATTTATATTATTTCTTTTATAAAAGGGCTTCTATATTAAAAAATTCATCGAAATTTGTCAAGTGGCTTGCGAGAACAGGACAGAGGACAGACAGACAGACAGACAGACAGTGAGACAGAATTTTCGGACCCACTTTTTTAGGCTTCTCTATCATCGTAATGTTATGTTTGATTGTCAAAAAAAAATTTTTTTTACGAATGCATAACTTGCCTTATAGTACCTATAATCGCAAATACAAAATATATGCAAAAATATAGGGGACAAATAAAATACTGGCAAGAATGTACCTCAAAATACGCAGAAAATGATGTTTGTGTATTCACACGTATGTCACTGTTATTGGAGACAGGGTGATTCACAGAATATGATTTTTTTTTTTTTTTTAAGAATGAAATTTGATTATATTGAAAATGGAAGTGGGGTCTTTGGAGCTGAAACCACATATTGTGCCTAATTTTCTTGTAACCAAACATTTTGCTTTGAGTAAACTATAAAAATGTTCAAAATATTTTGCAGCATTGTAACGTAATCATGTCACGTACTATTTTTGTCATACCCTTTCACACCTTGTTCCTATACATATCTACTTCCTTAAAATATATCACTTTTTTTCCATTCGCATCTATATTGGCACGTTTCATTACCCGGTCGCTGTTTGTTTTGTATTCAGATACTACTAGAGACTAGGTGTTACATTTAAACATGTTTCAACCCAAAGCAAAATCATAAAATGACCCACTTCGCCAACAATATATAATAGAAAGTACATTTTATATTTAAACACGTCCAACAAAAACAACACCATTTAAACAAATGACTTCACCTCAAAATGGAACATCAATGCAGTTGATTTAACATGGTTATTAACAAATCATCATACAGTCAATCCTATAGATACTTTAGTCTAAAAAAATTAACATGTTTTGAATGAAAAAAAAATAAAGAACTTGAAACTTCATTGCCTTATTAAAAGTTGAAGCATCCAATATTTACCATAATCTCGAGAAAGATATCTAAAATTCCTTCGCTTGTATTTGGTTAAGAGAATTTCAAAATTTCACTCTTTCCAGGATATTATGCCAACTTTACAGCCAAATACAATCGATTAGTGTCATTTGCTTTGCCTGTTGCACCGCACGTCAACCATTCCACGTCGAATACACTGTAACATTAAAAGTTCAACTTAATGTATCTACGTATCTAAATAAAGAAAGTTACCGCTAGCTAGACAGCATCTTCAGATTTTCTAACATAATGTCGTTTGAAAACGTTTATTTCTTGTGCTTGGGTTCTTTTTTTTTTTTTTTAAGTATAGAATCCAGGTGACAATAAAATACTTAATTAGAGACAACAACAACATCAGGTATTATTTTCCATGAGTAAATGCTATAAGTTTTTATTGAATGTGACCGGTTGACGAGTTGTTCGTCTTCGATTTACCTGATTCGTTGCGATGCCGATGCATTATATCCAACAGGGTTGCCAATTAATGTTTTGGAAGATTGTACAGGGTGCGCCAGAGAAACTTACTTATTTGAAAAAATTCCCGCGCGGTGAGTTGGGCCGGTAGAGGGGCAAGAGGGGGCGCATCTGGAGGGGGAAGTTCCCAAGTTTGTTTCTCCCTCCAGTCAGTTGCCATCATGCTCTGGTCTAGAGAGCAGCGGATCTTCGCAGTTGAGAGCTTCTTTTCTAACGGTCGCTCACTTGTTGCTACGCAACGTGCCTTCCGCGAGGAATTTTTTCTTCCAAGACTCGAAGAAATGAACGTTAGGAACGTGTGGTTTCAGCAAGATGGAGCCACAGCACACACAGCACGAGACTCAATGAATTTGTTGCGACAACATTTCCCCGACCGCCTCATCTCTCTCAGAGGCGATCTCCAATGGCCGGCACGCTCTCCAGATTTGACTCCATGCGATTTCTTTTTATGGGGTTATTTGAAATCCCTGGTTTATGTCGATCGACCACGGACCATAGCACACCTCAAGAACAACATTCGCGACGCCATTGCCAACATACCGATTGATATGCTGCGAAGAGTGGATACGAATTTCAAAAATCGACTTCATCAGTGTATGCGCAATGGGGGTGGCCATTTATCCGATATCATTTTTAAGACTGCATAAAAAAAAAATTGGGATATTGTATTCTCAAATAAAAAAAAAAAATTTAAAACAATAACTGAAGTACTTTTTTTTATTGACCTTTCAAATAAGTAAGTTTCTCTGGCGCACCCTGTATTAATAAACTAGCTTTTGCCCGCTACTTCGTACGCGTGGATTTTAGAATAAAATAGGTATCTCAGTATATTTTTGTTTTTGCAAAACCGGTTCAAAATGGGGGGTATGCGTGGTATGAAAGCTATGAAGTCAGCTCTACAGCCGTAAGATTTTTGGCTTTTGTATAATATTATTTCGAAGTATCATAACGGTTTAAATTTCAAAGTTGGAGGGTTAAGTTCTGAAGCAATATACGAATATACCTAATTGGAATGCCCACTTTCAAAACGATGCTGCGCGCCGATACTGCTATTTATGGCAGCTCCACTTCATCAGTTTTGGGCGTAAGTATTGCTCGTTCACCGTTCTTTATGGTTACATTATTTATCGATTTCTGCTTTCGCTGAATGAGGCATTGTCTATATGGTGGTAAATAGCGCCATCTATGATGTTTTTGATGTAACTTCTATTCAGAACGACTAACTTATTTCTATTCATGTATACGTAAGTAAGTGTGTCGCTATTTTTATGATTTCCAGCGCCATTATGTAAATGAGACGCTAACTTCCTTAACATCTTTGAATTTTGCGTTAAGTTCATTGAATAACGTTCGATTGCAGCAATATTAAAAAAACAACCAGAATTATATATTTTCCTGCGATAAAATATAGCCTATATTTTAAGTTGGCGTACTACCAATATATCTGCGAAAACCGCATTCAATTCCATGCAGTAGTTTTTGCGTGATGCGCGTACAAACATACAGACAGACAGACAGACAGACAGACAGACAGACAGACAGACAGACAAAAATTCTAAAAACGGTTGTTTTGGCTTCTGTGGGTCTAATAGAGACTCCTCATATTAGTTTTGCATCTATATCTTCAATGTACAGACATCGACCCGTTACAATTTTATTATATGTATAGATAATAAAATGGTAAAGGGTGCACGGAGAGAATTGAAAAATCACCAATTGTGAAATATTCAGTTGCAATTTACAAAACATGTTTTTTTTTGTAAATCACGGCGCTTTGATTCGAAACTGATAGAAAAATTGGCAATTTAACTTTCAATTCATCTCAAATTACAACAATTCCTAAGTTGAGATTTACAATTAAAAGTTATAATTCAAGCTTGTGCCCTTCAAAGTAAATTACAACCTTTTTGTCGCAATTTACTACTTCAAGGGAATAATTCCATTTATACTTTTTACCAATCTGGATTTGCTAAAATTTTTTCGTGATTTACAATCACTGAGTATTAAATTCAACTCAAGTGTGTCTGACGGCTACGTCGAAGGTCCGGAGTTCGATCCCTGCCTCGAACTAATAATTATCTTTTTTTTTGATACTGTCTCTTTAGAGGAAATGTAAAATCCTCGAAAAATAAATCTGGTTAATATTAAAAGTGGATCTTTGTAAGCCATTCGGATTCAGCGGGAAATGATATTCCACCAGAATATCAACGCACATACAGGAATCGTTCAGAATATATAAGTCATTAGGCCCTGGCCCCGCCTGTGTCTCCAATAATGCCTTTTTTGTAGTTCTATTATGTACATAGGGAGTACAAGGTTGAATTTCAACTACACATTATATACAATTTCTTACCTTTATTTAAATGATCATCACAAAAAATTGTACATTAGAAGTTAGACGTCCAAAATAAGACGACTATATTTTTCTCGCCAATAAAACATAATCTTAATTCAAAACAACCCTAAAATGTAACTCATATTTAGGTTGCTTCTTATTATTAATTTTGATATCCGACTTGGATGCATCACCATGGCCTAGTAGATGTGTTCTAGATTGGTATGCAGAGGGTCTCGAGTTCGATTCCTAGAATCAGCCAAGTAAGTAAAAGTTACATTTTTCAATAAAAAATAATAAATGCTTTTCAATAAATAGAAAACGTTGCTCCTCTCAAAGCAATATAATTTGTTACAAATTGAGTAAAATGGGGTTGCAATTTACGACTTTACCACTCATTTTTTCAAAAACATATTTTTGATTCAAAACAAAAAGATAGAAATCTACGACTCGCTTTTTGCAATTTACAATCGAGTAAATATATAATTGATACAAATTTGGATCAATTTTCGATTCGCGATGGCAATGTTTTATTTCTCAGGATCGAATTATTGACCCAAAAAAGTGATAATTTGCTATTTTTGAGTGTCAATATCTTCATTTCGTTCAATTTTGAAAATTGCGAACAAGGAGTCGTAATTTACAAAACCCCGAGCTAGGGTGAGAAACTGCATAAGATTTTCGTGATTTGCAGCTCATTTTTCTTGATCTGATCTAAAAATTCTTTCCGTGTGTTATTTTTTAATATATAGAAGTTTAAGTTGGCACCAGTGTTGCCATTGACAGCCATTTTGTCGCCTGTCATGTGATTTATATTAAGATTGGATAATCATTTCATAAAAAAAAAAAAAAAAAAAAACAGACGCCTGAACAAGGCATGTTAATTGTTTTATTTCAAAAAAAGGTTCTGTTTTTGTAACGCATCGCATTCTACTCCCTTTTTATGGTCGGCATAATCGTCCCTCAGAGGAATTAATTCTATTAACGATGGAAAGTTTGGGCATCACTTTAACTCTAAAGAAGCTATTGCAGCTGTTGAACGCAGCATAGAGGAAAACCCGAATAAGTCCATCGGCCATCGCCCACAACAATTGGATCGGTTTCTATTCACTTTATGGAAAATTTTGAGGAGCTAGGCTTGTCGGCTTACAAAATCTAACTCGTGCATGAATTGAAGCTGCACGGCCTACTATCGGTGAATGAGCTCGAAACGAGATCGCTGTTGATCGTGATTCTTACAAGAACATTTTGTTTGGCGATGAAGGTCACTTTTGGTTGAATGGCTTCGTCAATAAGCAAAACTGACGCACTTGAAGTGTAGATAATCTTCAAGACGTTTTTAAGAATTTATTTCATCCAGAAAAACTGACAGATTGATGTGCTTTATGGGGTGGTGGAATTATGGGTTTTTACTTCTTTAAAAACGATGCTAGAATGTTACAGTCAATTGAGACCGATACAGAGCCAGTATCGATGAGTTTTCCGTTCCTGAATTGAATAGCCTTATGTGGAGGAGATGTGGTTTCAATAAGACGGCGGCCGCAACATGTAAAATAGTTCGTGCCACAATTGATTTGTTGAAAGAAACGTTTAGTGAGCAAATAATTTAAAGTTTGGACTTTTGAGATGGCCTCCAAGGTTGTGGGATTTAACGCCGCTAGAAGGTATGAAGCTGCTTCTACATCGATAAGCCAGAGACGATAGACGACTTCAAAAACAGCATTCGCCGCGTTATTGCCTATATACGAACCCAAATGCTGCAAAGAGTGATCGAAAATTGGTCCTCAAAATTAGACTAAGGATGCCAACGCACGGCTTGTTCAAATTCACTTAAACTTTAACAATTTTTTGTTAGCCGAGCTATTCAGTTCGAGCCAATTAAAAAAAAAAACAAGTGCAAATTGACGCATAACAGAGCCGATTGCGGCCTGTCAAAGTATTATATATTCACAAATTAAATGTTGTGAACATGAGCATTGTTTTCTGACACGTCATATAATAAAAAAATTAAATTAAAAACTTCAAATCACCAAGGCTTATTTGCAAATCATGGCATCCCTACCAAATCTATTGATTATGCAAGGTGACCATGTCTATGAAGAACTCTGCTTGTTCCATCAAGTTTGACAAAGAACAACACCGGCTTCTTCGTTACCACTTCAACGTTTTTTTTTGAGGCTATCACATAACTCGCAAGTTAACACCAGCTGCAGAGGTACGATATTTTACTATTTTGATTGTATCGGAAGAAAATCATTCATTTCTCATTGTAATTTGGAAGAGACGATTTATTCTGTAAATTAACCAGACCAAAGCTGAAATTGCAATGGCTTTGATGACTGGGACACAGGGAGGGTATTGATTAAAGCGCTGTAGCTGATTGAGTCTTCATTTATGACATTCAGGAACAGTGCAACAAATAAATAGGCGTGATGAAGACCAAACTAAACGAACTTGGTACCTACGTGCAGTTGGATTCTACTGGCCAGGACTCGAAGTGTCTGGTGGGGTATTTTGGTGTAAGCTGTAAGTTTGTCTAAAACTAACAAAAACCAAAACCTCAAGTGCATAGAAATACGAAAGAACAACGAATTTAAGTTTTTGGAATTTAATGAATACAAAATTAGTGTAAAGCTACGAGCAGACGGCATATGAAAACCCGCAAACGTTTGCGACTCTGACGTCACGTAAAAACTCGCAAACATATCGCAAATTCTATACCCACATCAGTGCTCGCAAACGTGCATATAGGGGTGTTCACACGATATGCAAATTCTGTCCCAAAAGTCGCAAATGCATTTGCGATCAAGGCGTCGCACATCATGTGTTCGCAAATCTGATCGCAAATGTTTTGGTCTATATGCGAGGTGTTCACACGATGTGGAACAATATCCGCATATCATCAATTTCCAGTCATATGCAGGTTTGCGAACATTTGTGAAACTTTGTGTTTTGTGTATTTGGCTTGGGATTCTTGACGTAGCTATAATCTCGAATATTAAAAAGTGCTTTAATTATTGAAAATGTCGAAAAAAAAGTGGGCTTCTATTGCTATTTTGGCATTGGATATGCTAGAAAATGACGAAGAAAATGAAAGCCGCGAAGAATTGAGTTTTAAAAAAATTAAACGGGTTCGTAGTGTGTGGACAAAAAATTGGCTTCTTCATCGCCAGACAGAAGGCTTTTGCGCTAAATTGATGCTGGAACTACGTTCTAATGAACCAGAATTGTATCACGGTTTTGTTCGTATGTCGGGCGATCAATTTGACCATTTGCTTTCCTTGGTAGGACCGCGGATTCGAAAAGCGGATACAAACATGCGATCTTGCATTTCTGCCTCAGACCGACTAATGCTGACTCTCCGGTTCTTGGCTACAGGCGACAATTTTCGGTCTATGCAATATCTTTTCCGCATTCCAGTCAATACCATCTCAACTATAATCCCAGAAGTGCTCGACGCAATCTATGAAGCGCTTGTCGTGGATTATTTGAAAGTGAGTGCTTATTTCCATTACATAATAATTTGGAGAATTTGAACCTCTTCCTATTTTTTATGAACAGATACCGAGAAGCGAAAATGAGTGGAGGGCAGTGGCAGAAGAGTTCAACCAGCGATGGCAGTTTCCTAACTGCATTGGTGCCGTAGACGGCAAGCACGTGGTAATGGTAGCACCACCTAATGCTGGCAGCGTCTTTTATAATTATAAAGGTAATCATTCGTTTTAAAAACCTTTTATTGATAATAATTTTCGTTCGTTTAGGAACGCATAGCATTGTGCTGATGGGAATAGCAGACGCAGAATACAAATTCTTATATGTTGATGTCGGTCTCAACGGACGACACTCGGATGGTGGCGTGTTCAACCGCTGCAGTTTCGAAAAAGCATTGACCTCGAACCAGCTGTGTTTGCCACCACCTCAAGCCCTGCCTGGCCGAGAAATGCCCGTTCCGTTTGTTCTCATAGCAGACGATGCTTTTGCCATGCGACCAAATCTTTTAAAACCCTATGCTCAACGTGGTCTGACAATGGTGCAACGGGTTTATAATTACCGCTTAAGCCGTGCACGGCGTATAATTGAAAATGTCTTCGGCATTATGTCGGCACGTTTTCGAGTACTTCGAAAACCCATCCATTTGGATGCCGAAAAGACGACAAAAGTGACGCTCGCCTGTTGCGTTCTTCACAATTATTTAATCACCACAAACAAGGCTACATACACACCAAGTTCGTCATTTGACCAATATGATGATAATGGAAATTTGATAAGCCCTGGTGAATGGCGTGCTAACGTTCAGAGCTCTACGATGTATCCGCTCCAATCACTGCAATCACGAGAAGACTTCCCGGACGTGAAAAAAATACAAAAAGAATTCACGAATTACTTCACCGAAGAAGGCGATGTTGAGTGGCAATATGGTCATATTTGATAAATAGTTGGTATTAACGACCACGTATTCATATTTTATAAAGCTCTTTAAAATAAAAAACAAAAATCGATTTCTCATTGTTTTATTTTATTTCAGTTGTGTAGGTATAGTTTCTCAGAAAAAAATTAACAAAATAAATAACTTCACAGAAAAAAATTAACAAAATAAATAACTTCACAGAAAAAAATTAACAAAATAAATAGCTTCACAGAAAAAAATTAACAAAATAAATAACTTCACAAAATACTTAAAAATAACAAATTTAATAAAATAAAAAAAAAATACATATTACATATGTACATATGTCTATTCGACTTCTATATCGGAATCGTCGATTGCCCTACGGAATGGACATACTGGTACCGGCTGAGCAATGGTACTAGTATTTTGATTTTCTTCATCGTCCGTCACGATGATCTCCTGCAAAGGCTCAATGGCTACTTCGTGTCCATTGCTATCAACATAACTAACTGGCGACTGCTGTGGACTCGGCGACTGGATTTCGTCCAAAAAATCCAACAGATTGCGATTAAGCATATTTCGCAAAAAATCGCCTTGATAGTCTGGAAGGTCACGCAATTGGATTGCTAAATAGTCACAGAACGCAGAGTTTTTATCGGCTGCGTTCAAGGCGGAAACAGCCGAGTTTAAAATGGCTAAACGAGCCGAGGAGGAACTTGATGACGGTGATGAGGTTTGTTCCACCGGGCATCTGCGCTTGCGTCGCTGGCCGACTACAACGGGCGATGTTGAAGGCAAAGGTGAAAATTCATCTAAAACCTCAGTGCTGATAGAAGCAGAGACCTGTATCCGTATCGTTAAAAGTGTAAGTCAGAAAAGCAAAGCTGATTATTACAAATTACCATATCCATTGATGAAACTGTTGACGTGGATCTTTGTGCGTCATTAGCCTCCAGGAACATCATTTGGTTAAAAATTGCCATGATACACTAGGTGGTTCAGCACCCTGCCCTGATTTCTTCAAGCGAATTTTTGATAAATTTGCTTTGAACGTGACTCGTAGACAACCCCACTTGGATTTGGCTTCGTTGACGCTTATATCCAAGCCAAGCTCCTCGATAACCTCACGCCAGCCATCAAGTTTTGAAAGCTTGTACTCTGCCGAACCAGCATCCCAAAGTCTGGGACGTGTCTCCACTGCAGCAATCAAACGCTGAATTTCTTCATTGGTCCAGTTGTGCTGAACCTTTCTTTTCCCACACTCTGACTTTCTCGAGCTTCGCGGCTTTGATTCTGAAGGCTGCACGAAATCTAAATTAAAATCCGATTCACTCATTTTACTTTAACGGGACAAGGACTATGATACAACTAATAAAGATGGCATTGTGCATGGTGCCATGGTGCCGGGTGTTCTTATTACGTAGGCGCATAGGGTTGAGCGAAACAAAAAAGTTAAACGGGAAGGCGAAAACGAGAAGGCAGGTGTTCTTATGACGAGATGCGCAGAACAAATCAAAAATGAAAATTGGAATGCGTTCTCTAGTAGTTGTATCATGGACAAGGACTTTATAATGATCATGTTATTCGACAGTTCACAAAAATACCACTTTTATTGACATCTAGAAAAATCACTTGCGATCTCTGGTGGCAACGAACGGAAACCGAAAACAATAATAAACTTTCATCAACTACCCATTTTAATAGTAATTTTTTATCGAAATTTGTCTTTTTATTATTTTTTTTTTTTCAATATTCTCCTTATAAAACAGAGAATGTCAGCTGATATTTGATCGCACATCAATGCATTTGCGATGTCCTGTTTTCGTGTAGTTGCAAATGATTGGGATGACCGCAAATGCTCGCACATGGCTGCAAATTGTCACAATTATTTTGCAAGAGTGTTCACACGATATGCAAAAAAGTCGCAAACTAATGTGCGACTTGGTTGTCGCACATCATCCGCACATGGTTTGCGAGCATATGCGGACTGTCCCAAAGGGGTGTTCAGACGATGTGCGACCAAGGATCGCAAATGATGACGTAAAATTGACGTCAGAGTCGCAAACATTTGCGGCTTTTATATGCCGTGTGCTCGTAGCTTAAGATTCACCAGTGCTGTGACCAATTGTACAGTAAGCATTCAATTTCGTTTACAATAAACGACTACGGCTGGAAATCGGTCTTCGGTAGCAATCAGCCTATTTATTTGTTACCTGATCTCTCTGTACCAAACATGGTTTCTGAAAACAGTTTCCAAGTCTTCATTCCATCAAGATAATGTTTGAGACGATGATGGTCCAAAAACATAAGGTGAAAGTGTATTCAGAAGGAAAAAGTAATATATCCTAAAGCACTTTCCATTGGAGGAAAAGGAGCGTCCAGAAGCATCCGGTTGTCTTCTGAAACCGTTCCATTGGTACACAATGACACTTCTGACGATTCTGAGAAGAGAATTTTGCTCCTGGATTTGAAGTCAGAATTCACTCAAGAAGCACAAATACAAATAACGGGTGATTTTTTAGCTGGTTTGGTTTTGGCAACACTGGTTTTGACAGCTGACGTGTGTTTAGTACCTTCACGGAGAGAATTGAAAAATCACCAATTGTGAAATATTCAGTTGCAATTTACAAAACATGTTTTTTTTGTAAATCACGGCGCTTTGATTCGAAACTGATAGAAAAATTGGCAATTTAACTTTCAATTCATCTCAAATTACAACAATTCCTAAGTTGAGATTTACAATTAAAAGTTATAATTCAAGCTTGTGCCCTTCAAAGTAAATTACAACCTTTTTGTCGCAATTTACTACTTCAAGGGAATAATTCCATTTATACTTTTTACCAATCTGGATTTGCTAAAATTTTTTCGTGATTTACAATCACTGAGTATTAAATTCAACTCAAGTGTGTCTGACGGCTACGTCGAAGGTCCGGAGTTCGATCCCTGCCTCGAACTAATAATTATCTTTTTTTTTGATACTGTCTCTTTAGAGGAAATGTAAAATCCTCGAAAAATAAATCTGGTTAATATTAAAAGTGGATCTTTGTAAGCCATTCGGATTCAGCGGGAAATGATATTCCACCAGAATATCAACGCACATACAGGAATCGTTCAGAATATATAAGTCATTAGGCCCTGGCCCCGCCTGTGTCTCCAATAATGCCTTTTTTGTAGTTCTATTATGTACATAGGGAGTACAAGGTTGAATTTCAACTACACATTATATACAATTTCTTACCTTTATTTAAATGATCATCACAAAAAATTGTACATTAGAAGTTAGACGTCCAAAATAAGACGACTATATTTTTCTCGCCAATAAAACATAATCTTAATTCAAAACAACCCTAAAATGTAACTCATATTTAGGTTGCTTCTTATTATTAATTTTGATATCCGACTTGGATGCATCACCATGGCCTAGTAGATGTGTTCTAGATTGGTATGCAGAGGGTCTCGAGTTCGATTCCTAGAATCAGCCAAGTAAGTAAAAGTTACATTTTTCAATAAAAAATAATAAATGCTTTTCAATAAATAGAAAACGTTGCTCCTCTCAAAGCAATATAATTTGTTACAAATTGAGTAAAATGGGGTTGCAATTTACGACTTTACCACTCATTTTTTCAAAAACATATTTTTGATTCAAAACAAAAAGATAGAAATCTACGACTCGCTTTTTGCAATTTACAATCGAGTAAATATATAATTGATACAAATTTGGATCAATTTTCGATTCGCGATGGCAATGTTTTATTTCTCAGGATCGAATTATTGACCCAAAAAAGTGATAATTTGCTATTTTTGAGTGTCAATATCTTCATTTCGTTCAATTTTGAAAATTGCGAACAAGGAGTCGTAATTTACAAAACCCCGAGCTAGGGTGAGAAACTGCATAAGATTTTCGTGATTTGCAGCTCATTTTTCTTGATCTGATCTAAAAATTCTTTCCGTGTTGTGTCACTGTCAAACAGCTTCAGTTTGGTTTGCAATTTAACCATGGATCGTCTTACAAATGAACAACGCTTGCAAATTATTGAATTTTACTATCAAAATTCGTGCTCGGTTCGAAATGTTCATTTCCGCTTTTTTTATCGAAAAATTGTGTTCAGCGATGAGGCTCATTTTTGGTTGAATGGGTACGTAAATAAGCAAAATTGCCGCATTTGGAGTGAAGATCAGCCAGAAGCATTGCAACAGCTACCAATGCATCCCGAAAAAGCCACTTTTTGGTGCGGTTTATGGGCCGGCGGCATTATTGGGCCATATTTCTTCAAAGATGATGCGAATCGCAGCGTTCCTGTCAATGGTGAACGCTACCGAGCGATGATAACAAACTTTTTTTTGCCCGAAATGGATGTACTTGACTTGCATGATATGTGGTTTCAACAAGACGGTGCCACATGCCATACACAGCACGCGAAACAATGGCGCAATTGCGAGGCGAGTTTGGTGAACAGTTAATTTCACGTTTCGGGCCGGTCAATTGGCCGCCTAGATCGTGCGATTTGACACCATTAGACTATTTTTTGTGGGGGTATGTCAAGGCTAATGTCTATAGGGACAAGCCCGCTTCGATTGACGCACTGGAAGCCAACATCCATGCATTCATTCGTGAGATACCGGCCGATATGTGTGAAAGAGTATGCCAAAATTGGACTCAGCGGATGGGCTACCTGAGACGCAGCCGCGGTCAACATTTGCATGAAATTATCTTTAAACATTAAATTGCAAGGTTCAAACTATCGATTCAAATAAATATTTCATTCATTTTTTCGAATTTTTTGTGTTTTTTTTTTTTAAATGTTCTAAACCTCTTAAAAAATCACCCGTTATAACTCAAATGTCACCCATAGAATATTCATTGGGGAAATGTCTATTCGCATGCAGCAATGCCGAAAGTTTTGGTAATGTCGATAAATGTGATATATTTTTGAATCCAAATTTGATGATGAAGACGTCGAAGGTCAGCAACGAAGTTTAGTGAGTGGTATTTAATACTAGGAACCAGTAAAAATCCCTTTATACCGCGAATCGGGCTACGCACACCACTTTGACATTGGCAAAACTTGTCAAACTGATGCCTGCGAATACTGCATTGTGTTAAAATTGAACAAAAGCGATTTTGCTTGTTCCATTGGTTTTCAGAATGAGTAGTTCCCCGAGTGAAACCAATGGAAAGTGCTATTAGTCTCTCTTTCCGTCTCCAGGCTGGCATTATGGTAATAAAAGAGGTTGTGTTCTGAAAAGCTCAACAAGTTCTCATGGAGATGGGGAAAACAGTTTGATATCCGCAGTTTTAAGTTGCCGGAAAATAGAGACATTCTAGAAAAATGCAAGGCCGATAAGCTCGCCAGGATTGGAACTACAACTAATTTCACACAGCAGGATAGGCGAGGAGAAAGGAAGAGACTATCCCATCACACATTCCTTGCTCTCTCTTCCAAAGACAAAAATTACGTTAAGGAACAGATCTTCACCGTCTCCATAGTTTAATTGAACTTTTAAAGTGGTTTAATGAATGAGGTACCTATAGCTTCTCGCTTTTTCTCCTGTTATTACAATATGGACCTTCTATTGCTCTGAGTGTGTCTGACGTTTCCTGATCGCCAGCCCTAACCTAACTTTCGATTACACTAAATTAAACAAAACAAAAATTTTGGTTAAATCGGTGCGGCAGTGGTAGGGAAATTATTTCTGTTGAATAATGTTTCACAAAATAAATATTTATTTAATAGTGAGGGACAAACGTGTGTTCCAAAAACAAATTTTTGAAATCATTAACCATATAAATAAAACTTGTTACAATACTTAAAATATTTTCATCCATCCGATTCAAATAAAAATAAGTTCAGTAGCCTAGCCTCGTGACAGTTTCTATTCAAACACAAAACAAACCTTAAAACGGAGTTGTTCTCATTCCAATTACTCAGAAATTTTAAGTCAAAACTAAATCAACAATGGAATGGTTATACAGATCTATAAAAAAGAATTTGAACATGTGTCATGTGTGATGAGTGAAGCATTGAATGAAAGATAGCTACATTGCAAACATAAGTACTTTGTATATCTGACAGATACTCTAACCAGCATGTGAATTCAACTATAGTGTTTGGTTCCATTCAATGTTGTATTTTTCTCTTCTAAACTCAGTCTTCCAGGAAGTCACATTGAGAAGCAGATACTCCACATCAATTACAAGACAGTGCCGCCACCATGACAGTTACAGTCGAAGCGCGGATACTTTTTAAATTCAAACAAAACACAAATTGGATGTCTCCTCGATCTTGACCAACAATGCCGGCCGGCGCTGCGAGGCGGCTGCGAGGCGGCTGCGGCTGTGTGGCGCTCACTTCAAGCCTCTCATAAGTCCCACAACTACTTCCAAAAGTTACTTAATTCTTATCTTTACACGAGTAGATACATAGCTACGTATATACAAATAAGTATATTTTTATTTGGTATTAAAAAATTTGCACACAAATACAATCAGATATGTACATTAAATTTGTTTCCCTTGGATATGCGAAATTTAACTCTACGATGATGTCATAAAAAAATGGTTGCTATCGAACACAAAAATATTTTGCCTTTATTCGCTGATATGGTGACTTGTTGTTTGTTAAAGATAGATTTCAAATTCTAACGATCGTTAAGCTATTAAAGTTTCCAAGCGAATATTTTTGTTGGTAGGTTAGGTTAGGTAATTAAAAACCTCGAGCGAGCGTCTGAAACACGAAGAGAAACGTGCATTTGTCCCGAAAAGTCATGCATCTCTGAGTCTGTGTCTGACAATGATCGCAGCCAACCCTCATGGGTAGATGACGTCATTTTTAAAGCGCTCCAGGCAATAAAAATAAAGTATCTAACATCATTTTTGAGTCGGGTTTGGATTAGAAAAAAATACAATAGGCAATAAGTTGAGGCCAACGACAACAACTGAACAACAACGGCGGCATTTGTTAGACCCTGAAGTCTACTTTAACTGATGTTGCAGGTAGAATGTTCCAAATCCAAAGTCAGATTAAAAAACAAAAATACATACACAATATTATATCATGATGCTTTTATTAGGAACACTATAAATTATGTATATTCAAATGCCGAGGTTCCCATTCCCATTGACATAGATTGAGAAAGTCTCCGGATGTCGCTACGATGATGTAAAAATACTTAGACTCTGATTAATGTTAAAGATTTTTGTGAATCATTCTACAAAGTGCATGCATTAGGTTCTAAGGTTCATCGGAAAGTCTTTAGTTCAGAAATTTCGAATTAGTTTTGATAAGGAAAATTGAAGTTTTATTTTTTATTAACGATTGCACACAATCATCGGCATCGGTGTCAACTAATTTTGTTATCTGGAAAGCAAACAACAATATTGTATGAGGTAAGTAGGTACCTATACCTACTGAGATAAGATTGTGTTTTCAGAATTGAGATGAATCATTTAAACTTGGCAAGGGATTATCACTGATATAGATAAATAAATGACGTTGGATACCTACGTCATTGCTGGTTTTCAAGAAAATTTGTTAAAAACGGGATACTAAAGATGGTACCTAACCTACCTACTACCTACATTTTGAGCTTCACACCTTAGTATGTTTCTTCATCGAATCGAAAGAGAAAAATTTTGCATTCACAGATGCACATTGGTGTTGAAAATCTGTGTGTGTCACAATCACAATGACAGGAAAAAAATTGAGCCGGTCGAGTCATTTCACATTCGTGTCGTGCGGCTTAAGAAGGAGTATCTATACTTAACTTTACGTTTTAAATCGTCTCAAGAGTAAACTGATGGGCTTTGGGGAATTTTTTTTTCAGGGAATTTATGCATTTGATGTAATAAGGTGAACAACGTTGTTCAAGTAAAAATAGAATGCACGACTAAGTCAAAGTTTGAGTCAATGCAATCAAGGCGTTACGAACTTATGGCCATTAAAAAAAAAAAACAGTTTATAGACCTGGGGTGGAATCGGCTAATGTGATTTGTGATTGTCACATTTCTGACAATCACATGTGATTAAATAATTTTGTGCGTCTGCATAATGTGATCACCGGAATTTCGTTTATTTTCATTATGTCATTTTCCGTTGGGCAATTGGAGAGAACTCCGAAGACAAATCGTTTCTCTTCGGAGTTGTGTTTTGCGAGTCTTACTTCTTCTGCTTTTTATGAAATATGCGGTCTGAAGGCGCATATATACGAACGTCACAGTTTCTATATATTTTGTATTTCAAATTAAACAATTCGAACAATTTTAATATATAATT
Organism: Platycheirus albimanus; assembly: GCA_916050605.2. Lineage (NCBI taxonomy): Eukaryota > Metazoa > Arthropoda > Insecta > Diptera > Syrphidae > Platycheirus > Platycheirus albimanus. The sequence goes on from OU696696.1 coordinate 74,459,872, forward strand.
TACATTAAGGGACGTGACAATTATGTATTTATTTAGAAAAGATTAATTTAGTTGTCACTTCACGTGATTGCTCACAACATATTATACGCGTTTCAGAAAAATATCTCAATTAAAAAAAAATGTTCATTTCTGTTTTTTTTTTTTTTTTTTTTTTATTGTTTTTATTTTTACTTTAATCATGAGGAGAAACTAATTTCTCCCAATCGAAAACAACATTAGTATATATCTTTGACAAATCTTTGACAGCAAAAGCAAATAATTTTGTTTTATAAGTCAGCGTCAGAGGTTTATTTTTTATTTATTATTATTTTTGTATGCAAGTGACACCTAAATAGCTGTCACAAGAAAAAGTCACAAAAATGTGATTGTCACATGTGACAATCACCTTAGCCAGACGAAATTTGTACATATATTGTGACTATCACATATCACAAATCACCTTAGCCGATTCCACCCCTGATTTTCTTTACGACCATTTAAGCCAAAAACGAAAAACGCAGTGCATATTATCAAAAATATCTTAGGTAAGTTAAATTTTGAGTTAAATCGAAATCGTTAGGGCCGTTTTCGAAAAAATCCAAAATGAAAAAAAATGAAAGGGGATTTGATGTGGTGGGGGAATTGCCAAAAAAATTTGGGGTGGGTGGTTGGCGGTGGCGGTTGGTAGGGCAGGTTGAGGAAAAAATTGTCAAAAATTGTGTGTGGTTGATTGGCTGTGTATGTCGGGTGGGCGGTTGGCTCTGGCGGTGAAGGGAGGGGGTGATTAGGTGTTGGGGGAATTGTCAAACAATTTGGATGGTTGGTCGGTGGCTGTAGGTGGGATGGGTGGTTGGTGGGGGGATTTGGTGTAAGGGGGGGGGGGTGAAAAAAACGGTTGGTGCTGGGGGATTTGGTATGGAGGGTGAGGCAAAATTGTCAAAAATGGTGGGTGGTTCGTTGGTGGCTGTAGGTGGGATGGGTGTTTGGTGTTGGGGGGATTTGGTGTAATTTGGGGGAGAATTGTCAAAAATATTTTGGTGGGGGGGGGGGGGTTTGGTGGGGGTGAAGAAAAAATTGTCAAAAATGGTGGGTGAGTAGCAGGTGGTTGTAGGTGGAGTGGGAGGTTGGATTTGGGGGGAGGATTTGGTGTTTGGGAGGGAATTGTCAAAAATAGTTTGTGGTTGGTTGGTGGTTGTAGGTGGTGTGGGTGGGTGGTTGGTGGCGGTAAGGAAGGGGTATTTATTGTATGGGGGGAGGAACAAATTGTCAAAAATGGTGGACTGTTGGTTGGTGGAAGTACATACATATGTGGCGGTGGGAGGTTGATGTTTGGGGGGAAGGGGTGAGAAAAAAAGCTGTTTTGTGACTGGTTATCACGTAGAATAATCGTCCGTAAACCGACTTTACAGACAACCAAATTTTTTGTTTGATAAATGTGAATGCCACGTAGATTGTGAGCAGATCAGATGGGGAGTATGTTTCTTAGATCGTCGTAGGGAACCTTTATAGTTCACAGCATTTTTGGATACGTCAAGTTTGTGTTCATTCAAAAGAAGAATTTTGGTGATACATACGAGTAAGCCTTAAACGCAAAGTTGTTCGGTTTTTACAATACAAGTGTCACTCATGAAAATTCACATAGGCTCTTATAAAAATTCGCGAATTTTCAGAGTTACGAACAGACTGACGGACATTGTAGAACCAACTTTTTCCAACTTCTCTATCATCGTTATGTCATGTGTGATTGCTTCAATTTTTATTTTTTGGCACGAATCCATAACTTGGCTTATGCTTATGCCTAAAAGAACCTACAATCGTAATCAAACAATTGAAAAATTAAGGAAAGGCGCGTTTTTTACGGGAGAAAGACGAGTTAGTTAAATCCTTTGGTAGTGGATGAGGAGTATCATAATCTGATAGCGTAGCAGTTGCGTCGAAAAGAACGGATAGTTAATAAGCTTTCGCTCGAGACCTGATATCAGGAGCGTCGTTGAAAAACGATCGTTGGAACCCAGGGAGTATATTGGAGTTCCGTACGTTTTTTTTACACAACCAAATATTTTATCGCCAGCCTTTAGAATATTGCAGTATTTTTTCCCTCATGTTCGATGTGTAAAAGTTTGGTTCTTTGGTAGCGAGTATAAGATTCCTATCTAGTTTTGCAGTTCCTCTCATTTTATTCTTCAATGTTTTTGATAGAACTCTGGAAAAATCTTCCCAAACAAGACTGAAATGCATCTGTTTTTACCTGTATTCCTCAATTTATTTGGTTAACCTAATTTAAAAAAGATAGATTGTGTTCGTATCAACTTAGTAGAAATACAATTGGTAAGTCATTCTTAACCATGAGAATCAACAAGACCAAACATTTGAAATAACTTGTGTTTCCTTATAGATCTGGGATCACCTTTTACACTTAGGAAAGCACATTAAGGTAATTTCTTATAAAAAAATTTGACCTTATATTTGCAACTTTTTGAAGAATACAAAAATATTGATTTCAAAAACTTGCTTGAAATTTCAACAAAAAAAAAAATGTAAGAATCTTATCAAACTTTTATAAAGTTGATTTGCCTTTTCGATTCTCATTCTCAATCTCAATGACATCTTTGATGTGTTAACCTATTTTTATGCCGGTTTTAAAGCAGTTTCAAAACAAACAAATTTTATAAACTGGCTTTTTATTTGCCCCTCAGCCACTTCGCTCTTTTTGGATTTCAAAATATTTATAAAAAAAAAACCACTTAGCTACTCCTATTCCCTATAAAATATTTTATTTTTTTTTTTATTCCTGTTTTATCTTTTTTTATGAGACAATGAAGCGTGTCACATCAATTGGTAGTATCTTCACAAACCAAAAGGGGGACAAAAAAAAAACTAAATTACAAGACCTTCAAAAAGATCCGAACCCAACATGAATGATTGCCCCAAACCGACCGGCTTGCGACGAGAAGCAATAGCACACAGCTCTGGAATGTTTTGGGTGTGCCTTTTTGGGAAGATCACAACCAGAGCTGGAGAAGTAAGAAATAAGTAGAAAATAAAAAAACCATAATCAAGTGAAAAGAGGGCGAACTTTTTAGAGTTCTTAACTGCGTCTCTTCCATCCAGCTTGAGAATCCAAAAACCAGAGAATCAAGAAATGATCACGACGCGACGAACGATCACGTGGTTATGGTTATGCCCACACACACTCGGATTCATCTGGATGCTATCGCGTTAACCTAATTGCATTCAACCCAGAGTCTTCGCAGCTCAGAAGTATCTTTTGTGACTATGTTATATTTTCTGCTGTATCTACTGAATGCCGGCTGAGACCTGACGAGATGGGGGTGACACAATTAACTTCGATTCTTCTCTTATTTTCCCATCACCAGCGACCTTCAGACGGTTATTCAATTTTATTGTTGTTAATGCGAGAGTCTAATCAACTTCGGTGGTGTTGATGATGCTGATGACGTTTCTTATTTTTATAATAAAACCAAATTTAATATGATGAATGCAGAGGCAGACCCCCTTAATAGATGGAGAAACAAATTATTTCAAATTAACAATGTACTTCAGGTCAGTGATGTCGATTGTACAAAACATTAGTTGGAGTGTTTCGATGGCTTAGAAGGTAGTATTTGCTTGAGTAATTTTCTTGTGTTTATCAAAATTGAAGCCAACAAAAACAAAGTTTTAAACATTGTGATCAAAGTAAGGAACCTTATCAGATCTATTTCACAAAAATTGGATCAGTTCTTCTCTAAATCATGGGTGACAAACACGATCATTGTTTCGCCCTTATATTTTAGTATCGAAAAAACTGAGCAAATACAAAGAATGGAAAGTGCTAACGAATACTCCCATTAGTACTAACTTTTACAGCCCTGGTGTCGCAGATGTTTCAAATATATAGTTACTTCTGCGTGATAACCTCTTCGTCATACTTTTCACCTACTCGACTGTCGAGAAAACCAAACGAAATTGAAAAATTTCGCACACAATACTCCTAGCTGGATATTCAATTGGGATTCTTGTCGTCATCTAACATCAAGCAAAGATTTCTTAGAATATCAAACCCGGAGTAAGCATTCACATTGTTTCCTTGAAATCAAATTGGCCACACAGGAATATTTGTGTACCTACCAATTGCAGGGTGAATTTCATTAGAGTGGTGTTTGACTGACTCATTTAAATAAAAAAAAAATTTAACTACAATTACCATGATTAGATTTGAGTTTTGAAGAAAGGGACACGGACGCCACCAGCAGGCCCGGGTCGGGTAGAAACAATTTTCTATAAGATCACGAGTGATGTCATGACAATCTACGAGCTAGATATGTATATGTAATTAGATATAAGTCAGTCAGTGTGACAAATCGTTTGTGTGATTGGCAAATCAATCTGTTGATTCAATTATAGGATTATGTAGAATGAAACTTCTTGTTATGTGGACTTGAAGGAGATACAGGAAACAATATGTTTGAAGTAGATTCTAAACGTATAGTTAAGAACTTGAAAAATTAAAAACTGAGATGTTTCTAACGAAAGGGAACAAGAATTTTATCTGGCTTGCACTATACAATAGCTTACCGGTTAACTTATTGCTTTCATACATGGTTTCATCATACCAAGAATTATACAACGGGAATATAATTTTAAGTCCGAATCAACTTAAGTTTATAAAATTCGTAAAGGTGCTATGATCTTATACCTAGTAATATTTAGTTAGGTGTTTGATTACAGACCTATAGTTCTCCCTACTAGAACCTCGGCTTTCGGCTATGGCAACGATACTTGAACTCTACCACACAATTTCAAAGTTTTAAATAAAATGGCTCAAAATGCAACTCGAAAATGATTGCATTTTTAGAACGCATGTCGAAGTAGTTGACAATTTTCACTCTTTCAGATGCAGGTTGAGATTTTGAAAGGCCAAACCTGCTTAGGACATAGCACACAAAAATTGAACAATTGTTCTTAAATATCTTCATAACGTTCACTACCGCTGCTTACAACCTTGATTATCCCAGTCCCCTTCCATGACCTTGAATATTTTCAATTTCGGATGAGGAACTGCTTGGTTGCTTTGAGCGATAGTTTTTTGGCTGAATTTTGTTCATGCGTATGTGAAGGACGGACATCGACATTCATCTTACTAGGAGGATCTATATTGGGGCATGAAGAGCGAATGGCCGACAGTATAATCCGACCCTTTGGATTTTTAGGATGAGAGATCTCAGGAGAGGAAGGCCATACCTACGATGGCTAGGCCACAATTCAAAAAGGACTTTTAAAAACTCGGTGAAAGAAACCATGGGTGGTTACGCAAAAATATAACAGACCGGTACTATAAAGGAATTGAATTGAAATTTAAAAACCCCGAAAAATTCATGGTTTATTTCGCAATACATATTTTCAAGAAAATTAAAACATTCAGGGCAGAAGCAAAACTAGAAATGGCATATCAAAGCCGAGGATATGACTTCATAATTGTTTCAGTACCTTTAAGTGGTCAATCAACCAACACCTACAATGGGAGTACCTGGCATACTCAAATTCATGGAGTTGTTGTTTCAAGGGCGCAGCCATCTTGAATTGACTGAATGAACACACGGTGGTGTATTGAGAAGTTTGTCAGGGGCCGGGGCCCCCGCATTCCACCAAAGTCGTGTTATTATTCAGGTGATTTTATCATAATGTACAATGTTAACTACTTTCAAATTGAATTTAGTAAAAAAGCTAAATTTATCTTCCATTTTAGTTTGAATCATTTTAACAAGAATTGCAATATTAAAAACATTCATATTTAAAAATCTTTTCCTTTTTCGTTACGTTATAAAACACCGGACTAGGTAATCATCAACAAAATAATTAACTGACATCTGTCAGCACTCAGAAGCCAAATAATAGGCAAAAAAATCAAGACGAGTTTGACCACTGTATTAAAAAATAAATGCCTCAATATTCACATTAAATTCGAAAAGTTTTTTTTATTGATGACCTGCTGTTTGTGTAAAATATTTTAAATATAACAACTTTGAAAAAATTGTAGTACGAATGTGAAAGGAGGAGTACGGTAATACAAAGTTGTTGAGAGTAGTGAAATGCTACTATATTAGTACTTTCCACAGCACAGCACACGATCACAGAGAAATAAGAAAGAGAGGAGAATGTTTTACTGGTATGCCATTCCACCATACACGCATTACCAATTCGAACACATTAGGTGTTCGGCACAAAAAATCAAAATCAATTTGTGGAGGTATAAGGTAGGTGAGCTCACCCCCCCCCCCCCCCCCCAATTTTTCTATTTTTTCTATTTTTTCTGCAAACGCCTCTGCGAACATACCATTATTCATCCCGACGCAAGTCAGTATTGTCATGCTTTTTTTTTACTTCTGAAAGTTATACGCGGTGCAAAATCGGTATAGTCTCATGAAAACTTAATTATGCCTTTTAAGCTGCCTTGCTCGTTACACCTAATTTGGGGATTAAACCAACGCCAACATCGGTAAATGGTAGCTGGCTAGTTCACTGTGCCCAAAAATCTTTCCCTCAAAATCAACGATCATCTGATCCCCTCATTTTAATGGCGTAGTTTTTACTTGTCAAACGTCAAAAAATTACAGCTTTAAAAGTGACAACTAGTGAAATAGCGGGCTATTCAAAATGACGCCTCTTATTGGGAAACCACATAGTTAAACTAAAGTTAATAAATCAGAGTCTTTAAACTTACTCTTAAGCTGATATTCGGGAGGAAAGGCGTTTCGGAGCATTATTTGCTAACACAGCGTGAAGTAAATTTGAGATAAAATAAAATGACAAATAAAAAGCATGATTTCATTTTGAAATTTAGTTCACAGTGGGAACTTATTTCCTGATGGGAACTTATATATTTCCCTACACCGATCATCTTTTCTTTGCAGAAAGGTTTTGAGTTGAGATTTTGAGTTACTTTGACCACATGGAAAGTTAATATCTGAATCGCATAATTTTTTAGAATTTTATTTGTTATATGGCCAAAAATTACTTGACAATATAAACTATTTGTGGACTTTCTTCCTTAAGGAAATAATGGAATTAACTACCAATTTTACAGGCTAACTAGGATGGATTATAAGTCCACAATAGAGTTCTGGTCTTAGAACCCACCCAAGTGGACTTCTAGCCATGTGCCAATTTACATATACATACTTTCACTCGCACCAACAAATTTTATATTCCGAAACGTTAGTTTAAAGTTAGTATTTCGCATTGATTTAATTGGGATTTTAAAAACTTTGACGATCTTTTTAAGAATGAAGTTCTAAATTTCGCCAACAAGTATTTAGAAAAAACACCTAATGACCTCTATTGAAATGTTTCAAACATCCAACTTCCGTAAAGCTTAATAATAGAGTTTCATTTGAGTTTAAAAGCTTTTTACGAAATTGATGTTTTCTGAAAAGTTCTTTAAAAAAAATTACTCTCTTTTCTAATTAGACAATTTTGTTTTCTTACAAAAAAAATCCTATTCACATTTTGGTCCAAAAGCTGCTTCTCCTGACACTTGGCGAGTATCAGCTGTCTGGTTTTTTTTTATTTATATTTCCAGTAAAACTGAGAATGCGAGAAAAGTAAAGGTACCCCACATGAGCATTCCGCATTCTGTAGACCAACCAACATGACAGAAGAATGTGGTTTCCATAGAACAACTAGATGATTCCTATAGTCTCTCTATCGATCTATCACCACATCATCATAAAACCTTAGCTCCAACTTGAAATTTGCGTTACATTGTCTGAATAAATATACTCCACGAACCACGATGCAATGCCGCATGGAACCTTCACTGCCTTTCTGTTGTGGTTCATTTTGCAACAACACAACCTACACTATTGGGATTCTTGGTGTTCTTGATGGTGGAAAAGTGCGCGTAGGTCTTGCCTTGCTGACGCCAGAAATTATTATAGCCAAAAGCCAACTGCTTATGCCCTGCTGCTGCCGCTCAGTCATTGCCGTTGCCGTCTGTCTGATTGCATTCATGAATGAGGAAGGAATTGCATAATATACAAAACAAAAACAACCACAGCGCCTCTGTCGGTGCAGTTCGGTGTTACACCAAACACCAACGCAATGCGCAGAGCTGCAGAGTCACACTACTTCTTAACATAGGGCAATGAACTGTACGCAAATGGAACATAGTGAACTGTGTACAGTACATGTTTGTCCCGCTCCTTTTGGACCTAAGACAAAAAAAAAAGTAAAAACCTAGCAGTGTCTCTGAATGCAATCAACAACGGTTCACTTCTTCACTTTTCATAGGCCTCCTTTGTGGTCGTTAAATGAAATTAACAAACTTACTGAAGAACTGTTTATGTATGTGTGGAGTAGCTGCTGGCTATTAAAACTGCTACAGTACGGCTGTCAAGGCTTCAGTAATTAGCGAAATAGTGTTGTTTTGTGATACAAAATGAAGTCATGCTTCGTCTTAGAGCCCAGAAACAGTTATAGACATGTTTTGATAATGTTTGCCGTTGTTGTTGTTGTTGGATAGTCAACCCACGCAAGTAATAATACCAGGCAATTGATTTTGTTTTTATCTTATTTGGCACAAATTTTATTCCAAGAAATAAAGATGGGCGTGGGTTTCGGCCAATGAGATGTGGGACAATCCGCTCCACATCGAACTGGCACGCTTATGATAATTATTATTGTGAAACGCAATAAAATCAGTTAATGGATTTCATTTTATTAAGTGCGTTGTCATGGATTGGTGACTTCGCTGGCCATAAATGGGAAGCAATCATGTTTTAGTCTAGACAACATTAACATAGTAAAAAAAAAAAAAAAAATATTTTAAATGTGGATCGCTTTAGCAGGTTTCGGTTAGACCCTAATATCGTTTCGAGTTATTCCAAGACTGTTTGCTTTTTTTTTCAGTGAAGTAGTACGGAGGTTGCTACTTCATCCCTAAGATATGGCAACACCAGTGTAAATATGTCACATTTGACATTTTCATCGTAAATTTTGACATTTTCAATGATAGTCGTACCCAGAAAATTTTGTCATATAAAAAAGGTAGGTACTTGTTGAAACATCCTTCAAGTTTTAAAATCACGATATCTCCGAAATGGTTATCTACAAGTTTTGTAGATAATTGCATGGTCTACAACTTTGTCTCGTGTATTGTTATGATAAAACCTACCGTTAACCAGAAAAATTGTAAAAACCGTTTAGTTGACCTTTTGACCTTGAATAACTTTTAACGCACCAGTCGGATCGATGGGGATGTTGCTTAATTTATTTGAAATGGTGTTCCCAACGTCTGTACGTGTACCAATTTTCAGCTTTATGCGAATTTTTGCAAACCTAGCACTATTTTTTTGTCTATTTTGACCGGACTATTAGCTACTATTATTTTGTGAAAATAAATAAAAGGATCGAGTCTACGCTCCAGAGGCATCAAGGGGTTTCCAAATGCCTGATCGTTCGTCTACTACATTACCATCTTGTGAATCCTGCTTGAGCAATCATTTAAGTACCAATCACTTCTAAAGATTTTTAAGAAGGTGTTTTATAAGGAAATCCTCACTTGGCACTCGCCTTAGCAGAAGACATCCCTGGCTAAATTCTAGCTGTCACCAAAAAGTCGTGCAAACAACGTAAAACGTTTCTAAGCCCATTTGACAGCATTCCGGGATTCCGGCTACTTTGATACGCATCGAGGAGTGCCACAAGAATATGTATTGCCACCAATTATGTTAATTATGTTTTTTTCTTGGCCGCAAACAATACCAAACATTTTGCAACGGAAATGACGTTGGATTGGTCATACACTGGGAAAGCCTGGCTGCAATACAGTGAAGCAATTTTTTGAATGGAATCTCCATTGTAATACACTCATTGGGAGACCAAAAATAACATTTAGGTCTTTTTTTATAAAAAAAAGTTCTGTTTCAATGTTTTCAATCCTGGCCACATCTAAGCCTAGTTGCTCGGAATCATAAAAGTTGGAAGTTGGTGCCGCCCTATGCTCCTGAAGAAGTTTATATATTTTTTGCTGAACAACATGATCTAACACTATAGGTCTTATTTTGCTAGATGTTCTGTCTAGTAAGCCAATATGTTAAGTCGCTTAAATAAAAATAATAAATGACTGACTTGAACACTTAATTTCTCATAAACTATAAAAAGCCGATACCTACGGACATTCCTAACTTAATGTCGGCATTTTTTTAGAAATTCATGTATATTTCAATTCAAGCATTCCATGCAACTTTCCTTGCTAATCACGCAGATGTTTCTCCCATTTTGATTTTGCTTGTTAAATTATTCATTTACAATTATTGTGACTTACATTATTTATAACCTTAAAACAACAATAACAATACCACTGTCTGCGTTCAGACAAAAAAGTGGGCTAATACAAAGTAAGCAAATTCACAACCCACTCGTTGTCGTTACCAATTTTCCTTGAATTTCACTTTCAGTCTTTTTTTTTTGTATATAGAAAAGAAAATTAAAACTTTGCATTTTACAACAACCTACGTGCTACGATCGTAAAAAGAAAAATTATATTTAAGGTGCAAACGCATTCTCGAAATGACTCTCACGATGCAACTGCAATTATTGTGAATCAGTATTATATTTTTGTCAATTACAAACAGTTAACAGTTTATCGAAGAAATTGAACTAGTAACACGATAAGTGAGTTGGATATAGTGAACAAAAAATTTGCTGATATCACCGATTATTTGAGCAGCTGTATCCATGTTTGAATTAATTGATTGTTGGCAGGATTGTAGGGGAAAAACAAAATTGTCAAATTTGCCAAACATTAATTTTGAGGCTAAAAATAGTAACATCCAATTATATTGATTGCATAATATTATTTTTTTTTTCGTACGATAATTTTATTGGACAATGACCATTTATTGTGAAGAACTTATTCATTTTCGATAAGATATCACGACCTTCAAACAATTTAACCAACTTTTTTTTTGTTTATCATTTCTGACAGATTTTTTTTTGATTGCTTTTTCCTGGTGAAATAGAAACTAGAATCACTTATCCATTTTTAAAGAAAATTCCGTATGAATCATGGAGTTGGTGTTATGTTTCATTTGACAGTTGTTGCTGATGACAAAGGAATTTAAATCTTTGTGTGACATAATGTTATAAATGTATTTGAACACTAATGATTTCTGTTCTTAAGCGAAGATCTTCCTTAGGGTTATCGATTCTGTAGATCAATAGGGAATTGGGTACCTAAACTTTGAAGTTAAGCGAAATATTCGTATTGCTAGATTTCTGAACGAAAGTAATTAGTACTGTTGTAGCCAAAAGGATAGCGACAATACTTCGAAAATCTTAAAACTTTAATTACCCTGACGCCACACAATGCTAGCTACTGGCAAGACAGTTGCAATAAACTCACATTTTGCACTCACACAGACAAACTTCCAGCCAACTGGAACACACAGATAGGTATCTGACAATTAATACATGTAGTAACTTGCTTGCCAGTAGATGACATGTCTGACGTCAGGGTAATGTAAGTCCTTCAATTGAAACAAGTCTAAGACTTTGTATTGAGGGATAGATCTACACCCTCTTGCTAGGGGATATGTTCTCAACAAGATGCAAAAATTAAATGATAGGTACTAGAACTGAAGACTCTGTACAAAGAAGAATTTATTCAAAAGGTTGACCTCAGGGAGAGATACTGTCACCCATACTTTTAAGCCTCTAGTCTCTTATTGTAGATGAACTTCTTGAATGATTTATTTTGAATGGGTTTTGCTGGTTAAGCTAAATTGTCCTAAATAATATTTGAAGGAATCTTCTGTGACATAACTACAAAGAGGGTTAATAAGTACATGAAAATTGTGTCGGACCTTCAAAGAGATGAAAAACTTAGCTAGAACTTCCCATGTAAATGCAGTCCAAATTGCTTCTTGAGAACGATAACCAGGTTAACTGGCTGCGCACAATGGTGTAGCAGTAGCACGCAGCAATGTCAAAGTAAATCTCAAAAAAGTAGCTAACAAAGCAGCATACACGAATACAATGTGTAGCACTGAACTTAAACAAAAATCATGTCTGCCATTTTGGTTTGTTGTTGTTTTGCAGCGCAGCAGGTTCATGAAGGTCAAGTCGAGTCGACTTGTACTTCAGGGACTCTCTCTGCTGCAGCAACTACTTCACATTGTAGCCGTGCAATACGATTTACGTACATTTAACTTTGACATTGCTGCGTGCTACTGCTGCTGCTACACCATTTTGCGCAGCCAGTAAAGGCCTGTATCAGTGATAGAGGGAACAAGCTTAAAGTAATCAACTTAATCCTCTCTCTGGTCTTAGAAGACACATATTATGTAACTCCTTCGATGAACAGGAAGAAACTCCAAACTATTTCCTAAAGCACGTGAAGCACTTATTCATTTAAGAAAGAAATATCTGCCATGTATTAAGTTAGAAAAGAGTAATTTTAGAGTCTAAAAAACTCCAAGTCCTAAAGTTTTTGAAAGGAACCAATTTGGACAAGATGTTTTCAATGACCTCTTTCATCTAGCTTTGTAAGGACCTAGCTTAAATTTCAGTTCACGACTGAACGTTGAAATTGATCTTCAAACAATTGAAGATAGATCAAATAGTTGTAGTACCCCGTGGGTCGGACTGCCACGTCTGGACTGCTCAGAAACCACCACATCTTTCAATCTAGTTAAACGAGAAGCAGGATATCGAAAAACTTGATGTTTTTTTTCTGTCAAGTTAGAACAAGTTCTTTAAGATTCCAAATTTGAAACTCGGTGTCTTGAAATCAGAATCTTCTTGCTTTCAATGGAGATTCAAAAATCAATATTATCCAAATAAAATCATAAAGATTTTTTGCTTTCTCGGAGAATGCTTTAGACAAAAGAATGCAAAGAAAAAACAGCATCCTCAGCATCCGAAAGTCTTCTAAAATCGTTCCATTGATACAAAAATGACACTTCTGACGATTCTGAGAAGAGAATTTCGCTTCTTGGTGTGTCAGAAAACTCAATGTCCGACACAAAATATTCATTGGGGAGTGTTTATTTGCATGCAGCATTACCGAATGTTTTGGTAGTGTCGATAAATGTGACATATTGTTGAATCAAAATCTGATGATACAGCCTTCGATACATCAGCACCGAAGTTGATTGAACTTATTTGAATACCCAGGAAGGAGTTAGAAATTAGAATCCATTTGTACAGCGAATCGGGATGCGCACACTAGTTTTATTGGCAAAACGTACGAATTTGCATTGTGTCAAAATTTAATAGAAGCAATTGTGTGTGTTCAATTGCATTTCAGATTGAATGGCTCCACGAGTGAAGCCGATAGAATAGAGTCATAGAGTGCTTTTTTGCCTGAATGGAATAATGACGTATTTTTTCTTAACTTTTGTTTTCGCGTTTCTGAAATAAAAAAATTTAAATGCAAATTTGCAGCGTACTTTTTCTTCTAAAAATAAAATGTTCTATTACAATTTCATTCTTTGTTCTTTGCATTAATTTTACAAATGCTTAAAAAGATACGAATTATTCGTATAATATTTTTTGTATCTAATTGTTCTCGTTACGGCTCAAAAATGCGTTAACAACAGCACAAATAATAATATAAAAAAAAAATAACAAATATTGAATTTAATCAATGATAAAGTGTGCAATGAAATACTTTGGAGTTGGAAATGATATCATCAACGAAAGTGATATTCCATTTAATTTGATGGCGGCATTATACTTATTATACCGGTGTGCTGAGAGCACAGATAACACACATATCATCAACAAATTACAAATACTATTTAAAAATTATAATCTTATATTATTATTTGCAAGTTGAGTTTGCATTTTTTGAAGAAAAAAAAACAAACCTTGAGTCTCAATTGTAATTAGGTGGGTAAGGTATTTTAGATAAGAAAACAATTTTTTGCAGTTTTTCGTGATTGATGTTTTTTTTTTTTTTTTGTTAATCTTTTTTTAGATAGTTAACCATGGTCACCTTGGGACTTGGTTGAAACAAATAAAATTATTCTAAAGCTGAAGCTTAGAGGAGAAACATTTTCATGTTCCTTAAAATCAAGTTATATGCCTTTATTCAAGAGTTAAAGAAACTTTTGATACGCCCATAATAGTATACATTTTTGTGAATGGAAATGCCTACAAAATTTGTATCTTTTTCTTATCACTATCTAAATAGACCAATAAGAACTTCGACGTTACCATTACTAAGAAAAATTTTTTCATAAACGTGTAAGTAGCTAATGTAAAAACAAATCAATGACTGATAACAGTTTGTAAATAAAACCTACAAGCTACAAGATACATCTTTTGAATTCCAGAAGCAGAGACAACAACTGTGTTGTTGAACACAAGAAGGAAGCCACGGGTTCTTATCGTAGAAAGATTTATTGACAATTATTATTGATTTATTTGTTTAAAAATAACTTCATAGATAATAAATAAAATAAACATAATATTTATTGTTACTTTGTTTGAATCTTTTTTTTATAAAATGTATTTTTAAAGGAACGAGGCATGTCAAGAAAGTTACGGTAATGAGGGTACGGATACGGAAGGAAATCAATTCTCATGAATACTATGGATTTTTTTTTTATTTTTGTTAAATGGTTTTTTTTTTTCATATGAACCACAGACATAAAGTACAGACCGCCAACTCTCTACATTTATGTCTCTCTTATTGTCTACAAGTTTGATCGCTTGATGTGGATTTTTGTGAGACTGGTCAATCTCTCACATGCGCTCTCTGACAATATTGCCATATTTACAATCGTCTGTACGCAACTGAACACATCGGAGCTGGCATTATTTAAAATGATATCAGTTGGGAAATGAAAAAAATAAATTTGTTTAGTTATGACACATAAAAAAGAAGATATGTGGTGCGTTCTTTTTCTAGCCATAGTCAACTATTGTTAACAATAGTCAGCAAAAAGGCGTTCTTTTGATCCAAATTAGTTACGATTTATAACTTTATGACGTCATAACAGCGTTCCTAAACCATTGCATATTAAAAACTATAGTATTCCCACTTGAGGTGCGCCATCTACCGACGAAAAACTAAGCCCTAGAATACCATGGGAAGCAACAACAACAATTTCCACCATTTTTATTGTTGTTGTTGCCACCCATGGTATTCTCGAGCTTAGTTTTTCGTCGATTGATTGCGCACCTCACGTGGCACTACTATAGTTTTTCCATACAATGCCTAAACTCATGTTGAAGAGTCAAATAGCTACGATTTGTTACTATTTTCAACTCACCTCCATGATATAAGTTGAGATTGTTTATCTGTCAAATTGGACGTTTTGTTTTAAACAATTCAATGACTTTATTAAAAATCAAAGAAAAAAAATCCCAAATTTTCAATTTGAGCAGCAAGAACGTTTTTATTTTACTTGAATGATCAACAAGAAAGAATATAATTTATTTGTCAATTTCGAGAGATGAAGAAGATTAATTTGATTATTTCCTGAATATACAAAGAAAGTTTAAAAGTGGTCTTTGACAGTTTAACAAAATCAAGCAACGTATCGTTCAAAAATGGTTTGTAAACAACCGAACAAATCCTAAAAATGACACTTCAACTAAGTTTTTTTTTTTTACCTAACAACAAATGTTGACTATGGTAAGAAAAAGAACGCACCAATGAGATAGTTTTCTGCGGTATTTGTTAACAATCAATGAGTTTGAATGTTTGAACAAATATTTGGCACTTGAAAAATAGTTATTGGAATATAATTATGCACTGAACTGATCCATGTAAAACGCAGTATTTTTTTTGCATTTGACGAAGCTGCACTGAAAGTTCTCATTGCACACAGGGTCAGGAGACATAAAACAATCGTTATGTTTTGAAAACGGTTGAATTGAGTTTTGTTATCGTTCAGAGCAGAACCGGAGTAGTGACGCATTTTTTTTGTGTGTGCAACAAACATTGGTTTACCAACGAAAATGACATTTCGTTTCAGTTTTACTTTTTTCCAAAACATAAACTTCCAAAAATATTGACAGTCATAAGAGGAAGTATTTGAGATCCATTCGTATGCTTTTTGTGCGTCTTCAATGACTTTGTGGTCGTTTAGAACATGATCAAAGCGTGCTGTATATGCTCAAAATATATCGATATTGAATGATGTGATGTGAATCACCAAAGCGCACGAAATTGGATGTGTGATCAATTTCAATTTGGTGGAATTAACTGTCATGGCAGAGCTTAACTTGAATTATGGAAAGCTGATTGTCTGAATGCTTGGAACGCAACACAACAACGTTTCGCTAGCGTCGAAACATGTGACAGTTTTGAATCAAGTAATTATGAAAAAAGCAGCCGATGCAGAGCCAGGAAGTTTCACGAGCGATACTGAGTACTAGGAAGGAGTTATAATAATTTAAACCCTGTGAATCAGACTTACACGCCAGCTTGGCATTTGATAAGAAGATGGAATAGTGCTTCCGAATAAACACTGCCTCAAAAATTGAGCAGAAGTAAGTTTTCTTGTTCCTGGCTTTGAAGTCAGCACCGCTGTCAAAACTTTTTTGCTCCGTCTCGGAAAATTTGACATAGAGTTATAGTCTGACAGGTGCCCTAATTTAAAGAGATGTCGCCAGTGTTAACAGTGGCAAATCTTATGACAGTGGTGAGTGTGAACAGACACTTTTCAAAAAAAATTTAATCCAGGCTTATATTTAATTTTTTTTTTGAATAGGTACCTACTTTAAAATGATTGATTTTTGAATGTCATTTCCTTTTCCTTACTTTTGGGAATAAACCAATTAAAAAAACTATATCCGATCGTGAGTCAGAACCCATCATACCTTATAGTAAATAAATTATTAACCATAATTCCAATGAATACTCAAATTACTCATCGCCGACCTATTCATCGAGACGTGACAGTCTGTTCCAAATTACAATAATAATAACTCTATCACTTGCATTCCTCGAATAAAAGTGAAATCAAAAATGAGACACAAAAACAGACTACCTTCACTATGACGTAATACTTTGGGAATACATCATTGAGAGGGTGTCGTCATGGTCACAAGATAGGCTTTATGATATCACAGCCATATAATTAATTACGATCTTCTTTAGTCACCCCTCGGTAAAAAAAATGCAGTATTAAATAATTAATTTATCATTCTTTTTAACAAGAAAAAAAAATATAAGAATGTAATATAATTAATTAAAAAATTACACTTACCAATATTAACAATTTTAATTCCTTCATCTTCGAGAAACTTGAGCGCCACCGATACATTTTCCAATTTCTGACTGCGGAATGTTGGTCGTTTATTATACTTTGGCATGCGCTTCTGTGACAGAACTTCAATGAGCGCAATCAAGCGCAATCCATCGGATAGATCTGTCTCCAGGCTAGCAATCGAGCGATCGATTGTCTTTAGATGTTCATTCGCCCAGCGAGTGAATGTGTTCTGTTGGATCTTCTTCCATTGGGCGTCTTCGGCTAGATCACGTTCAGCTTCCATGTCTTCGTCGAAATTTTCGTCCTGTTGTTGTTGATAGTAATCAGCACTG
This sequence comes from Platycheirus albimanus, assembly GCA_916050605.2. Lineage (NCBI taxonomy): Eukaryota > Metazoa > Arthropoda > Insecta > Diptera > Syrphidae > Platycheirus > Platycheirus albimanus. The sequence goes on from OU696696.1 coordinate 74,477,414, forward strand.
CTGCTGCCGATCGATTGCTATTTTAAGCGACGAAGGAATTTTGATTTATTTTTAATTAAATTTTGAAACTGATAGAATAAAGCATATAAATTAAAAAAAAAAAAACTAATTCACATTCACACACTCATTAACACACCACACAACATACATTCATAAAGATCTTTTTTATCCTTGTCAAAAGGCAAAGTTGGGTGAAATTAAAAATTCTTTTTTTTCTGGTCACTACTGTAGATAATGACACTTGTTGATCTTAATACCTTCAACACAGTTCACCACCCTCTCACTTGGGTTTCTACTTTTTTCCAATATCTTGTGAGAAACTGTCAGTGTCAAATTTGACAAGCCACAGGTATCTACGTGTGTGTGGGCGGAAGGAAGAACCTGATTAGAAAAATTTAACAACAAACACGATTTCTTGGATCATCACCACAGTCAAGGGATTAAAAGAAAACAGGAACGACCTCTTTATGGAATTCTTTTTCTAGTTCACAATAAAAAAAAAAAAAACAAAAAACACAAAACACAACACGCCCTCAGGCACGCACGCACGCATTCAAACACACACACCTGTTGATATAGCTGCTGCCTTTGCTGCTGCTGGCTCTGTTGCGGGTGTTGTTGATAATGCTGTTGTTGTTGTTGCTGATCGTGCACAGGATATTGATAATACCCTTGTTGTGGTTCGAGAATAGGATTGTTATTAGTTTGAATGCCACTATTTGTATAAAGATTTAATTGGCTTATGCCAAAACCGCTGTTTATATTATTTTTCTTATTATTATTATTTTGAATTAAATGACGGTCAATATTTGCCGTTACATCCGTACGCGCACGCGGTCCACCTTCAACTGGTTGAAAGGAATTTGGTGCTCCACCAGCCATGACGTAGCCGGTATTATCCCCACCACTGCGGCCTGACTTCGTCGTTGTCGTCGAGTTTTTTCGAGTATACATATTGATTGGCACTTTTTTCTTCTTTTTTTTTATTGTTGTTGTTGTTATTGTATTCTTCTTCTTTATTTTTTGTATTATTTTGTTATCTTTGAATTTTTTTTTTCGTTTCTTCTTCTATTATCGTGATTCCCTTTTATTGGAGTATTCGTTAAGTACACACCAGAAAATGGTGGAAATACCGATCTTATTCAACACACTTTAGTTTTTGTTTCTGTGTCATTTAATCGTTTGGGGATACAAAATTTATATTTATTTATTTTCTAAAATGTATTTGTTTTATTTAAGAGTCATTGTTTTTGAAGTTTAATATTTAATTTGTTCCTTAAAATAATTAAAAGAATTGTTTTTATGTAAACTTCCAAGCAAACTTCAGAGCTTTAAGATGAGTGAAGCCTAAAAGTATACCTCTTTCAAGATAGAGTAGCAGAGTGGTGAGTTTTAATAGATTTGAACTGTTGTTGTCCGTTGGGAAATGCAATGGTGAGCGGAAGCTATACAATTTGTCGTTATATTTGAATTTGCTGAGCCGGCATATTAATGCGCTCTATATTTTTGCCTTTTGTTAAATTCTTCTAGTTTAAGTATCCCCTTAATGATTTTGGAACTTTCTTACAAGGTAAGTTTAAGGTAAGTTTTAAGTTTATTTTTAGGCAATAACTGACAAACCTGAATAATTCTTAAATAAAATTACGATTTTCAAAATCCTTTAACACACTTACCAACTAGTTTTTAGTAGCTTAAAATTAAGTAGCTATGATTTCTTAACTATAGGGTTTACCAATAGGGAGTTTTGAAATTTGACAGGTGACTAGGTACGGCCATATTGTTAAAGTTACATCAGCCAACTACGATGTCATTAATTAAAAGCATCTTCCATTAGTTTCACTCATTGTAAAAATGACTATATGCACGCAATAGTTTCAAAACGTATGCAAATGTCAAACTGCCGATTTGCGGTTCAATATGAGATTTATACTCGTTCCTCGTAATTCAATAACGCTCACTCAACTTCGTTGCTAGGCGTGGAAGCCTATATCACATGATATAGATTCAACTATAAGTCACGTGTGACGTGTCTTGACACTGCCACAACTTTCGGCAATGCTGCATGCAAATAGACACTCTCCAATGAATATTTTGTGTCGAACATTTGATTTGTATAATGTATCTGTGCTTCAGAGTGGATTCTGACTACACACCAAGAATCGAAATTCTCTTCTCAGAATCGTCAGAAGTGTCATTTTTATAACAGTGGAACGGTTTCAGAAGACTTCCGAACTCTGCGGACGCTTGTTTTCTTCCAATGGAAAGTGCTATAAGTCTGTCTTCTCAAATAGACACGGAGGGTTTTAGCGTTCAACAACAAGTGAAATGCCCTTACGTGAACGTAATGCAGCATCTACTGAAAACATTACCGCTGACCTGTGGTAAGTAAACCACAAATCAGAACTGCTGTGAAAGCCAACATGAAGCCGCGATGGACATTGGCGTAAGCGCTTCCTCGCCAGTTATTTGTTTTGGAATTGAATTGGAACTTACTCCTTGGAAATAATTGTATGTGAAGTGAAATCAAGTTTTAAGAGAGCAGGCAAGAATCTTAAATTAAGTTAAGAGAGCCGGCAAAACAAGAAGTGAAGAGCCTGAACTCAATGAAATTGTTATTGGGTGGTGTTGGCTGCATAGAAAGTAAACACAGAACAGCAGGCGACGCGACGATAGGTGGATCTTTTTTTGTTTTGACTAAAAGCGGAAAATCGGCAGATGTGTATTTTATTTTAATTATTTTGAGGAAGAATTTTCTAGTAAAGTCAACTTTAAGAAGCACTCCAAAAAAATATTTTAACATGTACACGTGGAAATAATTAAAATTTTCTGACCAACCAAGAGTTAAATAAGCCTTAGAATTTGAAATTACTAGCTTTAAAGAATAAAAAGGAACTAGAAGGAAATTTACAAGAACATTTTAGTTGTGAGAAGCGAAGATGAAGTAAAAATTTCAAATCTCATCAGGAACAGTCGCTGTTCTGGGTTTTCAGCACGATAAAATTAAAAAAAAAAATTTCTTACAGAGTGAACACCAAAGCATGATCATTGTTCTTTTTCGAATAAATTAATTTTTGTATTTAATGATGTCCCCATTTCGCTATCTTTTATACTGTCATCGTACATTCGTAAGGTGAATTGGAGCAAATTGTTCTCCATTTGGTCCATATTTGAAAGTTTTATACCTGCATATACGTAATTCATCGAAATGAAATGACACTTCAATGAAACCAAAATACTTCCCAACAATAAATCTAACAAAATTGTTCGTTGTACTCAATAAGCGCCACGCTGATATTGTCATCGGCACCCACTCAAATACTATAAGCCGGAATCAAATTATTTTGAAAATATATTGAATCCCATTTTATTCATAATTTCTCTTAATCATAATCATCTCTGACATCACTTGCTTAATGACTCATTAATCTTTTCGAAGAATATTAAATTTGGTGTCGACAGTGGGACGCAGTGGTACTCGCCCAGCGTTTTCGCACTGTCGTCCCAGATTTTGTCTGGGGTTAATAAGTCTGAGATGTCATTACTTGAAGAGATGTAAGTTGGGAAATTAAAAATTAAGATTTGTTTGAGGATATGATAATTATTAGGTATTATGGAATCTGAAACGATATTGGGAGCAGCTTTGTTGTTTTTGACATTTCAGGAAGCTGCACTGACATTTCACAGTGCGCACTGGGAGAGGAGGCATCAAACAAGTCTAATGGCCAACATACAACTCAAAATTATGCTAAATCATACACATGCGTCACTCGATAGCACAAGATGAGGCACCACTCCACAACATACCACAAGAGATCACTTGTGCGGGTGCGGGTTTAATGTGTTATTGTGTACAAATAACCACACAAGAACTTGGAATCCGGGGATCGTTATGTAGTTACACATATGAGCACACAAAGCTTCCCCACATTTATATGTTGATCGCTGTTTATGTGCATGATATTTGCTTTGTGCTTCAAAATTCGTAATAAGGGGTGGTCCAACCATAAAGTTAATGGTGAGTCACACCATCAAGTTTTTTGCCCAACTTTTTTTGACATTTCTTTTATTCAGAATTTGACCAATTCACCCATGAAAAGGTACACAATTAAGCGGCGCGTTAAGATTGTTGAAGCATTTTATGATTGGACCACCCTTTACGTAGCATGTAGACAATTATTAAACTGCACATCTTTCGAAAAGAAAACAAAGAGCAGGGGCCGTTAAGCTTTCAACCCAAACCCCAAAACGTTCGATAAGAAAACAAAGAGCAACCCAAAATCCAAAACGTAAGAAAATTGGCCCATCTGCAAAGGCTCTTGGTTTGACTCTGACATACTAAGGGTGATGGCAATCAGTACGTGCCACTGGCCGATAGATTAAGAAATAAATGATACTAGGCTAGGCCTCTCTTGTAACGACTAAAACTGCCACCTGTTCAGAGGAGAGACAGGCATGATGGCTGAAGTTCATTTTCTATGTCATAAGCCCTGAACTAGTCGCTTAAACGTTCAGACTCTTGATGCTTTTTGTGAAGAACTTGAAGAACTCTCCGATAAAAAGATCAACGACTTGAACACTTTCCTAGATGAGACAAAGTGCGGTTATGAGAAATTACTTTGCATTGGATTTTCATATGCCAACAAATAAATATGAACAAGAAATACCTTAAGCAATCAGAAAGTTGGCAGATGATTAGTCGAATAACCTTTTATAAAAACTTCTTTTTTTCGAATTAAGAAATCTAAACGTTGGCCAGTCTGAGAAACAAGCACCACTCTCAAGTGGTGGGCTCAGATTCTTGGGAGAATCCTGAACCAATTTTTTAACTGGGCTTACTCTGTGAGGGCTCAAATGTACTCTAAACAACCAGCAACCTACATCGGTGCCATAAAGTCAGAAGGCAGGACACATTGATCATCCGTCAGAATCGTCGGCTTAAACTTGACCAATCATCAGAAGATAGCATCATTTAACACTGTTTAATAAATAACTTATTGGTATTTTATAAGTTACCAACGCGGAAGCCACCATTTCTTACTATACCTCGTTAAGGCTCTTTGAATACAAAAAACATTATGTTCATACAGGGGGACATTATTGCAGCAGCTGCATCGCACTTTTTTGATCCCATATCACACGGCCCAAATCATAAAAATGTCACTTCACCTAAAATATTAATCGATACGACAAAATGACAGATAGCCTGAAGTGCGAAAATGTCAAACGATTCAATGACATGTCAAATTTTCCGAAAATACTGACATCTAACAAGGGCTATGTGAGTTAAATAATAGAGAGTTTCATTCAAATTTGGAAGATTTGTTCTCAAAATCGAGAATTGCTCTTTTTAATGAAACTTGGTTTGGCAATTTGGCTTTTGTCATTGGAATTGCTGACTTTGGATTATTGCTAATTGATAATTTATTGGATAATTAAAGTACATATATACATATTAAGTTCTTCGTTCATTATTTGTTAATTTTTGATTTATTTATCACAGACTGGCACAATTTCACAACAAACGCCAAAAAATAACAAATTATTTCTCATTTGATGTTTGACAGAAAAGTATTCAGATCGATTCTCCCAACCCATCAGAGATGCAATCTTTTATGTTGAGAGTTGATCTAGAATTCCACTTTTTCTTGCAATGAAACTTGCAATACTGAAAAAGATCAAATCTTTTGACAGAAAGAACAAATCTTTTCTTGAATGAAACTCGCTATAACATTTGATATATTTAAAAATGTTCTTGAATTGCGCGCTTGCTAAATGGGACAAGGAATTAAGGCCATATCACACTGACAGTGATTTCACTGACCACTGGCAGGCAGTGACGTCACGAAAACTGACGTGATTTTTACGCCAGTGAAGAAATTGCTCGTCAGTAGTCAGTTGAGAAAAAAGACTATCACACATACTGGCAGGCATGTGTCAGTGACTCACTGACACCTCATGATTTTTTCTCCGAGTCGATCAGTGAACTGACGACGGAAAAACTGACTATCACACTACACTGACACATTCTTCACTGGCAAGTTAGTGGCGTCAGTGAAATTTACTCCAAATCGGGTCAGTGACAAGTTTTGCTATCACACTGACTGACTACCGACAGCCAGTGGATGTCAATGTCAGTTCTTTGTTTTTTTTTTTTTTAATTTATTTGAGGTGGAAAACTCTAGCTGCTGGTTTTTGTTTTGTTTGCTTACACAAAATTCTTTATAAAAAAATAGTGTCAGAAAAAGAATTTTTGGAAATAGTTGAAGTTGCCACCACGATGGCTTATTTGGCAGCGTGTGTGGTGGACAGCCTCAGCGATGATGATGAGGACAAGAGAACTCGTCGACGGCGCAGTGTTCGGAAAAAAAGTGGTTGAGGCGTAGCTCAACCAACTATTTTGGCTATTATTCCAGAAGTCCTTGACGATATTTATAAGGTTCTTCTGGGTTGTTTTTTTAAGGTTATTTCTAATAATAGCACCAATTTTTTCGTTACAGATTTTCTTGTAAACCACCCAACGGATATCGATGAAAATTTCAAAGTGAAAGCTCTTTTTTAAACAAAATAATCTAAATTCTTTAATTTTCCAAAAAAAATTTTTTTTGAGTTTAAAAAAAAAAAGAAGGAAATTTTTGGTTTTTTCAAAAACAGTTTGTTCAAAATTAATGTTTTCTGATAAGCACTTTTAATTGCTAGCTGTTGGCATACTTAAAAAAAAATTTGGAATATATTATGGAAAAGTTTTTCAAAAAAAATCGTTGACATATCTTTAAACTGGGACTTGCGGCTAAACTAAGCCACCTAGCGACTTAAAAAATGCATATTCGTGATATAGAAAATGCCAGTTCTAAAAAATCAAAAAAAAAAAAGTTGGTAAAACAAGTTTTTTTCAAAACTTCCCAAAAAATGTGGTACTCGAAATTTTTCAAACAAAATATCAAAAAACAGGTCAGTTCACTGACGGGGTTTCTTCACTGGCACAACGGGAAATTTCATGTGTTGCCAGTGATGGGACAGGGTCAGTACACTGACGCTCTTGTCATAAAAGTGTGTCAGTGGTCCTATGCGCCAGTGACTACTTATCACAATTTTCATTTTTTGAGTCAGTCACTGACGCGATTTGATTTGGTCAGTGAACACGTCAGTGAACTGACACCTTCACTGGCGTCCCAAAACTGGCTATCACACTACGGATGACTTCACTGACGGCATTGTGACGCGATTTTGACGTCACTGCCTGCCAGTGGTTAGTGAATTCACTGTCAGTGTGATATAGCCTTTAGAGATAGCGTTTTGACATAGTGTGAAATCGACATTTTGTGTCATATAACCCAACACTTTGTTTGTGATCATCGAAATGTACAGTCCTGTGGAATAGTTGTGAGTTTACAAACCTGAAGATTTGGCTTCAATCCTATACGATATAAAAGTTTTTTTTCTTCAAGAGTAGGTAATGCCTCTTGCGAGAAGTGACAAAAATGAAAAACCCCCTTCTTTGGAAAATAAAACAAATTATGATAAAAAAATCTTATCTCAAGTTCTTTTGGCAGCTTTTTTCGAATTACTCTTTTGAACCTAAAATTTGTTTCACTTTAAAATACCAACTTTAAAGCAAGTAGTTGCGTACCTACATATTTGAAATCTTTATGAATTAATTCATTCATGTGGTGAGCTCTTATCAGTGTAAATATTTGAGAAAAAAACCTAAACCAAAAAAAAGCATATTTTTGTGATAAAATGTAACATCGAATCCAATGAACAAGCATTCTATGTGACTTTGAAAACACGCCAAGACAAAATTAATATAAACGCATAATTAGCAACAATTATTATATGAAAATATACTCCAAAATATATTCAACAATTTCAAAGTCAAATGAACCTGCTAGTTTTAATTATAATTCCCATGTGGTATGTGACAAACGTCTGGTCAAATATGTCTAAGACAATTAAAAAATAATTTGGCAACTTGCCTTAAAGAAAATTAGGAAAACAAATTCAAAATAAATAAGTTTTATGCATTTTCCAACCAAATCATCATCATCAGACCCCACATGTGCAAATGTGCAGTGCAATTGTGATTCTAAAATTGTTTAAAATATTAAATTTAAAGATACCTTATTGGGGTGCGCTTTTGGCTTTGTTGATATTCTTTTGTTTGATCCTTAATGTAAACAAAAGAAAGATGCGCTATTGTTAAACAATTTATTGCTCATCTGTGTTCTAATTTAATTTATATGAATAATTACTAATGTTGATTTTAAGAACCTAAAATAAAATTGTCGTTTTGAATGAGCTTTCTTGTCAATTTGTAAATAAATCAAACGAGTCAGTGCTGTTCCTGTATTTTGGGGTGATCGAAAAAAATGTGTTTGAAATATAATTTCGTTACCTAGATCTACTCGTAAGATTTATTAAATTTGTTATTAAATCTTTTAAATGGTGCAATACCAAACCATCTTTTGGGTTGTGTAAAAATAACTGATTTAAATTTGGTTGTTTCACTTAGTGCTTTTCAGAAGAAAACTTTCTTCAGCGACAAGGCTCATTTTTGGTTAATTGGCTACGTCAATGAGAAAAACTACCGTATTTTTAGTTCATGAGACAACACCGTTACATCCAGAAGAACTGATAAAGTTCTTTATAGCCTGGTGGAACCATTGGTCTTAAGTTCTTTAAAAACGATGCCGGGCAGAGCGTTATAATCCATGGAGACCGTTAAAGATCACCTTGATTTAGGGGAGATGTGGTTTCAAGAACACGACGGGAACAACATGTCATACAGCGCATGCCACGTTGATTTGTTAATGGTAACGTTTGGTGAGCACATAATTTTGCGGACTATAATGACATATGGAGCACAAGTCCATAAACACACTTAATATTAAAAACCTGAAGAAGTTATAAAGATGTGCCATACGTCTTCAATTGCTATGAGGACAGCAGACTTCCAAAAATGTTTGCTAGAATTTTAAAGGAGAATCAAATATACAAGTTTGAAGCTTGGTCAAGCAATCTTGACCGAATATGAATTTGCTGGCTTAGAAGAACGGGTGGCAAACATTAATCTTTTTAAATGATTTTGTTGGCAAAGCAACCAAAAAATTGTTTTCAAAGACAGAAGGCACTCCAAAAAGCGAATCACACCATCACCTGAACTATATAAAGTTGGCAAGAGCAATGCTAGCGATAAACTCAAATCATCAGCGATAAGATATATATTTGCTTGCCAAGGGCAGGACTCATAGAATTAAATAAATCGTCAAGAACAGCACAAGAAAATATGAACTATTCACTCTGCAACATAAATGACATACAATCATGAGTGGATTTCATGGGAATTTGTCCAACGCACAGATCGCTTCGTACGGAAACACGACAAAATACCAGTTGTACAATCGTGGTTCAGCACTGAACCTCGTTTTTAAATTCTTGATCCGTGGGTCAACTTAATTTAATCCACCGAATCGGTGGGTTAACTCTTGAACCACCGCCACCGTCTTAACTTTAATTATGTACACAGGAACCGAGATAAATTGATTTTGAATTTTGATCCGAGGATGAACCACAATTGTACAACAGCTCGAAAAAATTGTTATAATCGTGCTATTGCAACCACAGAGCAAGAACGTGTGACCTAGTCGTAGTCGTATACTTTTATTGTATAAGCTTTTATCCAGAACGAAAATTGAATCACCTAGTATTTGCGAAAGGAGGTTCAATTTCCCTATTATTTCAGGGGATTTGTTAATACTTTGTTTTGAAGAAACCACGAAACTTTCATTAAAATAACTACACAATTTTAAATAACATAATTTTCGTGAAATTGATATTTTAAAAAGCGAATTATACATTGAAAACGATCTGAGCACTCTATAAATAACTGGGTTTCAAATCTTGAGTGAATTACTCTCTAAAACGTAGCTTCAATGGTGATGTATGTATTTTTCACAAATCGCCATAAACTAATAGTGCTCTTAATGATATTATTGAGAATGACAATAATATTTTTAAAGGAAGTCAGGTTTGCTTCAATATCACATTCTAAAGGGTGATTTTTTAGAAGTGTCGTTTTCAATCTGATAATACTTTTTTCGGAGTTGGTCTTTTTGACAGCTGTCACTTGATGTACGAGTACGTTCAGTTTGGTTTGTCATTTCATAATGAATAGACTTTTACTCCTGAACAACGTTTACAAATTGTGCAAATTTATTACCAAAATAATGGTTCGGTTCGCGCGACGCATCGCGCGCTGCGTGTAATATTCGGTCGACATAATCGCCCAGGAATTTATTCGAGCTAGCCGCGGCGGCGGCTACTTGCTCGGAATCATTTTTAAAATATAATGGCAAATCATTATCTAAAAAAACACCCTTTTCATACCAATCGGAAGGAATTTTTCGAGAAAAATTTGGTTCTGTTTGTTGTTGTTCTGTAGATCAAGATTTCGTCGCAAATACATCTGGATTGAATTTTTAACAAAAATACTTATTTCAAAACTACGTTACACAATATCAAAGAAAAGGGTTACCAAAAAAAAATCAGTTAAAGAGTACATGGATTTAAGAAACTACAACTAATCATTCAAAAACTACAACGCTAAAAATTCCAAATAATTTTTTTATTTTGTCTTACTCACTTTTTGATAAAAAAAAAGTCATACATAGGTAGGTACTTATAGGGAATGCGAACTACAAAACTTACATACACATTTGTACATATAGGTATGATTGTAAATGCATGAACATATTTCTTAATCAAAATGGACCTTAAGAGCCGTAATAAAATACCTTAAAAAATATTTATCTGGAATATGGAGCAGAAAATAAACGTGTCTTTGAAAAAAAAATATGAAAAGGCATAACTTATCTAAGATATTATATTTTTCCACAAAAACACACCTTTTAAAATAAATATTTTTAAACAACGTTTTCTTCATTTAAAGTTAGTTTTTTTCTTTTTTCTGAAGATTAAAAAAAAGTTCAAATCGAAAGCAACCCTTTCACCCAGAACCAGAACTTGAGCATTTTGATTTCAAAAAGATACGGAAAGCTTCTACAATTAAAACTAGCACATTTTTTTGGATTTTTGTAAAGGTAGTCACAATTTTAACTTTCAATTTAGAACAAAGAAAAATGTTTTTGCAATCCGGAAGAACACAGAAATATTCAGAATGAAATCACTTTTTGAAAACCTGAAGCAAAAACCGCAGCATTTTGTTGTCGCAGTTTTTTTTAAAGCACAAAATAGCATCATCGTATGGCACTTAGATCACCCAAGACACACCTCTCTGCCAAAATAATGTTTAATACATTTTGTGTTCATCTTTTAGAAGAGTTAATAAATCTTTCATTTCGCCTCTTTATATTAAATTTGTATGAAAAATGTGAACGACCTCACAATGCCTTTAATACCAAACACAACATAATTAGAATCAAAATCATACTTTCAATATATTAATCAAAATATTTTCATTCAATCCTTTCACACACTGTCACATTATTTTCTTAAATTTTCCAATATCTTTCAAAGACTTTCACAATAAAAAATAAAAAAAAATGTATAAAAACTCACTTTCGACATTTTAAAAGCTGTCTTTTAACAATAACCCTCTCGAAATTAAAATCAAATAAATCGAACACTTTTCAAGTGCCAAAATTTAAATTCAATATTGTGTATCTTTAAGTACCGCACGGCAAACGTTCGCAATAGTAAACTGCGATATTTTTACACTACAATATTACACGAGTCACAACTCAACCGAATGGCAAGGCAAATAAATTTAAATTTGCTTTCACAGCTAAACACAAAAATTATGTTAACAACGAACAGAAAAAAAATTTATTAATAAAAGATTTATTATGTTTTGTTGCCTTTTAAATAAATTTATATTTGTTTTTTTTTTTTTTTTTCAACTTCAATAAAATAATGTATCTGGCAAAAAAATTTCAAAACGATTTTATTCCTCGATTCTCTTGGTTCGAATGCCTATGAGTGAGTGTTTGGACTTTTTTATGATTTATATGCACTTGGTCTTGAACGTTGTCGCGTCGTCGTCGTCAGAGACGGTAGATTGCTACCCAATTCGGTGTTAATTTTAAAATGACCCACAACCGGCGACTGATCGCTACTAAATGCTTGACTTAGTCATCGCGATAAAAAAAGGAAGAATAAAATAAAAATTGTTACAAACGCAATTAAAAATAAATCGCGAAAGTAGCCATACAACAAGTCGACAGGTAAACCAAATGGGCAAGTGGTCAAAACAACTTGATTTGTAATTTATTTTAGATCGCGCACATCGTCCAAGACAAATGTGTATCATCGATTGATGTGGTTAGATACATATAAATGGTCATCATCATCAGCTGAAGGAGCATCATCATCTTGATCATCATGATCATCATCATCAGCATCAGCAGCATCCACATCAAGGAACATCTTTGGCAAACACAATTTTGAAGGTTAACAAGTTAAAGAACAATGATGCATTTTACGCTAAAACGATACTACTATAGCCCAAGGGGATACAATCGAGATGTATTTTTTTTTTATTTTTGAATTTATAATAAAGGTTACAAGAAAAGAGACACTTTGATTTTGAAAAAAAAAACTTGATTACAATTTTGGGCAGTATTTTTTTTTTTTCGAGTATATTTTTGAAATATAAAATGGTAACTAAAAAAATGTCTGTTACAAAATTTAAAAATATGTTTGTATTCCATCTAACAGGTGGCATTTTTCGCAACCAATTAAACGTGCAGCTTGCTTGTTGCTTCTATCATCATTTATATATAAAAACCAAAAGTGCAGTTTTATTTTCAAACATATTCAAAACAAAAGCCTTTACTCAAAAGGATACAGTTTGAGCCGAGCTTGAACGAGAAAAAAATTTCGACTGCGCTTTGCTTTTAACTGCAATTTATGAAATTTTAAACCGCATGCACGAAACAAGTAAAAGATCCGCATTCTTTCCGTTTTAATTTCCTAAAAAAAGATGGGGGCAATTCTTCATCGATCGTTAGTCCTGCCTTACTGACGATTTCCTCTTACCAAAACTGTAACAAATAGCAACTGAATTTTTCGTTTTTATTCCAACAAGAAAATAGCTTTAATCGATGAATTTCAATTACTGGCTGATGAGCACAATGTTGTAGCTGCAGCAGTGGTACGTAGCACTGTCAAAGTCAAATGTACGTACATCGTATTGCACGACTACAATGTGAAGTAGCAGCTGCAGCACAGAGAGTAAGGTGAAGTACGAGTCGACTCGACTCCAATTTCACGATCGTGCTGCAAAACAACAACAAGCTTGAAACGTACACAATCGGAAACTGCGGACCTAAACTTTTTTTTAGAACTAAACTACGCTTTTTTTTTGACAACTCCTGTGATTGTCGAGGAAACCTGGGTCAACTGTGGGTAAAATTCAGAGAACAAGATATTGAAAGACAAATCAAATGCCATTTCAATTGCTTTTTTATAATTTCACCTGCATTACCGACCATCCAATGATTTTCTTCAAATATTTTAGGCGAACTGATCTTAATTAAGGGCTGAAAGATTCGAACATTTCTGCAGCAATTCCATACAATGTCGATAATTTTTGGGAAGTGTTAAAATTCCTTTTATTCACAGCATCATTAGCCAAGATTTCTAGTAACTTCGTCACATCTCCCTTGCAGTACCCCGCTCCAACTTCTGTACCAACAAAAACAAAAACTTCAAATTCGGTTTATTTTTTCAACTTATCAAGAATAAGACTTCCCAAAATAATTTCCGATCCTCAAATTTTAAAGAAAATGCTATTAAAGGGCGTGGATCACACCCACTTTTCATACAAAACTATCAATATTGCTTTATATAATAATAAAAACAATTGTTGTATTAAAGCGAAAAACTTAAACTTTTGTAGGTATTACTTTTACATAATCATCTTGTGTATCTATCTACATTTTTATACCCTATTCCATAGAATGGGTATATTGTATTTGGTGTGGAGTTTGTAACATAGAGAAATAATACCGTTAGGTATAGAAAAGTACATAATATTCTGACTCAGAATCAAAAGCCTAGTCGATTTAGCCATGTCCGTCCGTCCGTCCGTCCGTATGTATACTCTCTAGAGATAGCAATTTTTGAGCTAGAAAGCTGAAATTTGGTATATATAATCTTTGGTTCAAGGGTAAGGCTAAGTTCTTGAACCGGTAAAATCCGCCCACAATCGCCATTTTTGATGAACAACCTCAATTTGGTAAAATTAAATTATGTTTTTTGTACAGTTACGATAAAAGCATAACGCTAAAATTTTACACACGTAAGCTTTAGGTAAACCTTCTTCCAATTAAATAAAAATATTTCAGTTTGGGCGTGGCTGACCATCAATATTGTTTTTATAAAATAACAATTGTTATATTAAAGCGAAAAACTTTAAAATTTGTGGGTATTACTTGCACATAAACATCTTGTGTGTGAAATAAAAAAAAATTGATTTTTGACGTAGCTGACGCCCACTTTTCACTAGAAACTATAAAAAATTGTTTTTGCAAATAAACGGTATTTATAATGAATCCGCAAGCCAAAATTTTGCGTCTCTTAGTAGAAACTTAAACGTTTGTGTATGAAAAGAAATTTTTTAATTTTGGGCGTGGCTTTCGCCCATTTTTCATGAAAGAATGAAAAACGTTGTTTTAAAAATTTTAAAAATTTACCAATATTCAATTTAAGCTTTTTATCCCTTCCGTTCGTTTTATGAAAAAAATATCTACATTTTCTTGTGTTAATTTTTTCAATACGCCCACTTTTAAAGGCGTGATTTTGATAAAATACCTTTGTTCAGGTAAGATTGCTTAAAAACTGCTCGATTCAGCTGTATTTTTACACATATGCCTAAATACTGACTACTGATCAAAGCTTAGTTATTGCTTCAAATTTTAAGACACGCCCACTTTTAAGGGGCGTTTTCGTCAAAAGTCATATAATGCATTAATTTTTTAACGTTTTATAACTTTCGGTCGCAGTTTTGAAGTAAAAAGATGAACACTTAGATTTAAGTTCCTTGGTAACGTAGCAGAGTGTGGTTCAAGAATTGTTAAAATCACCCATAATCGCTATTTCAATTCAAAACTTAAATTTTTAAAAATTCAAGTTTTGCCTTGTTTTGTTCAAATCGATCTGCAAGAATAAAATTGAATGTCACTGAGCTCATACTAATTGCCTTGGCAATAAAAAGTCTTAACTTTGGGCGTGGCACATGCCTTTTTTTATTGTGCCAGCACTAATTGAACATCACACCACACAAAATTAATGTTATTGAATTTTTTTCTGTCTGCTGAAGAAGAATTTTGTTTCTGAAACTGGATCATCGGCTGGCTTCGGGAGCCGAACGCATACACATACAAAAATATATTGAATAGGGTATCCAACAGTTCGTTGCAAACGTACTAATTTTAATCTGATCTAATTTTTTTTAATTTATGTTTTGTCTTGTTCTGTTAAAATCGATCTGCAAGCTTAAAATTGAATGTCACTGAGCTCATGGGAATTGCCCTGGCAGTAAAAAGTATCAACTTTGGGAGGGGCACACGCCTTTTTTATCGCTGGCTGCGGGAGGCAAAAGCCTACACATAAATAAATATAGGGAATAGGAAACGCACTGGAGCTCTCGCTTGTATTTGAGAAAATTAGTATTTGACAGAAGTTTTGTCACACAATTTGAAGAATTACTTTAAGTTACTTAAAAATAAGCTTCAACTTCTCTACAATCAAAGGGGCTGGCTTTTTTGAATATTCCAAATGTTTTCAAAAATACTGAAATTCCCAACCAACTGTTTCTCTCAATTTTTGTAACTCTACTTGAAAAACACCATTTAGTATAACATAACGACCGTTTCCGTATAAACATACCAACAACTGGCGCTGTGACTTATCATTAAAAGGGCTATAACAAACCCCTTGAGCGCGTGTGCGTTATAAAAAAAAAAAAAAAAAAAAAACCTGCTATTTCTTTTCTTGTTAATCAAACTGTAGTATTTCTCTTCATCTTTCGAATTCTGTGAGTAGGATTGGCGCACGCAAAATTATGATTCATTTAACATTATTTATGAAAAATTACCAAAACATTCATAATTTTCTCAATAAATTACAGAAAAAAATAAACATATTGCCCTACCGGCCGGGCCGTGCCGTGCCTACATCCGCAACTTAACGCCTTCATGAGTAACAAAAGATTTTGCAGTACCTTATCACACAATAAATTTAAAAAAAGATATTAGGTACTAAAAGATCGCTCCCCCACTTAAGTCGGCTTTAGTTGAAGTATATTTTCGTCAAAACATGCAATCATTTGTGATACTTTAGTTTTATTTTTAAACAATCAGTGCACTCGGTCGGACAAGGAGTGTGTATCTTTTGAATACATATATAGAGCGCAGGGCGCTTTAAAATTATATTGCATGTTAAACTTGAACTGCAAACATGATTCGTTTATCTAAAATTTAAAAGTTAGTCAAATTCTTTTTTTAGATTCATATGGCGTCATGGTTTTTGTTGTTTTCAAATTATATTATGGCGGGAGATGTTTTTTTTTTCGTGAATAATTAAAGATGTTTGTGTTGATATCAAAGATTGTTTTTGACCACAGCATCTGACACTGCTTGTTTGTTAAGAAATGCATCATCAAAATGGTAAATAAGGATGGTTTATTTATTTTCAAAGGAGTTCTAGTATGCTTTTAACTACGAGAATACAAGTTTTTTTGCCAACAGACTTCACAGTTATTATAACTTATTTATATTTCAGAATTCTATAAGAATTATGATAGATACAAAGCTTGCAGTTGTCAGAATATAGGTGCAACGCCAAAAGTCGGTTCATTTTATCTAAGTTTTCGTAATTCAGTTCACGATTCTTTGACGTCACTAAATTGATGTCTTATTGTGAAAGGCTTCAAATAATGATAAACTGTGAGGTGATGTCGAAGTCAAGAAAATAGTTTATTTAAAATGAAACAAAAATCAGTTATTCACACAAAAACAACTGGAATAAGATGAGATCATGCGTATTTTTAAGATAATGTTGCTGCTTTTGAATGTTTTAAAAGAGAAGTGATTGTTCCAAGCGTTATCGCAATAGCCTAGGTAGTCCCTAAAAAAGGCATTTTAAACACAGATTTTTAAGAATGAATGTGAAGGAGCATGAACCGCTAGCTGTCCTTTCTAATGAGTGTCGTGCTGGTGTGGAACTTGATGTTCAAAAGCTTCACTACAGAAAGAAGATTTGTTCTAAGTTTAGAAAGTACGAATGGAACTATCCCGAAAAAAGTAAAGGGTGGTTTTTTGCTGCATGAGCAGTTCCGATGGTTGTTGTCTATGGTTTGACGTTTGAGAATGTCAAACTGTGTTGACAGTTCATCATGAACTTGGAAATTCGTCATGAACTGGTTATCATTTTCCCTGTAACACTCATCTTGCTAAGAATGCTCATCAGTTTACATTTGAGCCCAATTTCGGACGTACCGTGAAATATAGGGATTCTTTCTTTAGCCGTACAACATGAATGTGGAATGAATTGCCTGGTACAATTTTCCCTTGCCAGTTTGATCTTCAAACATTCATAAACAATGTTTATCGACACCTCCTTTCCCTTCCTTCTTAATTTCCTAGCGCTCGCGCTGTGGCTTATCATTAAAAGGGCTGTACAAACCCCTTGAGTGCGTGTGCCGTATAAAAAAATAAAAAAAAAGCTCTAGTTTTTTTTGAATGAGAGTGCTCTTGAGACACGTTGACTGATTTTTTGCTTCCAAAAATGAATCACCTAAACAAAACATCCATGACTAATCATTAAAAGGGCTGTACAAACCCCTTGAGTGCGTGTGCCGTATAAAAAAATGAAAAAAAGCTCTAGTTTTTTTTGAATGAGAGTGCTCTTGAGACACGTTGACTGATTTTTTGCTTCCAAAAATGAATCACCTAAACAAAACATCCATGACATTTGGTTCCAAAAAGACGGCGCAACTTGCCATACAGCGCTCTTAAGTCTTAACCATCAATTTAGTGACAACTTTATTTCCAGAAGTGATCCTGTTACGACTCTCGATTACTTTTTATGGGTCTATAACCAGTCATTGTTTTATGCCGAAAAACCTGCCACTCTTGAAGCATTGGAAGCCAATATTCAAGCCACCATTGATGCCATACGGCCAGATTTATTGGAAAAAGTTGTAAAAAAATTAATTGTCGAATGGACTATGTAACTCGTAGCCGCGGCCCAGCGGTCGTGTGCCGGAAACCATGTTTAAAAAATAAATGCCATGAAATTATCTACCAGATTATAATAAATAAAAATTCATTCCAACGATATTTCTGTTTTGTATTATTATTTAAATATCTCAAGCCCTTAAAACCCTTTGAAAAAATTTAAAAATACACACCCGAGAAAATTCGAAAAGTACAATTTCGCAGCCTGCTATTTGGCGAATAAAAGCTACCAATAAGCTTCCAGACGTAGTGCCCGGTGGAATAGTAAAAAGCATTTGAAACTGTCCCACCGATGCCGATGGCCTGGTTTCAATACCTGATGCGGATGCCACCTTGGTTTTTTTTTAGTGTTCTGCATCTTACAAAAAATATATATCTTTCCTAGTTGCTTGGATTTGGCGGTAAATAGCAGTTCCCTCCTATTCCCAGTAAGGCTGAAATCTGAATTTCTTTAACTTGGCAGTGTCTCTTCACACCCACCCGTTTCGCCAGTGTCATTAGGGTGGGTAGCCTACTTCATGGGGGAAAAAGGAACTCAACTCCTTTTTCGTAGTTAATATACACTGAATAAGTTTTAAGTGGTTTCAATAAGCGCTTTCAGATTTTGACGGCAGGTGACGATGACGGCCAAGTTGTTTTGGGGATATCTGTCAAATCTGCCGTTTATTATGCAGTTACTAATGCTTAACCAGAACATGGCAAATGACACGTCCAAATAATATAAATTTATTATAAACATTTTGTCGCGCCCATTTTACGGTAGAAAATGGTGGCCCTTTTGAGTTCAGTTTTCAACGTTTGATGCACAAAATTTAAGTCGAACGGTTCTGCAGTCAAACAGCTAACATAAATACGTCAAGTAAACACCATACCGTGATCCGTGGAAATGTACAGCAGAACCCAACGCAGTCGATTGATTGCCGTGCTCAAGAACCCAGCCTTTCGCAGAGTTCAGCTTTTCGAATTTTGTGTCGGAAATTGAGCCTACACCCGTACATTATCTAACTGAGCTTAAAGTCTGAACTTAAGGATTGGTCACTGTTTAGGATTTCGAGTATTTGGGAGAGAACTCCAGTTTTGCAGCAAAATCATTTTAAGAGACGAGGCGCATTTTCGAACCTTCACGAGGTTCTCCAATTTGGTAACCAAAGTCATGCGATTGACCTCGCTAAGCTTTTTCATGTGAGGTTTCCAGAATGCAAAGGTCTGCGAATACACCACAATCCACCGATGCCGAATACGAAAGCCTTCCCTTAAATTCAGCCGGATATATGAAGAAGAGTCATTGTATATTGTACCACTTTGATTCATGGTGCACGGCAAGTAGGGCGATGAGGGCATTTTAACGCTGTCATATTCCTTTCAGGTAAAAAAAGGTATTTTTTTTTAATACCTCATACCAACTCAATACCTACTCTATATCGAAAGATCCGTTTTTGGACAATTAGAAAAAAATTAGAACAAAACAAAAATTGTTACATAAAATCTAGTGACTCGTTAAACGGGAGCCACCGTTTTAGAATCTAAAACTGAAAAAATTGCAATGTTATCTAAGAGGAAAACTTATTAGAAGTTCTACCAAACAAAGATTGAGTGAATTCATTTCAGACGTTGTCAGTTTACGGACTTTGAAAAAAAAAACCGTAAGGACAGGATTTCCGTTTTTTCTATTTTTTTTTTTAGGCAAAAACAAAAAACCCTGTTTGCTTAATAATACTCAACCCGCATAACATACAAAGTTTATTCAAAATCGTTACCCGTTTTTTGCACAAATTAATAGATTGGCTTAGACTGAGCGGCCTCTTTTATGGAAGCCACCATTTAAAAAAAATTTACTAAAAAAATTGCAATATGCCAAACAAAATTTTAGCGAATTCGATCAAGATGTTACCAACTTATGCCAGTTTAAGCCAAAAACGAAAAACCCAGCATTGTCAAAAAAAATATTGAACATCGTTCAACTAGTTTTTTTTAAAAAAAAAAAAGGTAATTTTTGTAAAACTTCCGAAAAAGTATTTTGAAATTTGTTCAAGTATGTAAATATATGATAATTTGAAGTTTAGATCTGGGAAAATAGTGTTAAAACAAATTTTCAATATACCTACCTCCCGTTTCCAAAATATTTCGAAAACCAAAATTTTTTCTTAAAAAAATATCAGAAATAAGACAAAAAAAATGTTTGCGACTTTTGAAATGCCAAATCAATAGAGTTGTGAATATTACTTCCTGTGTCCATAATTTTATTGATATCCGATGAATAGTTTGCTAGAAAACTGGATTTGAAAATACAGGTTCTATGAGAGCTAGGTACTGTTATAAAACAAATTCTGTAAAATCTTTTCTGACCAAAATATAGACTGTCTTAAAAAATGTTAGACTGTCTTAAAAATATAGCATTCTGAAAGTTTTATCAAAACCGTTGCAGCCGTTTTCAAAAAAATCAATTTTCTTCTTCACGATTGTGTCCCTGCCACACAATCGTGCAAAAATTAAAAATACTTTCCAAGGAACGTCCAAATTAATATGTACTAAATTTTTTCTTACTTCTCCATTATTTCTCCTTAGAAATTAATAACTTTCTCGGAACTGAGGATCTATAGGTACTGTGGCGACTCAAAAAATTACTTTTTAAATATTAAAAAAAAAGTTTCTCCAAAATTCCCAATCAGTATTTAAACAAAATTTATAAATACAGAAAGTTGAATTCAAAAGAAGCTATCAAAATCATTTTGTGTTTTTTGTATAATTAAATTCAAAAGCAAAACATTGTTTACAATAAAAACAAACAAATAAAATCTCGTGTAATCACACTCTCTTTTGGGGCACCATCATAATAAAATATCTAATTGTCTAGTTTCCGCGTTCCCTCCCCTACCATTTTGGCGAGCGGCGACCATTGCATTTCTCATTTCGGCCACTGTAACTGTTAACCGCTAAAAAGGCGGATTCCCTCTTGCGGCCAAAACTTTCAAAACTCTGCGAGAGTGTAAGCAATAATTTCAAAAACGACTCTCTTAAAAACCCATTTTACAACAACTCAAATCGTAAAAGTTAATTCAGAAGAAATTTTCTTTAAAAAATATATATATTTTCTTCTGTTTTCACAAAAATATTGGAAAACACAAAAATTATGAAGTAGATCTACGTGCATCGGTTAGTTTGTATTATAACTCGTAGACAACGTCCAAATTTTTCACACATGTTTTTTCCCAGTGTATTGGTTTTTGGTACTCAAGTTTTCAAAACTTAAGTCTTTTTTTTTCTCAATTTTATTTTTAGAAAAGTATAAATTAGCCGCTCGGTGAAATATACTTAAATATTTATTTTTTTTTTCTTTAATTATTTTCATTTTTATCTCGTGGTTTGTACATGTTATGACACATCGAATATTCCATGCGTTTTTGACTCATCGCGTTTTACCTTTGTCATTTTAATTTTTTTCAAAATTAGTTTCGAAAAATTTCGAAATGTGGCCTAAAAAAACAAAATCACTTGACACGTATTTTGAAATAAGTATTTCAAAAAATTGAAATAATTTTTTCTTTTGAAAAACACCAACAAAAAGAAGCTTTTCAAACACTTCTATTCGAAAACGATTTTCGAAAACATCACTTTTTTGGTAAATTTTGTATTATTTTAAATAAATTAATATCCACTTTAGCACATAATCATTATGAAAAATATATATATATTTTTTTTTGTTATGTCTTGAAAAACCGTTCTAGACCGTCCACGAAATTGCTCCAAACGCAACTGAAGAGAAATGAACTTTCAAATGTATCCAAAAGGTACACGCGATGGGGAAATATCTTCTAAAGCCGATTTGGCTACGAAAAAAGCCTCTTAGCCATGCCAAATACAATTGCAACTACGACACGCTCTCCATCGCACATATAGAGAGGTGAGTACCTACATCTGACAGATACAAGTTGGACAAGAAAACATCATCTGATGGTTCCATAGTTTTTTGTTGTTGTTTTTGTTTGAATTTTCTTTTAATGATCTTTATACGGACAATGTGTGAGAAAAAAAAATTAAAAACATTTAGAATGTTCATTGTTGTTGACCCGGCAAGGAACCTTATGTTCTGGGAAATCATTTCGGAGTGGATCGTTAAGGGGGAGTTTTATTACCATGAAAGGTTAGTCAGAATGAATGCTCCCAAACTCAAGTTGACACATTAATCAATGGTACAGTCTGTAAACTCCACTACTGCGGGCAAGATCAACTCCATATTCGTTAGTTAGTTAGTGGCCAGACGGTTAATATGGGAAAATGCTTGACATGAAGTATCTTTCCATCTTTGGATAGACCAGTAGCACCACACCAGGTAGTAATCGGATTGTCGTTAAAATGGAGGTAACAATAATTTGTGAAATCCCTGGTCTGTCCAAATGATTATTGAAATCAACATGAACTTGAATTTCATGTAATTGCATTTTTATTGGACACAGGAGATTTTCATTGACAATGTCAGAAGTCAGAATTGTGTCGAAAGTGTTGTCGTTTTAATTGAATTATTTAGTGAACGAAGGATTAGATTTTTATAGCGCTTGAGTTTTGGAAAGACTTTCTGAGTTGCCTGTTAAAAGGTGATATAATTTAATGACCTCTAATTTGCATCGAATTCTGAGGTCAACTCTATAAAACCTATACGGGTGAAAAACTTGGTTTGAAGCAAGTTATTGGGAGGATTAAGGCACCATTTGTCAGCTAAAAAAGGAAAGATCATAATAATTTTCAATCAAAAATATTTGTGTATGTACATAATATGCATGTATATGATCCTTTTTTGTAATAGAAAGATTAATTAAAAAAAAAAAATTTGAATGCATCGTCCACTCTGGCGTATGTGGAATATTTTTTTGTATTGTAAGAAGGAACGTTGATAAAATTGAAAAGTTTTTTTCCGGTTTTAGTTTAAGTTGGTAGCGCTGTATCTTGTCATCTGCCATGTGATTTATTTTTCATTTGGTTTGCCATTTCATCATGAATCGACTAACGCCTAAACAATGCATGCAAATTGTGAAGATTTATGGTTCTGTTCGTGCACGCACTACGTCGTCCATTTTAATGGAGATCATTTTTAGTTGCAGCCTAAAAGGATTAGAAAATATTTTACATAGGTACAAAGGTTTGACAATCACTTTACCTATCAAACTTAGTATAATACATATACATATATTAAACAAAATAAAAACTTTTTTTTTTAAATTCTTTTTGATATTTTGAAGCTTAGGTCGATGCACCTGTTTTTTTTCCAGCATGATCAAAAAATTTCAAACTGATATTTTTATAAACAAGAAAGCTTTATACGATAACCCAGTCTTTAAAACAAACTTACACTAATAAATTAATGCATATACTTTAATAAAAGGATATCAAAATCCAACAAATAGAGCGAAATGGAAACCTTTCCTGTTTTGCAATACAAACTTTTTGAGAACAGAAAATGTGTCCTTGTGCTGTCAGTGCATGGTCATTGTTCACCGTGTCATTGCTAGCTACAATAACCATTACACGAATGAACCAAATCTGTCATTGTTGTCCCAAAATACAATGACCAGCAAGTTGGTCATTGTTACTTTTGCAATTCAGTGTCCTTGCAATAACAAGCATAACAATGACCATTACACGACATGACCACTTTGACAGTTGGTGGTGAATGAAACCACGCTGACTAAAATCAAAAATTTCTATTTTGCTTTATTTGTTCGATTTGTATTTACTTTCATCAAAATAAATGCATTTTCACTTGCATTTCTTTTACTTTTTTTTCGAAAAAATGATATGAAAAATCAAATACAGAAATACACAAGAAATGCTTGACAAAGTCACTTCAACAGCTGATTTTTTATCTCAACTCGCCCAGCTAAATAATAAAATCGACTTCAGGGCAACCCCAGGTTTTAAAAAAGAAAGAATTTTCTCTTTAGGGCGAGTTGAGGTATTTCAAAAAACGAGTTGTTACCTCAACTCGCCCTCAATACAAAATTCTCTGTTTTTTGAAACCTGGGGTTGCTCTGAAGTCACCCTGAAGTCGATCTTGGTATTTAGCTGGGGCGAGTTGAGGTAACGAATCAGCTGTTGAAGTGACTTTTGCTGTCAAGCATTTCTTGTGTATTTTTCTTCGGTATTTGATTTTTCATATAATTTTTTCAACAAATAGTAAAAGAAATGCAAGCGGATGCATTAATTTCGATGAAAATAAATAAAAATCGAACAAATAAAGCAAAATGGAAACTTTCGATTTTGTGCGTTGTGAAAAATATACAATCAGCAGCCCTAATGCATTTTTTGAGAACGAGAAAACCCAGATTTTTTTGAGTTGTCAAGAAAACCTGGGTCGACCCTGGGTAAAGTTCAACAAACAAACCTATTGTAATGTCAGTGCACTGTCATTTTTCACAGTGTCATTGCTAGCTACAGTGAAGATGACACGAAAGGCGCAAGTCTGTGATTGGTGTCCCAAAATGCGATGACGGGCAGAGCTTGTCATTGTGATTTTTGACGTTCAGTGTCATTGCCATGACATGCAAAAAAATGGCGATCACACGACTTGACCACTTTCAAAACTTTGCCATTCGTAAATTGAGTCAATGTGCCTGAAAATATTGAAGTGAGTTTGTAAAGTTCCTAGATCAAATTAAATTAAATTAAAAACAATAAATAATATTGTGCCAATTAAAGCAAATGAAAGAAAAATAAAAATGTGAAGAAAAAATACACTGGAGATGGCGATTCTAGCAATATATATATATTATATTGGAGGAAAGCACAGCCATTGTATATATAAACTATAGTATTCCCACTTGAGGTGCGCCATCTATCGACGAAAAACTAAGCTCTAGAATACCATGGGAAGCAACAACAACAATTTCCACCATTTTAATTGTTGTTGTTGCTTCCCATGAGAATATAAGGCATTTTAATTAAACTTTGTAAAAAATGATCAATTCAAAAATGTATACCCTGCCGCATAAACAAAAAAATAATTTCCAAAAAATAGTGTATGCTTTTTGTTTCAAGCTTTTTGTTTAATAAATGGCATAATGTAAATGGAAAGCCATAGGAACTTTTTGTAATTTATTCAGTCTACCTTGACAACAATGGCACGACAGAAATTCCTCTAATGTCATTGTTGGAAACTACTGTCATTGCAATGACAAGTTAATCAACAAATCTGTCATTGTGACCTATCAACAATGACACAGAGTGATTACACCGTCATCGAAAATTGTCATTTGAATGACGTAAAAATTTCGGTCATTGTGTTTTTCATTCTAGTTGTCAGTGCAATGACAGCATTTAACGATGGCGATCACACAACATGACGACTTTAGGATAGATAATGTCATTGCAATGACAGATTTCTATGACCATGTAATAAACACATCATAGAATATTGTCATTATTTGAAATTATGTCAGTTGGGAGATGGAAGATTAATAGCATTTTCCGTTAGAGAAAAAGAATGGCATAGAAACATTAGGTAGTCTTCTGAAACCGTTCGATTGGTACAACAAATGACGCTTCTTGATTTCAAGTCAGAATGCATTCAAGAAGCACAAATAAAAATATAACTCTATTGTCAGCCACAGATTATTCATTAAGAAGTGTCTATTCGTATATCGACGAACATTTTGGTAATTTCGGACCATTTGACAAGTTGTTGAATCCAAATCTGATGATATAGGCATCGAAGCCCAGCAATGAAATTGAGTGAGCAATATTTAATACAAGAAATGAGTGGAAGTCCCAATTGTACCGCGAATCTGGCTGCGTACACCAGTTATTATTATTTTTAATTTTAATTATTTTCACAAAAATCAAGTATGTAATGTAGTGACTTTCATTAATATTCGGTTTTCTTTCGAATTTATTTTAAGATTCATTGGTTGTCTATAAACTTATATATTTACAACCATTTTCAACTAATATTGTATCACCTTTAAATCCACATAATGTTTTCCTAATGTAACAAAAAACCATAAAACCACAAGAGAAGTTAAGAAAAGCCAAGAAATTAGGAAATGATGTAGTCAAAGTTAGGAAATAAAATCTCCATTAATATTCGGTTTTTTAATTTTTTTTTATTAATAATAATTAACATAAAACAGTGCATCAATATTTGGTGGCATATCCTTTGTTTGCCAAAACAGCAGCTAAACGCCGAGGCATATTTGTGACAATTTTTTTAAGTAATCGGTCGATATATATGATGCCATTCTTGTTCCAGTCTCACTTTAAGAGCACTTATGGATGACACCGGGTTCTCCCGCAAACGTCGGTCCAGTTCATCCCATAAGTTTTCAATGGGGCTAAGGTCAGGAGATTGTGCGGGGGTGGCTATGACCTTTGGGCAATTATACAGCAGCCACTCGGGGACAATATGGGCTTTATGTTTGGGATCATTATCTTGGTAAAATTTGAAAGACCGCGAAATACCCAATTTTTCGGCGCTCTGCTTCAAATTTTCCCTTAGGATCCTCAAATAATGATCCTTGTTCATTATCCCATATATAAAGACCAAATTGCCCACACCTTTTGCCGATATATGCAACCCCACACCATAACATGCCCTCCCCCATGCTTCACTGTAGGCTTCAAATTTTTGTTTCTTAGCTCCTCATTCTTTTTTCTCCACACCATGATCCTGCCATCGGATCCAAAGAGATTAAACTTGCTTTCATCGGGAAAAATAACGTCTTCCCACCATTCTGGATCCTTTTGTTGGTACTCACGTGCAAATGTCTTGCGAACGAGCCGGTTCCTCAAACTAATGAAGAACTTTTTCCTAGCTACCCGACCGTTTAAACCTTTAGCCTTAATGGTGCGACGAATAGTCGATACGGAGACACGCTTTCCACATTCGATTAACACTTGGCTAACTATTTTTGGTGCACTCAAACGGGGGTTAGCTTTTATTTTTCTAACGATTAAGCATTCTTCGTGCGCTGTTAATTTTTTTGGTTGGCCTTTTTGCTTCTTAAATTCAACGCGTCCCTCGTTGCGATATCTTCGTACTATATCACCAACAGTATTTGCTTTCATGTCTAATTTTTCGGCGATTTCTTTGTAGGTTGAACCTTTTATTATAATGGTTAATCACCAATTTTCTTTTTTCCAGCGATGAATTTTTACTTGCTCTATAGGGCAAGTATTGGTTTCGTGCAGGTTTTAATCAAACATGACATTACGATGATAGAGAAGCCCAAAAAAATGGTTTTCGCCATACCGTCCGTCGGTCTGTTGTGCGTCTGTGCGGATGTGCGCTTTTTCACGTCATGCTACTGCCTAAACGGCTTGACGGATTTTCTTCAAACTTGGTATATAGCAGTTTGAAGAAAAACCATTGTCGAGGTTTTTTTTATTTTGTTTTAGCCCGGCTCAAACTGGTACCTTTCAAGTAACGGTTTTTTTCAATTTGGATTTTCTCGAAAACGGCTCTAACGATTTTGATTAAATTTAAAATTTAGCTAACTTTAAACATTTCTAACAAAACTGCGTTTTGTGTTTTTGCCTCAAATGGTCGTAACGAAAATCAGGTTTTAATGGCTTGATTGAATCAACTCAAACTTTGTTTGACATAGTTTTTCATAGTGTTCTATAGGATGGTTTAGTAAATTTTTCACTGAAGCCTTTCTAAACGGTGGCTTCCATATAACGAGCCGTTGAGTTTTAGCCAACATTTTTTGGTTTTTTCTAATTTTCTCGAAAATGGCTCTAACGATTTTGATTAAATTTTGTGTGTTATATTCTTTTAATGTTTTGAAGAGAACTGCGTTTTTAGTTTTTGGCTAAAAATGCAAATAACGGAGATCTGCTCTTAACGGCTTTTTTCAAATAGCCATAAGTTGTCAACGGTTGCATCGAATTCACTCAAACTTTGTTTGATGGAATTGATCTTTTTTCATTTTCTCTTTTTTAAATGGTGGCTCCAATACAAAGAGCCACTAGATTTTGGCCAATTTTTTCATTTTTTCTAATTTACTCAAAAAAGGCTCCCCCGATTTTTATGAAACTTTTTTTGTAACATACATAGAATACTTCAAACAAAACTGCATTTTTAGTTTTTGGCTATACATGATAATAGCGCGGAAATTGCTTTTAACAGTATTAATAATTTGGCCATAAGTGGACATTTGTATCATTTATAACACCCAAAAGATAACGTCTTATTTTAAATATTAAAGGTTTCTTAACGTTAGCTCCCGTATATCGAGTTTTCCAGTTTTAGCCAATTTTTTTTGGTTTTTACCAAATTTTTCAAAAATGAATTGTTCTTATTGATCGAAAAGTTTGTTTTCATCGTACTATTGCACCAATAGAGCAAGTACGTGCGACCCAGTCGTGCATTTTATTTCCTTTGCGGCCCATCGAGTTTTTTTTTTATTTTAATCGCGAAAAATTTTAAATGAAATTGACAGGAAATTTTGTAACGGCAACAATGTGAAAGTGACATTTAAATTAAAAATCGATTTCCTTTATTAAAACAGTTGAAAAAAATGCAAGTTAAAAAAAAACCGAATATTAATGAAGGTGTTTTTTCTTAGTTTTTCGTATATTGTAATGATTTATGGTAAGCTTCTGTTATCTTTTTATGAAATAGGCACATGGAGTTAGTGTAAAATATAAAAAAGAGTGAAGAAGCTAAAAAAAATTTAAAATTCATGTTTTTAGACAAGCCACTGCATTTTTAAAATACAGTTTAGTAGAAAACCGAATATTAATGACAGTCACTTATGTACCTAAATATTTTCTAGAGAAAAATCAATGATAATCGTGATTGTCAGTCGATTTTTAAATGTCCCTGAAACGTCAAATTCACTTTTAACAATGACCAATTTATGAATAGCTTATTTGTTGAGCCCTGAAGTCACCCTGGGGTCGCCATAACTCGTTTTTTGAAATACCTCAACTCGCCCTCAAGAGAAAATTCTGTTTTTTGAAACCTGGGGTCTTCCTGAAGTCACCCGCCTGAAGTCGATCTTGGAGTTGTCAAGACAACTTGGGGGCGACCTGGGTAAAGTTCAACAAACAAAGCTAATGACTTATTTCCTTGCGAGGTCAGAATGTCATTGCAATGACAGATTGCGATGACGGTGTAATACTAGCTAACCCTCAGCAACCTCCCTACGACTCAGGACGTTTGAGAAAACAGATATTAAAAGTTTTTCAAAAATAGATTTGTTAAACAAATAAGGCTTATGGTTTTGTGGGCTGGTTTGATGGGTTGGTTAAATAAGTTGGTCCTTTGAATGGTTATGTTTATAGAAAGTAGGTTATATTTTTTGGATTTGCTATTCATTCATTCTGGTTTTCCATTTCGATCCTTTTCTGAATGACATCAATGCAAATAATGCAACTTTCTAGTGTGGTCTTAAGTCTTATGAAGCTTAATTAAGACCGAATATTTCTTTTGCATCTGTTAATGAAAACATCCTTTTTCGGAATCTAAAAATGTCCACAATTTGAATTTACCTACAATGTACAAATGTATGTATATTGTTTTTGCAATAAATATGTTTTGTTAACCACTTTCATAATTTTTTTTTCTTCCCAATACATAGCATTTTTATTTTAATTAACTCAATAACTAAAAAAGTATATAAAAAAAATTTAAACAATATGTATATGAATATGGAATTCCATTGATGACGAAGAGTGTGCTACAAGTTGCATCTTAAAACCAACACAAAAAAAAAAACCATAATCCATTTGTAGGCCAGACCAGACGAGACTCATACAGCAAAGGCGCCTTCCACCTGACCAATGCTGTCGTGTCTCCATTTGATTAATAATCATCTCAGGTTGTTGAATTTGGCGCGAAGCTATTACACTGTCGCGAATAGATGCGGCGTATCCGACTGAAAATTTAATGAGCACGCACTCCAAGTTTGTGTACAAAAAAAAAAAAAAACGTTTATCACAGAGAAGAAAAAAAAAACAGTTGAATTATTTAATTTACTTTCTTGTCTAAAAATACTAAATTGCAACTAAAAAATAAAATTATTGACACATTCTAGTGGCATTTTATGGTTCTTTGAACAGTCGTCTTTATCTGGATTTGGAAGAGCTACTTTTTCCGCTTTCTCCTGGGCTTCCTTGGAGAATCGTTATCATCGTCACTATCTTCTGTGGGATTGCTGCCTCCGGTTCGATGTTGTTGCTGTTCACCCCATTCTTTGCGCAACTCACTGAGCATACCAGGTGTGAGAAGGCCTTGAGCTAGAAGACGTTCAGTAAGCCTTCCACGAGCACTGGCCGGTATACGAGGTTCTAACAGATTAAATGGCTTGTTATTTAACTTAAACTTTAAGGTTGAAGGGTATTTTGCTCACCTTTGGCGGAAGTTGATCTTCTAACTGGATAAGTTGACTCATTGTCACCTGCTTGCTGACTGGCTTCTGTGTTTTTAAGCAAACGAGTGATTTGAAACACACCCTGCTGGATAATCTCATCGAGTTCTTTTTGTGAAACCCGCACTTGGGCTGCATCTGGGAACATGTCCGTAAAACGATAGCTATATAAAGAACATTAAAAGCACATGCTGTGGAAGTCAAATTTTAAGGTTTACCTCAACCAGAGATACAAATCCATGACATCGAAGACTGATTCCAAATGAACCAAGTCCAAGATCGTTCTGGGTAATCCCAGTGGCCAGCCACAATGGTGTGCGATAAATTCATATGAGATTGGCTCGCTTCTACTGTACTGTCTAGCAATCTGGATAATCATGGGGTTTAAAGATTTGAGTTTAAAAGTACACAAAAAAAAGATCCTACCTTTAGGAACATCGAGCACACGAAGGCCATTTTCTTGTTGATTGGTGCACAACAGAACACATACCGAGCTCTCAGAGGCAGAGGTACATGTTGAATCATCTCGGCTAAGAATTTGAAGTCCTCTATGTTACACATAAAGTACAAGGAGTCATCGACAGTACACAAGGTCACAAAAATGTCCTGAAATTCAAGAACTTTGTAATAAGGACTTTTATAATGATTTTGGAACTCAATAAATGAACTCGGAACTCACCATCAAATTACTTAACGTTGAATTCGGCAAATGATATGCATACAACTCAATCTGATCCGCTGTTGGGTGGAGTCCAGCTTGTTTCAATGGCTCTGGACTCTGTGTGAGGATATTCTTCAATGTGGGCAGATCTTCTGGTTTGAACGTCGTCACATATCCATGTTCCCATTGAGTCCTAAATCGACCAGCTCGTCCAGCGATTTGGAGGGCTTGAGATATAGAAATTGTATCAATCTCTCGCTCACCCTTTTCATTCATCGAAGGTTTAATGATTGAAAAGAAAACAATCCGACGAATGCTCCTGGAAACGAGAGAACATCGAAGTGAACCCTCAAGACTCAAGGGAAAGCTTGATTTGAATACTTACAAATTCAAACCCATTCCAATGGCGTCGGTAGCTACCATGACCTTGCAGCTATTGTCAGGATCATTGAATTTAGCTGCTTGCGCAAGCTTAGTTCCTGGAGGAAGTCCTCCATAAATCACAGCCACTTCTTTGCCTCTGTAAGATTTCTTGTTGTAAAACAATGTGTTGAGGTGCGATATATGAATTGCTTACCTAGCTTCGATCTCTCTGGAAACCGAATAGATGTCATTTTTATTGAAGCAAACTATACAATCTCCTGGTTGGACATTGTCTAGCGTTGCTAGTGCTGAGTCCTCAATAGTGAGCTCAGTTAAGCGGTTGTAGGTGTTAACTTCAACAGTCTCATGTGTGGTTTCGCAAATCTTTTGCAGGAGTTCCAACGATCCAGCTTCACCACAAACATGCACCTCATCGGCAATGAGACCGAGAAAGGCTCTTGTCCATGCCCAGCCTCTTTGGGGGTCCCTCAGAAGCTGGATTTCATCTATAACGGCAACTTCATCTGGAAGAAGTTTAAATTTATAGAGCGTTTGGGAGTTAACTTTTTGGACAGACAGGGTGTCTTAGTCTGGACTTATTCATCTTAAATTCTTCTTTTGAAAAATTGTCTGTAGGAAAAAATAGATAACTCTTTTCTTTTGTCAGAAATGGAGCGGAGGATTATTAGGGGAGGAGCCAACGGTGCGGCTATAGTTCCATTACACCTTGCAGATCTACGTATTGAATTTTTAAAGACCAAATCCTTAAGGAGTTTTTAAGCCAACTTCGAATATGAGTCTTGATGGCGATTGGTAACAGACCACATGCCATTGATCAAAGAAGTCCTATGCTTAAAATCAAATTTGGAGACCAACTTTTATGAAGAAAGCTGAGCTCAACACTGGAGTCGTGGATTTAGCTAAGCGAAACGGAAGGAGCTGGTGGCTACCTTTTGTTGCAGGAGGAGTTACAGTTTTGACAGCTAGACCTCATCTGCGTTGGAACATGAAATTTGAGACGGCAGGTTAAGGATCGAGCAGGCGCGGCAGGAGGGCAATATTATGGGAAGTGTTGCATGCGTTTCTTCGGGCTTAGAAGGCACCTTAGTAGTAAAGCCCTCTCTCAAAGGACCAAGGAGATACTATACAAGACCCTTATCATCCCAGTCCTGCTGTTTGGGGCAGAAGCGTGGATACTGACACAATCGGATGAATACAGGTTGCGGATAAATAAAGTATGGAGGAGAAAATTCAATGACGAACTGTAGGCGACACTGACGTTGTTCAAAAGCCTCAAATACTTCAATTCCAACCGGGGGGTCCGAAGCAGTTTTGGAAAACCACATCGAAGTTTTGTCCACAGTCCACAATGGACTGTCTGCGCGACCTTAAGTAAGTAAGTTACATGCGGTTTTGCTGTCACAGGAGGACTAAGGCTAATTTTATTTCGTATTTTGTAGAGTTGAAATGGAGCTGAGCAGCATGCGAATGCAGATTAGCTTTAGCAGAAAAGAGCCCCGCAACTTACAAGAAAATTGATCCAAACGATATGAGGGTTCACTAGTCACCCTGGACAATGCCAAGACAGTGATAGAAACCATCAGTGTAGTAGATACGCAGTCCATGTAAACCACATGAAGACTTAAGTAGTTGCTTCGACTAAATCGAGGTGAAAGCAGCAGCCCTCAGACTGAAAATGAAACTGGAGCAGATGAGCGAGATGACCTGGTAAAGAGAATACACCAAATCACCAGATCTTTTGCTGACGATCTAATCTGTCCTTACGAATGAAGCTGAAGACCTTGAAAGTCTACGAACGACCAAACCTTCACCTTGCTCAATATAACCCCCAAAAACCAAAACAATTTAGCATCGTGTTTGCTGAAAAGATTCACTTGAAAAGGGAAGGAGGCACCAGGCTAGATCTTATCTTTGATTGAGCATGAAATCGGAAACGGTGGGTTCAGGATCGACC
Organism: Platycheirus albimanus; assembly: GCA_916050605.2. Classification (NCBI taxonomy): domain Eukaryota; kingdom Metazoa; phylum Arthropoda; class Insecta; order Diptera; family Syrphidae; genus Platycheirus; species Platycheirus albimanus. The sequence continues at coordinate 74,511,032 of OU696696.1, forward strand.
CGACTCGAGGGCAATATTAAGTATTCACTCCTTTTCTTATCGCCATCAAATAAAAAGAAATCAAGTGCCATAAGTGTCATCTTAATACAGTTTTCAACATCGTTAAAAAGATTAAGACCAAGTTTGAAGTTCCCAGAAACTCATTCGCATTCCCAGAATCTTTGATAAAATTGTTAAAACGCCCGTATTCACAACAAATTGAAGTTCTCTTACATGGTGTCGTTACAGAAGTCATCTCCACAGTGCAGGCTACATGTGCGGCAGGTGTATTTTCATTGATGCCAAACTTTCGCTCCTCGCCAGTCACCAGATCACATGGTGTTCCCTGGAAAAAACCAACTTTAAAACTGTGTTAAAACGTGTTTAATCAAAGAACTCACCCTTTCGTTGGATTTGTTAAAAACTTCGGTAGCCAAAAGCTTCAGAGGACCACAATATACCCCAGACTTGGCCGTGAGAAACCTCTCCATGGCATGGTAGGTCTTTCCCGAATTTGTTGGCCCTGCATGGAAGATAATTTTCCTTGTGATCGCCCTCGCACTCGGATACCAGTTGGCTGGAGTTCGCAAGTCAGAAATCTTCTTCAAATCATCCATGCAGTCAAGGTGGGGAAAGATGGTTTTAGCATGCCGCAAGAAGTATGGAAAGATGTCGTCTATATGGCCAGCTCCTTTTAGAATATCACTTATCGTGATGTGCAGGTCAACTGGCAGATTTTCGGCTTCAATGCAGTATCGACGGAAAGAAGCAAATGCCTGCTGCTGTAAATAAGCTAAAAGAAATGTTCTAGCTTCCAACATCCAAACAAACGACGATAGTTAAAACTTACTATCCAATCCATTCTCAAGGCACAACAGTTTAACCTCTCGTTTCTGTGTGAATTTATTGAGTGTATTCAATAAATCTGTTTTATCTAGCTTCCCGACAAGTTCAGCTCCAACGTTTATTTCATCATCCGTTGCACGGATGAGGACAGGCTTGAATAAAGCTGAAACATTATTGGGACCTGGTTTTTTACCACGAGCTTGATGGTAGCCGGTTAGATGGACACATTTTGTTAGAATAAACGGTTGTCGCGCCAGAGGGACTTTTGAAATAGATAGGCGATGTGTTGCGGAACATACTAATCCTATTCCTTTTCGCGTATTTAACATTATATCACTAGAATTTGTTTATTTAAAAAATTTAACTCTCAATCCATATAAATGAGAATTTTATTAATTTTTACATCACCATCACTTTAACGGCGCGCGTGTGGTGACGGAGTGAGATGCAAGATCTAGTTGTCAAATTGGATGAATTATGAAATGAATAAAGTGAACATAATTCTAATTTGTTTTGAACATTACTGTACTATGGTATATCTGCAAAATGAAAAACGTCATGGTCAAAACTTTGAAAATAATGTTCAGATCTTTTAATAACTCCACAGCAATAAGGGCCAGTATTACAATAGGGATTTTGAAAAGATTTACCTCTGTTCGTGTTAACTTAATCAAGGTTTAAACGGTGCTTTAAGAGTTAACCCCTTATTGCCACTGATTAAATAAAGTTGATCAACGGATCAATACGTTCAACAATTACCCTTGTTCTAAAGCACATGAAGAACCACTGTTGTACAACAACTGGTCCTTATTCTGTTCCGTGCATTCGGAACATCGTTGCTGGTATTTCTGCTTTTTTTGCGAAATATTATCGCTTTATGGTGGATTTACACTAATCTGCATCCTTACTTCTTCAAAAAAGAAGGATACGACATATAAAAGTCATACGCGTGTGATAGAGAGGGGAGATAAAAATGAAGAACATCTTCATAAATCAAGATTATAGGAAATAGGAGAAATGAAGATGAAGATTATGGTGAAGACAAACATGTTCATCTTCATTATAGCATGTTCTTCTGCATATCGAGGTTCCTATAATTTCTATAGTTCAGGCCAACAGTTTTTCTCGTTTTGACACCAATTTTTGAATTTTTTTGTTCCAAATTGAAAACTTCGCCTCTGAATCCTAATTACCTGAACGCAACAGAAGTCAAAAATTCTTCTGTCATTTTTTTTCTTTTATTAAATGTCATTTGCCAAACAACAAGGAAATAGCCAGCTGCAAAAAGCAAAAAAAAAAAAAATACGAAAATGTTAAAATGTAAGTAATAATAAATTATAATTATTAACTATTATTCAATATTCACAACCTTTTTTTTATTTCAGAAAATAATAAACGTCTGATGCCGCATTTTGTATCACTCTGAAGTTGTTAAGTTATTTATTAGATAAAAGTAAAATAAAATGTTACGAAATTTATCAAATTTTATCCAAAACTCTTCAACCCGAGCATACACTGTCGTAGCTCCAGCTGCCAAGCGCACAAAATCACCCAAACCAAAGAAAATCCCTCTGATAGAGTGCAAAAAACGCGAGCTAAATGTCCCTTTCGGAAGGCCCTTAGTTGAAGCCAAATTTGGAACAATCCCACTGGCTTCAAAAGGCTGGATGCACCGCAGATCAAAAGGTGATTATTTCATAGTTCATCCTTCAGTGAATGAAGATGATATCCTGAGCCAGATGCAAGATATAAAAACACTTCAAGAATCTCTTCAACTATCTGAGGATTTAATAAATAACTTGAGTTCCGAGTTGGAAATAACTCAACTAACAAAAATCCAATCCGATGCTATTCCGATCATTCGTGACTGCAATCATGCACTCATTGCCGCTGAGACTGGCTGCGGCAAGACACTCGCCTATCTGTTGCCAATTGTCCAACAAATCCTTGAAAGAAATTATCGATTTGAAGAGAGACAACTAAACAGTCCGCTTGTGCTGATTCTCACCCCGGGAAGGGAACTGGCCCTACAAATTGCAGATGTTGCACAAAAACTAACCAAATCCACTGGGTTGAGTGTCAAGTGTATTCTGGGAGGGAACACGAAACAAAAGATGGTAAACCCAGAGTTCGAGCATGTCGATATTCTCGTGGGCAGTATAGGAGCGATAAGTAAACTCGTCACTACAGGCATATATCGCATGGACAAAGCTCGGCATGTAGTTCTGGATGAAGCAGATACTCTGCTGGATGATAGCTTCTCTGATAAGCTGTGTTATTTTTTGAAAAGATTTCCGGTAAGTGAAAAGCAAATCTCATTTTACTAATGAACTAATAGATCTTTTCTTTGCTACCAGTTCCACAAGAACCACATTCAAGATGACAAAGTTGTGGGTAGCCAAATTATTCTCGCCTCGGCGACAATGCCCACAAACACACGGCGATATGTTGATGAAAATCCGAATGGGAAGATTTGAACAGTTCCAACAGGGCAATGTCGATGTTCTCTCTACGACAGACGTTGGCTCTCGTGGTCTGGACACAACTCGCGCGCGACAGGTCATCAATTTTGATTTTCCCCTCCATGTGGCTGACTATATCCATCGCTGTGGACGAATAGGACGTGTGGGTAGCCAACAAAAGTGTCTAGTCACGAATTTCGTTTCAAGCCAGCGTGAAATCAATCTGGTGCAGAAGATCGAGCATGCAGCACGAACCGGCACTCTCCTGCCCAATGTCAATGCGAATATCACAAACATCATTCAAACCCGCATAATTGGCGACATGAAGAAGTATGGAATCGACGAGCCGGCCTTTTAGTGATACAAAATAGAAACAGCAAAAGTTTAAGACAAAAAAAAAACAAAGACTTTTATTCCAAGAAACACTCTTAGATCCTTAAGAGATGATAGTTACTTAGATGGACACACTTTTGTTCATCAGTTAGGGGTTTGAAGAGTTTTCTTCTCGCTATGACAATCTCTTTGGATGAGTCGGTAGCTTTTGAGCCGTTTGTATCCACCACATTGGTGGTAGGTTTGACTTTAACGGGAATTTGTCGGCAGCCAGAGAATTTAAAACGGATCGCAACACGTGATTTGGCAGGAATCTCTAGATCTGGGAAGTAGTTGTCGATTGGTGTGTGTTTCTTTTCAGGAGGCGACCTAGACGATGACGAGATGATAATTCGCTTTGCTAAGACCTTAGGTATGATTTTAAAGGTGGCTGCGCGTCGTTTGAGATGGCGAAGGCGTATGAGCTTTTGATGGTAATCTGTTAACAGGGGAATGATGAAGAATCATTGACGCGATGTTTTAAAATTGTGTTGTTGGGGTGTACTTACGTGCATAGTGGGTCACGAAAGGCAGGAGTCTATTTGAGCAGAGTTCGTTGAGCCATTCGTAGAGGAAAATGTCATCATGGCCGCGTAGGAAGATGGCACAGCGCTAAAAGAAATTGATTAAATTTATTATTGCAAAGAGGAACGTTTAGATCTTTTCAAAGCTACTGTTTCACAGAGTCTATGAATGACAGCACCTTTGTCAGCCGCTTGATATATTTTTTTGACATGCATTTTAGCCCAATCCTAACCCTAAATAATTGCAAAACCCATCCCTTAACACAAAAAAAACTTCCCCGAATCTTTGAAACCAAATTTCAAAAGCTTAGAGTGAATCTCCCATTCCCACGACCTCATTTCATCATTACTTACAGCGAATTCAACCCTAAGACTGTCCGGGATAGTATCATTTTCCAAGATGTTCATCTTCTCCATGAAAGGTATGAATTCCCGGAAAGCATACTCGCCCAACGCAAACAATCCCCGGACGACAACGTAATCGACGACGACAACAACCACGACGGATTCAGATTTATGAATTGATCATCACCGCCGAACACAACACGACGACCAACGAATAGTTTTGGAATAGAGAAAATGTTGACGACCATTCTTCTGCGATCGCGATTAACTAGGATATATAAAACTATATTGTCCTATTCCAGAATTAATTCAACGAAACATTTTTTGTAAACAAATTTTAGACAAAAAATCATTTTAATTTAAACTCATCTTATTATTATTTATTATTTCAATTGAAATCTGTAATATTTTTTGACAGCAAAATAATATGACTTTGACTTCTGTCAAAGGGCTATAAAAAATTATAGCAAGGAAAAATGAGTACGTATATTGTGTATTCTTTCACTCTTCTGTATAATCACGTCTATCTCCCCCGCTTTACTTTTCTTGAAATTTGAAGATGAAGACGTTGCAGAATAATGTAAATCCACCATTATATTTCATGAATTTTGCAAATCAAGAAATTGCAGAACAATGTGAATCCATTTTGCTTCTCAATTACCGCACATGCCATTTACTGGCAAGCAAGTAAATGCATGTATTAATTAATTTAACTTAATTCATGTAGTAATTGTCGGATAACTATTCGTATTCCAGTTGGCTGGAAGTTTGTCTGTGTGAATGGAATATGTGAGTGTATTGCAACTGTATTGCCAGTAGCTGTTGTGTGTGGCGTCCGGGTTAGTCGGACATTCCTATAAAAGTCATAATTTTCATTTTATTCATCTATTAAAAACTACTAAAAAAGCACAAATAGGTACGTTCGTTGATTTTTCTTTTTTTTAGGGCACAGTACAATTAAATATAACAACTAAAAGTGGCTTTACATTGAGCTGCAACAAATTATAGTGCAGACGAAAAAGCAACAACAAAAATCATAGGGCAGACGATGATGAACATGTTCGTCTTTACTATAATTTTCAAGCTGCATTCATAATTTTCCTATAATTCTGCATTTTGGCTTTCCTTTCCCTTTCTTTCACACACATAAGATTTATATATTTTGCATCCTCTTTTTTTGCAGATCATGGCTTGCAGCTACATGTAAAGCTACCTTAAATATCTATAACCCTATAGTCAGACGAAATTTGTTGTTGTAAAATTTAACTATTACTTATCACAAATCCCCTCATACTACGTTTTCATTAGGGCAAAAGATGTTATTTTGTAGAGCAATTCCAAATTCGATTACATTTCCCATACAAAATCAAAATTTTGAAATGTTTTTATTTGAAAACAAATCAAACGCAACTAAGTTAAGACCAATTATTGAATAGATATTTTCTAAAATGTCAATTTGGAATAAAAATTTCAGGCAAGGGGAAAAGTAAACAAAACAACACAAGAAGAAAGAATGAAAAGGTTGTAAAAAGAAAAAGAAGGAAGATATAGCTTTGGTGTCAAACCATATGCGCAAACCTATAGATGAAAACATTTGTTTAGCAAATTTCCAAATTACCTTATTTTCGGCCTTAATGAAATCGTAGTAGGTATTAGCCGATTCTACCTCAGAAAATTACTATGTAATTAATTTTTTATATAGCAGGTTTGTGAAATTAACAACAACAAAATAGTGTTCGTATCACCCAGTCGAATCGGCTCTAATCCTTATTTGGAGTGCCAATTCGTAAGCAGCAATAGCCAAAGGCTTGTGTGCTCCCAGAATTTAACTAGTTTCATTAAAAACGAACCGTTTAACATAACGAATCGCTTATGAAAAATCGATTAGAAAACGAGGCGGTTTTGGTATTAGTTTTGATTAAAACGGCTTAAATCTCGATTATTGTTTTGTAAAAAAAGGTAAATAGCGTTTTTTATGGCTGCTGACCCTTTGCACACCGTATTTATGGGTGGGTCAAGAAATGTATACAAGGGGGCTTGTGATTGTGATGTAATTTTTTTCTACTTCGAGTTTCCTCCCTGCCCATAGTAAAAACCTGAACGCAGCACACAATTTATTTGCAAATCAAACAGGATTTTAACCATGACAACCAAAACGTCATTCTTGTCAAGTGATTTTGACACAACAGAAAATATATTTTCTCATCCCAATCGAAAAATATACATTTATGAGTCATTTTTTGTAAACATCACCAAATTAAAATTAACAAACATTTAAAAAATGGGATTATTTGGAAAAACAGCATCAAAAGATCCTAAAGAACAGGTGAAATAATAACATTTTGATGTGGAGTATCTAGATAACTTGAAGAAATAACAATTCTAGGTCAACGAATGGACGCATAAGATCCGAAAAGAAGGCAACCAACTGGATCGTCAAATACGCAGTATACAGCGGGAAGAGGAGAAGGTCAAGCGTGCCCTGAAACAAGCCGCAACCAAGGGTGACCGTGACACCTGTGTAATATTGGCCAAGGAAATTGTTGGCGCACGAAAGGCTATCACGAGAATCTACACCAGCAAGGCACACCTCAATTCTGTGCAATTGCAAATGAAGACACAATTAGGTGAATAATTTAAATAGGCTTAAAAGTTTGTAAATAAAATTCATTTGGTGTTGTTTTAGCTACTCTTCGTGTTGCTGGCTCCTTGCAAAAGTCCACCGAAGTCATGCAAGCCATGCAAAATCTTGTACGTTATCCCGAACTAGCTGGAATTATGAGGGACATGTCCAAGGAGATGATGAAAGCTGGTATTATCGACGAAATGCTAGATGAAACTATGGACAGCCTGGAAGATTCAGAGGAACTGGAGGAGCAGGCACAGAAGGAAGTCGATAAGGTTCTGTGGGAGATCACAGAAGGCAAACTGGGTGAAGCTCCTCTGCCTCCAGAAGCAACTATCGAAAAAGCACAACCCACACCAGTGGCTGTAGAGGAAGACGAAGATGACGAGGAAGAACTGCAAGAGATGCAGACTCGTTTGGCTTCGTTGAGGTCGTAAAGTGAATTGGACGCCCTGGAATGTAGTCTTTAGAATCCAGAAAAGTCCGTTGCTTAAGTTGAGTCACTCCAAGACACAAATATACTGTGTTAGCACGTTAACTTAAAATTATATCGGCGGCTCTCGGTGATTAAACCTAACTTTTCTTTTAACTTTGATTCTTATGTTAGTTTTTTTTTGTCGAAAAAAAACCGTTATTTTTATACTAAACCTAGTCGCTTCATTGTAAAATTTGTTCTCTTGTCCCCTCTCTCTGTTCTTGGATTTTGCCAGTTCTTTGGTTCAATATTTCGACCAAAGAAAGCCCAAAAATTAAGCCTTACACGAATATACACAAAAAACAAAAACAAAGTGTGTAATGTATATAAACCAAGAATTTATTTACTATTTATTTATATACTTTAGGCTTTAGTAACAAGTAAATAATAAATGAAAATGAAAAAAATAACTTACTATAGTTAAAATTTAATATATTTGAATAAACACAAGCAAAAAGTAACACAGAAGTGCTAAATTTAATTTAAAAAGAGATTGGCCCATATTCATAGATGTTTACTAAAGTTCTGACTTACTAACCTACAGGTTAAGCTGACTTCTCTAGATAAACACAGCTGCTATTCATAAACAATTTTCTAGCTGTGTTTAGCTAGTAATAAATACTGTCACCCACCCACAATCGCTGACTTAGTACTAGATCACGTTCTAGACGAATGTTTCGATGCCATGAAGGAGGGACCTTCGTTCATCGCGAAATATGTGGAGGACATATTTGCTGTGATTGACAAACAAAGGAACCACAAAACAATTTCTTCGACACCGGATCTCAAACCACAAATCTGATATTAAATCCAATAGTTCTGGGAAAACAGCCTTGGCAAGTCACAGCATCGAGAGTGGTCATTCTCCAAACTTCGAAGATGCCAAAATCCTACAAACGGAGAAACAAGTATCTAATGTCATTTCCTTGTTTAATTTTTTTTTTAAATTTATATTAAAAAAAAAAAAAAAAAAAAACAAAGTAGGGGAAACTGGGGCACATTTGACACTCAATCTTAAAGGGTCTGTATTTTTGAAAACTATTGATGGATTTCGGTAATTTTTTTGTGTTAATACATTGGATGTTTGGGCTACGACTGGCTTGCACATTTTCCTTTTTTAAGATTTTTATAATTTTTAAAAATATATTTTGTTCTATTGAGGGGTGCTACGGCAGAAGCAATGTTCGAAAGTTCTACCAAAGGGTAAAGCATTCGTCCAAGGGTTACAAAGCCCGAGCGGAAGCATGTAGAGACGAGGGTGGGAATGTCGTTGTAGATACACAGTCGGTGCTGATAATTTGGAAAGAACACTTCTGCAGACTGTTAAACGGCGAAGACAACCAACTAATCGCTGTCAGGCAGAATGATCCATTCGATTTGGATGATGATGAACAAAATTTCCGTCCTCCCGACCAAGAAGAAGTTCGGATAGCAATATTTAAACTAAAGTCCAACAAGGCTGCTGGAGCTGATGGCCTTACGGCTGAACTCTTCAAAGCAGCGGGAGATGACTTGGTGAGGAGCATACACCAACTCATCTGTACAATCTAGTCGGATGAAAGTATGCCTGACGAATGGAACCTCGGCATTGTTTGGCCTATCCACAAGAGAGGAGATACTCTAAGCTGCGCCAACTACAGAGGTATAAGTCTCCTAAATGTGGCCTATAAAATCTTGTCGGCCATTCTGTGTGAACGTCTGAACCCTTTCGCACGTGAACTGATTGGCCCCTATCACTGTGGTTTCAGACCCGGTAAGTCAACCGTCGACCAAATTTTCACACTTCGGTAGATTTTGGAAAAGACCCAAGAATTCCAGATCGATACTCACCACCTCTTTATCGATTTTAAAGTCGCCTATGACAGCGTAAACAGGAACGAGCTATACAGAGCCATGTCGCTTCTTGGCATCCCTGCCAAACTCGTTCGATTGTGCAGGATGACTATGGAGAACTCGCGCTGCTCCGTCAAGGTTGGTAAGAACACCACCGACTCATTTAATGTCGAGAAAGGCTTACGACAGGGTGACGCGCTGTCATGTAACCTCTTCAACATCAATCTTGAGGCAATCGTACGCAACTCGCATGTCAACACCAGCGGTACGATTTTTTTTAGATCCGTTCAATTACTTGGGTATGCTGATGATATTGACATTATTGGAAGAACGAAGCGCGCTGTCAGTGGAGCATTCGCAAGTATTGAAGTGGAAGCGGCTCGAATGGGTCTGGCTGTAAATGAAGATAAAACAAAGTATATGCTGTCCTCGGGTGAAGTAGATCATCACCGTAGGCTCGGACAAAACGTCACAATGGACAGATATAACTTTAAGGTTGTCAAGGACTTTGTCTATTTGGGTTCCACTATAACCTCTCAGAACAACATCAGTGAAGAGATCAGTCGAAGAATCACTCTTGCCAATCGCTGTTTCTTCGGGCTAAGAAGGCATCTTAGTAGTAAAGCCCTCTCTCAAAGGACCAAGGAGACACTATACAAGACCCTTATGTATGGGGCAGAAGCGTGGACACTGACACAATCGGATGAATACAGGCTGGGGTGCTTTGAGAGAAAGATTCTTCGGGTGATATTCGGGCCTGTATGTATCAATGGAGTATGGAGGAGAAGATTCAATGACGAACTGTACGGGCTATACAGCGACATTGACTTGGTTAAGAAGCTGAAAATTCAGCGGCTTAGATGGCTGGGTCATGTGGAGCGTATGGACGAAAACGCTCCTGCCCGACGAGTCTTCAATTCCAACCCGGAGGGCCGACGCAGTTCTGGAAGACCCCATCTAAGGTGGCGCGATCAAGTGGTAAACGACCTCAACCAACTTGGTGTGCGCAACTGGAGGCCACTGGCTAGGGACCGGCCTAGCTGGCGAGGATTGTTGGTTGAGGCCGTGGTCCACAATGAACTGTCTGCGCCACCTTAAGTAAGTATAAGGAAAACAAAACATAAATAACTTTATTCACAAACATAAAAACTATCAGTCCATTAAGAACCACCTTGGTATTTATTTATTTATTTATTTAATATATAAATTGCCAAAGTCGACGTCAAATAAATATTTTTGGCGACATCGAGAAGTCGAGGCTGGGTTCGTGGGTGTTGGTAGTTTGAAGTTGATTTCATTTCTCAAAGTCAAAGAAATGTCTTCAACGGCTGGTTTGGTAAAAACATTACCTGAAAATGATGATTTACGAAGATAGTTGACAGTATAAATTTTGTCGCTGTGGACTTCTCTAATTTCCCCCGCGTAAAAAATGTTTTTTTAGAATTTCCCCCAAATTTTACTAGAACATATTGCCCGACTTCCAATATCTCATCGTCTCTAAGCTTATGTATATTCAAATAGCTCAGCCCTCAGCCTTTTCCATTTCGGAATTTTCTGGATCAGAAATGAAACCGTTAGATTTGTCCGATTCAGCATAGGAAACGCTTTTAATGCTTTCATTTGATGAGTCCAAATCAAGAGGGGGCGTTTTTTTTAATTTTTTTTGTGGCTTTTTCGCCCCTTTAGCAAAGATTTCAAGTGTTCGTTTATGGTGGATTTACACTAATCTGCATCCTTACTTCTTCAAAAAAGAAGGATAAAACATATAAAAGTCATATACGCGTGTGATAGAGAGGGGAGATAAAAATGAAGAACATCTTCATAAATCAAGATTATAGGAAATAGGAGAAATGAAGATGAAGATTATAGTGAAGACAAACATGTTCATCTTCATTATAGCATGTTCTTCTGCATTTCGAGGTTCCTATAATTTCTATAGTTCAGGCCAACAGTTTTTCTCGTTTTGACACCAATTTTCGAATTTTCATGTTCAAATTTGAAATTTTCGCTTGTGAATCCCAATCACCTGAACGCAACAAAGCCAACAACTACAACTGTCAAATTTTGTTTCCTTCATTTATTTCCGAACATCAAAACAAAAAAAAAAAAGCGGCAAAATTAAAAAATGGAAAATAACACCAAAATGTTAAAAAGTAAGTAATAACAAATTATTTGTAATTAGCTATTATTTAACAATTTTTCTTTTATTCAGAAGATAAACGTCCTTGTGAGGATGATATTATTTTGGAGGAAGTTTTCGGAGATGATGGTTTGTTCTTTTAATTGTTTGTGCTGCATATTTAACATTTTAGTTTTTTTTTAGATTTTTTCAGCTATGAATTCCTCACGGATGATAATGATCTCATGGAAATAGAGGAATTTGAAGGAAATAAAGAAATAACATTTCCAGAAGGAAAAATCGGTGAGTATATACATTCCGGAGGAGATATACAACTGAATTTTATGGCCTCACTAATCCAATTTTGTATTGCATTTAGATTTCCTTATAGAAGCAGTTAGGCAGAGGTCCGCACTATGGAATATTAAGAACGGGGAGTATAGGAACAGAATAGTGCGAAATAGGTTGTGGGGTGAAGTTCTGTTGGAAATAAGTAAGATATTGATATATACGTGTACCTACGATGTTGATAAATATCTTCTTTTTCTCAATTATATTTTTTTATTTCAGACCTGGACGAGAAATTTCGTGGTGTGGCAAAAAAACGTTGGGACACCCTCAAAACTGGGTATTCTCGTACAAAGAAACCCGCACCAAGTGGTTCTGGAGGGAAGAACGCTTTCTTAGATGACACTAACGAACCCCGAAGGTAGATACATAAGAACTTATAAATTTACTTAAATCTAATTTTATATTATCAAATATAGAACGACAACCGACAACGCTAATGTCTCCGGCAACTCCAAACCGGTTCGATGAAGAAACTGCTCCAAGAAGCAAAAGTAAATATTTCATTGTTAAAATTATATTTTCAAAACTTAGTTTAGTTTAGTTTTTATAATAACGACTTTTATTCATTTTAAATTTTACCTTTTTATATCTTTATTCTCTCATTTCTCGATTTTTTTTCGTGTTTTCTTAACGCATACCAAAAAGTAAAGTGTTTAACTGTAAAAATCAGCATCAGCAAGCAGTGCCATAGAGTATAATATATATCCCCTTTGGCAGTGCATATGCAATGCATACATGAAATGCTCCTGCTCTCTCTCTATCTCTAATCTCTCTGCTTTTACGGATTAAAAACAAAAAAGATAGTACTTTTCTGACCCCGAAAATATATTTAGAAAACTTTGAATATTTAGGACCGGCACTACAGTCCATCATTAATAAATCTTTTCAAGAGGGTATTTTCCCAGACTCTTGGAAAGAATCAACGGTTAGCCCTATTGAAAAAGTTAAAAATACTAAAAAGTGTGAAGAATTTCGACCAATCAACAGTATGCCCCTGTACGAAAAAATCATAGAAAAGATCGCGTTTAAGCAAATTGAAGACTACTTCGAAAGCAATGATTTGATAATTGAATCACAATCCGGTTTCCGAAAAGCTCACTCATGTGAGAGTGCCTTAAACTTTATTTTAACTAGTTGGAAAGAGAGTATATCAAAAAAAGAATATATATATGGTGTTTTTCTTGATTTAAAACGTGCCTTTGAAACTATTGATCGATCGATCCTCTTAAAAAAACTAGAAAAATATGGTATTAAAAACTGTGAACTTGCTTGGTTTAGAACTTACCTCGAAAATAGAACTCAAAAAGTTAAAATAAACGGAAATTTTTCGAGGCCCAATTATGTAAACTTGGGAGTGCCTCAAGGATCGGTACTCGGGACTCTTCTGTTTATTATTTATATTAATGACATAGAACGTGTTTTACAATATTGTCAAATCGCACTGTTTGCTGATGATGCCCTGCTCTACATCTCCGGAGAAAACATTGAAGACTGCCATAAGAAACTACAAGAAGATCTTAATAGTGTATATGATTGGTTATGCCAAAACAGACTAAAAATAAATGCTAAAAAAACTAAGTGCATGATAATAACAAGTAGAAATAGTCTAACTTTAAATTCGAACTTAGTGATTGAAAACAATATAATAGAAAGAGTTGATGAAATAAAATACCTTGGCATTATGATTGATAATAAACTATCGTTTGAAAATCAAATAGATTATATAAATGTAAAAAGATTTCAAAAAAAATAGGTTTCTTAAAAAGAATAAGAAAAGATGTAACGATGCTTACGGCAATAAATATTTACAATGTTATTGTGAAACCACATTTTGAATATTGTTCAACAGTTTTGTTTTTATGTAATGATGGTTTAATTGCTAGATTACAACTATTACAAAATAAAGCGATGCGGGCCATTTTAAAATGTAGTAGATACACATCAAAAAATTTTATGTTAAATGCTTTGAAATGGTTGTCTGTTAAACAGAGAATTGTTATGAATATGCTAATGTTTGTTTACAAAATTAAAAATAGATTAATGCCAAATTATTTAACAAGATATGTTCAATATGTTCGTGATATTCAACCGTATTCTCTTAGAAATATGAATGATTTTAGATTACCAAATTTTTTAACAGCCAGAGCTCAAAACTCTCTTATATATAAAGGTTTTAAGATTTTTAATCTAATGCCTAAACATGTTAAATGTGAAACTAATGTAAATATATATAAAAAAAGTATTATAGAATTTGTAAGACTGAAATATTAAAAATGTTAATGTAAGAATAATTTTAAAAATTATAAAATAATTGTTATCTAAAGCTTATTAATACGCTAATAAATACTCATCTATCTATCTATCTATCTATCTATCTATCTATCTATCTAATGGTGAATTCCACGACATTTTCGGATTCGCGCTCAGATTGGATCTAGATTTCACGATTTCACGATTTTTTTGGTTCCATATATAAGATTGACTTTGTTTTTGTTATTGTGTGCCATTAACAGCTGAAGTGATAGTCCACTTTTTCGTTTGATTCACAGATCATATACAGACCGCCAACTCGTACTCCTCTTGCCTGAAACACCCTCGAAATATTTTTTCCACTCTGAATACGTGTACATCTCTCTCTGTGCATTTTTTAATGGCAACTATACCTGCGTATGCCATTTATTTTTTAGGTGTGTTTGCTAAATGGGTTTTAAACAAGGGAGAGCGTCGCACTCTCAAAATAAATGGCATATCAGCTGAATTTTAGCTTGGTGGCAAAAAGAGAGACTATGGTGAGTTGTCGGTCTGTATCTCCTTGGTCCGTGGTTTGATTAATATGCAACAACATCTTTGACGGAATGCCTATCGTTTTTCCTTAACAAATTTCCAGTTTTGAAAAGTTCTCCATCATTGGATGATATTGAAATATAATTAATAATTGCTGCTCCTTTTTTAAAAAAATAATAAAATATTATTTTGCAAATAAAACACAAACTACAATGAAAAAAAACAAATTTCCATCTGATGACGTTAAGGAATGTCAATTTGTGTGTGTGTGAAGGTTTGTGTAAATCTGGCTCTGAATCGAGATTCGCAAAAAGCGATCTAGATTTCAATCTGAGAAAGAATCTGGATTTTTTTTTTTGGCTTCATGGAAAATGAAAAGTCCTCGAGATCAAATCGTGGTTTTTTGGTTTCATGGAATTCAATATATAAATTTATTGGGTATAGACGAGGAAACTTTTTAAATTTCAGGAGTGACTTACGCCCACTTTTGATACAAATGTGTTTCGTACGTAATAATAAAAAGTATTTCTTCAATATGTTTTTGCATAAGGTCGTCATTTTTATAAAATACATTTATTCTGTAAAAATTGTTTCAAATCAACTAGATCCAGTTTTAATTTTAAGCACATGCTTATAAAAAAACTTTTTAGGTGCGTTTTCATCAAAAGTCAATATGTGCATTAATGTTCCAATGTTAACTAACTGCCGGTCGGTCGTAGTTTTGAAGTAATGGTGAAAAAATGTTTGTATGTACCTAATCCTTGGTTAAGTGTAGCAGGATGTGGTTTTAATATCCTTAACCCTTAAATACGCCCACCACTGCCATTTATAAGGCTTCAAAGACAACTGCATTTTTAATTTTTGGCTACAATTGATAATAATGGAAATCGGTTTTAACGGGTTGATTAAACTGGATATAAGCGGACAACGCAATATTAACCAAATGGTTAAGACTTGCTTAGGTACCTATATATCTTCATAGCATCCAAAAGATGGTATCCTACTTACTTACATATGTTGGCTCAACTAGAGCGTAAAGTGCTCCTAGGCCCTGCTAAGTGTGCCAAACCAACCGGCGCGATCTCTAGCCTGCCATCTCCAATTTTGCACTCCAAGTTGTCGGAGTTCTGACTACCTCTGGTTTGGCGTTGAAGACTATATGAGCTGGAGTGTCGATGTCCAATCGTTCTTCATGGCCCAGCCATCTTATTCGTTGAATTTGAATTTTTCTGGCTGTACAGCACGTATAATTCGTCGTTGTATCTTTTTCGCCAAATGTTGAGTTCTCGGTTTACGCAGACAGGACCATAAATCGTGCGCAGAACTTTTCTCTCGAATATTCGAAGTGACTTTTAATCCGATTGAGAGAAAGTCCATACATAAATCGACGAAAAGGTGGTGGGTGTCTATGTTTGATTCTTGGGTTTTCTCCATGCTCTGGCGTAATGTGAAAATTTTGTCGGTCGTAGATTTTCCAGGTCTGAAGCCGCATTGGTAAGGACCTCTATTAGGTCATCAGCAAACGGCTTGAGACGTTCAAATAAAACGCTGGACAGGATCTTATACGTGATGTTTAAATGACTCATGTCTCTATAGTTAGCGCAGAGTAGGCGGTCTAGTTTTTTGTGAATCGGGCAGATGGTACTGAGATTCCACTCATCGGGCATACCTGCTTTCCTCCGACTATATTTTGCAGATAAGTTGGTGTATTGCTATATAAATCAATTATTTTGTCCCAAGTATATATTGTATGTACCGATGAGCCAAAAGTCCACAGAAATTTCTTTTACCTTGGCCAGAAGTCCAAAATGTATTTGTGGTCTTCTGACCGACCCAAAAGTGTGTCTTTGTGAACTTTTGACCCTGCGATGTCTTAAAAAGCTCGTTCTCTAAAAAATGTCCCTCATACGCCACAGTGAACGGTACGTATTTATAATTTCCATGTGCTTAATGCGAAGTTATGCTTTTCTATATTTAAGTGTTTCGTCCGCATTAGACTTTTCTTAAGCTTCTGGAATCCCCGGATAAGTACCTCTCGCTTAAGTGTCTAACCCATATAAGCACCTCTATTTTCTCAGAACCAACATTTTTAAAGAATTTTTTATATAAAACTCACCTTTTAAGTACCTTTAATTTTAACTTGATATTTATCTGAAAATAATTTTTTTTAAGTAGGTACCTAATTCAATTTGAAGGCATATGCTGCAAGGAGTTGCTTGTGTTTCATTATAGGATTTGTCACTTCCTCGTGGAGTCAGGTATCGAACCCAAAACCTTCGGCGTGGCAGTCCGACACACTAACTAATACTCCAGGGGGTACCTAATACTTATTACTTTATCGTGTTTTCTTCATAAAAAAGAAATAAGTGCTTCTGAGAACTTGAGCGGGCTTTAATAAGTGCCTAACCCGCTTAAATACTTTGCAGGCTTGGACATTCATGGTGAAGCACTTATCGAGGCATTCCTGTTTATAGGATGCCAAGGAGAGAATGAGATAGAATCAAGATAAACACTGCTTCCTTGTACGATGCTTTCGAGGGTCTACTCTATCCTACAAAAGCTCCAGTTTCCTCAAGGTTTCACTTCTTCCATATATTGGCTTGGAAATATTGATCACAGAGTCAGGTAGTGGAATTTGCCAAGTTTGATTTAATAAACACAGATTACAGATTTTGGGTTGTTTTATGCCCTTAAAATCTTACCCCATTATAGGGAGCTTCCTGGATCTGTCAAGAATTAACTCGAGTAATAACTCTCAGTGCCATGCGTACTTCCAGCAACAGTAGTAAATCATTTTTACTTTTTTCCTCGATACATGCATGTTCCAAAATTTCCGTTTGATTCACCTTCAAAAAAATTGACACCCAGTTTCATCAATCAAGGAACTTGCTTCCAAACTTATTTGAAAGTCGAAAGGTGTTCAAGTGCTGAGCTATTCGTTCTTCTTTCGCGAAGGGGTTTTGCAAAAGTAATATTCCACTCTACGTTCACATGCATGTTTTTTTTTGCAACTATATTTCAAAAACTATTAATAACTTGATTATCGCACATTAACTTGGCATCTTTGTGTTTCATTCTTCCATACTAAAAGCAACTCCATTTCCCTCCTTAGTTTTATTGGTTCCAATTTTCCAACCACCTCAATCATTTGACACCTTGTTATCTTCGTAAAGAACCCCCGTTTACAAAATGCAACTCAATTCATCCTTTAAACGAACATCAGGAGAACACACTACTTTCCCCCTCGATTTGCACTTTCAACTTTGTTCGAACCATAATAATGTTGTAAGATGAACAAGAAAACCATTTCGCTATTGTCAGAGAAAGGTGCAAAAGCCAAATTCTTCCATCAGCAGTTTTTGTATAATGAAGGTATGTATATATGTATACCTCGCCTTCCTGCCATTACCATGGCATGGCATGCTTTTCATATCTTTCAAAAACGAGTAATAGCACACACACACTCACAGTCATAACGGACAGTTTCAGTTCTAGGATATTTTGTGATGATGGGAGGAGTAAAGGGCTATATCGTGCTAGCCTCGCAGCCCTTATGGCGAAAAAGCAAAAGGACTAAGAAAGGAAAAATATCGAAAATATTGTAAACGCAAAATTTATGTAAAAAAAAATTCAGGAGTGTATTTACACTTTCTCTAGACAAGGCGAAGTAAGAGATAGATGGGAGGGGCGCTGAATTGAGAAAGTTGGAAAAGTCACAGCGAAATCGATCAGTTTTCTATGAATTTCGTTCATTCAATTCTTTCTACTTCCTTATCCTTATCCAAAGATGTTATAATTTTTGCAAATAGCGGCAAATGCCAACCGTATTTTGACATTTGCGGAGTTGACAGATACAAAATACATGCCATTTTACATTTAAGGGGCCTGGAACAATGTTTTCGATCTTCTTGTGGAATATTTCGGCTGCGGTGTTGGCGCAGATTTCCCGGTCGTAGATTTTTGAGGCCCTCAATGCGAAGATCGATAAAGAATGCGCATAGATATTTCAAAAGAAGATCTGGCAAGAGTGGTGGATACCATACATGGGGATCGGGCCCGTATGGTAATAGATTCTGGCCCAAATCTAACTTGCCGATATCATTTGGTTTCGTTTTGTTTTGTTAGTTTTTGAACATTATATCTCAAAAATTATTCCACGGCCGGTGGGATAAGTGGTGGAAATTTTGGAAGCATGTGGGCTAGGCCTTGAGAATCCTCACTGCAGCAGTGGTTAAAAAAAAAAAACTATCAAGAACAAAAAGCAAGCATAAAACGAGGTGACGCCATAATGTAACACTGTCATCCTTTTGGCAGTGACATCTTTACCCATTCTTGTCCTTGTCTCCTCCACTTCGAAGCTTGAGGTTGTGACATAAAATGTATGTTATACAATGGAAGGAGGCATCGGGAAGGAACGTTATGAATGGGTCACCTAGAAAGCGGCAAGGACTCAATTTATGCTTTGTTGTTAGCTGTCATCTTGACACGTTGTTAAAGGTTAGTACCTATACCTACTCTCGTGCTAACCCATTGAATTCGTTTTCATCTTCGTCCTCCTCGGCGGCCGGGGGAGGGCGTGCGTCGTTGTCTTGTAGATGTAGTTAGACGACCGAATTTATGCTGCTCCTTCTATTACACACAATAATTGTATGAGGAGGTTGTGTTGTCATGTTCTTCAAGCTCAACGAACACAAAACTCTTTGATGCAACTTAAGCGAGAAGCACAAAATATGATGCATCAAAACTGATTCACCTGACTAAAACACATTCTAGAACACTTTGATGGCTCCTCCCCATCGATTGCCCTTTTCCTGCTGAAGCTGCATGAAAGCACGCTGTACTTGCAGGACAAATTGTCTGTAGAAATTTTATTACACAAAATGAAAAAATCATAAAATAGTAAAAGGAAAGACGTGAGTATTTCCTTTCCTTCCTGTGTGATGCAGGACCTGAGAAATATAATAATAAAAAAATAAACTTCAAGATCTTCACATCCCTGCGATGCTGGTAGATGTTGGAGTTGAGAAATTTCACTTCACATATAAATATGTACGAAAGTATATGATGCGTTGACAAAATTACTTGCAATTTCAAACGTAAATGGAAAATCAAAATTGAAATCAATTTGCCACGATGGCTGTGAAATAAATTTTCTTTTACCATATCAAATAAAAATTCCTGTATCTATGTACGAACATAATATATGTATGTACTCGTATGTGTTTAAAAGCATGGAACATGTGAAAAATTTTTGCAATTTTGCTTTTCGGGTGGATTGGAGCATTTGAAAGTTTCGTAGGATTGGAAGGACCTTGTTTTTTACCTCAGTTCTTATTTTTTTTTTGTAGGAACGAAATTGGACATAAATATGATAGTTTATAGGAAGGGTTTCTTTTATTTGAAAATTGGAAAATTGTGTAATCTTCAAAATGACAGACACGTATGAAAAAATATGAACACAATAAGAACGGGTTGCGCACTTATGAAATCCATACAAAAATATACCAATTTGACCTTTGTTTTTTATAAGTTTCAATTGTTATTCACACAAAAGCATAAGTATCATTCAGGAAAAATATATTAAAACACGAAAAGCAACGGCACTTCCAGTTATCAAGCTGGGCAAAGCATTCATCATTCTTGTAGTGCGGCTAACAAATGAGTCTCTGCATACTTGACTAACGAAATTTTTTAACTTAAAATTAAACAGAAAATTGGGAAGAATTTATGCTTCGTAGATCGCAACCCTATTAGAAAAAATATTTTTGCGCATCGACTTAGGACATTTTTGGCGACATCAAATATGTGTTCGTTCTTTGAAACACACATACCTATACCATTCATGGACAATGATATAGGGAGCAGATTATGACTTAACGACCTGTGACAGCATTTCGTTTTTGAAGCATTCAATTCCACCTGGTAGATAATTCCCAATTGGACACTGCTGTCAAGATCGGAATCCAATGATCTTATCATACACTGCCGTTGCTGTTCCACATTCAAAAAACAGAATTCTGAATCTAGAAACAAAATGCAAGAGGTCTTTCAATGCGGACTTTCAAACTCTGACAGTTGATAGCGGCCATCATTTTGAATCTGTCAAATTGGCTGTCATTTATTTAGTCTATTTTGCTAAATCTCCATAGACGGATATAAATACATACATATAATTTTTTTTTAACAAAATAGGTGTTCTGTTCTGGCAACGTTCCGCGCCCTTCGTCCATTGTACGGTCGCCATTATCGTCGTATCTAAAGGGGACCATATTTACAGTGTGGTGAATTAATTTGAGTTCACCGCTAATTATAAAGATTAGAAAGAGAACCAGAGACAGAACGGGCCAACATTTATTTTGTAAATATCAGACTAAAAATAATCCAAAACAAAGCGAATTCAATGTTCTGAAAGGTGACTTCTAGTTCATCTAAAATGATGTTCGTCATTACCAAACGTGCCATACTCTATGAAATGCTTTTAAAATATCAAGCGAAATAATCTAAGTTTCTCGAAAATCATTTCACGATTTGTTCAACTGTTCGGTGGCCATATCACGCGAATCCATTGAATTAATCCTTTTTTGGTGTGAAAATTTCTTCTGTTCAGAACAGCAGAGCATAATTTTTATCAGCTCTGTTAAAAGTTTGCGAAAAAGTTTTTGAGACATTTTGCTAGTTGGCTTTCTCTTATCTGTCCTGTTGAAGAGGCTTAGTTGTGAAAGCAATCCTTGTTTTTTACAAACATACATAGGCAGTTCAGTCCTATATGTCATGTCTCATGTCGGTTGCTTAAGAGTATCGGTGCCTGTCTTAATTCGGTTAAGAATAAAAAACCTACATTTTGTTATTGTCAGTTGTACAGAAAAGGTTATAGAATAAATTTTATCCCATAGAAACGCACGGGTACCGGCATGCTTAAACCTTTCCTAGTTTACCAGCCTTTGCCATAGGCTGCGTAGTTTTAAAATTCAATAATCCCTAGAATGCACTTGACAACAAATTTAAAAGCCACACGAACCACACTGTGGAATTGAATACTGGGAGTACTTAAATCTTTGGAAAACTACAAATTATACAAGTCCACAGTCTTAGTTTAAAAAGGAAATAGTTGAGTAATTTAGTTCCAGATTTTGAAAGATTTGAGGAATTTATTAAGAACTAAAAAACGTAATTCTTATAGCTCCCTCTACCGATTGAAGCCTGAAACCTCGTCTCAGTTTTTTCTGGCTTAATTTTGGTCAGATCACCGATGATGATTTGAGGGCTTTGAATGCCTCTATCCAGGAACCTGGAGGTCTTGAGGAACCATGTTTCCTTAAACGTATGCCAAGCGGTAACATTGGTATTTCATTTACACCCCGTAAAACTGGTGAAAATTTGGTTTCCGTAAAACGCATGGGCAAGCACACCCCCAACTCACCGTTTAAGGTGACAGTGTGTGAACGGGAGGTTGGTGATGCCAAGAAGGTGAACATTTCTGGCCAAGGTCTTAAAGAGGTTTTAACTCTTTCGGATAACGTATTCGCCGTCGACACTCGCAATGCTGGTTATGGTGGTCTATCGCTGTCCATTGAAGGTCCAAGCAAGGCTGAGATTCAGTGCACCGATCAGGATGATGGAACGTGAGCGTGATGCCGTGCCACTTACTGAAATCGGAAGTCAGTGCGAACTGACGTTCAAGATGCCTCGTATCACATCCTTTAATTTGGCAGCTTGCGTAACTTGCCCCAGCAATGTCATCTAAGATGCTGAGATTCAGGAAGTTGAAGATGGACTTTATTCGGTTCATTTCGTTCCAAAGGAACTTGGAATCCACACTGTGTCTGTTCGCTACAAGGAAATGCACATCCCCGGATCTCCCTTCCAGTTCACAGTTGGTCCCATTTGGTTAAGGCTGGCGGTCCTGGTTTGGAACGAGGTCAAGTTGGTGCACCATCTGAATTCAATGTTTGGACTCGTGAAGCTGGCGGTGGTTCACTTGCCATCTCTGTGGAATGACTTAGCAAGGCCGAAATTGAATTCAAGGACCGCAAGGACGGTTCCTGTGATGTCTCCTACAAAGTCACCGAACCCGGTGAATACCGTGTTGGATTGAAATTCAATGATCGAAATATTCCAGACTCACCACACAAGGTGTACATTTCCCCCGAGCAGGGCGATCCTCACAAGCTCGAAGTCAAGGAAATATCCAAGCCGATGCACTTTATCAGTTTATGTTTCGCAAAAAACCGAGCCGAGGGTGAGCTCGATGCGAAGATTGTTGCCCCATCCGGCACAGATGATGATTGCTTCATCCAGGTGATTAATAGCGAAATGACGTCAGTCCGTTTCTCCCCGCGTGAAAATGGTATCCACTATATCCACGTTAAGTTCAATGGAGTCCACATTTTAAATATGATTCTCATATATCTGAGCAGGTGCTCCTGTAACATACAAATTTTTAGTCTCCTGGATAATTTTCAAAAAAGGGCTTACAAATTGAAATATCTTGTTCAGGCGCGATTTATTTTTGCCTTGCTTAGTAGAGTCATTCCTGCTCTTATGAAATCTCCCCGTAACACTCGTATCACTATTGATGCATATCAATAAGCGGGGCCGGGGACTGTGACTTACACTCTCAACCATTCCTGTGTGTGCGTTGGTATGCTGCAGAAATAAGAGGGACCTACAATTTACTGCCGAATCCGAGAGAAACAGAGAAGCACTTTCCATGACATGGTTAACTCATGGAGGATTTGTCACTTCCTCGCATGAAGTAGTACCCCGGAAAAGAAATTATGTAGGTGGAGTCAGGGATCGAACCCAGAACCTTCGGTGTGGTAGTTCGACACACTAACCACTATGGCACGGGGTACTACATATCAATTTACCCTCGAGCAAAACATTGAAAAACGGACGTACTGTTAAGTAAAAGATTCATTTTTTATGCGCACTAAAAGAATGTAGAATGTGGAATACCTCGATGCCTCGATATTTCCTTCTCTTTGTGTTTTATTAGTATCTCCTTTATTAGACTGTAAACACTGTGTTGATTCATGTTAAGTGTAAATCATTCCATCTAGGTATATACATTGTGACAAAGAGAAAATCCTGAAATGACGTTTTTTTTGTTAGCTCAGGATCGAAAGAATGGGAACAAGAGTTGAAAAAATATTACTTCACGAGGAGCACCTTTATGAGGTCTTATGAAAAAAATATCTGTCAAAAAAAATCACGTTATGACCAAAGATTGTATTTCACGTGACATGTTAGTAATTTTGGTCTTTTGGTGATTTTCTTAAGGACTGACACACACAGAACGACGCTGACAGGATAAAACAATTTTGGTAAAAATGTAGTAAACTGTTTGTAATTTGAACAAAAATGAAATACCAAAGGACACGAGGAAAAATTCTTTTCCTCTAAAAAAAATATATAACTTCCATAGTTTCCGATGTTTCATCCCAGAGCTTCCAAAGCACTGAAAGTGACTGATTTTAGAATGGTAAAAGGGACACTTCTTGACATTTTATATGATTTTGTTTGCTATTCGTTTAAATCCCTTGAAAACAAAGCTGACATACGTACTCGTACATATACCCTTACGAGTATGCACATCATGATGTATTTTACCGAAATGTGAGAGCACATTTTTTCCCGAATTTTAAATCCTTTGAAAAGTTCACATTATTGTGAAGGATTTATTTTCTCCCCATCATGTACTTGACTGTTGAAAGATTTAAGATCAGAAGTAAGTCTATTTCCGCACCCAAAAATTATCAAAAAATGAAAAGAATATAGTTTACTTATCAGTTATCACGGAAGCTGTTGAAAGGCGTCAAAGCTTATATCGACAAAGGCATTAGATCAGGAAAAGGATACTATTGGCAACAGCTCAAAGATTTTCCTTCTGTCGCCATTTTTACTTGCTTATTTTTTTAACCTTTTTCTTCGTCGAAATGAAAAAGTTTTCAAAGTCAAAAAAGAAATTTAATTGTTGCAGCAATATTTCACGAAACTACCTGACTTGTATCCTAGTTTCTTACTTAAAGCAATTACAGGATGCGGCACAGTGCAAGGAATGAAAGACGCACAAAGAAAGCAAACAGTTCCAGAAAGGCAAATAGGAAAAGTTCCGAAATAAACGAAAGGCGAGAACATTTTAATAACTTTTTCTTAGGAAGAAGTAAAATTTGTTGTTGTTCTTTGAAATTCATATTTAAAGGAGCACTGTTCCCAAGACAAAACAGTCAGAAAAAAGTTGAAAGCTAACAAGGAAAAAGCAATGTGTTGTGTATAAGCATGTATCTATACATAACCTAAACTATACATACGTGAGTACTTCTTCCTTTGATGATGGAAGATGATGATGTTATATTCCAGAAAAAAAAAGAATATTATTCCTGGCAAAGGAAATATTTCAAAATAATTTTTTCG
This sequence comes from Platycheirus albimanus, assembly GCA_916050605.2. Lineage (NCBI taxonomy): Eukaryota > Metazoa > Arthropoda > Insecta > Diptera > Syrphidae > Platycheirus > Platycheirus albimanus. The sequence goes on from OU696696.1 coordinate 74,536,164, forward strand.
GCTTGTTCCTTGAAGGTTGGCCTTTTTCTTTTATATTGAACGAGGAACGGCTTACCAAGGTGGTTTTCTTAAGCTGTCTAGCAGAGATGCTGCTTGCGGAGGGTTGAGACTTCTTTACAGGGGGCAATACCCATGAAAAATACAAAAATAACATATACATGGAATTAAGGACAAAGGTTTTAGTCGTTTGGAAGTCTCACCAAAATCTTTAAACAGATATTTAAACATGATACATGAACGAAAGCTTATAGAGTACATTTGTCACAAACCGTTAAATACCCTATTTACACGAGTTCGTTTGTCACAAACTATTTTCATTCATGCCCTAAGTGGGTGCGTCATCATAAATGCTTTACCTAAAGGTTGAATTTTTTTTTTCTCGAAAAATAAATGTTAATGGCGGTGATATAAAGTCGATTTTGATGCATTGTAAGGTATAGGGTCATTCATTCGTGGTTTCGGTATCGCTGACACTGACATTGGAATCCTGTCAAACTCAGCTCTCATCTGAAGCGTCATAAGTTTGAATGCTTCTCGGCGTTCACAGCAATTAAATTAGTCTGAACGTGACGTGAACGCTAACTCTAATAGCGAGTTTCATTCAAATTTGGAAGAATTGTTCTCAAAATCGAGAATTGCCCTTTTGAATGAAACTTGTTTTGGGTATCCATGTCAATTTGAATTTGACTTTTTTTCATTTTATGTTTGTCTTTTGTCATTGGAAAAAGTAATCATTAGATAATTGATAATTAATTGGATAATTAAAGTATATATTAAGTTCTTCGTTCATTATATGTTTATTTTTGTTATATTTATTACATACTGGCACAATTTCACAACAAACAACAAAAAATAACAAATTATTTCTCATCTGACGTTTGACAGAAAAGTATTCAGAACGATTCTCCCAACCCATGAGAGATGCATTCTTTCGTGTTGAGAATCGATCTAGAATTGCACTTTTTGAATGAATAAAACTCTCAAAAGTGAAAAAGGTCAATTCTTTTGACAGAAAGAGCAATTCTTTTCGTGAATGAAACTCGCTATAAGTTAGCAACCATAGCACTTCATCCACTGTAGCATTGCCACCCCAGGGTTTCTTGTAAGAAAAACTCCTTATGGGCAAATGGAACCAGAACAAAGTGGGGCAAAACGGGCGAATTTTTCAAAAACGGTTCACTAAAACTATTTTATTTTAAATAAAAATTAAAGAAAAGATTTCTGCCTTTAAAAAAGGCACAATTTGACATTGTAGGAGTAACCTTTAGTTTTTAATAATTTTTCCAATTATTTAAGTCATGTTTTTAGCAGTGTTGTTCCTCTACGCGTCGACTTTGATTGTCTACCTTTCTACGTAGACAATTGTGTCAACAATAGACAATGTCGAAAATGAAGTCGACAATGTATAAAATGTAGACAATGAAGACATTATATTCCAATCTGTCATTATTAATTATTCTGTCGCATGGTATATTTCGATTAAGAAAAGGTTGTTTGATTTAAATTGAATATCTAATGATTCAGTCATTTGTTGTTGAAATATGTCTGGTCTGTCTGGAATAGGGGCTTTGATGACCTGGGTTTTACTTTTAATGAAATCTAACAACAAATATGATATGGAGCATATTGCAGTTTATATCGAGCTTCTTGATACAATCTGGTTGATTGTTCCCTTGGAGAAGCGGTTCATCTTTGGTTGAGTTTGAAACTCCCAGATCGATTTAAGGCACATCACGAAACATCTTTAAAATCCCTCTCAGCATATTATTTACACCCTCATTTTAACAATGGGAAGACAAAAAAAAGTTGAAAAATTAAAGCAAAATTGATTGTCTACATTGTCTACATTGAATTGTCTACACGAAGACAATCGTGTAGTCTTCATGTTTTGTCTACTCCCTCCCTGTTAAACGGAGGGGAATAGACACCCCGTACTTTTTATGCACCTTATACCGATCATCCTGTGTATCATTGCCCCTATGCCATTATCCATGAATGGCACTTGCATCTTGGAAGCTAAAAAGCCTAGTACAATTACAAGGCCAATATTCATCGACACCTCCTTTCCCCTTATACCCAAATTTCCTACCGCTCGCGCTGTGACTAAACATTAAAAAGCGTGTGCGATATACATTATACAGGGTCCGCCAAATGAAGTGTTACTAATTTTATGTTGGCATCACTGGCGACGCGACGCGGGAATATTTGTTTAGAAGTGAAACTTCTTTAGGCACATGGGGGTAAAATTTTTACTGATGCAGCGGAAATAAGCTTGACTTCCGTCTCCGAAAATGGAGAGAGCGATGGAGACCGATTGGCAGAGAGTGAGAAAGGGCGAACGTAGCATGAAGCACATAGCCATGGAGCGAGAGTAGGAAGCAAGCGAGTGAAAAAGATCGAGAGTGAGAGAGTGGATAGAGCGAACGTCGCATCACGCACAGTGCCATAGGGAGAGGGAGCTGTAGGTTAGTTTAGGTTTGTTTTATAATAGCACAAACTGGTTCTGCATATCAACTGTGGGTAGGTCGGCGGCTGATGGTTAAAAATAGAACGGTGGGTAGCAGGGACGGTATGCATTATGTGTGTCTTAGCAGACAAAAGTGTTTCGTATATCCACTGTAGGCAGTCAGGCGGTTGATGGTTTTAAATAGATTGTCGGGTAGCAGGGATGTGACTTGGTATGTGGTTAAATGAGCGTTGGAAGGTTGATATGAACAATGTGATGTGTATAATATTAAGTGCGTTAGGCGGGTAAGCGGCCTTAAGAAACTGCACTGGTCGGTTGATGCGGTGCAAAAAAATAAAAATTAGTTTGCCAAAGAAGTTTCATTTCTGACATGTGTACTTTGTACGCACGCACTTTTTTTTCAAAAGTTTGTTATATTGTTAACAACTGTAGGAAGATTTACCGTTGTACTTCTGGCTTTAAAACTAAGCACCGTCTCATAAAGCTCGTTTATCGTTCCCCAGTTTAATTCTTTGCAACAGTGGCCTCCCTACTCACCAGATTTGAATTCAATGGACTTCTCTGTAGGGTCCATCTTGGAGGCTAAGGTGTCAAAAAAAAAAAAAAAAAAAAAATATGAGAGTGTTGCAACATTGAACTTAGCGCTTCGTCGGGAATGGGCACGTATTCCACAGGACCACATTCGTGCAGCGTGCAATTACTTCATCAAAAGGATTGATGCTGTTAAATGTATTTATAGTGTGCTCATCAAATTTGGAATACAAAACTCTAAAAATGAAGGAACTATTGAACTTTGAGTTGGTAGAACTTTATTTGACGGATCCTTATAAAAAAAAAAAATTAACAACCAATGAACGTGTCGGTGCATCCGCATATTCTTCACATTCTTTCTTTCATGACAAAAAATATGGGTCAGTAATCCAAAATCTTTTTTCTCGAACTCCAATACTGTACCAATTTTGTTCATGGAACCAAAACTCTTGTTTCCTTTAGCTTACATTAAATTTCCATAGTTCCTAAGAGTCTGATTTAAATTTGTGTTCAAAATTTCCTCAAAAATTAATTAAACAAAGAACAAGTCTATGGCACAGGGCACACTCATATACAACGCACAATAGAGAAATGATTTGTAGAATACTATAGAAAATAGTCCTTATTCCCATTTTTTCTGGAAATTCTAAACCTGGAAACTTCCTTTAGTATGCTTTCGTGTCGTCGAAACAGAACCCGAAGTGGAAAACATATTGTAAACGAAGTGGCACAAACGACATGGAACATTTTACAAATTGAATTTATGTGTACTTAAGAAAAGAAAAAAACACCCTGCTAAAAGGGATCTTCCTTCCTCCGCTCGATATACCTATATAAGCAAAGCTACGTAAATACATATATGTAAGTAACTACATACACAGTATAAAAAAAAAAAAAATGTAGAACAGCACGGCACCAAAGAGGTAAATTCGTGATTTTATTTTAAATATTTAAATTAGAACGTGTTTTATGCTGAAGGATGTTTCGTGTTTTGTAGTGCTATATGACTATGAGCTGCACTACCATGTACCTAGTGTATCTAGATTTACCTTTACAAAAAAGAATGTCCTTTTTCGTTTTTTTTTTCTATCTAACAGCTCTTTTAACATTTAAAAAGGATCTTCTGCAATGCATTCGTGCATTCAGAAAAAGGATGATAAAAAAATTCTTTTTTTTTACATTTTAATTCCTTTCGATTTTTTTTTCTTTCTTGCAGTTCTCGAATACTTGACAACCCTGGAGATGTTGAAAATGGATTTCCGTAAGTGGAGGAAGGGTCTTCGTAGGGATTGAAGTTGGTTTTTACGTTATTTTTGTCTTTCTTCATTTTGTTAGTTTTAAATCAAATGCAGAGACAAAAAAAAAAAAAAATGCAACTAAGGGATGCACGTAATGAAATCGGGCAAAAAGGAGAACATTTAAGGAGGACACGTTGAGTAATTTTAATTAACCGTCAAATGAAAGAACACGATGGGAAGAAGCAATCCCAAAAAGAAACTTGTTAATTTCCTGGTTCGGACAAATTTTTAGTCATTTCTTTGGCTGAACTATTTGCTCTGGTTCTGAATCTTCACAAAAGGATTTGGGTCATCTTGAGGTAATTAAAAAAAAAAATTGTTGAAATATAAATGAAGTTGGAAATGTATTTAGTTTGATTCTGAGCTTACTCAGATCTAACCAAAGAGAAAAAAAATAATTATTTCATCGTTTCAAAAACAGTTCTTAAATGTGAAAGTGGTAATTTTTAATTCATGTCTTACAAAATGCATTTGTTTCACTTAAAAATCGCCGTATTGTTTCTTGTCTCTCTGATCTTATTTTATCGTTATTTTTTTAAAACCTTAATGGCCAGTATTGTAGTGTACGATCGTGAAGCATAATGAAACGCACTGTCTGACTAACAAATGTATACTGTTTATTTAGAATCAGGTATAAGGTATAAGTACATAAAGGATGTAGCCATGCTTGTACATATACATGTATGTACGTATGTACATACAATACATCTTCCACCTTAAGATTCTATCTTATAGTAAATTAATTTATACACACGTATTTTGTTTAAAAAAAATACTTTATTGTTCCTTTAAGAAATATATTTTTAAAAGGTTTTAAATATAAATAAGCATAAACTACAACTCGCGGGGTTGGAATCGAACTGATGAAGCTGCGTCCTCTCCTGGTATTCGTTGGTTCGGTTGGTGGAGGTTATTGTTGGTCTCGGGTTTCTTCCAAATGTGTGTTAAATATGGGTTTAACGACAATCTGTTTCTTTTTGTTTGAGAACCCTTGATAGGAGTTCTAGGTATTTTGTCGGCGAACTAGATCTTTGTTGACCCATGTGGTCGCCATGTGTTAACTCTCTCCTTGGCCGGAAAAAGATTGTCCCAATCTTTCATTTAGCAGTTCTTGCACTCTTGCTTTCGAAGTGTCTATGAGTTCTTCCATCGCTATGGTGGGTTCTTCGGCGTTGTTTGTGCGATGACCATGCATTATTCTATAAATTTTGTAAGCAGAATAGATCAACATAACAAGGAAAATTTTAATACATATTCCCCACAAAACGGGATGTTCTTTGAAATCGGTTATAAATGGCTCTATGTAATCAGAGTTTGTGTACATAAGGTCCTCGTCTTGTGAAGCAATGTATTCGAGAATTTGGATTTGAATTGGCTTGTTTAACTTTATATGTTCCAGTATTTGGCTTCTTGAGTTAAAATAAATTTTTCCATCAATTGACACATTATTTTCAAATTGAACCAAATTGATTCCCGACAACTATATTTCGTTAACAATATGGTTCCCTGTTAATACAATATTTCCTTCATTAATTATATCTATTGGCTGGTTTCGTTCTTTAATTTTTGTACAATTTGCTTTATATTTATTTAAGAGGTCTGTTAAACAACTAGCTTCTTTGGTGATTTTACAATAATCATGGTTAAGTTCTTTTTTACAGTCAGCCTTAAAAAATATTTTCTTATACTTAACAATTTCATTTAATATAATAATTTTTCCACCATTTACATTATTACTTCTAGTTATATAGTGGTTTCCTAACCCTTTTACTTTGGGGTATTTAACATACAAAACAATCATGTTAGATTTTTGGACAATTTTAAATTCGGAAGCATCTAGTACATCTGTTATTGAAATATTTACTTTTTCTTGTTCCATAATGGTTTGAATTTCATCAAAATTTAATAACAATGTGTTTAATATATTTGATTTACTTAAGTGAATAGTATTTATTATTTCTCTTAACTCTATTATAATGTATTTTATGATTTTAATTTCTCTTACCCCTTTACTGTTGAAATCTTTATTTATTCTGTCTAATTTGTTGATTAACTGTGTATTAATGCCTTTCTGCTTATTGTTGGACTGTATTAATTCTTGAAGTTTAAGATTAATTTTAACGGCATCATCATGGTCTGGACTACCGGAGATCCATTTCCAGAGTGTGCCTATTTCATTAACTCCTCTACGCTCCCTATTTCTAATGGTTAGTTCATTGAGTAGTTTGTCGGCTATTTCTAACTCCTGATCAATAACTTTGAGAAGTTCCTTTTTAGCTTTAAATCTGTCTAATATTTCGGAGTAAGCTGTTAGATTTATAACGTGGTAAATTTCTCCAAAGTCTTCATAAACTGCGGCCGTTCCATCTTCTATTAAAATAAACTCCTCACCAGTGTAGGTGTAGTCAGTAATTTGTTGGGCCAGAGTTGAGGTGAATAGCATCAATGATAGAAGCATCATCTGTAAATTTAGTTTCTAATATTATCCTTATGAATTATTCGATTATTTGAATCTATAACTACTATGTTCCCTGAGTCTTCCTTAACTTTCTTTTTTACAAATAACGGTTTATTCTTACTTCTTCTCTGTCCATTGTTGACAAAAATTGTTTCTCCTTCTCTATATGTTCTATTTTTCCTATTCTTATTGAAATATCCTATCGTTTTTTGTTGATGTTTTTGGATTTTATCTTTTGTATCACTATTATCTATATAATTGTGGAATATGTCCGTCGGTCGTTTGTCTGTTACCGTGTGTATTGTTTCGTTGTATTTTTTTGTAGCTAGAGTCATGATATCCTTTATGTCTGTTATATGTGTAGTCTCTTTAACTATTCTTATAAGCTCTGTTAATGTAGAGTGGATTCTTTCTATTATTCCGTTGCTCTTTGAGTGGGCTGGTGGTGTTGTTTTATGGGTAATGCTTAGGAGGTTGTACGCGCACTGTGCAGAAGGTGAGCAAAACGCTGCCTCATTATCGGTCATTACGGTTTTGACATTACCAAAAATCGGTAGAAGTTCGATCATTCTATTTTTTGCTTCGATTTTTGAATGAACTTGGGTTGTTATTAGGTATTTCAAAAATGGGTCTGCCATTGTTAGAAATGTTGCATTTTCACAGTAATATATATCTGCGTGGATGCGCTCTCCTCCTTCTTTAGGAATTACGTCGGAAAGTACCTTTGTGTGTCTCAATGATATATGATCTCGGGGTACCAGCGAGGCTTTTTACTCTCCCCCATTCGCTGATGTCACGGATCCAAACCACATCGCCTATTTTGAATTCTGCTCTGGATATTACCCCATGATGTCTATTATAGTTTATCGCCTGCCTTTCCTTAAGTCGGTCTCCTTAGCTTCTCATAGATCAGATCGTGGATACAGTTGGCTTTCCAGTATGGGTAGCGTTGTACTAATTTTCATTCCCATCAGTAGCTCTGCTGGCGAAAAACCATTTGCTAGTGGTGTTGCTCGATACTCCAGCAACGCAATGTATGGATCGATATTTTTCTTCAAAAGTGACTTTATTGTTTTAACGCAACTCTCGATGAATCCGTTTGATTGAGGATATCTCGGTGACGAGGTTTCGTGATGGAATCCCCAATCTTTAGCAAATTTGGCGAACGTTGAAAGATTAAGTGTCTGAAATTGAGGCCCATTGTCAGACCTTACGACATCAGGGATACCATGCCTGGAAAATACAGATTTCATATGATTAATAACACAGTTGGTTGTTTGTTGTTCTAAAAGTGCTATCTCAGGGTACCGAGAAAAATAATCACTGATTAGTAAATAACTTTTAGAATTATAATAAAATAGTTCTACGCCCACTATTTGCCAAGGGCGTTCTGAAGGTTCGCTGCTAATTAATTTTTCGTGTCGTGGAATTACTTGCTGAATGCAAACCGAGCACTTTTGTATATAATTCTTAATGTCTTTAGTGTATCCTGGCCACCAAACAGATTGTCTAGCCCTGGCCTTGCATTTTACGATTCCTAAGTGACCAGCATGTATTTTTTCTAAAATGTCGCCTCTCAGTTTAGCTGGTATGACTAGCTGGCTACCGTGCATGAGAAGGTTATTATTGATTGAGAGGTTGAAACGATCGTTGTAGTACTGTCTTAGCTCTGAGTTAACCTTGTATCGATCTGGCCATCCATTCAAGCAGTATTCTACTACTAAGGTTAGTATTTTGTCATTAGCTTGAGCATCCTCTGTTGTTTTAAGCTTTGTTTGAGTCACTGGGAGACTTGAAACAATAAGCTTGAGTTTCTATGCTCAAATCACAGTTTTCGTTTTCTTGCAGAGGGTGTCGTGAAAGTGCATCCGCTGCAACTAAAAACTTCCCGGCCGTATAGTAAATTTCATAAGCGAATTTCATCATTTTCATCCTAAACTTTTGTAATCGAGGTGTTAGGTCATCCAAATGTTTTGTCGAAAAGATAGACACCAAAGGCTTATGGTCCGTTTCAATACTAAATGTTATTCCCGTGACGAGGTCTGCAAATTTCTCTGTTGCTGCCCAAGTGATAGCAAGTGCCTCTTTCTCAATTTGGGCATATCCCTTTTCAGTTTCTGACAGTGTTCTCGATGCATACGCCACAGGCCGTCAGTTACCATCATCATCAATCTACAACGAAACTGATCCCAGCCCGTAAGATGATGCATCAGACGACAGTATTGACTTGTGTTCTGGGCTGTATAATTTGAGGACTGGTGCACTGGAGATAATTTTTTTCACCTCCTCAAATGCTTCGTTTTGTGGATAGCTCCACTGAAAAGCTACATTGCTGCGTAGAAGTTCGTTCAACGAGCTACAGCGGTCGGATAAGTATGGGATAAACTTTCCTAGAAAATTTACCATACCAAGAAATCTTTTTAGTTCAGTAATGTTGGTTGGCTTGGGATAACTTTCAATAGCCTTCACTTTAGATTCGCATGGGCGGATGCCATACTGATTTATCTTATATCCCAAGAATTTAAGTGTTGTGATACCAATTTCGCATTTACTTTTATTTAATGTGACCCCATTTACGTTTAACGTTCTCAGCACCTGTCTAAGGGTAAAATCGTGTTTTTCTACTGTAGGATTAAAAACTAAAATGTCGTCTGTCTGACACACTACATTAGATATACCTTTCAAAATATTTTGCATCAGCTTTTGGAAAATTTCTGGTGCAGAAGAAATTCCAAAGGGTGATCTTAAAAAACAATATCTACCGAACGGATTTAAAAAAAGTGGTTAGCGTTTGTGAATTAGATTTAAGTTGTACTTACCAAAATCCTGAGTTAGCATCTAACTTGGAAAAAATTTTTGCTCCTGATAGTTGTGCCAAAGTATGATGTGCAACTGGCATTGGATGAATCTCTCTTTCTACAGCTAAATTCAACTTCGTCAAGTCCACGCAAAGACGAATCTCGCCACTTGCTTTTGGTACTATGACCAATGGGGGACACCAATCTGTAGGCTCATCAACATGCCATATCACTCCTTGTGCTATCATTTCATCGAGTTTTTCTTTCAATTTATCCTTCAGTGCTATTGGAACTCTTCTAGCTGAAAAAAATTTGGTACGGCTCAACACCACTTTTTAATTTAAATTCGTATTCATAGTTTTTAATTGATCCAAGTCCGTTAAATATCCCTGGAAATTCGTTTTCCACTTGCACCGTCGATTTTAAAAGTTCCTTTGTTCATAAAACATTTCCCACAACACCCTTTATAATTAAGTTTTAGTCTTTCACTAGTATTTAGGCTAAGTAATGGCATTTTCAGTTTATTTATCACATAAACAAAACTTTCCACAATTTCGGAACTACTTGCAATCTTAGCACTGAACATGCCTAACACATTCAATTTTCCACCGTCGAGGTCACAGATCACTTTATTGGGAGAATTCAATTTAGTGTTTTGGAATCTTTCTTTGAAGATCTTCTCCGAAATAACATCCACTGGTGAGCCCGTATCGATCATGAATGTAACAGTTTTGTTGTTTACTCGAACCTCAGCGGTCCAAGGCGAAGTAGTGACGTTGTTTACTGTTAGCATTCCTAAATACTCTTCGTTATTAGAAGAGATTTTATCATCGCTGGAAGCTTCAAGCTGATTTATGTTATGTCTCCTGCCGTTATTCTTGAAGCACACACTAGCGGAATGGTTCAGTTTACCACATTTGTTACACTTTTTCCCCCTTGCTGGACAACTTGTTGGTTTATGTTTATTATTCCACCCACACCACCTACAACTTCTATTGTTTTGGTATGCATTTTTCTGAGAGCTCTTTTCTTGATTCTGTGTTTTATATGTATTTGCAGTTGTTGTAGTGGTGGATAACTTATGTATTGCAGAGCTACTTAATTCTTGCTGCTGTTTTCGTACGGCATGGTGTTGTCTCACTTCTTGGATTGCCTTGTCTAAGGTTAAACCACTTTCTAATTGCAGCTTTTCAGAGAGCCGACGGTCTCGTACACCAACAACGATTCGATCACGAATCATCTCATCTTTAAGATTACCGTAAGAACAGTTTTCTGATAGCAGGTATAAATCAGTTATGAAATCTTCTATCAAGTCACCGTCAAGCTGGCTGCGCAAGTTAAATTTAGCGCGTTCGTAAATCACATTGGTTTTCACCACAAAATGGTTTTCAAATGCCTCTATTACTTTATCATAGTTTTTCTTTTCTACGTCTGATAAAGTAAAAGACAAGAAAATTATTGGTGGTTAATCCTTATAGATTAAGAAACTTCCTTATAGTGAAACAAGTCTTTATGAAACGGATATTTTATTTAGAATAATAATTTAATCAGAAAATTTCTGATGTTTGATAAAATATAAAATCTAATAAATTTTATATTTTTCTAATAAAGTGATAAGAGCAAAGTGTTTAAACTGAACGAATGTTATATTTAACACTCCTCCTCATTCGTCTGAAGTCCACACTTTGTTCTCAAATATTTAATTCGATTGGCTGCTAGTGGCTTTGTTAGCATATCTGCTAACATTTCATTCGTAGGGCAATATTGGCATTTGACAAAATGTTTATCCACATTGTCCTTTACGAAGAAATATTTAGTGTCTATGTGCTTGGATCTGTTGCTGAGTTTTTCTTGACATATGAGTTTGAGACAGCTTTGGTTATCTTCGTAGATTACTGTGGGCTTATTTTGGGTATGATCAAAGTCATTTAAGATCCTCCTCAACCAAATTGCCTCTTTGCATGCTTCGGATAAAGCTATAAACTCTGCTTCGGTTGTTGAAAAAGAAACGCAAGTTTGTTTTCTGCAAGTCCAGCTTATAGCTCCTTATTAGTCGTTGGTATTCTGTATTGTTAAGTAAAGGTTGTGCTTCATCAGTTGACTTGTCATATTTTACTTCTATAGGAACATTAGATTTCTTTGCATCTTGAAGTCCAAAATCTTTAACTAGTCTCTCAATGTACTGTTTTTGACTAATATTGTAGTTCGACTGACTATCTTTAGAAACTTCAATGCCCAAGTAATGTCGAATTTCTCCCAAATTGTTCATTTCGAAGTGACGAGAAAGTAATAATTCCGTCTTCTTTATAAGTGTTTCATCCACACTAGCCACTAAAATGTCATCAACATATATTAAAATGTAACAACCTGTACCATTAGTTGTACTACTATACAGACAAGTATCGGCTTTGCTCTGGATGAAACCACCTTCGATGAGAACCTTGTGGATTGCTTCGTTCCAAACGTAAGCTGCCTGCTTCAGACCATACAGGCTTTTTCTAAGTCGACATACGAAACCTTCTTCTCCAACTTCAAATCCTGGTGGTTGTTTCATATAGATCTCCTCCTTTAGTTCTCCGTTTAAAAAAGCTGACTTTGCATCCATGTGATGAACTTTCATTTTGCACTTTCCTGCTATAGAAAGAAGAAGTCTAAAAGTTGTCTGCCTTACTACTGGTGCGAAGGTTTGATCATAGTCTTGTCCGTATTTCTGGCTATACTTCTGTGCGACAAGTCGAGCCTTAAACCTTTGAACACTTCCGTTGACGTCACGTTTAATCTTATAGGTCCATCTAAATCCAACTATATTCGCTCCATCTGGTGGAAGTACCAATTCCCATGTTTTGTTCTTGTCAAGTCCCTGAATTTCTTCTTCCATTGCCTTTTTCCATTGTTCACTATACTTGCCAGTTAAGGATTCTCTATAATTCCTAGGTTCTTTCATAAGATAGTCCTGAACCATGTTTGCACCGCTTACAAATCGTTGTGGTGGTATTCCTTTATTCGATCGGTCTGATTTTCTTTGTTGAACGTCTTGTATAGGTTGCTGCTCCTCATTGATTATTGATTCCTCATTGTAGTTGTAATCTGGTTCGGGATAAACATCATTATTCCTTCTTGAAATTGAAACTTCAAACTCAGAACACTTTCCTTTGGCATTGTCTTTAATTTTGGTATTGATAGATTCGTCCATTGAAGAATTGTTTAAAAATTTAAAATCTCGGCTAATAGTTATCTTTTTTGTTGCTTTATCGACGAAACGATAACCTTTGGAATGTTCATCGTAGCCAACAAAAATCTTTGGTTTAGCAGTATTGTCCAACTTTCTTCGGGTTTCTTTAGGAACATAAACAAACGCCTTTGAACCAAATATACGAAGATAGCTTATGTTTGGTTTCTTTCCAGTCCATCTTTCGTATTGTGTTGTTGGTATGACGCTTGATGGAAGTCTGTTTTGTAAGTAGTTGGCTGTCATAACTGCTTCTCCCCAAAACTCATATCCCAGATTTGCTTCCAATAACATACACCTAGCCATCTCAACTAGAGATCTGTTTTTACGTTCGGCTTTTCCGTTCTGTTGAGGAGTGTAAGGTGTACTATGTTGATACTGTATGCCCTGCTTCTCTAAGAACTTATAAAATCTTCCTGCGGTATATTCGCCCCCATTATCTGACCTTATTATTTTGGGTTTTATTGAAAAAATATTTTTGACAGTTTCTACATATTGAATGAGCCGTTCAAAGACTTCAGATTTGTCTTTTAAGAGATAGACTTCGGTATAACGGCTAAAGTCATCAATAAATGTCAAAAAATATCTGTTCCCACTTGGAGTAGTCGTCTGCATTGGGCCACAAACATCACTGTGCACTAAGTCCAAAGGAGCATGGCTTTCACTGTATGACTTAGCAAATGGCAAACGATTCATTTTACACTGTGCACATATGTCGCAATCCTTACTGTGTTCGCAATCTATAATATGAAATTCACTCACCATTTTTTCAGTTGCGAGTCTCTTTATAGCTTCCGTATTTCGATGACCAAACAAACGATGCCAATAATCCAGACAATGTTTCTGTTGAGGTTTATCCTTAACCAATAGTACCTTTGGATTTTTTACTTCAAGCCTTAATCTGAAAAGATTTCCTGTCAAGTCTGCTACTGCTACTTCTTGCCCATCTTTTGTGTTGATTGTGCATATGTTTTCTTGAAAGTTCACCATAAATCCTTTGTCTATTAACCTCTTTACTGACAGTAAGCTTCCTTGAAGATTAGGTATATAGAGAACATCTTCAATCCGAATTGTTGCGTCCATATTATTGTTGTTCAGCACTTGGACTTTACAAGTCCCTTTTCCCTTCGGTGCAATTTCTTGACCATTGGCTACTATAACCTTCTCATAATTATTGTTTGAGTCCAGACTTATGAAGTTGTCGATATTGTTAGATATATGAACCGTTGCTCCTGAATCGATAACCCAACCATCATTGATTTTGCCACTCAATCCAAAACAAAATTCCTCTGAGGATGTTATAGTGTTGACTTTTCCTTTTTTCTGGTTGTTTTTCCACTGGATGTATTTGCGACAGTCTTTCTTCATATGACCCTTTCTATTGCAAAAGAAACATTTAGTGGATTCGTTTGAATACTTATTTGATACCTTTAATGCAGTATTTAAGTGTCCGTTATTTTGTCTGTTGTATTCCTCAAGTAATTTCACCTCAACGACTTCCAAAGTCAGTTCCTTTTGATCTCTGGCTTCAAGTGCAGTGACAAGTATATCGTACGAACGAGGCAAACTACTTAAAATCATTGCTATAGTCCAACTGTCTGATAATTGATCTTCACCTAAAGCTACTAATTTGTCGAAAAGTGTCGTCATAGCTTGGATGTGTTCGTCCATTCTTGAACCTTCTTCTAGTTTCAGGCTGCAGATTTTCCTCATAATTTGGACCTTATTGCTAAGCGTTGATTTTTCGTGATGCTGTTTGAGTTTTTCCCATGCGGCTTTTGCTGTTTCAGCCTTCCTAACGTTGTGTAGCTGATTGTCTTCAACTGATAAGCCAATTAAAACTTTAGCATCGCTGTCCCTTTTGATCCATTCTGCTGTTGTTGGATCCGGTTTTTCTTCCGAAATAGTTTCCCACAAACCATCCTTTCTAAGTAAAAGTTCCAGTTTGTATTTCCAGATATGGTAATTATCATGATCCAATTTAGCGATGGATGTCCTTAGTGATTCAGCCATTTCTAATATATCCTTTTATTCTTGAAATCTTTTTATCTTTGATCTTTAAAATAATCTCTCCTCTGTATCTTGTTTCACTAGAGTCTTGAAATCTGGGCCCATAACCTATTGGTGGTTAATCCTTATAGATTAAGAAACTTCCTTATAGTGAAACAAGTCTTTATGAAACGGATATTTTATTTAGAATAATAATTTAATCAGAAAATTTCTGATGTGATAAAATATAAAATCTAATCAATTTTATATTTTTCTAATAAAGTGATAAGAGCAAAGTGTTTAAACTGAACGAATGTTATATTTCACAAAAATATTATCCGCTTGATCCCCCATTAAGTAAATAAGTGTGTTGACCTGCTCCTCCTCCGAGCTCTTATTCAATTTCGAAGCGATACGAAACCTTTCAAAGCGCCGTTTCCACTTGGGCCTGGACCATTCAGACGGATTAGAAAAGGGAAAGGGATCGGGTGACTTAACCATTAAGCTGCTGCTAGGTTCTGCAGCCGGCGGCGCGGCGGCGTTGTCATTATGTATTATTATACTTTCTTTTCAAAACGGTTCTAAATCGATATTAAACTTTTTTTTTTTTTTAAACTAATTGAGAAAAATCAAACACCGCTGCCACCATGTAGGTAGTGTACGATCGTGAAGCACAATGAAACGCACTCTCTGACTAACAAATGTATACTGTTTATTTAGAATCAGGTATAAGGTATAAGTACATAAAGGATGTAGACATGCTTGTACATATACATGTATGTACGTATGTACATACAATACAAGTATCTATTAATGGCGTGTTGAATGGAATTTTTTTTTATTAATTTATTACTTTTTATATTTTCTTGAATTTTTGTATTCAAAAATCTTTCGGTTGAGTTTCCTTATCGAAAAATACATTCTGGACCCAAAGAAAAGTTTTTTCACTCGATGGTTACACATTTTTTTTTCTTTTTCGGATACACCAAATAAATGTTGAATGTAATTCGAACAGGTGTTTATGCCTTGGCCTTCCCCATTCACAGCATTTAAAACGGATTCCAAAGAATTTTGATCTGAGAGGTTTTGTTTTCCATTAGAACATGCAAGTATTAAAAAGTAAAAATAAACTTACACTTGATCCATCAAATCATCAATTTCAGATTGACTAAGGGAAAGCTGAGGCGTATTTGAAGGTTAGATATAATCTCCCAATATTTTTAGAAGAGCAGTCTTAAAAGTACGCACCATTCTCTCTGCTGCACCGTTTGACTCTGTATTAAACGGTGCTGAATGCAAGTGTTTAATGGAATTGTTTCTGCAAAACTCTTGAAACTCAGTTGACATAAATTGTGGTCCATTGTCAGATACCAAAGTTCTTGGTAATCCCTCGAGTGCGAAAATGGATCGTAAGGCACTGATTGGTGCTTGTCGTTGATGATATCCTAAATTCCCGTTCGTTATAAGAACGGGAATTTAGAATTTGAATCCACCACTATGAGCCACATATGTTTTTGGAATGGTCCAGCGAAGTCACTATGAATCCTCTACCAAACTTCGGCTGTAACCGGCCAGCTGGTGTATTCTTTGGCTGCTTGCCTAGCGTTGACTTGACATGCATGACATTGTCCAACTGCTAACTGGATATCATTGTCGATGTTAGGCCACCAACAATATCTGCGAGACATTTTTTTGCTTCATTCGTGAGATGCCCCAATGACCTTGATGAAGGAGTGTCAAAACTTTTTTCTGCAACTGCAGAGGAATTACAACTCTTGGACTTCCGCTGTAGAGGAAAAAAACATTAGTATTGATTGTAAAAGAACATTTTATACGAAAATAGGGTATACAAAATGTTCGTCAGTTGATGGAAGGCTGGTAGGCCACCCATTCTGCACATTACGGCATGACCTTGCGTATGGTCGGATCCAGTTGGGATGCCTTAGCTATAACTGTAGAATCGGCAGGAAAATCTTTGACGATTAGCGATAGCTCTTCATCTATTTGACACGCTTCTTCTAATTGATCGAAACCTTTATCAGGACCAACAGGCGGACGCGAAAGGCAATCAGCATTACCATGTTGCTTTGTAGATCGATATCGTATGGTATATGTATATTGTATAACCCATAAGAGTAATAGCCCATCGCTGAAGTCGCTGTATCGTCATATGTGGTAGTTTTTTGCTGGTATTGAAGATCGTGACAAGCGGCTGATGATCTGTAATCAACTCAAATTGCCTTCCATACAAATACTGATGGAATCTTTTCACGCCAAACACAATCGAAGGAGCGTCTTTCTCGATTTGGCTATACAGTAGACGCTCGATATAGTGAACTAATAAAAACCAAGCCTGTTCACTATATCGAAATTGTTCGCTATTTCGAGCGGGAGTTTTTAAATGTTTACCAACACTAAATTTGATTATTAATACAATTCTTTTTTATTAATTCAACAGTTTAAACAAATTAAATTTCAAAACAGCCATCACTTGCGAAGAAGCCATACCTGCTTTCATTGATTTTTTCCAAAATTGAAATTGCCTTCTGTTTTAAAATCAATCTATTATCTGGCAGATTTTTTCTTCGTAGATGTATTAAATAATAAATGTCTTTTCATACACTTATAACTTAACACGCTTCGACGTTTTCCTGGAATTTATTTGAAGGACTACTAAACCATTGGCAACAATCTCTGCCGAGAGTATGGATTGTTCTGTTACCCCGCCTACTTTTTCGGCTGCTGGTCCTTCATCCATTTCTTCCTCACCCTCAGTGAATACACGTCCTTCAAACATTATTGAGGATACGGAACGGGATCTGGAAAACTCTTCGGGACTTTCTGGTAACTCGCAAGATCCTAGTTTAAATGAGTTAGCTCCTTTCTTGAAAGTAATTCCTTCGCCTAAAGCAATATTTCTTTCCCGATTGGAAAACTCAACATCTGAAGAAGACATCATTACTTACATCAAAAAAACACTTCGTATGGATAAAATTGATGGATTAATGATCAATAAATTTAAATTCCAAAATGAACGAGAAATCTCCTCTTTTAAAATAACAGTTCCTTATAACTTATTTGATTTGGTTGTGAATCCGAAATTTTGGCCTGATAAAATTTTTATTCGTGAATTTGAGCACCGTGTTCGCAAGAATCGTTTTGTTACTCAATTAAATCGATCCGCGCCCGTGGAAGCAGTGCATGCAAAAAACGATTAGAGTCTAAAGCTGTTCTTAACATATTCTACCACAATACAAGCGGCATGAAATCTAAGCTCTCTGACCTTTACTCGAAATCCTTCTCTTCAGACTACGATGTTATAATTTTATCCGAAACTTGGCTAAATGACTCTGTATGTGACTGTGAAATCTTATGTAATGACTATAATGTTTATCGTACCGATCGAAGTTTATTAAATAGTGTTTTTTCAATTGGAGGTGGTGTTCTTATTGCAATTCGCTCCAACTATCACTCAAAACGCTTATTTTATAATGAGTTTAACAATTTAGAGTTCATCTGTGTCGAAGCATATATTCGTAACAAACAATTCCTGTTTACCTGTTCATATGTTCCTCCTCTTTCTGTCAAGGACATCTATAAACAACATGCCGACGCTGTTACTTATGTTACAAATAAATTTTCTACCGCAAGAACTTTTATTACTGGAGATTTTAATACATCAAGTGTATCGTGGTTACCTAACCCTGAAGACAGTTCATTTCTAACACCGTTGTTTCCTCATGGCTTCAGTGAAAGGGTTTCGGAAACAAACTTCCTACTTATTGATGAATGCTCAGGTTCTGGCCTCTTTCAAATAAACCATGTAGCTAATTCCAAAGGAAATTTCCTTGATCTCGTCTTCACTGATTCCCCAGAATATACAACAGTAGCTGAAGCTGATGATTTTTTATTCAATAATTCCATTCATCATAAGGCTATTTATATCAGACACTATATCGATATTCGCGAGGAAAATGCCAACATGCCTAAGGAAGTGGAACGTAAACTGGATTTCAAAAAGATAAACGATATTGGCTTTAGGAGTCTTTTGGAGAACTACAATTGGAACAATATTTATGATGAACCTGATGCTGATCTTTGCTGTAATAAATTCCATTTTGTCGTGAACAATTTTCTATCATCATGTGTACCCTTAAAAAAAATTTTTATTGGACCAAGGTGCCCCCCATGGTTTACAAAAGAAATAAAAAAACTAAGAAATTTAAAAACTAAACTATATAAAATATATTTGTCAAATTCAATGTTATCCGTTAACTATACACTAATTACTCTCGAGCCAGACGGCTCCTTCAAAATAAAATAAACATTTCTTATCAAAACTACGTTAATAATACAAAATCTGAAATCTTAACTAACCCCAGAAAATTTTGGAATTTCGTTAGGATAAAAAGAAAGACAGATTCTTTTCCAGCTGTGATGACCTATAAGGGAATATCTTCTAATGAGAATGAAACTATTTGTGATATGTTTTCGAACTTCTTCCAAAGCGTCTACAAAAAACCGAATAGCTGTGATAAAACTTGCGATAGTGATAGAAGCTGTGATAACATCTGTGATAGTACCTGCAACAACATCTGTGATAACTACAACGACAATATTCCTGTTTTTCCTCAACTTGACGTAGCCGTACCAGTGATTGACGAAAATCTCTTAAGGATATATGTTTCCAAGCTTAAAAATACAACTTCCTGTGGACCGGATAATATACCAGCATTTATTGTGAAACGTTATATATCTGTATTGGCCCGTCCATTATGTCACTTGTTTAACCTGTCTTTGAAAACCGGAAAGTTCCCAAAAATTTGGAAATCTTCATACATTATACCTTTTCATAAAAATGGAAACAAATGTGAGGTTTCTAACTATAGAGGCATCGCAAAACTTTCATGCATACCTAAGTTATTTGAAAAAATAATTTGTGACGTAATTGAGAACAGATTTAAAATTTTAATTGCTCCCAATCAACACGGTTTCATGAAGGGAAAATCAACAGCTACTAACTTAATGGAATTCTGTTCAGATGTTATTACAAAAAGCCAAGACGGTTTTCAAACGGATGTAGCATACTTAGACTTTGCAAAAGCATTTGACCGTGTAAATCATGATCTCCTTTTAAATAAACTTAGTGCCATAGGTCTTCCACACTGGTTTACTGTTTGGCTTGATTCTTATCTATGTAAAAGAATTCAATATGTCTGCATTAAAAACAAACTGTCAAAACAAATTTGTGTGTATTCTGGTGTTCCACAGGGCAGCCATATCGGCCCATTTATATTTTTGCTGTTTGTGAACGACCTGTGTTCTGTTAAGTTAAATTCTGAACTTCTTCTGTTTGCTGATGATGCTAAGCTTCGTTTGTCTTATAAAAATAGTGACGAATATATACTGTTGCAAGAGGACTTGACTACAGTATCAAACTGGTGTATTGCAAATGATATGGAACTTAATGTATCAAAGTGTAAATTAATGACTTTTTCGCGTAAAAGATTTCCGTTTCTTAAGGTTTATTTCTTGTGTGATTCTGAACTACAGAGAGTAGATACGTTCTGTGATCTTGGTGTTATAATGGATTCAAAACTTGATTTCAATAGACATATAGATCACATGGTAAATAAAGCAAAATGCAGACTTGGATTCATCTGTCGTTTCGCGAAAGAATTTCGAGATCCATATATTCTAAAGACTCTTTATTGTTCTCTGGTGCGATCAGTTCTCGAATATTGCAGTTGCGTATGGTGCCCAAGCTATCAAGTGAATATTAACCGCATTGAATCCGTGCAAAAGCAATTTCTGTTATACGCTCTTCGATATCTCCCATGGAATTCTAACGTACACCTACCATCTTATAAAGACCGACTTAAGCTAATTAATCTCCCGGCCTTAACTGAGCGTAGAACTATTGCGAAAAATACACTGTCTAAGGGTTCGCCTTTGCCATAGTAATCTTATTTTTTTAAAATAAAGTCCACTACTCTATCGCACCAACTTGCTCTAATAAGACATTGGTCGTGGCTTGAGATTTTGAAAAAAAAAAATTATTTTTCGAAACTCTTATTCTTTGGATGAATTTCAATGTATGGTAGTAAAATTATCAAAATTTGTGGATTGGTTTGTTAGAATAAAAATATTTTTTGGAGAACATTTTTCAAAAAAAAAATTAAATTCCCCCAATACATAGGTGTTCTGCATTTATCATATAACTACTTATCATTTATGAAAAAGTTAATGATCTGTTTTCAAAATATTAAATTATTAAGAGAAATGTTTTTGTAAAAAACAACAAAATATTTATTAAAAATATAGGAATGTAGCAGGTATTAATTGAGCTACTTTAACCTATATACATATGTGTAAATTTTCGACAGAATCGGTTAAACTGTCTTCGAAAAACCCGAAAGCAAAAAAAAAAAAAACCGTCCTATGGAAGGTTCCGTTCTTAGCAATTCTTGGTAACTTTTTTCCCAGCCATTTGATAGGTCATACGGTCGTACCTAAATAGCTAAACTAATCAAATTCGTTTGAGTCATTTTCGAGAAAAATGAGCTTTAACATATCTAACTATAAAATTGCAGGTACCGTTTCGAGCTGCAAAAAATTCAATTTCCCTTCTGTACAATACCTGCACACCCGTTTGGGCTTTTGTAGGTGCCTGTAGGTACATACCTATACTCAGACGGAAAGGCAAACAAATAAGACAGACAGACGGACAGATTTTTTTGACCAACTTTTTTGGTCAAAAACGGTTTAATCTATCATCGTTGAAACTTTTTTTTCCGACGAATGCATAACTTGCAGTTTATGTATATTCGCATGTAAACATTCCAGCGCGTTTCAATTATTGACTTTTAAAGGAATACTTTTGATACCTTGGGTTTCATTATTTTAATTTTCATAAGGCTTTCTAGTTGAGAGTTGAGACTAAAGAAATGTATAGCCTATGTAACTCACAGATAATGTATAGCTTTCTTTTAGTTAAAGAAACGGTTAAGTAGCTTCGGAGCGAAAGCCTTATAAACAAACAGACTTACTTTTCACAATTTTACTATAAGGCAAGTTATGCATTCGTAAAAAAAAATTCTAACATACAAAAACATGACATTACTATGATAGAGAAGTCGAAAAAAGTGGGACCGACAATTCTGTCTATCTGTCTGTCTGTCTTTCTGTCCATCCGTCTGTATCGGCACCTACAGCCTAAGCGGCTGGACCGATTTGCTTTAAACCTGGCAAATAGTATTATTATGACGTCCTACAGAGGGTTTTTTGGAATAAGCATTGTAGCTTTAAAACGGTAACGGTACCTGCCATAAGATTTTTAGTGAAAAATTAATTTTTTTCAAAAAAGGCTCCTACGATTTTGATAAAACTTTCGGAATAAGGGTTTAATGTGCAAATTTTTTGTTTTGGTTGGAATACTTTTTTCAGGAAAAGTCTTATATCTAACGTTACCTCCCATACATAGGACCGGTTTTTTGAAATACAACAATATAAATTCTTAAATTAAAAAAGACTGACTTTTTTAAAGAAGTTTAAATTTGTTTTAATTTTTTTTTGTAAAAAAAACGGTTTAATCTATTTTTTTGTATTTTTCTGATAAAAACTACAAAGTGCTAGAACTTGGCATACTCAAAAAAAAGACCATTTTAACACATTAGAGCAAGTTTGTACGACTAAGCCGTGCACTTTATTAATATAAGTATGATGATAATTTCTCTTTGGCTTACTTATTTACAGTTATACATTTAGTTGAATATTATTTGGCAAAGAGATCTTCACAAATTAACACAAAAACAAAAACAAATAAAATGCACGACTGGGTCGCACGTACTTGCTCTGTGGGTGCAATAGCACGATGATTGCATAAAAAATTCAAGGATAAGACGAAACTCATTTTTGAAAAATTTGGTTAAACCTAAAAAAATTTGACTGAAACTGGAAAAACCGATATACGGGAGCTAACGTTAAGAAACCTTTAATATTTGAAACTTAGATGTCATCTTTTGGGTGCTTAAAATGATAGAAATGTCCACTTACGGCCAAATTAATAATACTTAATAAAATAATAAATATTAACAATTCCCTCTATTATCATATGTAACCAAAAACTTTCAGAAAAATCGGGGGAGAGTTTTTTGAGTAAACCAGAAAAAATGAAAAAATTGGCCAAAACCTAGTGGCTATTTGTATGGGAGCCACCATTTGGAAAAGAGAAACCTACTTCTTCACAAAAACACGAAAAAATTGGCTAAATGGTCACTTGTGCCATCCCGTAAGGCTAGGTTTTCTTGTTTTTGTGAAGAAGTAGGTTCGGTTATTTTTGAATACCTTGGCAAGAAAAAGTCGTAGAGCCATACGGTTTTCAGTGTTGGATTAAAGATTAATGGAAGCGTTGAATTCTGAGAACAAAAATTATATTTAATTACGTAAAATTTTGAAAAAAAATTGGTTTTAAAATTATTTTTTCAAATTTTTTTTCAAAATTTTGAGTTTGAAAATTTATATTTTTTAAACTGTTCGTTAAAACAATTTAATTTAAAAACAAAATAAAAGGAGAAGTATTTGGCTTTCCAAAAAGGTATAACACATTGTTGTAAACGAACCCGTTGATTTTAAATATTTTTTTTACAAAATAAGTCAATTTTTCAGAAAATTGCCCCTCCCGGCTAAACTGAGGGGAATAGACCCCCCCTCCCATACGATTTTTTTCTTGTCTCAACTTAACCTACACGCTCCAGCTTTTTGGCACAACGCTGGTGAATCACCCTGTATATAAAAATCCACCCATCCTAACTCTAGAAATAAGGTCACACACAAAAATTAAATTGATTTTTATATATATAGATATATTTGTGGGCAATATTAATTCTGCATATCTTTTATCAAAAATTAATATAAATATCTGTACTAGATCTTTCAGATCCTACGATTTTTTGAACTTGCGATTTAATAGAACTAATTACGGCCTTCACGAGCCACTTTTTGC
Source organism: Platycheirus albimanus (assembly GCA_916050605.2). NCBI lineage: Eukaryota > Metazoa > Arthropoda > Insecta > Diptera > Syrphidae > Platycheirus > Platycheirus albimanus. The sequence continues at coordinate 74,559,938 of OU696696.1, forward strand.
AGCTTGTATAGACTTCAATAAATTTTATTATGTAGTTGATTTCAATATAAGTAAAAATATGTTAAGAACACAATTGTACAATATTTTAAGTTAAAAAGCTAAGAATATATAAATTTGTAGCTAAATAAATAAAAAAAAAAAAAAAAAAAAAAAAAAATATGTATCAAAAGCAAAGCCAAATCAAAAAATTGTGTTTTTGATCGTGACAATGTGAAAAAATACACAGAAGAATAGTAAATTATTCGGCAAAATAGTTGACCTTCACAGGCGTATTGCAACAGAAATTTTTTCGTTGAATATCGTCCAAAAAAACATTAAGTTCACTATATTGAGATCCTCAGAGTTCATTATTTAGAGTAGTCTGTGTTAAAATTTGGTGGTTCACTATACTGAATAGTTCACTATATAGAGGTTCACTATATCGAGCGTCTACTGTATTTCTTTTGTGTGCCGTATAAGGTTTTAGATGCGAATGCAATTGGTCTCTCTGATGAGTCTGGAAAAATATGAGAGATGACAGCACCAATGCCATGAGATGATGCATCCGTTGCCAATGTTATTGGCAGGTCATTACTAAAATGCACCAGTTGGGAAACATTGACAGTTGTGTTGTTCTTCTTGTCATCAATTGAATGATTCATTTGGAGAACGCAATTTGTTGAGTGGAGCTGCAATCTGGGCAAAATTGTCGATGAACTGGTTATAATAGTTTAATTTGCCTATGAAGGCTTTGGAAGGTGGAAATTGCATCTCATCCATCGCACTTCGTATTCGCACACAAGACACGACTTTTGCAAAAAGTCTCGCCTTTATTCGGGGCAATACAGCGATGGATGAAATGCAGTGGACTTCTTTTCTCCAACTGTTGATGTTGAAGTCGTATATATACTTATGCAAGAACTTAATCTTTGATGCACAATTTGTAGCAATATTTTCGACCTTGAATTAAGATGTAAGGTTGCCATTTACAAAGATCACAAGGTCACGGATCGCTTTTAATCGAGTGCCCGAAGATCGAAATCCAGTTGCATCTATTATATAGCCCAGATATTCAATTTGTTTTTGTGCAAATTGACTTTTTTCAATATTACACCTTAACCCATGACGTTCAAGTCGCTCAAGAACAACCTGAAGGTTATAAAGATGTTCGGAATCGGTTCGCCCTGAAACAATGATGTCATCGACGTCAGATTCTAGACTATCTCTCGTCTAGCCTAAGATCTGTGACACGAACTCATCATTCCCAAATAATATTTTGTAATTGAAAGCATTGAATCAGCCGATTCCCATTATATTGCACCACGAGAACTGTTAATCACTATGAGGGGCAAGGTATTTGTTTTGTTTTGCCAAGTCACTAACAGGCACCCCCACATCATAATAGGCTTTTAAAGACCTGTTAGTCGGCTCGCAATGTGTATAACCAAGACTGTGATATCCATCCAGGCCAACAAGAGAACAGGTGGCGCCTGTATAAAATTGAAATACCATAGGATGTTGGTTTACTTGCAGCGATACGAAAATTGTATGACAATGTTTTTGTGATGCAATTGATAAGACTTTTGATTCACATTTTTATCAAGTTGTGCATGTAGTTATTGTAGAGGAAACTTGTTCGTTATCATAAATGTTCTCTTCTACAAGGTTAATAAATACAATGAGCGGTGTTGTTGTACTTGTTCTTATATTTTTTGTTTTTCCTTCTACCACGGCTCTTTGATCGATTTCGTGATTTCGTTCTCCAATCGTCTTTTATCCCTTGAGCAGATAAACAGACACTGCTAAGATCTTCACTCCGATTACAATGATCGAATATTGATTCAAGATATTTGCATTTACTACGGTCGTGGTATGTAAAACATCCGGGACAAGATTTTCTGATAGAAAAGTGTTCACTGGACTTACTTACATTCTTATTTGATTGGGGGCCTCGTGTAATAAGTTGGTTAACCTCTGCGGACGGTGAGGTTATGGAAGTGCTGCTTCCTTTCAAAATTCCAGATGCAATTTAGGTTGTCACTATTTCTTGAATCTCTGTCAACGTTCGGTTTTTCTTTTGAGTTGCTGCAATCCGAACTGGATCATGAGGAGTATAGAAAACGAGCATGTCTCTGATCATACTGTCTGCATTTATGAAGTTTTACAATCTTCTTTGGAACAAACGAATTTTCAATCTCGTGCTAAACCCTTTAGTTCCGCTATCCAGTTTGAATATGACTGTCCTGGAGTCATTTTTTGCCTTAAAAATTTGCATCTCGAATCGAGTATGTGGATGTTTGTTCGAAAATGTAATGTAAGTTTCGTGGTAGATACTCACGTCATTAGTTTCGAAATTTTTTTTAAGCACCTCATTGATATGATTTCCACATGTTGAACGGAAATGTGCTCTTTGCAAGTTGTTGTCAGTCATTTGCTGAAAAGTGTTGTTTTAGTTGGGAAAGGTATGTATCCCAAGTTTCCTTTTCAACCTCGAATTGACGAAACTTTGGAATCGAGCTAGATGGTGATGGATTGCTCTTGATCAACTTTTCCATTGCTTCAGAGGTTCGCTTAAGTATGATTGTCTTAAATCCATGCTTGGTTATATTTAAAAATTGCTGCCACTGCGTCAGAATACAAAATCCAATTACCTCGTCGCCAATATGTTATGATTGAGTGATTAAGACGATTCACGAATTTACTTCATAATACAATTTATTAAAGACTAATTTATAATTAATAGCTTAAATTACAAATTCATTAATTGAGACAAGCTCCGTGGGTAAGCGGAAATACATAAATTGTGCTGATTAAAGTATTTTAAGAGTGCTTAAGCAAGAATAGTATTGGTTGGCGATCTGTATTGTATGTCTGTGGTGAAAAGTGTCTACACACACTTAAAAAATTACATTCTGGACATCCTGTCTATGCGAGAGTGGTGACAATACAAGCTCTTGGCTTAGACAGACCTTTGTTCAGTTGCCAAATGCTGGTCTTTCGATAATTCAAAATTGAATGTAGCCAACCAAGTTTTAGAGAAGGTGGATTCTTCACAAATATTGCTCAAAATAACATGGGCTATAAAATGATAGAATACAGATTCTATTTATCAAAGATGCAGTTTGATTGTAACAATTTATTTGATTTAAAAAAAGAAATGTATAAAATTATTTAGTCATATCAGAAGTACCTAATTATAATAAACCTACTTTTCACTTACAAAGAATAATATTTAAGTTGTAATGTAAATATGTATATTGAAAATTTTCACCTATTTTATATTTGTTATTATTGGGGAAATCAAGTTAAAAAATCAAGGAAACATCATCATAAAATTAAATGGTTTACATTATGAAACGTTTTTTAAATTCAAAATTGATGGTCTTCTTCTCTAACCCACCAAAGGCAAATACCCTGTGCATACATCCAGGCCAGGACACGTTCCTTGTTCTTGAAAAACAAAATTGTAAGAAGACAAATGGAAAGAATTACGATTCCAAGTGCTGTGCTTATCACTGTTACCGTGTGGTCGGTTTTAACGTTAAACATGTCAACGAATGACAGATTTTCAAAGCATTGTCTGTCTGTACAAAATGTTTCATTCAAATCAAGAATTCGTGCTTTGTTGAAAAGGATGAACTGCTTTAATTTTTCCGATGAGCAGTCACATTTCCATGGATTATGGCCAAGACGAATAAAATGTAGGTTCTGAGAATCATTTAACTTATTTATTACTTCAGTGTCCAGTCTTTCCAGATGGTTGTAAGATAAATCCAAGTAACTTAAGTTCCTTGGGATGTCTGAAGTGGAAATGTAATCAATCATGTTGTGGGCTGCATAAATCTTTGTAACGTGCTGGCATCTTGATTCTGGGTTAAGGTTAAGTCTCTTTAGCTGGTTAAATTCAATTGACAGTTCAATTTGGTTTAATGGAGCGAGTTCTAGCTCAGATAGTTCGGGCACTTCAGTTAAATTGGCATTTGAGCAATTTACAATTAAAATCGAATCGTATGGCTGACCCCAACACTGGCATCCTTTTGGACACTTCCTAATTTTACATACATCGTTTAGTTGAAGTTCGCTGAGAAATTTGTCTTTTAATTCAGTTGGTGTCATGCATTGCAATTTTTTAAGATCTTTCTTCCCATAAGCTTTTCTGACAAATTTTACAAAGGGAATTATATTACAATCGCAATTAAAAGGATTGTATCCGAAATCTAGTATAGTGTAAGTAACATTTTTGTTGACTTTTACAGTTTGAATTTCGTTTTTAGTAAAATTAAACCATCTCAACACGCGAAGTTGATTATCTACGAAATCGGAAAATTCAATAGAACTTATTTTGTTAGAGCTCAAATTGACTCTTTCAAGTCTTTTAAGTCTTGTGAAGGGTTCAAAAGTTGTTATACGATTGTTTTCCATTACTATTTTTGATAACGAATTTGTATATATAAATGCTGAAGGACTCACATCGTGAAGACGATTATTTCCCAAGAATAGAGACTTCAAGTTTCGAAGTTGGTAAAACATCAGCCTATAATACAAATATGTAGTTAATGAATTTATCGGTAAAACAAAAAATTGTGAGCACTTACTCCGTCAAACTCTCCAATGAATTGTGTGAGAGGTCTAAGGTTTTTAAATAAATATTCGATGAAAAGCCATATTCTTCAAGTTTTTTTAATCCATTTCTTTGTAAGTTCAATGTTATAAGTCCTGCCTGTGAATTAAAGATGGCTTTTGGAAAACTTTCGAGATTCATTCCCGTTATTTCAATTTCTTCGATTGCTGTTGAGTCAGCAAAAAGATCACTCGGAATGTCTAAAAGCTGCAGATCTATGTGAACCCTTTCAAGCTTTAGCAGATTCGAAAAGTATCCTTCTGGCAATTTAGAAATTAGTCTGTTGGAGATACCAAACTCAGATATATTCTGGTAGTCCTGGAGTGTGTTTGGTGAAAGCTCTGATATTTGATTTCCTTGTATAAACAACTTTATTCCCTTTGAAAACGATGGATCAAGCTCAGGAAGAACTGGCATTTTAGTTAAATTCCCACTGGAACCACTGGAACAATGCATGATTAAATATGAATCCAAAATCCCATAAAGACATTCATTCGAATATGGTTTCAAAAAGCTGGTTTGGTTAGTTTCGAGGTAGCATATAAGTTCAGTTGATTTCAGGCCAGTCAAGGCACGGCCTTTTAAGAATTGTGGAGTTTGACATATAAATGTTTTTTTATACCGTGACCATGAATCTGTTAAAAGCTTGTAGAGGCATCGAATTTTGCAATCGCAATGGAGTGGATTTCCCGTAAAATTGGTATATATCAAATATTCCAAATAATCACAATTTACTGATTCTATGTTGTTGTAACTTAGTTGCATACTATTTAATTCACTGTTTGAATCGAATGTTGTAGTGAAAAGTTTGTTAAATGAATTGTTTGTTAAGACGGGATTCCTTAGATGATCAAATGGGGATCTGGACTGTAGATGATTATGATTAAAACTCGTTCCTAGAAGGTTGTGTGCCAAATTAAGACTATCCAATCGTGTAAGAGGCTTGAAAATATCACTAAAATGAAAAAAGTATCAGATTTATGTAACATTATAATAAAAATAATAATTTTAACTATATAACATGGGTTTAAAATGTCACAACAGCAACTTAAAATTTCAATTAAGAACGAAATAAATTGTGTGCATTAAATAAATGCTAATGTTATATGAACAGTTTTTGTCTTTGGCCTAAACTCACTTTAAATTATACTACAGAAACATTATGCGATAGTAATTTTACTGCAAAAATAGCTCGGGAAATACTTGAGACTGTTGAGACACGGACCAATAAGATACAGACCGCCAACTCACTGTATGGTCTCTCTTTATTGCACTTTTTTCGCGGTACACGATAGGGGGAAGGGGAATAAGTTAAATTATTAATTTAATCGATCGTTTAAATCGCGACCAATTTAATTTAAGGAAAACAAAAAAAAAAAGATTTTAACGCGAACCGACGGCTACGCGCGACACTAATTTACTCACGATAATACTCAATAAGCCACGCACGAATAACGCGAAAAGAGAATGCGAAAAAGTGCAGCTACAGCTTGATCAAAGTAGCTGTCACCACGACTGCTCAGCTGGGGTGGGTTCAGTGGAAGAATTTTTGGGCTTCTTTTGATAAACTTTATTGATATATCGAATCAAAATAGTTTATCAAAAGAACATAAAGGTATGCACAGTAGGGTGCAAAAATAAATATGCGCCAGGAATTTTTTTTCTAAAACCGAATTAGAAAATTCCAAAACTAATTATAGAATTCGAAGAACCGACGATTTAAATAAAAAGAAAGAGAGTTAAGTGTAAATGGTTATTTTATTGTTTTGGGAAACCGGGGGACAGAAGATCCCTGGACTAAAACCCAAGTCTTTGGCTCAAAAGCAAAATTAACAAGTTATTGAAACTAAAAAAAAAAAAAATTTTAAAGATAAAAAAAGGAAGGTAAAATGGGTCTTTAACACAATTAAAGCACGTCCCGAAATTATATGCGAAAACTCGTACACACATTGAATATAAATATATGTATATTTTAGAATTTCAAATGTATCTTTTTATTCCTAATAAAACACAAACTACTTATCTTTGTTTGATGTCTGTCTCCTTTCTCCTATCTCCTTCTAAAATCCTTCACGACTCGAATTCTTGTTTTTCATCCCCAATTATCCTAGATCTAAATTTAAACAAAACAACAAAAAAAAGTCTCCTCAATTTTTTTTCTTTTCAAAAATTATTCGATCTCCTTTTTCCTTTATAAAATTTAATAAAAAGAGTGCCTTCCAAGCTTATTTTCCTATACAACTTTTTTCCCTCGTCCATTCCAGTCATTCACTCATATATTCAACGATACAACACAACCATTCGTTTCGAAATCATCGGTCACGGCTTTCTGGAAGCTTGACGCTCTCCTAGAAAACAATCGTGGTGGGATCTAACGAAACATACTCACACGTACACAAACACAGTTTCGACAAGTTGTTGGCTGTATTTGCAAAGCTTGTCGAAACACAATGGATGAGTTCAGACCCTTTTCCAACTAAAACTATTTTCGAGAAAAATTAAAATCGAGGAGAAGTCTCAAATAGGCTTTTTCCTACTACTCTACAACTATCGCGCGGGATTCGAAGCGTGAATTATTAAATGAACTATTTTCAACATTCTACAAAACTATTATAATCGCGTGAAAAACACATTTTGTACCTACATTAAACAAATTTACGTTAGTTAGTTGCAATTAAGTTACATAAAGTTAGATTTTCAAAACTAAAAGATTATTAAAAGAAGATGTTCTGATGGTGTTGGTTATTCGGTGAAAGTAAAAGTCCACCTCTCAGCAAACATTTTTGTGAATGTTCACTAAACATTCTGCTTAGGCGTTTTTCTTTTTTAGTTCACAGCAGAGCCTGAGTTGTAAAAAAAAAAAAAAAAAAAAAAATAAGTGTTTCTTTTTTGCTTCAGAGTGTTCAGAGCTTAGAATTCGTATTTCCTTTTTCCTTCAGAGTGTGTTCAGAGTGCGCTCTACGAGCTCCAAATAAATAGATGGGGCAGACTGAGCTAAAAGCTGAACAAAAATATTAACGTCAAAAGTGAGACGCTTATAAACCAATTCAATTGATAAAAAGAACTTTTCAGAGTCGGCTGAAATTAATAATAATTAAAATGGCCGCCGAAGGTATTTTAAATGTTAAAAACATAAGCGAGAGCTACAGTACGTTTGTAACGAACTGTTGGATACCCTATTCCCTATATTTTTGTGTGTGTATGCGTCTGCCTCCCGTAGCCAGCCGATGTTTCAGTTTCAGAAACAAAATTCTTCTTTAGCAGACAGAAAAAAATTCAATAACATTAATTTTGTGTGGTGTGAAGTTCAATTAGTGCTGGCAAAATAAAAAAAGGCGTGCGCCACGCCCAAAGTTAAAACTTTTTATTGCCAAGGCAATTGGTATGTGGTATGAGCTCAGTGACATTCAATTTTATTCTTGCAGATCGATTTGAACAAAACAAGACAAAACTTAAATTTTTAAAAATTAGATTTTGAATGGAAATAGCGATTATGGGTGTTTTTAACAATTCTTGGACCACACTCTGCTACGTAACCAAGGAATATAAATCTAAGTGTTCATCTTTTTACTTCAATACTGCGACCGATAGTTAAAAAACGTTAAAAAATTAATGCCTTATACAACTTTTGACGGAAACGCCCCTAAAAAGTGGGCGTGTCTTAAAAATTTGAAGCACTAACTCAGCTTTGATCAGTATTTAGGCATATGTGTAAAACTACAGCTGAATCGAGTAGTTTTTAAACAATCTTACCTGAACAAATATATTTTATCAAAATCACGCCTTCGAAAGTGGGCGTATTGAAAAAATGTACACAAGAAAATGTAGAGATATATTTTTCATAAAACGAACGGAAGGGAAAAAGGTTTAAATTGAATATTGGTAGTACCTTAAATTTTTTAAACTACGTTTTTCGTTCTTTCATGAAAAGTGGGCTAAAGCCACGCCCAAAATTCAAAAATTTCTTTTCATACACAAACGATTTAGTTTCTACTAAGAGACGCCAAATTTTGGCTTGCGGGTTCATTATAAATACCGTTTATTTACAAAAACAATTTTTTAATAGTTTCTATTGAAAAGTGGGCGCCAGCCACGCCCAAAATCAAATTTATTGATTTCATACACAAGATGTTTATGTGCAAGTAATACCCACAAAATGTTATGTTTTTCTCTTTAATATAACATTTGTTATTTTATAAAAACAATATTGATGGTTTTGTATGAAAAATGGGCGTCAGCCACGGCCAAACTGAAATATTTTTATTTAATTGGAGGAAGGTTTACCTAAAGCTTGCGTGTGCAAAATTTAAGCGTAATGGAATGGTTTTATCGTAACTGTACAAAAAACATAATTTAATTTTACCAAATTGAGGTTGTTCAACAAAAATGGCGATTGTGGGCGTGTTTGTGGGCGGATTTTACTGGTTCAAGAACTTAGCCTTACCCTTGAACCAGATATTATATGTACCAAATTTCAGCTTTCTAGCTCAAAAATTGCGACCTCTAGAGAGTATACATACGGACGGACGGACGGACGGACGGACGGACGGACATGGCTAAATCGACTAGGCTTTTGATTCTGAGTCAGAATATATATACTTTTCCATACCTAACGGTATTATTTCTCTATGTTACAAACTCCACACCAAATACAATATACCCATTCTATGGAATAGGGTATAAAAAAATCAGGTTTTTCAAATGCATGAGAAAAGGAAATTAATGGCATATTAAATTCGTTTCATTAATAGTTCAGAGCACTCTGAACACAATTGGTTCAGAGGACGTTCAGAGCGAGCTCGATATACTCGAACTCTGTTCAGAGCTCGTTTCTGAATGAAAAAAGTAAAACGCCTTTTATGTGAAGAATATTTATTCGAAATACATTAACTTTAGTGGATAAAATATCAATGTATGCAACAAGATTCAAATTTCCTTCACATAATGTGAACAAGTAAATCCTCAAAAAGCACCCTTAGCTTTGTGCGTCCACTTTTATTCACATAAAGTGAATGAATGTGAATGTTTTCTTTTGAAAATACATAACGGGACCTTGTCGCGTCTTATTTACATTCACTTATGTTAAAAATTCCTTCCTCATATATGAACCATAAAAACGATTCGAATTCGTTGCTTCGTTAGGCGTCAGTTATAGCCACCAGTAAAACGCATCAGTAAACATTTTTATACCCTATTCCATAGAATGGGTATATTGTATTTGGTGTGGAGTTTGTAACATAGAGAAATAATACCGTTAGGTATAGAAAAGTATATATATTCTGAATCAGAATCAAAAGCCTAGTCGATTTAGCCATGTCCGTCCGTCCGTCCGTCCGTCCGTCCGTCCGTCCGTATGTATACTCTCTAGAGGTCGCAATTTTTGAGCTAGAAAGCTGAAATTTGGTATATATAATCTTTGGTTGAAGAGTAAGGCTAAGTTCTTGAACCGGTAAAATCCGCCCACAAACACGCCCACAATCGCCATTTTTGTTGAACAACCTCAATTTAATAAAATTAAATTATGTTTTTTTGTACAGTTACGATAGAAGCATAACGCTAAAATTTTGCACACGTAAGCTTTAGGTAAACTTTCTTCCAATCAAATAAAAATATTTCAGTTTGGGCGTGACTTACGCCTATTTTTCATACAAAACCATCAATGTTGTTTTTATAAAATAACAATTGTTATATTAAAGCGAAAAACATTAAATTTTGTGGGTCTTACTGGCACATAAACATCTTGTGTATGAAATCAAAAAAATTGATTTTGGGCGTGGCTGACGCCCACTTTTCATTAGAAACTATAAAAAAATTATTTTTGTAAATAAACGGTATTTATAATTAATCCGCAAGCCAAAATTTTGCGTCTCTTAATAGAAACGAAAAGGCTTGTGTATGAAAAGAAATTTTTGAATTTTGGGCGTGGCTTACGCCCACTTTTCATGAAAGAACGAAAAACGTAGCCTTAAGAATTTAAGGCATTTTCAATGTTTAGTTTAAACCTTTTTCATTCCGTTCGTTATTTGAGAAATATATCTCTACATTTTCTTTTGTAAATTTTTTCAATACGCCCACTTTTAAAGGCGTGATTTTGGTAAAATACCTTTGTTCAGGTAAGATTGTTTAAAAACTACTCGATTCAGCTGTAGTCTTACACATATGCCTAAATACTGAAAAAAGTTCAGTTAGTGCTTCAAATTTTTAAGACACGCCCACTTTTAAGGGGCGTTTCCGTCAAAAGTCGTATAATGCATTAATTTTTTTAACGTTTTTTAACTATAGGTCGCAGTTTTGAAGTAAACAGATGAACACTTTGATTTATATTCCTTGGTTACGTAGCAGAGTGTGGTCCAATAATTGTTAAAAACACCCATAATCGCTATTTCCATTCCAAATCTAATTTTTAAAAATTTAAGTTTTGTCTTGTTTTGTTCAAATCGATCTGCAAGAATAAAATTGAATGTCACTGAGCTCATAACAATTGCCTTGGCAATAAATAGTTTTAACTTTGGGCGTGGCGCACTCCTTTTTTTATTGCGCCAGCACTAATTGAACATCACACCGCATAAAATTAATGTTATTGAATTTTTTTCTGTCTGCTAAAGAAGAATTTTGTTTCTGAAACATCGGCTGTTTGCGGGAGGCAGACGCATGCTTATACAAAAATATGGGGAATAGGGTACCCAACAGTTCGTTGCAAACGTACTGTAGCTCTCGCTTATGTTCTTTTGTAGTATTTAATATGTTTGAATGCGTTTTGAAACAAAAAAGGTAGGTATACCAATCGGTGGCGAAAAACATAAATTAATTTATTTAAAAAAAATATATTGATTCGGTAATGTATTTTTTACGGAAAATCAGTAATTAGATTTTACTGGCAAAAACTCATTTTACGTATCAGCTGATTGTCATGTCACTCAAAATGAGACAATAATTCATTCTAGTTTCTTACTGTTTCGTTCATCCGGAAATAAATTACTGGTACATTTGCGACCAGAAAGAAGAAGAAAAAGACAGGATGCGTTTGCTATTACCATTTTTTTACCGACATAATTTTACTGACCGCTATAAACGACCATCAGTAAAAAAACTTCTAATTCATTTGTTTTCAATTTTTACTGATGCGTTTTACTGGTCGCTATAACTGACGCCTTAGCAACGAAGAAAGAATTGAAAAAGCTTCAGAAATGAATTCATAAATTAAGGTTTTGTTCACTAATATGAATTATTTATAATTCAGTTCAATTCAATTCAATTCAATTCAATTTTATTTTATAGTATAGGTGAGTTTTATATGTGTTTTTGTGGGCTATAGGTCAATAAAAGATGATTTTAAGTTTTTTTTGAAGATTAACGACGTTTCGAGCATGGTTACGCTCTTCATCAGGTCTTGATTTAACAAAAATAAGAAATAATACAAAATTAATTCACAATTCATATATGAGACGTCAGAAAAAAACTTACAACAATATTAAAGGACAATAGATTTTTGTTATACATGTTAAGAAACAGGATATAACCACAATGTGTATGAAAATGAGCTAAAAATTTAACAAATTAAGTTAGTAACTGACGGATAATTTAAAATAACATTTTAATTACTTAAAACAATCAAGATTTGGATCAAAAACATCCATTGCACATCACTTTCTTTTCACTTTTTACTTGTTGGTTTCTTTATCAGCTGCGTATAAAAGTTGCTAAGATTTTCGCAGTCTGATCTCCTATTGACAGCTTTGTTGTTGTTTTTTTGTATATGAAGCATCTCCAGCAACATTCTTTTCGAATAATGTTGCTCTGTCTCTAGTACTTCAACTTTATCAAAATCTGGTTGATGCTTCTCCTGCAGACAATGTTGTGTAAGAGCAGTTTTTTGTCCTTCTCCATTTCTTAAATCTGACTTGTGACCAGACAGACGATTTTTTAATTTTTGTTTGGATGTACCTATATAAATGGATGAACACGTCGTCTCTTTTTTTCCCTAAGCAATTGATCTTATATACCACATTTGACTTGTCCATGATATCAACCTTTCCTTTTATGTTGGTAAACAACCTGCTTCTCAGAGAGAAGACTTGAAAGCTATCTTGGTCTTTGTCTTATCTCTAATCGGCGCAGTCATGATGCGGTTAGAAAGGTGAGGAATGAACACAGCACTTTTGTAAACCGTAACTTGTTCAGCATCAGCTGGTTTGTTTGTTTGTGTGGTTTGCCGGTGATTTTTGATGAGCTTGTGGATGATGGCTGTTGGGAATGAGTTAGAACACAGGGTGTCGTGGATAATCTTTTTGTTTTTTGAATGAAACAATTTATCACTTACTAGCTTTTGCCCGCTACTTCGTACGCGTGGATTTTAGAATAAAGTAGGTATCTCAGTATATTTTTGTTTTTGCACAACCGGTTCAAAATGGGAGGTATGCGTGGTATGAAAGCTATATACTTTACAAACTCTACAGCCGTAAGATTTTTGGCTTCTGTATAGTATTATTTCGAAGTATCATAACGGTTTAAATTGCAAAGTTAGAGGGTTAAGTACTGAAGAAATATACGAATATACCTAATTGGAATGCCCACTTTCAAAACGATGCTGCGCGCCGATACTGCTATTTATGGCAGCTCCGCTTCATCAGTTTTGGGCGTAAGTATTGCTCGTTCACCGTTCTTTATGGTAACATTATTTTTCGATTTCTGCTTTCGCTGAATAAGGCATTGTCTATATGGTGGTAAATAGCGCCATCTATGATGTTTTTGATGTAACTTCTATTCAGAACGACTAACTTATTTCTATTCATGTATACGTAGGTAAGTGTGGCACTATTTTATTATGTAATATTATGCTAACTTCCTTTAAATCTTTTAATTTTGTGTTAAGTTCATTGAATAATGTTCGATTTCAGTAATTTTAAAAAAAACAACCAGAATTATATATTTTCCTGCGATAAAATGTAGCCTATATTTTAAGTTGGCGTACTACCAATAAATCTGCGAAAACCGCATTCAATTCCATGCAGTAGTTTTTGCGTGATGCGCGTACAAACATACAGACAGACAGACAGACAGACAGACAGACAGACAGACAAAAATTTTAAAAACGGTTGTTTTGGCTTCTGTGGGTCTAATAGAGACTCCCCATATTAGTTTTACATCTATATCTTCAATGTACAGACATCGACCCGTTACAATTTTATTATATGTATAGATATCCAGAACGCGGTTAATGAAGTTTTGTGCAGTGTTCATTATAACTTGTTTGGGTTGTTTTGAATGGAAATTGATGAGGCGTCCCGACCAATCAAAAATAAGTTTGTCATCATGTCTTGTCACTTTTACATCTAAATATGGAAGCTCTCCGTTTTGTTCTTTTTCCAACGTAAATTGGATTTTATGATGGAAAAAATTTAGGGCATGTAAGGTATTTTGGACTTCATGTGATTTAACCACAACAAACAAGTCATCAACATATTTGGTGACAATTTTTGGTTTGCATTTGAGCTTATTCATCACGTCTTCGAGTAGAGTCTCCATCACTAGGTCAGCAAGGATTGGGGATGCTGGACTGCCCATGGGAACACCTTGTTTCTGTTGGTAAGTTCTATCCTCGAACACTAAGTAGTTGCTGTCAATGACACAGAATCGCAGCATTTCCATAAATTGTGATTTCCTTATCCTTGTAAAATCTTTGATCTTGTTCCAATTCTTTTCTATTATTCCCAAGACCAACGTTATTGGTATGCTCGTGAACAAAGAGACAACATCGAATGAAACTAAAATTTCATCGCTTTCCAATTTTAGGGGAGCTACTTTTTGGATAAATTCTTTCGCATTTTTAACATTATACTTAGAGTCATTAGTTAGGTTTTGTAGAATTCTTACAATATACTTTGATAGAGCATAACAGGGAACGTTTGTTGATGCACAAATTGGTCTGAGCGGCATATTTTATTTATGAATCTTCGGTAGGCCGTAAATCCTTGGACTCATCGCAGTATATGTTGTCATCCGCTTTTTCTCAAACTCTGATACAATATTTTGTTGAAATAAACTTTTGACCAATTCATTGTTTTTCGCTTGTAATGTCGTTGTTGGATTGTTCCTTAAAACCCTATAGACTGTCTTATCGCCAACTAGCTCTCGCATTTTGCTAATATATTCGTTTTTGTACATTGCAACTGTGATGTTGCCTTTATCAGCTGCGACAATGTTGTAAGTTTTTTTCTGACGTCTCATATATGAATTGTGAATTAATTGATGAAGAGCGTAACCATGCTCGAAACGTCGTTAATCTTCAAAAAAACTTAAAATCATCTTTTATTGACCTATAGCCCACAAAAACACATATATATCTAGTAAGATTTAAAAAGGGCACAAAACTCATTATAATAAGTATAGGTGAGTACAAATAAGACGTAGTCTTTTATAGTACAAGTTATTGGTACATTATTCATAGCAATGATAGCAAATGAAAAAATTATACAATTTAAAAAGATAATACTAACAAACAATGATAAATTAAAAAAAATATTAATAGCAAAATTAAAAAGAAAATCAAAAAGGTTTAAAAAATAGAAAATAAAAGTATATGTATTGAGAAATAATTAGTAAACGAAAGAAAGGAGAGAGAGAAGGAGAGAGAGAGAGAGAGAGAGAGAGAGAGAGAGAGAGAGAGAGAGAGAGAGAGAGAGAGAGAGAGAGAGAGAGAGAGAGAGAGAGAGAGAGAGAAGGAAAATAGTTGTTATTGAGTTAAATTTCTTACATATATTCTAAAGCAGAGCCTTTGAATTTGCTTGCGCCAGTTATTTGCTTAACGGAAGTGGGAAGCGAGTTCCAAAGCCTGGTAGCGTGAATGAAGAAAAGGCGGGAAGAGTTTAAGTACATAGGTAAAACGGGGTATTATAATATTTTGTGTTCTAGCGGATTGGGCAAATTGAATTTTATCGAAAAGATATTCTGGAGTTCGACTATTAACATGTCTGTGCATGAATTGACAACATCTGACGTTCAGAAACTGTTGAAAAGTGCACCCAAGTACTAATTTGTGGTAGTGCGATATATGATCTACCCAGCCCAAAAACATACCTTATTGTATCGTTAAACGCAACAAGTAGATAAGGAGAAACAGGGTTTTGACAAGCCTTAGCTTTGTGTTCACTGGGGTAAAGTTGGAAGATAACCATAGCTTTCGCAAACCTGTATAAATTCGGCTTATCGCGTAGTTTGTGTGGTCAGTCCCGGAGAGCGATCGATTTATCTTGAAACCAAGGTTCGTCACTACGTTATAAAAATTTATTTGTCTGTCGTTCAATAGAACTGGTGGAAGATCATTTTCATCAAAGTGCTTCCTGGATATAAGAGTCAGTTGAGATTTTTCGGAATTAAGACTCAGTCCATTGGAAATTGACCAGTTATAAATATTCAACAAATCCTCATTTATCCTAGCAATGAGATCTTCAATCAGTCCTATTGGACAAGACAAGTATATCTGGGCATCGTCAGCATAAAGGTGGAAAGAAACATTAGACAAACATTAGGAAGACCATTTATGAAGAGACTAAATAAAATCGGTCGTTCATGAATGAAAGGAAATGTTTGCTGGGCTGACTGGTTACTTATTCGGCTCATCCGCCGGCTCTCTTCTCGTTTAAGAACGTGGTACTCGAACACCTGCTTTTATTGCTTTTGCAAAATGAGGCTAGGTACACCACTGGTTGATAAGACCATGGTTGCCCTCAACTTCGCCAATATTTTGCAGCCACAACGAGAAATAAAATGCACGACTGGGTCGCACGAACTTGCTCTAATGAGTGACAGTGGTTTAGGGGCTTGAGATTTTGATAAAAATAAAATTTTCGAAATTCTTAAATAAATACTTAAACTAAAATGAGCTGAAAAAAAAGTACGCCAGTTTATTTCTTCGATAAATTTGAATTTATGAGAATAAATTTATAAAAATCTGTGGAGCGGTTTTTGAGAAAAAAAGTTTTTTTTGAAAAATTTTTTGAAAAAAAATTTCAAAAAAAAATCAAAAACGCCAGTTCATAGGTATTCAGCAAATACATTTTTTTAAAATTTTTAGAAAAAAATTTAATAAGCTGTTTTCAAAATATTAATTTTTAAAATTTTTTTTTTTTAAATGAAAAAAATATTTTTCAAAAATATTGGTATGCGATACAAATTGAAATACCTACAGCTATATGTGTGTGAAATTTCGAAAGAATCGGTTGAGTCGTTTTCGAGTTAGTCGAAAGCAAAAAAAAACGGTCCTATGGAAAGTACCGTTCTTAGCCATTTTTTAAAACTTTTTTTTCAGCCATATGATTGGTCGCACCTAAAAAGCAACACTGATTTTTTTAAATAGAAATCGTTAGAGCCGTTTTTGAGAAAAATAAGCTTTAACGTAACGGTTGTGTATGGCAGGTACCGTTATTTTTTGAGCTAAAAAAAAAATTCAATTTCCCCTCTGTACAATACCTAAAAAAGTCTATATACCAAGTTTGAAGCAATGCGGCCCACCCGTTTGGGCTGTAGGTGTCTATACAGACAGACAGACAGACAGACAGACAGACATACAGACGGACAGAATTCTTAGACCATCTTTCTTCGTCGTCGCTATCATCGTAATGTCATGTTTGATTGTTATCTCAAAACTTTTTTTTTCGACGAATGCATAACTTGCCTTATAGTACCTATAATCGCAAGTAAAAAGCAAGGGGAAAAGAATGACCAAAGGTATGTTTTTGTTGCGGTAAAATTTACCGTAACATCTTTTTGCCTAAAAGCTGAAAATAATACTCCTCCACGTTTTAGGCATTACTATAATGCTGGACCTGGTGCTGGTACTGACCTTGGATATAGGCAAAAATGATTTTGTCAGATCTATACGGATTATTGTGGCTTGCAAAGCAATGTAATAGATTGGACAACAAAATAATTAAGTACTATTTTTGTGAATTTCTTGAATTCTTATGATTCCAACGAATTTGTCATTCGAGTACAAACTGTTGCAATACCCGGTTCTTCTGACCGTCGCGTCGCGATACATTATATAGCAATATTGCTGTATGATAGGTGTCTCCGCTATGTTCTATGTGGTTTATAAACCGAGTTCTCGGCAACAGACTGCACCACTCAAGAACAGCGTCATAAGGTAAGTAGGTACTATAGAGTATACAGGGTGTCCCAAAAGTCAACGTCAAAATGAAAACGGGTGATAGGGTAGGTCGTGACAGTTATCAGAAAAATAATAAAAAAAATCGTTGCCATGTATTTTGTGAGTTAGAGGCATTCGAAAAAAAATCGAAAAAATGCTTACCCTCTGACGGCCTTTCAAGTGCCGTGCTTACAAATCTTAATTTTTCTCAATTATTTTTTTCTGTTATGGAACCTCGAATAACTCCGCTAACAATTGCATTAAAAAATTTAAACACACCTGCATCAGTTCTGAAGAAAATATCACTTTTTCGCCCAACTAAATACTCAACATTTTTACATGACCCTAATTCAATGGGCTGTAGTGTAAAAAAAATGTACTAAGAAATTTCGGCAAAATACCTTAAAAGTTGGCGTGTTCAATTCTCCTTCCAAAATAGTATACGATTTTTGAGAATATTCCATAAATAACGGAAAAAAAATGTTTTTCTCAAATAAACAGGTTTTAAGATAATTCTTTTTAATTCATTAAAAATAAAATGCACGACTGGGTCGCACGAACTTGCTCTTATGTTCAATAAATTGCGTAGTGGCTGCATATATGGATATTAAAACAAAATTAAATAATTTCGAAAATTCTTTTATTTTTTAAATTAGTTTAAGAGTTTTCTCGGAAAAACTTAGTATGCAATAAAATTTCAAAGCTATACGTCAATCTAGGAAAAAAAAATATTGAAAATCGTTGGACCAGTTTTTTTTTTAAAAGGTTATTTTTGAAAAACTTTTTCAAAAAATATTTTGAAATTTATTTGAGTATGCAAATATATGGCAATCTGTAGTTTACATTTGAAAAATAATTAAAAAAAAAATCAATGTACCCGTTTTCAACATATTTCGAAAACCAAAAATTTTTTTGAAAAAATTATAAAAAATCAAAAAAAAAAGTTTTTGAAAATTTTTAAATGTCATAATAATAAAATTATGAATGACTTCATGTGGCCAAAATTTTATTGCAATCGAATGTATAGTTTACGAGAAAATTTGATTTGAAAATACTGGTTCTATGAGAGGTACCGTTATTAGACAAATTTTGAAAAAAAATTTCAATTCAAAAGATAGATTTTTTTGCAAAAATAGCATTCTGAAAGTTTTATCAAAATCGTTAGAGCCGTTTTTGAGAAAATCAATTTTTGTCTTCAAGATTGTATGGCAGGTGCCGTTATTTTTGGACCTAGAGCAAAAATAAAAAATATGTTCCGAGGGACGGCCAAATAAATCCTAAATACCAAATTTGAAGAAAATCGGCCCACCCGTTCAGCCTCCAGAGGCGCGAACAGACATACAGACAGACAGACAGACAGACAGACAGACAGACAGACGGACGGAATTCCCAGACCCACTTTTTTCGACTTCTCCATCATCGTAATGTCATGTGTGATTACTTACTTACTTAAGGTGGCGCAGACAGTCCATTGTGGACCACGGCCTCAACCAACATTCCTCGCCAGCTAGGCCGGTCCCTAGCCAGTGGCCTCCAGTTGCGCACACCAAGTTGGTTGAGGTCGTTTACCACTTGATCGCGCCACCTTAGATGGGGTCTTCCAGAACTGCGTCATGTGTGATTGTTATCTCAAATTTTTTTTTCTGCACGAATCCATAACTTGCCTTATAGTACCTATAATCGCAAGTAAAAAATTTGAATGTACTCCCAGGCTTTTTCGTCTAAGGTTAAGTTCGAGGCTAGTGACCGTTATTATTTGGAAGTAACTAATAGCAGGCCCAGACTTCCAAGCGCTATCAGATAGTGATTCATTTCTTGTCGTTTAGTAAAAATGATCCGGTCTTTGGAATATTTTTGTTGTCCTTTGGATTTGAGTGCGTTATAATCTCACTTAATAACATCACCATGCCATCTTTAGACACTGCGCAGGAATATGCGAACATGCACCTTATTTATGGAGAATGCAGAGGCAATGCTAGTGCTCTAGCTAGACTTTACCATGAGAAATATCAAATGCTGAGGGTTATCCGGATCATCGGGTTTTTGTGAATTTGCACCAGTCATTCTCAGAAGGTCGGTTTCCATACCAAAGAACTAGTGAAGACTAGTGCCCTACGAAAACCAGTAAAAGAAAAAAATCCAAAATCACCCAAAAAATCACGGAGGCTGTTGCAGACATCGCTCGTCTTATAAAACTATCTTATTTAAGAAGATGTAGATCTTGCATTGCTGTTGGAGGCAAACAATTTGAACATTTGTTATAGTTATAACTAATCGAAATAAACTTTGATGTGATTTTTGTTGAAAAATTGAATTTTTTTTCAAACTTAAACCAAAAAATAAAAATGAATCACTATCTGATAGCCCTTGGAAGTCTGGGCCTGCTAGTAGTTACTTATAAATAATAACGGTCACTAGCCTCGAACTTAAACTTAGACGAGAAAGTCTGGGAGTACATTCAAATTTTTTTTAATGATTTAAAAAGAATTATCTTAAAATCTGTTTATTTGAGAAAAACATTTTTTTCCGTTATTTATGGAATATTCTCAAAAACCTTAAACCATTTTGGAAGGAGAATTGAACGCGCCAACTTTTAAGGTATTTTGCCAAAATTTAGTAGTACATTTTTTCTACACTACAGCCCATTGAATTAGGGTCATGTAAAAATTTTGAGTATTTAGTTAGTTGGGCAAAAAAGTGACATTTTCTTCAAAACTGATGCAGGTGTGTTTAAATTTTTTAATGCAATTGTTAGCAAGGTTATTTGAGATTCCATAGCGGAAAAAAAAATTGCGGAAAATTAAGATTTGTAATCACGGCACTTGAAAGGCCGTCAGAGGGTAAGCATTCTTTCGATTTTTTTTTTCGAATGCCTCTAACTCACAAAATACATGGCAACGAGTTTTTTTTATTATTTTTCTGATAACTGTCACCACCTACCCTATCACCCGTTTTCGTTTCGACGTTGACTTTTGGGACACACTGTATAAACAATGAACAATAAATATGCTGATGCAAATTGACAATAAAACTCATTATGTATTTACATTATACATATACTTACTTTGATAAAAACTTCAATTGATTATTCGATAAATCCAAGTTCTTTAGTTTCCTAGTGTTTTTAAATAATCCATCAGAAAGGGTTTGGATCTTGTTATTGGATAGAATGAAAGAAGTCAGTTTAACTTGATGATCAAATAAGCCCAACGGAAGTTCACTCAGATTATTTCCAGAAATGTCAATGGAATCAAGTTCTCTTAAATTTTCAAAAAATTTCGAAGAAATATATTCTAATTGACAGTTGTTTATTTTAACAACTTGAAGCTTAAGTAAATTGTGGAGTAAATTTTCTGGCAATTGTTTTAATTCAACTTGATTTTTTCCCAGCTTAGTGCTAGAAAGCATTTCATTTTTATTGTAATGATCTTTTGGCAATGATGTGAACTTATTTCCACTCAAATCAATTTCCAAAAGATTTGTCAGATTTGAAAATACATCGGGCTGTAATGTCTGAATGTTGTTGAAGCTCAAATCAAGTTTCGATAAATTTTCCAACTCTTCCCATGCTCCTTTTGTAATAGTTGTCAAATTATTCCTTGATAGAATTAAGTGTTCCATTTTCCGCATATGTTTGAAGATTTTTTCGGGAATATATTGGAAATTGCTGTCAATGATGTGGAGCCACTTTATATTTTCCAATGAATCAAAGACAGCAGGTAATTGAGATGAGGTTCTTGAAGAGATTTTTAAAAATTTTAACATTTTCAGATCGACAAAGAAATTCTTAGGTATTGTTGATAAGTTCTTAAACTTGAAACTCAATCCTTCGATATTATCAAGTCCTTTAAGATTTACACTTGTTGGAAAATAATCTATGAACTCGTTATTGAAATCGATGCTTCCTATTTCCAAAATGCCCAGTTTGTTTTTAAGAATATGTTGAAGATGTTCATGCGCTGGAAATTTACATGAACTCAATGAGACATTATAAGATGTTGATTCTAGAATGTTCAATTTTGGTAAGAATTTACTATAAAATGGGTTTTCTTCATGACAATTAATTGATATTTGTTGTAAAAAATTATCTGTTATCATCTCAAACAAAATAGTCGAATTTTTGCTACACTGAACTGAAAACGTATCATTTGCTATTTGGTTTTGGCACTGCGACTCGTCAAATGATAAATGTGAACCATATACACCCAATGAACTATAGATGCTCAGATAGAACAAAGTAAGTGCCTCTAAGAGCTTGCGATTGAAGCTGATTAAACCCATTTTGTTGCCGTGCGTGCGTCGCGTCGGCGTCGCCCTGAAAATTAAAAATTAAAATAAGGATATCATAAAATAAAGATACAAAATATTGTAAAATTTTTAGTCTTGGGTTCGAAAACCAAAACTCAACTAGTTTTGGAGTATAATAAAATTGGAGCAGATTATGGATGAGCAAAGACACAAACCTTTCATACCTATAATAATAATGTAAAGAAAAAAATTATTTTCTTGTATGAAAATGGAATTTCACTGTTTTTGGGGCAAATTGTCTTCTTTTCGAACAGTTTGAAGTTTAGATAATTTTTTGTATAGCGAACATTTTTAAAAGCGTTTTTGAAATCCATTTTTTTTGGGCAAGTGGATTGAAACAGCTCTGGAACGCTGGATATTTCCAAAAGGCCTTCTTTTAGTTTCTACGAATTTCTTAAAATTTGATTTTAACAATTATTATCGATTGAATTCTTCGTTTCTAGGTAAAAACAAAATCAAACAAGCTCACTAAAAACACAAATATTGTAGAGGATCTAGCTATTCTAAGTATTTTTTTTTTTCAAAAAGGAGACAAGAAAATAGGTCATATAATTAGATTTTTTTTCCTTCTAAAATTGTGATTTTCAAATGACTCATACAATATTATATTTCTTGTTTATACGTTTTACGATACCCGGGACAAAAGCTATCGAAGTTCACTGAAAATAAGCTTGAATTCAGAAAATGATGTTTAGCGGAAATTTATTATGCGGAATGAGCATAGATAATCTCATAAGACAGTTCAAAAAATTGTGCGACGTGATAAGGGCTCAAGGGTATAGGAAGACGATACACAAGGTAGCTGTACGAAGTACGAAGATTTAAGGGTGGGTCTCCCATGTAAATGTAGGGTAGTGCGTGCATAAAACTTAATATATCTCCTACATTTGAAAAGATATTTTAATGAAATAAAATGTATTAATTAGTCAACAAATGTGAGCAGATATGCTTATCATCAAATAATTATTTATCATGATATTTATACTTTCAAAAGATAAAAACTTAAAATTTTTCGTAAAATTTAGACACAAATTATTATGTCCTCTTAATTTTCCTCTGTTAAGTAACTTTTTATTTTCTTTTGCTTCAGTTTCTTAATCAGAATAAATAAGTTCTATTTGTTATAGAAACCAAAGTTTTTTTTTTTTTATATATATATAATAAAATTGAGGTCAACCAAGGGGTCTTTTTTTTCTTTAGACAAGCGCAGTTTGTAAAATGTTCAACCAAATCGACCAAGATAATTTTTTTTAATATCATTGAAACTAGATGTTATCATGAACATCGATAAATATTTACTTTTTTTTAATTTACCGGTCTAGGAAGACCCAAAACAAAAAATAGCATATTTTTCATATGGGACGCTTTGTAAACCGCTTATTTATTTCAATTTAGGTAAAAAAAAAAAATTATAATAATATTTGTTTAATTTGGAAGCAAGCTATAGAAACATTTAATTTTTTTTTTTTTTTTATGTGCTTAAAATAGCAATTTAATATGTTAACATACTCACTCGTTTTTGTAAGTAGGGAAAACTTTTATCGTTTTGTTATTATTTTTCTATTTTTTTTTGGAATTTTTTCTTTTTGTATCAATTTAAAGAAAAATTATATCATTTGAAGTCACTTTACTATCTTATTTTAAAAAAGTATCTTTTTTACCTTTTTTGAACAAAAATTTCACACTTATGAAAATGTAGTTCACGAAATTGTCACCACAATTAATGGCGTTAACATAGATTCTCTTTTATTGCAACCTCTTTGTAAGAGAGTATTTCTCATTTTTTCTTATTTGATTTTTTGTTGGTTTGATTTTGGTTTTTCCTTTTCTTTGAAATTTGAATACCAACACAAAAATCAGCTGTACCTGTTCCTATAAGATCATTGTTCCATGCATTTTTGAATGATTCGGACAATTTTGGTGACAAATCGATAGATGATTTTTAATTTGTGGTTATAAAAAAATATTGTCGTCCGCATAAAAAGGTATTCGAGTGATTTTCTAAATATCGTGTGCGAGGAGAGGTCCTTTGTCATATCGATAAATAGATATGTACTAAGGTCAGAGAAGCATTGGTCGTTGCGGTGCATACATATACATAGATATCAATACACATTGTGTGTTTTCTTATCGTATGTAGAAGAAGTAGGTTCGGTTATTTTTGAATAGCTTGGCAACAAAAAGTCATAGAGCCATACGGTTTTCAGTGTTGGATTTAAAATTAATGGGAGCATTGAATTCTGAGAACAAAAATAATACTTAATGACGTAAAATTTTGAAAAAAACTAGTTTTAAAATTATTTTTAAAATAATGTCTGTATCGGCACCTACAGCCTAAACGGCTAGACCGATTCGCTTCAAATTTGGTACATAGTATTATTATTGTCCTACAGAAGGGTTTTTGGAATAAGCATTCTATTGCAGATTGTATGAATATTTGCAAAAAATTAAAAAACGCCAGTTTATAGGTATTCAACAAATACATTTATTTAAAATTTTTAGAAAAAAATTTAATAAGCAGTTTTCAAAATATTAATTTTTTTAATTTTTTTTTAAAATGCTTTTAAAAATACAAAAAAATATTTTTCAAAAATATTGGTATGCAATACAAATTGAGCTACCTACACCTTTATGTGTGTAAGATTTCGAAAGAATCGGTTGAGTCGTTTTCGAGTTAGTCGAAAGCAAAAAAAACGGTCCTATGGAAAGTACCGTTCTTAGCCATTTTTTAAAACTTTTTTTTCAGCCATATGATTGGTCGTACCTAAAAAGCAACACTGATTTTTTTAAATAGAAATCGTTAGAGCTGTTTTTGAGAAAAATAAGCTTTAACGTAACGGTTGTATGGCAGGTACCGTTAATTTTTGAGCTAAAAAAAATTTCAATTTCCCCTCTGTACAATACCTAAAAAAGTCTGTATACCAAGTTTGAAGCTATTCGGCCCACCCGTTTGGGCTGTAGGTCTCTATACATACAGACAGACAGACAGACAGACAGACAGACAGACAGACATACAGACGGATAGAATTTTTAGACCATCTTTTTTCGTCTTCTCTATCATCGTAATGTCATGTTTGATTGTTATCTCAAAACTTTGTTTTTCGACGAATGCATAACTTGCCTTATAGTACCTATAATCGCAAGTAAAAAGTAACAATGTTTCAATAATAATAGATATATAGCTAGGTACTCAAATTATTCTTTTCCCTTTGCAATAAACCCATAAGCAATTTTAAAACAGGTCAAATAGTTATATTGACCTACCTCACACTTTTGTTACATGCAACTTAAAAAAAAAAAAAACAACGATATCAATGTACATACCTACCTACATATACCTACATTAAATATAATGTAACGTTTACCTATCTACCTATGCATGTTCATTTTATGTGTCCTGACTCCTGAGTCCTGACCTTCATCAAGATTTCGATCGAGTCCCAAACGAGTTCACATTTTTTTTGTCACTGTTATGGCAGCAACAGCAAGTAAAATATGAAAAAAAAAAACAACAACAAAACGAAAATAGAAAAAAATTACCCACATTTAGCTATTAGCTACTGTGTTTTGAAAAAAAATTGAAAAAAAATCCCTTCACCCTTCCATACAGAGAGAATAAAACTTGTCATCGCATATCGCATTACTAAATCAAAGCGAAAGGACAACAACGAAACCCACAGAAAGACACACACAAAAAGTATCCCCTACTAAAACGTCCAATGCCAATAATCTTTTCCCTCTGCTTTCCTTTCCACTGCCTGTACCTCCTCTACTACTGTGGCTGCAGCCGGCGGTGCGCGCCACCACCGCACCGCACCGCTTTGAGAATAATAATTATTGTTCACTGCGACTGCGGAAGATCACAAAATTATTTTGAAAAGAGAACAAGAGTAAATGAGTATACCAAAAACAATATAACGAAGAGAAAAGAATATCGCACTACCACATAGAACACAATTTACATGGCGTTTAAGTTCTGTTCTGAGGTAGACCCACCCTTAAGCCTTTCAGCAGATCAGCTTCTACCAAGATTTAGAGAACATTTTATGTGCAGGATTTCTAGGACGAACTTGCACAACAATCAACATTTAAGAGGAACCAAGCAGGGTTTTGTAGTTGCCGATCTTCCTTATTAACACCTTATGAACTATCCTTGATTAATCATAAGAGTACCAATCTTCGCTTCACCTCAAGTTTGTAGATTTTGAGACGGCATTTGCTCGGGTAAATTGTGAGAGGTATCATTAAAAAACAATTTCGCTTCGTTCACGTAACGCAACGAGTCGTTTAGAATAATGGACTGGACAGCCTTCTGACTCTTTCAATGTGGGTATAGGAGATATCATGTCACTAATCCTGTTTTTGCTAAGAATCGACACTTGCAGACGCACTGAGGTCGTTGATACTTCTTGATAGTGATTTCAATCTTCAGCCGATCCGAGATGTCAGGACCTAAGGTACAGTCCTTACATGCTCTTAAGGGCAAGTTTTAAAGAAGAAGTATTCGAGGATTTAACCAAATCCAACTTCACGCAGATAGAAAATGCCATGAAGGGTACCGCCAATATAACGGTTTTTATTTTGTCAAATTTTATTAAAAGCGGCTCTAGTGATTTTGAGCTTTTCAAATGATCTACAGAAAGTGTTGTAACGAAAACTGCTTTAAAATATTCGTCTCAGCACGTTTTTAGTTTTCGCCAGTTTTCGTATTTTTTTCATTAAGTTTTTTTATAAACTAACAGAAAGCGTTACTTAGAAATTTTCACCTTAAAGTACACAAAATAGAAATTGGCTTCTATAAGGACTCAACTTACATGTAGTAAGTATAATGGTTGATGATTACAAGAATTCAAATAAAAGCATTTTTTACACACCGAAAAACACCTATCGATTTCAACGAATTGAACCTTTCCAACCAAGTACCAAAATAAGTTTTGAAATAGCTTGTAAAAAATTTTAATTGAAATACTTTCAATATGCTCAGTTTATCTAGTGACTTACCAACAGAACGAATAAGAATTAATTTCTTTTTAAAATATTATCTTCCACCACTCTTTAACAAAGTGAAAAGTTATTTATGAAAACGAACAAAATCGCGAACCAAACTTGTAATTTCGACGAAAAACTGAAGAATGATTCAGATTTCAGACATTAGAATAAGGTCAAGAATCAAGAGTGCCACATACCTGAAAAGTGTTCCAAAAATAAATTACAGAATTTTATCTTTTTTTTTTTTTTTTATTTTCGTTATATGTTATAGGTGTGTAGTGGACAATGTTACGGAAGTAATAAGTTTCATAACTACAAAGCTGTAGGTTGCCTTTTATTTATGTATAGGCACGAGTTATTAAGAAGAACTTATGTTTTATGATAACAAAGTTGATAAATTTTTTTGTTCATTTTAAATAAATATTTTGAGAAAAACTTACAAAAACCTTGCTTATCAGAAATTGCACACAAATGTTCTATATAAAATAAATAAAACAAAAAATTCAAGTAAATCTGGCTCCGGAAGTGCGATAACACCAATACAAAAATTAAAATGATTTCTAGCGAAGAATTTTGAATTTTTTATGAAAACTCTTTTTTTTTTGGTCAAAGCAAACTTATAACCACTTTTAAAAGCCAATAACCTATTGATCAAGTTGCTTCCTAGGAGAGAAACCTTAAATACACATAGTTTAACAGCTGCGAACAGCATATTATGTCAAATCGTCCATATCATTCTTGATTTTCCTCAAAAAAGACCGGCAAAATTTATTAATTGAATTTATTATAAGATCAACAATTCTTCGTTCTGACTGATGCGGTTTGGCTTTTTACGGTGGCATGGATTAGAATGGTTGAATTTTCAATGTCTCTTTTGAGTGGATCTGGCTGAATTTGAGCGATGTCGTGTGTCATTTTCGCCTTCAGATAGACCTGTGACTTGAGGAAACCCCACAAGAAAAGTCTAGCTGGGTCATATCGGATGTCCCCTAGGTCCACGAAATTGGTTATTTTTTCTGTAGCGCTCGCCATTGACTGTGACCGCCTCACAAACGTGCGTCGTTTTAAAAAAAAAATTCCGACAACGAAATGATGATGCCGTCGCGTCGGCATAACATCCACACCTTTTTTCGGTATATACCCAAGCTCCGATGCGAAATTCACCAATTCGAAGTTCTTCTCCAAAACGCCGAATCCTTGTGCTCGAAGAGGAATCGACTATCGGATTAAATTATGACAATGGTCTTTTAGCCAAAAACTTAAACCTTGATTTGCTTTAAACTTCATATGTACATTTAGTTAGTACCATTTGTTTTTACTTGCGATTATACTCGTAGGTACTATAAGGCAAGTTATGCATTCGTAAATTTTTTTTTTTTTTTTGACAATCAAACATAACATTACGATGATAGAGAAGCCTAAAAAAGTGGGTCGGACAATTCTGTCTGTCTATCTGTCTGTCCGTCTGTCTGTATCGGCACCTACAGCCTAAACGGCTGGACCGATTTGCTTCAAACTTGGTACATAGTATTGTGGCGTCTAGGTCGACTCCTCATATTTTAGTTGACAGCCGCAGAAATAGCTCATTAGAATGTTACCGCAGAAATAGCTCATTAGAATGTTAATACTGAACGCGTTCATTGACTGCATTCCCAAGATGAAATATTGGCAGCACTTACGACCAAAAAGAACGAAGAGAAAAAGAGGAAAACGAAAAAGATGGAGGAGAAGAGTTTCCGATTTGAAAAGTGAAATTTTTAGTCAGACAGAAGTCGTGCGGTGGCTCTAGCGTTTTCATAAATTTACAAATTATTCAACTTCAATAAAGTACTGTGTATTCAATATAAAAATTGTATTAGGTTAAGATTTGCATATGAACAAGTAATTAAAGACAATAAAATATCATAGTAAGAAAAAGAGTGTATTTAACTTACTATAGTATTATTATGACGTCCTACAGAGGAATTTTTGGAATTACAACCCAAACGCAAAATAGTTCGTCTATTGATTAATTACAACATCAATCCTATATAACTATATACAAATGTCAACTGGTAGCAAGCTGTTGTTTATTTCAAAGTTTTTGTCAATGTAATAAAGTATTTTACTGAGAGTAAATTCCACCCAACAAAACTAAATTTGAAAAAGCGTACTTCATGAATTTTTTTTTATAAAACAAAGATAAGAGCAAAACAGTTCGTCTACTCTCTTTAGGATGCAAAATAGTTCGTCTAAGACTATTAAAAAGAGTTTCGGTTAACCGTTATTAAAAAAATTACATGTACTAGTTTTGTTGTTGATTAATGTATGCTTTTATGCAAGCCAGCAGCAGTTTCATGTCAACCATGGTGCGTGGCGTTGCATTATCACGAGATCTAAGGGAATCAATAATTAAAGCATTTGAAACGGGATTGTCAAGCTACAAAATCGCTAAAAACTTTAATTTACCACGCTCATCAGTGCAGACCATCATTATCTAGGTCAACAATTTCATGGTTAACTGCTGAAGCAATTCCTTTATTGGAATGGCCTTCTACCAGCCCTGATCTTTCACCAATCGAAACAGTTGGGCATAAAATGTAGCAAAAATTACGAAAGGAACCAGGTCGGACTCTTCAAGACTTAAGAGCCAAAATAACAAATATTTGGGAATCTTTTGCTCCCGAAGAGTGTCAAAAATTAGTTGACACTATGCCAAAAGGCTTAGAGGCAGTGATTAAGGCTAAAGGTGACGTAACACAGTGGTAAAATCAAGATAAAGACGCCTAGACGAATTAATTTGAGTGTAAAAAACTGTATACATTGTTTTTTGTTTTTTAAAGATTTCTCCATAACATTACATTTTTGAAGCCACTTCCTTCTTTTGTTGTTTTTACCTATTTTAAATTAATAAAACTTTATGTAATAACAAAAATACTAGTTTTTTTTAAAGAATTGGAGAATGAGTAATATTTTGTATTTTATTCTCAGTAGACGAACTATTTTGCGTTTGGGTTGTAGCATTCTAGCTCCAAAACAAACGGTACCTGCCATATGATTTTTAATGAAAAACTCATTTATATCAAAAACGGCTGCTACGATTTTTATAAAACTTTCTGAATGGTATTTTTTAAGGAAACTTTATGTTTTGGCTGGAACAGATTTTTCAGGAAAAGTCTTATAACGGTACCTCCCATAGGACCGGTTTTTTTTAAATCAGATTTTCTCGTAAACCACTTCACGGATTTCGATGAAAATTTTAATATAAAAGCTCTGTTATAAACGAAATAATATAAATTCTTTAATTTTCCAAAAAAAAATTTTGAGTTTTTTAAAAAAAAGTTGAATTTTTTTTTGACTTTTGGTTTTTTGAAAAACGGTTTGATCAAAATTTTTAAAATTTTTGTTTTCTGATAAGAACTTTAAACCGCTAGATTTTGACATACTCAAAATAAATTTAGAATATGTTTCCGAAAAGTTTAAAAAAAAAACCGTTTTTTGAAAAAATCGGCTCCAACGATTTTGAAAAAAAAAATTCCTTAAAATTCAAAAAAGTAAAAGAAATCTAATGGCTTACTTCATTTTCTCCAAAAAACGATTTTACGTTGATTTTTAAATGATTAATAAAATTTCATATGATTTTTTTATTGAATTTTTTCCAAAATCTCAAGCCCCAAGACCACTGTAACACATTAGAGCAAGTTCGTACGACCCAGTCGTGCACTTTATTTTTTTAAGTGAATCTCCTTTAGTATGATTTGATATTTTTCGTAACGGAAATGCGCCATGACACTTTTAAGCAAATAAATCAAACAAATTAATATATCGCAACAAGTCTGAGAGAGAACGAATGAACAAAAATTCATGACACAGTATATTATATTCTAAGTCTCATTTTCTCCCATACTACGTAGCCTCTCACTCTGGTCTACTTCCCAACTAACAATTTATCTTGCATAAGGTACATTTTTCTGGATTTGGTAAGCTACAGCCTCCTTCGAGTTTTCGTATGGTTTCTTAAAGGAAACTTAACATTTTTTTAGAAAAAAAATTCGTGAAAGCTTCTATAGGGCTTTTGCGAAAAATTGACACAGGCTCAATAGAGGCATGACAGAATTCATATATAATATAGCCTCTATTAGGCCTGTGGAAATTGTTTTGCGAAAGCTGCGGAGACATAAGCTTTTTATAGAGTTTCGATTGCGAGGTTAAAATAAAAAATCTCTAAGGCTTGGAAACCGAAGTTTTATACCAGCCATGTGTCAAAGTTAGTAATTTGCTATTGAAAATTGTATGGAAGCAATGTCCACTCATCACATTACCAGACATATATTGTTTTGCCCGCGTGTGAAAAAAAGTAAAAGTTAAAATACTATTATTAAGTTATTCAAATTGCTGCAGAATACTTGTGCTTTAGGTTTTAAAATGATAAGGTCGTGGAAAACGGTAAAAAAATCAGGAACGTACCAAAGAGCAGTGAAAAAGAATCGTGACGCTATTCTTAAGAAAGCCCGAGAAGTTTCCCATGAACTGAGAGCTAGGAGAAGAGCTATTATTTATGGCAGTCAATTAATAGCTCCTTCTCCTGAAGCTCCTAACCAAAACATGGTGATTGATAATGTTGTGCCAGAAAGTTCAAACCCAGCAATAAATTCTTTCAATCTGAGTGGCAGAGCAGAACAAGAAGGTAATATATTTTTAGTTCTTGATTACTTGGCATACGAAAGAAAAGTTATGATATATTTTGCTAATTAATGTTACTTATGTCTAATAAACGTCTTTTTTAATTACATACTATTTTTTTTATCAGATGAAATCGGTCCCATTACTTTCGGAGTTCAGGATGTAGACACAACTAGGACAAGAACCGCGGATGATGA
Source organism: Platycheirus albimanus (assembly GCA_916050605.2). NCBI lineage: Eukaryota > Metazoa > Arthropoda > Insecta > Diptera > Syrphidae > Platycheirus > Platycheirus albimanus. Next base: position 74,591,841 of record OU696696.1, read on the forward strand.
ACCCTCCAGTGAAGATGAGTGTGAGATGAAGAGAAACACAATATTTGAATCTCATCTTCGGGAATGGGCAATCCAACATCAAATAACGCACACAGCTTTGAAGGATATAGTTAGGATTATCAACACCGACATTGGTGAAATGTTACCAGAAGATCCGCGAACCCTGCTAAAAACTCCACAAGAAGTTATCACTACGGCAATTGGTAATGAAGGACATTATTGGCACCACGGTCTCGAAAAGTGTCTAAAATACATTTTTCAAAACATCAGTGAACCAAAAACCATTTCACTTAATATAAACTTGGATGGTTTACCCATTTTCAATAGTTCTAAAACAGAATTTTGGCCTATTTTATTTACCATTACCGACATGCCAGATGTGCCTGCCATGGTTATAGGCATATATTGTGGTACAGGGAAATGTAGCGATTTACAATCGTTTCTCTCGCCATTTGTGAAGGAAATGAAAAACGCCATGACGTATGGACTTCTCATAAGTTCACACAAAGTAACCGTCCAACTGCGATGCTTTGTTTGTGATTCACCAGCGAGAGCATATATCAAAGGCGAGTGATGTTGCACTATTTCAAACTCTTTTACCTCCCTTACTTTTTCCCCTTCCTAAGTTTTATCTTTTTCCTTTATTTTCATAACAACCGGAAAAAGATGATTAAGAAATATCATAATATTGCTTAGTCTATTTATATAATAACATACGTGTTTGCATGCTTTTTTTCAGGAGTTGCAAACTTCAACGCACAACAGGGTTGTCAGAAATGCACGACGGTAGGTGAATTCAGTTACGTAAGTAACACGAATATTTTCCCTAGAACTGTTTGCGAAAAACGTACAGATCTTCAATTTAGACAAAAATTGTATGGAGCTCATCACAGATATGATTCTCCACTTTTAGAATTAGATGTTGACATGGTGGAGTTATTTCCAGCTGGAGATTCCCTGCATCTACTTCATTTAGGCCTGATGAAACGGCTTTTGTTTGGATGGAGAGATGGAACCTTTCGCCTATCCAACACAAAATGGCCGAGCCGAACAACCACCGAAGTATCCGAGTTTTTAAAGCAGTGTAAGATGCCTACAGAATTCCATCGAGTAGTGCGCGGGCTCGATTATCTTGCGCACTGGAAAGGTACGGAGTACCGAACTTTCTTACATTACGTAGGAATCGTTGCTTTAAAAGATCATTTGACGAACGAAGCATACGTACATTTTCTTTTACTGTTTTGTGCTGTCACAATATGCACTTCAAAGCAGTATTTCCACTTTCTTCCAACAGCCCGTGCGATGCTGCTTCAGTTCATAGAAATATTTGCTGAAATCTATGGTGAACATCATGTTACGAGCAACGTACACAATCTGTCTCACTTAGTCGATGAGGTTGAACGTTTTGGAGAGCTTGATTCCTTCAGTGCTTACCCTTTTGAAAATGCACTGGGAAAAATTAAGCGTCTTCTTCGAAATGGTCACCTACCACTTCCACAAGTAGCAAAAAGAATTGTCGAAGATTTTAATTGCTCTATGGATTCCTCTCACACTAATTTTTTTGAGCCATTACAAAAAAATCCCATTCTGAGTAAACGGAATAATGGAGAAAATGTGCCTGACTCTTTGAAGTCATTAATTGGAATGGAATGCACCTTTCACTCGAAAGTGCAATTTAAAGAATTCAGCTTGGGCACTGATTCGGCAAATCGTTGGATTTTAACGAATGAATGTAAAATTTTTTGTATACTTAACATCATTTACAGCAGAACCCAAACTGTAAAATGTAAAGTAAAATTGTGCTGCACGGAAATAACTGAAAAATCAAATTTTTTTCTAATTCCTATTGAGTCAAAACGATTAAATATATATTGCGCGGATCTTTCTTTAAATTTAGCAAACAAAGAAAAAAAAATTATTTACATGGCAGACGTGAAATGTAAATTAGTTCGGTCGATTTATCGACACACTCAAGTTTTCATTCCTTTACTGCACACTTTGTAAAAAAATAAAATTAAAAAAACTGATATTAATATAACACTTATGTATGTATTAAAAAGTTTTATTTTACTGAAAATAAAGGCATCTACATCAATAAATACTAAAAAAGAAAACAATGTTTATTTTATTTCTTTTCTGAATAGGGAAACAAAATTCGTTTCGGCTTCCTCTTCTTTTTGTTTTTTACTCTCAGAGCCCCGGTTTCATCAAACCCTATTTGTTCTGATTTTACAAACGAACATATCTAAAAAAATAAATGGCATTAAAAAGCAAAAAACAAAGTTTAAATTTTACCTTTTCAGCAGCATCAGGACCTTCTATCGACCCACCATTAACCTCGTTTAAATACATATCAATATCCATGTAATTTTTTCCATCTTCACTGAAATTTACGTCATTATTCTCAGCAACTGAATTCTTATCCGACTGGCTTGAAGTATCTGTTGTGCTGTTAGTGGAGGTCGTTCTCAATTTTTGTTTCGGGTTGCCAAGGTGTTTAGTGGCCGAAATTCTTTTCGGGGTATCTTTGAGAGAGGATTCATAGCGCCGCTTTGAGTTGTCAATAACTTTTCGAAAAAAGGTCTTTAGTTTGGTCTCCGAATAAGTTGGATCGCATCTTTGAACCAACTTTAAAAAAAACTTAAAGACGTTGACGAAGCGGCTAAAATTCTCATTTTGTTTCGTTCTTGAAACCCCTGACCACGAAACAAGTGTAAACAGCCTCCGTGACAACACCGAGTCCACAATCCTGTAGCTGACGTTATCGCCGGAATGACCACTCTTTGGGCAGCATATGGAACACAACTTTTTGTACTGTAAAATGTAAAAAGAAAAGAAAAATAAATAAAGTGCACGACTTGCTATAATGTGTTAAAATGGTCTTGGGGCTTGAGATTTTGTGGAAAAAAGTTGTTGTTGGTGTTGTTGTTATTGTTGTTATTGTTGTTGTTGGTGGTGCTGTTGTTGTTGTTGTTGTTGTTGTTGTTGTTGTTGTTGTTGTTGTTGTTGTTGTTGTTGTTGTTGTTGTTGTTGTTGTTGTTGTTGTTGTTGTTGTTGTTGTTGTTGTTGTTGTTGTTGTTGTTGTTGTTGTTGTTGTTGTTGTTGTTGTTGTTGTTGTTGTTGTTGTTGTTGTTGTTGTTGTTGTTGTTGTTGTTGTTGTTGTTGTTGTTGTTGTTGTTGTTGTTGTTGTTGTTGTTGTTGTTGTTGTTGTTGTTGTTGTTGTTGTTGTTGTTGTTGTTGTTGTTGTTGTTGTTGTTGTTGTTGTTGTTGTTGTTGTTGTTGTTGTTGTTGTTGTTGTTGTTGTTGTTGTTGTTGTTGTTGTTGTTGTTGTTGTTGTTGTTGTTGTTGTTGTTGTTGTTGTTGTTGTTGTTGTTGTTGTTGTTGTTGTTGTTGTTGTTGTTGTTGTTGTTGTTGTTGTTGTTGTTGTTGTTGTTGTTGTTGTTGTTGTTGTTGTTGTTGTTGTTGTTGTTGTTGTTGTTGTTGTTGTTGTTGTTGTTGTTGTTGTTGTTGTTGTTGTTGTTGTTGTTGTTGTTGTTGTTGTTGTTGTTGTTGTTGTTGTTGTTGTTGTTGTTGTTGTTGTTGTTGTTGTTGTTGTTGTTGTTGTTGTTGTTGTTGTTGTTGTTGTTGTTGTTGTTGTTGTTGTTGTTGGTGTTGTTGTTGTTGTTGTTGTTTTTGTTGTTTTTGTTGTTGTTGTTGTTGTTGTTGTTGTTGTTGTTGTTGTTGTTGTTGTTGTTGTTGTTGTTGTTGTTGTTGGTGTTGTTGTTGTTTAAACATGCAGTACTTCGACCCCAACCCGGTGCAGACTATGTAATGACTTCTGACTTACAGCAATGGTTTATACATATATGAAAAAGATTAGAATTTATAAAATATATAATACTTTACAACAAAGAAAAAGCTTACCAAATTGTTGCGAAATTCTTTATTATTCAAATTTGCCTCAAGCTCCACCAGCTGGTCAACGTCTTGAACAGGTTCAAACTCAAAGTCCGGGTCTTCTTCCGTTGGTCCGCGATTTGCAGGAATTCCTGACGCTATTTTCGGTATCATTTCCTCATGAATGCGAATGAGGTGCTCCACTCTGGCTTCTAGTCTCGATATTTGAGCACTCATTGCAACAAACATTCCCTGTGCACCAGCACCTTCTTCGGTTTCATCGGGTGGAACTGCGATTAACTGTCCATTTTCTGCCACGACATATGTTTGACGCTTTGTTTGTTGCTGTGTATTTTGCTCTACGAGTAAATGTTGTTTGTCAAGTTGCTGGTCCGGTTGAAAAATAACTTGAAGATTATTAAAATCAACCGGAGGCACTACTGGTGAGGCCACGATTGAATGTGACAAGCGCCGAGGCACATTGTTTTGCGCTTTACTAGGAAGCTGTTCCAGGTACTTAAAGAAAAATGTTATTAATGTACGGTTTACATATATAATTTGAGATTGCACAATTTCTACATACCTCATTGAAGTTGGACCTCTGTCCATCCGCATTCATCACTGTCGATACAATTTTTCTGGCACCAGCCGTGCGTTTTCTCGACGTCAACGGTGTTACCAATGGTGTTGCTGGCTCTATATCAGTGGTGTCACTTAAATCGGACATTCGGCGAATTTCATTCAATGCCTCACTGTACGTGGCAATGAATGACCGCTTGACAACACAGTCGTGTTTGGTCCATCCATCACTCTCAGTTCCAGGAGGAACCAATGGCTTCCTCATTGCCTTTTCTTTTTTGGATTTTGGTGGCCACATCAGCTTCCCACCAGATTCCCACATTCGTGGAACTGGAGACAAAAACGATTTTCCATTTTCCATGGTTGCAACAATTTTATAATAATTGTAATCAAACTCCATAAGTATCTTTTTGTTTTTATTTTAAAATTGCAAATTATACACTAGACACTTCACAGCCTGCTCTTGCAAAACACAATTCGAAATTCGAACAACATTACATTTTAATTTACCGTTTTTCGACATTATGCAAAATTTCGAACTTAGGTGACTTAATGCTATTTTTCATTAGTCGGAAAAACACAGTTCATATAATTTTTGTAATGTGAAATTTGCTTTTTGAATTTTGAGTAAATAATTATGTTAAAATGAAATGCTGAGACAGAAAAAGGTTTATTGTCCGTGAATTCAGTTAAAATAAGTGAAACTAGTCAATTAGGTGAACATAATAATTATAGGTAGACAAGGCTATGGGACAATACTCAATTGTCTTGCCGACCTTCTTCCAAGCAGTACAAAAACTGTTTTGTTGTTGTTGATATTTTACAGTTTTGGATTAAAGGTAAGACCGCACTAGATGGAGCTGCACTGCACTACAGTTGAACTGTACAAATTTTTTGTATGGAATTGTATGACAGAAACCGCACCAAGCGGCAACGGAACTAAACTGCAGCGACACTAAGCAGTAAAGTTGGTAATCTACCCAACTTTGCATCGTCACTCCGCTCAATTGCAGCTCCACTGCCACTAAAGGTAGTTCCACACTATCCCACAGTGTAGTACGACATGTCAAAAAAAAGTGTGAAGGAATGTGTGATGGTTTCACATTTAATCCTAAAAAAATATTTCAGATCTGAACACATGTCAAATCGTATGAGATCTGCGCTGTCATATTCTGTTTCCACACTATTATACACCTGTTTCATCACACATTATTGACATGTCGCATTACACTGTGGGATAGCGTGGAACTACCTTTAGTTGCAGTGGAGCTGCAATCGAACGGAGTGACGCTGCAAAGTTGGGTAGATTACCAACTTTACTGCTTAGTGTAGCTACAGTTTAGTTCCGTTGCCGCTTGGTGCGGTTTCTGTCATAAAATTCCATACAAATAATTTTTACAGTTCAACTGTAGTGCAGTACAGCTCCACCTAGTGCGGTCTTACCTTTAATCCATCGACATCCTAGCGATCCTCCAATTTAATTTGACAATTCAAAGTTTGACAGATAGTGGATGATCTATATTTTTCCACCCATTTGCCCTTAAATTGAGGAGCAGTATACAAACAGTTTTTTATTTTATTTTGTAGAGGATTTTTAATCCATTGACATCCTAGCCATCCTCCAACTTAATTTGACACTTCAAAGTTTGACAGATAGTGGATGAACTATATTTTTCCACCCATTTGCCCTTAAATTGAGGAGCAGTATAAAAACAGTTTTTTATTTTATTTTGTAGAGGATTTTTAATCCATCGACATCCTAGCCATCCTCCAACTTAATTTGACAATTCAAAGTTTGACAGAAAGTGGATGAATTATATTTTGGGCGAGTTAGTATATTTCGTTCTAAATGTCACCTATTCGCTCTAAAATTGCTTTTATCCGGAGCAGTACAAAAACTGTTTTTTTTTTTTTTTTGATTTCTAAGAGCATTTTTTAATCTATCTAAATAGTAGCCATTAATATTACCTTCATAGTTTGACAGATGGGGATGAACCAAGGTACATAAAGACAAGGTAATATATTCCCGCTCATTTTTTTTTGACATCTGTCAAAACTTTTCAAAATGGCTGGTGCATGTGACCCTCATACATTTATTGTATGTTAATTCTTAATAATTGTGTGCGGATATTTTCTTCCTAATCCATTAAAACTTTTATAAAAATTATAAATATGCGGTGTGCTATGTTCGGGTGTTGCGTAAATAATAAAAAAAATAATAATGCTGACATTTCTTTCCACGCGTTCCCAAAAAAACAGAAAATGTGCAAACAGTGGGTGTTCTTGTGCCATAGAAAGGATAAATTAAATACTAATACGGCTAGAATTTGCTCTAAGCATTTTAAGGAAAGTGATTTTGAAGTGATGAACCCCCCGTAGATGATTTGGAATCTCTACAATACGATGGACTCGAACATTTGGCGGGGTATATTTGTCATAGCATTAAAAAGCCGGATCTTGTTGTGCAAAGCCATCAGCAGGAATCTTCGTTTTCTTGGACGAATCAACTCACTGAAGGATTTCTTCAAAAACCAACAGACAAAATGATGGCAGAAATGATAAAGTTGGAGTCAATCTTTAAGGAATTAAACAAGGATGCTATCGTTTATTCACGCCATTATATAAAAAATTTCATTAGTGTATCTAATCATATTCCTTTGGACATAAAAGTTAAACAAATCTTTTTTCGATCCAGGATGTATTTCCGTATCAAACAGCTTAACACTGTTCAAGAAGAAAATTCCAGAAAAAGAAAGAAAAAAATCAATAAAACGATTTTATAAAATTATATGATGATTTTTTTATTCAATTTGGGAAAAATATATTTAACCTTAATTTCTTCTTAGATATTGTCGACTAGCAATAAAAGTATGTCTTTTAAAAATAGTCCATACGAAACCTTAGGCACTTTCATACAAAATATTTGATATGGTCCCTTCCAGGATTTATAATAAATAAAAGGAAGAACTCCTTGACGACTACCGCATCGAATCACCTTTCACATAATGCTGTTTGATGGTACCTTTATTTGCCCATTTGAGCATCATTACCGATTTCACTGTGTCACTGTGAGATTGTTGTAAGTATCGATGAAGTGCTCTTGAATTAGTTCATCGTATTGGTCTGCTTCTTGTTTGAGACGGACTTTGCTTTCGTTGCATAAATGTTGTTCGAACTCACTGCGTCCGATAAGGAAGACCACTCGCACGGGATATCCATAATTGGAAGTGTCCTAAGTGTAATGAATTTTGAATTAATCTTACAAATTGTAATTGGTGAACAACAAAGCTCTTACATTGAAATACTCTTTGTAACGATTAAAACTATCTGTTTTCTTGTCTAGGTAATGGCCATCCATTTCAGCATGCATCGCTCCAACCATGTTATAGTTGCATTCCGATTCATTTCCAAATGTTTCTCGTATGTTTTGCCTAGAAATAGAACGATGTTTAACTCTTAAAAATTTAGTTTTTGTGTTCTTTAACGGAAATACAGTGGGCCCTCGGTCATTTCTGCTGGATTCATGGAAAAACTTACGTCCACAAGGATCCATCGGTAAGATTTAACCAGAAGTTATTCGTAAGATCACATTTTTCACACTTCTAGCCAGTGGGCGAAATTTTTCTATCATTATTATATTGCCTGCTTCTCTATCTTTGCTATGCGTATGGCTGACTCGGCCGCAAGAACACCATCCACCGGCTGTTGAACAATTAATGGTTATTCAATACTTGAATAATAAAAGATTTCAGCTACCTTTGGCACCACAATAACATGGTAAATGTCCTTGTTGGAACTATGCAGGCTTTTATTGTCAACGCCACCTTTGACACCGATAGCCAGAAGTGTTATCAGTTTTCAGCTCCTGAAACAAAAAAAACTGAATTGAAAAACTTTATACATACTTTATATACTTACCACTGCATACAACAATGCATAGAAGCATTTATAAGCTCAATTCAGTTCATTATTTTCTTTTAAAACAATTAAATTTGGTAAAATTAATATAATGTGTACTGGCGACAGTGCCTTGGGTCACATGAAGACGCCATTTTGATTTTTTTGTTTGTTTACTTTTTTGACAGATGCGGAATATATTACCTTGTCTTTATGTACCTTGGGGATGAACTATATTTTGGGCGAGGTAGTATAATTGATTCAAAATTCCACCCATTTACCCTAAAAGTGAGGAGCAGTATAAACAGTTTTTTATTTTATTTTGTAGAGGATTTTTAATCCATCGACATCCTAGCCATCCTTCAATTTAATTTGACACTTCATAGTTTGACATGGAAGAACTACATTTCGTGTTTTCCTTCCATAAACTTCGTTTGCTGACATTCCATAACACGTAACTAAAATCAGCTTCTTGTCCCTACTATAGGTTTTATATAAAATGTATGTACAATATTTCTTTCCAAATGTCACGGAGCTGTAACGGAGCAGTAAGAAAAAGTGATTTTTTTTTTTTGATTTTGTAAAGGATTTTTAAGGTAAGACCGCACAAGGCGGAGCTGCACTGTACTGCACTGCGCTACATTTTTCTTAAACCGCACTTGAACTTCAGCACGCGACGCATCGCGACAGAAGGCTGCAGTTTAGAACTGACATCTTCTGTGAAAAAGTGATACTAATTGTGTTAGTTTTGTTTCGTTTTAACTGAGAGACAAAGTCAAAAACATGACATATTCAAAAAAATGACATATTATGCTTCGGCGCTCATTTGGTAAACCACACTTAAGGTAGTTCCACACTATCCCACAGTGTAGTACGACATGTAAAAAAAAAGTGTGAAGGAATGTTTCACATTTAATCCTAAAAAAATATTTCAGATCTAAATACATGTCAAATCGTATAAGATCTTCGCTGTCATATTCTGTTTCCACACTATTATACACCTGTTTCATCACACATTATTGACATGTCGTATTACACTGTGGGATAGTGTGGAACCACCTTTAGTGGCAGTGGAGCTGCAATCGAACGGAGTGACGCTGAAAAGTTGGGTAGATTACCAACTTTACTGCTTAGTGTCGCTGCAGTTTAGTTCCGTTGCCGCTTGGTGCGGTTTCTGTCATACAATTCTATACAAAGAATTTGTACAGTTCAACTGTAGTGCAGTGCAGCTCCACCTAGTGCGGTCTTACCTTTAATCTATCGACATCCTAGCCATCCTTCAATTTAATTTGACACTTAGTAGTTTGACAGATGGGGGATGAACTATTTTTTATGCGAGGTAAATATAAAAGGCATTGGAAAATCCTTCATATTATCTTCATTTTGACTTTATTAAAAAAATTTAATATTATGCATCTTTTTCCCCATCAACAGGAAGCCTAAACCAGACAACTCGAAAATAATAGAAAGGAAAATAAAATACAAGTTTTTTTTTAAATGGATCAAAGCATTTTAAACATATTTTTTTTATTTGAAGACATTATGATATCTTTTCTTGTGTACATACAAGCAATTTTACAAATTATTTGGTTAAATTTATGATTTCTTGTCTTCAAATTGAAATTGAAAAAAAATAATGCTTTTCTCAAATGTGTAGTTTTAAAATACATACAATGTCTTGAAAAAGCATTAAAGACATTAATAATTTAATATAAAAATCTATTATCAACATAAGTTGCTTTTGTGCACTTGTTCTTATAAATACTATTGCCATTTACTTTTTGGCATTTTGCCTTAAGAAAAATAATGTATGAAAGAAATTCTAGAAGTAAACCGAATCTCGTTCATGGAAAATTACATTACTGACGCTTGCTCTGTTCGAAAAGTAAGCCAGTGTCTATGACCATGCATCAGTTACAATATCTTTGCTAGTGTCGATACCGAGTCGTTTTTTTTTTAACTTAAAGAACTATCCACAAAAGTGCTTAAAAGACGACTTGGAAATACGAAAAGTCGATCACTGGAGTTTATACAGCAAAATTAACATTAAAAAGAAGTTTAAGTTCTATTTTGCTGCGAAGTTTCGAAGCGGGCCACTCAAATAACGTCACAGCGGCGAAATCTTTTTACATTGTCAACAATGCTGGGAGCGAATAGACGCTTGTTTACTTTTCGAATAAAAGAAGCGTCTGTTTATGTAGTATTCAATGTTCGAATTTAGTCACATATAATGTACCCGTGGTCGTGGAAGTCGAGTTTGGTTATAGAGCAATGTCGAAATGCTCTAAAACCTAAAAGTAAATCAATTAATTATCTAGAATCAAATACGGCAAGTAATTACTAACAATAAAAAGATACACTTAGAATAAAAAAGTAAACGTTAATAAAGTTACAAATTTTTAAAATAATTTCAGAGTCCATTTTGGAGTATCTTTTGGTGAATTGCAAAAATCAAGGGATTCATGTACAAGTTTAATTGGAAAGTTTTTTTTATAGGTTAAACAATTTTGTATACCTACTTTAATGAGAAATCCCACAAGCCCCGAGTCAATTAAAATTAATCTTTTTTCTATACTTTTAGACGATACACGATACAACAAAACAGCGAGTAAGAAGTGATGGATGAAGATGGTATAAAATAAGTGAGATTTATAAAAAAACTAGTGAAATTATATTACTTACTTACTTACTTAAGGTGGCGCAGACAGTCCATTGTGGACCACGGCCTCAACCAACAATCCTCGCCAGCTAGGCCGGTCCCTAGCCAGTGGCCTCCAGTTGCGCACACCAAGTTGGTTAATGTCGTTTACCACTTGATCGCGCCACCTTAGATGGGGTCTTCCAGAACTGCGTCGGCCCTCCGGGTTGGAATATTGAAGACTCGTCGGGCAGGAGCGAAATTATATTAAGGGGAATAAAAGTGAAAAATATATGTATACCTACCTTTAATAAAATGCAATAAAATTCATTTAGATTTTTTTTTAAAATTTTAATGTTTCTGTATTTAATTAAAATTAATCTTTTTTCTATAATTTTAGACGATACAACAAAACATGGAGTAAGAAGTGATGGATGAAGAGGATATAAAATAAGTGAGATTTATAAGAAAACTAGTGAACTAATACATATTAAGGGAAATAAAAGTGAAAAATATATGATACCTACCTTTAATAAAATGCAATAAAATTCATTTAGATTTTTTTAAATTTTAATGTTTCTGGAATAGCTTTTTTATGGCCTGAGAATGAAAGCTTAAAGAAATTATTGCTTCCATTTCAAAGTGATAGCCTGTCTGGAAAAGTTTTAAGACAGTCTTTTTGCGCAGTTATAACCTTCTGTAACAGGTATAATACCTTGCTTAAGGCGTTCGCAGCGCTTTTTTAATATTGCTAATGCTTTCATAATCCTGATAAGAGACGGTCTTAACACAGTTAAATACCTTCCCTAAAGGTACACCAAATAAGCTTCTATTAGACCATTTACTGTTACTAAAGCAGTAGTTTAGTTAGTTTTTATGACTTTTTATTGAAAACCTTTATATAATTGAAATACAATATTTTACAGCGTTTGTTTAAGCATAAAGTCTTTTGGTTTGGCTATAAGCCGTCTACCAGACTGACATTTTTTTTTTTTTTTTTTTTAATATTATTTAACATTATTCAAAATAAGTTTTATTATATTCAAATTCAATAAAAAAATTTAATTGCACATTAAAAAAAATTTTCAATTATTTTAATTTATTTCTATTTTAATTTATTTTTTAAAAATCTTCTTCCCTTATTCGTTTTCTATACTCTAAGGCACTTCTAGTATATCTATATAAAATATCCCAGCCAAATTCACCATTCAAAACTCCCATCAGATCCTTCTTTTCAAGTGTTCTTACTCCAAAGTATGTCCTTCGAATTCCATTTAATATGGGGCACACAGCAATGAAATGATAAATGTCCTCCCTCTCATTAAGGTTGCAAAGGTCACACAATAAAGGTAGCTCAGGTCGATGTGGCTCATAGTTTAACTTAAGCAATTCACCTCTTATCATGAAGATAGTTCTAATCATCTCAGATTTATTTCTATTGACGAAGTATGTGTTTTCTTGCAGATTATAATTCATATTACTGTAGTACATTCTGTGCTGTGAAGACTGAGCTTCATTCACATACTCGTTGTAATGATATGATCCACATTTTTCTATAACGTTTTCAAATTTTCTTCTCAGTGTAGTGGCTCCGTCGTTAGGATAGAACCTGAGGACACATCCATAACAATTAGCCAGTTCTTGCCATTCCTTGACGCAGTTTGCGTTATTTGCTAGTATGTGTTTCAGGATGATTTTCGGTAAACGTTCATCTTCCATATCCATAACTTTTACTATATAGTCAAAGTGCAGTTTTAACGTTACCAAAAAAAGTGGAGCGCAACCTGTTTCCAAATGGATCATGTAGTTTGGTGTAGAATTCGGTAATTTGAATATGCGTTTAATACAATACCGCTGAAACTTTTCGAGGAGGTCAATACTAGCATATCCCCAAACTTGCGCAGCATACAAGAAAACAGTCTGGGCAGTTGATCGGATTATTTTTTGTTTAGAGCTATGGGTAACATATTTGTTTTGAATGCAAGTACTCCAGACTGAATTTATTGCACGTTTTGCTTCCGATAATTTGTTTTTTAAATGTTTTTGCATGTTGAGATTTGCTGTTATAAGGACACCGAGGTACTTGTATTCTCTAACTACTTCAATTGGGTCTCTTTGATAAGTCCAGGTTTCGTTTCTCGAGAATCGTCCTCCTCCATTTCAAAACACCATCATTTTAGTCTTTTCTAGATTAACCGTTAAATTCCATGCTTTGCAGTATCGCTCGAGCCTGTTGATTGTAAGTTGCATACTATTAACCGTGTCGCTTAGAAAGACAATATCGTCAGCAAACATTAGACATGGAATTGTCGTGTGGTTTACTTTTACACCACCCGTGATCCCATCTGTAATATCATTGATAAATAGGATAAAAAGTAGCGTGCTCAAAATACAGCCTTGTTTCACACCCATCGTCGTTGGAAACTCTTCAGATAAATAGTGACCATCCCATACCGCAGCTTTATTATTATCGTACAGAGATCTTATGGTTTTCACCAATTTACTACTTATTCCCAATCTATGAAGCTTGTAAAAAAGTGCGTCACGCGGAATTGAGTCAAAAGCCGATTTGAAGTCTACAAACAAGGCGTACAACTTCTTATGTTTTTCTTTGTATAATTCAGCAATGTTTAGCAGCGTAAAAATTTGATCTACCGTTGAATAATTCTCTCTAAAACCAGCTTGGAATTCATGCAAGATTTTTTTATTTTGAATCCACTTCTTAAGTCTGCTAAAAATAAGAGCGGTAAATAGTTTGGTTGCAGTGTTTTGGAAGGATATCCCTCTATAATTAACTGGGTCTGAATAATTCCCTTTTTTATGAAGCGGAAATATGATCGATTTTTTAAAGCTTTGTGGAAAGTCAGCACTCTCAAACAGTCGATTGAACTCATCAGTTAGCGCTTGTACGAATTCTATAGAGCTATTTTTATAAAATTCGAAAGGGACTCCATCTTCTCCGGGGGCTTTGTTACATTTAGAATTTTTGATGACTTCAAGTATTTCTTCAAGTTCGAATGGTTTATCTAGATATGTATCTGTAATTAAAGGTTCAGCGTATTGCATTTTCATTGATGTCTGTGAAATATTCAAAAGATCCCTGAAGTGTAAGTGTAATTCCTGTGCTGGAAGGCACGTTGCGATCTGGTTTTTTCTTCCATTTAACTGCTTAACCGCTTTCCAAAATTCAGATGAAGACCTGGAACTGTTAATTTTACAAATGTTCTCTTCTTCGTACGCTAACCTTTTCAAGTGACAAATACTCTTGAATTCTTTATTTGCTTCAGCATACTGTCTTTTGAAAATAGAAGTATTGAATCTTCGTAGCAATTTAAGAAAAGCAAACGATCTTGTTCTTGCCTTCATGCAGTCTTTGTCGAACCACTTATGTTTAGTTTGACCGTCATTTCCACTGGGCTGGGTTGGGTTTGGCGTAGCTTTTTTAATAATTTCAGTCAATTGGTCTATACTCGGAGTTTCATCGACTGCATAAAGTTGCTGCAGTTCTAAGTTTAATTTGGATTGATAAGAGTTCGCCATTTTGTCATTCCAGAATAATTTTGGTAAAGGGCAAAGATCGTTTGTGTTTTTCGTGTTTCCATCGATTGCTACTTCAAATTTTACTTCCAATGGCATGTGGTCCGAGAAAATCTTGTTCCCTATTCGAAAATCAGAAAGAAGGTCGTTCCAGCTTCCACTTGCGAAGCAGTAATCTATGACGGAACATGAAGTGCCTCTTATAAATGTATATTCGCCAAGTAAATCCCCTTCGCAACTTCCGTTCAAAACATGGCAATCAAAGGCATCTGTGAGTTCGAGTATCTTACTTCCCTTGCTATCGCATAATTCGTCTTTTGATTGACGATTGGTATTCAATAGTGCAGAGTTTGTTCCCGAAATAAAATTATTTTGGGAGAGTCCTATTCTACCATTCAAATCGCCTATAAGTATAAGATTTGATGCGTTGATAGTATATAAAACGTCGTTTAGGATATTAAAGTCACGTTGCCAATGGTTGCAGTTGAGATAAATAGGTACTATATAAAAATACTTCTTATTAATTTCAAGTTTTAGGACATAAGACATCCCTATTTTTTCAAATTCCAAATTTAATCCGAGATCTCTACGGTATGCAAAAAGCTCTCCTCCACTAGCTCTTCCAAATATATTTCTTTTTACAGCAGGTATCCATTTTAGCTCATAATTCATAAAAAAATGTGTAAACCTTTTTTCTTCTGTGATTAATAAATGTGTTTCAAATAGTAGAAATATGTGAAATTCTTGTAAGTAATTAAAAAAATCAGCAAAAGATAATTTATTTTTCATTCCAGCAACATTATAACTTAAAATTTTTAGTGTTGTATTTTCTTTGAGGTAGACGGCTGTTTCTCAGAAAGTTGTTCCATCTGAACTCCCTGTAATACTATTTACAGCGGATGTTATGCTTTGCATAGGCTTAACTCCTGCCAACCCTGTACTTGAAGCTGTCAAGTTTGACATTGACAGTTCTTGATTGTGCACATTGTTTACATTATTAATTCCATTCATTAAATTACTTATTGTTTTTTTCGCAAGTGATGATAAAGTTCCTAATGTTTGATGTAAAACTTGACTTCCATTTAGATTACCACATTTTAGACCCTCTGCTGTATCCCAAGTAAATATTTTATTTTCGACATGCAACCTATCGTCCCTCAAAGTGATCTTTTTCTTAGGGTTTTCAAGACGCAGTACTTTCATGATTGCAACCAATTTTGACCTTCTTTGACGCACATTGAATGGCAGGTCTTTGTTAATAGAGATACCTGTCGTTCTGAGTTTGCTAGAGTTGCGCAGTACATTCGTAGCTACATCTCGAGATTTCGTTTGCACGATTATTATGGATTTGTTTTGATCTCGGCTTTGAACTTTGTAGGCACTTTCTATCTCACTGTTTGTATCGAGGTTGAGCAGACCGGAACAAACCGACTTAGCTTTTTCTACCATGTCAACATTATTCTCCACAGGCAAACGTACAATCAGGTTTTTTTCAGTATTCTTTTGAATCAATTTATCGATTTGAGATTCTAGTTGTCTGTTACGATCTTCTAAATCGACCACTTTAGCTGAAATTTCTTCATGTTTTGATTTTAATGCAGTTATTTCTAGGAATAGATGCTGGAAGTCTTTTCTGGTAGGTAGTTCTTTAACCAATTCAGCGTTATTTTCACGAAGGATCTCCCTCAAAGAGTCTCTATCAATCCCATTGTTGTTGGCCATATTTTGGTAATAGTTAGATCCTCTTTTTTCTTTTACACTATTTATCTAGGAGCTCTTATTTTGAAAACTTGCTTGACAGTTCAGCAAATGTCAATCAAAAGCAGTATGAGAAAGACTTGTATTAACCTTAATAGAAGTCAAATTGTTAGTTGGGTTAGCATTATAAATTTCAGTTTGCGTGAATTTCAAGCTAAGGCGAGTGAGCAGGCGTGTTGGTATGAGGAAGTTAGTATGTTTTAATAAAGGGTGTTTTTTTTTAGACTAGTGGTTTTCAATCTGGCAATACTTTTTTCGGAGTTGGTCTTTTTGACAACTGTCACTTGATTTATGCTCAGTTTTGTTTGCCATTTCACAATGAATCAATAGTCTTAATCCTGAACAACGTTTAAAGATCGTCCAAATTTATTATACCAAAATAATAGTTCGGTTCGCGCGACGCATCAAGAGAAATTTTGATTACCGATGAAGTTCACTTTTGGTTGGTTAATAAGCAAAATTGGAGTGATCATAATCATAATCCACAAGCCATTGTTTGGTGTGCTTTATGGGCAGAGGCAATCATTGGTCCATATTTCTTCAAAAAATCAAGCTGGCCATGATGTTACAGCAAATGGTGAACGCTATATAGAGCCATGATTAATGACTTTTTTGTGCCTGAATTGGAAGATGTTGATGTGGACGACCTTCGGTTCATACAACCAACGAAACAATCAATTTATTGCAGGAATCTTTTGCTGAGCGCATTATCTCGCTTCGCGGACATGATGGCAAACCCTTATCTTTATAATAAAGCTAAATTCTTGGTCGTAACATTAAATTATATGCGTTTTTTTTTCTTCTTGAAAACCACGCTTCTAAAACAAAAACTAAAACACCCTTCAGAATTGAATTCTTCTTGCAAAACTACAACATTTTAACATTTTTGACCAGTTAAGCTATTAACGTCCACAGAAATATAGATGTTGCAGTTGATTATCTTGAAAGAATATTTTCCAAGAAACCAAAACACTTATTATGAAAAAATTATTGATCATTCGTTTTCAAAAAATGTCATGTTTTTAAAATAACTTTCTTTAAAATTTGGCTTTGCCATATTTTTGCAGTTTATCGGATCTCCTTAAAATTATATGCAGAAGAGTCCTGTTGAAGATTTCAGCGATGTTACTCCAAGCAAGGCTCTTGCTGTCCTATCGCCAATTCCATCAACGTCAAGGCCAACACGAGTCAACACAAGAAAGCAAAAAGCTCGGGTATTGGAACACAGGAGAAAATATCGAAATCCAAAAATTAAAGAAAAAGAAGATGCAAGCCTTAAAACAGAAAAAGGCTATGAAAACTGCAAGAACTCGCAATGATTCAACGTCATCCGAAGGCACAGTTTCTTTGCATGAACATTCTGATGGCCCGGAGGATTTCGGCGAAGATGCGTGCGTGGGCTGCGGTGAAGAATATAGTTCCACCCGAAAAAGAGAAGACTGGCTGCAATGTATCATGTGCCATAGATGACTTCACTATTCTTGCACATCATTCAACCATATGTGTAATGAATGTGGTAATACAAATTTGAAATAAGTACCTGTGCCATCTCACCCACCAGGGTATGCCATCTCTCCCACCCTATAGGGTGAGATGGTTTTCTTTAATACTTTCTTATATTTGCAATTAAAAATATAAATACTATTTATGAATTTCTTTAAACCTTATCATACATTGGATATTAAATAAAAAACAATTCTGCATTGTTAGAAAAATAAAATGTTATTTAATTCGAAAGACATTGTAAAAACAAAAAAGGTATACCATCTCCCCCGCTTTTACCCTATAAAATTGATAGGTGGGATTGGCGAATTGATCTCACGACCGTCAAGCACATCAGCTTATCGCTGATCCGATGTGCTACGGGCGTACTAGAGACTCGAGGCTCTAGCCTGCTCACAAGAATTTTTTTTTTAATTTTTTAATTTTATTTTTTTTTATCTTATTTCATTATTATTATTTTTTCAAAGCTGAGGTTAGAGGGCCCCCTGAGCTCCGGGGCCCTGGTGCACTGCACCACCTGGCCCTATGATAGCTACGCCAATGCGTGCAACCCAGTCGTGCATTTTATTTAAACCTAATTTGTGTAAACATAAAAGATAAGGAAAAACGAAAAACCAATATATACGGAATGCGTGTTAGTTTCGTGCAGGCCGAAAGAAATTATTAAGTTTTCAAAATTTTGGAATGGTTTTTCTTAGGCCTCTGGCTAACAGGAGAAGCTTTAGAAAAACATTTGAATGAGCTTAGATTAAAAAGAATGCAAAATGCAAACAAATGCAGAAGAAAAGTTTTAAATGGAAATTGGCATTAACAAAATTATTAACATTCTTAAAAGGAGTCCCGAATTTTTGAAAGCAGTTCGTTTTTGATGGTTTTTAAATAGCTCGTGGCGTCCTGGAGTTCAGGCTTTACAAATAAGTCAAAAGGATGCACAGGAGCAGGAGCCAAACAACAACACTGCTTTTCACATCTTAAGCGAAAGAGCAAGCCTGTCGGTATCGGTCGGTACGTTTGTATGCTAGAATGTGTGTCAAAACGTTTGTATACGTGTTTCAAGAATTCATAAATAAAGTTTAAAAGTAATCCGAAAAATGATGTTGGAAGGATTTTTCATCTTTTTCTCTCGTAGGTTACTTCTCTGAAGTTTCACTAAGACCGCGTGTGAATTACACACACATTTTTTTTTTGTAGAGGCAGAAAAAAAATGTTCTGTTCCAGTCCGTGTAGATAAGGTAACTCTTTTATAAAAGTTATAAAAGCCTAATTTCTCGATAACAGCTTTAAGGTTTCGATCAAATTTAAAACTCATCATATTTTTTTCGAAATGTTCTTTTTTTTTTCGATCAAACTTAGTATTCAGGAAAAATTTGAAACTAAGAAACTATGGTTTTGATAATGTTTTCAAAAAATGACAGAAACTAAACATCAATAATAGGGCATAACTAAAACACATTGAGTTTTTTTTTATTGTTAAAACGGGATAGGTACCCTATGTATAAAATTGTCAATCTAAATTCCTTTTAACGGAACCTTACACAAGCACTACAGGCTACAGGGTTTTAACTAATGTTGCCAGTTGGTTTTAGGGAAACTCAAGAATGATATGGACATTTTGACATAATATGCTGTTTGCTGCTGTTAAACTAAATAATGTTCATTTAAGGTTTCTCTTTTAGGAAGCAACATGATCAATAAGTTATGGGCTTTCAAAAAATGGTATTAAGTTTCAACTTTGCCATGACCCGCCCCTCAAACCAAAAATAGTTTTTATACAAAATTAAAAATACTTCGCTTGAAATTTCAATTATTTTGGTGTTATCGCATTTTCAGAGCTAGATTTACCTGCGGTCCAGTCGTGCATTTTTAATTTTTAATTTTATAAAGAAAGTTTGTGTGCAATTTCTGATAAGCACGGTATTCGAGTACATCGCAAAATATTTATTTAAAATGAACAAAAAAAGGTTTAACATTTTTGTTATCATAAAACATAATTTCTTCTTAATTACTCGAACCTTGTACATACATACACAGCAATCTATAGCTTTCAAACGCAAACGACACACTTAGTTTGATTTTGAACTTTCGACAATTAAATGGTGAATAAATAGCGGTGGGAAAATAAATATAGAAGTAAGGAGTTTGAATTTGAATAAAAGTAAGTTTGATTAAAGGCGACAAAAGTCTTTTTCTAAAAGTCAAATAAATATGAGTTTTATTTATTTCGAACCCAAGACTAAACTGATTACAATATTTTGTACACACATATCTTTATTTTATAATATCCTTATTTTTATTATAAATTTTCAGGACGATGCACGGCAACAAAATGGGTTTAATCAGCTTTAATCGCAAGCTCTTAGAGGCACTTACTTTGTTCTGTCTGAGCATCTATAGTTCATTGAGTGTAAATGGTTCACATTTATCATTTGACGAGTCGCAGTGCCAAAACCAGACAGCAAATGATACGTTTTCAGTTCAGTGTAGTCAAAATTCGACCATTTTGTTTGAGATGAACATTGAAACCAATATAATATCAATTAATTGTCACGAAGAAAATCCGTTTCATAGTAAATTCTTACCAAAACCGAATATTCAAGAAGCAAAATACAAGTACGTTTATATTCATGATGTCGTATTGAATTCATGTAAATTTCCAGCACATGAACCAATTCAACATATTCTTCAAAAGACACTGGGAATTTTAAGAAAAATAATCTTCCTAAATGTCAATAACGAATTCATAGTTTATTTTCCAACAAGTGGAAATCTTAAAGGACTTGATAATATCGAAAATTTATGTTGCGAGTTCAAGTTTAAGAACTTATCAACAATGCCTAAGAATTTCTTTGTCGATCTAAAAATGTTAACATATTTAAAAATCTCTTCAAGAACCTCATCTCAATTACCTGCTGTCTTTGATTCATTGGAAAATATAGAGTGGCTTCACATCACTGACAACAATTTCCAATATATTCCCGAAAGTATCTTCAAACATATGCGGGTGTCAATGGTACAGTGGATGTAGTGCTTGGTTGCTCAACCTGAGAGCTTGGAGTTCAAACCCAGCCTGGGGCAGCAATTTTTATTTATTTCCCAAGTTTCAACTGGATGCCACCCGTGGAATTTCCATGAGATAATTATCACCTAAAATCTCAAACCACTGTACCACCTTTCTTTCCTATCTTTCTATTCCTTCTCTTTCCTCGCTCGCACATGTTAATTCATTATAAAGGTATTAATAACCCTTTGAGTGTGAGTGCATTATAAAAAAAAAAAATGCGGAAATTGGAACACTTATCTCTTTCAAGGAATAATTTGACAACTATTACAAAAGGAGAATGGGAAGGATTGGAAAATTTATCGAAACTTGATTTGAGTTTCAACAACATTCAGACGTTGCAGCCCGATGTATTTTCAAATCTGATAAATCTTTTGGAAATTGATTTGAGTGGAAATAAATTCATATCGTTACCAAAAGATCTTTTCCATAAAAATTCAATAGTCTCAGTATAAAGTTGGAAAAAAATCAAGTTGCTTTGAAACGATTTCCAGAGAATTTACTGCACAATTTACTTACACTTCGTCTAATTACGATAAAAAATTGTCAATTAGAATCTATTTCCTCGAAATTTTTTGACAATTTGAGATACCTTGACAAGATTGATATTTCTGAAAATAATCTAGATGAGCTTCCTTTGGGCTTATTTGACGATCAATTTAAACTTCACTAAATCTATCCGAAAACAAGATTCAAACTCTTTCCGATGGATTATTTGAAGGCACAAGGAATTTAATTGAATTGGATTTATCGAAAAATCAATTGAAGTTCTTACCAAAGTAAGTACTAAGGTTTGTAAATTAAATATACTATACAGTATACATGCACACATATTTTGTTTGTCGACACGCTAGAAATCTTTGAAACTTTATCAACAGCAATAATAGCTTAATGACACGCGAACACGTGATATACAGTCCTTACGTGAAACACTCAACAAATCTTAGCTAATCACGCAAGAAACAAATAGTATTGGGAAACATGAACAGCGAATTCTTTGGAAACATAGTGGTATGCGTTATCAAAACATCCCTCATATATTATGTTCTTCCTTTGATCGTCCCTTTTTTCAAAACCAGTCGAGGTTGCTGGATGTTATAGCTTAAGCACACTGAACTCGTTTCGGCAATTCGTTATCGAAAAGGAATAGAGCGTTCACACCGAACATTATTTAGTCATCTTTGTTTGATATTTCAGTTCCAAATTTCGAATTAAATCAACTTTTAATTTTTAATAGCCTATTCACACCGCACTCGTTTTGGCTATTCGTTTACCAAAACGAGTAGAGCGTTCACACCGAACATTTACTCGTTTTTGTTTGACATTTCTTTTTTAAATGTCAATTTAAAGTAATTCCTATTATTTAAGAAATTATTGAAACGAACACAAAGCAATTGAATTTTTGAATTTCAACCAATTGAAATAAAACTGATAAAGCAGCATAAATTAACCTATGGAAGCCCTTGCCGGTGCTGATATCAGTTTGATTGGACAGTTTGATGTTGGTTTCTATTCTGCCTACTTGGTCGCCGAAAAAGTGACCTCGAAGCAGAAAGATGATGAGCAATACGTGTGGGAATCTGCTGCTGGCTGCTGCCCTTGGTACATGGTACAAAGATAGTTTTGTACTTACATCAAGGAGAGGACCAGGCCTAATATTTGGAGAAGAGCAAGAACAAGTAAATCGTTAACCATCTCAGTTCATTGGCTATTTAATCTAGGAAGTCAAGTGAAGAAAGAAATTGATATTAACGAAGATGTTGGTGAGGTTGAAGATATCGACAAAGACGCCGACAAGAAAAAGACTTAAAATGAAGCTATATTTATTTATTTAAATAAAATTGTTTTGCAACTTTGCTTTACGCTTCTCTTTCTCACCAACCCTTCCTTGATCACAAATACCAGCCGTTTGCCTTAATATTCTTTGAGATGTTCGTTGGCATATTCATGCGGTTCACTAATCTGCTAATTAGCAATAGCTAGTCTTCGCCAGATGACGATGTAGTAATTGTATTTCTCCTTGCCCATGCAGTTCCATGCAATCCTCCACCAAGTTCTTCGAATGACTGAGAACTTTGTGCTGATACTGATAAATACACGACGCACGTACAACTTGATGTTCTCGAAGAGGAATAAAGAGCAGGGCAAGGGCACGGAATTTAAACCAACCATCCACAGAGAAGGCAAATGGTCTCCCCAGTCGTTGGTCAGAGTTTAGTAAAACTTTCCATATTCCTACTGGGTAATATCATCTTGATTTCTGGTCCAGATGAATTTTCCCTTGTTTAGCTCCTCGTCTTCTGTGTTCCTACCTAATTATAAAAAAGAACAGTGGTAGGTATACAAATATTTGTAAAAAATATTACATACCGCTGCCACGAACAAGAATGTCTTCAAACAAGTTGCAGAAATGATGAATAAATTTTGACAGCAAGCCATTACGATGATAGAGAAGCCTAAGAAAGTGGTTTTCGCCATACAATCGCGTCGGTCGGTCGGGCTATCTGAGAGTATGTGTTTCTGTGCGTTTTTTCACGTCAAGCTACAGCCGCAAGTCGGATTTACTTCAAACTTCATATTCAGTATCTAGTTTAAAGAAAAACGGTTGTCATTTTTATACCCTATTCCATAGAATGGGTATATTGTATTTGGTGTGGAGTTTGTAACATAGAGAAATAATACCGTCAGGTATAGAAAAGTATATATGTTCTGACTTAGAATCAAAAGCCTAGTCGATTTAGCCATGTCCGTCCGTCCGTATGTATACTCTCTAGAGGTCGCAATTTTTGAGCTAGAAAGCTGAAATTTGGTATATATAATCTTTGGTTCAAGAGTAAGGCTAAGTTCTTGAACCAGTAAAATCCACTGACAAACACGCCCACAATCGCCATTTTTTTTGAACAACCTCAATTTGGTAAAATTAAATTATGTTTTTTGTACAGTTACGATAAAAGCACAACGCTAAAATTTTGAACACGCAAGCTTTAGGTAAACTTTCTTCCAATTAAATAAAAATATTTCAGTTTGGGCGTGGCGGACGCCCATTTTTCATACAAAACCATCAATATTGTTTTTATAAAATAACAAATGTTATATTAAAGAGAAAAACATTAAATTTTGTGGGCATTACTTGCACATAAACATCTTGTGTATGAAATCAATACATTTGATTTTGGGCGTGGCTGACGCTCACTTTTCAATAGAAACTATTAAAAATTGTTTTTGTAAATAAACGGTATTTATAATGAATCTGCAAGAAAAAATTTTGCGTCTCTTAGTAGAAACTAAATCCTTTGTGTATGAAAAGAATTTTTGAATTTTGGGCGTGGCTTTCGCCCACTTTTCATGAAAGAACGAAAAACGTAGTTTTAAAAATTTAAGGTACTAACCAATATTCAATTTAAACCTTTTTCCCTTCCGTTCGTTTTATGAAAAATATATCTCTACATTTTCTTGTGTACATTTTTTCAATACGCCCACTTTTGAAGGCGTGATTTCGATAAAATACCTTTGTTCATGTAAGATTGTTTAAAAACTACTCGATTCAGCTGTAGTTTTACACATATGCCTAAATACTGATCAAAGCTCAGTTAGTGCTTCAAGGGGCGTTTCCGTCAAAAGTTGTATAAGGCTTTAATTTTTTAACGTTTTTTAACTATCGGTCGCAGTTTTGAAGTAAAAAGATGAACACTTAGATTTATATTCCTTGGTTACGTAGCAGAGTGTGGTCCATAAATTGTTAAAAACACCCATAACCGCTATTTCCATTCAAAATCTAATTTTTAAAAATTTAAGTTTTGTCTTGTTTTGTTCAAATCGATCTGCAAGAATAAAATTGAATGTCACTGAGCTGACATACCAATTGCCTTGGCAATAAAAAGTTTTAACTTTGGGCGTGGCGCACGCCTTTTTTTATTTTGCCAGCACTAATTGAACATCACACCACACAAAATTAATGTTATTGAATTTTTTTCTGTCTGCTAAAGAAGAATTTTGTTTCTGAAACTGAACATCGGCTGGCTGCGAGAGGCAGACGCATACACAAACAAAAATATAGGGAATAGGGTATCCAACAGTTCGTTCCAAACGTACTGTAGCTCTCGCTTATGTTTTTTATGTTATTTAAGCCTGGCTTAAAGTACCTTTCAAGAAGATTTCTGACTTTAATGGCCATAACGAAAATCAAATTTAAATGACTTTTGGCTTGATTGAATTTACTCAAATTTTGTGTTGCAATTTTCCCGATAAAATCTTTCTCCCATACAACGAGCCGTGTCGCTAATTTTGGTTACGTTTTTTCTAATTTGCTAAAAAACGGCTCTTACAATTTCGATTTATTAAATTGGCCTTATAAGTGGATAAAGCCATTCGAAATGCTCAAGATAGCGGTAGCTCCCGCATATCGGGTTTTGTAGTTTCAGGCCTTTTTTTTTAGTTTTCACCAAATGTTTTAAAAAATGTCTTTAACAATTTTGATTTACTTTGTATGGGTGTTTTTTTTGGGAACATTTGATTGAAAACAGCGTTCTTAAATTTTGACTAGAAATACAAGCAATGGACATCTAAAAAGACTTAATTCAATTGTAAAATAATTGGCAATTAACATATCTTATAAAACTGTCAATATTCTCAAAATGCGGGACATAAACACTTCTTCTTAAGCTAAGAATTTCAACCTTTTTCCTTATTTTATTTAACAAAGACTTGTAGACGCGGGTTATAAGGCCTAGCTAAGGGCGGTTTTAAATAAAACAAAAACTATAAATCGAAATAAACAAATTTTATTGGTAAACAAGGTAAAATATATAAAATTATTAAAAACAAACAAAAAATGGCAACTTCTGCCGGATACATAAACGGAATTCACATTTAAAAAAAACCTGGGGTGGAATCGGTGATAGTCACAATAGCCACAATCAACAAATTTCATCTGGCTAAGTTGATTGTCACATGTGACAATCACATTTTTGTGACTTTTTCTTGTGACAGCTATTTAGGTGTCACAAGAAAAAGTCACAAAAATGTGATTGTCACATGTGACAATCATCTAGCCAGACGAAGACTTGTGCTTTGAAAGAGTGATGTCGAGGTCGTGGTAGAGGACGGTTGTGCTGTGCCAAGCACTGCCGTCCATTAATCTATTAAAGCAAAAAAGTTAACGTTCTATTGGCAACTATTTTCATTTTTAACGTGAATAAAAAAAGTAACGCAGTAAATTTAATTTACAAAAATTAATCGGTCTACCGAAAAACAACCAGGACAACACCAACAGTGCCCAGCAACTTTCATCCGAAAGTCCCGCAACCTTCAGCACCGCTAGAAGTCACTTCACGGCTATTAACTGTAACTTTGGGGAGAGTGTACAGTTTAAGTAACAGGCTGAGCGGAAACTTTCGGTATTAGCAACCACCGCAAACTTGCGAATGCGAATAACGTATTCTGTAGTAGCAATTGTAAATCATCTTTAAACGGCTACAGAAATCTACAAGGAACATAATTGTCTGGAGTTTTAACCAAAACCCATCAACTGAAAAAAGGCACTACATTAAACATTGGTGTGAGAGCGGCAAGCGCCACAACCGCAAACAGCAGCAACGTCATTATGCAGCAACTTTGTTTTTAAAATATTCTATTCACATAGAAATCCTTTACAAATTTTCTTTTTAATCTAACCAGTGATTGTTAATTTATATAGTAAAGTAATCGTCTAAAAGAAAAGATTTTATGTGAACGTTATTCGTGATTTCATGTTATTATTTCATGTGATTTATTCAATTCCCGTAACTCAATAGAGCGTTCCTGCTCTAAAAAATACTTTCTGTTAACTTGATAATTCTTTCATGTATTTTCAATGTAATTTCCTTTTTACATACAACAAGATATAGAGCGTATTCGCTCTTAAAATTTCACTCAAACGAAACAAATCTATATAGTCTATATAGTTTATATTTTCTGGTTATTTATTTATTTTAGGTTTATCGTAGGCTAGACTAAGTATTTATTTGTACATATGTAAATATTCAAAAGTGACAACACGTCATGCGCAACAGTATATAGAGACAACCGTCTAAAGCAATAAAACTAAAGCTCCATGAGCAAGAGCTATACATACCACAAAAGAAAAGGACAAAGCCATGTTGGCATTTATCTAAAAAAGAAATAGACCAGGACGGCCATACGTTATAGCCTCCGTTGTAAACTAAAAGAAAAAGATAGACTTATAAGTCAGTTTAAGTATTAAGAAAAAATGTAACACAAAGAGACTCAATAAAAATACATACATACATACATACTAGCCAGACGAAATTTTTTGATTGTGACTATCACTTATCACAAATCACCTTAGCCGATTCCACCCCAGATTGTCAAAGGCTACAAGACGAGGCGCGTTTTGTTTTGATTTTGCATTTCACATTCACATAACAAATCACAACACACATAGCACAATACACTAACATATACATGTACTTGACACACTGAAGACTGAACTGAATTCATAAATAATAGGTTGCAAAACTTACAAGCATTAATGGCGATTTTTATTGGTCACGTAAGATCAATATTTTTTGATCTAAGATCAATGTTTTTTGATCTGACAGCTAAGTTTTAATTTCCTTTGGTCAACAATCAATTTTTTTGATCTTAGATCAATATCGGAAATCTCATTTCCATTCGAGATTTAACACATATCACAATACATTTTGACATTTCTCGAACAGCCAACTTTGAAGTTATGTTTTTGGCATTGCGAGAATTCAATTCTTTTGTGTCATTGTCATTTTGACACACACACAATTAAAAAAAATCAATCTCGTTTTTGTTTTTCCATTGTGCAAGAAAAATCAAACATCTGAAACTAAAATCTAGGATTACCAATAAAAATCACCATAAGAGTTAATAGAATAAACGTCATCTTTAAGCCGAAAACAGATGTGCAGAGGGTCTGCACGCAGCGCTGCATGCAGAGCCGAACCTAAAACAGATGTGCATACTTTTGAAATTGTAAAATGCCTAGTTCTGTCAAATCGAAGGAAGAATGTAGTGTCTGTCTGCACGCAAATTTAAAAGATTTTTTTGCTTTACTCGTGTGGTTAGCTAGTCCTCGTTCAAAATACACGGGAGCATTTATAAAAACTTAGAAAAGAGGAACATCGGCTTTTCAGAAGAAAATAAAATGCACGACTGGGTCGCACGAACTTACTCTAATGAGTGACAGTGGTTTAGGGGCTTGAGATTTTGATAAAAATAAAAATTTCAAAATTCTTAAATAAATACTTAAACTAATTTGAGCTGAAAAGAAGTACGCCATTTTATTTCTTGGAAAACTATGAATTTATGAGAAAAAATTTATAAAAATCTGTGGAGCGGTTTTTGAGAAAAAAAGTTTTTTTTGAAAAACTTTTTGAAAAAAAATTTCAAAAAAAATTTAAAAACGCCAGTTCATAGGTATTCAGCAAATACATTTATTTAAAATTTTTAGAAAAAAAATTTAATGAGCCGTTTTCAAAATATTAATTTTTTAATTTTTTTTCGAAATTTCGAAAGAATCGGTTGAGTCGTTTTCGAGATAGTCGAAAGCAAAAAAAAACGGTCCTATGGAAAGTACCGTTCTTAGCCATTTTTTAAAACTTTTTTTTCAGTCATATTATTGGTCGTACCTAAAAAGCAACACTGATTTTTTTAATAAAAAATCGTTAGAGCCGTTTTTGAGAAAAATAAGCTTTAACGTAACGGTTGTATGGCAGGTACCGTTATTTTTTGAGCTAAAAAAAAAATTTCAATTTCCCCTCTGTACAATACCTAAAAAAGTCTATATACCAAGTTTGAAGCAATTCGGCCCACCCGTTTGGGCTGTAGGTGTCTATACATACAGACAGACAGACAGACAGACAGACAGACAGACAGACAGACAGACAGACAGACAGACATACAGACGGACAGAATTTTTAGACCATCTTTTTTCGTCTTCGCTATCATCGTAATGTCATGTTTGATTGTTATCTCAAAACTTTTTTTTTCGACGAATGCATAACTTGCCTTATAGTACCTATAATCGCAAGTAAAAAAGAGAACTGGAAAAACGTAGAACTGCAACTTCTCAGTTCAAAAAATTCAATAATTGTGTCGACTCTAGCAAACCTTGTTTATTGTGTGCGAATAAGCGCCGCACATCTGTTTTCGGCAAATCTGTCAAAATATGTAATGCCAGATACTCATTATTTTAATTTTTTTCGTTTGTTGTCGTGGCTGCAATGAAACTAGGCAGCCTTTTTAGGAATAGAGACATCGTGCAGCGCAAGGCTGCGTGCATACCCTGGTAAGTGACAGCTCCCATAAGAACCTGTGTAATTTATTTTCTCTGCATGGGAAAAGGCTGCACATCTGTGTTGACCATTAAGGGAACTGCAGCACTTTTAGAATTGGGATATGTTCGTGAATGTTGTAAAACTAAAGATACAATCGGCGGGTCCGGAAAGTGTTATTAAGCAAAATAGATTCTGCATTCTGCTAAGTGTACTTTTTGAGGAGAGTTGTACTTTCGTACTTTCTTAAATCAATTGTACTCAAAAAGGTACAATTGTACCTCATTTTGCATCCCTGTGTCACACAGTGAAAGTACCAACTCTCCTGGTTCTCTTGAGTTTTACCACCTCAACTTTTGGGGGTTGACGTCTTTTCTTATTTTATTTTCTGCTTTGTCAAACAGGTTTATACAAAAAAGGAGGGTAGTAAGCCCTCTGGTGAATTTTTTTAGGCCTTAAACCACCGGCTCAATTTGTAAATAAAACCAAATAAATCATTCAGACTATGATGGATGATGCATAGCTTAAATTATAAAAGTTGGTACAAGCAGGGAACAATATAACACTACAGCGCAATTTATATAATATATAAAAGAAATATTTAAAAATAAAACTTACGATTTTTTAGGTTGATTTTTTATAATTTCACCTCACAATGAAAACCACATTACAGATTATTGATTAAAGCGAGCGAGCAAACAGGTAGCACCAAGTTTCAAATGTCATTTGTGAGTGTTAGTTACATAGAAATGGGTTTTCAGGCTACTGCGATTATTTTAAATCGTTTTTCTGTGACTTAGGCCTTATTAACCGACTGGCCTTAATCCCCTCACCAACCTTAGTTGTTATTGATCCAAAAATGTGTTATCATCGTGATTTTGCACCAAAGAGCAAGTACGTGAATTTCCTTAACCAGAACCGATTAAACCATTTGATTCTTCTAAAAGCATTTTAAGCATATAAACATCCATTCAGTTTTTCAATTTATTTAAAAAAGTAATTTTTCCCCCTTTTAGTGATATTTTTAAGCCTCTTACAGCATTGGAAAGTCTTAATTTGGCTAGTAACAATCTGGGAAAGTATTTTAATAACAATCATCTGCAGTCCCGAAACCCATTTGATCATCTAAGGAATCTTCACTGGCTCGTCTTGACAAACAATTCAATTAACAAACTTTTCAACACAATATTATATTCAAACAAAAAAGTGATTAATATAGAACTAAGTTACAACAACATAGAATCTATAAATTGTGATTATGCGCAATATTTGAAATTTTTCACTTTAACTGGAAATCCACTCCATTGTGATTGTAAGATGCGATGCTTTCAAGATGTTTTGACAGATCCATGGTCAATAGCTAGACGTACTTTAATATGTCAAACTCCAAAACTTTTAAAAGGACGTGCTTTAGCTGACCTGAAATCAACTGAACTTCTATGCTACCTCGAAACTAACCAAACCAGCTTTTTGAAACAATGTTCGAATGAATGTCTTTATGGCATTTCAAATTCATATTTAATCATGAATTGTTCCAGTGGGAATTTAACTAAAATGCCAGTTCTTCCTGAGTTTGATCCATCGTTTTCAAAGGGAATAAAGTTGTTTATACAAGGAAATCAAATATCAGAGCTTGCACCAAACACACTCCAGGACTACCAGAATATATCTGAGTTCAGTATCTCCAACAGACTTATTCCAAAATTGCTAAAAGGATACTTTTCAAATCTGCTAAAGCTTGAACGGGTTCACATAGATCTGCAGCTGTTGGACATTCCTAGTGATCTTTTTGCTGGCTCAACAGCAATCGAAGAAATTAATATAACGGGAATGAATCTCGAAAGTCTTCCAAAAGCCATCTTTGAGTCACAGACAGGACTTATAACATTGAACTTACAAAGAAATGGATTGAACAAGCTGCAAGAGTATGGCTTTTCATCGAATATTAATTTAGAAACCTTAGACCTCTCACACAATTTATTGGAAAGTTTGACAGAGTAAGTGAACACAATTTTGCTTTACCAATCCATAAACTACATTTTTGTTTTTTAGGCTGATGTTTTACCAACTTCGAAACTTGAAGTCTCTATTTTTGGGAAATAATCGTCTTCACGATGTGAGTCCTGCAGCATTTAAATACACAAATTCGTTATCAGAAATAGGAATGGAAAACAATTTTATAACAACTTTTGAACCTATAAGAACACGTCTTGAGAGCCTTTTGAGAATCAATTTGAGCAGTAATAAAATAAATTCTATTGAACTGTCCGATCTAGTGAAGGAATTTAACTATGGTCGAAAGGAACAGTTTAATTTTAAAAATAATAATATTCAAACGATTACAGTAAACAAAAGTGTCATTCATTTCAGTTATTCCACTGAACTGGAATTCGGATACAATCCTTTTAATTGCGATGGTAATATAATTCCATTTGTGGAACTAATCAGAGATACCAAAAAGCTGAAGTTTGTTGAAAACTTGCAATGCATGACATGATATTATCGAGTTAGAGGCTCTACTTGGATTATTTTTTCTCTCCGGTATAAATAAACAGGAAAAGTTCTTCGGATATGTGGTCTTCATTTTCTGCCAGCATCTATAAATATATAATGTCTCGAAACCGATTTGATTTCCTTTTAATTTGTCTTCGTTTTGATGATAAGGATCTCAGAGATAGAAATGACAAGATGGCACCCGTTCGGATGATATGGTCAAATTTTATAAAGAACTGCCGAGAATCTTACGAACCCCGATTTTTCGTAACTATCGATGAAACACTCTTGAGTTTTCGTGGAAAATGCTATATATCGCGTCAAAGCTAGACAAATACGGGTTGAAGATAGTAACAATGTGATTCAATTACATATTACATGATTGACGCTATTCCTCACATTGGAAAAGAAGGAAATAAGACAAAGAGTGCATCTGAGTACGTTAAATCTCTCGCAGAGAGTATTCGAGGTTCCTGACGCAACATTACGCATGATAACTGGTTCACGTCTGTGCCCTTAGCAGAAGAGATGTTGAAAGACTAACCAGTTTACAACAATTGGAACCGTTCGTAAGAACAAAAGGGAGATTCCACCATCCTTTTTGCCAAATAAACAGAAGCAACCACTCTCATCTCAGTTTGCCTTTGATGGTAATAAGACATTGGTCTCCTTTACCCCCAAAAAGAATAAATCTGTAATTTTGCTGTCAACCATTCACTATAAGCCGGAAATAAATAAAGGGACTGGAAAACCAGAAATTATACATGATCATAACACCACAAAGGGACGTGTCGACACCTTCCATAAATTAATGCATGCCTACACTGTAACTCGAGGAACTCAACGATGGCCCTTAAGACCGCAAAAGTAAGATTGCGTGACTTAAATGCCAATGTCCTGTATGCCCTGAACACAGGAAAGAGATTTGTGTTAATTGTAATTAAGTTTATTTTTTTTTTATAAATATATTTATTTTTTTATAAATTAAGTTTTTTCTGTTTTTGAGAAAGTATATGGATTATTATGTTTGAATAAAATATTTATGTTGTCCTTGAAAGTATTTTTTTTTTTAATTTATTCCTGGTTGGGGTGTTCTGTCACCCCTGTTGTGGTTTATGTATATTTTAAATGTGTTGTGATCGGAAGGTTAATAGCACAGTTCAATGTAATATAGATGGTATTAAAGTTGCTAGCTGGGTCATGAATGAAAGGTAGAAAGAGAATTGAAGACATAGAATAATTTAATGAGGTCCTACTGAGTTGTTCAATGAATCCGTTCCATCCTGGCAATTTTTCAACACCTCGGAATTTACCAAAAAACCAATTTTCCTTAGAAATCTAAAACATTTATTTTGCTCAAACCTACTATTTCCGTATTCTCATATATTTGAATCGGTACAACAGCCTTAGATGCAATATCCCCTGCAGTATATTTAGCCCTTTCACGTTCAATTAGTTCTTCAGATACTACAGAACTTTTTGGAGTTACAATTTTGATAATTCCCATAATGTGAAGAGTATTATGACCATCTATTGTATAATACATTAATATCAGCGTTATCGGCTGCAAATTGTATTAAAGTTCCACTTTCAGGAGGTAATATATGAGGCGGAGGATGATGTACTGCTTCATATGTCGATACATGCTGATATGAAGCACACAAACCAAACGATGAAAGAATATCGATAAGACGTCTAGAACCAAATCTTCGATGAAAAATATAGCTAGGCCAATTTGTAAGCGTGACAGAAAGGATCTAGGACGAACTGCCGACATAATAGCATGACGAATTGCTGAACAAGTTAATTTCAGACGATCAGTATTGCATCGCTTATTATGTAAAATGATTTTTTCCAAAAAATAGACTAATGAAGGGGGGATACCGTCATTAATATTGTCAAACATTTGACTTGGTGGGGGATAAAATTTGTTATCAACGACTGTCGATACTACATATGTCTTCGCGAATAATTTGAGCTGCAAGTTTTCGAAATTCGAAATCGTTCGTTTTGTTACTTATTATTATACCATTCCTGGCTTAATATCTCATGTTGTCTGTCATTGAAACAAATAATTGCAGAACTTCCTTTTTTTTCCGTTATTACAATTCGAGCACCATATTTTTCCTTTAATTTAATTTATTATTGTCTTTTCATTCGGAGGTTCCTCATCGCAGATTTCTTTCAATTCATTTAAAGGGAACCGGCAGTCATCGATGTCCTCGATGTACTAATAAATTTGTTCAATCCCTGCTGAAACACTTTTGTCTTAAGGACGACCAGCTTTGTCTTCAATTGGAGGTCTCTTTAAGGACACCCAGCAGTTTAAATGGTATCGGGCTTTTTACAGCTTCTAAATCTTCATATTGTAGTCGATGAACAACGGATTTTGCTATAATATCACTGCGATGTTCGGCATGCTCCAATATGGAGCTTTTAAATGAAATAGTTGATACAAGCCGTATAGGACGGCGAGATTCAACTTTTTTCTTTTTTGCTTCTTCCTCAGAGGCCTCTTTACCACAAAAAATACATTCTTTTTCAAATGAAAATCCTCCGCTTGACCGTGTTCTCACTCGAGGTGGACTAAGATATGGACCTGCTTCTTCAGCATCTCGCTGTCTCTTGAACGCAGCTATACTATATTTGCGTGTGTATTCCTTGCGACAATCGCTATGAACGGTAACAGAATTTTTTTCTTTCAAAAAATCATTGTTTCCATCACCTCTTTCTTGGCTGGAATCAATTAATGTTTGCATTCCACGTTCCACCTTTACAATATCACCACGTGACAGAGATGTTTTACATAAAAACAATAATTATTGCTTTCCAGCTCCATTTTAACAAAATTGCCTTAAATAATCCGAAGACACTTAATAAGACTTCCGTACCCGATAAAATATTCCCAAATTATAATACAACCGCTACTTACTGTACTTACTGTCTATAACATCTTAATTATACTTTTTTTTTGGATCCAGCACTAAAAAATACCTTAGAATGATGTGCCACATGCCTAGGTTTTTTAAAAATAATTTTTTTGTTTTAAATACCCCTCCTCAAAAAATAAATATCTACCCTATATATTTCCATACACGCTCTAGAGTCTTCATTCTCATGACAAATGAAACACTTTTGCACAGTTTCATCGCTGACACTACTCTTTTATAGGTTTTTTTTCTATCTCCATTCCCCTCCCCCTAAAAACACCCTTTCACCCCTCATATTTTTATGAACTTGTGGCAACACTGTTTGCAGAAGCGACATTGCACACACACATACAAAAGCGACATTCTAGAATAAAGATACAGATGCGTTTCTTTTTAGTCTTTCGCCATCCGTCCGGCTGTGAGGCAAATTATCTCAATATCGCAAATCCTCAAGTTGTAAGAATATATGAATTGTTGTTAATCTAATGAATTAAAATAAACTTATTTTAATTGTAATAAATGGTTTAGTCATTCACTTAACCATATTGGTGACCCCGAAGTTTGAGAATTAATTTCTAACCATATTCTAATCGTACAAAAACTGAATTCGCGTAACATTGGCCAACTGCAAAAGTTTTTTTTTTCCAATCGCTGTTGTATCTTTTCCTTTCTCTTTCGTGTCGGTTTTCCTTACAAAAAAAAAAAAAAAAAAGAAAAAAAAGAACAACGCGCAACAAGAGACACAAGCGGGAATATAAAAAAAACTGTCGCGTCTGTAAAAAAAAAATTTTTTTTTGAGCGTCTGGAATCAGGAGCAGCTGCAGCAAAGGAAGTTTTTTTTTACAAGACAAATTCGTACGTGAGTACAAAACAATTTATTTTCTTTACTATCGTTTTATAACATATAAAAAAATGACTGAGGCAGAAACCCCTAAGGCAGAAATTTCGCGAGTTGCGTGCAAACCTGCACCTTTCTGGAAAGCGAATCCACGACTCTGGTTTCTGCAATTAGAATCCCAGTTTACTACGGCAGGCATAACAGCTGATGAAACCAAATTCCACACTGCAGTCGGCAGCATTGATGGCAGCATCATCGCTCAGGTGGTCGACATTGTGGCAAATCCACCGGCGAAAGACAAATATGCTACCTTAAAAAAAACGTCTACTGGAGCAGTTCGCTGACACTGAGGAAAAGCGCCTCAGAACTTTGCTCAAAGATATTGACCTAGGAGACAAACGTCCATCTCAACTGTTAAGAGATATGAAAAATTTGGCAACTGAACAGATTGGTGACGATGTTTTGCGCACTCTGTGGTTGCAACGCTTACCTTCACAAACACAAGCCATACTCTCTGCGACCCAAGAAACTGACCTAATGAAGTTAGGTACTATTGCAGATAAAATTCACGAAACTTCAAACTCTTCTGAGATCGCGGCTGTTGGTTTCAACCCGTCTTCTACAGCCTTTGAGACTTCAAAAATCTTGGCTCAGTTAAATGAAGTCTGTACCCGAATTTCAAGGTTAGAAGCAGGACCCAATTTCAAAAATCATCGTGCTCGTGAAAAACAAGCAGGTTCGAAGAGCAGACATCGTTCTCTTTCCGTCGCCAAAAACCGCTGCAATCCTGACTCGGACATTTGCTGGTTTCACCGCAGATTCAAGAGCCAGGCTAGAAATTGCAATCCACCTTGCAACTTTCAAACAAATCGGAAACTACCCGGCCGGTCGTTAATGGCGACTGACGACAGTGGCCATAATAATAAAAATTGTCGCTTATTTATCATAGACCCTAAAACGAAGACTAAATTCCTCATCGATACAGGTGCAGATCTATCTGTTTATCCTCGTGCTAAAAAAGATACTACGCGATCGGAAACATATCTGTTTGCGGCCAACGGTTCCAAAATTTCAACATTTGGGCAGAAGTTAATGAATTTAGATTTTGGGTTGAGGCGAAATTCGAGCTGGCATTTTATTATTGCCGATGTCAACCACGCAATCGTTGGAGCGGATTTCTTAAGCCATTACGATTTGTTGGTTGACTTAAGAAGACAACGTCTTATCAACAATAAAACCAAATTAACTGCGCCAGGCAAGATACTTCAAGCAAACAATTACTCGTCCATTAAAACTGTGGATGAAAATTGCGCATATTCCAGTATACTATCCAAGTTCCCAAATTTAACAAGACCTAACACCATTCACAAGGAAATTAACACTCCTCTCAAAGTTAAGCACCAAATTATGACGTCGGGACCTCCTGTTCACTGTCGAGTTCGTAGATTAGCACCAGAAAAACTTTCAGCAGCTAAAAAGGAATTCCAATTCATGGTAGAACAGGGTATATGTCGTCCGTCCAAAAGTCCGTGGGCAAGTCCGCTCCACATGGCCAAGAAACCAAATGGTGAATGGCGGCCTTGTGGTGATTTTCGTTTGCTAAATGCCGTAACAAAGCCCGATCGTTACCCAGTACCAAATATTCAGGATTTCGCTCTGTATTTGGATGGAAAAACAATTTTTTCCAAGATTGATCTGGTCAGGGCGTTCCACCAAATTCCAATTGACCCACAGGACATCGAGAAAACCGCAATTATTACACCATTCGGGCTGTTCGAATTCTGCAAGATGACATTTGGACTCCGAAATGCTACCCAAACGTTTCAGCGTTTCGTACATGAGGTTGTTCAAGTCATGGAGTTTTGTTTCTCCTACATAGACGATTTCCTGATTGCTTCGTCATCTCCTGAAGAACATAAGGCTCATTTGGAACAACTCTTCCAGCGACTCAATGACCACAATTTCGTCATCAACATCGATAAATGCTCTTTAGGCGAAGAAAGTGTAGAGTTTTTAGGACATCTAGTCTCCGGTGATGGCATCAAACCCCTTCCTCATAAAGTAGATGCTATATTAAATTTTCCTAAGCCTAAGGACATCAAGGCACTTCGGCGTTTTCTTGGGACACTCAATTTTTACAGGAAGTATTTATCAAAGGCAGCTCATCTTCAAAGCCCATTGAACGACTTCTTAAAAGGTAACCCGAAGAAAAACAAAGAATTAAACTGGACAGCCAAAACTACGCAAGCGTTTGAAGATTGCAAGAAAGCCATGTCTGAAGCCGTAATGCTTACTTATCCTTGTTCCACAGCTCAATTCTCAATCATGGTTGACGCATCGGATACAGCAGTCGGAGGGGTGATGCAGCAAAAACGTTTTGATCATTGGGAACCACTCGGATTTTTCAGCCAAAAATTGAAACCATCACAAAGAAAATACAGCGCTTATGACAGAGAGATGCTGGCGGTCTATCTCACAACTAAGAATTTTCGATACATGCTGGAAGGACGTGATTTCATCATCTTTACCGATCACAAACCGCTAACCTTCGCTTTTCATCAAAAACCAGAAAAGTTTACACCTCGACAAGAACGGTATTTAGGTTTCACAAGTCAGTTCTCAACAGATATACAATATATTCCCGGAAAAGACAACGTGGTGGCCGACAGTTTATCCCGCATTGAGACTCTCGAAATGACTAGTTCCATAGATTTCAAGAAAGTGGCAGCGGAGCAGCAAACAGATGCAGACTTAAAGCAAGTTTTGACCAGTGCGAATGCCTTAAGGTTGCAGCGTCTCAAAATTCCTGATTGTGAAGGGGAGCTATATTGTGATATATCTAACGAAAATATTCGACCTTACATCCCGAACTCATGCCGCCGAGAAATTTTTAAAAAATTTCATTCCCTGTCACATTCAGGAGGAAATGCAACTTTGAAACTTTTACAATCACGCTGTATTTGGCCTTCTATGCGAAAAGATACAAAATCATAGGTAAAACAATGCATAGCATGTCAAAAATCAAAGATTGGCAAACACTGCAAATCACCTGTCGGATACTTTGCTGTGCCTGAACATCGATTCGAGCATTTGAACATTGACTTAGTAGGTCATCGAACATATTAGAACTACACCTTACCATCCGTGTGCTAACGGAATGATCGAGCGTTTCCATAGAACTCTCAAGGCTGCTATAAAATGTCATGACTCCTCTAATTGGACCGAAGTTCTACCCACAGTTCTATTGGGATTGCGAACATCTTACCGAGAGGACATTCAAGCAACAGTTGCGGAGATGTTATACGGGACAACGTTACGAATTCCTGGCGAATTTTTCCACGATTCACCAAAAACAACGATATCGGATTCTCATGATTTTCTACAAACACTTAAATCAAGAATGAGATCCATACGGCCGGTAGAAGCTTCGAACCACTCTAACGACAAGTCATTCCTTTTCAAAGATCTGCAGACATGCAGTCATGTGTTTGTCAGAACAGACTCAGTTAAAAAGCCTTTACAAAATCCTTATGAAGGCCCATTTAAAGTTATCAGTAGAAATAATAAAATTTTTAAAATCAATATTAAAAACATTAATAAATATATTTCCATCGACAGGCTGAAGCCAGCTTATGTACAAAATTCAGAAGAAAGCTTTGGAACAGATACTCCACAGTCATCATCCTCCAGTCAACCGCCTAATATCGAATCATCACCACCATTACCAAGGACTCCTCCTACTGAACCTAGTACATCAAGACTAGGACGCAGAGTGGTAATTCCAGCAAGATATCGCTAACACTAGGAAGGGGGTGCTGTGGCAACACTGTTTGCAGAAGCGATATTGCACACACACATACAAAAGCGACATTCTAGAATAAAGATACAGATGCGTTTCTTTTTAGTCTTTCGCCATCCGTCCGGCTGTGAGGCAAATCATCTCAATATCGCAAATCCTCAAGTTTTAAGAATATATGAATTGTTGTTAATCTAATGAATTAAAATAAACTTATTTTAATTGTAATAAATGGTTTAGTCATTCACTTAACCATAAACTCTTTTGGTCCTTCATTCTTGTCATGATTGAAACATTTGTGCCAAGTTTCATGAGTGGATGATTTTTGTTTGATATATTCTAGTTTAAATTTATTAAAACAGCGAAATACCATGTTTCGTTTAATAGACGCGGAGCTCGGATCGATTGGGATCTCTTGTCAAATATTCATAACAGTTAAACAATTCTGATTCAAAAATAAAAACCCTGTTTATAATTTTTCCGAACTTTGTAGAAATGTATGTCTTATTTTCCGGGACTAATTATATGTACCATAATATTAAATGATTTACACTGTGAATTTTTTTTTTACTTTCAAAATTGAATAAATACTTATTGATATCTACTATACATTAAAATCAATTACCAATCAATTATCTACATAAATATTTTTGTATGGTAAATAGTCTGTTTTTGCTCCGGGACTACCAGTTTGAATTGATCACATCACTGTGTCTTCGTTCTGATGATTTCTTCTTGTTGGATGTGGCATTGCATAGCGCAACTTCTTCCAAAACCATGGATCATCCCATCTAAGATAAGTGTACATTTTAATATATTTCCTAAGATCAGAGTCCAGATCTTCAACATCGCCAATATCACCAATTATGACAACAATGACTCTTGAAAGTTTATCATTCAATGCATGATTGTGTGCCGTCCTGAATTCCAAGCGGGTCCATTTCGACTTCAGATAATTCTGGGACATCAGAATAATTGTCCGTTTTGAATTCTCAACAGATTTTTGAATTTGATCTGGAATATACGCACCAACGATCCAATCTCGATCGTGAAGACATAGTTTAAATGGTGTAGGGCCGTCTTCTAACTTCGGCAGAAATTTACTAACAACGAAGTCTGTGTCAAGACTGGAATACGAGACAAATGCATCGTACTTCTTGTTTTTATCAAGGTCTTCTTCTGTAACCCACCAAAGACAAATGCCCTGTGCATACATCCAGACGAGGACACGTTCCTTGTTCTTGAAAAACAAAATTGTAAGAAGACAAATGGAAAGACCTACGATTCCAAGTGCTGTGCTCATCACTGTTACCGTGTGGTCCGTTTCAACGTAACACATGTCAACGAATGACAGATTTTCAAAGGTTTGTCCGTCTGCACAAAATGTTTCATTCAAATCAAGAATTCGTGTTTTGTTGAAAAGGATAAACTGCTTTAATTTTTCCGATGAGCATTCACATTTCCATGGATTATGGCTAAGACGAATAAAATGTAAGTTCTGACATTCGGCTAAAGTATTTATTACTTCAGTGTCCAGTCTTTCCAGATGGTTGTAAGATAAATCCAAGTAACTTAAGTTCCTTGGGATATCTGAACTGGAAATGTAATCAATCATGTTGTGGGCTGCATAAATCTTTGTCACATGCTGGAATTTTGGCTCTGGGTTGAGTTTAAGTCTCTTTAGCTGGTTAAACTCCACTGACAGTTCGATTTGGTTTAATGGAGCTAGTTCTAGCTCAGTAAGTTGGGGCACGTCAGTTAAATTGGCATTTGAGCAATTTACAATTAAAATCGAATCGTATGGCTGATCCCAGCACTGGCATCCTTGGGGACACTTCTTAGAACGGCATACTAGTTCGTTTAATTGAAGTTCGCTGACAAATTTGTTTTTTAGTTCAGCTGGTGTCATGCATTGCAAATTTTTAAGATATTTCTTCGTATAAGTTTCTGTGGTAAATTTT
Organism: Platycheirus albimanus; assembly: GCA_916050605.2. NCBI lineage: Eukaryota > Metazoa > Arthropoda > Insecta > Diptera > Syrphidae > Platycheirus > Platycheirus albimanus. Next base: position 74,633,008 of record OU696696.1, read on the forward strand.
ACAAAGGCAATAATATTACAGTCACAATTAAAAGGATTATATCCGAATTCTATTTCAATGATATATCTGAAAAAAGTGCCACTTTTTACTGTAATCGTTCGAATATTATTATTGTTAAAGTTGAACTGTCCTTCTTGAGTGTGACCATTGTTTAATTCTTTGACCAGATCGGACAGTTCAAAAGAACTTATATTGTTAAAGCTCAAATTTACTTTGAAAAGTCTATTAAGTTTTGCTAAAGGTTCAAAAGTTGTCATAAGATTGTTTTCCATTCCTATTTCTGATAACGAATTTGTGTATTTAAATGCTGAAGGACTCACATCGTGAAGACGATTATTTCCCAAGAATAGAGACTTCAAGTTTCGAAGTTGGTAAAACATCAGCCTATAATACAAATATGTAGTTAATGAATTTATCGGTAAAACAAAAAATTGTGAGCACTTACTCCGTCAAACTCTCCAATGAATTGTGTGAGAGGTCTAAGGTTTTTAAATAAATATTCGATGAAAAGCCATATTCTTCAAGTTTTTTTAATCCATTTCTTTGTAAGTTCAATGTTATAAGTCCTGCCTGTGAATTAAAGATGGCTTTTGGAAAACTTTCGAGATTCATTCCCGTTATTTCAATTTCTTCGATTGCTGTTGAGCCAGCAAAAAGATCACTAGGAATGTCTAACAGCTGCAGATCTATGTGAACTCTTTCAAGCTTTAGTAGATTTGAAAAGTATCCATTTGGCAATTTTGGAATAAGACTGTTGGAGATACTGAACTCAGATATATTCTGGTAGTCGTGCAGTGTGTTTGGTGAAAGCTCTGATATTTGATTTCCTTGTATAAATAACTTTATTCCATTTGAAAGCGATGGATCAAACGCAGGAAGAACTGGCATTTTAGTTAAATTCCCACTGGAACAATTCATGATTAAATATGAATTTGAAATGCCATAAAGACATTCATTCGAACATTGTTTCAAAAAGCTGGTTTGGTTAGTTTCGAGGAAGCATAGAAGTTCAGTTGATTTCAGGTCAGCTAAGGCACGTCCTTTTAAAAGTTTTGGAGTTTGACATATTAAAATACGTCTACCTTTTGACCATCTTTCTGTTAAAACATCTTGAAGGCATCCCATCTTACAATCACAATGGAGTGGATTTCCAGTTAATGTGAACAATTTCAAATATTTCACATATTCACAATTTATAGATTCTATGTTGTTTAAACTTAGATCTATTTCCATCATGTGATCATTTAAATATATAGTTGTGTTGAAAATTTTGTTTATTGAATTGTTTCTCAAGACGAGCGTATAGAGCTTCCTTAGATGATCAAACGGGGTTCTGGACTGTAGATGATTATTATTAAAACTCCATCCCAGAAGGTTATTTGACAATTCAAGACTTCCTAGTTGTGTAAAAGGCTTGAAAATATCACTGAAATGAAAAAAAAGTATAATAAGTTATTTGTTAAATAAAACTGTAAAACTGGGTGGATATCTATGGGCTTAAAATGTCACGACAGCAACTTAAAATTTCAATAAAAACCAAACAAGCTTTTTGTTTTAAATAAATATTAACAACAAAGTGTCGAAAAACAAAGTGGAAACGTTTCGCGAAATTTTCAGCATTATGAGAAAAATGTGCACATAGAAAAAGCACTTCTCTGCCACGCACTAATGCTGCTACTAGTCTAGTACTGATCCTTGATCTATTAGGATTTCTGTGGCGTGCAAAGCAATTCTCCGTGAGTGCGAAGGCACAATGATAAAACATTTTTCGAGCATTAACAACTATTTGTGAACAAAAATAAGCAAAGAAGTTAAAATCTTTTCTTTAAAAAGTGCTAATGTCCTGTATTTTAAGCATATTGACAATTTTTGAAGATATTTTAAGTTGCTCGTTATTTCGTTATACTAAGATCTCCAATGGAACTAAATTGTTTATATAAAGATGTCCATTACTTGTATTTTTCGCAAACAAAAAATTAACGCAGTTATCTTTTAAATTCTCCAAAAAATACAATGCCCCAATATTTCTTATCTTTAAAATGTAGCCAAGATGGTGGCTATCTTTAGTTCTACTAAAGGCAATACCTTAGGAAATCAAAATTATTTCGTTAATGTTGTGGTCCACTTATGGCCAGTTTAAAACCCGTTAAAACCAGGGGTGGAATCGGCTAATGTGATTTGTGATTGTCACATTTCTGACAATCACATGTGATAAAATAATTTTGTGCGTCTGCATAATGTGATCACCGGAATTTTGTTTATTTTCATTATGTCATTTTCCGTTGGGCAATTGGAGAGAACTCCGAAGACAAATCGTTTCTCTTCGGAGTTGTGTTTTGCGAGTCTTACTTCTTCTGCTTTTTATGAAATATGCGGTCTGAAGGCGCATATATACGAACGTCACAGTTTCTATATATTTTGTATTTCAAATTAAACAATTCGAACAATTTTAATATATAATTTACATTATATATATTTCTTCTAGTGGCAAAAAGTTTTCTTGGCTATCATGATTTAAAATAGCTTCATCATTATTCCGTACATAGTGAATTATTATTAAAGAATGACAGACAAAGTGTTCGGGCAGAGTTTGAAGGTAGAAACAAACACATTTTCTAAGACCGAGATTACATTCGACATATAATATTCTTTCTGGCCAAGATTTTTTAAGAATGTTTTGAAAAATAAAAAGTTTGTATGTTGAATTAAAAAAAGAAATACAAACATTTGAAATGAAAAAAGATGCCTTTTTGCAAAAAACAAGCCTTAAAGCCTAAGCTAATGAAATAATGCCTAAAAGGCACGACAAGGCCTTAGTTGGCAACGCTGGTCTTTTTTTTCACATTTTTTCAGTATTTATTCAGTGTAATGATACATTTCTTAAAAGATACTTAAGGCATAGAGATGAGAACAATATAAATTCTTATGCAACTATAAATTTAACAAAAGGAGGAATAATTAGGGAAAAAGTAATTTGTTTTGAGAAAGGCTTTTCTTTAAAAACTCATTAGACTTAAACTTAAATCTTAAAACTATAACATAAAACAATTAAATATATTATTTGGCAATACTGTTTAATATTGAATTATCATTAATTAAGCATTTGTTAATGAAGTTCGAATGTACAATGGAACATTTGTCTTTTACAGTAGGAATATTAGCAATTTCGTGTAGTCCAATCGTTGAGAAATGCCAAGGGAGGCTTAAAATAGTTTTAAGTATTTGTATTTTTTTATAGTGACAATCTGCACAAGTATACCAACACGGTGAAGCATAAAGCATAGCTGGGAGAAAAACTACTTTATATATTAATAATTTATTTTCAACGCTGAGGTGAGAGTTTTTGTTCAATAGTGGATACAAAATTTTAATTAAAAATTGAGCTTTCTTTATACTTTCTAAAACTTGGTTAGAAAAAGTCAGGGATTTATCCAAAGTTATACCCAAGTATTTTATAGTTTTTTCCCATTGAACTGGAGCATTGCTCACTAGAGGATTTGTTTGAGGTAGATTACATTGCTTTCGTTTCTTTGTAAAGAAACAAGATTGAGTCTTTACAGGGTTTATTTTGATTTTCCAGGAATAAAAGTAGATTTCAATTTCGTCAAGTGCCTTTTGAAGGTTAGATATAATTTGTTGGCAGTTATCTCAGATACTATAGATACATGTATCATCTGCAAAAAATGATCTTTTACAGAAGCTGAAAACGGGAAAGTCAGATACATATATACATACATATATTATAAAGCAAAGGAGAAAGAGTAGATCCTTAAGGAACGCCTGCCTTTATAGAGTACAATGGAGATTTACTATGCGAAATTTTAACAAAAAACTTTCTTTCACGGAGAAAACTTTGTATTAATTTAACTAAATAAGTTGGAAAACCGCAACGCTGGTCTTATGTGCAAAAAATTATAACAATGTATGTAATGTGATTTGTTAAATAAAGAGATTTTGCTGTCAGTCGTGTTCGTGTTCGTGTTGCTGATGATGGCTAGTAGACTAGCTGAAATGCATTCAACGTTTTAAATAAAATAAAAATTGTAATCTCAAGTTAATGGTGTGTTTTTCATTTTCAAATTGCATGTTTGACAGATTACGTTTTTCCTTAAAAATATTAAAATACATACATTATGTACTATTAATACTTACTTTGACAAAAACTTCAATTGATTATTTGATAAATCCAAAAGCTTTAGATTCCTGGTGTTTTTAAATAATTCATCGGAAAGAGTTTGTATCTTGTTATTGGAAATGCTGAGTGATGTGAGCTTAACTCCATCGTCAAACAAGCCCAACGGAAGCTCATCTAGATTATTTCCAGAAATGTCAATATAATCAAGTTCTCTTAAATTTTCAAAAAATTTCGAAGAAATATATTCTAATTGACAATTGTTTATTTTAACAACATGAAGCTTAAGTAAATTGTGGAGTAAATTTTCTGGCAATTGTTTTAATTCAACTTGATTTTTTCCCAGCTTAGTACTAGAAAGTATTGCATTTTCATTTGAATGAACTTTTGGCAATGAGGTGAACTTATTTCCACTTAAATCAATTTTAGAAAGATTTATCAGATTTGAAAATAGATCTGGCTGCAATATCTGAATGTTGTTGAAACTCAAATCAAGTAACGATAATTTTTCCAATCCTTCCCATGCTCCTTTTGTAATAGTTGTCAAATTATTCCTTGAAAGAGTTAAGTGTTCCAATTTCCGCATATGTTTGAAGATACTTTCGGGAATATATTGGAAATTGTTGTCATTAATGTGAAGCCACTCTATATTTTCCAATGAATCAAAGACAGCAGGTAATTGAGATGAGGTTCTTGAAGAGATTTTTAAAGATTTTAGCATTTTCAGATCGACGAAGAAATCTTTAGGTACTGTTGATAAGTTTTTAAACTTAAAATTTAAATTTCTCACATTAGCAAGTCCTTTAAGATTTACACTTGTTGGAAAATAATCTATGAACTCGTTATTGAAATCGATATTTCCTATTTCCAAAATGCCCAGTTTGTTTTTAAGAATATGTTGAACAGGTTCTTGCGCTGGAAATTTACATGAATTCAATAAGACATTATAAGATGTTGATTTTTGATTGTTCAACTTTGGTAAGAATTTACTATGAAATGGATTTTCTTCATGACAATGAATTGTTATTTGTCTGAATTTGTCAATCATCTCAAACAAAATGGTCGAATTTTGACTACACTGAACTGAAAACATATACTTTGCTGTCTGGTTTTGGCATTGCGACTCGTGAAATGATAAATGTGAACAATTTACACTCAATGAACTATAGATGCTCAGATAGAACAGAGTAAGAGCCTCTAAGAGCTTGCGATTCAAGCTGATTAAATCCATTTTGTTGCCGTGCGTGCGTCGGCGTCGCCCTGAAGAATAAAAATAAAAATAAAAATAATGTTATCATAAAATATACATACAAAATATTGTAATATTTTTAGTCTTGGGTTCGAAAAATAAAAGTCAACTATTTTCCGAGTATAATAAAATTGAAGCATATCATGGATGAGCAAGGACAAAAACCATTTGTTTAACAATATTATGTAAAAAACATAAGCAAGAAATACAGTACGTTTGCAACGAACTGTTGGATACCCTATTCCCCATATTTTTGTATGTGCATGCGTCTGCCTCCCGCAAACAGCCGATGTTTCAGAAACAAAATTCTTCTTAAGCAGACAGAAAAAAATTCAATAACATTAATTTTGTGCGGTGTGATGTTCAATTAATGCTGGCGCAATAAAAAAAGGCGTGCGCCACGCCCAAAGTTAAATCGTTTTATTGTCAAGGCAATTGTTATGAGCTCAGTGACATTCAATTTTATTCTTGCAGATCGATTTGAACAAAACAAGACAAAACTTAAATTTTTTTAAATTAGATTTGGAATGGAAATAGCGATTATGTGTGTTTTTTTTAACAATTCTTAGACCACACTCTGCTACGTAACCAAGGAATATTAATCCAAGTGTTCATCTGTTTACTTCAAAACTGCGACCGATAGTTAAAAAACGTTAAGAAAATTAATGCATTATACGACTTTTGACGGAAACGCCCCTTAAAAGTGGGCGTGTCTTAAAAATTTGAAGCACTAACTGCGCTTTGATCAGTATTTAGGCATATGTGTAAGACTACAGCTGAATCGAGTAGTTTTTAAACAATCTTACCTGAACAAAGGTATTTTACCAAAATCACGCCTTTAAAAGTGGGCGTATTGAAAAAATTTACAAAAGAAAATGTAGAGATATATTTCTCAAATAACGAACGGAAGGAAAAAGGTTTAAATTAAACATTGGAAATGCCTTAAATTCTTAAGGCTGCGTTTTTCGTTCTTTCATGAAAAGTAGGCGTAAGCAACGCCCCAAATTCAAAAATTTCTTTTCATACACAAACCTTTTAGTTTCTATTAAGAGACGCAAAATTTTGGCTTGCGGATTCATTATAAATACCGTTTATTTACAAAAATAATTTTTTTGTAGTTTCTAATGAAAAGTGGGCGTCAGCCACGCCCAAAATCAATTTTTTTGATTTCATACACAAGATGTTTATGTGCCAGTGAGACCCACAAAATTTAATGTTTTTCGCTTTAATATAACAATTGTTATTTTATAAAAACAATATTGATGGTTTTGTATGAAAAATAGGCGTAAGCCGCTCCCAAACTGAAATATTTTTATTTGAATAGAAGAAAGTTTACCTAAAGCTTACGTGTGCAAAATTTTAGCGTTATGCTTTTATCGTAACTGTACAAAAAACATAATTTAATTTTATTAAATTGAGGTTGTTCAACAAAAATGGCGGTTGTTGGCGTGTTTGTGGGCGGATTTTACCGGTTCAAGAACTTAGCCTTACTCTTGAACCAAAGATTATATATACCAGATTATATATTTCAGCTTTCTAGCTCAAAAATTGCGACCTCTAGAGAGTATACATACGGACGGACGGACGGACGGACGGACGGACATGGCAAAATCGACTAGGCTTTTGATTCTGAGTCAGAATATATATACTTTTCCATATCTAACGGTATTATTTCTCTATGTTACAAACTACACACCAAATACAATATACCCATTTTATGGAATAGGGTATAAAAATTATTTTCTTGTATGTAAATGGAATTTCACTGTTCTTGGGGCAAATTGTCTTCTTTTCAAATACATAGTTTGAAACTTAGATAATTTTTTGTATAGCGAATGTTTTGAAAAGCGTTTTTGAAACCAATTTTTTGGGCAAGTAGATTGAAATAGCGCTGGAACGTTGGATATTTCGAAGAGGCCTTCTTTAAGTTAATTTATTAAAATCAGTTTTTACAATTATTATTAATGTAATTCTTTGTTCAACGAAGACGAAGAGAGGTTATAGATGACTTGTATTCGCCAGTAGCTAAAACACAAACTTTGAAAATATTATTCTCGTTCTGCGTACAGAATAGCTTAACAATATATATCAAATGGATGTAGAGTATAATGCCGTCTTTACCATATGGGCACACGGGGCCCGTGCCCAGGGCCCCTATGGTGACGGGGGCCCCGAAAGGCAGATATATTCAGTTACACTATACAACAAGTGTTCACTCTAGAAAACTATAAAATTTCTAGGATAAACCAAATCCACTTTTCAGTTTCTTTATCCATAGATGAAACAACCTTTTTTATTTACTTTCTCTGGTAACAATTAGGTCAAGATCTCAAATGGCGTTGGCTGTTTAATCCTCTGTCATTGTGCCACCTTGCTAGAAGGCGGTCAAAGTGCACATTCCCCCTGAAGCTGCCTATGAATCTTCTCACTATTGACAAGCCAACGTGAACAATGACCAAGAATTCGGCGAAAGCGAAATTGATGCGAGAATGCAAAATCATCATCTGGGTTAAATGCACGATGGTGCATAAACGAGCTTTTACACAATTGACCGAACGATGAAAAAATTTTTAAGTGATTCGAGACAAGAAGTTGAAATTGACTACGAACATGAGAGTTGCATTGCAGAGCGACTCATCGGCTGCCAAATTCTCGAGACAACTGCTGGCGCTTGACAATGTTAAAATTCCCGTAATTTTTCGACTGGATTGATATCGTTGCCGCAAAATTTTTGAGAGTTCACATCCTCCTCGAAGGAAGGGCTCGTCTCGTCACAAAAGTGGTCTCTGGCATTGCACACCAATATAAAAATATCGGCTGGATAGCAGCGAAGAATAAGAACGTCGATAGTTTGAATTTCATTATTCAAAGTCAAATCGCCGGCCGGAAAACTGCATTCACACAAATCCGTTGACAGCTTGACTGACGAAGATAAAGCGACCATAACTATCCGATGGAATTTCTGAACACGCTTGATGTGCCAGGAAATCTGCTGCATAATTTACAGCTGAAAGTGGCAAGGTTCAAAGAAGTGGAAGTCCTTATCCCACGAAATCCAATTGGAATCCGTTGGAAGTCTGTGGGATTAATCTCGTATTTCCTTGTTTTTCGCACGGTCAGCTCTACGTTGCCTGTCCGCATGTTAGCAAGCCATCTATCTGAACATTACATTACACTTTAATATACTCCGTCGATGAATTAACAAAGTCGACACATTTACAAGCACTGGCGACTGAGCTGAGGCCATCGGCAAACCGTCTTTTCTGGTTTTTTTGACGGAAAAACATTGTCTCATCAGTCTCTACTTTTTCTGATTCCATTCCAATAAATTACATTGAAATTTGAACTATACATACAAAATGTTTTTGTCATTCACTTTTTTAACTTTCCAACAGGGCCCCATATTCTTGTGTGCCCAAGAGCCCCGGTATGGCCTAAGACGGCCATGTAGTAGAGGCAGCCTTTTTAAATGGAGAAGTCATATCAGAAGTATAATGTAGAACAGCCATAAGGTTATGACGATAACTCAGGGAGAGTACGTAAGTTAAAAAAGGCATTGTACACGGTTTAAGCGAAAGTCCTAGAGCTTGGTATGAGTGTTTAAATGAATTTTCAACTCGTATAGATTTTAAACGAAGTGATAGATATGGTAGATGATAATGTTCCAATATTACTTGCGATTATAGGTATTACTTCTACATATAAGGCAAGTTATGTATTCGTGCAGAAAAAAAATTTTGAGATAGCAATCACACATAACATTACGATGATGGAGAAGTCGAAAAAAGTGGGTCTGGAAATTCCGTCCGTCTGTCTGTCTGTATGTCTGTTCGCGCCTCTGGAGGCGGAACGGGTGGGCCGATTTGCTTCAAATTTGGTATTTATTATTTATTTGGCCGTCCCTCGGAATAAATTTTTTATTTTTGCTCTAGGCCCAAAAATAACGGCACCTGCCATACAATCTTGAAGACAAAAATTCATTTTCTCTAACGATTTTGATAAAACTTTCAGAATGCTATTTTTGCAAGACAATCTATCTTTTGGTTAGAAATTTTGTTTTCAAAATTTGTCTAATAACGGTACCTCTCATAGACCAGTATTTTCAAATCAAATTTTCTCGTAAACTATACATTCGATTTCAATAAAATTTTGGCCACAGGAAGTCATTCATAATTTTATTAATATGGCATTTCAAAATATTTTGGTTTGGGCGTGGCTGACGCCCATTTTTCATACAAAACCATCAATATAGTTTTTATAAAATAACAATTGTTATGTTAAAGCGAAAAACTTTAAATTTTGTGGGTATTACTTGCACATCACATCTTGTGTATGAAATCAAAAAATTGATTTTGGGCGTGGCTTACGCCCATTTTTCATGAAAGAACGGAAAGCGTAGTCTCAAAAATTTAAGTCACTTCTAATGTTTAATTTAAACCTTTTTCCTTCCGTTCGTTATTTGAGAAATGTATCTCTACATTTTCTTGTGTACATTTTTCAATACGCCCACTTTTAAAGGCGTGATTTTCATAAAATACCTTTGTTCAGGTAAGATTGTTTAAAAACTACTCGATTCAGCTGTAGTTTTACACATACCTATGCCTAAATACTGACCAAAGCTCAGTTGGTGCTTCAAACTTTTAAAACACGCCCACTTTTAAGGGGCGTTTCCGTCAAAAGTCGTATAATGCAATAATTTTTTAACGTTTCTTAACTATCGGTCGCAGTTTTGAAGTAAAAAGGATGAACACTTAGATTTATATTCCTTGGTTACCTAGCAGAGTGTGGTCCAAGAATTGTTAGAAACACCCATAATCGCTATTTCCATTCCAAATCTAATGTTTAAAAATTTAAGTTTTATCTTGTTTTGTTCAAATCGATCTGCAAGAATAAAATTGAATGTCACTGAGCTCATAACAATTGCCTTGGCAATAAAACGTTTTAACTTTGGGCGTGGCGCACGCCTTTTTTTATTGCGCCAGCATTAATTGAACATCACACCGCCCAAAATTAATGTTATTGAATTTTTTTCTGTCTGCTTAAGAAGAATTTTGTTTCTGAAACATCGGCTGTTTGCGGGAGGCTGACGCATACACACACAAAAATATGGGGAATAGGGTATCCAACAGTTCGTTGCAAACGTAATGTAGCTCTCGCTTATGTTTTTTTCCTAGATTGACTAATAGCTTTGAAATTTTATTGCATACCTAGTTTTTCCGAGAAAATTCTTAAACTAATTTAAAAAATAAAAGAATTTTCGAAATTATTTAATTTTTTTTTAATATCCATACATACAGCTGGTCAAAAAAATAGGTGTGATCAAATTTTTTCGCACCACTGTTGTCTTTAATGCAAAATAACTGTTTTTTTTGATCGCAGGCCTTACAAAAAGTTCTTGTTTTAAGAAAAAACGATTATTCTGTTGACACTGATGCTGAGCTTACTGCATTGTGTGTGTGTTATGTTGAGCTGTTCTATTTTCTTTGTTGCATTAGGATTTAATGTTCTTAAGAAGTTGGTCATTAAAATAGGTGTTCTCCAAATAAACCCACAGTTTATATCTTTGTTATTTCAAAAATATACTAAATTTCAAAGTAACCTCTTTTTAATAATTTTACTATCCATAAATGATAGTTGTTAATAAATAAAATAATAAATAATAATAAATAATAGTTTATTAGACTTTTAGTATGGGTAGAAACGTCCACTGTTCGGCGGAAGAAAGACGGGTAGTTTTACAGCTAAGAAATGAAGGTAAGACTTACAAATTTATAGCAGAAGCCCTAGGAAGATCCCAAAATTTTGTGACAAATGCACTCAAGGCCAGATTAGTGCGCGAAAATCGTGGGAGTCCAAAAAAAGCATCGCAGTCACCACTGATCACCGTGTCCTCCTTTTGGCTAAATCTAAACCTTTTGCTTCGTCAAGGACAATAGGAGCACAAATCAATAATGAAGTCAGTGCCCGCACAATCCGCAGAAGGCTTCAGAGCTTCAACCTACCAGGAAGAGTTGCCAGGAAAGTTCCTTTACTAAGAGCAAATAATATAAGGTCCCAAAAAGAATTTGCCTTAAACCATAGAAGTTGGAACGGACCTGAAGGAGCAAAAAAATGGCGAAATATCCTCTGGAGTGACGAAACAAAAATTAATTTTTTTCTCATCAGATTCGGGGCGTAATGTCAGGCGACCAAAAGGAAAGGACTACTACCCTCACTATACCCGGAAAATAATTCCTGGTATGGTGTGGGTCCCATATTCCGCATTAATAACGTATTGACCAAGTACGGTTATAGGGATATCTTGGAAGATGTTATGCTTCCATTTGCCGAAGAAAACATGCCTCTCCGATGGAAATTTCAGCAGGATAATGATCCAAAACATACGGCGCATCTTGTGAAGGATTGGTTTTGAGAGAAAGAAGTCTCAATCGTTTCATGGCCAAGTCAATCCCAGATCTCAACCCGATTGAGAACTTGAGGAATGAGCTTATGCGGAAACTAGGATGCCAATATTTTCCAAACTGGAACCGATTGTGGGATGCTGTTCAGAGTGAATGGTATTCTATACCCCAAGAAAGATGCCAAACGTTTGTAGAGTTAATACCACGCTGACTTTAAAAAGTTTTGGATAATAATGTCGTATACTCTGGTTATAAGAGAATGGTAAACGAAAATACAACAAATTTTGCATTCAAACTATCATTATTCATAATTTAGGAAGACACACCTATTTTTTTGTCCAAGCGCAAATGTCTACACCGTCGGTTTTATTGTATAAAATTTATAATTACTTAATTTAAAAGCCTTAAATATTAATATTTTATTAAGTATTGATAGTCCAATGAAAACTAATGTTAAAATAATATTTAAATAAACAACATACTAAAACAACATATTAAAAAATTAAGTTTATATAAAAAAAAATAATTGCACCTATTTTTTTGACCAGCTGTGTATATGCAGCCACTACGCAATTGCTTATCATAAGAGCAAGTTCGTGCGACCCAGTCGTGCATTTTATTTTTACTAACATTTGTAGATGATTTTTTGCTATGTGGAAGGTATCAAAATAAGCTATAAAGGATTATTGTTTGATAAGTATAATATGTAAGACTTAGGTAAAATAAAAACGTATTTGGGAATAAATGTTGAATATGAAGAAAACAAAAATATTATGACTTTAGATCAGCAAAAATACGTTGAGTCTTTAGCAAATGAATATGGAGTTGAGTGTAGTAAGCTGTATAACACACCTTTAGAACAAAACGTGTAATGTGAACCAGCGCAATTTGCATCTGAACACCTATACATATAATAAAATTGTAACAGGTCGATGTCTGTACATTGAAGTTATAGATGCAAAACTAATATGGAGAGTCTCTATTAGACCCACAGAAGGCAAAACAACCGTTTTTAGAATTTTTGTCTGTCTGTCTGTCTGTCTGTCTGTCTGTATGTTTGTACGCGCATCACGCAAAAACTACTGCATGGAATTGAGTGCGGTTTTCACAGATTTATTGGTAGTACGCCAACTTAAAATATAGGCTACATTTTACTGCAGGAAAATATATAATTCTGGTTGTTTTTTTAACATTTCTGAACGCAAAATTAAAAGATTTTAAGCAAGTTAGCGTCTCACTTACATAATGGCGCTGGAAATCATAAAAATAGCGCCACACTTACCTACATATACATGAATAGAAATAAGTTAGTCGTTCTGAATAGAAGTTACATCAAAAACATCATAGATGGTGCTATTTACCACCATATAGACAATGTCTCATTCAGCGAAAGCAGAAATCGAAAAAAAATGTAACCATAAAGAACGGTGAACGAGCAATACTTACGCCCAAAACTGATGAAGCGGAGCTGCCATAAATAGCAGTATCGGCGCGTTGCATCGTTTTGAAAGTGGGCATTCCAATTAGGTATATTGCTTCCAGTGTTGCCACAATGTTACAAGTGTAACAAAAGTGTTACCCTTTTTAATTTTTTTATACTTTTGTTACGATGTTACTTTTTCTCCGGTTTTGTTACACTTTTTTCTATTAAAATCTTATATGTTTTGCTCTTTAAGAAATATGGGAAAAAGTTCAACTGGCAGCACTTTTTTCTTTCGGACAAACTTCCAGCGACATCTGTGAATGAACTTGTTTGTTTGCGAGTGGGAAATGGGAATGAAAACGAGAAACAACAAGCATACAATAAATACAGTTGTTTTTATGTCTCGCAGTTCGCAGATCGCAGTCGCCGTAGACAAAATGTGCACAAAAAATTTGTGAAATTGAATTGAAATCGATTTTTTACTTCCTCTTTAGGGCAAGTATTGGTTTCCTGCAGAAAAAAAAAATCGAGGTTTTAATCAAACATGATATTACATTAACCAAAAAAGTGGTTTTAGCCATACCGTCCGTCGGTGTGTCTGTGCGGATGTGCGCTTTTTCACGTCATGCTACAGCCTAAACGGCTTGACGGATTTTCTTTAAACTTGATATACAGCAGTTTGAAGAAAAACAGTTGTCGAGGTTTTTTTTTATTTCGTTTTAGCCCGGCTCAAACTGGTACCTTTCAAGTAACGGTTTTTTTCATTTTGAATTTGCTCGAAAACGGCTCTAACGATTTTGATTAAAATCAGAATTTAATTTACCTAAGATATTTTTAACATAACTGTGTTTTTTGTTTTTGGCTTAAATGGTCGTAACGAAAATTACGGCCATAAGTACGCAACGGCTTGATTGAATTAAGTCAAACTTCGTTTGGCATAGTTCTTTATAGTGTTCTATAAGATGAAATTGCAATTTTTTCAGTAAAGCATTTCTAAACGGTGGCTCCCATACAATGAGCCGTTCAGTTTTAGCCAACTTTTTTTGGTTTTTTCTAGTTTGCTCAAAAATGGCTCTAACGATTTTGATTAAACTTTGTGTGTTATATTTTGTTTAGTGTTCTTAAGACAACTGCGTTTTTAGTTTTTGACAAAAAATGATAATAACTGAAATTTGTTTTAACAATCTTATTAATTTGGTCATAAGCGGACATTTATATCATTTATAGCACAAAAGATGACATCTAAATATTAAATATTAAAAGATTTCTTAACGTAAGCTCCTGCATCAGGTTTTCCAGTTTTAGTCAATTTTTTTTAGTTTTTACCAAATTTTTTTAAAAATGAGTTGTTCTTATTGCTCGAAATTTTTTTTGTAATCATCATACTATTGCACCCCCAGAGTAAGTACGTGCGACCCAGTGGTGCATTTTATTTATTATTAATTTTTTTTGTCAGTTTGTTACATTTTTTTTTCATTTGTTACATTTTTTGGAAAAAATTGTTACATTTTTGAAAAAGCCTGCGGCAACACTGATTGCTTCAGAGCTTTACCCTCCAACTTTGCAATTTAAACCGTTATGATACTTCGAAATAATATTATACAGAAGCCAAAAATCTTACGGCTGTAGAGCTGGTAAGGTATGTAGCTTTCGTACCACGCAAACCCCCCCATTTTGAACCGGTTGTGCAAAAACAAAAATATACTGAGATACCTACTTTATTCTAAAATCCACGCGTACGAAGTAGCTGGCAAAAGCTAGTCTTAAATACAAAAACTTAATTGGAGCACTTTTATATGTTAGTTCTGGAACAAGGCCAGTTTTGCTGTTAACTATTTAAGTAGGTTCCAAAATTGTTATGATGAAACACATAATAAATATGCGTTAAGAGTTTTGAAGTATTTATATTTGACTAGAGAGAAGAAATTTACTTTAAAGAAAAATTCAAGTGCTGATGTGTTAGATGCAGATTGGGCCGGTGATATTGTTGATAGGAAGTCAACGACAGGTTATGTAATAAGAATGTTTGGATATATTGTGAGTTGGAACAGCGTTGGATAGTTACGCGTAACTTTGAAATTTTAATTAGTTACACGTAACTAATGTAACTAACTATAACTAATAGAATTTTTTAAATACAAAAACTCACATTTTATGTTAAATTGAAATTTAGAAGTTCCGTCCACAAACCCGATCGAATGACGATTGACACTGTTTTATGGCAAAGCTGGATGATTGATATTGCCGTCGGGCCAGCTGCCAGCTGTGGCCACGGCAAACTGGCAAGGAATACATTTTTATACCCTATTCCATAGAATGGGTATATTGTATTTGGTGTGGAGTTTGTAACATAGAGAAATAGTACCGTTAGGTATAGAAAAGTATAAATGTATATGTATATTCTGACTCAGAATCAAAAGCCTAGTCGATTTAGCCATGTCCGTCCGTCCGTCCGTCCGTCCGTCCGTCCGTATGTATACTCTCTAGAGGTCGCAATTTTTGAGCTAGAAAGCTGAAATTTGGTATAGGTATATAATCTTTGGTTCAAGAGTAAGGCTAAGTTCTTGAACCAGTAAATTTCGCCTTTTTGTTGAACAACCTCAATTTGGTAAAATTAAATTATGTTTTTGGTACAGTTACGATAAAACCATAATACTAAAATTTTGCACACGCAAGCTTTAGGTAAACTTTCCTCCAATTAAAAAAAAATATTTCAGTTTGGGCGTGGCTGACGCCCATTTTTCATACAAAACCATCAATATTGTTTTTATAAAATAACAAATGTTATATTAAAGAAAAAAACATTAAATTTTTTGGGCGTTACTTGCACATAAACATCTTGTGTATGAAATCAATAAATTTGATTTTGGGCGTGGCTGACGCCCACTTTTCAATAGAAACTATTAAAAAATTGTTTTTGTAAATAAACGGTATTTATAATGAATCCGCAAGTCAAAATTTGGCGTCTCTTAGTAGAAACTAAATCGTTTGTGTATGAAAAGATATTTTTGAATTTTGGGCGTGGCTTTCGCCCACTTTTCATGAAAGAACGAAAAACGTAGTTTTAAAAATTTAAGGTACTACCAATATTCAATTTAAACCTTTTTCCCTTCCGTTCGTTTTATGAAAAGTATATCTCTACATTTCTTTGTGTAAATTTTTTCAATACGCCCACTTTTGAAGGCGTGATTTTGATAAAATACCTTTGTTCAGGTAAGATTGTTTAAAAACTACTCGATTCAGCTGTAGTTTTACACATATGCCTAAATACTGATCAAAGCTCAGTTAGTGCTAAAAAAATTTAAGGCACGCCCACTTTTTAGGGGCGTTTCCGTCAAAAGTTGTATAAGGCATTAATTTTTTAACGTTTTTTAACTATCGGTCGCAGTTTTGAAGTAAAAAGATGAACACTTAAATTTATATTCCTTGGTTACGTAGCAGAGTGTGGTCCAAGAATTGTTAAAAAACACCCATAATCGCTATTTCCATTCAAAATCTACTTTTTAAAAATTTAAGTTTTGTCTTGTTTTGTTCAAATCGATCTGCAAGAATAAAATTGAATGTCACTGAGCTCATACCAATTGCCTTGGCAATAAAAAGTTTTAACTTTGGGCGTGGCGCACGCCTTTTTTTATTGCGTCAGCACAGCACTGATTGAACATCACACTACACAAAATTAATGTTATTGAATTTTGTTCTGTCTGCTAAAGAAGAATTTTGTTTCTGAAACTGAAACATCGGCTGGCTACGGGAGGCAGACGCATATACACAAAAATATAGGGAATAGGGTATCCCACAGTTCGTTGCAAACATACTGTAGCTCTCGCTTATGTTTAAATTACTATATTTCTGCAAAAAAAAATTTAAAAATAATAAAACAAAATATAGATCTCGTTTGATTTCCTTTGGGCGGAGCCAAACCTGAAATTTGAGACCAAATCTGAGATCAAATCTGAATTAACCATACAAAAATAAATTACAATAAACAAAGAAATGTCCAGGAGTCTCAAGAAAGAAGGGAAACTTTAAATGTAAGTAAAAATCTATTGTATGCTCCAAGAATATAATATTTTATTAGATTTCCTTTTCATCAGGTTCATGTACTATGATCCTGATGAAAAGGAAATCTAATAAAATATGTGTTCCTTGCCAGGTTGCCGTTGCCCTTGTTAATAAAAGAATTTTGTCAATAGTCGATTGGGATTCAGGATGAAATGTGGTTTTTTTTAATTTTTTATTATTAAGTTAGAGTTAGTTTTATTTAGTTACAGTTAGTTACATGTAGTTACATTAGTTACATTAGTTACGCCAAATATTGGGCGTAACTAATTAAAATTAGTTACGCGTAAATAAAAGAGTAACTTACTTCATGTAACTTACTTGCCAACACTGGTTGGAAAAAAACAAGGTGCTGTTGCTAAGCCTTCAACAGAAGCTGAATATGTAGCTTTATCAGAAGTTTTAAGTGAATTAAAATGGATGAAAGATATTTTAAAAGATTTAAAAATTGAGATTGAAAATCCTATAAAAATATACGAAGATAACTCCGGGGCAGTTAGTATAGCTAAATTTGGTAACTACACTAAGCACTCCAAGTATATTGAAACACATTATCACTTTGTCAACGAAAATTATTTAGATGGAATCATTGATATAATAAAAATTTATTCAGAAAATAATATTGCTGATATGTATTCTAACTAAATCATTGGTAAAAATAAAATTTATTAAATTAAGAGATATGTTAAATTTAATATATAAAATGAATTATTGTAAAACAAAATACTCATACCTAAATTTAAGGAGGTGTGTGAATTTGTATGTATAAGAATGTAAATGAATTAGTATGTACATTATGTAAATGTATTTTAATGTATGTAAATTTAGTCAGTGGCATTTTGTACACATCTTAAATTCTTGAATTGAATTAAATAAAACTAAGAATTAAACAAAGTGTTTCAATAAAAGTAAAACAAAATATAAATTATTTCAACACCAAGTTAAAAATCAAAATCAAATAAGCTCACTAAAAACACAAATATTGTAGAGGGTCTAGCGATTTTAAATATTGACGTGATAACGTCTAATAAATCGGACTATATCGGCAGCACGCACGAAAAAGTGTCACAGTCACGTTATATATCTGCTTTGATAGCATAGAAAGTCACGTTG
This sequence comes from Platycheirus albimanus, assembly GCA_916050605.2. Lineage (NCBI taxonomy): Eukaryota > Metazoa > Arthropoda > Insecta > Diptera > Syrphidae > Platycheirus > Platycheirus albimanus. The sequence goes on from OU696696.1 coordinate 74,651,385, forward strand.
CGTCTTGCGTTGGTTGATGGTGGCTGTAGGTGGGATGGGTGGTTGGTGGGGGGATTGAAAAAAAAATATCAAAAATGATGGGTGGTTGATTGGCTGTTGTAAGTGGGGAGGGCGGTTGGCGGTTGGCGGTTGAGGTGAAGGGGGAGGGGTGATTATGTGTGGAATTGTCAAACATTTTGGGTGGTTGGTTGGTGGTTGCAGGTGGGGTGGGTGTCTGGCGGTGGTTGGGAATGGGGGATTTATTGTAGGGGGGAGGAAAAAATGGTCAAAAATGCTGGGCTGTTGGTTGGTGGTTGTATGTGGTGACGGGAGGTTGATGTTTTGGGGGAAGGGGTGAGGATAACAAATCAAAAATGGTGGGTTTTTATAGGTGGGGCGGGTGGTTGGAGAGGTACAACCCACACATCGAATGTTTTATGAACTGGTTATCATGTAAGATTATTGTCCGTAAACCGACTTTACAGTGGGTGCCTGTAGGTTTTTGTTTTAAATATTAATAGAAAACAAGAAAATATTTAGGTCATATTATTATGAAATTTTTTTTTTTTTTTTAAATAGTGATTTTCATATGACTCATACAAATTAATATTTTTTTTTATACCTACCTCTGTAAGTGTGTCTACTTTGTCCATTAATCGACGGAGTAGATTAAAATGTAATGTAGAGTGAGCACGGCTTCATGCAGAAGTGGTCTACTGTCACAAACTTATTAACCTTTATGAACAAGTGCTCAAGGGCATTAGACAGTGGACATGAACTGGATTGTATCTACACAGATTTCTCAAAAGCTTTTCACCAACTCTCACCTTAAATCATCATTTTCAAAATGAAAGCTCTAGCTTTTCCTGTAGGATTTGTTAATTGGATATACTCATATCTCCAAAACAAATCATACATAGTTAAGTTCAGAAATTCGTCATCAGGAGTCCCACAAGGTAGCCATCTTGGTCCGTTACTTCTTATACTAGCTATCAATGACGTTACTTCGTGCATTCATTCTAGTGAGATCCTTTTCGCTGATGATATGAAAATTTTCAAATCTATTAACTCAGCTAATGACAGCGTAGAATTGCTTAAGTCTGAATCCAGCTAAATGTTAGACAATAACATTTTCAAGGATATGGGTACCAACACACGACTATTACATTTCGCTTTACAAATCTGGGAGTAAACTTTAGCCCAGAATTGAGTTTCACGGAACACATCAACTTTATTGTTAAAAAACCTAATTCGATATTGGGATTTGTTAAAAATGGTCGAAGGAATTTCAAAAAGTCCTAGAGCCATACGGTTTTAGTGTTGTACTAAAAACCAATAAATGTATTCAATTTTGACAATAAAAAAAATACTAAATTACGTAAAATTTTGAAAAAAAAATTAGTTTAAAATTAATTTTTAATTTAAAAAAAAAATTTTTAGTTTGAAAGTTAATTTAAAAAAAAACAGTTCACTAAAATCACTTTATTTTAAGTAACAATAATAAAAAATAATAAAAAAAAGTATGATTTGGCATTGTTGGAGGTACCATTATTTTTTAATATGTCTTTTTTTTCAATTTAAATCATGTTTTTAGAAAATTGCCCCTCCCGGCTAAACGGAGGATAGTAGACCCCCTGCCATACGATTTTTTCTTAACCCAACCTACTTACCTAAGCTTTTGTATGTACCTTATACCAAATACCTGTATAGCATTGTTAAATGAAATCAGTCGTTCGTTTTGCCCCATTCAAAGGTCCTTTTACCCCGCTAGTGGGGCAAAACAGACTTTTGAGATAAGGTTGTAAAATTGTGTATATCTCTAAATACAATTGTTCAACTATTTTGATTGTATACTTTGATGAAGTTCAAGGGTTGAAGTATTATTTGAAAAAATATTTGCTTCACTTTTAACAATAGAAACAAATTTAGGAGTGTCTAAAGCTTAAGTGATCCGTCTTGCCCCACTCTCCCCTACGTTTTACGATACCCGGGACAAAAGCTTATATTGAAGACCACTGAAATAAGCACGAATTAAGAAAGGTTGGCTAAACATCGAAATATTTTACTATCGATACTATCGATACTATCGCAAGTTTTTTAAAATCATTAATCAATCAAAGTGAAAATGAAATGATTCTGTTTCAATAAAAAATAAAACAAAAAAAACAAGCTTTAAACAAAATAAAACAATGCCATGTTAGTTTCTTATAAGTTCAAGAGAAATGTGCAAAGCATAGGAAGAAGGAAAAAGCGAAAAGATATATAAAATAAGTCTTCAGAAATTTTTGAATTATGTTTGATAAAAAGCAAATGGTTTAAGTTTTTATCTTTGAGGCGATTTCTTTTTTTGGTGATTATCTCTCCTGCTTTGCAAAAAATTCGTTTAGAAGGAACCGAAGGAGCTGGAATGCAGAGATATACTTAATCACGATTTCTCGTAGTTAACTTGTTGATTGATTCCAATACGTAAGTGAACAAGAACTTCTATCCATTAAAGACTTTTCCAAGTAGTGACGTATGTCAATTATGGCTTCTGCTTCTGTCAAGCGAGTTGAACTTGACATCTGGTCACGTACAGTGTTATATTCCATTTAAACCACATATCTTCACTTGGAATGAAAAGAATGCGTTAAAAATATTCCAAATTGAATAAAAAAACAACGGAATAGTTTATCCGGAATATTCCATTGATTAAAGAAACGCAAAAAGGGCGTTCCATATATTCCGAATATACGGAATGAAAAAAGAAACTCACTCATTACTACAGTTTGTGTATCAAAGAACTAGAATTTGAAGGCGCAGGGACATAAGTCCCAAATTTTTTTTTGTGAAGATGGGACATAAGTCCCAAATTTTCAAAATGATTTAGAAAATTAATCACACAATCCGATAGAATAATACAACAATTATAATCATTTATTATTTTATATAACAAAAATGAAAAAAACAACAGTTCAATGCAATATAACAAAAAAAAAAAAAAAAAAAAAAAAAAAAAAAACAAACGGCAACAATTTGGAAGTTGAAAAATGAAGCAATTTCAAGAAAAAATCGGAAAAAACTAACAATTTCACAAGTAAACAAAGCATGTGTTTTGAATTATCAGCCGGCAAAACAGACATAATAGTTCGTTTTTATTAGCAATCGCTCGATTTTTTTATTTGGTTTTCTCAAATTCTCAAATACTAAATTTTCTGAAGTTTCTGACTCATCAGCAAGTAATAACGAAGAAAATGATTCGAACGACCCTGGACAACAACAAAATAACGAAACCATAACCTGCGGTATTTGTTTCGAAAATCCAAGTAACGTATTACTTCAACCCTGCAACCATTGCAAGGTGTGTAGTAGCTGTTCTGCGAAGATAAACGAAGAAGTAATTGCTGATAATTCAAAACACATGCTTTGTTTACTTGCGAAATTTTTAGTTTTTTCCGATTTTGTCTTAAAATTGTTTCATTTTTCAACTTTCAAATTGTTGCCGTTTGTTTCTTGTTTTTTTTTTTTTGGTTATATCGCATTGAACTGTTGTTTTTTTCATTTTTGTTATATTAAATAATAAATTATTATAATTGTTGTATTATTCTATCGGATTGTGTGATTAATTTTCTAAATCATTTTGAAAATTTGGGACTTATGTCCCATCTTCACAAAAAAAATATGGGACTTATGTCCCACTTGAGTGGGACATAAGTCCTAAAAATAAAATTTGGGACTTATGTCCCTGCGCCAATTTGAATTTGCAAGTGTACAGGGATTGTTTCAGAGTAAACAGTGTGCAATCTTAATTAATAGTATATTATATAAGATTTCCTTATTGATTGCACTTTTTTATTAATCAAAATAAAAATGTCTTTACTTCGGTTAATTACCTCTCGAACGCGTTTCAATAGAACTTGTCTATCATCATCGGCGAACACGACTGATGATAACAAGTGTCTCCCAAATTTTGCAGCATCATTGGTCCAAAGTCCGAAAGTTTTTTTGTTGTATCCACAGCCACACGATACGAACAAACACGAAGATTTCACGACATTTAAGCGGCGCGACGACGATGTACAAAAATTGCACAAGATCAATTTGTGCGAGAACAGTAAAAACAAAACAAAAAACGCGAAAAATATTCATGCATTATTCAAAGAGAGTGCATTTGTCGGCAAAGTGTAACATTTACTTATTAAACTAATCCAAAAAGAAATGAACTTATATTTCCATTATCGGCGTTCATGGATTTCTCGTCTTTTTGAATAAAATAACTCTCATATGCATCTAAACGTCTTGCATCATTAACTTGGCGTATTAATTTTAAGTTATCTTTATTTATGTTGAAATGGTTGTTCGTTAAGACATGATCGGCTAGGGCTGAAGGTCTACAATTATTTGTTTTTATGTATGTGGAATGTTCTTTAAATCGGGTTTCTATATTTCTTTTCGTTTGACCTTAGTACAATTGATCACAATCACCACATTGAACTGAATATATTCCCGACTTCTTCAAATTATCCGTTTTATCTTTTGTTGTGCCTAAGATGTTCTTCAATTTGTTGTTATTTGCAAATACCATTGTCATATTGTTGCGATTAAAAGTACATTTTAATTTATTTGTTACAACTGGGTTGTATGAAAAACGAACCCTTCTTGGTTCATCTTTTTGATCAATGCGCTTATTTTGGGCATATAGAGTAGTCATATTAGAATTTTTGATTTTTCGCATGTGTGTTATGATGAGATCGTCTATCATTTTTTGGTTGTAACCATTCAAAAAAGCGATTTCCTTAATATATCCATACTCTTTTTTATAGTCTGCAATTGAGAGTGGCAATTTGCATAAACGATGGATATATGAGTGAAAAGCGGCATTTTTGTGTTGGATCGGGCAAAACGAAGTACTTGGTATACAGCGTTTAGTACTAGTGGGTTTATGGTAAACAGCGAAACTCAAAATTCCATTTTTATTTTGTACTAAAAGATCCAGAAAAGGCAACTTGTTATCTTGTTCTTCTTCGACTGTAAAGTTAATGGTCTCGTACTGAGAATTGAGAAGTTCCAGTAGGTTTGATACTTCTGATTTTTTCACTATAGCGAATATATTATCTACATATCGTAACCAAATCCTAGGTAAATATCCTGAGATCTTTAAATCCGTTTCAAATTTTGACATAAATAATTCGGCGATTAAAGGTGAAAGAGGATTACCCATACTTGTGCCTTGTTCTATCACGTAGAATGAACCACGAAATTGAATATAGTTTTGTTCCATACATTTTGTTGCAACATTAACATAAAAAAATAAAATAAATAAAAAAGCAAAAAGTGAATGGTTGAGACTAGAAATTAAGTTTTTATACTCAAAGTTAGACGGCCTACAATTAGAACTTTAAAATTTACATTTAAAGATCATTTCTGAATTAAATCCGTTTGAATATGAAGAATGGCATAATTTTTATAACAAACTTAGTGGAATGGTTAACACAGAATCTGCGAAAAAAATCAAAACACACACCAACAAAATAAATGCACTTATGAGTAATACAATTGGGGTAAGTACACCCAAGTTCATAGATGACTTTGTATGTAACGAGTCTAATCAGATTTTCTCTGAACCTGAGTTAGAATTATTAAACAAAAGTTTAAATTATACACCAACACCAATAAAGAATGATATTTTAGAAACTTTCATAGACATTGAAACTGCAATCAAATCTAAGATGTTCACAGTTCAGAATGATGTTAGAGAATCTGCCCGTGAAATTATATTGAACATTAACAAAAACAAATACACACATAATCAAGAAATAAGTGCTGTTAAATTATTAAAGGAAAAAGATTGTTTTTATGTCAAAGCAGACAAAGGTAACAAGTTAGTGATTCTAGATAAGACAGACTATGAAGAGAGAATGAAGAATTTAATTAGTGAAGGTCCATACAAACAAATAACAAAAAATCCACTTCCTAAAATGACAAAAATATCAACATCTATTAAAAAGGAAGTAAGTGAGATTTTCGGTTACCATTTAAAAAGAACATTACACGTATCCAACCCAGAAATTCCAAAACTTTACGGCCTGCCAAAAATTCACAAACCAGGTAATAAGATGAGACCAATAGTTTCGAACATTAATTTACCATGTTATTTCTTGGCAAAATGGCTTGTTAATGAAATGAAAAACTTGCCACCAATCGACAGTGCCTCAGTTAAAAATTCATTTGAATTCGTCAATAAACTGAAAGACATTAACATCAGAGAGGATGAAATCATGGTGTCTTTTGATGTTGTGTCCTTATTTCCAAGCATTCCAATTAAGCTAGCCATAAAAGCATTGGATGAATATTTAGAACAGAACAACATAGCCACAGAAAAGAAACTGATTTATGTTAATGTTGCAACAAAATGTATGGAACAAAACTATTTTCAATTTCGTGGTTCATTCTACGTGATAGAACAAGGCACAAGTATGGGTAATCCTCTTTCACCTTTGATCGCCGAATTATTTATGTCAAAATTTGAAACGGATTTAAAGATCTCAGGATATTTACCTAGGATTTGGTTACGATATGTAGATGATATATTCGCTATAGTGAAAAAATCAGAAGTATCAAACCTACTGGAACTTCTCAATTCTCAGTACGAGACCATTAACTTTACAGTCGAAGAAGAACAAGATAACAAGTTGCCTTTTCTGGATCTTTTAGTACAAAATAAAAATGGAATTTTGAGTTTCGCTGTTTACCATAAACCCACTAGTACTAAACGCTGTATACCAAGTACTTCGTTTTTCCCGATCCAACACAAAAATGCCGCTTTTCACTCATATATCCATCGTTTATGCAAATTGCCACTCTCAATTGCAGACTATAAAAAAGAGTATGAATATATTAAGGAAATCGCTTTTTTGAATGGTTACAACCAAAAAATGATAGACGATCTCATCATAACACACATGCGAAAAATCAAAAATTCTAATATGACTACTCTATATGCCCAAAATAAGCGCATTGATCAAAAAGATGAACCAAGAAGGGTTCGTTTTTCATACAACCCAGTTGTAACAAATAAATTAAAATGTACTTTTAATCGCAACAATATGACAATGGTATTTGCAAATAACAACAAATTGAAGAACATCTTAGGCACAACAAAAGATAAAACGGATAATTTGAAGAAGTCGGGAATATATTCAGTTCAATGTGGTGATTGTGATCAATTGTACTATGGTCAAACGAAAAGAAATATAGAAACCCGATTTAAAGAACATTCCACATACATAAAAACAAATAATTGTAGACCTTCAGCCCTAGCCGATCATGTCTTAACGAACAACCATTTCAACATAAATAAAGATAACTTAAAATTAATACGCCAAGTTAATGATGCAAGACGTTTAGATGCATATGAGAGTTATTTTATTCAAAAAGACGAGAAATCCATGAACGCCGATAATGGAAATATAAGTTCATTTCTTTTTGGATTAGTTTAATAAGTAAATGTTACACTTTGCCGACAAATGCACTCTCTTTGAATAATGCATGAATATTTTTCGCGTTTTTTGTTTTGTTTTTACTGTTCTCGCACAAATTGATCTTGTGCAATTTTTGTACATCGTCGTCGCGCCGCTTAAATGTCGTGAAATCTTCGTGTTTGTTCGTATCGTGTGGCTGTGGATACAACAAAAAAACTTTCGGACTTTGGACCAATGATGCTGCAAAATTTGGGAGACACTTGTTATCATCAGTCGTGTTCGCCGATGATGATAGACAAGTTCTATTGAAACGCGTTCGAGAGGTAATTAACCGAAGTAAAGACATTTTTATTTTGATTAATAAAAAAGTGCAATCAATAAGGAAATCTTATATAACGGGTGATTTTTTTGAGGTTAGGATTTTCATGCATTAGTATTTGACATGGTGTCAAAGAGAAAGATGCTCAGTATGCTTTGACATTTCATCATGAATAGACTTACTAACGAGCAACGCTTGCAAATCATTGAATTTTATTACCAAAATCAGTGTTCGGTTCGAAATGTTTAAATTGTTCAAATAGTGTTCAGCGATGAGGCTCATTTTTGGTTGAATGGGTACGTAAATAAGCAAAATTGCCGCATTTGGAGTGAAGAGCAACCAGAAGCCGTTCAAGAACTGCCCATGCATCCCGAAAAATGCACTGTTTGGTGTGGTTTGTACGCTGGTGGAATCATTGGACCGTATTTTTTCAAAGATGCTGTTGGACGCAACGTTACGGTGAATGGCGATCGCTATCGTTCGATGCTAACAAACTTTTTGTTGCCAAAAATGGAAGAACTGAACTTGGTTGACATGTGGTTTCAACAAGATGGCGCTACATGCCACACAGCTCGCGATTCTATGGCCATTTTGAGGGAAAACTTCGGAGAACAATTCATCTCAAGAAATGGACCGGTAAGTTGGCCACCAAGATCATGCGATTTGACACCTTTAGACTACTTTTTGTGGGGCTACGTCAAGTCAAAAGTCTACAGAAATAAGCCAGCAACTATTCCAGCTTTGGAAGACAACATTTCCGAAGAAATTCGGGCTATTCCGGCCGAAATGCTCGAAAAAGTTGCCCAAAATTGGACTTTCCGAATGGACCACCTAAGACGCAGCCGCGGTCAACATTTAAATGAAATTATCTTCAAAAAGTAAATGTCATGGACCAATCTAACGTTTCAAATAAAGAACCGATGAGATTTTGCAAATTTTATGCGTTTTTTTTTTTTTTAAAGTTCTCAAGCTCTTAAAAAACCACCCTTTAATATACTGTACAGGGATGTCGAAGAGCGAAGACAAATTTTCAAAAAAGTTATATTCAATTTTGACATTAAAATATTTGTTGAAATATTTGCCTTTTTCGATAGTATCGATAGTTTTTTACTATCCATACTATCGCCGATAGTTTTAAACTATCGATTGTATCGATAGACTATCGATGTTTAGCCAACACTATCAGAAAGTGATGTTCAGCGGAAATTGAATATGCGGAACGAGCATAGATAATCTCATAAGACAGTTCAAAAATGTTATGCCGTGATAAGGGCGCAAGGGTAGGAAGACGATACACAAAGGTAGTTCTATGAAGTCACTTAAAATATTGTGTGAACTAGTATAGTAGCACCAACAATAACCATCCTTAATAGGATTTAAGCCTTTTAGCAGATCAGCTTCTACAAGGATTTGGGGATCATTTTATGAGCAGAATTTCTAGGACTAACTTGCACAAGAATCAACATTCAAGAAGAACCAAGAAGGGTTTAGTAGTGGAGGATCTCCCGTCTACCTTATTAACACCTAGTGAACTATCCTTGATTAATCTATGAGTACCAATCTTCGCTTCAACTCAAGTTTGTAGATTTTAAGACGTCATTTGCGGTAAATTGTGATAGGTATCATTAAAAATATAATTTCACTTCCTTCAACAACGCAACGAGTCGTTAATGATCTGCAGAAAGTGTTGTTACGAAAACTGCTTCAAAATATTTATTTCAGCTTGTTTTTAGTTTGCACCAGTTTTCGGGATTTTTTTCATTAAGTTTTTTAATAACTAACAAAAAGCGTTACTTAGAAAATTTTCACCTTAAAGTACACAAAATAGAAACTGGCTTCTATAAAGACTCAACATATATGTAGGATATATAATGTTTGATGATTACAAGAATTCAAAAAAAAGCATTTTTTAAGACTCCGAAAACCACCCACCGATTTCAACGAATTGAACCTTTCCAACCAAGTTCATTAATTTTGAAAAATAGTTTGTAAAAAATTTGAATTGAAATACTTTTAATATGCTCAGTTAATCTAGTGACTTACCAACAGAACGAATAAGAATTAATTTGTTTTTAAAATATACATATTATCTTTCAGAACTCTTCAAGCAAAGTTATCAAAGTAGACTTTTGAAAACACCAACAAATATTATTTATGAAATTGAACAAAATCAAAACAAAAAACCAAAATTGTGAACCAAACTTATAATTTCGACGATAAACTGAAGAATGGTTCAGATTTAAGAATAAGAGTACCGGCCATCTGAAAAGTGTGGCAATAATTAATTACAGAATTTTATCATCCTATTTTTTTTTTAAAAGAGTTTCCAAGTGACCTTATATGTATGTATGTATGTAGTGGAGCATGTTACAAAAATAATAAGATTAATAACTACAAAGCTAAATGTTGCCTTGCATATATGTTTTGTATAGGTTCTAGTAATCAAGAAGAACTTGTGTTTAATGATAACAAAATTGATAATTTTGTTTGTTCTTTTCAAATAAATATTTTACGAAATACCTACGAAAACCTTGCTTATCAGAAATTGCACACAAATTTTCTTTATGAAATAAATACAAAATTAAAACAAATCTGGCTCCGAATGTGCGATAACACCAATACAATACCTCAATTAAAATGATTTCGAGCGGAGAATTTTGTATAAGAACTTTTTTTGTTTGGGTAAAGGCAAACTTATTACCATTTTTGAAAGCCAATTACCTATTGATCAAGTTGCTTCCTAAAAGAGAAACCTTAAATATACATTATATAGTTAAAAACCCTTAGTGATTGTGCTATGGGTTCCGTTGAGAGAAATATAAGATCAACAATTTTTCGTTCAGATGCGGTTTGGCATTTTGCGGTGGCATGGATTACGAGTAGAATGGTCGAATTTTCAATGTCTCTCCGAGTGGATCTGGCTGAATTTGAGCGACTTCAGGAAACCCCACAAGAAAAGTCTAGCTGGGTCAAATCGCATGTCCGATGTCCCCTTGGTCCACGAAATGGGTTATCGTTTTTCTGTAGCGCTCGCCATTGACGGCAGTGTTGGATAGTTACGCGTAACTTTGAAATTTTAATTAGTTACACGTAACTTACGTAACTTATGTAACTAATGTAACTAATGTAACTAAATGTAACTAATTGTAACTAAATGAACTAACTATAACTAATAGAATTCAAAAACAAATACAAAAACTCAAATTTTATGTTAAATTGAAATTTAGAAGTTCCGTCCACAAACCCGATCGAATGACGATAGACTACACTGTTTTATGGCAAAGCTGGATGATTGATATATCCGTCGGGCCAGCTGTGGCCAGGGCAACCTGGCAAGGATTACATTTTGAAATTACTATATATCTGCAAAAAAAAAATTAAAAATAATAAAACAAAATAGATCTCGTTTGATTTCCTTTGGGCGAGCCAAATCTGAAATTTGAGACCAAATCTGAGATCAAATCTGAATTTACCATACAAAAATAAATCACAATAAACAAAGAAATGTCCAGGAACCTCAAGAAAGAAGGGCAAACTTTAAATGTAAGTAAAAATCTATTGTATGCTCCAAGAATACAATATTTTATAAGATTTCCTTTTCATCAGGAACATAGTAATTTCAATATGTATTCCTTGCCAGGTTGCCATTGCCCTTGCTAATAAAAAAAATTTGTCAATAGTCGATTGGGATTCAGGATGAAATGTGATTTTTTTATTTTTTATTATTAAGTTAGAGTTAGTTTTATTTAGTTACAGTTAGTTACATTAAGTTACATTAGTTACATTAGTTACGCCAAATATTGGGCGTAACTAATTCATATTAGTTACGCGTAACTAAACGAGTAACTTACTTCATGTAACTTACTTGCCAACACTGATTGACGGTGACCGACTCACAAACGTGCGTCGTTTTCAAACAAAAATTCCGTCGGCATAACATCCACACCTTTTTCCGGTATACACCCAAGCTCCGATGCGAAATTCACCAATTCGAAGTTCTTCTCCAAAACGCGCCGTATTCTTGGGCTCGGCGAGGAATCGACTATCGACTGTCGGGATTAAATTATCACAATGGTCTCTTAACCAAAAACTTAAACCTGATTTGCTTTAAACATTATATGTACATTTAGTACCATTTGTTTTTTTTTTTAAGTGAATCTTCTTTAGTATGATTTGATACTTTTCGTAACGGAAATGCGCCATGACACTTTTAAGCAAATAAATCAAACAAATTAATATATCGCAACAAGTCTGAGAGAGAACGAATGAACAAAGATTCTTGACACAGTATTTTATATTCTAGGTCTCATTTTCTCCCATAGTACGTACTACGTAGCCTCTCGTTCTGGTCTACTAAGCATTGTCATTGTATTTATATTTTATAGTATTCCCAAGAAGCGGAACGTTTTGTGCGGCATCTATGGACGACGTTCACAAGCTTTGATTGTGCAGTAATTTTAGTGGTTTTTGTCTAAACTGCCATGGAAAGCAAAAACAACAATAGAAGAAATTCGATGTAAAGTAGACAAGACAACTAGTGCCGCCATTGACGACGTTCAGAACTAAAATAAAATGTTCCATGAAATTACTATAAAATATAAATACAATGGCATTGTTAATTTGTGTTTGCGTGAATTTCAAGCTTAGGCGTGTTGGTTGGTACGAGTAAGTTAGTATGTGTTAATAAAGGGTGTTTTTTTTTAGACGTGTGGTTTTCAATCTGGCAATACTTTTTTCGGAGTTGGTGTTTTTGACAGTTGTCAATTAATTTATGCTCAGTTTGGTTTGCAATTTCATAATGAATAGATTCACTCCTAAACAAAGTTTGCAAATTGTGCAAATTTATTTTGAAAAACATGGTTATTGAATATACTCGTGAAACGATTTTCGATTTTCACAAGAAAATTTTGTTCAGGGATTTAGCTCCCTTTTGGTTTAGTTAGTGGAATCATTGGTCCATATTTCTTCAAAAATTAAGCCGGACATAATGTTACAGGTAATGGTGAACGCTATAGATATAGAGCCATGATTAATGACTTTTTCGTGCCTGAATTGGAGGATGTTGCTGTGGACGATCTTTGGTTCCAACAAGACGGCGCTACATGCCATACAGCCAACGAAACAATCAATTTATTGAAGGAAACTTTTGGTGAGCGCAATATATCGCGTCGTGGGCACAGACCAATACAGACCGCCAACTCGTACTCCTCTTGCTTGAAACACTCTCGAAATATTTTTTCGTGTCTGTGAGTAGGTGTTAATCTCTTTCTTTGCAATTTCTGAATCTGATGGCAACCATCCCTGCGTATGCCATTTATTTGTTTTGGTGTGTTTGCTGCTCCCTTTTAAAAAGCAAGGGAGAGCGTCACTCTCTCGAAATAAATGGCATATCAGTATCAGCTGCGGTCTGTATATCTTATTGGTCCGTGGTCGTGGGCCTGTGGCTTGGCCTCCAAGATCGCTAGACTATTTTTTGTGGGGTTATGGGAAGTCGCTTGTCTACGCAGATAAGCCCGAGACGATTGACGCCTTGGAAGAGGATATTCTTCGCGTTATTGCTGACATAAGGCTCCAATTGCTGCAAATAGAGGTCGACAATTGGGCCTCTCGGCTGGAATTTATTCGAGCCAGCCGCGGCCGCCACTTGCCCGAAATCATTTTTAAAATATAATGGCAAACCGTTATCTTTATAATCAAGCTAAATTCTTGGCCATAACATTTAATTGCATAATATGCATTTTATTTCTTTTCTTGAAAACCACACGTCTAAAAAAACACCCTTTATTTTATACTAATTTGTGTAAGCATAAAAGATACAAAAAAAAAAATCGAAAAAACCTATACGGAACGCGTTTGAGTTTCGTGAAAGAAATTATTAAGTTTTCAAAATTTTGGAATGGTCTTTCTCAAGCCTCTGGCTAACAGGAGAAGCTTTAGAAAAAGATTTGAATGAGCTTAGATTAAAAAGAATGCAAAATGCAAACAAATGCAGAAGAAAAGTTTTAAATGGAAATTGGCATTAACAAAATTATTAACATTCTTAAAAGGAGTCCCGAATTTTTGAAAGCAGTTCGTTTTTGATGGTTTTTAAATAGCTCGTGGCGTCCTGGAGTTCAGGCTTTACAAATAAGTCAAAAGGATGCACAGGAGCAGGAGCCAAACAACAACACTGCTTTTCACATCTTAAGCGAAAGAGCAAGCCTGTCGGTATCGGTCGGTACGTTTGTATGCTAGAATGTGTGTCAAAACGTTTGTATACGTGTTTCAAGCATTCATAAATAAAGTTTAAAAGTAATCCGAAAAATGATGTTGAAAGGATTTTTCATCTTTTTCCCTCCTAGGTTACTTCTCTGGAAGTTTCACTAAGACCGCGTGTGAATTACACACACAATTTTTGAAGTGAAACTTCTTTAGAATCGTTGTGATTTCAAACCGGATGCAACGAAAAAACGACATGTAAGAGACACAAATACAAAAATGTGTAGGATGAAGCCAGGAAAGAATGAGACAGAAATATACATACTATTTTTCTGACGGAAGTAACGCTCAGTATTCCAATATGGCGGCACCGATGACTCGCATTAGCTCACCGTGTGCACGAACGAGTGAGAATATAAATACTATAATCTTACTCATTCATGCACGTGCTCCATGGCATTTGTTTGTTTTGATCATTGTAGGGATGGGCAAGTAAAAAATATATCGATATTTATCGTATCGATATTCTTTAACAGTATCGATAATTATTGGGTGAAAAAAATCAATATATCGATATATCGTCAGTTTTCTCATGATTATTCATACATATTACGAAAGCATTCAAAATTCGTAAAAAAGAATAGACATGAAGAAAACAGTATGTTTTTTTTAAATGTTGTTTTGGCTAAAAATACAAATAACGGACATCTCTGTTTATAAACGACTGAATTTAATAAATAAAAATGCGGAACATAAACACAAGAGTTTGAACTTCTTTGCTCGGAAACTGTGTTATGTTTCATCGTATGCATTTTATTTTAAGTTGCATGAATGAATTAAATTGGGGAAAAGCGCACTGCGACCTTAAAGATCTATTGTGAAAGAGAACGAATGAAAAACAAATTATGACACAGTATTTTATATTCTAGCTCTCATTTTCTCCTATCATACGTTTTGCCTCTCACTCAGGTCTACTAAACAAAAGCGAGTGAGCAGGCGCGTTGGTACGATTAAGTTAGTATGTTAGTTAATATATATGTAGGTACGTGATTTGAATGTTGTCTAACAAGAAAAGCTTTACAAAAGGTTTCAATAAACTTAATTCAAGAAGAATGTAAAATTCAAACAAATACATAACAAAAGTATTTATAAAAAATTTTCATTCAAAAAATTATTTAAATTTTAAAAAAGTATCCTGAATTTTTGAAAATAGTCAGTTTTCGAATATTTTTTTGACTTGTTTCAAATAGTGGCGTCCTGGAGTTCATACTTTAAAAGGAAGTCAAAACGACGCAAAGTATGTCGGTTCGTCTGTATGCTTGAATATGTGTTGAAACTTTTGTATTTGTACAGATACGTGTTGAAAGCATTTAGTCATACATAACATAAGGTTTGAAAGTAATCCGAAAACTGGTGCTGGGTGGCTGAGTATTTCATCTCATTCTCTCGTAAATTAGGAATACCAACTTCTTTGAAGTTTCACTTCAACCGAGTGTGAATTACGCACACACATTTTTTTTTTTTTTTGTAGAGGCAGAAAAAAAACTGTTCTGTTCCAGTCCGTGTAGATAAGGTAACTCTTTTATAAAAGTTATAAAAGCCTAATTTCTCGATAACAGCTTTAAGGTTTCGATCAAATTTAAAACTCATCATTTATATATTTTTTTCGAAATGTTCTTTTTTTTCGATCAAACTTAGTATTCAGGAAAAATTTTAAACTAAGAAACTATGGTTTTGATAATGTTTTCAAAAAATGACAGAAACTAAACATCAATAATAGGGCATAACTAAAACACATTGAGTTTTTTTTTTTATTGTTAAAACGGGATAGGTACCCTATGTATAAAATTGTCAATCTAAATTCCTTTTAACGGAACCTTACACAAGCACTACAGGGTTTTAACTAATGTTGCCAGTTGGTTTTAGGGAAACTCAAGAATGATATGGACATTTTGACATAATATGCTATTTGCTGCTGTTAAATTAAATAATGTTCATTTAAGGTTTCTCTTTTAGGAAGCAACATGATCAATAAGTTATGGGCTTTCAAAAAGTGTTATTAAGTTTCAAGTTTACCATGACCCGCCCCTCAAACCAAAAATAGTTTTTATACAAAATTAAAAATACATACTTCGCTTGAAATTTCAATTATTTTGGTGTTATCGCATTTTCAGAGCTAGATTTACCTGCGGTCCAGTCGTGCATTTTTAATTTTTAATTTTATAAAGAAAGTTTGTGTGCAATTTCTGATAAGCAAGTTTTGCGTGTGATATATTACAAAATATTTATTTAAAAGGAACAAAAAATATTTAACAATTTTGCTATCATAAAACATATTTTCTTCTTAATTACTCGAACCTTGTACATATGTACATACACAGCAATCTATAGCTTTCAAACGCAAACGACACACTCAGTTTGATTTTAAACTTTCTGACAATTAAATGGTGAATAAATAGCGGTGGGAAGATAAATAAAGAAGTAAAGAGTTCGAATTTAAATAAAATAAAGTTTGATTAAAGGCGACAAAAGTCTTTTTCTAAAAGTCAAATAAATATGAGTTTTATTTATTTCGAACCCAAGACTAAAATCATTACAATATTTTGTACATGTGTATCTTTATTTTATAATATCCTTATTTTTATTGTAAATTTTCAGGACGATGCACGGCAACAAAATGGGTTTAATCAGCTTCAATCGCAAGCTCTTAGAGGCACTTACTTTGTTCTGTCTGAGCATCTATAGTTCATTGAGTGTAAATGGTTCACATTTATCATTTCACGAGTGGCAGTGCCAAAACCAGACAGCAAATGATACGTTTTCAGTTCAGTGTAGCCAAAACGCGACCATTTTGTTTGAGATGATCACCAAAAATAAACCATTCAGAAAAATATCAATTAATTGTCACGAAGAAAATCCGTTTCATAGTAAATTCTTACCAAAACCGAACTTCCAAGCAGCATATGTTCTCGTTCATTTATGTAAGTTTCCAGCGCATGAACCAGTTCAACATATCCTTAAAACAACACTGGGAATAGATGACATTAAATATCTCGATTTCAATTACGAATGTATGGATGATTTTCCGACACATATAAATCTTAAAGGACTTGATAATATCGAAGGATTAAGTTTCAAGTTTAAGAACTTATCAACAATACCTAAAGATTTCTTCGTAGATCTGAAACTGTTAAAATTTTTAAAAATCTCTTCAAGAACCTCATCTCAATTACCTGCTATATTTGATCCATTGGAAAATATAAAGTGGCTCCGCTTCATTGACAACAATTTCCAATATATTCCCGAAAAAATCTTCAAAAATATGCGGAAATTGCAACACTTATTTCTATCAAGGAATAATTTGACAACTATTACAAAAGGAGCATGGGAAGGATTGGAAAATTTATCGGAACTTGATTTGAGCTTCAACAACATTCAGACGTTGCAGCCCGATGTATTTTCAAATCTGATAAATCTTTTGGAAATTGATTTGAGTGGAAATAAGTTCATACCGTTACCAAAAGATCTTTTAAATAAAAATTCAATAATTTCTAGCATTAAGTTGAAAAAAAATCAAGTTGCTTTGAAACGATTGCCAGAGAATTTACTGCACAATTTACCTACACTTCGTCGAATTACGATAAAAAATTGTCAATTAGAATCTATTTCCTCGAAATTTTTTGACAATTTAAGATACCTTGACAAGATTGATATTTCTGAAAATAATCTAGATGAGCTTCCGTTGGGCTTATTTGATCATCAAGTTAAACTGACTTCACTAAATCTATCCAAAAACAAGATTCAAACCCTTCCCGATGGATTATTTGAAAGCACAAGGAATTTAAAAAAATTGGATTTATCGAAAAATCAATTGAAGTTTTTACCAAAGTAAGTACTAAGGTTTATAAATTAAATATACTATACAGAATACATGCACACATATTTTGTTCGTCGACATGCTAGAAATCCTTGAAACCTTATCAACAGCGATAATAGCTTAATGACACGCGAACACGTGACATATAGTCCTAACGAGAAGCACTCAACAACTCTTATCTAATCACGCAAATTTCTTATTATTGGCTTTGTTATTAGTTGAAAGGACATCAAGAAAAAAGTAGGTAGTATTTGGAGACCCGAACAGCAAATTCTTTGGAATCATAGTGATACGCGTTATTAAAACATCTTCTCATATGTATGTTCTTCCTTTGATCGTCCCTTTTTTTAAAGCAGTCGAGGTTGCTAGATGTTATAGCCTATTCACACTGAACTCGTTTCGACTATTCGTTAACGAAAACGAGTAGAGCGTTCACATCGAACATTATTTACTCGTCTTTGTTTGACATTTCAGTTTCAATTTAAAGTAACATTATTGAAAGAAGCACAAATCATTTGAGTTTTTGAATGCAACCTATGGCAGAGAGAAGATACTTATTATTAGTATCTTCTCTCTGCCTATGGTGTGTATCTATTTATAATAAAACACAATAATAAAAAATATTTGTAAGAAATATAGATAGATTCTTACCCCTGGCTTGCTATATATACTTGCTATATATTGCAAATATTGGTTTCGTGCTGAAAAAAAAACCAGGTTTAAATCAAATATGACATTACGATGATAGAGAACAGAGTTGGGAAATATTGATTACTTTTTGTAATTAATTACAAGATCCATTAGAATTACAAGTAATTAGTAATTGAATGTTTTTCCATTACAATTACATGTAATTGTAATTGAAAAATATCCAATTACAATTACTTGTAATTGTAATTGAAAAATTTCAATGAACCATTACAAGTAATTAAAAAAATGTAATTGATGTTTCAAAGTAATTGAAGAAACGCAAGGTGTAATTACTTTTTAAGTAATCAAATACATTTTTACTTGCGATTATAGGTACTATAAGGCAAGTTATGCATTCGTAAAAAATTTTAATGCATTACTTAAATAAATTAATTAAATTACAAGTAATTGTAATTGATAATATACCAATTACAATTACAAGTAATGGTTATTGAGATTATTTGTAACCGTTATTTCCCAACTCTGATACAGAAGCCTAAGAAAGTGGTTTTCGCCGTACCGTCGCGTCGGTCTATCTGAGCGTATGTGTTTTTGTGCGTTTTTCTACGTTACGCTACAGCCGAAGCCGCTAGCCGGATTAACTTCAAACTTCATATCTAGTACCTAGTTTAAAGAAAAACGATTGTCAGTTTTTTTATTTGTTTTATTTAAGCCCGGCTAAAAGTACCTTTCAAGTAGATTTCTGGCTTTAATAGCCATAACGAAAATCAAATTTAAATGACTTTTATTCAAATAACCATCAGTTCTCAACGGCTTGATTGAATTGACTCAAACTTTGTGTTGCAATTTTCCCAATAAAATCTTTCTCAGTTTTGCAGTTTCAGCCATTTTGTTTAGTTTTTACCAAATTTTTTAAAAAATGACTTTAACAAAATGTGTTTTTGATTCTTCTAAAGGCATTTTGAGCACATAAACATCCATTCCGTTTATTAATTTACTTAAAAAAGAAATTTATCCCCCTTTTAGTGATATTTTTCAGCCTCTTACAGCATTGGAAAGTCTTGATTTGGCTAGTAACAATCTGGGAAAGTATTTTAATAACAATCATCTGCAGTCCAGATCCCCATTTGATCATCTAAGGAATCTTCATTGGCTCGTCTTGACAAACAATTCAATTAACAAACTTTTTAACACAATATTATATTCAAACAAAAAAGTGGTTAATATAGAACTAAGTTACAACAACATAGAATCTATAAATTGTGATTATGTGCAATATTTGGAATTTTCCAAATTTACGGAAAATCCACTCCATTGCGATTGTAAAACTCGGTGCCTCTATGAGTTTTTAACAGATTCATGGTCACAGTCGAAAAGAACATTTATATGCCAAACTCCACAAGTCTTAAAAGGCCGTGTTTTAACAGACCTGAAATCAGCTGAACTTCTATGCTACCTCGAAACTAACCAAACCAGCTTTTTGAAACAATGTTCGAATGAATGTCTTTATGGCATTTTTGATTCATATTTAATCATGAATTGTTCCAGTGGGAATTTAACTAAACTGCCAGTTCTTCCTGCTTTTGATCCATCGTTTTCAAAGGGAATAAAGTTGTTTATACAAGGAAATCAAATATCAGAGCTTGCACCAAACACACTCCAGGACTACCAGAATATATCTGAGTTCAGTATCTCCAACAGACTTATTCCAAAATTGCCAAAAGGATACTTTTCAAATCTGCTAAAGCTTGAACGGGTTCACATAGATCTGCAGCTGTTGGACATTCCTAGTGATCTTTTTGCTGGCTCAACAGCAATCGAAGAAATTGAAATAACGGGAATGAACCTCGAAAGTCTTCCAAAAGCCATCCTTGAATCACAGACGGGACTTATAACATTGAACTTACAAAGAAATGGATTGAAAAAGCTGCAAGAATATGGCTTTTCATCGAATATTAATTTAGAAACCTTAGACCTCTCACACAATTTATTGGAAAGTTTGACAGAGTAAGTTAACACAATTTTGCTTTACCAATCCATAAACTACATTTTTGTATTTTAGGCTGATGTTTTACCAACTTCGAAACTTGAAGTCTCTATTTTTGGGAAATAATCGTCTTCACGATGTGAGTCCTTCAGCATTTAAATACACAAATTCGTTATCAGAAATAGGAATGGAAAACAATTTTATAACAACTTTTGAACCTATAAGAACACGTCTTGAGAGCCTTTTGAGAATCAATTTGAGCAGTAATAAAATAAATTTTATTGAACTGTCCGATCTAGTGAAGGAATTTAACTATGGTCGAAAGGAACAGTTTAATTTTAAAAATAATAATATTCAAACGATTACAGTAAACAAAAGTGTCATTCATTTCAGTTATTCCACTGAACTGGAATTCGGATACAATCCTTTTAATTGCGATTGTAATATAATTTCATTTGTGGAACTAATCAGAGATACCAAAAAGCTGAAGTTTGTTGAAAACTTGCAATGCATGACACCAGCTAAATTAAAAGACAAATTTGTCAGCGGACTTCAACTAAACGAACTAGTATGCCGTTCTAAGAAGTGTCCTCCAGGATGCCAGTGCTGGGATCAGCCATACGATTCGATTTTAATTGTTAATTGCTCAAATGCCAATTTAACTGAGGTGGCCCAACTTACTGAGCTAGAACTCGGTCCATTAAACCAAATCGAACTGTCAATTGAATTTAACCAGCTAAAGAGACTTAACCTTAACCCAGAATCAAGATGCCAGCACGTTACAAAGATTTATGCAGCCCACAACATGATTGATTACATTTCCACTTCAGACATCCCAAGGAACTTAAGTTACTTGGATTTATCTTACAACAATTTGGAAAGAATGGACACTGAAGTAATAAATACCTTAACCGAATGTCAGAACTTACATTTTATTTGTCTTAGCCATAATCCATGGATATGTGACTGCTCGTCGGAAAAATTAAAGCAGTTTATCCTTTTCAACAAAACACGAATTCTTGATTTGAATGAAACATTTTGTGCAGACGGACAAACCTTTGAAAATCTGTCATTCGTTGACATGTGTTACGTTGAAACGGACCACACGGTAACAGTGATAAGCACAGCACTTGGAATCTTAGGCCTTTCCATTTGTCTTCTCACAATTTTGTTTTTCAAGAACAAGGAACATGTCCTGATCTGGATGTATGCACAGGGCATTTGTCTTTGGTGGGTTAGAGAAGAAGACCTTGATAAAAACAAGAAGTACGATGCATTTGTCTCGTACTCAAGTCTTGACACAGACTTCGTTGTTAACGAATTTCTGCCGAAGTTAGAAGACGGACCTACACCATTTAAGCTTTGTCTTCACGATCGAGATTGGATTGTTGGTGTGTACATTCCAGATCAAATTCAAAAATCTGTTGAGTATTCTAAACGGACAATTATTCTGATGTCTCAAAACTATCTGAAGTCAAAATGGACCCGCTTGGAATTCAGGACGGCGCACAATTTTGGATTGAATGAAAAATTTATACGAGTCATTGTCGTCATAATTGGTGATATTGGCGAACTTGAAGATCTGGACACTGATCTTAGGAAATATATTAAAATGTACACCTATCTGAGATGGGACGATCCATGGTTTTGGAAGAAGTTGCGCTATGCAATGCCACATCCAGCAGGAATAAATCATCAGAGCGAAGAAATAGAAATGTCACTTATTCGAACTGGAAATGCTTGGGCAAGAACAGACTATTCATCAGAAGAAAATGTTTTCATAAATATTTGATTGGTAAAATAAAGTTTAAAAGCGTTTTTCAATCTTAACCAAGTCGCTCTATGGTGTTGCTTACTGCAACATCAATCCCATGACAATTAAAGGTGGTGTGTAGAAAAGGAAGTGCTGCTCAACAATAAACAGTTTGGTATTATACTAGTTAGCAATCAACTGCGATCAAGAGCAAAGTGAAATATTGACAAACAAAACTTTGCTTCAAGGACTCAAGATGAGGCTTCTGTCTGGTATTTGCAGCACAATTCCTTCGGTGTAAGATCTGTTCCAGTTCCCTATTTATAACAGAATCTTATGCCAATGGAAGGTAGGAAGTCGAGTCTGATTTCCGGTGCAAATTGTACTCATTTTATTATTATATTATAACATCGTAAGTTTAAAATAATCATGAGTGTGCACTTTAAGCACTTTGCTTGACATGTTTTTATAAGTCATTCTGGAAAAGTTCTTCTCTATGGCCAACTCTTCGCATCGCCCAAAATTAAAAAAATTTGCGTTTCTAGAGTTGCAACTTTTCAGAGTGTTAAGTCTTAAATACTTAATAATTATGTTATGTAAATTGCCTTTTATTCTTACTTTTACTTACTATGAATTATACCATTTAACTACTTATATCAAACTGAATCACCCTGTAAATATTCTATGTTCTGTTTAAAATAAGTTCAGTGGAAAAGTCAATGAAGACCTTTTATATATTTTCCGGTTGTCAAAAATACCAGATCTATATCTCTCTTCTCAATAAAGTTGTCAACTTGTAAAGACCGTGTCTTTAAATTTAATATTGAATTATAAGCAAAATCAATCAAGATTATATCATTAATAGATATAATAAAACAGGGAAACAAAAACGCTTGCTTTCTCTCAACATTATTTGGTGACCCCGACGTGATTTATCACAAATTTCAACAAATTTCTCGAAACCACGTGTATTGGTCTTTTTCATTGATGAACTATGTCTGAAACTGATGATCTGCAAGGAAAACCAAACGTCACAGATGGTGCAGAACCTCCAATTCGTAAGTCTGCTCGAATCAACCAAAAAAGGCAGGCTGCCCTAGAAGCTCTCAAAATTCGACGACTTGTGGCGATCGATCAAATTGAAAGATCAAATACATTCGCTCTCCAAGCCAAGATTGATCCTTCTTCCGTTACTTTGCCTGATCTGCAAGTTCGTATGGAAGCCCTAGATGCTTCTTTCAAAGCCTTTAATGCAGTTCAAGTGAAAATTGAAGATAGCGATCACGATGAAGTATCGAACCCCGAGCGTTCTAAGTACGAAGAAGTGTATTACACTACCATTGCCAGGCTGAAAAATCTTGTTAATGACAAGAAGCCTAAGGAAAGGGAAAGGACAATGGATGTATCCCAATCAAATTCCAACATAAATGATTCAATAAAGCTACCAATTATTGAACTTCCCTCGTTTTCAGGTGACGTAACTAAGTGGACGGTTTGGTACAATCGCTTCATATCCCTGGTGCACGACAATCCAAAGCTTTCCAAACAAGCCAAATTTCATTACCTTCTTTCGAAGCTCAATGAATCCGCAAGTGCTCCTATTGAAGGTTTGAAAATAGAAGACGATAACTATGATGTGGCTCTAACAAAATTAAAAGAAAGATTTGAAAATAAAAAAATCATCGCCCAGGAACATCTTCAGCGCATTTTTAATCATCCCAAGATTCATAAGGCATCGGCAGTAGACATAAGGAACTTAATCGACAAGATTAGCAACCATCTAACCGGACTGAGTAATCTTAACCGACCAGTGGAACATTGGGACGATCTTATTGTCTTCATTATCACATCTAAATTGGACCCTGCAACTCTAAGTAAGTGGAACGACGATGCTCCAGTTGACGAGCTGCCAAGTCTTAAAAAGCTTACCGACTTTCTTAAAAAGAGGGCACAACATTTAGAAGGTAATGTAACCAATCAATTATTTAGTATTGACTCGCCATCAAAATCCGAAAATCAGAAAAATATAAAGCCAAATCAAAAAAACACTGTTAAAACATTTGTTGCCACGAAAGCTGTTTGCGGATTCTGCTCAATGCCTGGTCACTTTATTTATCGCTGTCACAAGTTTCTAAATCTATCTATTCCTGAGCGCATACTTAATATAAAAACCCTTAATTTGTGCTTTAATTGTTTGAAGAGTTCTGATCACAGCGCTGCTAGTTGTCAATCAAGAGGTTGTCAGAATTGTGGAAAGAAGCATCACACATTTTTGCATCTTGTTGAAAACACACCAACCTTTGTACCACAAGTCCCACTTAGTTCAAGTAGTCACCCATCTGCACCTCAAGTTAGCCCTTCTTCTTCTGTTGAAGCGTCGTCTGTGACCACTCATTCTATGAACTCCAGCGGCACTGAAAATAGTCTTTTAGGAACAGCTGTAATTAATATTAGAAACAAATTACAACAACTTGTACCATGCCGTGTGCTTTTAGACTCTGGATCCCAAACACATTTAATTTCCGAAAGACTCATGCAGTGCCTAGGAACTCCACGTCTTTCGTCTCATACCTCCTTATCATGCGCCAACAATACTGTCACTTTAGCTAAACACAAGGCTGTCCTCAACATTGAGTCCCGCATCAATGGATTTTCAGCAACGTTAGAAGCCCTCGTTATACCACAAATAACTGGAATGCTACCTGACAAAAAAATTGATATCAATGGCTGGGAAATTCCAAAAAACATTCGTTTATCAGATCCACAATTTAATGTTCCCCAGCGTGTAGATTTGCTTCTTGGTTTGGATTTATTCTACACTGTACTGTGCGTGGGTCAAATTAAATTAGGATCGAGCTTACCTTTGTTACAAAATACACTATTTGGTTGGGTAGTCGCAGGTCAACTTCCAAAACAAATTAATTCAGGTACCTCCACTCATAGTTTTGCTATCTTGGAAACTCAAACAAAAACGCTTGCTTTCTCTCAACGCAGAGTATGCCGTGATTGTATCCCGATGTTAAATTATGTTTAAAAATTATATGACAATTATGCCATTGCAATTATTAAAAAACGTCTGACAGATAAGCTGGTGTGCATAGGGATGTTTGGTACCAAATCGATACATACAAATATCGATATTTGTATCATTATCGGTAGTTCGGTCGATTCCTTATTATCTATACTTTTATACTGAGATCAAATATTCTTGTCAAAGTATCGACTATTTTAGTTTACAATTAATATATCGAGGGGGGGGGGGAGATCAAATTAGGGCATCAGCGAGCAAGTGAGTAACATCAATACGTTACTGATTAACGTAATCAACACATTAGGATAATGACATAAGAAGCATCACGTATCGAGCACACTCTTCATTGTACTAGGGTGAACCTATTACATTACATTAAAAACGTCATTTAGACATCTGTCATTTATCTAATAATTTCTTTCGCAACTTCAACTATGGTCATCATGCTTCCTCGATAATGACATTGATGCCAGTGCTGAAATGACTACAGAAGTGATTTTTCTTGGAATGAAAACTTTTGTCCCTCACAGAACAAAGGGTATCAAACCATAAGAAAAATCTTGGTTTACCGAGGAGTGAACCAGGTTGAAAGAAGTAAGCTTCCGATCCTATAAAGCCAACCAAACTGAGGAAAATCGGAAGAAAAACAAAAAAGCCAGGAACTCGTGCAACTCCGTTATCAAAAAAAAAAAAAAAACGAAATGTCCCTAAGGCAGTAAAAACTTCTGATCATTTGTAAAAAACGTCAAGAACTCAACGTCATCATTAGTTCCAACGCTTATCTTCGACGATAAACCAATTGCCAGCTCTTCAGAGAATTCGAATATGCTCGCAGCTCATTTTCTACGTTTAAGTTCTACGTTGCCTGCAAGCAATAAAGCCCCCTTGTACTTGAGAACGTTAATTTTTCTATGGGGCAGGTATTTTTCCGCACTCGTACAGTAGCAAGAGTTCTTTAAGATCTTGATATACACAAATCCACTGGCCCAGATCTTATACCCCCTATACTACTGAAGATGTGTTCTTCATCGCTGGAAAAATCACTGCGTAAGCTTTTCAATCGCTCCTATCTTTCAGGAATCTCCTCTAGTAGATGGAAAACAGCAATTGTCCAGCCTGTCCCTAAAAAAGGTGACTCATCCTCCTCCTCCTATTGACAAATTGCACTTACGTCCCTTCTTTCCAAGGTCATGGAAATACTGATAAATTGTCAGCTCAAGAAATATCTCGAAGATGAGAAGCTTTTAAATCACAGACAGTAAGGATTTTGCAGCAATCGTTCCGCTGGTAATCTGATGGCATACCTCATCGAACAGTGGAACAAATCTTTGCATTGTTTGGGCGAAATCAAGATTCTTGCGCTTGATATCTCTAAGGCATTTGATAGAGTGTGGTATGAAGCTCTTTTATCGAAAATGCGTTGCATTTGGTATCGATGATACTGTAGCCTAATGTTTTTAATCTTAGGTTCGAAAATAAAACTTATTTTCTTTCACTTTTAAATCACAATTTTTATCTCTATAAATCAAACTCACTTTAATCTTAGTTCAAACTCTTTAATTACTTCTTTATATTAGCACCTCTCATTATTCACCACTTAATCGTCACCACGGTTAAAATCAAACTGTCCCGTTTCAGTTTTAAATGTCCTATTTATTCTGGTATAAATGTTCTCGAAAAATCTCATACTCAAACCGTTCAGAACATTCAAGATGCTTTTAAAGCTTTCAGAGCTTTCAAATTTCATAATGCTTATGTAGGTCACAGACAAAAGAAATATACAGATGTAGAATACGGGCAACGTCGAGTTTAGTGGGGATGGCACCAGTAACTGGTAATTTTCCGTCGAAAGTCGTCAGAAACAGCTCCGATTTCGATATTTTTCTTATCTTATTTATTCAAACTCAGAAACCTTTTAAAGGGGCGAAATAATTATTTTTTTTTGTTTAATCAATAATAATATGGAGATTCACCTGAGGTAAGCCAAAAATCTAGAGCGTGTAGATTGGGTTGAGAAAAGAAAAAAATGATCAAATTGGATACAAAAATATTAAAAAATTACGGTAACTTCTACAATGCCATGCTCTACTTTTTTGTAAGGCCAGGAATCTCTTCTTTTATTGCATTAAACAAATGTTATTTTAGCGAACTGTTATTTTTAAGTAATTTTTTGGTCCATTTAACTTTTTTTAGAAAACTACCCTTAAATTAGAAAATTTGGCACATCTTAGGTGAATCACCTTGTACAAAGAACATTATACATTGTTAAGTTTAAAAATAGAAATAATTATTTTAACCCTCTGAAGTTTTCTGATTTTGAATAGTATACATATAAAACAAAAATTTAAAAAAAAGGTTACCAAAATCGCAGTTGTTTCTGAGGGCTTTCGAAGATCTCCTATTTAACGGCATCATTAACTCTACTTTTCAGCTAGTTTAAAGAAATTCACCATGCTGATGTTTGTAAAATTCCTTAGTTATTTCCATTTTATTCAGAAAATACTTAAACTTAAATTTACAGATTACGGGATTAATTGATTTACTTTGCACAGCTGTCCTATCCTCTATTACTTCTGTATAAACTTGAAATTGTTAGGTATATTTAATCATCAGCAAAACTTCATGCCAGTTCTCTAATCCTTCAGCTCCCATAACAACCCACTTGTAGCGAAATTTTAATGACATGAACAGTTTTTCTAAAAACACGATAGTTTCTGTTCTCGTTTTATAAAGCAAAAATTAAGTCATGTTCATGTTTCAATAAAGCCATTATCTTCTATGGTCCTGCGGCCGTCACATCCAATAGCACCTACAATTACTGCTCTTTAGCTCCTATAAATATAATTCTTGTGACATGGCCAAAGAACTCTAGCATACACTGTTCAGCAGTCTACCAGCTCCAGTCACCATAGTTAATACGTTCCCTTGTTTTCATTAATTTACACATTTTTTTTGTAGTATTGAATATAATGATTAGAAATTTTTTAAATCTACCACACAAAATCTGAATCTACCTCTTTTTTGTATCCCAATCTACCACGTTCTTTAAAATGGAACTGACAACACTGCACCAGTTACATTATTTTTCGTTGGTGGTATGATCACACAAGTTAAATATGATCTTCAAACTTAATTTTTCTAACGTAGCCACCAGCCGCAGCCGCAGGCCGCAGGAAAGTTAGCATATACCTCATACTCAAACATGTCCGAGAAATTGACATCCTTCGAAAAAATTAAACATACCGTTATCATACCATACCTCCATACCAAAAAACTAGTTCTTAGTCCTAGCAATACCAACCACGGTCCACGGCACGGTGTAGGGTGGAGTGGTGGAACTGGAACCACGATCAAGGAAACACAACTCAGTTTTATGAGGGAATAGTTTTAGGTATAATTGTAACTTGCTTTAAAAAATAATAAAAAAAAAACAGTAAAAGCAGTTTTATATTCATT
Organism: Platycheirus albimanus; assembly: GCA_916050605.2. Classification (NCBI taxonomy): domain Eukaryota; kingdom Metazoa; phylum Arthropoda; class Insecta; order Diptera; family Syrphidae; genus Platycheirus; species Platycheirus albimanus. Next base: position 74,680,096 of record OU696696.1, read on the forward strand.
TTAAATATTCATTAAATTTTCAAGACGTTTGTTTTGTTTCGCTTACGTCCCGATTTTTTTGTGTTTTTGCTCGTCCAAATACAATTTTTCCTCAGCAAAACTAGAATCATAAATGAAAGGGCATCTAAACGGTGTTTACCACAAATTGGATCCTTAAACCACTCAGGACTAAAGCTCTCTGTTTTTGTAATGCTTAAAGATATTATTTTGGATTTTATATTAATGATTTCTGGACTTTTGATGTATATGTTTTCAAAAACATTTATTTGAAGCTTACAAATTTCAAAAAATATGTGAGGGGGGAAATAGCTTACCAAAGTCTGATCCTGAATTTAAGTATGCCTTGTGGTGAATAAGAAATTCAGAATCGTCTGTTATGTTGTAGCCGTTTTTGGTAACGTTTGATTACAATTTCGACATGCCTCTTTCATCAATTTAAATAGCTTGTAACAACAGTATCCTGCAAAGTATCGAATTTACATGCTCTTGACAGTTGTTGAGACAGATGGCCGCTCATCTTAATCAAAACAACCGATCATTTCACAGTCAGGACTTAATTTTGCTTCTGTTTCGGCTGTATTGACATCCAAAATAGGCTTTTAAAATTTTGTATTTACAACTGTAGACCAATCAACATCAAGAATTTCATCTGAATCTTTTTCGCAGTTGGAGAATTTCGATGTAAATAGTAGATTCAAAGAAATGATCTTGGCTACAATTGATTGAAACTCAAAAACATTTGGATTTCTTTTGTTCGCGTTTCGGGCACGAACATGTGAAAAGAAATTTTCCAGTGGATCCTGGTTCATTTTATTCAAATAAAAATAAGAAAAATCGGGATAATCGGCAAATAGATCATCGGCCAAAGAAAGGAAAGATGTTATAGTTAAAACTATTCCCTTAAAGCAATGAACGGTTGTGTTTTTAGTAAGTTGTAATGACGCTAATAAATCTTTCATTTCATTTAAGAATTCCATATTACCTGGCTGCGCACAATGGTGTAGCAGTAGCAGTAGCACGCAGCAATGTCAAAGTAAATGCCAAAAAAAGTAGCTCACAAAGCAGCATACCTACACGAATACAATGTGTAGCACTGAACTCAAACAAAAATCATGTCTGCCATTTTGGTTTGTTTTTGTTTTGCAGCGCAGCAGATCGTGAAGTTCAAGTCGAGTCGTCTTGTACTTCAGCGACTCTCTCTGCTGCATATGCTACTTCACATTGTAGCCGTGCAATACGATTTACATACATTTAACTTTGACATTGCTGCCTGCTACACCATTGTGCGCAGCCAGTAATTGTGTTTCTAACTAACGGTGGGTGTCCATTTAAAATATCAAACATTTTATCAATTTGTTTGAAAAAAATTGACGTGGCTTTGGCCTTACCCTCAACGTTCTTAGAAAAAACCGAAACTTCCAGCATTGCCAAAATTGGTGATGATACGCTGTTTGAAAATACTTGGGTAGCCAAGCTAACTGACATCTTTTGAAAATGTGTATAGGATCCACGTGTGCTTGGGTGATTTTCGGACAAGCTAAGCTCTTACAAGATTTTGAGAGTCAATAGCATATAGTTCTCTCAAAACGTCCCAGCTAACAACATCTCCATTAGGAAAGCAAAAGTCTGAAGATATTAGATTTGTTCTGATAGATTTAACTAGATGAGGTACATCGAAACAAAGGTTATATCTTTTTTCCTTCATAAACAAACCAATTGTTATCGATGTTTTTGTTTATTCCTTCTTTATTTCCAAGTTGAAAAAATAGGCTTCGGTTTGTTGATCCTTGGTCGCATGTGAGCGCTCGTACAAATATTCCCAACCTTGCACAAACATGTAAGCATTTGAAAATTTGTTGTTTTAGTTCTAACACGGGACAAGATGTCGCACTAACAACATAGTTCAGAATATATTTGAAATTGGAGCAGAGTCCCCTTATCATGAAAACACAAATAGTTTTTCCTCTGATTGGTTCTCTTTTCCCATAACCATAGTCAACAAACCCGTCAATTCTGTCCTTAAACTTATTATATGTTTGATTTTCCTCGATCGATATTTCATCAAAAATAAGTAGGTACTACATTTTTACTCACCTCAGGTAATTCATCTACTTTGCCCTTTATTTTTAATAAATCCTCTTCATTGAAGCCTGGTGAAAGATGTTTTATATCCATCCACTTGTATAAAGAAGTAGGATGAGGCAGGTGGAATTCAAGAGTTTCCCTCATAAAGTTATAAAGAGCAGCATTCCAAAGAAATATATTTTGAGAAAGCCATTTTTCGTCTTTAGAATAGGTTTTGTTCTTGGTCATGGTCATTAGCATTTTTGCAAAAGTTTTTGCATTTTTGTTTACCACATGCAATGAATCAATTAACATTGATACCGTTTTCGTGGCTGTTTCCCCATCTTTCTTTTTTGATAAGCTTCCTACTTTCAATATATTAACTTTGCGCCGCAAAGCAATATGTTTAAAATTGCTTTGTTTTCGTATGTCTTTTATCATTTTTTCTAAATTGTATATTTTAAGTTTTAATTTTAAAATTTCATTTTTGTAGCCCTGGCAGTCTTGATCATTTTTTTGTGGGAAATATTCAGTACTGACATTTTTCTGAAAATTTGTCTAATATTGATTTAAACTCCTGTAAGGTTAAATCTACATCAGAACCTTGTGTATAAGTTGAAGGTTTCAAATAGGTTGCGATATTTGAACCGAACGAATTTGTTATATTTCCAAGGACCCTTTTCTAAGATTCTTTTTTAATATCAAATTTGTTTCAAAGTCTCTTTCACATAAATAAAGATTTTTATGAAGGACATCTTCTTTTAAATTACAGACATCATGCCACTTTCTAAAAAGAACTTGGTTCTTCTCCCGAGCTGGAAATTTGAAAAAAATTTTTGACAGATTCTCCTGCCTCTTAGCTTCACAAGAGGAAATACAACATTTTACACGGTATCCGTACCTGTGCTTTTTCGTATCAGTTGAAAACATTTTAAATTTTAAAAATAAATTTGCAGAAAAACTATATTTCGTCGTTAAAAATCTCAATACCTAATACTTTATTTATATAAATGTATTTACAAAAACTGACTGCATAAACCTACAAAACAAAAAGGTAGGCACTTTGTTTTTAAGATTCCAACTATACCTAGTAATTAAAAGTAGTAAAAGAAAAGTAAGGCGAGATATAAGATACACAAATAAAATGTCTTTATCTAAGCTGAACAAAAAAAAAAACACTATCCGTAGACACAGAAAACCATTCCAGCATTTACTATTCCGTAGACCTCAGACAACCATTCGGTTTGACAAATTTAGGTCCACTGCTAAAAAAAAATTTCAATCAACCCTCAAATCCTCAAGCATAGTACGCAGCTCGAGCTAAAATTTAGCTCTCATACAAAATTCTCTCCAAAATTTAGCCAAGCTAAAATTAAGCAAAGCATTTTAGCCGAGCGGTACGCAGCTCCAGCTAAAATTTCAAACTTTTGTTTCCCAGTGTACTGTCAGAATTTAGCTGACTAATTAATTGCTCGGCACATTTCCTGCGAGCTAAATTTTGACAGATCTTTTCGGGTCGTAGCTAAAAAGGGGCAACGTAGGGGTTGAACCTCAACTGAAAATTTCTTGTATGGCATAAAAAAGCTATTTCGAGTAGAGAATGCTAATACAAATAACATTTGTTTTGGTAAAACAAAAGAATATTTTATATTTATTTTAAATAGTGTTTTTTTTACAAAAATAATCCAAAAGTGATGGTATTTTAATGCCCCTCTTTAACTTTTCTCTGAGTACGCTTATGGATAAGAGGACATTTTCTACACAAAGTCGCCATTTCAATCACATATTCTCCACAACTCTCCTATGTCAAAATTTAGCTAGGGTTTTAGCTAAGGTTTGAAGAGAAAAACGTGAACTAAAATTTAGCTCGAGCTGCGTACTACCCTTCAAACTCAAACAGTAGTTGAGTTGTGTTTCCTTGATCGTGGTTGCAGTTCCACCACTCCACCCTCCACCGTGCCTTGAACCGTGGTACGTGGTTCGTATTGGTAGGACTAGGAACTGGTTTTTTGGTATGGAGGTATGGTATGATAAAGGTATGTTTTATTTTTTTCGAAGGATGTCAATTTCTCGTACATGTTTGAGTATGAAGTATGCTAGCTTTCGATTTTGGTATTTGGTATGCTAGCTTTGAATTTTTTTTTTGAACATGCTTTTGTTCTATTATTCTACATCTGTATATTTCTTTTGTCTGTGCTTAGGTACAGTATTGGTCGGAATTAGTGCAGCATAATTTCTGTAGTCTAGTTTTGGGCGAATTGTATCCAAAGACAAAAACCATTCATAATAACAATACGCTTATTCGTTGGATTAGAAGCTATCTTCTAGTCTAGACCGTTCAATACAAGTTGTATTAGAAGGTTTCAAGTCTGATATCCGAAAAATAAATGCTGGTGTGTACTTGCATCGAGGAGGCCGAAAAGAGTTAAAAAACATAAGCGAGAGCTACATTACGTTTGCAACGAACTGTTGGATACCCTATTCCCCATATTTTTGTATGTGCATGCGTCTGCCTCCCGCAAACAGCCGATGTTTCAGAAACAAAATTCTTCTTTAGCAGACAGAAAAAAATTCAATAACATTAATTTTATGCGGTGTGATGTTCAATTAGTGCTGGCGCAATAAAAAAAGGAGTGCGCCACGCCCAAAGTTAAAACGTTTTATTGCCAAGGCAATTGTTATGAGTTCAGTGACATTCAATTTTATTCTTGCAAATCGATTTTAACAAAACAAGACAAAACTTAAATTTTTAAAAATTAATAACAATTCTTGGACCCCACTCTGCTACGTTACCAAAGAATATAAATCAAAGTGTTCACCTTTTTACTTCAAAACTGCGACCAATAGTTAAAAAAAATTAGAAAAGTAATGAATTATACGACTTTTGACGGGAACGTCCCTTAAAAGTGGGCGTGTTTTAAAAATTTGAAGCACTTACTGCGCTTTGATCAGTATTTAGGCATATGTGTAAAACTACAGCTGAATCGAGTAGTTTTTAAACAATCTTACCTGAACAAAGGTATTTTACCAAAATCACGCCTTTAAAAGTAGGCGTATTGAAAAAATTTAAAAAAGAAAATGTAAAGATATATTTCTCAAATAACGAACGGAAGGAAAAGGTTTAAATTAAACATTGGAAATGCCTTAAACTCTTAAGGTTACGTTTTTCGTTCTTTCATGAAAAGTAGGCGTAAGCCACGCCCAAAATTCAAAAATTTCTTTTCATACACAAACCTTTTCGTTTCTATTAAGAGACGCAAAATTTTGGCTTGCGGATTAATTATAAATACCGTTTATTTACAAAAACAATTTTTTTATAGTTTCTAATGAAAAGTGGGCGTCAGCCACGCCCAAAATCAATTTTTTTGATTTCATACACAAGATGTTTATGTGCCAGTAAGACCCACAAAATTTAATATTTTTCGCTTTAATATAACAATTGTTATTTTATAAAAACAATATTGATGGTTTTGTATGAAAAATAGGCGTAAGCCACGCCCAAACTGAAATATTTTTATTTGATTGGAAGAAAGTTTACCTAAAGCTTACGTGTGCAAAATTTTAGAGTTATGCTTTTATCGTAACTGTACAAAAAAACATAATTTAATTTTATTAAATTGAGGTTGTTCAACAAAAATGGCGATTGTGGGCGTGTTTGTGGGCGGATTTTACCGGTTCAAGAACTTAGCCTTACTCTTGAACCAAAGATTATATATACCAAATTTCAGCTTTCTAGCTCAAAAATTGCGACCTCTAGAGAGTATACATACGGACGGACGGACGGACGGACGGACATGTCTAAATCGACTAGGCTTTTGATTCTGAGTCAGAATATATATACTTTTCTATACCTAATGGTATTATTTCTCTATGTTACAAACTCCACACCAAATACAATATACCCATTCTATGGAATAGGGTATAAAAAGCGCTTAAATTGTTAGGAGAGAGAAGCATTATGGAAACATTTCTATCCTTTGAACATCGTCGAAATGTTTCATGTCTTTCCTTATTTTACCAGTGCCTCGCCTCTATAAAAAATGCTCACTCGACGTAGCCAGCTGCGTTCCACCCATTAAACATTTCCCCCGTAACATTCGTCTTGCTAGAAACGCTCATCAGCTTACACTTGAGCCCGATTTTGGGCGTACCATGAAATATAGAGATTCTTTCCTTAGAAGTACAACACGAATGTGGAATGAATTCCCTTGAACAATTTTCCCTTGCCAATTTGATCTTCAAACATTCAAGACCAATGTTCATCGACACCTCCATTCCCTTCCTCCTATCGCTTGCGCTATGACAAATCATTAAAAGGCTATTACGAATTCCTTGAGCGCGTGTGACGTATAAAAGAAAAAAATTGGCGGTCTGTATTATAGTGTGGCAATAAGACAGAGTAGCTTATGTCGAAAAAAGTGATTTTGAGAAAAATGGATTTTTATCTTAAATTTCTATTAATTATGACTTGTAACTTTTTTTTCGAAATTGTAAAATGAGGATTTTTACCTATTTCGTGGAAATCTGAAAAAATGCAGTTTTATACTTAAGATGTTATGTAAAAACCAAACTGAAAAAAAAAATTCTTAAGTAACATAAGTTGTTCTTTCAAATCTATAACAAATAAAAAAAGTTCCTAAAGTGGACTTAAGATTTTATATAAAATCCGAGATCTTAAAAGAAATAGACATAAGGCAAAACTTTGTTTATTTTCAATTTATTTTAAATGTTTTAATTTGGAAAGCTTATTTCTTCTAACAACAAAAATACATTTAAAGCAACAAAAAAGGTACAAAATTCATTGGATTTGCGAAATGTAAGAAATAAAGGAAATAGGACCAATACAAAATGAGAGTTTAAAATAATATTTTATGAACTTAGATATGAACTGAACCTTCATCTTCGTCAGCTTCAGTTAAAGTCTGGATGAAATTCTCAAATTTTATTATTAGCATTTAGATTTTTATAAAAAGGATGGTAAATACTGTCAAGCATGTCCAGTAAATCCGGTTTTTTCTTTTCGTTGATTTCGAGAGGCGTTAGATAACATTTATTTAATCCTTAAATTTTATGGAATTAAACCCACGGCGTCTTATGTTCAGCGTCCTGAATTCCTCTGTATTGTTGAGCGAAGTTTTATAATATACAGTTCCAAACTCCTTCGTGACCCTCATCCACTTTACATTTTGCCAACAGAACTTCTGACCATCATTGTCAACTTTACGCTACATAAATTTCATTTCTTGAACGTGAAATTTGTATTTAACACCCACAGTTCTCACGAATTGGTACCAATCCCAAAGATGATGTATTTTAACTGAAGTGCGCTTTTTTCTTTTTTCAATTAAGGCATGGTCAACGACACATTCCATGTGAGTGTGTCCAGGAAGAAGAAACTTATGATCAATGATCTCCAAGTTGGTGTCAAGTTGTAAAAAAGTCTCAAACATTGAAGCAATGAAAGAATTTTTATTCTGTCCTGGACTACAGTCACTATACAGGATAACGTGTTTAGTGTCTGATGCAAGGTGTTTGAAAACATGAAGAAATTTCATTTCCACCACGATTTCCTTCTGCCTCATGCCACATATTACATACTGGCTCTCATGAACAGATAAATTATAGGTCCATAATTGACGTTTATAGAATGAAACTGAGGACCTTAAAAAAGTATAGGGAGGCACTGTTACAGGCCGAATATTAAAAATTTTAAAGATTTGTTGTTCTCGGCGTTTGTTTTGTCTAATTCTTTTGACTTATAAGCGGTCTCCACTTCTAGACGATGATTTTTTTGTTTTTTTTTTTATAAGATTCGCACAGTCTTCATCAGAAGCGACATCAATTTTTATTTTTAGAACTTCACGCTTGTGGCAAGTGTCTAATTTAGGTTTTTTAAATTTTAAGTTAAAGGTGTTGAAAATTTTTGAGAACTTTGGAATTCAAACTGGGTCATATTTTTCCGAATAGAGGCGAAATAATTCAGCTATTGATAAATCCGTTGACAAATACCTTTTAGAAGTGTCTCGCCTAGTGTAGTGTTTATAAATGTAATTATTTCATTTTCTTTTTCAGGAGAAAGTTTTTTTTAGGACCAGGATGTCTTCCACGCATATCAACATTTTGTAAATGCTCCATGGCCTTCCAGCTTTTTGCTAACAATAGTTTTTATAAATTGCTCTGATTCACAAGGGGTGTATCTGAAACATTTTTGACATACTGAAATCCTTTCCCCACTAACTTCCAAACAACTATTTATTGCAGTGCTTTCTTTTCCTTGGATTAGTAAGACTCTTGACTTTTCTTTCAGATTTAGTTTCCTCAACCACACCACAATGAAGCCAGAAGCAAACGCTTGTGTCAGCTCATAAGAACCAAGTTCCCAATATTTTTTAAAAATAAGCTGTTGGTTTTCACTAGAAATTTTGTCTCTACATTTGTTGCGACAGTTATCTAACTTGCATAGAGTTCGTTCTTGTACGGTTTTTCTAGCTGTAGACGTGTAGCTTTTGCCAGAGTTTCTTTTTTCTTCACGCATCTTCTTTGATTGTATTGCGTTAGCCATTTTATTATTTTGGTCTTCGTTTTCCGAAAAAGTTTCACAATCTCAGTTCTCACGAATTGGTACCAATCCCGAGGATGATGTATTTTAACTGAAGTGCTCTTTTTCCTTTTTTCAATTAAGGCATGGTCAACGACACATTCCATGTGAGTGTGTCCAGGAAGAAGAAACTTATGACCAGCGTTTTTTGTTTCAAAAGAAATATCACATTCACTACTTACGTTGTCAGAAGCAACAGGAACAAAACGAGGATCACAAGTAGAATCATCGTCATCGAAATCCGCTGATTTGTCTTCTTCCGTTGCAGTTGAGAAAACAGCGTTTTCTTCACCGGCAAAATCTTCATTTTCTTGTTCTGATATGTTCCGAAAGTCTTGGTCCTCTGAAATTTCTGGCGCTTTACTTGCATCTTAAAAGGTCATTTAATGAAAGCTTTTTACTGTTCCTAATCTAACATAAACTTGCTGAAAAGAACTTACCAGTTAATAAACTTGTATTCTCTTCGTATTCTGTAAATGGTGTGGAATTTTTTAGCATAAAAAAAACTTTATTTGAATAAACTATAAAGCACACAATTTTTAAAAGTACATATTATAAATAATAAAGTGCACGACTGGGTCGCACGAACTTGCTCTAATGTGTTACAGTGGTCTTGGGGCTTGAGATTTTGGAAAAAAAAAGCAATAAAAAAATCATATGAAATTTTATTAATCATTTAAAAATCAACGTTAAATCGTTTTTTGGAAAAAATGAAGTAAGCCATTAGATTTCTTTTACTTTTTTGAATTTTAAGGAATTTTTTTTTCAAAATCGTTGGAGCCGTTTTTTTCAAAAAACGGTTTTTTTTAAAAAACTTTTCGGAAACATTTTCCAAATTTATTTTGAGTATGTCAAAATCTAGCGGTTTAAAGTTCTTATTAGAAACAAAAAATTTAAAAAATTTTGAAAAAACCGTTTTCGAAAAAACCAAAAGTCAAAAAAAAAAAATTTAACTTTTTTTTTAAAAAACTCAAAAAAAATTTTTTTTGAAAATAAAAGAATTTATATTATTTCGTTTATAACAGAGTTTTTATATTAAAATTTTCATCGAAATCCGTGAAGTGGTTTACGAGAAAATCTGATTTAAAAAAAACCGGTCCTATGGGAGGTACCGTTATAAGACTTTTCCTGAAAAATCTGTTCCAGCCAAAACATAAAGTTTCCTTAAAAAATACCATTCAGAAAGTTTTATCAAAATCTTTGGAGTCGTTTTTGAGAAAAATCAATTTTTCCCTAAAAATCGTATGGCAGGTACCGTTAGTTTTGGAGCTAGAATGCTAATTCCAAAAACCCCTCTGTAGGACGCCATAATAATACTGTGTACCAAGTTTGAAGCAAATCGGTTCAGCCGTTTAGGCTGTAGGTGCCGATACAGACAGACGGACAGACAGACAAACAGACAGACAGAATTGTCGGACCCACTTTTTTAGGCTTCTCTATCATCGTAATGTTATGTTTGATTGTCCAAAAAAAATTTTTTTTTTTCCGAATGCATAACTTGCCTTATAGTACCTATAATCGCAAGTAAAAAAGGGAACTTATTTTTTAGACACCAAACACGTCTGATCACTTCAACACTTAAGAACACTATGAGCAACGTTTCCGCTTAAGTCAACTAAATCAACTGAAATGCAGATAACAAAACTATCTTATTTTGACTTTGACATAAGCAACGGTTATTTGAAATGTTAAATTCAATAGAACATCTTATGTAGAAATAAGTGTTTCTGACAAACTAATTGTTTCTAAATTGTGTTTTTTTTTTTAATTTTTACAAAAGGACTTACGTCGAGATAAGTGTGAGTAAAATACAAATAAAATTAAGAAAAGTCCACATAAGTTTTTACAAAAAAATTTAAATGGAACCAGATAAAAACCAAATGCATTGGAATTAATACGACATTAGCGTTTTTGTTAAATAATAAAATTCGAATTTCGAGGACATAAGAAAATTGAGCAAAATAAGCTTTTCTGTCAAATGAATTGTAAAAAGGTTAAAACAAAATTGTTTACGAATTGTGCGATATCTTTGTAACGGACAAATCTTTTTAAATGGAGGTGAGACAGAAATATGGATTTCAGAACAGAGAACAGAGAAATCGCTTATGTCGACATATGTAAGCTACTCTGTCTTATTGCCACTCTAGGTGAAAATCGTCTGCACATACTTAAAAAATTACATTCTGATCATCCTGAATATGAGAGAGTGGGAAGAATACTAGCTCTTGGCTTACACAGAACCTTGTTCAGTTGCCAAATGCTGATCTTTCAATAATTCACCATTGATTGATAAACACCTTTTTTGACAAGGGCTATGAAATGGCAGAACACAAGTTCTATTTATCAAAGATATAGTGGGATTGTAACAATTTATTTTAAATTAAAAAGAAATGTACAAAATTATTTCAACATACTGAGAAGTGCCTTATTATAATATACCTACATATTTTTCACTTACAAAGAATAATATTTAATTTGTAATGTGAGCTGCTTAATAGTAATGGCAGTCCGTGTATCAAAAAATTTCACCAATTTTATATCTGTTCGGTATTGAAATACAAAAGAGTAGGCAAATCAAGTTCAACAATCTAGGGAACATTATATTATAATATTAAATGATTTACACTGTGAAATGTTTTTTTTTTTACTTTCAAAATTGAATAAATACTTATTGATATCTACTATACATTAAAAAATAATATAAAAAATAATAATAAAATAACATATCTAAATAAATATTTTTGTATGGTAAATAGTCTGTTTTTGCTCCGGGACTACCAGTTTGAATTGATCACATCACTGTGTCTTCGTTCTGATGATTTCTTCTTGTTGGATGTGGCATTGCATAGCGCAACTTCTTCCAAAACCATGGATCATCCCATCTAAGATAAGTGTACATTTTAATATATTTCCTAAGATCAGAGTCCAGATCTTCAACATCGCCAATATCACCAATTATGACAACAATGACTCTTGAAAGTTTATCATTCAATGCATGATTGTGTGCCGTCCTGAATTCCAAGCGGGTCCATTTCGACTTCAGATAATTCTGGGACATCAGAATAATTGTCCGTTTTGAATTCTCAACAGATTTTTGAATTTGATCTGGAATATACGCACCAACGATCCAATCTCGATCGTGAAGACATAGTTTAAATGGTGTAGAGCCGTCTTCTAACTTCGGCAGTAATTTACTAACAACGAAGTCTGTGTCAAGACTGGAATACGAGACAAATGCATCGTATTTCTTGTTTTTATCAAGGTCTTCTTCTGTAACCCACCAAAGACAAATGCCCTGTGCATACATCCAGACCAGGATACGTTCCTTGTTCTTGAAAAACAAAATTGTTAGAAGACAAATGGAAAGGCCTAAGATTCCAAGTGCTGTGCTTATCACTGTTACTGTGTTGTCCGTTTCAACGTAACACAACATGTCAACGAATGACAGATTTTCAAAGGTTTGTCCGTCTGCACAAAATGTTTCATTCAAATCAAGAATTCGTGTTTTGTTGAAAAGGATGAACTGCTTTAATTTTTCCGATGAGCAGTCACATATCCATGGATTATGGCTAAGACGAATAAAATGTATGTTCTGAGATTTGCTTAGCTTATTTATTACTTCAGTGTCCAGTCTTTCCAGATTGTTGTAAGATAAATCCAAGTAACTTAAGTTCCTTGGGATGTCTGAAGTGGAAATGTAATCAATCATGTTGTGGGCTGCATAAATCTTTGTAACGTGCTGGCATCTTGATTCTGGGTTGAGTTTAAGTCTCTTTAGCTGGTTAAATTCAATTGACAGTTCGATTTGGTTTAATGGAGCGAGTTCTAGCTCAGTAAGTTCGGGCACGTCAGTTAAGTTGGCATTTGAGCAATTAACAAGTAAAATCGAATCGTGTGGCTGATCCCAGCACTGGCATCCTTGGGGACAATTCTTAGAACGGCATACTAGTTCGTTTAATTGAAGTTCGCTGACAAATTTGTTTTTTAGTTCAGCTGGTGTCATGCATTGCAAATTTTTAAGATACAATGTAAAGTAAGGTTTTCTGGCAAATTTTAAAAAAGGAATAATATAACAGTCACAATTAATAGGATTGTATCCGAATTCTAGGTCAGTGGTATAAGTGAAATGAGTATCACCTTTTCTTACTGTAATACTTGTAATATTGTTATTGGTAAAATTAAACCATTCCCCTCTCAGATAAGACAGTTCAATAGAATTTATTTTGTTAAAGCTCAAATTAATTCTCAAATCACTTTTATAAAGTTTTGCAAAAGGTTCAAAAGTTGTTATAAGATTGTTTTCTATTCCTATTTCTGATAACCAAGTTGTATATTTAAATGCTGAAGGACTCACATCATGAATACGATTATTTCTCAAAAATAGAGACCTCAATTTTCGAAGTTGGTAAAACATCAGCCTAAAAACAAAAATGTAGTTAATGAATTTATTGCTAAAACAAAAGTGTGAGCACTTACTCTGTCAAACTCTCCAATAAATTGTGTGAGAGGTCTAAGGTTTTTAAATTTATATTCGATGAAAAGCCATATTCTTGCAGCTTTTTCAATCGATTTCTTTGTAATTTCAATGTTATAAGTCCTGTCTGTGATTTAAAGATGGCTTTTGGAAGACTTTCGAGATTCATTCCCGTTAATTCAATTTTTTCGATTACTGTTGAGCCAACAAAAAGATCACTAGGAATGTCCAACAGCTGCAGATTTATGTGAACCTTTTCAAGGTTTAACAGATTTGAAAAGTATCCTTCTGGCAATTTTGGAATAACACTGTTGGAGATACTGAACTCAGATATATTCTGGTAGTTCTGGAGTGTGTTTGGTGCAAGCTCTGATATTTGATTTCCTTGTATAAACAACCTTATTCCCTTTGAAATCGATGGATCGAACTCGGGTAGAACTGGTATTTTAGTTAAATTCCCATTGGAACAATTCATTGTTAAGTATGCATCCAGAATGCTATAAAGACATTCATTCGAACAATGTTTCAAAAAGCTGGTTTGGTTAGTTTCGAGGTAGCATAGAAGTTCAGCTGATTTCAGGTCAGTTAAAACACGGCCTTTTAAGACTTGTGGAGTTTGGCATATAAATGTTCTTTTCGACCGTGACCATGAATCTGTTAAAAGCTTATAGAGGCATCGAATTTTACAATCGCAATGGAGTGGATTTTCCGTAAATTCGGAAAATTTTAAATATTGCACATAATCACAATTTATAGATTTTATGTTGTTGAAACTAAGATTTATATGAGTGTCTTTTTCGTTTTTAAATAAAATTGTGTAGGAAAGTGTGTTAATTGAATTGTTTGCCAAGGCGAGGCTTACAAGATTCCTTAGATGATCAAATGGGGATCTGGAGTGCAGATCATTATTATTTAAACTCCATCCCAGAAGGTTGTTTGACAAGTTAAGACTTTCCAATTCTGTAAGAGGCTTGAAAATATCACTAAAAGGAAAAATAATATTTTTTTTAACAAATTGAAAAACACGATGGATGCTCTTAGGCTTAAATGTTTAGACAGCTCCTAGCTGACAGTATTTTGTGTCGTTAAGACATTATCCGTAGTTTACTTCAATCAAATGATATTATAGTTTAATTTTTTTTCGTTTGTTGGAAGTTGATTCAGATAATAATAACTGACCGGTTGACAATAAAATGAATCATACATTAAACAATAATAACAAAAACATAACAAAATATTGTAAGTGAACTTACTTTGATATATACTTCAATTGATTATTGGATAAATCCAAATACCATAGTTTCCAAGTGTTTTTAAATAATCCATCAGAAAGGGTTTGGATCTTGTTATTGTATAGAATGAGTGAAGTCAGTTTAACTTGATGATCAAATAAGCCCAACGGAAGCTCATCTAGATTATTTCCAGAAAAATCAACAGCGTGCAGGTTTCTTAAATTTTCAAAAAATTTCGAAGAAATAAATTCTAATTCACAATCTTTTATTGTAATATAACGAATTTCAAGTAAATTGTGTAGTAAATCTTCTGGCAATTGTTTCAAAGCGACTTGATTTTGTTTCAGCATAAATCTCTTAAGTTTCTTATTTTTATCGAAAAGACCATTTGGCAATGATATGAACATATTTCCACTCAAATTAATTTCCAAAAGATTTGTCAGATTTGAAAATACATCGGGTTGTAATGTCTGAATGTTGTTGAAGCTCAAATCAAGTTTAGATAAATTTTCCAATCCTTCCCATGCTTCTTGTGTAATAGTTGTCAAATTATTCCTTGATAGAAATAGATGTTCCAATTTCCTCATATGTTTGAAGATTTTTTCGGGAATATATTCGAAATTGTTGTCAATGATGTGGAGCCACTTTACATTTTCCAATGAATCAAAGACAGCAGGTAATTGAGATGATGTTCTTGAAGAGATTTCTAAAAATTTTAACAGTTTCAGATCGACGAAGAAATCTTTAGGTATTATTGATAAGTTCTTAAACTTATAACTTAAATACGTCACATTAGCAAGTCCTTTAAGATTTTCACTTGTTGGAAAATAATCTATGAATTCGTTATTGAAATCGATTCTTCCTATTTCCAAAATTCCTAGTGTGTTTTTAAGAACATATTGAACTGGTTCATGCGCTGGAAATTTACATGAATTCAATAAGACATTATAAGATGTTGATTTTTGATTGTTCAACTTTGGTAAGAATTTACTATGAAATGGATTTTCTTCATGACAATGAATTGTTATTTGTCTGAATTTTTTAACCATCTCAAAAAAAACGGTTGAATTTAGACTACACTGAGCTGAAAACTTATCATTTTCTGTCTGGTTTCGGCACTGCGACTCGTGAAATGATAAATGTGAACCATTTACACTCAATGAACTATAGATGCTCAGACAAAACAAAGTAAGTGCCTCTAAGAGCTTGCGATTCAAGCTGATTAAACCCATTTTGTTATCGTGCGTGTCACCCTGAAAATTAAAAATTAAAATAAGGATATTAAAAAATAAAGATACAAAATATTTAAATTTTTTTAGTCTTGGGTTCGAAAAATGAAATTCAAAATATCAAAAATGGTGGGTGGTTGATTGGCTGTAGCAGGTGAAGTGGGTGGTTGGATTTGGGGGGGATTTGTTATGGTATTCTGAAATTTTAGTTTTTGTTTCGTGCAAGTATTGGTTTCGTGCAGAAAAGAAAATCAAACATGACATTACGATGATAGAGAAGCCCAAAAAAGTAGTTTTCGCCATACCGTCCGTCGGTCTGTCTGTGCGGGTGTGCGGATGTGCGGATGTGTGTCTGTGCGCTTTTTCAAGTCATGCTACAGCCTAAGCCCCTTGACGGATTTTCTTCAAACTTGATATATAGTAGTTTGAAGGAAAACGGTTAACGAGGTTTTTTTTTATTTCGTTTTACCCCGGCTCAAACTGGTACCTTTCAAGTAACGGTTTTTTCAATTTGGATTTTCTCGAAAAAGGCCTAACGATTCTGATTAAACTCAAAATTTTTCACTGAAGCCTTTCTAAACGGTGGCTACAACGACCCGTTCAGTTTTAGCCAACTTTTGTTGGTTTTTTCTAATTTGCCCAAAAATGGCTCTAACGATTTTGATTAAACTTTGTGTATCATATTCTTTTAGTGTTCTTAAGAGTACTGAGTTTTTAGTTTTTGGCTAAAAGTACAAAGAACGGAGATTTGCTTTTAACGGTTTCTTTTCAAATGGCCATAAGTTGTCAACGGTTGTATCGAATTTACTCAAACTTTTTTTGGCATAGTTTCTTACAGCTTCCTATCAGGGTTACCTCTGGGATTTTTCAAAAAGTCGAAGAAAAAAGTCGCTTTTTACAAAAAAATTTGTTGGAAAAAAGTCTCATTTTCTAACAAAAAGTCGCAATTCCAAAAAAATAAAATGCACGACTGGATTGCACGAACTTGCTTTTAGGCTAGATATTTGCTTAAGGGCTATGTATTTTGAAAAAAAAAATTAATTAGAAAAATCTTTAATTGTTTTAAGAGTTTTCTCTGGAAAACCAGGTATGCATAATATTTAATTGCTTAATATCTATCTAGGGAAAAAATAATGAAAATCGTTCGACTAGTTTTTTTAAAAAAATATTTTTTTTTTCAAAACTTTTCGAAAAAATATTTTAAAACTTTTCTAAGTGTGTCTTTATAAGAAAATTTTTAATCTTACCTAGTAAACAAATATAAAAAAAATCAATACACCCGTTTTCAAAATATTTTGAAAACTAAATTATTAAAAATCGAAAAAATAAGTTTTTGAAATGCAATATAAATTTAATTATTATTATTGGCTTCCTGCATTGAAATTCTTATTGAAATTGGAAGAATTTACGACAAAAAACTTAGTTTAAAAATAACGGTTCTGTGAGAGGTATCTTTACGAGACAAATTCCGAAAAATCTTTTTTTAACTAAAAGATAAACTATACTAAAAAAATAGAATTCTGAAAGTTTTATGAAAATCGTTAGAGCCGTTTTCGAGAAAATCAAATTTCCTCCTTACCGTTGGATGGTGCCGTTATTTTTGGGCCTAGAGCCAAAATTAAAAATATGTTAAATAGATCACAAATATCAATTTGAAAACAGACAGACAGACGGAATTTCCAGACCTTTTTTTTCGACTTCTCCATCATCGTAATGTCATTTGTGATTTTTTCGAAAGCTGAAGTTGAACATAGAAAAAATTGAAAACTGGAAAGTTTGATGGTAAATGTTTAGGCATAAGAAAAAGTCGCATTTTTACAAAGGTCGTCGCATAGTCGCACAGCAAACAAAAGGTCGCAAAAATGCGACTAAAGTCGCCAAAGGGTAACACTGCTTCCTATCAGATGGCATTGCATATTTTTAGTTATTCTATTCTTAATGGTGGCTCCCATACAAAGAGGAACTAGATTTTGGCCAATTTTTTAGTTTTTTTCTAATTTACTCAAAAAGGCTCCCCCGATTGTTATACAACTTTTTGTGTAATAGTTATAAATAGACGGCCTGAAAGAAAACTGCATTTTAGATTTTGGCTACACACGATAATAGCGGAAATTGGTTTTAAGAGTATTATTAATTTGGCCATAAGTGGACATTTTTTACATTACATATATCAATCTGCTCCGTGTCCATGAATCGACGAAGTAGACACACTTACAATTTACAAACACTGCCAACTATGAGGCCATCGGCTCAAGACAACAAAAGACAGTAATACTTCCTACGTGAATTAAGTCTTATTAGTAGTCACAGGATTCCTAAAGGCATTGTCAATTGAACATTCTATAACTACATTCTACGAGGAAAATACAAAGTCAACTTCATCTGAAAGAAATTATTATTTCGGCAAATTAATTTATCTTTTGCATTTCTTTTTTTATGTCGATTTAAAAAAAAAAAATTTCTTTACGGTTCTCACCAGGGCCGGCCCGAGCTAAATTAGCGCCCTGTGCAAGCTTTATCATTGGCGCCCTCAATTGCGGTGATTTTTGGAAGAAGTCATTTCCTCATTACCCAAGGGGTATACTTTGCAATGCGTTTTTTTAAATAAAATTAAGTCAAAAAATATATTACAAAATTATAGGAGATATACAAGATATATTTGAGGTAGGTTGTGTAACGTACAGTTTGTGAATTTTCATAGGCGAAAGCTTATGAAGGGTAATTCACTTAAGGTGTGCCAAACTGCTAGAGCGAGTAGGTTGGGTTGGGACAAAAAAAACTCATGTGGGAGGGGGGGTCTATTCCCTTCCGTTTAGCCGAGAGGGGCAATTTTCTTAAAAAATGACTTAAATTGGAAACAAAAATTATTAAAAAATAAAAAAATACCTTCTACAACGCCATGCTATGCCATTTCTTAAGGCCAAAAACCTCTTTCTTTTACCTATTTTGTTTTGAAAAATATTTATTGTAGTGAAATTTTTTCAAAATATTAATTTTCAAACTCAAAATTAAAAAAAAAAAGTTAAAATCAAATTTTCAAACTAATTTTATTTCAAAATTTTACCTTATTTAGTATTTTTTGCCAAAATTCAATCCTCTTATTTGATTCAAGTCCAACATTAAAAACCGTATGTCTATAGGATTTCTTGTTGCCAAGCTATTCAAAAATAAAAGAACCTATTTCTGCAAAAAAAAAACACGAAAATCTAGCCTTACGAGATGGCACAAGTAATGCAAATTTTTGTGTGTTTCTTATGAACAAGAAGGTTCGGATATTTTTGAATAGCTTAGCAACAAAAAGTCATAGAGCCATACGGTTTTCAGTGTCTGACCCAAAACTAATAAGAGCATTGAGTTTTGACAACAAAAATAATACTTGAATACATCAAATTTTGAAAAAAAAATAGTTTGAAATTGTTTTCTATTTTTTGTTGCTATAATTTTGAGTTTGAAAGTTAATATTTTGAAAACTGATCACTAAAATAGCTTTATTTAAAAACACTAAAAAGGAGGAAATTTCTGGCTTTACAAAAAGATATGACATGGCATTGTGGGAGTTACCGTTATTTTTTAATTATTTTTGTTCCAATTTAAGTCATATTTTTAGAAAATTGCGCCTCCTGGCTAAACGGTGATAAATAGACCCCCCTTCCATACGATGTTTTTCTTGTCTCAACTCAACCTACTCGCTCTAGCTCATTAAACAACCTCACACCAAAAATAATACAACAAGTACCTACCTATTTTGTGTTATATTAGGTATCTTTGCTAACACCGATTACCCTGTATTAGTCAAAAAATTCTTTTTTTTTAATGGAAACAATGACTGGCAGCGGCAGACAAGAACAAAAAAAGAGAAAAAGAAAATTGAACAAAAAAGATTCACTCAATAACGACAAACGACAAACCTCATCATTAGTCATCGCATCATCATCAGTCATCACTCATTATTTCCATATTTAAATTCCAACTCAACCCTTTGTCATCTCTCATCTCTCCAGACGAGTGATAAGATTACACTCATAAAGAGAAGCCAATGACAAACTTAAACATAGTACAAAAAACACTCAACCGAAAGAGTTAAAATTCATAGGTGCAGTTTTTAATTTTGCACAATGCACACTGTTGTGTACATGAGTATGAATTTTGTACCTCAGAATTTCTGTTGAGTAACTTTGCTCACTTTGATTTCATATAGAAGCACTGACATCGTGTGCATGTTACCAACATGCACACTGTTAATTATCTGTATTTATGCTGTTGACATTTTTTTTATGATACACTGCATAGGGGTGGGTTATGAAAATAAAATAAAATTTCTCATACGTGGTGATGCCTTATAAAGAGAAAAATAGCATATAGTTAGGTAGGTAGGTATCTATTGAAGCTAACTTGGTAGATAAAGTTTTGTTTTTACTGTGGGACTGTGGGGTGGGTGTGAATAAAAAGGTAAACATGGATTAATTTTTGGAATAGCTGATATTATGTAAATACATAATTGTATATCTGTCATTAAATTCAAATTAGCTGTTAGTTATATAATGAATATCAATATTGGTGTGAGCTACAAAAATAAATGAGAATTAAAAAAGAAGGTAGTGGTTACGAGGTGACTATTTAAACGCTCGCCCAAGGCGCCCATTGGTTTCAGCGCCCTGTGCATTTGCACCGCTTGCACGTATAGCTTGTCCGGCCCTGGTTCTCACTAATTGATAATAGGTAAACGCGCAAAAAAAAGAGCTTCCATTCTGCTTTCCATCACTTTATTAAAACTTTAAAAATAAAGTGCAGACAAACTTGCTCTAATGTGAGACAGTGGTCTTGGGGTTTGAGATTTTGAATAAAAAAAAAATAGTACTAATTATATGAAATTTTATTGATCACTTAAAAATCAGTAGTTAAAAGGGTTTTTTTTGCAAAATATGAAGTAAGCCATAATGATTTTGTTTATTGTGAAAAATTTAAAAAATTTTTTTTTCAAAATCGTTCGACCAGTTTTCTCAAAAAGCAGTTTTTTTTTTTGAAAAACTTTTCCAAAATAAATTCCAATTTTTTTAAAGTATGCCAACTTGTAGTTTATCAGTAAAATAAAATTTTAAAATTTTTTTTAAACTTTTTTCAAAAAATTAAAAATTTATATTATTTCGTCTTTAAATGGGCTTCTATATTAAAAATTTCATCAAAATCCGTCAAGTGGCTTACGAGAAAATCTGGATTCGAAAAACCGGTCCTATGGGAGGTACCGTTATAAGACTTTACCTGAAAAATCTATTCCAGAAAACACTATTCAGAAAGTTTTATCAAAATCTTATTAGCCGTTTTTGAGAAAAATTAACTTTTCACTGAAAATCGTATGGCAGGTACCGTTATTTTTGGAGCTAGAATGCTACATATTTCCAAAAACTCCTCTGTAAGACGTCATAATAATGCTATGAACAACGTTTGGAGCAAATCGGTCCAGTCTTTTAGGCTGTAGTAACTATACAGACAGACAGACACACGGACAGACAGTCAGAATTATCGGACCCACTTTTTTCGACTTCTCTATAATCGTAATGTCATGTTTGATTGTTAGAATTTTTTTGTTTACGAATGCATAACATACCTTATAGAACCTATAATCGCAAAAAAAAACATTGTTGTCTGTAAAGTCGTTTTACGGACGATAATTTTACTTGATAACCAGTTCACAAAACACTTCATGTGTATAGATATCTCTGAAACCACCAACCACCCAACCTACCTACAACCACCCACCATTCTTTAATTTTGTTCACCCATTGAACCCCAACCTCCCGATACATACATCAACAAACCAACAGCCCACCATTTTTGAACATTGTTTCCTCCTCCCCCACAGTAAATCCCCCCTTCCTAACCACTACCAATCACCCACACCAACTACACCCAACCACCCACTATTTTTGACAATATCACCCCCCCCCCTACGCCAAATTCAACCACCCACTTCACCTACAACCACCTGCTAATCACCCACCCCCAACCACCGCCGGCAACCACCCACCTCAACTATTTTTGTTTATTCCTTCCACTTCTCCCCCCCCCCAATCCCAACTATCCATTATAATACAACCACTGGCCACTCACCCACAAATTTTAACATTCCCCCCAACACCAAATCACCCCCCAACATTACCAACCACCCACCTTTTTGACAACTTTTTCAACACACCCCATCAAATCAAATATCCCCTCCACCAAAACTGCCAACCAATCAGCCCACCTACAACCGCCAACCAACCACCCACCATATTTGACAATTCACCCCCCCCCCCAACCTTACAAAATCCCCCCAACACCAAACACCCATCCCACCTAACAGCCACCAAGGAACCACCCATTAGCTTTGACAATATTTATCTCACCACCCAAACCAGCTACAACCACCCACCATTTTTGACAATTTTTCCTCTTCTCGACACTGTGACTGTGACTGTGACTGTGACTGTGACTGTGACTGTGACTGTGACTGTGACTGTGACTGTGACTGTGACTGTGACTGTGACTGTGACTGTGACTGTGACTGTGACTGTGACTGTGACTGTGACTGTGACTGTGACTGTGACTGTGACTGTGACTGTGACTGTGACTGTGACTGTGACTGTGACTGTGACTGTGACTGTGACTGTGACTGTGACTGTGACTGTGACTGTGACTGTGACTGTGACTGTGACTGTGACTGTGACTGTGACTGTGACTGTGACTGTGACTGTGACTGTGACTGTGACTGTGACTGTGACTGTGACTGTGACTGTGACTGTGACTGTGACATTTTTCTGTGCATGCTGCCCATATATTCCAAACCGATTTATTAGACGTTATCACGTCAAAAATGAGCGAACTAGATCAATCCCCCCCATAGCGAAAAGCTATCTACGCCATTGCCTTGAACAATCATATGAGTACCAATCTTTGCTTCATCTCTTTGTAGATTTTGAGACAGTGTTTGATCAGGAAAATTGTGAGAGGTATCATTAAAAAACAATTTCGCTTCGTTTAACAACGCAACGAGTCGTTAAAAACATTGGACTGGACAGCCTTCTGACTCTTTCGATGTGAGTTAAGGACATCATATAATATCACTATCTAATCTTGTTTTTGTCGGGAATCCACACTTGATGGCAATCAAGATAAGTTTACACCCGTAATTTTTTTTTTCTGAAAGAAGTCACCAATGATTGTTGAAATGAACAGCATTTCTGACAAGCTGTTCCAGCCCATTTCCCACATAACTAAAGGAACTTGGTTGAATTTCAATTTTTATCCTTATTCCGTATTTCTTACTGAACTTCAATTAAAATTTATTTGGTTTAATGACAAGGCAATACGTAGTACGAGCAACTACAATACACTGAATTGAAATTTTTGTTATACCATCACATCGGTATTATCTATTACATATAATAAAATTGTAACGGGTCGATGTCTGTACATTGAAGATATAGATGCAAAACTAATATGGGGAGTCTCTATTAGACCCACAGAAGCCAAAACAACCGTTTTTAGAATTTTTGTCTGTCTGTCTGTCTGTCTGTCTGTCTGTCTGTATGTTTGTACGCGCATCACGCAAAAACTATTGCATGGAATTGAACGCGGTTTTCGCAGAATTAGTGATAGTACGCCAACTTAAAATATAGGCTACATTTTATCGCAGGAAAATATATAATTCTGGTTGTTTTTTTAATATTGCTGCAATCGAACGTTATTCAATGAACTTAACGCAAAATTAAAAGATTTTAAGGAAGTTAGCGTCTCACATACATAATGGCTGGAAATCATACAAAAAGCACCACACTTACCTACATATACATGAATAGAAATAAGTTAGTCGTTCTGAATAGAATTTACATCAAAAATATCATAGATGGCGCTATTTACCACCATATAGACAATGTCTCATTCAGCGAAAGCAGAAATCGAAAAATAATGTAAGCATAAAGAACGGTGAACGAGCAATACTAACATTCCAATTAGGTATATTGCTTCAGAACTTAAATCTCCAACTTTGCCATTTAAACCGTTATGATACTTCGAAATATTACTATACAGAAACCAAAAATCTTACAGCTGTGGAGCTGGTCTGGTAAGGTATGTAGCTTTCATACCACGCATACCCCCTATTTTGAACCGGTTGTGCAAAAACAAAAATATACTGAGATACCTACTTTATTCTAAAATCCACGCGTACGAAGTAGCGGGCAAAAGCTAGTGGAAAATAAATTAAGTAAAGCTCGCACGGATGCCATTCCCAAAAGAAAGTTTTGAGTGTTCAATTTTCAGCCGATCCAAGATGCCAGGACCTAAGCTACAGTCCTTACAAGCTATAAAGTGCAAGTATAGGTCTCGTTTTAAAGAAGAAGCATTTTAGGATTTAATCAAATCCATCCAACTTAAAGTAGATAGAAAAGTACCAAAACGCATTTGCGAATTTGTACTTCTGGCTGCACACCGACACCGAGCTTCAGCTAAATCGAATTTACTTCAATCCGTGAATGTGATTTTCTTGTGTGAGCCCGTAATGACATGGCAGGTAACTCCGAGATATCGGTTCGTGTTTTTTCGAATTTTATTAAAAACGGTTCTTGCGATTTTGAGCTTTTCAAATGATTTGCAGAAAGTGTTGTTAGGAAAACTGTTTTAAAATATTTGTTTCAGCTTGTTTTTAGTTTGCACCAGTTTTCGGGATTTGTTTCATTAAGTTTTTCAATAACTGTAACAGAAAGCGTTACTTAGAAAATGTTCACCTTAAAGTACACAAAATAGAAACTGGCTTCTATAAAGACTCAACTTACATGTAGTAAGTATAATGGTTGATGATTACAAGAATTAAAAAAAAAAGCATTTTTTAGACTCCGAAAAACTCCTACCGATTTCAACGAATTGAACCTTTCCAACCAAGTTCATTAATTTTGAAAAATAGTTTTTAAAAAATTTGAATTGAAATACTTTTAATATGCTCAGTTAATCAAGTGACTTACCAACAGAACGAATAAGAATTAATTTCTTTTTAAATATATTATCTTTCAGAACTTTTCAAGCAAAGTTATCAAAGTGGACATTTGAAAACACCAAAAAATATTATTTATGAAATTGAACAAAATCGAAACAAAAAACCAAAATTTTTAGCCAAACCTATAATTTCGACTATAAACTGAAGAATGGTGCAGATTTTAGAATAAGTGTGCCAGCCATCTCAAAAGTGTAGCAATAATTAATCACGGAATTTTATCATCTTATTTTTTCTTTTGAAAGAGTTTCCAAGTGACCTTATATGTATGTATGTAATGGAGCATGTTAAAGAAATAATAAGTTTATAAACTACAAAGCTAAAGGTTGCCTTGTATTTATGTATAGGCACGAGTAATTAAGAAGAACTTGTGTTTTATGATAACAAAATTGATAATTTTTTTTGTTCATTTCAAATAAATATTTTACGAAATACCTACGAAAACCTTGCTTATCAGAAATTGCACACAAATTTTCTTTATGAAATAAATACAAAATTAAAACAAATCTGGCTCCGAATGTGCGATAACACCAATACAATACCTATAAATTAAAATTATTTCGAGCGGAGAACTTTGTATTAGAACTTTTTTTGTTTGGGTCAAAGCAAACTTATTACCATTTTTGAAAGCCAATTACCTATTGATCAAGTTGCTTTCTAAAAGAGAAACCTTAAATATACATTATATAGTTTAACAGCAGCAAACAGCATGTTATGTCAAAATTTCCATATCATTCTTGAGTTTCCCTAAAAAGAACCGGCAAAATTTGTTAAAACCCTGTAGTGATTGTGCTATGGGTTCCGTTAAGAGAAATATAACAATTCAACAATTTTTCGTTCAGATGCGGTTTGGCATTTTGCGGTGGCATGGATTACGAGTAGAATGGCGAATTTTCAATGTCTCTCCGAGTGGATCTGGCTATATTTGAGCGACTTCAGGAAACCCCACAAGAAAAGTCTAGCTGGGTCAAATCACATGTCCGATGTTCCCTTGGTCCACGAAATTGGTTATCGTTTTTCTGTAGCGCCATTTTGACATTGACTGTGATCGCCTCACAAACATGCGTCGGTCGTTTTCAAAAAATCACCTACAAATGATGTCATCGGCATAACATCCACACATCCCAAGTTCCGATGCGAAATTTGCCAATTCCAGATTCTTCTGCAAAAGACCGAACTCTTGTGCTCGTCGAGGAATACACTGCCTCGCGGGGTCTGCATCTGCACTGCAGTACAATTTCTCAGACCGTACGAACTTTCGCTGATTTAGTACTAAGCCTCTCAAATTGTGCGATCAATCAAACGTGGAAGAGTCGACTGTGAAGGGACACCACGTCAACCATAAAATTTGTACATTGCGCTCAGCGTTTACACTTACAAACACTCATTTTAATTTTCAAGCTGTTTAATTGTGTATTGTGTTATAGGTACTTGCGTTTATGTTTGTTAGGCATCAGTAACTAAACAATGGATTTGACAGATGTCACCAAAACAAAATGGCATTAGCAAGCCGCCAAAGTCTACCAGCGGCAATTGAAAAACTTTATAATCTTTAATGTTGTGAAGTCATGGCAATTTTATAAGAAAACCAAAAGTGAAATTTTCTGCAAAATACCTCCATTATAAGAAGTTTGATTGAAATTTAAGGAAATTTCAAAAAAAATCTTTATAATAAATCGGCTTGAGGTTCTCGATAGAATGCATATTAAATTTTACCGAAATCCTAAAAGATGTTTTCGAGGAATGAAGCAAACATAACCTTTTATAGTGAAACCGGGCTCAGACAGACCTATATGTATTTCATAAAATCTTTTAGAAAACCAAAAGTAGTAGAACTAAAAGTATACTACATATGTATATGTATGTACATCAAGTTGGAAGCAAACCGGTTTTCAGTTTGTGGCTAAATGAACTTTTGATAATTTCCAATTCCAAGCCCTTATATAGCTTCTAAGATGAATTTTGAAGTGGGCTTAGGAACGTTTAAAAATATTAGCCGCCCGCCGTTAAATCATTTTCATTAAATGTGCCTATAGCAATTATGGCTGAATCACAACGACGCGTTCACCTCAGCTTCGCGTACGTTACGTCGAACAAGCTTTACGGACGCGTCGAGATGAAAGGTGACATTTGAGTAAATAAACTAATCGAAAATAATAATTCTAATGAAAAAAATATTTTTTTGAAGAATCTTATTATGATTATAATGTTTAAAGATAATTTCATGCAAATGTTGACCGCGGCTGCGTCTCAGGTAGCCCATCCGCTGAGTCCAATTTTGGCATACTCTTTCACACATATCGGCCGGTATCTCACGAATGAATGCATGGATGTTGGCTTCCAGTGCGTCAATCGAAGCGGGCTTGTCCCTATAGACATTAGCCTTGACATACCCCCACAAAAAATAGTCTAATGGTGTCAAATCGCACGATCTAGGCGGCCAATTGACCGGCCCGAAACGTGAAATTAACTGTTCACCAAACTCGCCTCGCAATTGCGCCATTGTTTCGCGTGCTGTGTGGCATGTGGCACCGTCTTGTTGAAACCACATATCATGCAAGTCAAGAACTTCCATTTCGGGCAAAAAAAAGTTTGTTATCATCGCTCGGTAGCGTTCACCATTGACAGTAACGCTGAGAACGGCGCCGAATCGACATTTCGCTGTCTTCTGTCACACTAGCTGATACGGCCGCAATATTTCCTTCACTACGCACAGTACGTAAACGTGTTGGTGGTTTAATGTCCAACAAAGTAAATTTGGTGCGAAATTTGGTCACAATCTTCCGAATAGACTGCTCAGAAGGTCGAGAATGCCGACCATAAACTGGAAGCAGCGCGCGATGAACATTTCGAACCGAGCACGAATTTTGATAGTAAAATTCAATAATTTGCAAGCGTTGTTCATTTGTAAGACGATCCATGGTTCAATTGCAAACCAAACTGAAGCTGTTTGACAGTGACACAAGGTACTAAACACACGTCAGCTGTCAAAACCAAACCAGCTAAAAAATCACCCGTTACTTCCACGAGATCTTCAGTCAGCGAAAAGTTCTAGAAACCTAGTATGTGCGAAAGCTCATGTTCAAATATTTCGACTTTTGCTTCAGCTTCGCTTCATGCTACGTGGTTTGTGTACTTACTTTTTGATGCCAAAACGTAACGTTAAAGCTCAACGCCTCATTGTGAGCATTAAAACATGAATTCCTATGTTTGAACTTTTGCGTTCTGTCAAAGCGAAGCTCAAAGCGTCGTTGTGAAGCAGGCATCATTGTGAGCATTATACACAAATTCCTATGTCTGAGCTTTAGAGTTCTGTCAAAGCGAAGCTCAAAGCGTCGTTTTGAAGCAGGCATTAAAATACAGGATTAAGCCAGGTTGACGTTTAATTCCAAGGAATACTTTATTATATAGGTTAAGTTTGTACAGTACATATATGTATTTACTGAATTACAGTCATACTATTCCAATTTAGCATCAAAGCATTAACGCTAGGCCAGGTCATATCCGTGTCAAAATAGTTAAATGGAGGACATGCCACTCCATCTTCCCGCCAGTAATTTTTCAGAATCAAAAATTGGATTTTAATGTATGGTCATTCGTAACAAAGGCAAGAAGGAGCATGTTGTACTATTAATATCAACCACTCCGACATAAGGGTATACGCGCTTACTTAAGGCTATATCACACTGACAGTGGATTCACTGACCACTGGCAGGCAATTTGATTATTTGCTAAATTTAGTGAAGCCTCATATTGCAAAAGCCGACACAAGGTTCCGGAAAAGCATTCCAGCGGAAGTAGGTACGACTCGCACTCACGCTGCGTTACCTGGCCACCACCGGCGAGAATTTTAATTCGCTGCGACTGCTGTTCTGAATAACGCAACCCACTATTTCGGCTATCATTCCCGAAGTTCTTGACGCAATTTACAGGGTTCTTACAAAAATCATCCACCAGAACCTTGTAAATGGCGTCAAGGACTTTGGGAATGAAAGCCGAAATAGTGGGTTCCGCTATTCGGAACAGCAGTCGCAGCGAATTAAAATTATCGGAGGTGCGGTAATGGCCAGGTAACGCAACATGAGTGCGAATCGTACTTCCGCTGGAAGTTTTTTTTGGAACCTTGTGTCGGTGTCGACAGAAATACTTTCCCCGCGTTAAGAATGCAATCAGTTAATTCATGAGGGTATTTTCTTTAGCTGCACTACACGAATGTGTTATTTCAAATTCAGAACACAAAATTTTCATTTTTCTTACAAAAGGAATAATTCGAAACATCAAACAAATCGTGCTAGTTCACTTACGGTATTTTAAAACTGGCACTACTCGAAATTTAGTGTGTTGTCAAAAAATGCATATTCGTGATCTAGGAAATGCCACCTTTCAATAAATTGATGCATGGCAATATATAAAAATCGACTTTTATCTTTAATCACGATTTGCGGCTAAGCTAGACGTGCTAGAGGCATCAAAGTTGACATATTTAAACTGGACTTGCGGCTAAACTAAGCGACCTAGCGACTTCAAAAATGCATATGATCTAGAAAATGCCACTTCTAATAAATCAAAAAAAAAGTGGATAAAAAAGTTTTTTTCAAAACTTCCAAAAAAATACGATACCTATACCTACTTGAAATTTTTCAAAAAAATATCAAAAAACAGGGTCAGTTCACTGACGGGGTTTCTTCACTGGCGTAACGAAAAATTTCGTGTGTTGCCAGTGATGGGACAGGGTCAGTACACTGACGGTCTTGTCATAAAAGTGTGTCAGTGGTCCTATGCGCCAGTGACTACTCATCACACTTGTCGTTTTTCGAGTCAGTCACTGACATGATTTGGGTAGGTCAGTGAACACGTCAGTGAACTGACACTCTGACACTGGCTATCACACTACGGATGACTTCACTGACGGCGTTGTGACGAAATTTTGAAATCACTGCCTGCCAGTGGTCAGCGAATCCACTGTCAGTGTGATATAGCCTTCACTCTATACGATTCTCTTATTATAGACCCAGTTTCATCGAAACACAATTTTAAATGGGGATATTTAAAAAAAAATATAATTTTGTTCTATAACGCCCAATTAAATTGATAGTTTAGATATAAACTTACTTACATACTGATAAATCATACTCAGCCTTAGGCATCTGCAATACAATATTAGCCATGTCGCTTGAATATTCATCGTTTTCGCAGTGTTTTGCAAATTTTGCCTTTTGCAACACTTGAAGGCTGTGACCTTAAAGACCTTAAATAAAAATGCAAACGATCCACTGAGAGTTTAGAATATAGATACTGTGATGTTTTCAGAATATGGATTACAATACTATCAACATATACGTATGTATTTAAAAACGGATTTTATTTCATTTCACTAAGATTTGGTTTATCCTCACACAAACTAAATTTTTCTTCAACGAGTGGATTTTCAAACTCTGAGAGTTATTTTTCTTTAACTTTGTTTCATAGGTACTTGTGGCCTAAAATTTCCATAATGAAACCAAGCAAAAAATAATTGGTTGGAAAATTTTCTTTTTCGCATTTTTTACTTGCGATTATAGGTACCTACTATTAATTTTTTTTTTTTTGACAATCGAACATAACATTACGATGATAGAGATAGAGCTAAAAAAAGTTGGTCTGACAATTCTAATTTTAATTTTTGGAGTTTTCAATAACGGTTTGATCAATTTTTTAAAAAATACAAAGTTCCAGAAGTTGTCAAATAAATAAAAAATTAAAATGTTTTCGAAAAGTTTTTCAAAAAAACTATTTTTGAAAAAAATAATACTGCTCGAACGATATTGAAAAAATTTTGTTCTCAAAATTGAAAACATTAGATGAAATTTGATTTCGTACTTCACTAAAAAGAAAACGTTTAAACTTGTGATTTTTAAGTGGTAAAGTTTCATATGATTTGTTCCTCTATTTTTTTTTTTTTTTTTTTTTTCAATGCCAATTTGCCAATTTGCCTCGGACCACAAACGAAAAAATAGTTCTTCTAAAAAATTTAAAGCACTTCGCTCGAAATCATTTTAATTTAGGTATTGTATTGGACAGGGGCGAACGCAGGAAATTTTTTCGGGGGGGTTTTTAAAAAAATATATTAAATATAAACGAACAATTTGTTTTTAATATTTGTAAGTTTTTTTTACTCTGTATGTATGTATTTCCATATATATAAAACTAAATACATAAATTTTTAGTTATGATCAATATTTTATAAAATAAAATCAATGCGCCTTGGAACTTTTGCCATTATATTTATAACGTCCTCATAGTCAACCTCAATATCCCTATAGATGTTCAGCAACATCAAAGCGTTCAGTCGCTCCTCGCCGGTTTTTCCTCGTAGATAAGTTTTTAATCTGCGCAGACATGAAAAGGATCGCTCGCTTGAAGCCACGGATACCGGAAGTGTCGCACCGATCTGCATAAAACAATGAACTGTTTTATATAAGGACGAATCGCAAACATTTAAGGTGTCTATAAAGTTGTTGGGCCGTTTTACGTTTGGCATACTCAAGCAATGTCTGAAACCATAGTTAATTTAACAATGAAATACATATCAAGAAAATAAAAGAAATACATTCTTACCTGCGCCACATCTTCATTTCGGCTAGAAAATCATCTAAGCCTACTTTTATATCATCTGGCCATTCTTGGGAAAACACCTCAACAGTCCTTTTTATTTCGTCCTCTTTAAGTTTGCAACATTTTTCTGGCAATATATTTTGAATTTTGGAAAGCAGCTCACGATGGTCGAGAAATCTATTTTTCAATTGCGTCAATAAATGGTCCAAAAAAGGAACATAGATAGACCGACGAAAATATTCTTCAGGACCACCTTCGTAATTATCCCTGTTCCTCTGTTTTGCGACATTTCGAGGGACTACCAACTGCAAATCCATTTTTCCGCAATTTCTTTGGCTGCAGCAAATATGCTACCGAACCTTACTTCGGAATTCTGTCGCATTTCAGCAATTTCTTCATATAGGTGGTTTGCATATTCTATGCAGCAGCTTAGATCGCATTCTTTTTTTTGCAAAAATTCACTAAGGTTTTTCATAAGGCTTAAAATTAGCTTGATTACTGTTAGTGAAATAATGAACTGGGCATTGTGTATCACAGTACACATATTAAAGGTAATATCTTTAGCGTTTTTATTTTTGCATACTTCTGCGCATCTGTCAAAATAAAGAAAAATGGCTGGCTCTGGAGACACTTTAACTTTTTTGCATGTAAAAATAGTACAGAAATCTCGTGGTTTTTTTAAAAGTGATTGTCTTAGATGATTAAATTTATATAAAAAAGCATATATTTAATAAAAAGGATAAATTTTTGTTGATTTTTACCACCATTATGTCTCCCCGTTCAGCCATTTTTTTTTAATTTGAGCTGCCAAAGTGACAGGTCAGGTTTTGACAACCTGCGCAATATATTACCTTCAATAAGTGTACTGTGATTGTGTATTGCTGTAAGTAAAGTATGCGGTTTAACTCCATCAGTTTTCAAATTTTTTTCGTCCAGGATCTCTAAAGAGCAGCAGCTATATTCATATACGTCAAAAAACAAACTCAAGGAGTCTAAATGCTCAACCCAACGGGTTTCACAAGATCTTAAAAGCCGTGTTTGTTTTGCTTTTGGACAAGACGCATGTATTTGGTCTTTTAAAATTAGAGCTGCTTTGTTTGAGAGTCTGAATAAATTGACAACCTCTTTAATAGCCCCAATGCAATTTCGTATTGGTGGGATATTACAGGCGTGAGTAATGGCCAAATTCAAGTTATGGTTCGCGCAGTGGACGTAAATCGCTTGTGGATATAATTCCCTTACTTTGGCAGCACAGCCGTTGAATTTTCCACTCATTGCACGCGCCCCATCATAGCCTGAACAGTCAAAAACGATAACATTAATACTTAATCATTCTAGCCAATTATTGACACTTACCTTGTCCCCTCATATTAGCTAGATTAAGGCCCATATCCTTAATTGCAGACAGCAACGTACTTGCTAGTCCTTTTCCAGTTACGTCTTCAACCGGGATAAAGCACAAAAAGTCTTCGCGAATAAAATATTTATGGTCGATTGTATCAACATAACGAGCGCATATTGAAAACTGTTCAACCCCACTGATATCCGTGCTTTCGTCAGCAATAGCAGAGAAGTATCCAGATTTGTTGATACGTTGGACAATTTTCATTGTTATAATTTTTCCTGCAGCATCAATTATTTCGTTTTGAATGCGATAGCTTATATATCTGGCGTTTGCCCCCGAACTATTTAAATGATCTGCCAAAACTTTATCACCACTTTCAATTGCGTAACGCAGTAACGCCCTAAAATTTCCGTCGTTTTCTTCTGGCTGCTTATCAATTGATACAAGGCCGTGGTCTCGATGTCCTCTTAAAGCTATACCTTGCCTGCCACAAAAAAAAACAGCTCGTATGATCGGAATCAACTTTTTTCTGTTTTCGAGTTGTTGTACTTTCCGGCTCGTGTCAAGTTCGCTGACTACATCAAGCCTTCGATTTTCGAAAATTGACGTAAAATTTTGTCCATCCTCTATAGCCTCTTTGTGATAACTTTTGTTTTGGTGTTCTCTAAATTTTTCAAGGGCTTTTTTCCACATCCGAAACGCAGTCAGTACTAATATATTTGTGTCCTGATGAGACCCTTTCCCGACGTACTTTAATGCAAAAACAACACAATATCGGCAGTAAGCACCGTCTTCTGCTGCAGAATACGTCAACCACACAAAAGAGCGCAACCAAGAGTGCTGAAATTTTAAATTTCTTTGGCCAGATATCGGAAAATTAAAATCTAAATCAGGAACCCAACAATGAACAAGAACTTCATATTTTTCACTGTCGTTTAATTGCTTCCGACAAAAATTTGCAATGTCGTTTACATAATTCTATGGATAAGATAATAAATATGTATTGTTACACGTTATGATTTTTAAGTTTGTGCCCATATGAGATTATGAAAAAAATTTTTTTTTCAAAATATGTGCACCTATGTGCCTTTATTCATACAAAAATAAAAAAAATATCTAAACATGAAACCAAAAGATTTTTTCTTTTACACACTTATATTACGTTAATACATATAACGTTAATCACAATATTGCACACCTCTTCCGTGTGTATTGTTCAAAATTAATTTCAATTTAAACAGTTCCGTTAAAAAAGGCAATTAGAAATACACATGAGCACGAAACAGCACCACAGGGGAAACAAAACTAATATTTTCTTATATTGAACTTACATTACGGTTTCCACTGTTTTGTGACACCTCAGGTTTTTGTTTTTTTGTGGGGGGACCTTCTCCAGACAATTTGTTTAAATCCCCAATACTTGAAACTTTAGGTGTGGCACTGTTTTTACTCGCTGCTGGTTTAAAAAACTTTAGTATTGAATTACTCATTTTTTTTCACAATAACTTTTAATTTATTTTAATAAACAACCGATTTTATGTAGGAATCAAAAGAAAATCGACCTCACAGTTCAAACTACAATTTCATTTTAATTTTCATGTGTATTATGCTTATACAATACAAAAGTATACTCTTTCCTAGTTGCCGTTGTCGATCCCGTTCTTATACGTAGGGACTGGCTTTTAGTACGTGTGATGCAAGTTTTCATTTTCGTAGATTTCGGTCGCAACTACCGCTAGTTTTGGAGCGACCGATGGGATGATTTTGCAAGTAAAAAGGGAAGTGAATTTTCGTTTATTTCGGTCGCAGGTCCCGTTGTTTACGACCCAACACTAATTCCACATCGACATATCAAATTTACTTATAGCGAGTTTCATACAAGAAAAGAATTGCTCTTTCTGTCAAAAGAATTTATTTTCTTAACTTTTGCAAGTTTCATTCCAAAACAAGAGCAATTCTAGATGAATTCTCAACACGAAAGAATTGATCTCTGATGGGTTAGATTGTGTATTTGGAAAGATTTTTTCACTGACAGAATGAAAATTTCAAATAAATTTTATATTTCCAGGTTTATTTTTTTTTTTTAATGAATGGTTATTTTTTCATTTCACATATTTCGGGGGGGGGGGGTTTCAACCCCCAAAACCCCCCCCTGCGTTCGCCCCTGGTATTGGACATTGGTGTTATCGCACTTTCGTAGCCTGATTCACTTGCAGTTTTTATTTTATTTATTTTATAAAGAAAATTTATGTGCAATATTTGATAAGCAAGGTTTTCGTAGGTATTTCGCAAAATATTTATTTGAAATGAACAAAAAATATTTAACAATTTTGCTATCATAAAACAAATTTTTTTCTGAATTACTCAAACCATGTATGTATATACATAGATACACAGCAACCTATAGCTTTCAAACGCAAAAGACACACTCAGTTTGATTTTAAACTTTCTGGCAATTAAATGGTTAGTAAAAATAGCGGTTCGAAGATAAATAAAGAAGTAAAGTGTCTGAATTTAAATAAAAGTAAGTTTGATTAAAGTCGACAAAAGTGGTTTTCTAAAAGTCAAATAAAAATATGATTATTATTTTTTGAACCCAAGACAAAAAAATTACAGTATTTTGTATCTTCAATTTAATAGTCTTTATTTTATTCCAAATAATCAGGACGACGGACGAGCGGCAACAAAATGTGTTTAATCAATTTGAGTCACAAGTTTTTGGACGTACTTGTTTTGTTCTGTTTGAGCAGCTATAGTGCATTGAGTGTAAATGGTTCACATTTATCATTTCACGAGTCGCAGTGCCGAAACCAGACAGAAAATGATAAGTTTTCAGCTCAGTGTAGTCTAAATTCAACCGTTTTTTTGAGATGGTTAAAAAATTCAGACAAATAACAATTCATTGTCATGAAGAAAATCCATTTCACAGTAAATTCTTACCAAAGTTGAACAATCAAAAATCAACATCTTATGATGTCTTATTGAATTCATGTAAATTTCCAGCGCATGAACCAGTTCAACATGTTCTTGAAAACACACTAGGAATTTTGGAAATAGGAAGCATCGATTTCAATAACGAGTTCATAGATTATTTTCCAACAAGTGTAAATCTTAAAGGACTTGCTAATATGACGTTTTTAAGTTATAAGTTTAAGAGCTTATCAACAATACCTAGAGATTTCTTCATTGATCTGAAAATGTTAGAATTTTTAGAAATCTCTTCAAGAACATCATCTCAATTACCTGCTGTCTTTGATTCATTGGAAAATGTAAAGTGGCTCCACATCATTGACAACAATTTCGAATATATTCCCCAAAAAATCTTCAAACATATGAGGAAATTGGAACATCTATTTCTATCAAGGAATAATTTGACAACTATTACACAAGAAGCATGGGAAGGATTGGAAAATTTATCTAAACTTGATTTGAGCTTCAACAACATTCAGACATTACAGCCCGATGTATTTTCAAATCTGACAAATCTTATGGAAATTGATTTGAGTGGAAATAAGTTCATATCGTTGCCAAATGATCTTTTCGATAAAAATATGAAACTTAATAAATA
The DNA here is from genome assembly GCA_916050605.2 of Platycheirus albimanus. Taxonomy (NCBI): domain Eukaryota; kingdom Metazoa; phylum Arthropoda; class Insecta; order Diptera; family Syrphidae; genus Platycheirus; species Platycheirus albimanus. Next base: position 74,716,228 of record OU696696.1, read on the forward strand.
TATGCTGGAACAAAATCAAGTCGCTTTGAAACAATTGCCAGAAGATTTACTACACAATTTACTTAAACTTCTTGTTGTTACAATAAAAAATTGTCAATTAGAATATATTTCTTCGAAATTTTTTGAAAATTTAAAAAATCTTAACATAGTTGATATATCTGAAAATAATCTAGATGAGCTTCCGTTGGGCATATTTGACGATCAATTTGAACTTTTTTCACTCAATCTATCCAAAAACAAGATTCAATCCCTTTCCGATGGATTATTTAAATACACCAGGAAACTAACCTCTTTGGATTTATCGAATAATCAATTGAAGTTTTTATCAAAGTAAGTATGTAAATATGTATGTATGTAAATAGTTAGTTTTATTGTCAATTTGCATCGGCGTATTCTAATCTAAATCTTAACTCCAGCTCCTTTTTAATTCAGATATATATTATTAATCCCTTGATTTGACTTTCGTTTGTTCATTGTATATAAACTCTATAGTACCTACTTACTTTTTGACGCTGTTCTTGAGTGGTGCCCTCTGTTGCCGATAACTCGGTTTTAATAACTTATATATATTATATATAAACCACAGAGAACATAGCGGAGACACCCATCAGGTAGCAATTGCTATAGAAATATATCCCGACGCCGACGGTCAGAAGGACCGGGTATTGCAAAAGTTTGTACTCGAATGACAAATCCGTTGGAATAATAAAGATTCAAGAAATTCACAAAAATAGTACATAATTATTTTTTTTTCCAACCTATTGCATTGTTTTGCAAGCCACAGGAGTCCGTATAGATCTGACAAAAGCATTTTCGCCTAGATCCAGGATCAGTACCAGGCGTAGCAGTATAGTAGTGCCTAGTGCGTGGAGGGGTAGGTAGTGCTTTTTTATATTCGCAAATACTTCAATAATCCTCAAGATTTCGTGAACCGTTTTCGCTTTGTTGTTAATGTAATATTTTAAGTCTTAGGTTCGAAAAATATAACTTGTTGTTCTTTAAATCATTACCTACTTACATTCGGTCTCCACTAGCGATAAATCGAAAGCGTGCTTTAAAGTTCGCTTTCACAATCGCAAATGGAGACCATCATAGCAGCTATATATTAATAGTAAGCGATGGAAAGCATGCTTTCATCGCAAACTATTTATCGCATACTATATTGCTTTGCTAAAACTGTCAGTTTTTGTATTTCCATTCAAATTAAATAGTTTGATGAAGGTAAATTTGTTTTTCCGAGGTACCTATTGTTCTTTGTTTTGTTTGTATTTAAAAATGAGTGATTGGAAATTATCCCAAGAAGAAATTTAAAATAATTATTCTCAATTTGAGACTCTATGGAACTATGAAAGTGTAGAATATATTTGAAAAAAAAAAAAAAAAAAATATTAATTCAAATCGAATGAGTTCGGGTGAAGCGTTGAAGACTTATACCTAAAAAAAATCTTCCCACATTGCATGTATATTTCTTAATAAATGAGCATCCATGTACTAAAGCATTCTTTTTTCCAAAAAAGGATTAACAAAAAATCGTCTCTTTTTCTTTTTCGTGTGCATTTCAGCCAGCAGTTTTAGTAATTTAAAAGCAATTATGGTCTCGATGAGATGAACCGATTAGTTGCCATTCTCAGCTATACTAAAAAAGTAAGCGATTAAATGCCCAACGAACAAAATCTGACAGTTCTTCTGCTATCTGCTCTCTGCTATTGCTTTGGCTTCTGCGATACATTTATCGCTAGTGAACACCCAGAGAAAAAAGCTTGGTTGATTCAAGCACGTTGCGTGCTTAAAATAAAATTTAGCTCAAATTGTTGAATTAAATACTTTTGTGCTTGAATCAGGCAATGCGTGATATTTAATTCAACAATTCCTGCGTTATCAATTTTATTTTTAAAACGAATCACGAAAGTACTTGATTTAAGTCCGATTCTGCTCGATTCAAGTATGAATTATTTTTTAGTAACAATGCCATTGTTGATTTCGTTGTTGGTCAAACACGAAAGTGATAACTAGAAAATAAAGTCAAAATTCGTAAAATTGAATATGTATCTACTTAAAACAAACAACGTTTAGTGTTCAATCGACGAACATAACATTATCAAAATATTTTGTTTAATAAGTCTCACAGATCTGTTTGATTAAGCACTCTTGTGTACTTGATTTGAATACGATTTCATTCTTAAACAACAATGATTTTGTGGGTTCCATTGTTAGACAACCACAAATGTGATAGTTTAAAAATATAAAAATAATCATGAAACAAATAATGTTCGTGTTTGATCAACAACGCAATCATTGTTGGTTTGAAAACGTTTTAGAAAAAAATGTGTTTTTGAGTATGTTTTTACTTGATTTGAGTATGGTCTCATATTCAACCACCAAAACTTTATTTCAAATTGCATTTTAATTTTCCATATTCCAACAAGCATATAAATTGTTGAACAACCCCAAACGTGCTAAAATAAGCACACACACTGTAACAGAATCGCATTCAAATTGAAGATTTTCGTGCTCAATCGACAACGCACAAGCCCGAATTTTGGTTCTAAAATCTTGCATGAGTACATTGCATTATGTATATTTTATCCAAAAGATGTTTGAAACACATAGGAGAGTATGTAATATTTTCATTTTCAGATGGCTTGGCGGTTTTTACAATATGCGTGCTTATTTGAGCACGTTCGTGTTTCCTTAAAAATGTCTATGCTTCCTCCAACACGAACACACTTCAAGAAATCAAGAAAAAGCATATTCATTGTTGAACAACCACAAACGTGCTAAAATAAGCACGCACACTGTAACAAAATCACAAATGCATTCAAATTGAAGATTTTCGTGCTCAATCGACAACGCAAAAACCGGAATTTTGGTTCCAACATCTTGCATGAGTACATTGCAATAGTTCTGTTCCTTATCTGCCTAAAATAACAAATGTCTACCAATTTCAACCAATTCTTGTTCCGCAACTCAAAAAATTGGTATTTTTCGACTGAAGAGAGAGCTCGCGAGCGCATATAATATTTCCTCTTCCTGTCGATTTCAGCAGAAGAAATTTCTATGGGCAGAAATTGTGAGTTATGCCGAAATTAAAATTTGACAGCTAAGAAAAATTTACTTGCAAATTTTGCTTATCCTAGCGCGCTTTTGTTTTGATGTTGATATTGAAGTTGATTGCTATGTACTAGTTGTAAAATAGTGGTTCAGCACTGAACATGGTTTTTCTATTCTTGAACCGTGTATCAACTTTATTTAACCCTCGGAAATCGGTGGGTTAACTCTTGAACCACTATTGAACCACCCTCTAAACTTTAATTATGCAAACACCAACGAATGTACATCGCTTTTAAATTTGTATTCGAGGATAAACCACGATTGTACAACTGGCACTTAAGCACCGTTCACATGAGAGCGAACAACGAATAAACGAACAAATGAGATTAAAGATTATTTCCAAACTTAACATTCTATATACAGGGTGATTCACCAGCGTTGTGCCAAAAAGCTTGAGCGTGTAGGTTAAGTTGAGACAAGTAAAAAATCGTATGGGAGGGGGGGTCTATTTCCCTCCGTTTAGCCGGGAGGGGCAATTTTCTGAAAAATTGACTTATTTTGTAAAAAAAATTATTAAAAATCAACGGCTTCGTTTGCAACACCGTGTTATACCTTCCTGGAAAGCCAAAGACTTCTTCTTTCATTTCGTTTTTGAATTAAATTGTTTAAACGAATAGTTTAAAAAAAATTAATTTTCAAACTCAAAATTTTGAAAAAAAATTTGAAAAAAATAATTTTAAAACTAATTTTTTTCAAAATTTTACGTAATTAAGTGTAATTTTTGTTCTCAGAATTCATTGCTCCGATTAATCTTTAATCCAACACTGAAAACCGTATGGCCTTACGACTTTTTGTTGCCAAGGTATTCAAAAATAACCGAACCTACTTCTTCAAAAAAACACGAAAAAATTGGCTAAATGATCACTTGTGCCATCCCGTAAGGCTAGGTTTTCTTGTTTTTGTGAAGAAGTAGGTTCGGTTATTTTTGAATACCTTGGCAACAAAAAGTCGTAAAGCCATACGGTTTTCAGTGTTGGATTAAAGATTAATCGGAGCAATGAATTCTGAGAACAAAAATTACACTTAACTACGTAAAATTTTGAAAAAAATTAGTTTTAAAATTATTTTTTCAAATTTTTTTTTTAAATTTTGAGTTTGAAAATTAATTTTTTTTAAACTATTCGTTAAAACAATTTAATTCAAAAACGAAATGAAAGAAGAAGGCTTTCCAGAAAGGTATAACACGGTGTTGCAAACGAAGCCGTTGATTTTTAATAATTTTTTTTACAAAATAAGTCAATTTTTCAGAAAATTGCCCCTCCCGGCTAAACGGAGGGAAATAGACCCCCCCTCCCATACGATTTTTTACTTGTCTCAACTCAACCTACACGCTCAAGCTTTTTGGCACAACGCTGGTGAATCACCCTGTATAGTAGTAGTTTAAACGATAGAAAATGTATCTATTCACATTAAAAGAATACTAAAATTTGACCTTTTTATAGTTTAAATAAGTCAAATATGATAAAATATGTTTATTCGTCGCGAAAAGGTCAGTTCCCAACGAACAAATCGTTTTTATCAAAATTCACACATTTAAGATAAAGTTAAGAATTTAAGTCTTGTTAAATATGTATCATTTGGACTAGTTTTTATGAAATTAGGAGCCTTGGAATTAATATTAAATTTCATTTGTTCGTTTATTCGTTATTCGTTGGTCGGTCTCATGTGAACATAAGGGTATAGTTACACCACTGATTCGAGGACAGCATCATAATTTCCTTGCACTTCTTTGGAATCTTCAAGAAGTAGATAAAGGTCTTCGTCTTATTAAATAAAGTTGGCAAAACCACTGCCAAAAAAAATATTTCCCTTGAACTTTTTAAGTTGTGTAAAAAAATTCTTGTTCAAAGCGTTCCCTTACTTTTTCACAAATTTAAACACACAAAAGTAAAGGAACAGACTTATTTTCTTGTGGAGTGGCTTGGGTTTTTACGATATGCGTGCTTATTTGAGCACGTACGTGTTTCCTTAAAAATGTCTATGCTTCCTCCAACACGAACACACTTCAAGAAATCACTCATTTCTATAAGTCCATATTCAAACAAGCATAATTCTTTGTTGAACAACCACAAACGTGCTAAAATAAGCACGCACATTGTAACAGAATCACAAATGTATTCAAATTTAGGATTTTCGTGCTCAATCGACAACGCACACAATGTCACAATGCACAAACCGGCATTTTGAGTTTGAGTTCTTTTCCATAGCACCAGAAATCTTAATTAGTTGGTAATTGATTTGCAAGCAGTAAAGTTGTGGTTTTGTGCGGTGAAAAAGTGTGTTTAGAAAAAGAAAAAAAATCGAAGACAAAGGAAAAGAACTAAAAAACATTAATTGTAACAAAAAATAGAAGAAAAAACAATTATTTACAAGCAGTAAAGTTGTGTGTTTATGAAGTGTAGTGTCTTTCGTAAAAAAAAAAAAAATAAGTACAAAGTGAAGACAAGAAAGCAAGCTAAAAATACATTTAAGTGCATCAAAAAATATACGCTATTAAATGAAAAGAAACGATAATTATTTTCACAAGTTGGTAAGTCCTTTATTTATTAATTATAATGCAATAGGTATGCAGACATTTTTGTTTGGACTTTCAAACAACATAACGATGATGGAGAAGCCGCAAAAAGTGGGTCCATCAATTCTGTCTGTCTGCCTATCTGTCCGTCTGTCTTAATAAAAGTTAATATTCGATTTTCCTGCTCAATCGACAACGCATAAACCGGCATTTTGGTTCCAAAATCTTGCATTAGTGCATTGCATTATGTATATATTTTGTGCCAGATGTCTGCAACACATAATAGCTAGGAGGGTAATATTTGAATATTCGGGTGGCTTGGCTTTGGTTTTTACAATATGCGTGCTTATTTGAGCACGTTCATGTTTCCTTAACAATTTCTTTTTTCATCCAACATGTTGGATAGTTGTTAAGTGTTTATTTTAGATTTTTTTTTTACAATATGCGTTCTTACAATATGCGTGCTTACTTGAGCACGTTCATGTTTCCTTAACAATTTCTTTATTTCATCCAACACGTTGGATAGTTGCTAAGTGTTTATTTTAAATTCAAGCGGAAAAATTGTGTGTTTGTGTACTGCAACAAAAAAAAAAAAAAAAAAAAATAATAATAATAATAATAATAATAATAATAATAATAATAATAATAATAATAATAATAATAATAATAATAATAATAATAATAATAATAATAATAATAATAATAATAATAATAATAATAATAATAATAATAATAATAATAATAATAATAATAATAATAATAATAATAATAATAATAATAATAATAATAATAATAATAATAATAATAATAATAATAATAATAATAATAATAATAATAATAATAATAATAATAATAATAATAATAATAATAATAATAATAATAATAATAATAATAATAATAATAATAATAATAATAATAATAATAATAATAATAATAATAATAATAATAATAATAATAATAATAATAATAATAATAATAATAATAATAATAATAATAATAATAATAATAATAATAATAATAATAATAATAATAATAATAATAATAATAATAATAATAATAATAATAATAATAATAATAATAATAATAATAATAATAATAATAATAATAATAATAATAATAATAATAATAATAATAATAATAATAATAATAATAATAATAATAATAATAATAATAATAATAATAATAATAATAATAATAATAATAATAATAATAATAATAATAATAATAATAATAATAATAATAATAATAATAATAATAATAATAATAATAATAATAATAATAATAATAATAATAATAATAATAATAATAATAATAATAATAATAATAATAATAATAATAATAATAATAATAATAATAATAATAATAATAATAATAATAATAATAATAATAATAATAATAATAATAATAATAATAATAATAATAATAATAATAATAATAATAATAATAATAATAATAATAATAATAATAATAATAATAATAATAATAATAATAATAATAATAATAATAATAATAATAATAATAATAATAATAATAATAATAATAATAATAATAATAATAATAATAATAATAATAATAATAATAATAATAATAATAATAATAATAATAATAATAATAATAATAATAATAATAATAATAATAATAATAATAATAATAATAATAATAATAATAATAATAATAATAATAATAATAATAATAATAATAATAATAATAATAATAATAATAATAATAATAATAATAATAATAATAATAATAATAATAATAATAATAATAATAATAATAATAATAATAATAATAATAATAATAATAATAATAATAATAATAATAATAATAATAATAATAATAATAATAATAATAATAATAATAATAATAATAATAATAATAATAATAATAATAATAATAATAATAATAATAATAATAATAATAATAATAATAATAATAATAATAATAATAATAATAATAATAATAATAATAATAATAATAATAATAATAATAATAATAATAATAATAATAATAATAATAATAATAATAATAATAATAATAATAATAATAATAATAATAATAATAATAATAATAATAATAATAATAATAATAATAATAATAATAATAATAATAATAATAATAATAATAATAATAATAATAATAATAATAATAATAATAATAATAATAATAATAATAATAATAATAATAATAATAATAATAATAATAATAATAATAATAATAATAATAATAATAATAATAATAATAATAATAATAATAATAATAATAATAATAATAATAATAATAATAATAATAATAATAATAATAATAATAATAATAATAATAATAATAATAATAATGATAATAATAATAATAATAATAATAATAATAATAATGATAATAATAATAATAATAATAATAATAATAATAATAATAATAATAATAATAATAATAATAATAATAATAATAATAATAATAATAATAATAATAATAATAATGATAATAATGATAATAATAATAATAATAATGATAATAATAATAATAATAATAATAATAATAATAATAATAATAATAATAATAATAATAATAATAATAATAATAATAATAATAATAAGTCCTAATTCCAAAAAAAACAATAAACGATAAAAAGACCGTTTTTAGAAACATAAAATTGTCACACCCTAAAATTTACTTTTCTTAACAGATCTTTTGTTTTGTAACATGGATGACAAAGAAATACGAAATCTTTTCAATAGCCGAATTGTTCAAAACTCAACGGTTTCGAATACAAATGACGAAGCACCTCCAATGGAACAGTCGAATGTTCCTCAAGAGCCTCAATCTTACACAGAGTTAGGCTATGCGAATAACACTTCTATTCTTTATGAGGAAGAGATGGACTATGAATTGTTCCAGCTGCTGTCGTCCTGGGGGTTCGTCGACTTTTATGATTATTTTAAAAGTTGCAAAATCAGCGTGGAAGTATTAAAAGTCATAGACAATGATGACTTGAAAGAAATGTTTGCCAATAAAGACATTGGGGTGAAGTTTGAATTCAAGCATAAGCTTTTGCAATGGCGACGAGAAAATGTAATAAATTAAAATTATTTAAGTTTCAAATAAGATACATTTAATTTATTTTTAGGGATTTGGTGTTCCATGTGACTTGCCTGAAGAGATTGCAAAAAGCGTTAATATCTTATTAGAATATCATTTAAAGAACATAACACCATCATCAACACCAAGCATTTCAAGAACCCCATCACCAGCCCCGTCATATGATTCAAACCCTGCATCACCCAGCATTGCATTTTCTAATTTTGTATGTACTTCGTTTTATTTATTTTAATTATTTTGTGACATATTCATAATTTTTTCACTTTTTAAAATGTTTGAATTTCAATTTATTATTTTAAATTAAAATAAACTATTCAAATTTGTTGCTTCGAGCTAGAAAAGTTAAAAATTAAATCAAGTTCCTACGTTCTTTCATCATAATCACTCAATAAACCTCCTTCCATACTTTCTATAGCCTGTATTTTTTCCCACTTGTAATTTTATTTTATTCACTTAATTACAAAGGATATTGACGCTATTCTTAACGAGCATCCATCTGGCAGTTATGTGGTTAATGATTTCAAAAAAAATAATAGAATTGGTGATTCATCAAGAGCCAATTAATTGACTGCATTTCATCGTGGCTCATCAAAAACTATAAAACCGTGTCCAGAAAGGAGTTTTCCCAAATTTCAGAGCAGATACAAAAACGTTTCGACGAAGATAAGGTTAAAAACAATCCAAGAATTACTTAAAGACATTTTTAAAAGAATTTTTCATTAACAGAACATATACTTTACTCCACCTCCAAAGGGAACAAAAGACAATCCCTCTGGTCGCCTCTACAGTAAATTCTACAATTCGAAAAGGCGATACAAGCAAATTGGCATTGATTTTGAAGACATGCGGCCTTTGCAGGAGCCAAGCTGTTCAACTTTTGAATCTGAGGACCCCGAAGTATCTTCAGGTAAAGTGTTTCAAGATTTTTGAGGACTTATTGCATGTTTTAGATAGAAGGCACTATTCTATAAAAAAAAAACAATATTTCATCAGTGTTTATCTAATAAGCTTTGATTGCGTTCTTTATGAAGTTTTCCTTGACAGGTTTATATATACCATCGGCTTTGATAAAGAAAACTCCATTTTTACAAGACTGTTTCTTAAAACTAATAAATATAGACAACATCCAAACCTCTTTTTAGCGTATACATTAAAATGTCTTATTTTTTCGAATATACATATTAAAATTTGCACTCTTTTTTTTGTGCTTGTACACCATAAAAATACAAATGATATCTTGTTTAGAATCCAAGCCGACGATTTTTTTTTTGAAAAACCTTTAATTTTTTTAGGAGTTTAGTTTGAAAAACTAAGTACGCAATAATACTTCGTTGCTTAATATTTAGCTTGTAAACATTTTTTTTTAAATCGTTCGACCAGTACCGTTATAAGCCAAATTCTGAAACAACTTTTCCAACCAAAAAATAGAATGTTCTTAAAAAAGCAGCATTCTGAAAGTTTTATCAAAATCGTAAGAGCCTTTTATTTATTTTGTTTGAAAGTTTTGGAAAAAACTTTTCTTACCAACTTTTTTTTGCACGAATCCAGAACTTGCTTTATAGTACCTATAATCCCAAGTTAAAATTGTGCTCTTGTTCTAGCTGATGTCAAATGGCTGCAGCTGAACATAGAACCATGGGATGAAGTGAAGGCTAAGTGGAGAAACACGCACAGAATAAGGCGAAAAGAGTTGCAAATACTTAAATTCCCAGAATTTTTGAACAATTGGCCACTTCTTCAGCATTCGGCTGGTAAAACACTGGTGTGTGTGTTTTAGTTTTTTAATTTAAATTATTTTAACTTGTTTTTTTACGCATTAAGTAGTAACCTACTTATTAATTTGAATGTAATTAATGCTCTTATATTTTCTAGATTGACTTGGACTTCGAGATTCTCCACCCAGGCAAACAGAATGGGTTAATGGAGAAATGGGACTGTTTTAAGACTAAAATAATTCCAGTCTTTAACGAGAAGGTTAAGGATAAAAGCGCACAGGAATTACTCGGGAACCTAAACAAAAGAAACTTTCTTAGAGGTAATTATTATTATTAAAATCATTAATAATACATAATACATTTTTTGTTCAATGATTTCCACAAGATATTAACTGATTTTTTTTTTCAATTTTTTCTAGAGCCAGAGGATGTCATAATTTTTCAACTGCTACACGCCTTGCTTCCACCAACATCCCGTCAAACCACAGGCTTAACAACTCAATCAAAAAGAAGAAAATATTTTAAGCCTACCATCAAGGATTCACAGCAGTGTTTTATCTTAACGGTTGCGCAGGCAAGCGACTTTAATCCGTCCATTGATCGTCTGGCAACTAAGGTGAGGGAACATGGTCAAAGTTTACAACCTTTAATTATATTTTGTCTGTTTGACAGGTCTTATATAGTTTATTATAATGAAATTAAATATAAATTTTGCACATTGTTGCCAGCCTTAGATTCCTGTTTCAAAATTTTTTTTGGTTTAAATCTTCAGTATCCATTGGCTTGCAAATCAGTTTGGATTTTCATAGAAAATTTTTTTTTTGAAATTGATTCGAAAGAACGGATTCCTGTAGATTCACTCATTCTTATAAACATTTTAAAACAGAGGCAAAATGTTTAAATGTAGCATATGCAAAGATGACGAATTATTTGATTCTGTCAACAGTCTTGTTTCGCATTATAAAATTATACACAGCCTAAGGCAAAACGATGATTATCGGTGTTCCAATTGCAAACAAGTTTACAATTTAAAGAGTTTCAGAAGACATTTTAAACGCTCATGCAAAAACATTTGTTTGGCCAGAGAAAACATTTCAATTCCTCTGACTGCTGATAATATTATTTTTCCTGTTGCAAGGACTGACACAGCTCATGAGAAATCTCAAAGTGGCAAAAATTCACTATTAACTGATAGTTTTGACATTTTGACAATAATCAAAAATTCTGCACTAAGTTTTCTTTGTAGTTTATATGGAAAACCGAATCTTTCTCGAAAGTTCGTGGAGGAAATAATAAATGATCTCACGAAGACATTTTTTAATATTATATTTAAAAAGATTTTTGAAGAATTTTCAGTTGACATAAATGTTACTAAAATAAAACATTTCAAAAATATTTGTACTTACTTACAAAATCCTTTTGAAAACGTTAACACTTTCTATAAATTTATTCAGACGTCGAAAGAGCATAATTTATTCAGGGATCCTTCCAGTTTTATCATAAATAACCAAATATCTTTAATTAGTACTGTGACACCATCTATTGATATCGTTGAATCCGATGGTATAATCTTACCCTTACACTTTCAATTTCAAAAATTTTTTGAACTTCCGGGTGTTTATAAATCACTAACTGAAAACATGAAAAACATAATTTCAAATTCTGTTCCTCATTTAATAACAACTCGCGTTTGGAAACAAAGGATTTCTAAATTTCCTTCAAAAGAGCAAGAAAACATTATTCCATTTAATTTATACTTTGACGATTTCGAGTCAAATAATCCACTAGGATCCCATGGCGGTTGCCATTCTATTGGGGCAGTTTATTATAATTTCCCAAGTCTTCCACAGTGGAGTTGCTCCGAACTAGACAATATATTTGTAGCTATGTTGTTTTATTCAAAATATAAAATTCATGGGGAAAATGCTATATTTCGGGAGCTTGTTAAGGAGATTTCAAAACTAGAACAGAACGGAGTTACTATAAAATTACTTTCTGGTGAAACTCGTAAAATTTTTTTTGTACTGGGTGTTATTGCAGGTGACAACCTTGGACTCAATACGATCATGGGATACACAAAAAGTTTTAGCTCACAATTTTCTTGTCGTATTTGTAAGTGCAACAAAACTGAAATGCACATAAATTGTAATGATGACAGCGCGCTTCACAGAACTATTGAAAACTATAACCGTGACATTTTGCAATATTCCAAAACAAATGAAAGAATCACAAATACTGGCATAAGAGAAATATCAGTGTTCAATAGCATTCCATCTTTTCACGTTGTTGAAAATTTAACTGTAGATATAATGCACGACTTGTTTGAAGGAGTATGTCATTACGACTTATGCGCACTTATTAATCAGTTTGTTATTCAAGACAATTTTTTTTCCCTGGATGTTCTTAATAATAGGACCCAATTTTTTATTTATGGTGAATCTGAAAATGGAAACAAACCTACTGTTATAAAACCAGAACACGTTAAAAAGAACAAATTAAATATGTCAGCTAGGGAAACGTGGACATTTTGTCGGTTTTTGCCAATAATAATAGGTGACCTCGTTCCCCAAGAAAACAAACATTGGAAATTATTAATAATTCTCAACAAAATCATAGATATAGTCTTAAAATCAGACTTTCAACAAACAGATCTTTCAAATTTAAAAGACCTTATTTCCAAGCACCATAATCTATACATTGAACTCTTTCAGACAAATTTGAAGCCTAAATTCCATTTTATGATTCATTATCCACATGTAATGGAAATGATTGGACCCTTAAAACATTTTTGGTCATTTAGGTTTGAATCTAAACACAAAGTCTTGAAAAGTTATTGTAATAACACAACTTCTAGAAGAAATTTACCTTTATCTTTAGGAATTAAAGCAAGTTTAGTTTTTTGTCAGAGATTAATGTCTGATACAGTAATTCCGGCTATGATATCTAAGTTATCTAAGCCAGGAATATTTCTCAAAGATCAACCTTTTTTTTCAAAAATACGAAATGTTGAAACCGAATTTTTTCATGAACTACATTGTTACAATGCCCTTACTTTCTGTAAAGTGCCTTATATGCGCAATGAATATGTTAGTACATCAGCTGTTACAACAATGTTTTATAAAATAGAGTGTTTATTAATTTTTCAAGGCTGCCCTTACGTTGTTTCTGAAAAGATAAATACTTCAGAATATTTAGATCATTTTAACTCATACGAGATTTATAACGGAACAGATATTTTTTATGTTCATAAAATAAAAGATTTAAACGGTCCACCCGTTTCCCATTATCCTAATCCTAACGGAAAGAAATTTACATTTGTAAAATTTTTTTAAAACAATTCAATATCATTTATATCGTCTTACAATGGGGCATATGGGCCGAAAAGCTGATAATTGTTATAGTTGATAGATAAAATAAGCTTCATATTATTTCTTATTTGATTATCTTTCAGTCAACATTTTTGGTTCGATATTGCTGTTGTAACAAAATAAGCATCTTACAATCTTTTACAAGCTGTATATTTTTCTGAGTGTACTTCGTCAACATCAGTCCAGTCCCTTATCTTTGATAATAATTTACATCCTGAGATACTACAAAGGTCCTTCTTTTGGTTCACTTCATTTTATCGATGTAAATGTTTTTTCTTCTTTTGACACACTCCACACACTATATTCTTTGGAACACCTTACGTAGAACACCCACTACAAAAATATTGAATATTGTTTCAAAAATAAAAATACTTATTCTTTAATAAGAATCTTTAATAATAATTTACATCCTGAGATACTGCAATGGTCCTTCTTTTGGTTCACTTGATTTTATCTATGTAAATGTTTTTTTCTCCTTTTGACACACTCCACACACTATATTCTTTGGAACACCTTACGTAGAACACCCACTACAAAAATATTGAATATTGTTTCAAAAATATAAATACTTATTCTTTAAAAAGAATTTACATCCTGAGATAATACAATGGTCCTTCTCTTCTTCCTTGACTCGACTTAAAGTATTTGCTATATGAATCAAATCTTTTATTTAGCAAGACTCTTTATAATTCAATCATCGACAAAACAACTTCAACGTTGGGAATCACTCCATATTAACTCTTTCTGATGTAGTTGTTATTGTTCTGCATTTTGTTTTCACTTAATTCTGATTAAGTTGATTTTCACTTGGTTGTGATTGGTCATGACGATCTTCAATATTCAAGTTAAATTCAGTGGTAAATATATCTTCTCCCCGAATTTTCCCTTTGTCTTAACCCTTCGTAGGGTTAAGGGTTATGTTTTTCATGTTATCAGTTAGTGATTTAAAAAATAAATATTTTTCGAGAAACGGCTGATTTCAGAAAATGAAAAAAACACGTTTTTCTCAGAAATTCAAAAAAAAACAATCATTTCTTAAGGATTTATTTGACATTAAGGAGTGTAACATTACTGTAACATTGAGATATGTATATAAACTTTAAAAAAATGTATGTGGTATGGAATGACCGAAAACAATTATTTTGCTTATTTTCGCAAATTGTTTGGTTCACTCCAGTGTACTTAGGAATTTTGCACCGTATCCTCTTTTCCTCGCAGATGGGCCGGTGACCAATTTGATCTTGCCGTACTGCCATTGGAGGAATATGCTGCGCGGGGCCCTTATGTTTCTTGACTTGAATTTCGTTTCTAATGGCTCTTCGACTCTTTATGTTACGCTTCAGTCCAAGCTTACATTTAGTCTCATCTAATCGAAATCCATCTTCACTATCCTGCACATGCCACATATACCTCATCTTTCCCCAGTGATCACCATTCTACAAGACAATGAGGCAATTTAGCATCGAAATGCATATACTTTACTTATTCAACTTTATAGAACTGCAGTAACCTATTACTCAATATAACAAAATTGTTACAAATGCAAAAAATCACTTTTTTCCTATATGCACGTAAAAGTGTGCATTGATAACAACAAAATGATCTTGTACATTTACTTACATATAGGTTTTCAAGAAAGTAACACAATTTTTCACACTGTATTAAAAAAAAAATTCACTACTTGCTGACCACAATATTCAAACTGATAAAAATCCAATTGTTACGCCTGGTATGATTTCCCCGTGATATTTAGTTCGTACAATAGTATGTTATGGTAATGTCACATTGATTTGAATAAACTATTTTATTTTAGAGGCATTTTTTGGGTTTTGTCACATGGGACTGGGTTAACTTTCTATATTTTTAGCATAAGCTTAGTGGCATCATGAAACTTATTTGTCTTTTCGTCAAAAACCACATTTAAAGAAACCCCGATATTTAATTCAGATAGGAGATAGTTTCTGTAATCCTATCAAAATACCATTCTTACTCATCGAATTTCTGACTGATTGCGAAAAAAAAACTCAACTCGAGTCTTAACTTCCGAATCATGATAAATTGAATATCCATTATTTTTAATATTCAACTGTAAAAACATACATAATTTACCAACATACTTTGCCTCTGTCATTATCTATAAAGTAAAAGCCAATTTTGACTATTTAATGCATCTTCAAAACAAAAAACATTGATTTAAAAAACATTAATTAAATTATATAAAATTTGTCTTGATATGTTAAATACTACAAGATAAAAAAAATTGTAAAAAGATTCTTTATTTAAAATAATGTAAATAAGCTTATTTTACTAAATACAAAAAAATTAGTTACCTTAAAAAAATGTTAATAGTTTCTAAAAATTAAATTTCAATGTAAAAATTAAAACTGTCTTATTGAGAAATATTAAATAACAATAAAAAATGTATAAGAAAAATATAAATTGTGTAAGCGTTTAAATATAATTTCGTGGTTTTTTTTAGAATTTTCAGGTTTCCTTCAAATTTTTAGGTGGAAAAGCAACAATTGAATATACTTAGGTAAAGTATTCTTAACTGACGTTAAATGTGATGAAATAACAAGATTAAAAGTCAATCAAGGACCCTCTCATGTTAAAGCAACCACAAGGATTTATATAGAAATAACGTTCATTGTGAATACTACCTTAATAATGAACGTTTTTTCTATAATATAATCCTTCATATTTCATACATCATAAACATTGTTGCCGAACAATAGTAGTGCTTAATCAAAGAAGCTTACCATGTTCATACAAGCACAAGGATTGTAAAAGAAGCAGGTTAATTTTTACAGAAACACGTTTTTCATATTTCTAACACCACAAACATTGTTGCCGAACAATAATCGTGCTGAATCAACAAAGCTTTTCATGTTAAAAGAAGCACGTTAATTTTAACAGAAACACGTTGTTCATAGTTCTTACATCACAAACATTGTTTCTAAACAATGATCGTGCTGAACCAACAATGCTTTTCATTTTCAAACTAGCACGAGGATGTTAAAAGAAGCACGTTAATTTTTACAGAAACACGTTTTTCATATTTCTTACATCACAAACATTGTTGGCAAACAATGATCGTGCTGAATCAACAAAGCTTTTCATGTTCAAACTAGCAGAAGGATGTTAAAAGAAGCACGTTCATTTTTACAGCAACACGTTTTTCATATTTTTAATATCACAAACATTGTTTCCAAACAATGACCGTGCTCAATCAACAAAGCTTTTCATGTTTATAAAAAAATAAAAATGTTCATATTTTTTTGAGCATGCAACTATGTTTGTTTAAACATGAACAAACTATATTCAAGTATGACTTATGATTGTTCAAGTACGAAAGTGAGCACGAACGTTGTAGCATTGTTGGATAAAATTTTAAAAAAAATGATCACGCTGCATTGTTCAAAATGAGCAGGTTCATTGCTGACGCTAAATCAAACAAGAAACGTGCTTGATTCTACCAACATTTTTCTTTGGGTGAAGACGGCGGGTTATGTATGTCTCTATAAATCTCAAACTCGCTTTAAGCTAAATTCAAGTTCTTTATTTATTTTAGCACAACTATTTTTTCACCATTTAAATGTAAGTAGGTCTAAAATGTAAACTGATTCAAAAACATAAGCGAGAGCTACAGTACGTTTGCAACGAACTGTTGGATACCCTATTCCCTATATTTTTGTATGTGTATGCATCTGCCTCCCGCAGCCAGCCGATGTTTCAGTTTCAGAAACAAAATTCTTCTTTAGCAGACAGAAACAAATTCAATAACATTAATTTTATGCGGTGTGGTGTTCAATTAGTGCTGGCGCAATAAAAAAAGGAGTGCGCCATGCCCAAAGTTAAAACGTTTTATTGCCAAGGCAATTTTTATGAGCTCAGTGACATTCAATTTTATTCTTGCAGATCGATTTGAACAAAACAAGAAAAAACTTAAATTTTTAAAAATTAGATTTGGAATGGAAATAGCGATTATGGGTGTTTTTAACAATTCTTGGACCACACTTTGCTACGTAACCAAGGAATATAAATCTAAGTGTTCATCGTTTTTACTTCAAAACTGCGACCGATAGTTAAGAAACGTTAAAAAATTAATGCATTATACGACTTTTGACGGAAACGCCCCTTAAAAGTGGGCATGTCTTAAAAATTTGAAGCACTAACTGAGGCTTTGATCAGTATTTAGGCATATGTGTAAAAGTACAGCTGAATCGAGTAGTTTTTAAACAATCTTACCTGAACAAAGGTGTTTTATCAAAATCACGCCTTTAAAAGTGGGCGTATTGAAAAAAATTTACACAAGAAAATGTAGAGATATATTTCTCAGATAACGAACGGAAGGAAAAGGTTTAAATTAAATATTGGAAGTGCCTTAAATTTTTGAGACTATGTTTTTCGTTCTTTCATGAAAAGTGGGCGTAAGCCACGCCCAAAATTCAAAAATTTCTTTTTATACACAAACCTTTTAGATCCATTAAGAGACGCAAAATTGTGGCTTGCGGATTCATTATAAATACCGTTTATTTACAAAAACAATTTTTGTATAGTTTCTAATGAAAAGTGGGCGTCAGCCACGCCCAAAATCAATTTTTTTGATTTCATACACAAGATGTTTATGTGCCAGTAAGACCCACAAAATTTAATATTTTTCGCGTTAATATAACAATATTGTTATTTTATAAAAACAATATTGATGATTTTGTATGAAAAATGGGCGTCAGCCACGCCCAAACTGAAATATTTGTATTTAATTGGAAGAAGGTTTAAATGCGTGTGCAAAATTTTAGCGTTATGCTTTTATCGTAACTGTACAAAAAACATAATTTAATTTTACCAAATTGAGATTGTTCAACAAAAATGGCGATTGTGGGCGTGTTTGTGGGCGGATTATACTGGTTCAAGAACTAAGCCTTACTCTTGAACCAAAGATTATATATACCAAATTTCAGCTTTCTAGCTCAAAAATTGCGACCACTAGAGAGTATACATACGGACGGACGGACGGACGGACATTGCTAAATCGACTAGGCTTTTGATTCTGAGTCAGAATATACATATACATATATACTTTTCTATACCTTACGGTATTATTTCTCTATGTTACAAACTCCACACCAAACAATATACCCATTCTATGGAATAGGGTATAAGAAACAAAGGTAAAGGTCTTGAATATTCTACTATCTCAGAACCTTCAAGTATTTTCCGAGCTTTCAGAGCTTTCAAAAGCTCCAAAATTTAATTACATATATAAAGTTATGGTTTTATTGCAGTAGAATTAATACCGCATAATTTTTCTATAGTATAATTTAAGGTAAGTTCAGGCCAAAGACATAAACTATTCATTAAATGTAGCAATAATATTTATTTAAAACAAAAAACTTTTATCGATCTTAATTGAAATTTTAAGTTACTGTCGTGCCATTTTAAACCCATTGACATCCATATTCCATCCAGTTTTACAATTTTAATAAACAAAGAATTTTTTTCGTTGTAGTGATATTTTTAAAAATCTTAGAAGTTTGATAAGTCTTGATTTGTCAAAAAACCATCTGGGAACGAGTTTTAATAATAATCATCTACAGTCCAGATCCCCATTTGATAATCTAAGAAATCAATCGCTCGTCTTGACAAACAATTCAATTAACAAAGTTTTCAACTTTTTTAAAAACAAGAAAAGGTCATTCATGTCTTATATAGATCTTAGTTTTAACAACATAGAATATATAAATTGTGATTATGTGCAATATTTGAAATTTTCCAAATTTACGGAAAATCCACTCCATTGCGATTGCAAAATTCGATGCCTCTATGAGTTTTTAACAGATTCATGGTCATTGTATGGAAAATCATTTATGTGTCAAACTCCACAAGTCTTAAAAGGCCGTGCCTTAACTGACCTGAAATCAACTGAACTTCATTGTAACTTGGAAATCAGCTTTTTAAAAAAATGTTCGAATGAATGCCTGTATAGCATTCTGAATGCATACTTAACAATGAATTGTTCCAATGGGAATTTAACTAAAATGCCAGTTCTACCCGAGTTCGATCCATCGATTTCAAAGGGAATAAAGTTGTTTATACAAGGAAATCAAATAACAGAGCTTTCACCAAACACACTCCAGGACTACCAGAATATATCTGAGTTCAGTATATCCAACAGACTAATTTCCAAATTACCAGAAGGATACTTTTCGAGTCTGTCAAAGCTTGAAAGGGTTCACATAGATCTGCAGTTGTTGGACATTCCTAGTGATCATTTTGCTGGCTCAACAGCAATCGAAGAAATTGAAATAACGGGAATGAATCTCGAAAGTCTTCCAAAAGCCATCTTTAAATCACAGACAGGACTTATAACATTGAAATTACAAAGAAATGGATTGAAAAAGCTTGAAGAATATGGTTTTTCATCGAATATTAATTTAAAAACCTTAGACCTCTCACACAATTTATTGGAGAGTTTGACAGAGTAAGTGCTCACAATTTTGTTTTAGTAATAAATTCATTAACTACATTTTTGTTTTAAGGCTGATGTTTTACCAACTTCGAAAATTGAGGTCTCTATTTTTGGGAAATAATCGTCTTCACGATGTGAGTCCTTCAGCATTTAAATATACAAATTCGTTATCAAAAATAGGAATGGAAAACAATTTTATAACAACTTTTGAACCCTTTGCAAGATTTAATAGTTTTGAAAAAGTTAATTTGAGTTCTAACAAAATAAGTTCTATTGAATTTTCTGATTTGTTCGGAGAAAATCAGAATTACCTTGGCTGGTTTAAATGGTTTGATTTTACTAAAAACGAAATTCAAACTGTAACAGTCAACAAAAGTGACATTTATAATAATTATTTTTTTTGGGTAGGATTCGGCTACAATCCTTTTAATTGCGATTGTAATATAATTCCCTTTGTGAAAGTTATCAGAGATAATCAGCTGGGATTTATTGACAACTTGCAATGCATGACACCAGCTAAATTAAAAGACAAATTTGTCAGCGGACTTCAATTGAACGAACTAGTATGCCAATCTAAGAAGTGTCCCCAAGGATGCCAGTGTTGGGATCAGCCATACGATTCGATTTTAATTGTAAATTGCTCAAATGCCAACTTAACTGAGGTTCCCCAACTTACTGAGCTAGAAATCGATCCACTAAACCAAATCGAATTGTCAATTGCATTTAACCAGCTAAAGAGACTTAACCTTAACCCAGAATCAAGATGCCAGCACGTTACAAAGATTTATGCAGCCCACAACATGATTGATTACATTTCCACTTCAGACATCCCAAGGAACTTAAGTTACTTGGATTTATCTTACAACAATTTGGAAAGACTGGACACTGAAGTTATAAATAAGTTAACCGAATCTCAGAACATACATTTTATTCGTCTAAGCCAGAATCCATGGAAATGTGACTGCTCATCAGAAAAATTAAAGCAGTTTATCCTGCTCAACAAAACACGGATCCTAGATTGGAATGAAACATTTTGTGCAGACGGACAAACCTTTGAAAATCTGTCATTCGTTGACATGTTGTGTAACGTTGAAACGGACCACACAGTAACAGTGATAAGCATAGTACTTGGAATCGTAGGCATTTCCATTTGTCTTCTTACAATTTTGTTTTTCAAGAACGAGGAACGTGTCCTGATCTGGATGTATGCACAGGGCATTTGTATTTGGTGGGTTTCAGAAGAAGACCTTGATAAAAACAAGAAATACGACGCATTTGTCTCGTACTCAAGTCTTGACACAGACTTCGTTGTTAAGGAATTCCTGCCGAAGTTAGAAGGTGGCCCTTCATCATTTAAGCTATGTCTTCACGATCGAGATTGGATTGTTGGTGTGTACATTCCAGATCAAATTCAAAAATCTGTTGAATATTCTAAAAGGACAATTATTCTAATGTCTCAGAACTATCTGAAGTCAAAATGGACCCGCTTGGAATTCAGGACGGCGCACAATTTTGGATTGAATGAAAAATTTCCACGAGTCATTGTTGTCATAATTGGTGATATTGGCGAACTTGAAGATCTGGATTCTGATCTTAGGAAATATATTAAAATGTACACCTATCTTAGATGGGACGATCCATGGTTTTGGAAGAAGTTGCTCTATGCAATGCCACATCCCGCAGGAACAAATCATCAGAGCGAAGAAATAGAAATGTCACTAATTCGAACTGAAAATACCGGTCCAAGAACAGACTATTCATCAGAAGAAAATGTTTTCATAAATATTTGACTGGTGGTTTATAAAATACACAGTCTTTTGTTAATTTTAATTTTAATTTTTTTGATATTTATAAATTCGCTCTTAAAAGTTATAAAGCGTTTGTTCAGTCTTACCTTTTTTTTTGTCAAGACCACAATGTTTCCACTAAGAGTGTGAAAATATCAACTGCAAGTTCGAAGTCGACAGCGCACATTGTAAGTCAAGGAAAGGGCGTATTTCAACTCTTGACACTTCAAGTTCAGAATATAATATTCCTAGGACACACTTTGTATCACCAATTAAAAAATCCAATTTATTTAATTAATAAATACATATATTTTTGTATTAGATTAACAATTAAGTTTAAATAAAAATTAACACCACGTTGGGAAAGCTTATACAAAATAGGGAACTTTGATTCAACAAATAAAAGACCTCCTTGAAATCGAAATCGAAAGCAGTATAGCTTATATTACACGGCCATCGCAATGACATTCTGACGTCACAAGAAAATAGGTCATTGCACTGTCAGTGTACCTACTGTTAGTTTTCACCGTCTCATTGCTAGCTACAGTGACTATCACTCTATTGAAAATGCGATAACGTTCAAAACATGTTAATGTAATTTATGACATTCGGTGTCATCGCAATGTCATGCAAAGTATTGACGATCACACTTCACACTACTTGAACACCTTCAATTCTTTCAAAGTTGATGGTGACATGTAATCGCGATGACAATCACACGACATTCATAGATTAAATCATCGCGAATGAAAATACCAACGTGAGATTGTGAAGTACCTCGATGAAAATGATTTGAATTGAAAACAATAAAATAATATATATCCAATTATACAGCAATAAATTAAAGGAAGTCCAAATGCAAAGAAAATGAAGTGCACGACTGTGTCGTACGAACTTGCTCTTATGTGTTAAAATGGTCTTGGGTGCTTGAGATTTTGGGAAAAAAAGCGTTGAAAAAATCATATAAAATTTTATAAATCACTTAAAAATCAATACCTTAAACATTTTTTGGAGAAAATGAAGTAAGCCATCAGGTTTCTTTTACGTTTTTGAATTTTTTCGACCAGTTTTTTTCAAAAAACGGTTTTTTTTGAAAAACTTTTCGAAAATATGTTCCAAATTTTTTTGAG
This sequence comes from Platycheirus albimanus, assembly GCA_916050605.2. Taxonomy (NCBI): domain Eukaryota; kingdom Metazoa; phylum Arthropoda; class Insecta; order Diptera; family Syrphidae; genus Platycheirus; species Platycheirus albimanus. The sequence continues at coordinate 74,739,416 of OU696696.1, forward strand.
TATGCCAACTTCTAGCACTTTGTAGTTTTTATCAGAAAAATAAAGTTAAAAAAAAAAATGGATTAAACAGTTTTTGGAAAAAACAAAAAATAAAAAAAAAATTTTAAAACTTTTTTAAAAAACTCAAAAAAACTTTTTTTTTGAAAAATTAAAGGATTTTTATTATTTCGTTTATAATAGGCCTTCTACATTGAAAATTTCATCGAAATTCGTCGAGTGGCTTACGAGAAAATCGGATTTCAAAAAACCGGTCCTATGGGAGGTACCGTTATAAGACTTTTCCTGAAAAATCTATTCCAACCAAAACATTAAGTTTGCGCAGAAAACATCATTCAGAAAGTTTTATCAAAATCGTAGGAGCCGTTCTCGAGAAAAATTAAATTTTCACTAAAAATCGTATGGCAGGTACCGTTAGTTTTAAAGCTAGAATGCTAATTCCAAAAACCCTTCTGTAGGACTGCATAATAATACTATCTACCAAGTTTCAAGCAAATCAGTCCAGCCGTTTAGGCTGTAGGTGTCGATACAGACAGACGGACAGACAGACAGACAGAATTGTCGGACCCACTTTTTTCGACTTCTCTATCATCGTAATGTTATTTGATTGTCAAATTTTTTTTTTACGAATGCATAACTTGCCTTATAGTACCTATAATCGCAAGTAAAAATATACTTGACATGGCATGGCGTACATTGAAAATATTCGCACTCAACTTTCTATTAAGTAATACTCTTTGTATTGTAGATTTGTTTTGCAGATTTTTCCTTTCAAGATTCGTTTGCTCTAGATTTTTTTTATAGATATCGTGGAAGACCCCTTGAAACTGAAAAATGTATGTCCAAGGTAAGACTTGAACCCACAATTCTAGGTTAGGAAACAACCACATATCCATTAGCCATTACCATTACCACACGCAATCTCTTAAAGTAGCCAAAGTACTTTTTATCATTTTTTGAATAACCCCAGTTCACTCTGGAATGGAAATACTATTACCTTTGGCCTGATAAACTATCACTGTTTCCTTGTTTCAAAATAAAAAATGTTTGGCTTTTGAAAATTCCCGAGGTTCTTAAGAAAGTCTGGAACTAACGTCGAACTAAACTTAAATCACGTATTATAATACTAGATTACGAGTAAATCTTTTTTTTATGTTGTTGGATATGTTTTTACGCTGCAAAATAAGTGAGGAAATTTTATCTCTCTTCCTTCCTCTCTGTTCTCTCTTGGTTTCCTGATGGTTCATATACTTTTTTTGCAGCATAAGTGGTAACTTGATCCTTCCATCTCTTGTTATTCACATCAGCGCAATATCTCAGCTGAGACGAAGACTTCTGGGACTCAGCTTCCTTCCAACGCTTTTTTAACCTTGGGAATTCCATTGAATAATATGTTTTTTGTGTAGGAACAACACCTGTTAGATGTAAGACAGGTAACCGTTCACAAAAGCATGTAGTTTACTCGAGATTCACTTTGGATTGAAACACTTTCAACTTGGTACGAGCCGAAATTTTTCTGTAGTTTTACCCTGAAGAAAGGACTGCTCTTGGAGCAACTGGCCTTAGCCCTTCTTTCACCTTTGCTGTTTTTGGACTTCTGACGCGTCTGTTACCCTTGAAAAATTGTTTCGCTATATCGTTTTATCAAAATCGTTAGAGCCGTCTTCGAGAAAATCAAACTCTTTTTTAAGACTGTATGGCAGGTGGTAGGTAACGTTGTTTTTCGACCTAAAACAAAAGTGAATAAACCCCCCCCCCCACCATTTGAAGCAAGGCTGTAGAGGTGCGAACAGACAGACAAACAGATAGAGAGGTAAAAGGACGGAATTTCGAGACCCCCTTATTTCGACTTCTCCATATTTTCGCAAAAATAATAAAATGGATACGAAGTTTTGGGCAAGAGATCGTTGATGAAGATGAGAAAAAGAGTCGGAGTCAAAACTAAGCCTTGGGGCACACCGCACACAGCACAGCTCATTTTTTGTATGTATATCAGATTTGAAAAAAAAAACTCAAATGGAACGGTCCGAAAAGTAATTTCTGGTTCGTCGATGAAGGGCTAAAACAGCTTGATGTCTAATGCTTTTGAAATATCCAAACCGATGATGTAGAGATTGGTTTCACTGTTTGTTGAGATGTACCATCATATCACCAATGGAGCTATTGTTAAACGAAAACAATATAAGAATTTTTGGGGCTAATTTTAGTCATAAAATCGTTTTTAATCTATAAAAAAAAGAGCTTAATAACAGCCCAAGTCAAGCACAAAGTAGCACAATAAGTTTTATTTAAAAAATTAAAAAATGGCGGGGTTGATTTAAGTCATTGTATTTATAATCTATAGTATTCCCAAAAAGATTAACGTATGATGCTCCATCTATGGACGAAGTTCACAAACACTTGATTGGTGAGTTAGGAGTGGTTTTTGTCTGGATTACCATGGGAAGCAAAAACAACAATAGAAGACTTTTGATGTAAAGTAGATAAGACAACTAGCGCCGCGCTATTGACGAAGTTCAGTACTAAAAAGAAAATGTTCCATGAAATTACTATAAAAATGTATATACAATGGGTGGTATGCATAAAACCGAAGTACTTACTTTAAGTAAAAAGATAAAGTAAATACTTAAATTTCAGTATTTACTTCGTTTCGTATGCATAAAAAAAAGTGTATACTTTATTGCAAATATTGTAAGCAAAAACCTAATTAATTTAAGTAAATACTTAAAATTCATCGAAAATCATAGTAAATCCTTTTTTACTTGGGATTATTTGTACTAAAAGGCAAGTTATGCATTCATCGAAAAAAGTTTTGGGACAATGAAACATGACAGCGAAGACGAAAAAGTTGGTCTAAAAATTCTGTTCGCTGTATTTCTGTCTGTCTGCATGTCTGTATGTATAGACACCTACAGTCCGTACGGGTGGGCTGAATTCCTTTAAACTAGGTTTTTTGAGTATTTAACAGAGGGGAAACAGAATTTGTTTAGCTCAACAAATATTGGTACCTTCATCTAATGTTAAAGCGTATTTTTCTTGAAAACGGCTCCATAGAAATTTTGATTTAAGAAAATCAGTAGGTATAGGTTTCGACCTATCATATTGCTTAAAAAAAAATTACCAACAATGGCTAAAAACGGTACCTTCCATAGGACCGATTTCAACAGCTCATTAAATTTTTTTCAAAAACGATAACGATAAATATACGGAGTTGCGGAGCGCGGAGCAAACACGTTTATACTCTGCCATTCTTTTTAGAATATAAAATTTTCTTTGACTAATTTGATTTATATCACGACCTTATTCGCTTGAAACTCGATGTGAGATATAAGTCTCTTAGAAGTAATAGTCTAAGAGCCAGCAACAGAAAAAGTAACGTCATTTCATTAAGAAAATATTTGGTCTCATTTTATAGTCTGAATATAAATAAACAATAAAATAATTGTCTGCCACTTCTCCGTTGGTGGGGAGGGCGCTGGTAAGGGGTTAAAGGGGTAAAAAAAAACTAGGACAAAAACGTGATATCATTAAAGCTGATTTTTGGTGTGTTGACGCTAAATAATATTTTATGTAACATATCAAAAAGGCAGACATAAAAACACAAATAAATATTATTAGTAAAACAAAATTAAAACAAATGAACAAATTTAACTTTTCAAAGAAATCAGGTTTTTACTTTCAAATATTTTATTCTCCATTCTATTCCACATCGTAATTGTTGAATGGAACATCAGGAGGAGCTACAATAGACGCACTACACAAACACAACAGTAGACTGCTTACAAGACTCAAACTCTTATACAGACGGTTTACTGACAGAAACGAAATTAGGACACTGAAGTGATCAAAAACCCCAATCTGCTTATAAAGCAGAACTATAGATTATCTATTAATTTTTTTGGGATAATAAGATACGGGAATTAATAAAATCTTTAGAAGGAATGATCAAAACGATCTTCCTTGCCTTAAGCTTCCGAGAAATACGGACAACGAAGACGTACTTATACCATCGCAGGTATAGATCCAGGGAATGCCGTCCTTGATGACGACTTCTTTATGATTGAAGATCCTCAAGAGAAGGTGGAAGCATTGGTGGTTATTTTTCAGCAAGTGTATAAGGTGAATGCTAGCATTCGCCCAAATCACGACACTAGAACAGATCTCTGGTGCACCATTTCTACCTTCGAAACAGCATTACGCAATGGCGATCTGAGAACACTGGTTTCACCAGGTTTTATGAAGACAATTTGGCAAACGCCACTGTCGCCGAGCTAAATGGGCCCAGTTCCCTGCTTATATAGAAGGTAGAGCTCCAGCTCATCTTCGAATCATTAAAGAAAAAGAAGTCAGCAGGAGTCGATGGTATACCCAACGTTGTACTGCGACATCTCCCTAAGGAAGCAGTAGACATTTACACCACACTGTTTAACAACGCACTGAATAATGCATATTATTTGAGTTATGTATAACTCAAACGTGTAGACGTGCTTTGATCTTGCTCTTGACATTTTAAGTAATTTTAACCGTCATTTAATTAATTCATTAAGTTGTGAGTTGTTGCCTTGCTCTATTTAATTCGGTGCATCGTTCAATGTATTAATGTGCGTGGAATTCGCAAAAACAAAGCCATTGAAACAAAATTCTTGAAATTAAAATTAATTCCCATAGACTTTTTCGTTTTGTTGTTGTGCACCAAATGTCTACCGCTGCTTTTGGTAACACTTCTACCTTCAATACAATCAACGCCAACAAAATCAATACCAACAGTATCAACACTCACAAGAACACCAACACCACTAACATCGCCAACACCGTCAACACCACCAAGTTCACTAACATCACCAACACCGCCAACTCTATCATCGCCACACACAACACCACCAGCGACACCACTATCACCATTGACAAAATCAATACCAACACTAAACCATCCTCAAATACCAACAACACTCCCATCAGTTCCACCAAAAACAATAATAACACCTGCCCGATTAAAACCCGAAAAACCCCCAACGTTGCCCCCAAGGCCCATATCACTAGCAGCAGCAGCAAGGCCTTGATAAGCGATCACACCCGCTCAAAAGTTAATTTGCATCAAGATAAAATTGCAACCAGCGTGGTTACTCCAAATAGAAGTAATATGTCATCATCAAACACCCCCACTGCCACCACTAAACCACACACAAAAATCCAAAAGCGAATGCCCGACGACCTGCGTGAATTTGAATCAAGCCTCTTTTCGAAATTTAAGAGTTTGCTGGCTATACTCGAACAAAAAATGAAAGATGAAATTAAAAATACTATTGACACTTTAAGTAACCGAGTGCAGCAATGTGAAACCGAAATCAGCGAGTTAAAAACTGAAAATCAAAAAATTAATGACCAACTTGAAGATTTCAAACGACAACAGCGGCTGAGTGATGTAGTTGTTCGTGGATTGCCGGGCAAATTAAATATGAGTCCCATTGATCTTGCAAAAAAAATTGCAGATAAGCTCCAACATCACATTACTCCGCATTTCGATGCTTTTTGCCTGCGCTCTCTTAGAAATGTTAATGAAACAACGTTGCTCATTAGGCTGTCTTCTCAAGCAGAAAAGAAAGCTTTTCTATCTGCCTTTTTTGCAAACAATGGGCTGACAATCTCCCAGCTGTTTAATACACATGATGTATCCAACTCCAACACCACTGGCACAAACACTAACTCTCGTGACCGCCGCATTTACATCAATGAGAGCTTGACACCAACAAACAGTTCTCTCATGAGACATGCTCTTCAATTAAGAAGGGAGGGAATCTTGTTTTCGGTTCGATCGAAAAATGGGTTTATCTTTGTAAAAAAAAGTAAAGATGACACCGAGATGATAGTCCAAGCAAGTTCGCTCTCATCTTTAGCAGACCCACAACTGCAACCTTCTTTGCAACACAAACCTCAACTGCAACTTTTAATGTCATCAGGAGCGGATCATCAATTAAATTAATTTAGTAATTATTTTTTTCTTTTTTTTTTTTTTATATTTTTTCTATGCATATATTTTTCTTTCTTTTTTACATTAATTAATTCTCTTTTATTATTCAATATTTATTTTTCTTACTACTACTACTTCTACCTTTTCTATTCTATCTAATCTATATTTTTCTTCATTTTTTGTGTTAATATTGTTGTTGTTTGTTGAAATTTAAACATAGTTCACAGTGTTATTTGCTTGTTTTATACTTTGAATAATGGTAACTGCGTCTAGGTCAGGTTTTGCTGATGAAATTGCAGTGCGGTCAGTCATTAAAATACTGTCCAATGCACAAGAAGGGTTAAAAATTTGTTACCTAAACGCTCGTAGTCTAAATTTAAGCAAATTGGACTACATAAGTTATATTTTTAAGGATTCAGGGGTTGACATTATTTGCATATGTGAGACTTGGTTGTGTTCTGAAAGTTCTACAAATCATTTATACGATATTCCTGGGTTCAAGCTCATTCGCAATGATAGGGTCACTGATACGACTGGTGGAGGAGTGGCAGTGTATTGCAACACATCATTCACTCACAAAATATTAAGGCAATCTGAAGGGAGTGTAGTGGAGTATCTTCTGTTAGAAGTTACTGATGGGATTACGAAATGCCTTGTTGGTATTTCCTACAACCCAAACCGCTGCAACTCCCCTGAAATATTTTTTTCTGCATTGCACGAGTTCACTGCGCTTTATGAGCACATTATAATCTGTGGAGATTTCAATGCTGACCTTTTAAAATTTGATAGTAAAGCTCTCCAATTAGTCGATTTTGCTGCAGCCGCGGGGCTATCGATTGTTAATTCATATGCTACTCATTTTTCTCCAAATGCTCCTCCTAGTCTTCTCGATGTCGTATTGGTATCTAATCGGTCGTATGTAATGCTTCAAGACCAGTTGTCCCTGGCGGGAATATCTGACCACGACTTATTGTTTTGTACATACGGAATTGATATGTCTCGCTCACCTACTCCTTCATCATTTGAATTCAGAGACTATGCCTCAATTGATTACAGTGCCCTACAATTTGATGCTAGTTTTCTTCCGTGGCGTGATTGCTATCAAGTTTCAAGCGTAGATGAAAAAGTGAATCGTTTTCAAACTCTAATATTGGAACTGTTTGATAGACATGTTCCTCTTAAGACAGTTGCAATACGAAATAAGAATTGCCCCTGGTTTACTAGCGATGTGAGAAACTCCATGAAAGCTCGAAATAAGCTCTACGCAAATTGGAAAAAAAGACCATTGAGCCAAAACTGGGAAAGTTTTTGTCGTGCTCGTAATCAGTGTACCTTCATAACACGCAGGGCGAAACAAAGATATTTTGCCTCAAAACTCAGCATTGACTTGCCCTCAAAAAAACTATGGAGCAACCTACGTTCAATCGGTGTTGGGAAAAAGATAGCTGTACATAACGTCCCTGATGTAAACGATCTTAATAATGCTTTTTTAAATAACACTAACAACAATACAAGCTTTATTGCTGAAGATCGATTGATACACGATGCCGATTTTGACTTTGATGTTGCCACGGAGGTAGATATTATCAATGTTATTCGTTCCTTAAAATCGAATGCTATAGGTGAAGATGGTGTTCCTCTTCGATTTATCAAGATGATTCTACCGTTCACCATAAGCTGTATCACACACATTGTTAACTTTTGTATTACGACTTCAAATTTTCCTGACAGCTGGAAACTGGCTAAGATCATTCCTGTTCCTAAGAAACCACAGCCATCTCTATCAACAGATTACCGTCCCATCAGTATCCTCCCATGTCTGTCAAAGGTCTTGGAAAAGTTTCTTGCTAATCAAATGTCAAGTTTTTTAGATCAACAAAATTTGCTATCTCCAATCCAGTCTGGGTTTCGAGCACGTCACAGTTGCTCCACCGCTATGATTAAAATTCTCGACGATATAAGGGTAAACTATGATATGGATCACCTAACTGTTCTCTGTCTGCTTGACTTCTCTAAGGCCTTTGATAGGGTGAATCATGAACTATTATGCCAGAAGCTGCGGTTATATTTTGGCTTTAGCCAAAGATCTGTCCGTCTACTTCGCAGTTACCTGTTAAATCGCCACCAAAGAGTTGTTCATAATGGAAGAACTTCCGATTTGAAATCCGTGTTAGCTGGGGTACCTCAGGGGTCAATTTTAGGACCGATTTTATTTTGTCTGTTCATAAATGATCTTCCTGGTGTTTGCTCTAATGTTTCTTTCCACCTTTATGCTGACGATGCCCAGATATACTTGTCCCGTCCAATAGGACTGATTGAAGATCTCATTGCTAGGATAAATGAGGATTTGTTGAATATTTATAACTGGTCAATTTCCAATGGACTGAGTCTTAATTCCGAAAAATCTCAACTGATTCTTATATCCAGGAAGCACTTTGATGAAAATGATCTTCCACCAGTTCTATTGAACGACAGACAAATAAAGTTTTATGACGTAGTAACGAACCTTGGTTTCAAGATAAATCGATCGCTCTCCGGGACTGACCATACAAACTACGTGATAAGCCGAATTTATGCAGGTTTGCGAAAGCTTTGGTTATCTTCCAACCTTACCCCAGTGAACACAAAGCTTAGGCTTGTCAAAACCCTGTTTCTCCCTATCTTTGATTTTTCATCTACAGTGTACTGCAAACTTGACTCGCACTCTCAACATAAACTACTTGTTGCATTTAACGATACAATAAGGTATGTTTATGGACTGCGTAGACACGATCATATATCGCACTATCACAAATTAGTACTTGGTTGCACTTTTCAACAGTTTCTGAACGTCAGATGTTGTCAATTCATGCACAGACTTGTTAATAGTCAAACTCCAGAATATCTTTTCGAAAAAATTCAATTTGCCCAATCCACTAGAACACAAAATATTATAATACCCCGTTTTACCTACCTAAACTCTTCCCGACTTTTCTTCATTCACGCTACCAGGCTTTGGAACTCGCTTCCCACTTCCGTTAAGCAAATAATTGGAACAAGCAAATTCAAAGATTCTGCTTTAGAATATATGTAAAATTTTAACTCAATAACAACTATTTTGTCTTTTCCCTCTCTCTCTCTCTCTCTCTCTCTCTCTCTCTCTCTCTCTCCCTATCTCTCTCACTCTATCTTTTCTTTCGTTTACTAATTATTTCTTAATACAAATACTTTTATCTTCTTTTTAAACCTTTTTGATTTTCTTTTTTTTAATTTTGGTATTAATATTTTTATTTTATCACTGTTTGTTAGTATATTATTTTTTTAGATTGTATAATTTTTCATTTGCTATCATTGCCATGTATAATGTACCAATAACTTGTACTATTAAAGACTACGTCTTATTTGTACTCACCTATACTATAAATAAATTGAATTGAATTGAATTGAATTGAATTGAATGGTAGAAAGTTTGTTGTCAAAAGTGGGAATGTAACTTCTAGCACAACATTTGATACAAAAAATGGTCTACAGCAAGGAGCGGTGAACTCGCCGATCCTCTTTAGTATTTACACCAGCGATCTGATAGGTTGTCTTGCTCATGCGATTGCGTATGCCAATGACCTTGTAGCGTACAGAACGGCGCCAAAAGTCGAGGTCATAAGAATTCTCTTGCAGCGTGACTTCGACAAGATTCAACAATATTGCGATGACTGGAAATTGAAAATCAATTCAAATTCCACCAGAGGCTTTCCTATTTTTAGATAGTCGAGGGCTGATACAGGATAGATTGTCGGTCCCGTTAATCTACCACGTCGGCCGTAAGACTGTGGATCGGCGACTCCTGTACGACGGAGACGTCGCCACAGGAGACGGAGCAGAGCACCTTCGGTTCAGTAGGGCTGTGTCGAAAGGGTACCGTCGGCATATAACTAAACAAGCTCGGCACTTTTGGTGGATGAGCGACGAAATTCGAGTTTCTTAAAGTTGGTCAATGTTATCGCCTTGGTCAGCTTACATAGGTTTAAGGTAGTTTTTTTAGGGGGGGCAAACATGGTGGCACAGAAAAAAAAAATGAAAAACAAAAAACAAAAAAAAAAGAAACACAAAAAATACAACAAAAAATACAAAAAAAAAATACAAAACACGAAAAACACAAAAAAATACCAAAAACACAAAACCGCTGCTGTGGCTTTTCTAGTTTTAGGTATTTTTAAGTAGGTTTAATTTAAGTTTTTTAAATAATATTTTCTCAAAATACATAAATATATGCATGAATTCCTTAAAATAAGTTAGTTTTAAGCCGAAAGGCAATAGCATAATGGTTATGGGATAATTAAGAGCGCCCGCATAGGGCCAGTAAGTTATGTTAAGTATGTAGATATTTAAGCTAGTTTTTAAGGTTTTTGGTCTAGCTGTTAGTTTAGATTAACAACTGAATTGAATAAAAACTGAATTTGAAAAAAAAAAATATGTGGAAGTAAAAACCTGATTTCTTTGAAAAGTTAAATTTGTTTTAATTTTTTTTTACTGATAATATTTTTTTGCCTGTCAGGGTTTTCGGCTCGCAATATTTGTCTGACTTTTTGATTATAGGATTATAATAACATTTTAAAAATTTTAACACCTTTTTCAAGCTTAATGAAATGACGTAATTAGCCACTTATTTTCTCGACCTTCCCCTAAGTCTGCCACTATCTTCGTACCACCCAAATTGTCTGCCTTTTTGATATGTTACATAAAATATTATTTAGCGTCAACACACCAAAAATCAGCTTTAATGATATCACGTTTTTGTCCTAGTTTTTTTTACCCCTTTAACCCCTTACCAGCGCCCTCCCACCAACGGAGGGGAGAAGTGGCAGACAATTATTTTATTGTTTATTTATATTCAGACTATACAATGAGACCAAATATTTTCTTAATGAAATGACGTTACTTTTTCTGTTGCTGGCTCTCAGTCTATAAGTATTGTACCTTTCAAAACTACCAAAGGCAAGCAAAAGCAGATGCTATGTAATTTTCAAGTTGGTCGAGAGCAACTTGAAAAATATTTAATATTTGCTGCAGAAAAAAGGTAATACTAGTTTTTATGCATTCCAAAAAAGTATTTACTACAAAAATTCATCCGAAAAAATAAAATAAAATAAAAATAAATACTTCAATCTTAGTATGTATTTACTCTATTTTTATGCATACTGAAATTAGTATTCACTTAGAAAATCATCAGTAAAAGCATTTACTGTTTTTTATGCATACCACCCAATGTTTAAGTCTCATGAGGTAACTACGTATAAGTGCAATAAGGCCACAAACCATATCCAACAATGAACTGTAACTAAGGACCAGGATAAATAAAAAGTTTATAAAGACATCACGCCATACACATAGTAAGACCAATGACCCAATAGCAGAGCAGTCTTTTCAATATACTCCACAATGTAAAAGTCGCGTTGGAAGACCGAAAAAACCTGGGGGTCAATTGTTTTGAAGGAAGCTGAGTCCGAGAATGCAGAGAAGTGGGCACTGTTCTGCGAACAAAGAATGATGGAAGGGATCTGAGGACGGTTATGATCAAGGAGGAGTTAAAATGATGCTGCCGACAGCAGTATTCGAGTATCCGAAAACTAAGAGAAATATATACATATATATATAATAGCTTGATTCTGTGGTAACTAATTGATACTAACTTCTTTCCCAGTTCAAATACGAATGAACTCCAGAAGCACAGATTCTCCTATTTATACAACTTTATTTGACATTATAATAAACAAATTATTCTTCAATGTTCAATCGATTATTTTTTAAACGATCAACTAGGGTTTAAGAACACTAAGTACTTCTCATCTATAACACGGCCATTCTGCAATTTTCATCGTTCTCGATGAAACCATGCATGTTCAGTTATACACTCAGAACTCAGAGGTTTAGCTCACAAGCTTAAACTTGTTTCATATCATCAACCTTCAGCAGTTCAGAGGCCCTCGGCTTAACTACTTTTAACAGATCGTTATAAGCTCAGAGGTTTAGCTCTCAGGCGTAAACATGTCCCATACGATTTACTTTCCACCAATATTCAACTGCAGAATAATCATTTTTAATAAACAACACAGTGCGTCAAATGTTAAACCAAATATTACAAGTAGAATGAATAAAGATATTATTAACATTAATTTTCTATTACCTCATAAGGCCCTCTAAATTGTACATCTGACTTAGACTTTCGTATTTGATTGGTTTTATATAAAACATTTACCTTTATCAAATCTTGTCTTCAGTATTTTGTTTAGCCCAACAGTTACTTTCTTCATGTCCATTCTTATTACAAAATGAACAAATCTTTACGTTGTCACTTCTTTCGTATTTGTTATAGGGGTTTGAAGCAAATCGTGGGCAATGTACTTTCAAATGACCAAGTTTTCCACATTCAAAGCAGCTCTTTTCCGATTGCAAGCGGGGTCGCTTCTTTTGAGTATCAACATTGTCGTCATTACTTGGTCTATTTCTGTTAAATCTCTTGGGCGAAACATCATGGGTTTGAGGAGGGTCACCTTTTTCCATACGAGGAGATTCCCTTATGGATGATATATGGTCGATCAAACATTGAATAGATTTGGGCATAACAAACATCAATGAATTTTTCAATCCGATATTCGATATGCAACCAATTACGATTTTGATCATTTTTTCTTCAGGGATATCAAATGGTAAACGGTTTATTTGCGAAATTTTTGCTATCACAAAATCGGAATAGGACCCAAATTCGTTACTCTCAGAGTTAGCAACTTTTCTGAGCTGAATAATGATATCCGAACCACTTGAAAATGTATGGATTAAAGACGATCGTAAATCGGACCAAGTGTAATGCTGGTAGCCATATTTATCGAACCAGGTCTTAGAACGACCCATTAAAGAAGAACGAACACGGGGTATGACATCAAAATCCTTTAAACCATCACGTTGAATTCTTTCGTCAATATCAGTACACCATTTCAAAATGTTGACCCTTGAATGGTCGGGATCAAAAACTGGAAAACTAACGATGTCATCTTTTCGATCTGATCGTCGAGCAATCTGAAGAAATTTTGATAACGCATCAGCTGTTATGAGCATTGTATTATTAGAACTCTCTTTTCCTTGAGAAGTTTCGGCGTTAGCATCTTTATCACCTCCAGAATTGTCAATTTCTTCCATTGTCTATTTATTTTTTTGTATTTTTGTTTTCGTATTTGTTTTTGAAGAATTCTTCTTCTTTTCTTTTCTTTTAAAGTAATCCCACTTCTGATAATAGCTTGATTCTGTGGTAACTAATTGATACTAACTTCTTTCCCAGTTCAAATACGAATGAACTCCAGAAGCACAGATTCTCCTATTTATACAACTTTATTTGACATTATAATAAACAAATTATTCTTCAATGTTCAATCGATTATTTTTTAAACGATCAACTAGGGTTTAAGAACACTAAGTACTTCTCATCTATAACATATATATATATATATATAGAGAGAGAGAGAGAGAGAGAGAGATAGAGGGAGAAAGAGAGAGAGAGAGAGAGAGAGAGAGAGAGAGAGAGAGAGAGATAGAGAGAGGGAGAGAAACGCCGAATCTTCCCGAGGTAGCCGTGTTAGGCCAGTGCCGATAATTTTTGAAACCTAAAAAAGTAAAGTGCTTGACTGGGTCGTATAAGATTGCTCTAATGTGTTAAAATGGGATTTTGGGAAAAAAGCATTGAAAAAATCATATGAAAATTTATTAATCACTTAAAAATCAATAGTTAAAACGTTTTTTGGAGAAAATGAAGTAAGCCATCAGATTTCTCTTACTTTTTTAAAATTTAAGTAAATTTTTTTTTCAAAATCGTTGGAACAGTTTTTTCAAAAAACGGTTTTTTTTTTGAAAAACATTTCGAAAACATATTCCAAATTTTTTTTTTGAGCATTCCAACTTCTAGAAATTTGTAGTTTTTATCAGAAAAATAAAATTTAAAAAATATTGACTAAACGGTTATTGGTAAAAAACAAAAAAATAAAAAAAAAAATTTTAAAACTTTTTTAAAAAACTGAAAAAACTTTTTTTTTGAAAAATTTAAGAATTTTTATTATTTCGTTTATAATAGGGCTTCTACATTAAAAATTTCATCGGAATTCGCTTACGAGAAAATCGGCTTTTCAAAAACCCGGTCCTATGGGAGGTACCGTTTTAAGACTTCCTGAAAAATCTATTCCAACCAAAACATTAAGTTTGCACAGAAAACATTATTCAGAAAGTTTTATAAAAATCGTAGGAGCCGTTCTCGAGAAAAATTAAATTTTCACTAAAAATCGTATGGCAGGTACCGTTAGTTTTAAAGCTAGAATGCTAATTCCAAAAACCCTTCTGTAGGACTGCATAATAATACTATCTACCAAGTTTGAAGCAAATCAGTCCAGCCGTTTAGGCTGTAGGTGCCGATACAGACAGACGGACAGACAGACAGACAGACAGAATTTTCGGACCTACTTTTTTCGACTTCTCTATCATCGTAATGTTATGTTTGATTGTCAAAAAAAAAAAAAAAAAAAAAAAAATCTTACGAATGCATAACTTTCCTTATCTATAATCGCAAGTGAAAATTATAGTAGGATGAAACCAAACGCAAAAGGAAGAGAATGTATCAATTATGACAGAAAAAATAAATTACGGTCGATATGAAGTCGGGAAGTCGGTGGGAGAGGGGGTTTTAAAGGTTTTAAAGGGGAAAAACGGTCTATCTCGACTTCCGGCAAAACTACAAGTCCTATGGAAAAAAAGTTTAAAAACAAAGTTGTATGTTATTAGATGATCTACAACTTTTGTAGATAAATACCTACCTTTTTTCACATAACCTTAAAATGTATGTCAAAAATTCAAATAACACAATTTTTGGTTTTTTCTTTTTGAAGTGAAACTTTTGAAGTGAAACTTCTTTAGAATCGTTGTGATTTCAAACCGGATGCAACGAAAAAACGACATGTAAGAGACACAAATACAAAAATGTGTAGGATGAAGCCAGGAAAGAATGAGACAGAAATATACATGCTATTTTTCTGACGGAAGTAACGCTCAGTATTCCAATATGGCGGCACCGATGACTCGCATTAGCTCACCGTGTGCACGAACGAGTGAGAATATAAATACTATAATCTTACTCATTCATGCACGTGCTCCATGGCATTTGTTTGTTTTGATCAATGTAGGGATGGGCAAGTAAAAAATATATCGATATTTATCGTATCGATATTCTTTAACAGTATCGATAATTATCGGGTGAAAAAAATCAATACATCGATATATCGTCAGTTTTCTCATGATTATTCATACATATTACGAAAGCATTCAAAATTCGTAAAAAAGAATAGACATGAAGAAAACAGTATGTTTTTTTTTTAAATGTTGTTTTGGCTAAAAATACAAATAACGGACAACTCTGTTTATAAACGACTGAATTTAATAAATTAAAATGCGGAACATAAACACAAGAGTTTGAACTTCTTTGCTCGGAAACTGTGTTATGTTTCATCGTATGCATTTTATTTTAAGTTGCATGAATGAATTAAATTGGGGAAAAGCGAACTGCGACCTTAAAGATCTATTGTGAAAGAGAACGAATGAAAAAAAAATTATGACACAGTATTTTATATTCTAGCTCTCATTTTCTCCTATCATACGTTTTGCCTCTCACTCTGGTCTACTAAGCATTATGTTAAACAAAAGCGAGTGAGCAGGCGCGTTGGTACGATTAAGTTAGTATGTTAGTTAATATAGGTACGTGATTTGAATGCTGTCCAGTGTTGGATAGTTACGCGTAACTTTGATATTTTAATTAGTTACACGTAACTAATGTAACTTATGTAACTAATGTAACTAATGTAACTAAATGTAACTAATTGTAACTAAATGTAACTAACTATAACTAATAGAATTTTTCAAATACAAAAACTCACATTTTATGTTAAATTGAAATTTAGAAGTTCCGTCCACAAACCCGATCTAATGACGTTTGACTACACTGTATTAAGGCAAAGCTGGATGATTGATATTGCCGTCGGGCCAGCTGCCAGCTGTGGCAACGGCAACCTGACAAGGAATACGTTTTTCAATTACTATATTTCTGCAAAAAAAAATTTAAAATAATAAAACAAAATAGATCTCGTTTGATTTCCTTTGGGCGAGCCAAATCTGAAATTTGAGACCAAATCTGAGATCAAATCTGAATTTACCATACAAAAATAAATCAAAATAAACAAAGAAATGTCCAAGAATCTCAAGAAAGAGAGTAAGTAAAAATCTTTTGTATGCTCCAAGAATATAATATTTTATTAGATTTCCTTTTCATCAGGAATACAGTAATTTCAATATGTACCTATTCCTTGCCAGGTTGCCGTTGCCTTGCTAATAAAAGAATTTTGTCAATAGTCGATTGGGATTCAGGATGAAATGTGTTTTTTTTTAATTTTTTATTATTAAGTTAGAGTTAGTTTTATTTAGTTACAGTTAGTTACATTTAGTTACATTAGTTACATTAGTTACGCCAAATATTAGGCGTAACTAATTCATATTAGTTACGCGTAACTAAACGAGTAACTTACTTCATGTAACTTACTTGCCAACACTGATGCTGTCTAACAAGAAAAGCTTTACAAAAGGTTTCAATAAACTTAATTCAAGAAGAATGTAAAATTCAAACAAATATACATAACAAAAGTATTTATAAAAAATTGGCATTCAAAAAATTATTTAAATTTTAAAAAAGTATCCTGAATTTTTAAAAATAGTCAGTTTTCGAATATTTTTTTGACTTGTTTTAAATAGTGGCGTCCTGGAGTTCATACTTTAAAAGGGAGTCAAAAGGACGCAAAGTATGTCGGTACGTCTGTATGCTTGAATATGTGTTGAAACTTTTGTATTTGTACAGATACATGTTGAAAGCATTTAGTCATACATAACATAAGGTTTGAAAGTAATCCGAAAACTATTGCTGGGTGGCTGAGTATTTCATCTCATTCTCTCGTAAATTAGGTATACTAACTTCTTTGAAGTTTCACTTCAACCGAGTGTGAATTACGCACACATATTTTTTTTTTTCTTTTACAAAAAACATTTTTAGGTCACAAAATTTGGTAAAAACTTGCCGTTTTATGCCTCAAACACACTGCAATTTTTTTGATTAAAAATAATAATTTTTTCACCAAATTTTGTCTTAGTATCGAAAAAATTCCCTAATTTTCAATCGAAAAATCTCACGTCAAAATATCTGCTTTTTTAAAATATTAGCTTTGCTTTTTATTTCATGAAATCTCTCTTTTCCGATTATCTAAAACAAAATATACGTTACCATGGTACACTAACAACAAAAACTCGAATCCGAAATTTTTGTTGTAGCCATGATGTAGAATTTCGTGTTTGAACGCATACACATAAAATAAAATGCACGACTAGGGTCGCACGAACTTGCTCTAATGTGTGACAGTTTTCTAGGGGCTTAAGATTTTAATAAAAATAAATTTTTCAAAATTCTGAAATAAATACTTAAACTAATTTGAGCTGAAAAAAAAGTACGCCATTGCAGCCACAAAATATAACGTATTTAAAAAAAAATTATATTATGCAGCTGCCAGTGTAGGTCTATCAATATTGTTATATTAGTATTAGTGTAAAATATCCACCATTGTAAATATGATTGTGCTTTGTGCTATAGAAATAGATTCGCCGCACACGACTCGCCAGTTTTAGTTCTCTTTGTACCTTTAAGTTGTGCAATCGTTACGGTAGTATGAAAATAATAAATCGTTAAATTGGTTGAAATGATCGGTATTTTTATTTGACGGTAATAAAAAGGATCTAATGAATATTAAAGTGTATTTTAAAAACGAAAACTCCCCTCGTTAAGCCTCCTTACACCATTTTAATTCTTGGATAAATTTGAATTTATGAGAATAAATTTATAAAAATCTGTGAAGCGGTTTTTGAGAAAAAAGTTTTTTTTATGAAAAACTTTTTGAAAAAAAAACATTTCAAAAAAATTCAAAAACGCCAGTTCATAGGTATTTAACAAATACATTTATTTATAATTTTTAGAAAAAATTTTAAACAGAGTTTTCCAAATGTTAAGTTTTTAAATTGTTATTTAAAATTTTTTTTTTTAAAGTACAAAAAATTATTTTTTAAAAATATTGGTATGCAGTACAAATTGAGCTACGAGTTCTAGATTTAAGCCTTGCAGTCATTTTTCTAGCCGAAACTGGACTCCAGGAAATTACATTAGCCTTCTTATTCAGTATTATACCAACATCATTCAATCTTTGACCCTCCTCCTCCACCCCAGAATACAACATGCAAGCCAGGCCTGAATTTCCACTGTACTCAGCTTTTCCATGCCATCTCATCTCACTCAGATGAGGGAATACTGATGTTGGTTCGGTTTATTTCATGAATTCCTTGTCTATACGAGGAACGAACTTTCCATGCTCCGTTTTTAGTCCGTTTTCGTCACTCGAAAGGGTGTCTGCATTATTTGAGAGATTTCCAGAGTTTCTTCTGGTTGACGGTACCTTATAGAAAGCTTCGCGATTGCCGTGGATGTATATGAAAGCGACTTAAATTCAGATGAAAGCGAGGACGAGAGGTCTGATCTTGAATAATCATGTTTAATTGCTTTTGCATTATTGCTATCAAACTTATTATAATTATACCCTATTTCATAGAATGGGTATATTGTATTTGGTGCTGAGTTTGTAACATAGGGAAATAATACCGTTAGGTATAGAAAAGTATATATATTCTGACTCAGAATCAAAAGCCTAGTCGATTTAGCCATGTCCGTCCGTCCGTCCGTCCGTCCGTCCGTCCGTCCGTCCGTATGTATACTCTCTAGAGGTCGCAATTTTTGAGCTAGAAAGCTGAAACTTGGTATATATAATCTTTGGTTCAAGAGTAAGGCTAAGTTCTTGAACCAGTAAAATCCGCGCACAAACACGCCCACAATCGCCATTTTTGTTGAACAACCTCAATTTGGTAAAATTAAATTATGTTTTTTGTACAGTACGAAAAAAGCATAACGCTAAAATTTTGCACACGTAAGCTTTAGGTAAACTTTCTTCCAATAAAATAAAAATATTTTAGTTTGGGCGTGGCTGACACCCATTTTTCATACAAAACCATCAATATTGTTTTTATAAAATAACAATTGTTATATTAAAGCGAAAAACATTAAATTTTGTGGGTATTACTTGCACATAAACATCTTGTGTATGAAATCAAAAAAATTTGATTTTGGGGTTGGCTAACGCCCACTTTTCACTAGAATTTATAAAAAAATTGTTTTTGTAGATAAACGGTATTTATAATGAATCTGTAAGCCAAAATTTTGCGTCTCTTAGTAGAAACTAAAAAGTTTGTGTATGAAAAGAAATTTTTGAATTTTGGGCGTGTCTTACTCCCACTTTTCATGAAAGAACGAAAAACGTAGTTTTAAAAATTTAAGGTACTACCAATATTCAATTTAAACCTTTTTCCCTTCCGTTCGTTTTGTAAAAAATATATCTCTACATTTTTTTGTGTACATTTTTTCAATACGCCCACTTTTGAAGGCGTGATTTTGATAAAATACCTTTGTTCAGGTAAGATTGTTTAAAAACTACTCGATTCAGTTGTAGTTTTACACATATGCCTAAATACTGACCAAAGCTCAGTTAGTGTTTCAAATTTTTAAGACACGCCCACTTTTAAGGGGCGTTTCCGGCAAAAGTTGTATAAGGCATTAATTTTTTAACGTTTTTTAACTATCGGTCACAGTTTTGAAGTAAAAAGATGAACACTTAGATTTATATTCCTTGGTTACGTAGCAGAGTGTGGTCCAAGAATTGTTAAAAACACCCATAATCGCTATTTCCATTCAAAACCTAATTTTTAAAAATTTAAGTTTTGTCTTGTTTTGTTCAAATCGATCTGCAAGAATATAATTGAATGTCACTGAGCTCATACCAATTGCCTTGGCAATAAAAAGTTTTAGCTTTGGGCGTGGCGCACGCCTTTTTTATTGTGCCAGCAGTAATTGAACATCACACCACACAAAGTTAATGTTATTGAATTTTGTTCAGTCTGCTAAAGAATTTTGTTTCTGAAACTGAAACATCGGCTGGCTACGGGAGGCATACGCATACACATACAAATAGGGAATAGGGTATCCAACAGTTCGTTGCAAACGAACTGTAGCTCTCGCTTATGTTTAATTATTCAGATAAAGCAATGACATTTAAGACAAATTTACAATTATATTTTTTAACCATTTGAAAAAGAAACCACTAGAAAGCTGTTAGGATGGATCCTTGCAACAGTGACTTTAAAGAGCGCTTAAAGTGACTTTGTCCCGCTAATGGGTTGTAAGCACAAGTTTTTTACATCAAGAATTTGGTGTTTTGTAACCATGTTTAATTTCAATTACGAACGTTTTGATCAAATTTTGGAAAAAAGTTTGCGCCTTTCGGCGCTTGTAAGCGGTATTTTGTACCGCTACCCAAATGTAAGCACTACTTTTTTGAAATCTCCTGATGCTAATTAACAACCCTACAAAAGATCAACGACGAACAAATTACTTTTTTTTGCACTTTTATTTGCATGTTTCAAATGCTCTGACCAAGCGTTGTCCCGCTACTTTGTTGTAAGCGGTTCCTTTTCATGATGTTCACTTCCAAATTGAAGCCCTCAGAATGTTTTGATCGACGAACAAATAAGACATTAAAAACTGTAGAGGGCTCCCGGACTATAAACCAAATTCTAAATTCGTTCCAAGAAAATGGAAAAAGTAAATGCGCAACAGCTGGAACCACCAACAGCAGGTTAATGTGGAGCGGGAGACAGGAGACAATAAATAATTAATAGAGAAGGTCACATTCAGTTCACCTATCTGGGAAGTTATCTGTCATTCGATGATGGAACAGACTTGGACGTTAACAACAAGATAAATAAAACTCCTAATGCATTCGGAATGCATTTGGTTGCCCCAAAGCATATCTATCCATCAACAAACTTTATAGAACAAACAGAAGTGGACGTAGACAAGACATCACATAGAGAAAGTGGCGTTGGATTGGTCATACACCAAGAAAGACCAATGGCACAAGGTGAAAAACGCGTTGAAGGAGCACACGAAACCTGGAGGATTTTAAAGGAAATTGAGTTCCGGAATTTGGAGTGTTGGTGTTGGTGTTGGTCTGAGTTGAGATATTGCGCCGTGAATATAGAAAGATAAAATGATCTGCTTATGCTGCAAGAGGACTGTATGAACCTTCCAGAGAGCAAGGAAAAGATTAACGCGAGAGAGAGCTAAAATTTCCTCACAAAAGCAGCCATATTTAAAAGTAGAGATACCATCAATCGAAGGGCACTGAAACGGTATTAATATGGCTACAATGAAGTCTAAAAAGCGAAATAATAAACGTGGCTCTGAAGAAAAGCAAATAAGGTGTCAACTTATTGTGCTTTAAGCGTAGGAATGTTTTAACAAAAACACTATCTGCATTTTATCATTTATTTTTCAATTCATGTTCCGCAAACTTATAGCTTAGTAAATTTCAAATAAAATTGCTTACGAAAGTTTTCGCATACATACCATTTAGCATTTAAAAGTTATAGGTATTACTTCAAAGTTGTATGGGGTTCCCAAAAGTATGCAATGGTACCACTTTTCCCCAACCAAAATTCCTGGCAATGATATATTTCAATTAAATACATAAAAAGTTATAATACGACACCAAATCTAGATTAATATAAATTGTTTGACAAATAATTTTGGCACCTAAAAAAAAACATTGCATACTTTTGGGAAGAACATACAATTTTGAAGTGATGCCTATAACGCTATAACTTCTAAATGCTAAACGGTACGCGAGAACTTTCATAAGCGATTTTATTTGAAATTTACTAAGCTATAAGTTTGAGGAATATGTTTTTTGTCTAAGGCTCATTGTTTTTGAAATATAAGTCAATAAAAGCAAAAACTCCATTTTCTGATATCAACTATAAACTGCTTGATGTTGGCATACTCCAAAAAAATTTGGAATATGTTTTCGAAAGGTTATGCAAAAAAAACATTTTTTTTTTAAAAACTGGTCGAACGATTTTGAAAAATAAATTCTTAAAAACTCCAAAAAATAAACGAAATCAGATGGCTTACTTCATTTTTTCCAAAAAACGTTGTAACTATAGTTCGTTCAATAAAAAATGTCAGTGAAGGAAAGATAGGGCATTTGCATCTCATTCTGGTAGCAATAGCTTCCATATGTCTATTTCAAGCAAAAGCTCTGACGTGGTTGCCATACTTTGTAAATTAAATGACCGGAATTCAAAGAGTAGTGTATGTATGGTTACCACCTGCTGGCGATTTAAACTAATTTAATAAAAAAATGTTTATCTTTTTCCACACCACTAAGAGGTAAGATAAAAGGTGCGTTTTTTAAGGGTATCCCCAGTTTTTTTTTCTTTTTTGATGGGGAATTGTGGCCTTTGATTTTATTTTCTTTCAAAACTCTGTAAACAGTTCGCTCCGTTACAGAGAATACCTCGGCGACTTTTCTTACCGCTTCCGTTTTGTTTTTCAAAATATCGTAGAACTTTGTTAATTGATTCAATTATTTGCACTTTATACTCAAATCTTTTGATGCTTTTGCAGACATTTTCGTTAATATACAAAACAAAACAACACTGTTCACTGTTATTATTTGAAAATAATGTTTTTTTTTTCTATTTTTTTAACGTTTTTTGCAGAGCCAACTTTGTGTCTCCAGGGCGACGCGACGAAATTTAATTTTGTATCACTGCACTTTTTAATTCATCACATGTCTCTAAAACACTATTTTCACTGCAATAAAATTTATTTCAATACAAATTTAGTTACAAATTTACTTATTATTAATAGCTATCTAAATTTCATTTAGATATTAACGAATTTTGTTATCATTTTATCACGGCATTATTTGACCTGTTTTTCTCCACAAAGAAATAAAACCACGACACTATATGAACAAAAAAATCTGAACAATAAATGTATAACTGCATTCCTGCACTTTCAAAATTCAAAAATATTAAAATTGAGGCGGTAATACCTAACGCTCTCACCTCAATAAATGTTGTTTAAAAGCTTTAAAACAGAAAGCTCTTTTACAAAATCCTTTGAAAAAGCTCTTGAGGTTTGCTTCCAAAGGGTAATGGCAATGCTGTCATTTCTCACATTGGAAGAAGAAAAAAGAATACGATCAGTAATTTCAGTATGCTATATGCTTTCAGCATGCAACATGAATGGTCATGGAGGGATGTACAACGTTTAAGGGAAAATAGATCAATTCCTGTGTATAAATCAGTGCCGGCGCGCTTGTAATTTGGGAGCGAATTTGTGTCATTTCTATGAAGTGAGTGTTTAGCAGCCAGCTCTGCTTAAAAAAAAGCTCTCCCATAAGGCCTTCACTGACATTTTTTATTGAACGAACTATAGTTATTTTTTAGTGATCAATAAAATTTCATATCATTTTTTGCCTGCTTTTTTCCAAAAATCTCAAGCCCCAAGATCACTGTAACACATTAGAGCAAGTTCGTACGATATTGTATACATTTTCCGTAGCTAGCTCTCCGTCTATATAAGTCCATTTTTCTTTATTTATTTGTACTATAAGCCGAAATTAAAGAAAATTGTGTAACATGAATTAAAACAACAATAAATAAAACTTAAGCGAGAGCTTCAGTATACGCTTGCAACAAACTGTTAGATACCCTATTTCTTATTTGTTCTAAGTGAATGCGTTTGTCCCCCGCAGCCAGCCGTTGACCAAATCGAGAAACAAATGTCTTCTTTAGCTGACAGGAAAAATACAATAACATTAATTTTGTGTGTACGTTGTTCAATAACTGCTAAAGCAATAAGAAAGGTGTTTTCTACTCGCAGCTTTGTCAAAGCAAAACTATTACTATGAGCTAAAAATGACATTCAATTTTAAGTTCGCAGCTTAATTTCAAAAAAAAAATCAAGACATACATAACTTGAATTTTTAAAAGTTTGATTTTGAACGAAATTAGCGAAAGTGAACTTTGATTCAACGAATAAAAGGCTTCCTCAAAATCGAAAGCCGCAAGTCTTTATACCATATTTAATAGAAAGAAATATATTGTATTTGGTGTGGAGTTTGTAACATAGAGAAATAATACCGTAAGGTATAGAAAAGTTCTTTTATTATATAAAAAATATATAGTACTATCACTTGGGACTTTTTAGTATTGTCTTGTGTTGCCGCTAAGAGCGCTGCTGATGCTGATGCTGATGCATCAAATGTGTAAGAAAGTCACCAAAAGCAAGAGAGATTAAAAACAATTTGCAATCGACCTTTGTTGTAATATTTTGTATTATTTTGAATTATGACAATTCTCGGCATGTTCTTTACTCTCTTCTATATCTTCCTTCATCACCTATAATCTGAAATGAGTTAGTGCCTTGTTTTGCCGTCCGCGGCATACCAGCAATGCTCCCAAGTGATAGTACTATAGGTTCTACATAGGTATATACAATGGTTTGATTCGTAAACTTAACGTTTTATTCTCACAAAGCGAATGAAAAACTTCTGCCAAATAAAAAGTATTATTTTTTCTTTTAATTTTTACTTTTTACACTTTAAGTTCAATTTTAATCTTTTCAATATGAAATTGTTGTTTAAGGCACTTATCCTGAATTGTTGTTTTTGTATTGCAAAATATTCTACTTATTGGAAACATTGTGGTCTTGACAACAAGATTTTAGATTAAGAAATCGCCTTATAAGCTTTTAAATTGAATTTATAAATATAAAAACTTAATTTAAAATTTACTTATGGCTATGCATAGAAATCAACCACTAATCAAGTATTTATGAAAACATTTTCTTCTGATGAATAGTCTGTTCTGCCTCCACCATTACTGGTTTGAATTAATGACATTTCTGTTCCTTCGCTCTGATGATTTTTTAATGTTGGATGTGGCATTGCATAGCGCAACTTCTTCCAAAACCATGGATCGTCCCATCTAAGATAGGTGTACATTTTAATATATTTCCTAAGATCAGAATCCAGATCTTCAAGTTCGCCAATATCACCAATTATGACGACAATGACTCGTGAAAATTTTTCATTCAATCCAAAATTGTGCGCCGTCTTGAATTCCAAGCGGGTCCATTTTGACTTCAGATAGTTCTGAGACATTAGAATAATTGTCCGTTTAGAATATTCAACAGATTTTTGAATTTGATCTGGAATGTACACACCAACAATCCAATCTCGATCGTGAAGACATAGTTTAAATGGTGTAGGGCCACCTTCTAACTTCGGCAGGAATTCGTTAACAACAAAGTCTGTGTCAAGACTTGAGTACGAGACAAATGCGTCGTACTTCTTGTTTTTATCAAGGTCTTCTTCTCTAACCCACCAAAGGCAAATGCCTTGGGCATACATCCAGACCAGGACACGTTCCTTGTTCTTGAAAAACAAAATTGTAAGAAGACAAATGGAAAGGCCTATGATTCCAAGTGCTGTGCTCATCACTGTTACTGTGTGGTTCGTTTCAACGAAACACATGTCAACGAATGACAGATTTTCAAAGGTTTGTCCGTCTGCACAAAATGTTTCATTCCAATCTAGGATTCGTGTTTTGTTGAGCAGGATAAACTGCTTTAATTTTTCCGATGAGCAGTCACATTTCCATGGATTCTGGCTTAGACGAATAAAATGTATGTTCTGAGATTCGGTTAACTTATTTATTACGTCAGTGTCCAGTCTTTCCAAATTGTTGTAAGATAAATCCAAGTAACTTAAGTTCCTTGGGATATCTGAACTGGAAATGTAATCAATCATGTTGTGGGCTGCATAAATCTTGGTAACGTGTTGGCATCTTGATTCTGGGTTAAGGTTAAGTCTCTTTAGCTGGTTAAATGCAATTGACAATTCGATTTGGTTTAATGGAGCGAGTTCTAGCTCAGTAAGTTGGGGCACCTCAGTTAAATTGGCATTTGAGCAATTTACAATTAAAATCGAATCGTATGGCTGATCCCAACACTGGCATCCTTGGGGACACTTCTTAGATTGGCATACTAGTTCGTTTAATTGAAGTTCGCTGACAAATTTGTCTTTTAATTTAGCTGGTGACATGCATTGCAAATGTTCAAGATATACTGGAAAGTAAAGTTTTTTTAAGGCAAATTTTACAAAGGGAATAATATTACAGTCACAATTAATAGGATTGTATCCGAATTCTAGGGCAGTGGTATAACTGAAATAAGGGTCCTTTTTTCTAACTGTAATACTTGTAATATTGTTATTGGTAAAACTAAACCATTCCCCTCTCAGATAAGACAGTTCAATAGAATTTATTTTGTTAAAGCTCAAATTAATTCTCAAACCACTCTTATAAAGTTTTGCAAAAGGTTCAAAAGTGGTTAAAAGATTGTTTTCCATTCCTATTTCTGATAACGAATTTGTGTATTTAAATGCTGAAGGACTCACATCGTGAAGACGATTATTTCCCAAAAATAGAGACTTCAAGTTTCGAAGTTGGTAAAACATCAGCCTAAAATACAAACATGTAGTTAATGAATTGGTAAAGCAAAATTGTGTTCACTTACTCTGTCAAACTTTCCAATAAATTGTGTGAGAGGTCTAAGGTTTCTAAATTAATATTCGATGAAAAGCCGTATTCTTGCAGCATTTTCAATCCATTTCTTTGTAAGTTCAATGTTATAAGTCCTGCCTGTGATTCGAAGATATCTTTTGAAAGACTTTCGAGATTCATTCCCGTTATTTCAATTTCATTGATTGCTGTTGAGTCAGCAAAAAGATCACTTGGAATGTCTAACAGCTGCAGATCTATGTGAACCCGTTCAAGCTTTAGCAGATTCGAAAAGTATCTTTCTGGCAATTTAGAAATTAGTCTGTTGGAGATACTGAACTCAGATATATTCTGGTAGTCCTGGAGTGTGTTTGGTGAAAGCTCTGTTATTTGATTTCCTTGTATAAACAACTTAATTCCATTTGAAATCGATGGATCAAACTCAGGAAGAACTGGCATTTTAGTTAAATTCCCATCGGAACAATTCATTATTAAGTATGAGTTCCAAGTACCATAAAAGCATTCATCCGAACATTGTTTTAAGAAACTAGTTTGATGGGTTTCGAGGTAGCATAGTAGTTCATTTGATTCCAGGTCAGTTAAGGCACGGTTTTCTAAGACTTTTGGTGTTTGACACTCATAACTGTTTGCATATATTGACCAATCTAGGTTTTTCAATAGTTCGTGAAGACATCGAATTTTACAATCGCAATGGAGTGGATTTCCGTTAAATATGAACAATTTCAAATATTGCACATAATCACAATTTATAGATTTTATGTTGTTTGAACTCAGATCTATTTTACGGAGTTCCATGTTTGAATACACGATTCTGTATAATGGTTCGTTTATTGAATTGTTTTTCAATAGGAGCTTTCTAAGATACCACAGATTATCAAATGGGGATCCGGACTTCAGATGATTGTTACTTAAGTTGGTTCCCAGAAGGTTGTTATCCAATGTAAGTGATTGCAATCGTTTAAGGGGTTTGAAAATGTCACTAAAATTTAAAAAAAAAGTTTATTTTTAAAATAATTAAAAAACTAAAGGGTTTCATTAGACGCTTCCTAACTTTAATTTTATATAAAACAAAATGTGTTTGGGATATCATCGAAATTTTTTATGCGTTTTAAAGGTCTATCGATGTCATTTTGTGAAGATTATAACATCATTTAAATGGTCGGCGTGGGTTTTCTTGGTTACGCTTACGCTCGTCCGAAGTGTCCAATTTTCAATGACTTATGCTCATAAATCGGGATGAATTTGACTGATGGCATTGGGTATTTTGGCTTTGAGGACCGCTTTTCTTTGTGGCCTATTTGCATAGACCTGCGACTTAAGAAAACCCCACAAGAAAAAGTCTAATTTGTTCAAATCATACGATCTCGTTGGCAAGTTGACAGCACATCCACGTGAGATGATGGCGTCCATTCGGTATAATGATAATGGCAACCGTACTATGGGCGAAGCGTGGGGAAACTTGCCCGAACAGAGAACCCATTTTGATAAATTAATTTTATCATTTCCATGTGTTTATTTATTTATTTAATCCGTTAATGAACTAACGTTAGAACTAACAACTATTTAATTTTTTTATATATAATAAATTAACCTATAAAATAACTATTAACAAACAATAAATATGATTAAAATACTGAGTTAAAAAAGTTTTCTTTAAATATTTTGCTTTTAAAATTATCGAGACAAATGTAAAACACATTGTTTTACATTTGTCAATATTCAACCAAAGTCGGTTTGTATTGCACCATTCCCTAAATGTATGTAGATCTTCTTGAATTTGATTACAGTCATTTATTGGACTTATGTTTTTAAAAATCTTTATGTCATCGGCATATATTAAAATAGAGGAGTTTTTCATTATTGAAGTTACAACAAATAATAAAGGGCCTAAATAGCTTCCTTGTGGATCACCGGAATCGACGTAAAATTTATCTAAGTGCTCATTTCTAAAAATAACACTGCAACATCTACTACTCAAATAAGACGAAATCTACAGTAGAAACTTGTCATTAAGTCCTAAGGCCTTTAGTTTATGGGTTAAAGTTTTATGGCACAATTTATCAAAGGCTTTACTGAAATCTGTAAACACACAATCTACTTGATTCCGTTTTTCAAATGAGTCAAAACAGTAGGATGTAAAGTTAAATAGGTTTGTGACGGTTGACTTATTTTGGACAAAACCATGTTGATTGTCACAAATTATTGACTAACAATTGAAGGACAAGACATTACAGATAATGGACTCAAACAGTTTTGGAATAACAGAGAGTTTAGCTATAGGTCTGTAATTTGAGATGTCGTTTTTAGACCCTTTTTTATGTATTGGTGTTATAAATGCATTTTTCCATATAAAATAATTTAGATACCCATTTTTTTAATACACAAGATGGTACACCATCAGGACAAGGGCTAAAAGAGTCTTCAAGTTCTTAAACATTGTGAACAATTGAATCTTCAAACATGGTTAAATTCAGTAAATTCAGGTGCGAAACATTTTGGGACGGAAAGAACGGAGCGGAAGTTAGAGAAGGGCTTGGCACTTCATAAGTATCTTTGAAGAAATTCGCAAACATGTTCGATATTTCATTGGAGTTATGACTGGTAGCGTTATTATAGGTCATATAGAGTTAGGGATGCCATCTACGTTTCTTTTACTACTCACGAAGTTCCAGAAGTTTTTGGTGTCTGTTTTAACTCCTCTTCAATTTTTATAATATAGTCAGAGTAAAGAATGTTGTAATAGTCAATAAACATTTGTTTCAGTACTGATTAAATTCTGAAATCACCACCAGCTCTGGTTATACTGAATTTATTCCATGCCTTATTTCTTTTATTGTTCAAGTTTGTTACGGTAAGATTTACCGCAACAAAAATCATTCTTTTGGTTCTTAAAACCTGGTCAAATCGTGTGTTTTTGGCACGGTTCAACTCTCGATATTTGTTTCCGCTCCATCCCAACCATTCCTTTTCTGACCCACATTTTGAGTCCGTTGTCCTCTGGGAGTTTTGAGAGTGACTCAGAGAGGATAACAAAGCAGGTTATTTTCCATCGGGTTGAGCCAGCGGACGAGCTGGAGACTTACCCGAAACGTATTCGAATTTAATCGTGCTGAGCCAGCGGATGAGCTGGAGACTCACACGCATCAGTCAATCGAGTCGAGCCAGCGGACGGGCTGGAGACTCGCACACATCGTTAAGAATTGGCAAGCTTTCCAACAAGAACAAAAGAGGAGTCCTAAACAACAAAACAATGTGTGAATTATAATCACACCGACGTAAATTGTCGGATATCAAAGAAAGATCGCAATGATGTGTTTTCCCTTTAAAATTTTATCTGCGCGGAGGTCTACAAAATTAAGATTTTTCTTATTTATAAATCCCACCATTTTAGATGGAAAATGGTAATGATTCTTTCCAACAAAAATATTCGTCTCAAAGCAATTAGTTTGGGCCGGTTTGGGCTGGGGACTTTGCGCGTTGTGTCGTTGTTTTGCACTTGCTTTTAAAATTAAATGTAATTGATTTTATACGGCTGAACACGTCCACTGAGCCTACGAGGATCGCATCCTCAACGCATAGGATCGCGTGCAATGGTTGTATCACCGCTCTCAGTCGCACGTCTCTGCATATATGGGCGAGATGCTGCTGTATGACTGAGACAAGAACACCACCACGCAAAAGATCCGAAGTGGATGGCTATATGGCCGTGGCGAAGTGGACAAGCCAACAATTCAATTATGGATTTGATAAAAACAAGAAAGAGATTTTTGAGATTTAAAAAAAAAGAGAAGTGAAAAACTATTTGTGGAAATCGGAATTTAGAAGAAAACACATAGAATAAAGAGGAAATTCGATTGAGGAAATCGAGAGTTTAAATTAGAAGAGCCTTGAGGAGAATATCTTTGTTGGAGAATTTTTTTGGATTTGCAAAGCTTAGTATTTTGTGTCTGGTTGTGACCAGAATTTTAGCTAGTCTTTTGGTTATTTAAATTGTGTTAATTCGTTTTGTTTGTGACCCTGTGTGGGGCAAATAAATTGTTGTTAAAGTAGGCCTTCGCTGAATATTCGCTTCCCTCCCAAGATTGTGGGACCCGTGACCTTTGTTTTTGACCTTATAACGTTCTTTACCATTGTGATCTTTCTTTGTGTCGATTTGACACAAACCATTGTTTGCTTCTTTTTTTTTATTATTTGCTTCTATTTTATTTTCGAGAATTAGCCTTCTGCTAACCTCGAAAAACTATTGTTCTTGCTTTTTCTTTTTGTTGAAAAGACTCTGGGTTTTCGTCCAGGCCTTGTGCCAAGGTTTCCCAGACCAATAACTTCCCAATCAATAAAAGATTCTAACTCCCCATTGGGAATAATAATTCTTCCGTTTAATTCTTTACAATTGAAGACATTTTTCAGCTTCCATCTGGTAAGGTAAACTACCATTCAAGTTTCCTGGCGCCCACTTAAAACCAAGTACACCCTGTACTCTGATTTAATTCGAATCAATTTTTTTTATTGTCTTCCACATATTTTTTTTTAATATCGATTTTATCGCGTTTAAATCTTTTCGAACCCACCCCTCGCTGAGCAGTCGGTAGATGGTTGTATTAAAAATACAAAACTTGTTTTGTCGCACTTTACCTCTTTCATCCTCTCCAATTCCTTTTTTATTTTGACGTTTCAAGTTGAATTATCATTATCGATTTCAACTTTCCTTGCGCCGGTTGCGCAAATTGTTTATTCGTTTCTGTTTGCTATCTTGCTTCTTTGTTTGGGATTCGATAAATCCCAGTTCGCGGTTTCTCAGTTCGGCTAATAATAATTATTATATTAATTGTTCATAAAATTGAATTCGCGGTAAAGTGTAACCTAACAAATTGGCGCCCAACGTGGGGCATTAAAGTTTTTTTTGTGGAAGCAGCAGAGAGTGGAAAATCTTCTTGGATTTTTTTTTATTGTTTGTGCCTGTGATTTAGGAAAGTCCATTGTTTTTTGTTTTATTCTATAAAAAAAGAGTGTTTTACTGCCTTGTTTTTTATATCCCCATATAGGTAAACAAAAAAAATATCAGGAAACTGTGTGGCCAAGCGATAAGAAGAAATTTCTATTTGGTGACAGTGGTGATATTGGCGCTGCAGAAAAGGAGAGTGGTATATTTTTTTTATTTTCTTTTTCTTTGAATTATTAGTTAAATTTAATTAATTTTGTGTTTAATTTTAATTTAGTTTTTATTGATAAATATTGAATTTTCTTGGCACGAGGAATTGGCATATCTGTCTCTTTCCCTCGTATTAAATTTGAGCAACACAAATTAAATTTGGTTTCGTGTTTCCCACTTTAAAAAAAAGTGGTACCATTTTTAAATTTCTTTTTGTTAGAAAAGTAGTATTTTTTTAAGTGTTTTTTTTGGTGAATCTTTTTTTTTAAGTTTTTTTTGCGGTGATCAGAAAACTATTTTTTTTTATTATTTAAGTTTTTTTCTCTGTCTTTTTTTTATTAGGTAATAATTATTTTGGGATTCTTTTTTTTTTATATATACATATATGTATGTAGTATATTTTATTTTATTAGTGACGCGAATATTTTTAAATTTCATCTTCATTTTGAGTTTTGAAGAAAAGATTAATTAGTTATTTTTAGTTTTTTTTCTTTTATTTTTTTTTGTATAGAAAAATAGTCTTTTCTTAAATAGTTTTATCGGTGAATTAGTTTGGTATTTTTTGTAATTTTCTGGCCTTGCTTAACAAGTTAATTTTTTTTAATTTTTGAGTTTTTTTTTTGTTTTTTTCTCTTGTCTTTGAGTAAAAGTTTTATATCCGATTTATTAAAGAATCAGTTTTGAGGTTAGTTAGTTAGTTTTTTTGATTAGTTAAATTAAGAATCAAGGTGGATATTAATAGATTAGAAAAAGATGAACTAGCATATGAAATGGAATGTAGGGATTTAGATGTAGGGACAGTAGATGAGATGAGGAAATCTCTGAGGTCGTCTAGGCTTTTAGAAAAACGAAAATCTTGGGTTCCTGCTTTGTATCCGTTCACGTTCGAACAGGATCAAAAAGCATTAGAACAGAAAATAGTTGAGATAGGTCAGTTGTTGTTGAATCCACCTAAATCTAGGAAATCAAAAGAATATATTAAAATTTTAGCAAAAGTTGAGTGGGGATTAGGTAAAGTAGGTAGATCCCAGCCAATAGCAGAAGATGAGGTCAAAGCTAGAAACAAGTTGAAAAGTGAAAGAGGACAAATTTTTAATTTTATTTTATAATATTGTTTATTACAGATTAAGGTATTTTTCTATTAATATCTATGTGTTCTCAGATTATATTGGACAATATCAACCGTCTCGTCTGTTAGAATGTTTCTTAATGCCTTAATTTGTTTTGCGCCCCAGACAACATCTGCTTCTTCTCTCGTCTCTTTATCTTTTTCGTTCAAACTAAATAGAACGAGCTTTCTCATTGGACGATAGAACGAGCTCTCTCATTGGCTGACGGCCTATTTCTTGTTTTCTTTATTCTGACAGCCCGATTCGATCGTCCAAGGTATTGAATTAGTAACTAAGCATCTACATGGGGCAAATGTTATGATATTACAAACTAAGCATCTACATGGGGCAAACGTTATGATATTACAACTCGGCCGATCTGACCTCGATTTAATTAACTTATTCTTAGGTTCTATCAAGTGTTGCCCACTTCAAGTTGCGTCGGATCATTCAGTGTGCAATCATCTGTTACCCATTTTCTCATACGTGAAGCTTCAATGACACCATCATATGGTATCTGGGTCATCTGACAGTTCTCTATATCCCTGATGACATATCGGTCATGGGGCAGAATCTTATAAACAAAATATGGTCCGCGGTACTTCGGTATAAATTTTTTATTGGTGCCTATCTCTGTGTCGACATTACGAATCACGACGAAATCGCCTTCGGAGTATGTATTTGCAGGTCTACTTCGCGATAAAAAATAATTTAAATTATATTCTTGCGAACTAACAATAGCATCCGAGGCAGATGCTCTCATCCCTTCTAGATCACGTACTGGGGCTATGTTTTGTTTTTCCTCAAGATATTCTGTCAACTCGTCAACTAGTTCACCCCTCTGCTCTACACCGAACAACAACTGGCTTGGCGTTTTCTTCGTAGTTGAGTGCACAGTGTTATTCAGACTATACTCGACACGACCTAACAAATTAGACCAATCAGCATGACTGACAGGTTCACTTATTTTACTAAGCATAGACTTAATGACCCTGTTTACTCTTTCTACCTGCCCGTTCGCTTGCGGAGACGCCACGGCTACTTTAACATGCGTAATCTTGTGCTCCAGAAGGTAGGCATCAAACTCAAGGGATGTAAAACACGAGCCTCGGTCAGTTATAATGCGTCTCGGACGACTATAATAACTAAAGTACTTGTCCAGACACGCTCTGACTTCTTTGGTACTCGTGGTGTTTGATTCCTAATAATATTTGAATTTATTATGAGGCACCCTGTGGCGATGAGCTTTCTTTTCCTACCAACGCTTTCAAAAATATACCTGTTGTTCTATTTTTTTTATAATGTCACTTCACTTGCATTCTAACCACTGTCGCGTACGGTTGAAAAAAAATAAAAGTTCATAAAATATTATTACCATAAGTGTTTTATTTAATCTTCTTGGAATTTATTACAAGTATTATCTTAATAAATAATAATTTTCAAGAACCAATAAATAACATGGTCCTTCGGAGTCGGATTTAAAAAGTAAGAAAGAAATTTTTCTTTGATTAATTACATGAAAAAAAAAAATAATAATAATCTAATTTGTTAAATAAACAGTGGTAAGTGCAAGTCATGTGCACATTTAGTGTACAGTCGAAGTATACAGTAGACAATTAATTTTAGAAAATTTCTTAATATTTTTCTACCTATTTTGCATTTACATTATTGGTGTACACTGTACAGTCGAAGTGTACAGTAGAAGGTATAGCCTGTTGCAGCACAGCCGAAGTGTACAGTCAGTTTCATCAATCATTCAATCAATTTCATTAAATTGGACTTCATCTCATCTCAAATTTGAGTTTATATAGAGCTTATTTGAATAGCTCCGTGGTGAAATTAATACCAAACATATTATTAAGTCAGATTCTGACATGGCTGATACAAATTTTGAGAAAATTCTTGCACAGCAAGTTTCTAATCAAGATCTTATCATAAAACTAGATAAGAATTTTGCTAAGAAAGGAAAGGATAAATCTGCTTCATATGCAAAAGGTCAATTAAAACTTCTTGACACATATTTTAATAATTTTATGCAAACGCATACTGAACTCGTTGGAGCGGCGGCATCCATAAAAACGCCTTTAAGTGAAATCGAATATTTTTCGGCAGATTTTTATTCAGATGTTGAGGAAATATGTAGTGATCTCTTAACTAAGTTGACTGATCTTATTCCTGAGGGCTCAGATTCAATAAACAACGAAACCACAAAACATTCAACACCCATAAGGAAAAGTACTTTATCTAATCTAAATGAAATCAAACTACCTATAATAGATTTACCACATTTTTCTGGTTGCTATAAGGAATGGATATCCTTTAGAGATAAATTTATTTCTCTTATTCACAGCAACACATCCTTGAGTAAGGTTCAAAAAATGCACTACTTAAAGAGTGCACTTTCGGATAAAGTAAACATTCTTGAACATATGCCAATTGCTGAAGTCAATTATGACGATTCTTGGAAAATTCTTTGTGATCGTTATCACAATCCTCGCGTTATTGCTAATACTTACCTAGATAGGCTTCTTTTACAACCCTGCCTTAAGGAACCTTCGCATGAAGGAATTCGTAAGTTATTAGATACCACGCGTGAATGTTTGTTTGCTTTACGCTCAATTCAAATTCCTGTTGAATCTTGGGAGGTTATGATCATTCATTTATTAGTTAAAACACTTGATTCCGATTCACTAAGAATTTGGGAGGAGAAACAGGCTCCACTCAAAACCTTTCCGACCATTCAAGAATTTTATACGTTTTTGGAGACTAGATTTCGTTCTCTTGAAGCATTGCATATGTTCAGCAATAAGCAACCTCGAGGCACTTCCAAGCTCACGTACAGTACGAACTCTTCAAAACCTCATCGAAGCTTCGTTTCAACCTCAACAAACGCTTCGTGCTTTGCTTGTTCTAAACAACATCACCTTCATCAATGTGCAGAATTTAGAAAATTACCTCGCGAGAAACAAAATGAAATAATGAAACTCAATCGCATATGTCTAAATTGTTTAATGCCAGGTCATCATAGTGGTAATAGTCTAAGAGCCCACAGCAAATTTTGGGGGTGAAGATATAACCAGATAATTGTTACATGAACTTAAAGCTCTGCACTAGGCAATGTCAAAAATGGAAGTCTGGCAGCATTTTGTGGTCGCTGAGGCAAGTAATAGTACCCTAAAAACAGTTATTTTTCCGAAATGTTGTTTTTTAATATAACCGTTTGTACCTTCTCTGAAACGAAAGAACAGGTCAACCTGATTACAAAAATATAGGTCCCAGACGTTTTAAACGTCGCCTTCACCTTGCCAGACGCGCTAATAGTATGCGAAAATTCCGTTTTCGAAATTTTTAGTATAACCAAAATATTTATATGCCAAAAAATAGGAAAATTCATCCTGATTACAAAAATATAGGTCCCAGACGTTTTAAACGTCGCCTTCACCTTGCCAGACGCGCTAATAGTATGCGAAAATTCCGTTTTCGAAATTTTTAGTATAACCAAAATATTTATATGCCAAAAAATAGGAAAATTCATCCTGATTACAAAAATATAGGTCCCAGACGTTTTAAACGTCGCCTTCACCTTGCCAGACGCGCTAAAAGTATGGGAATACTCCGTTTTTTTAAATTAATTTTTCTTTAAAGAGAAACGTATAAAATAATATAACTTTTTATATTTTTTTGGTATTCATTTTGATATTTATATAATTTCGTATACACTTCAATTAATCATCATCAGAATCATCCAACGATTCGCTATTATGTTCGTTATCCTCACCATCGGATACATCTTCTTTATTGTTTAAAATATCTTCCAAACTATCAGGTGTGACGTTTCCGTCGAACCATTTTATTTTAAACATACTGTCTTCCAATATCCAACCATTCTCAGATGCTAGTAGCTGAGTTGGTTCATTTTTTATAGCATTTTTCCATATATGACATATGTAGTTGCACCTATAAATTTGTTGTAATAATACCGCTCTGTTTGGGGGTAAGAGACTTCCTTCAAAACCTACGGGAAGAAAGCAATTAAGCTGCGGATATTTTATTGAAATATGGGGTAAAATTCAAATATATTTTGAAACGTTTACTTACTTTTTATATTGTGAAATATTTTTTTCGATG
The DNA here is from genome assembly GCA_916050605.2 of Platycheirus albimanus. Taxonomy (NCBI): domain Eukaryota; kingdom Metazoa; phylum Arthropoda; class Insecta; order Diptera; family Syrphidae; genus Platycheirus; species Platycheirus albimanus. The sequence goes on from OU696696.1 coordinate 74,776,401, forward strand.
TGGGTTTGCAGGCTTTGTAAAATATTTCGTACCTTGCTTCGTTTACATTTAAAGCCTTTGTTTGGTACATGCTGCAGACAAAACTTTCAATGCTATCAAAATCCTCCTCAGAAGCAGTCACACTCGTTCCAAATTTTGAAAATGCGGATTGAAAATCTGGTCTGCTTTTTAAAATTTGAAATGGTCTAATTTTTCCTTTTTTGAAGAAAGATGGAGTGTAATCACATCCAGTGAAACAGTGAAAACCAGGAAGCGCAGAACAGAGCGTTGGCCCCAATTCCTGATAAATTGAATTTATATTAATGTTTCTCAAATTGTTGGCGGATAAAGTTCCAACTTCAAGCCAGACTTTGATATCGTTTTTTAGATGTGGTAAATTGAAGAGAGCAATTATTAAAACATCTGTATCTGACGACTTTATAACCACGGAAGAGTCTTTTGGTAAAAAAGACAAATGTAGCATCATGCGAGTGTCGGCTTCTTCTTGAAAACTCATCAATTCATTAACATTTACTCGCAAAACGTTAGCCTGTTCTGCTTTAAAGTGAAAACATTTTTCATTGCATGTAACGAAAATGTTCTTTTCTTCAATAATAGAATAATATTCATTTTCACTCCATTCGTCTACTAAAAATTCATTTAATCTTTTTTTAAAAGAGTTGCTCCTCAAGCTTTTGATAAAGTTAAAAGGACGTCTCTGATTTCTTGTCAAAGCACTATATTCAACTTGTTCCTGTGATGAATTTCGTCTGTCTCGTTCTATATCTTTTATGGATGGCGATATAATTTGGTCAAAAACAATGTGAATATGTCTTGCTTTCATTCTGCAGATCTTTTTAAGAATGTGCATAGCTATCCCGGCAAAAGTTAAAGGTATGTCGCATAATGTATGTAGAAGAAAGAATCCATCCACAATTATGGCATCAACTTCTTTTGGAGGAGAATTAACAGAAATTTTTTCCAAATGTCTGAGAAGTACTGATTTATCTGTTTTTACGATGGAACCATCTAGATGAGCGAATGACTGGGGTACAGGAGTTAATGGATATTTAAATATTTCCTTGACATCTACAGAATTTTGTGAAGCTATAAAAAGTATTCGTCCTATTAAATTTCGCTCCATTTTTAATTCACAAACTTTCCCACTAGCTGATTTCTTGGCTGTTCTATACTCGGAAGCAAAGTTTAAGATTTCCGTTTTTGAAATAGTGCTTTCAAACCTCTTAGGATCGTTTTGACATTCTTTTAAGAAGTTGTTTCTTTTTTCAGCACCCAACTCTCTTATACCCATTAAAAAAAATTCGGTTGTTTTTGATACACACTTCCCGGTACAAATATTTATAAGTTTGTTGCCGGGAGCATGTACGCCATTCGAAAATGGATTATTAAAAATTTTTATTTCTGTGATCACGGCTTGCAAATTTTCTGAAAATCTTTTAATTTCTCCAGGTTTTAAATCACGGGTAACTTCATCCTTCCGTGATAATCCCAAGATATTGTATAGCCATGATATGTTTGTGGTCCTTTCTGTATGTGTCTTAGCCCATTTCTGTCTAGCAGATATCGAATTTGTGAAAGATGAAACACCAGTCAACCTATTTGCAGCATCGGCATTAATAGTTTGCTCCAATGTCAAATCAATGGATGACATAGAGAAGTTTTTGCTGGTTCTCTTTACACCAAATCCACATGTTTTTATATTATCTAATAAATCGGGGTGGGTAGAACCGATATTACATAGATTCTCTACAAATTTTACCGTCCACCTAGCGTAGTTAAGATGATTCAAAGCAAAAAAATATCCGGCCAATTCATTAAGGGAGTGAATATATAAGTTGAAATCACCACATCTAACGCTTCTCGAAAAGTCATTCCGTAAGTCAACCATTTCCACATATTTCATCCAAAATGCTGCAGTGGGACCATGGTCACCATTTAATGTTTTGGCTTTGAAAGCGACATAACATGTAATAAGTGAAATAAGTCTTGTTGGTAAGTCTGCTACAGTTCCGGATTTTTCAATAAAATCAATATCACATTTCAAATTATCCACATCTACATTAAAATGTTCAATAAATGCTTCAAAGTGGAGAATTTGTATGGCTGCACTAAGCAAAATGTGCAAACGCCTGCATCTATTATAATGAGTTCCTAGTCCCGGTTAAACAAAAAATAGATACAAAGATTGAAGATATTACCTAAAAATCTCAGGCTTACCAGAAATAAAAGCATTTAAAGAGCCTTGAGCAAGAACTTCAGCATTTACTAGTGCAATTTCACCCCCTGAGCCATCAATATACTTTCCCAAAGCTTTGTAGAAAGCCATCTCAATGTGAAAATTCCCAAGTAATATAAAAGCGTTATCGAAACGAGGAGATTCTAGGTGTTGAATCTGTAAGGCTATTTTTGCAATCGCTAGGTCATAAGTGACGAATATGTATTTCTGGTGACACTCGGCAGCTATTTGAATAGTCCTTTTGAGCGTCTCCAAAACGACCGAATGGCTAGTTGGTGATGCATTGATTGGAGACAAATAGAATACATTTTGCTGTGGAAGATTGTCATCAACATGGTTTGAATTCCAACCAGTCCACATTGGCGTATTTTCTCGGTCACAATATACAGAAAAAAGCCACAGATAGTCCAATTCCCGAGCTTTCTGTACCGATGATATATACAGGTCTAGGTTTGTAATAAATGAGTTCGAAATTGTTGACACTATTTTAGGTTTTTTGAAATAAGGTTCAAGCTCAATATTAACTGGTACGTATGCTCGTCTTTTTCTTCCCTTTGTAAATGAATTATCATTTTGCACTACTATGCCTGCAGATAAAAGTTTATGTTAACTAAAAACTATATATTTCTGTTTTTGCAATAATAATTTTACTTAGAGCAGGATTCATGATCTGATAAGCTATCCCCACAGTATCATGAAGTGTATTTTTTCCATTACTTGTTTCCACGAATCGATCGTAGTTATCGAAAGCAACGCCGGTACAAACATTTTCTACGTTAAGCATTCCTTGAGTACGAACTGATGATTGCAAACAGTCACTGGAAAAGGCGAGTGCAGTTTCTAATTCCTCAACATAGTGATAATTCACGCTGTGTCCAAATTTGTTTAAGATCTCAACTACTCTTCTACTGCTGGTTAAACTTTTCAAAGCAAGACCTAAGAAAAAGTGATACTACGTATACAGGGTGTTCTGCATATAAGTAAAAAAAACTTAAACAGTGTAGAATGGGTTGAAAAAAGACAAAAATCAAAAAAAATATATATCAAAATACTACGTTTTTAATTGCTATTTTTGATTTACAAATTTAATTCTGTCATAATTTCAAGTCAATCACTGTAAACCAGATGGCTTAAGGACTTTTTTGCCCAGCTATTCAAAAACAACCGATTCCGGTTCTTCATAAGAACATGAAGAAAATGGCTTAATGATTATTAGAGGTCATAAGGTTAGATCTTCTTGTTTTTATAAGAAGGTTTCGTTATATTTGAATATACATAGTACAAACTAAAAATATAAGAACCGTTCAGTTATCAGTGATCGACTTAAAATTGGTGAGATCAACGAATTGTTAAATAAAAACAGTAGGATTTTATAAAAAAAAATGAAAATTTTTTTTATAAAATCCTACTGTTTTTATTTAAAAATTCGTTGATCTCACCAATTTTAAGTTTTTTAAATTATTTATTAAAATTTACACACTATACTATTTTTCTACTGTTTCAATTTTGGCCTTTTCTATACGCTCTAGATTCGTGGTGATGATAAGGAATATATTAAATAATAATCAAATTCCAACGAACCTAATTGTATGTGTTTTGCTGGTTTGACTCGACCCCTTGTAATGCAATAAATAATGTCATTGCAAATAGACATCACTCTTCTATCAATATCATCGGTTTTTCCATAACGGGTATCGGGACCAATAAGAAGACATCGACAAAATTCTTCTAGTACCACTGGTACTTTTACAGTATTGTCCATCACAGATTTCAGAGTCAAAATATCTGGGAGTTTCGAGATTTCCAGTTGCATTACCTCTTCTCTCAACTTATAAGCGATATCCCTAAAAATTCATTATTTAATAAGAAAATACCTACCTATACCTATAATCAAACATAAAATAATATTTTAAGTTCATTACCTCATCGTGGATTTAAAATTAAGGGATGTAAGCGTATCACTGAGCAAACCTTCTTGGCACTCATACATATTTGCATCCACAACAACCACCACCTTTTGAATTTTTGTTATTATAATCTTTTCCTTGTACATTTCTTGCAGCTTCCTTTTCAAAGATACTTTGCAAAAAGTAAACGATTTATCCTTCTCGTGTAATTTCTGTTGATACAAGGAAGCAATGTCATCATATATATGCATTTCTTTTAATTTCAAAATGTTATTTTCCACAAAAGCGCAGACAGTTGAAAGAGCGCATTTGTGTGCCTGCCTGTATCCCAATTTATTAGCAGCAACTTTTTTTTCTAAATTATTGGCTTTTTGAAGAAACTGAGCCATGCATGTCTTATGATATTGGACATCATCTACGATGCTGCATTTCAATTTCTGGTACACCTTATCATTACCAAGAAGTATTGCTTTGCCTATAATGTTTTCTAAGGAGCTTCTTTTACGCCATATAAGTTGTTCTTTACTTTTCTTAACATATTTTTTTTGACAATCGCAAAAAAGACACTTTTTAGTTGAACTTCTGACAATTTTATTAGATGTACTTGGATTATTCGCATGTTCATTGTTTGCAATGGGTATATCAACACTTGTTCCGGGCACTAATATTTAGGTATTTATAGATTTGTAGATCTTTTTTTTTTTATAAAAAAATAACTTACGCTCATTTGTATCCATTGTATTTTCTAATAAAGTTTTTGGAATAGCTGTAAAATTCCGATAGCACGCGCTATGGTACCCACTCTCATTTTCAATCTCCAAAGGAAGTTCTATGTCGGAGAACTTAAAATTTCGAATCTTCCGCGTTTTCAAAACTTGATGACATTTTTTTAATGTTTTTTCATTAAACAAAATAATTTTACTACAGTTCGGATTTTCACTGAAATGAAGGACACACCGCATAATTACACCTCGTGCTCACAAACTTGGCTCAGTAACTAATCTTGCTAACAACATTTTAAATTAATTATACTCTTTTTGGAAAGATCATGATCTCTTTACATAACTGCACTTTTATGATAACATACCCAAATTCTAATGAGACTATATGTAAACCAGATGAAAGTGGTGGGGGAGAGGTCCAGAACTGGTATTTTGCCACTATATGTACCTAGGTGCAACTACATATGTCATATATGGAAAAATGCTATAAAAAATGAACCAACTCAGCTACTAGCATCTGAGAATGGTTGGATATTGGAAGACAGTATGTTTAAAATAAAATGGTTCGACGGAAACGTCACACCTGATAGTTTGGAAGATATTTTAAACAATAAAGAAGATGTATCCGATGGTGAGGATAACGAACATAATAGCGAATCGTTGGATGATTCTGATGATGATTAATTGAAGTGTATACGAAATTATATAAATATCAAAATGAATACCAAAAAAATATAAAAAGTTATATTATTTTATACGTTTCTCTTTAAAGAAAAATTAATTTAAAAAAACGGAGTATTCCCATACTTTTAGCGCGTCTGGCAAGGTGAAGGCGACGTTTAAAACGTCTGGGACCTATATTTTTGTAATCAGGATGAATTTTCCTATTTTTTGGCATATAAATATTTTGGTTATACTAAAAATTTCGAAAACGGAATTTTCGCATACTATTAGCGCGTCTGGCAAGGTGAAGGCGACGTTTAAAACGTCTGGGACCTATATTTTTGTAATCAGGATGAATTTTCCTATTTTTTGGCATATAAATATTTTGGTTATACTAAAAATTTCGAAAACGGAATTTTCGCATACTATTAGCGCGTCTGGCAAGGTGAAGGCGACGTTTAAAACGTCTGGGACCTATATTTTTGTAATCAGGTTGACCTGTTCTTTCGTTTCGGAGAAGGTACAAACGGTTATATTAAAAAACAACATTTCGGAAAAATAACTGTTTTTAGGGTACTATTACTTGCCTCAGCGACCACAAAATGCTGCCAGACTTCCATTTTTGACATTGCCTAGTGCAGAGCTTTAAGTTCATGTAACAATTATCTGGTTATATCTTCACCCCCAAAATTTGCTGTGGGCTCTTGGTCTATAATTGCTTTTCACGTAATCGATGTCAAAAATGTAATGGCAAACATCATACTATTTTGCATTTTAAGAAGTCAATAATTGACAATAATGAAAATTCTAATCCTTTAACTTCTGGTCAAAATCAGTATTCTACTCAAAATTATATTCCTTCAACTTCAGGTCAAAATCTTACTGGGTCATTGTTGAGCGCATATAGCTCTTCAAGTCAAAATAATTCAAAGGTGAATTCAGTAAAACAAGCTTTGCTTCCGACTGCTATCATAAAATTAGTCACACCTAAAGGTGAATTTCCAATTCGTGTTCTCATAGATCAGGGATCACAAATTTCCTTTATTAGTGAAAATGCTGTGAAGAGATTTTCATTAGAAAGGCAGCCTTTTAAATTGCCAATTGGGGGTATAAATTCTAGTTTATCTCAAAGTACAGGACTTGTTGATGTGGTACTGCAGTCCTATGCACAAATTAATTTCACGCTTTCGTGTAAATTGGTTGTTCTTAAAACAATAACAACTTCACTACCTGATAGGGACATTTGCTTAAATATGTCACAGCTCATGGATTATAAATTGGCCGATAATAACTTCTATAAATCAGGTCCGATTGATGCCTTGTTAGGTGCGGACCTTTACGGCAAACTTTTGTTAAGCCAAGTTGTAAAACTTAAAAATGGATTGCTTTTACAAAACACAGAGTTTGGTTGGATAATATCGGGTGTCTTAGAAGAATCTTATGAAACTACTCCAGCAATCAACTCTCACACCTCGAGCTTACAAAGTGACAAAGTTATTAATAGCGCTCTCCGAAAGTTTTACGAAATTGAAGAAACTCCAGTAGCTTTCTCATATATCTCGTGTTTACAAAATGATAATGATATTAACACCGTTCTTCGAAAATTTTGGGAGATTGAAGAAGGCACAGAAAGGTTAACTACTCCAGAAGAAAATTCCTGTGAAGAATTCTTTACAAAAACCACTTACCGTGATGCAAGTGGACGATATTCAGTTTCTCTACCTTTTAAAGAAACGTTGTTATGTGGTACTGTTCCTAAATTTGGGGATTCACTATCCAGTTCAATATCTAGACTTAAGCAAATGGAACGAACATTTAGCAGACGACCACATCTTAAAATTGAGTATGAAAAGTTTATGAATGAATATCTTACCTTAGGGCACATGGAGTTTGTTTCCAAACTGTCAAACATTCCAACTATTGAAAACCTGTACTTTTTGCCGCATCATGCAGTAATTAAAGAGAGTAGCACAACAACAAAGCTACGTGTTGTTTTCGATGGGGCATGTAAAACCTCCAATGGAGTATCTATTAATGATTGCCTGTTAGCTGGACCTGCGCTACAAAATGATTTGCTATCTATCTTATTACGGTGGAGAAGCCATAAAATTTGTTTTACGTCGGACATTGAAAAAATGTTTAGACAGATTTGGATTCATCCTTCCGACAAGAAGTTTCAGCATATTGTATGGAGAAACTCGGTAGATGAACCTATCAGTGTTTTTAAATTGAACACAGTTACATATGGCACTACTTGTGCAACATACCTCTCAATACGAGTATTGCGTCAATTAGCAGAAGATGAAAAGAAAGCTTTTCCTAAAGCATCTTCAATTTTATATAATGATACTTATGTCGATGACATTATATCTGGGTTTGATTCATTGGAGGAAGCGATTTTTGTACAAAAGGAGTTACGTGAGCTTCTTTTAACTGGCGGATTCCACTTAAGAAAATGGTCATCGAACTCTAGAGAATTGTTAACACATATTCCTCTTGAAGACCAAGAACATTTTAGGGAGATAAGTTTAGATTGCGACGCTACAATCAAAGCGCTGGGTTTGTTTTGGTCTCCAACTAACGACACTTTTAATTTCCGAGTAAATTTAATACCAGAAACAAGTAAACCCAGCAAAAGAACTATTTTGTCTGAAATTGGCAGACTCTTTGATCCACTAGGGTGGTTATCTCCCGTTACTATTATTGCAAAAATTATGTTGCAAAGAACTTGGCAGTCGGGTGTGTCCTGGGATGATAAACTCCCTCAACAATTAGAATCCGATTGGAAACATTTTCGAAAAAATTTGCCCAAAATTGAAGAACTACGAATCCCCCGGTGGGTTCACACATATAAATCTACTTCCATGTGTACAGTTGAACTTCATGGATTTTGTGATAGTTCTATCGTAGCATATGCTGCAGTTGTGTATGGCAAAGTTTTACTACCTGATGGAGCGATTAAAATTTCTCTTTTAGCCGCAAAGACGAAAGTAGCTCCAATCAAGCAAGTCTCGTTACCAAGGCTTGAACTTTGTGGGGCAGTTCTGCTTGCTAATTTAATACATCATGTAAAACAAACACTTAATCTAAAAATTGCAAGATCTTACACTTGGTGTGACTCAACAATAGTTTTGAGTTGGATTCGCGGAAGTCCTAATAGATGGAAAGTTTTTGTGGCTAATCGTGTAAGTGAAATTCTCACTTACACTGATGTTGAAAATTGGCATTACGTTCCTAGTTTGCAAAACCCCGCAGATTGTGCCTCACGGGGCGTAACACCTGAGTCTCTCAGCTCGTTAAATATATGGTGGAATGGCCCAAGTTGGCTTAAGCTTTCTACGGCAAGTTGGCCTGTAGAGGAATCGTTTGCTGAAACAACTATAGAAGCAAAGGTAGTTACTAGTTTTAAGACTATAGTAACTAATGATTCAATTTTTACATACTTGTGTAATAGAATCTCGGGACTTAATAAAATTATTAATATAATAGCATATTGCTTCCGATGTTCATATGAAAACTACAAGGCAAAACGAAATAAATCTGTTGTGTTAACGACAGAAGAAAAAATAAGAGCCAGAAATTGGCTTGTAAGACAGTCTCAAGCTACTTATTTTAATGACGAAATAAATTGTATCCTAAAAAACACAAAACTTAAGATGTCATCAAAAATTTCATCTCTAGCTCCATTTTTGGATGAAGATGGAATCCTTCGTGTAGGTGGACGATTAAAAATGGCTAAAGATCTGCCTTTTGATGCAAGATCTCAAATTCTTTTGTCCAATAAATGTCTCTTAACACATCTTATAATTTCAGACGCACATGAAAAAACACTACATGGAGGTCCTAATATGATGATAGCATATATCCGACAATCATATTGGGTGCTTAATGCTCGAAACATGGCACGCCAACATATACATCATTGTATTTTATGCTTAAGATATAACCCTAAAATGTCTTCACAGATTATGGGAAACCTCCCGTCCCCGAGAGTCACTCCTTCCAAGCCTTTTCGACATAGTGGAGTTGATTTCGCTGGCCCCATAGAACTACGAACTGCGAGAGGACGCACGGCAAAGACATTTAAAGGGTACATTTGTGTGTTTATTTGTCTTTGTATCAAAGCAATTCACTTGGAACCTGTTTCGGACCTCACCAGCGAAGCATTTCTGGCAGCACTCCGGCGTTTTGTGAGTAGACGTGGTGCTTGCAGTGATCTGTACAGTGATTGTGGCACTAACTTTGTTGGTGCTAATCGCCTCCTAAAAGAATCTTTTTTAAATCATATAGCCGAAAGTTGTGAAGTTGTGCTATCAAACGATAACATTCAGTGGCATTTTAATCCCCCTTCTTCACCACACTTTGGTGGTCTATGGGAAGCGGGCGTAAAATCCACCAAGTTCCATTTAAAACGAATTTTAAAGAATCAAATCTTAACCTTTGAAGAATTATATACATTTCTTGCCCAGATTGAAGCTTGTTTAAATTCTAGGCCTTTATGCCCATTATCGGACAACCCAAACGATTTCAGTGCTCTGACACCGGCCCATTTTTTGATTGGAGAGCCAACAAACTTAATCCCAGAGCCAAACTTGATGGACATAACAGTATCTCCACTGCGACGCTGGAAGATTGTTCAACAGCTTCAACAACATTTTTGGAAACGTTGGAGCACAGAGTATCTCTCCAGGTTGCAACAGCGCCCAAAGTGGATTTCAAAACAACGAAATTTTGAAGTTGGTGACCTTGTACTGCTAAAAGATGAGCGTTACCCCCCTTGTAAATGGCCGCTAGGACGAATCATCAACACACATCCGGGTTCTGACGGATTTATACGAGTTGTCAGCATAAAAACACAAAATTGTATTTTAAAAAGACCTGTTGTTAAATTGTGTCTGCTTCCTGAACAAACTTATCTTAAAAATTCAACGTAACTAACAAGCGAGTAAGAGCGCTATATCTCTTTTCCTTACTAACGTTTTTTTTTCCTGAAAGGCGAGTATGAGGCGCTATATCCTCAGTGAAGGACAGTTGTCCTTGGGGTGGCAGAATGTTTGATTCCTAATAATATTTGAATTTATTATGAGGCACCCTGTGGCGATGAGCTTTCTTTTCCTACCAACGCTTTCAAAAATATACCTGTTGTTCTATTTTTTTTATAATGTCACTTCACTTGCATTCTAACCACTGTCGCGTACGGTTGAAAAAAAATAAAAGTTCATAAAATATTATTACCATAAGTGTTTTATTTAATCTTCTTGGAATTTATTACAAGTATTATCTTAATAAATAATAATTTTCAAGAACCAATAAATAACATGATCTAGTCTCCAAAAACGTATAAAATTCTTGAATGGTCGGAAAGGTTTTGAGTGGAGCCTGTTTCTCCTCCCAAATTCTTAGTGAATCGGAATCAAGTGTTTTAACTAATAAATGAATGATCATAACCTCCCAAGATTCAACAGGAATTTGAATTGAGCGTAAAGCAAACAAACACGTGGAGTTAACCGCATACAACCGCACATATTTCGTAAAGGCATAAATGACCGCCAAGATGTGCTTACGCTTTGAAATTATGGATGGCAAGGGACCAAAATGATCTAAGTGTATGGTGTCAACGGAACTGGCTCCTTGGGGATGCTATACAGGTTGCGCTCGTTTATACGAGCAGGAGCCGAACACATTATGCAACGAATACAATTTCGTATAAACTTCTCAACCTTTTCTACCATTTTCGGGAACCAATAATTCTTTTTCAGTTGATCACACGTCTTTCCGACGCCTAGGTGACCAATTTTTTCATGAATTAATCTAATCACATTGTTTTTCATTTCACTCGGGACAAATAACTGCAGTATTCCAGTGTCACTTTTTCTAAAAACCAACCCATCTACTAGATCATAGCCTACCACCCATTCTGTTTCCAGTCGTTCCCGCAGTTGTCTCATGGACTCGTCGCGATTTTGGGTTATTTGGATCTGGGAGTCTATCTCATCAACGTCCACAGCATAAACTACACTGCAATGGCGACTTGACATCTTAAGCTCTTCATTTACGACACCACATAGGGATCCCGCGGGATGGCCAGTTCCTGCGGTGTGGCAACGGCTCAATGCGTCGTTGATTCAAAATCAACCGTCCCTATGATGATATCATCCATATAGATGATAATAAGGCCATCATCAATCAAATCCCTAAAGACGTTATGGATAGGATATATCCCTGAAAGACCGCTGGTGCATTCTTCATACGCATATATTCGAATTGACCATAAGGTGTGACAAAAGCTGTATATTTTACAGAGTCAGCAGCCATTTTTACATGGAAAAATCCGTTTCGTAGGTCAAGGGTTGAAAAGTAGTTTTTTCCACCCAAATATTCTATACAGTCTTCAATCAGGGGCAACGGATAGTTATCTCTAATGGTTAGCTTATTTAACGGACGATAGTCCACGCATTTCCGAATTTCACCGTTCTTCTTTTTCACTAATACTATGGCAGATGCATACGGAGAATCACTTGGCCTAATGATATTCTTTGCTAACAGATTATCTGTAATTTTGCGTAACTCACTCTTCTCAAAAAACTACAAGTGGCGTGGTAAAGAATGAAAGGGCGTATCGCTAGTTAAACTTATATGCATTTCATAATCATATGGTTTGAAACTAATCTGCTTTGCTTCTAAATAATTATCCCTAATTGTATCTCTCAATGCCTTGAAGCGCAACTTTTCCAGAACAGAATTAACATCTGCCTCGGTTGACGCTGCTTCAGTTTCGATTGGCATTTAGGCCTTCATCATTCGCGATGCAAGCATCCACCAACTGCACTGCGGTGACCTGGGACCCATTCTCCTCAAATCGTGTACTCGGTTGGACAACAGTTTCATCCACAACTGAATGATCCTCTACCACTTTTACACTATCAACAATGTTTGAGTTAAGCGCACAGAAATGCAATTGTTTATCGAAAGGATGTTTATTTAAATAACTTAAAGATTTTCATGCATTTTTCAATTGACATAAGTGTATACTGAAGGTATCTAAAAAGTTACGGCCTAAGATTAATGGAATATTCATCGTATCATTTGGTACTACGTTTAGAATTACATTTTTACTGATGTTCTTGAATGTTATCTCGGCTTTAATTCTTCCATACGTCATCAGTTTTTGTTTTCCAAGACCAGTATATTTTGACTGGACAGCAATATTCGAAATACAATAGTTGGACTACCGGTATCAAAAAGAGATAAACATTCCTTAGATTCTCTGCGCTTAACTTTGTTAATAAAGTAGGCAACACTTACCAAATTTACAGCATCTACGATGTCGTCTACGTCGGTGTCACCGTGGTAACTAGGGCAACTCCGTTCATCAGTGGCATCGGCAACAGCAGCAGCGGTACTCCTGATTGGCTTCAATATTTTCTTCGGGTTGGGACAGCTACGGTGGTCGTGCCCCGTCTTCCAACAGCGGAAGCAGCTACTATCTGGTCTTTTATCATATTGGCATTTACTCTGGTAGTGACCCATCTGTGTGCAGTTGTAGCAACGGACTTCTTTAGTATCAGTTGCGTCAGGTCTCATATTGCTGCTTCGGGGCATCGGTGTCTTCTGTCTTGGGGCGGCGGTGACTTCAGGTTCGGTAGCAAGTCGATTTGAACGTCGCTGTTCATACAGATCCAAAGACTCTGAACTGAGCCATTGTTCGGGCGTTCATTAGTAAGTGTGATTCTGGTGTGGTGTCCTGCATCCCATCAATGATAAATCCTATTAGTTCGAATTCGTCAATATAGTTGCAGCGGGCAGCAATGTCCTCCATCTCTAGAACGTACCGGCGAACGTTGTCTTTTTTGTTCCATTTGTGTTTCGTGAGCATCTGGTAGATTTCGTTGCGGCCTATTACACGGCCAAACTCCTTCAGTAGCATCGTCTTCAGGTCGTCATAACTGAATGCGTCCTTGTTAAGGAGCAGTCTGGCGGTACCAACTAGTGAATTACATAATGATGTATAGCGGAATAAGTTGTCCGCACCAACCATGTTCATGACTCTTTCAAAATTCCTTAAGAAATCACGCACATTATGGGATCTGGGTTCGCCATCGAATTTCACCATGGTGTGTTCGATGTCTCTAAACGTCAGTCGAGATGTTGACGCAGTAGACGGCATAGACGAAAGTTTCTCGCATTGTGTGGATGGTGCCTAAACTAGCTCCAACTTAGCTATCGCTTGTTGCAGCAAAATGACTTCATGGCGTTTGCGCAGTAGGGCCAATTTGTGGTTAAGTTCAGCTTCAGTTTCCTCAGTGGCAGCAGGTCCGGCTTCAGTTTCCTCAGTGGCAGCAGGTCCGGCTTCAGTTTCCTCGGTGGCAGCAGGTTCGGCTTCGGTTTCCTCAGTGGCAGCAGGTTCCTCGACTGGTTCGTTGTCTTGGGTTGGGCGGGCAGCGGCGTCGTCCCGACTCTCGGCAGCGGTTGAAGGGCCAGCAGCTATGGTACCTAAGTGTCCATACATCTGTTTAAGCCGAGGTATGGTGACGGTTGCGGGCACGTCAATGCCTGCGTCCTTTAGCGCGTCCATCATTTGTTTTCTTGTTGCTTGGTCAGCCATTGGGTAATAAAATTGTTTTTTTTTTTTTTTTTTTTTTTTTTTTTTTTTTGTTTGGCTGCTCAATAGGTGAATATACCCCACATCTGAGTTGAAAGAGGACACATTTTTAATTTTATTTTATAATATTGTTTATTACAGATTAAGGTATTTTTCTATTAATATCTATGTGTTCTCAGATTATATTGGACAATATCAACCGTCTCGTCTGTTAGAATGTTTCTTAATGCCTTAATTTGTTTTGCGCCCCAGACAACATCTGCTTCTTCTCTCGTCTCTTTATCTTTTTCGTTCAAACTAAATAGAACGAGCTTTCTCATTGGACGATAGAACGAGCTCTCTCATTGGCTGACGGCCTATTTCTTGTTTTCTTTATTCTGACAGCCTGATTCGATCGTCCAAGGTATTGAATTAGTAACTAAGCATCTACATGGGGCAAATGTTATGATATTACAAACTAAGCATCTACATGGGGCAAATGTTATGATATTACAAAAGCAAACTTGTTTTGGCATTGGCAGATTTAGAAGATAGTCAGGAATTAGAGGAAGACATAGAAGAAGATGATGAAGATGAAGGTTCAACCGAACCTACAAAGAAGAAGGCGGACGGCCCAAGTAACACTACAACCAATAAAACAAAACAGAACAACAACATAGAAATTGAAAGGAGAGATAGTGTAGAAAGAGTTGTAGTTAGTTCAGAAAAATTTTAAAATTTATCGAAGTGGGAGGTGAAGTTCACTGGTGAGCGTTGTGGTGCCTCAGTGAACTCATTTCTTGAGAGAGGGGTGACAGAAGGTCAAGTTTTTAGCGCAGCAGTAGATTTATTTACTGGGAAAGCTCTTATTTGGTATAGGGCAATTAGGGTCTCGGTTAATTCGTGGCAAGAACTTATCAGAGAGTTGAAGCTGGAGTTCTTACCACCGAATTACGACGATTCGTTACTTGATGAGATTAGGCGTCGCACACAAGGCAAGGATGAGTCCATCGGTGTCTATGTGGCGACGATGCAGAATTTGTTTGGCAGGCTTTCTGAATCAATTTCGGAACGGAGGAAGCTGTCAATTATTCAAAAGAATTTGACACCGTTCTATCAGACCCAACTTGGATTGGCGAATCCTAGTTGTGTTTCTGATTTAGTTTTGTTAGGGCGTAATTTAGAGGCAGTTAGGGCTAATGCGGAATCGTATGTTCCCCCTCCCAGTGTTAGGAATAGGACGTTGCTAGAACCGGATCTAGCATACGTAGGTATTGATGCTCCTACAGTTTCGGTTGTTTCTGAGAACAACGAAACCAGTCGTCAGGTTCGCTTTCAGGCTCAATCATTGAGCCCACCCATTCAAAATTCTCAAGTTGGTGATGGGAGACCAACTATGAGATGCTTTAATTGCAATGGATCAGGCCATTTTGCAAATAGGTGTTCCGCTCCTAGGCGTTGTTATGGTTTTGGTAGGCAGGGAGTTACTCGAAGTAACTGCCCTAATTGTTCTAGGAACTTCGGTCAACATAATCACCATTCAAGAAACATGGTTTCGAATAACCAGTCGGGAAATGTGAGACGCACTCTCGGGTCAGTAGGACAAGAGCGTCGTTAAATTCTTTTAGGTTGCCTACTGGTAACCAGTCGGCAATTCATTTGGGTTCCACACTAGAGCAGAGTGGTAGAGATCAACGGCCATATTTAGGCGTTGAATTTTTCGGTATTAAAATGTTAGGTCTTTTAGATTCAGGTGCTTCACGCACAATTATTTGTAGGGACGGGTGGGAAATTTTGAAAGATCTAGGCTTAGTGTTAGGCAAAACTAGCATAGATAAAGTAACATTAGCGGATGGTGCAGGTATAGGCGTAGAGGGAGTTATTTCACTTCCAATTAGGGTTAAAGAGAAAGTAGTATTAGTAGAGTGTCTTGTCATTCCCCGCCTTCCTCATAGGTTGATTTTAGGAGCAGAATTTTGGGCTCTATTGGGTGTGGTCCCGGATCTAAAATCGAGGGAATGGACGTTTTCGAACCAAATCTCTTTGGCTTCAATATCCGTGGCGGAACATTTAACGGATCTGACAGAGACACAACAAAAAGAGTTAGATAGTTGTTTAGAAAAACTTTGCAAAGAAATGCCAGAGGGGTTAGGGTGCACACAGATGGTGTCGCACAAAATTAGGACAAAAGCTGAGCCAATTAAACAGCGGTACTATCCGGTGTCGCCAGCTATTCAGAAGTTTATTGATAGGGAGTTAGAAGAGATGGTCCGAGACGGAATCATTGAAAAATCTGACAGTCCATGGGCTTCACCCATTGTCATGATTAAGAAGAAAGATGGCACGTATAGGTTTTGTGTAGATTATAGGAAGTTGAATGAGGTAACAGATAGATACCCCCTCCCATATATTACGGCCATCTTAGATAAGTTGAATAATGCTAGGTTTTTAAGCTCACTGGACATTAAGTCTGCATATTGGCTGATTCCAGTTGAGAAGGATTCGCAGAAGTATACTGCATTCACAGTTCCAGGTCGGGGACTATTTCATTTTTTGAGGATGCCGTTCGGTTTGCATAATGCACACGCAACTTGGCAACGTTTTATAGATACGGTCCTTGGACCTGATATAGAACCATATGTCTTCGTCTATCTCGATGACATCATCATCGTGACAGACACTTTTGAGAAGCATATGGAAATTTTGAATGAGGTTTTTGATAGACTAATAAAGGCAGGTTTAAAAGTATGTAGGGAAAAATGTCATTTCGTTAGGCCTTCCCTAAAATTTTTGGGCTATGTTGTTGACAGAAACGGTCTTCACATGGACCCAGAAAAAATAGAGAGTATGTTAAAAATTCCATCACCTAAAAATGTGAAGGAAGTTAGGAGCTTCATCGGCACGGTATCCTGGTATAGGAGATTCATTCCAAACTTTTCTAGTTTGGTGAAACCGTTGTCGGAATTGACGAAGAAAAATAGGAAGTTTGTCTGGAGAATGAAAGCGGCACCCATTCTAACGTGCCCGGATTTCACGAAGCCATTTGTCGTTCAGACGGATGCTTCCGACTTTGGGATTGGTGCGGTTCTTAGTCAAAATTTTGACGATGGTGAGAAAGTGATTTGCTATTTGAGCAGATCACTTAATCGTTGCGGGCGTAACTATTCGACCACAGAAAAAGAGTGCTTGGCTGTTCTGTGGGCGATAGAAAAGTTACGCCCATATTTGGAGGGTGTGAAATTCACGGTTATTACCGATCACTACTCTCTAATATGGTTGAGCAAGTTGAAAGACCCAGCAGGTCGGCTGGCTCGATGGGCTGTACGTATGCAGCAGTTCGATTTCAACATTGTTCATCGCAAAGGGTAAGATCATGTAGTGCCGGATATGCTCTCCAGGAGCGTACCAGTTTTATCTGGGATTTCAGAGCCTACAAAAGATCCTTGGATAGAAAAGATGATAGGAGAGGTGGAAAAGAAACCATTGTCTTTTCCAGCCTGGAGAGTAGAACAGGGAAAATTGTTTAAGTTTGTTAAGGCACATCATGTAGTAGTTCATGATAGCAATAGTGAGTGTAAGTTAGCAGTAGCAAAGAATGATAGGAAAAAGATTTTAGAAGAAAATCATGACCATCCGTTAGCAGGGCATATGGGAGTTAAGAAAACTTTTTGTAGGATAGGAGAAAAATTTTACTGGCCAAAAACGAGGTCAGATATAACTAGGTACGTTAGGAATTGCAAGATATGCCAAAGTGTGAAACCAATAAATGAAAAACCAGCTGGGTTGATGACGGAGAGAAAAGGGGTAACCGATCCGTGGGAGATGATTTGTATCGATTTGGTAGGTCCACTTCCGAAATCGAGTAGGGGTTTTGTCTTCATTCTAACGGTCGTCGATTACTTTACCAAATTTCCATTGTTGTTCCCGTTGAGATCTGCAACGGCGAAGTCTGTTTGTAAGGAGTTGGAAGACAATGTCTTCTTGTTGTTTGGTGTTCCAAAATGCGTTGTTTGTGATAATGGTCCACAGTTCAAGAGTAGAGAACTGAAGTCTTTGTGTGATAGCTATGGTTCCACAATTAGGTTTACGGCGAATTACCACCCACAGGCTAATCCTTCAGAAAGGATTAATCAAATTATCAAGAATACTCTTAGGGCGTACGTTTCAGAAAACCATAGGTCTTGGGATGCACAGTTAGCAAAGGTGGCGTGTTGTATACGCACGTCACAACATCACGAAGTTTTAGGCGTGTCGCCTTATTACGCGAATTTTGGTCGAGGAATGGTGACTTTTGGCAAACCCTTAACCACCATTCCAGATGTTAGGAGTGATAGTACGGATGACACAAGAGAAAGGATTAGGTTGCTTAGGGAAGAGATAGGGAAAAAGTTAGTATCAGCATCCAAGATGGCGGCGAAAAGGTACAACCTTAGACGAAGGGATGTACAATATCTTCCAAACGAATTGGTTTGGCGACGTAATTTCAGTTTGTCTGATGCAGCAAACTACTACACGGCAAAATTAGCGCCTAAATTTTTAGGTCCGTTTCTTATTAAGAAACGCGTGTCTCCATGGACGTACGAGCTCAAGGACGAAAATGGTACCTTTCGAGGAACCTGGAACGTCAAGGATCTGAAGCCGTACTACAACGATTCCGACGAAAATTCCTATACTTAGTCGCGTAGCAAGGACTAGCTACGCTAACAGTTACTGAGAGCTTCACAGCTCTGTGATGTTCATTAACTCTCGCCCAGAGCGATTGAGATGTAGATGTGTTGTGTTGTAGTGAATTCCATTTGGTTGTGTTGTTTACCCTTCTTTTTATCCTTTTTACTTCGCTTTCTTATCTGAAAGCCAATTTCCTTCTTTGGTAGGTAAGGGTGGAATTTGTTACGGTAAGATTTACCGCAACAAAAATCATTCTTTTGGTTCTTAAAACTTGGTCAAATCGTGTGTTTTTGGCACGGTTCAACTCTCGATATTTGTTTCCGCTCCATCCCAACCATTCCTTTTCTGACCCACATTTTGAGTCCGTTGTCCTCTGGGAGTTTTGAGAGTGACTCAGAGAGGATAACAAAGCAGGTTATTTTCCATCGGGTTGAGCCAGCGGACGAGCTGGAGACTTACCCGAAACGTATTCGAATTTAATCGTGCTGAGCCAGCGGATGAGCTGGAGACTCACACGCATCAGTCAATCGAGTCGAGCCAGCGGACGGGCTGGAGACTCGCACACATCGTTAAGAATTGGCAAGCTTTCCAACAAGAACAAAAGAGGAGTCCTAAACAACAAAACAATGTGTGAATTATAATCACACCGACGTAAATTTAGAATGGCCGAGTGCCCACCGTAAAGTGTCGGATATCAAAGAAAGATCGCAATGATGTGTTTTCCCTTTTAAATTTTATCTGCGCGGAGGTCTACAAAATTAAGATTTTTCTTATTTATAAATCCCACCATTTTAGTTGGAAAATGGTTAGGATTCTTTCCAACAAAAATATTCGTCTCAAAGCAATTAGTTTGGGCCGGTTTGGGCTGGGGACTTTGCGCGTTGTGTCGTTGTTTTTCACTTACCTTTTAAAATTAAATATAATTGATGTTATACGGCTGAACACGTCCACTGAGCCTACGAGGATCGCATCCTCAACGCATAGGATCGCGTGCAATGGTTGTATCACCGCTCTCAGTCGCACGTCTCTGCATATATGGGCGAGATGCTGCTGTATGACTGAGACAAGAACACCACCACGCAAAAGATCCGAAGAGGATGGCTATATGGCCGTGGCGAAGTGGACAAGCCAACAATTCAATTATGGATTTGATAAAAACAAGAAAGAGATTTTTGAGATTTAAAAAAAAGAGAAGTGAAAAACTATTTGTGGAAATCGGAATTTAGAAGAAAACACATAGAATAAAGAGGAAATTCGATTGAGGAAATCGAGAGTTTAAATTAGAAGAGCCTTGAGGAGAATATCTTTGTTGGAGAATTTTTTTGGATTTGCAAAGCTTATTATTTGGTGTCTGGTTGTGACCAGAATTTTAGCTAGTCTTTTGGTTATTTAAATTGTGTTAATTCGTTTTGTTTGTGACCCTGTGTGGGGCAAATAAATTGTTGTTAAAGTAGGCCTTCGCTGAATATTCGCTTCCCTCCCAAGATTGTGGGACCCGTGACCTTTGTTTTTGACCTTATAACGTTCTTTACCATTGTGATCTTTCTTTGCGTCGATTTGACACAAACCATTGTTTGCTTTTTTTTTTTATTATTTGCTTCTATTTTATTTTCGAGAATTAGCCTTCTGCTAACCTCGAAAAACTATTCTTCTTGCTTTTTCTTTTTGTTGAAAAGACTCTGGGTTTTCGTCCAGGCCTTCTGCCAAGGTTTCCCAGACCAATAACTTCCCAATCAATAAAAGATTCTAACTCCCCATTGGGAATAATAATTCTTCCGTTTAATTCTTTACAATTGAAGACATTTTTCAGCTTCCATCTGGTAAGGTAAACTACCATTCAAGTTTCCTGGCGCCCACTTAAAACCAAGTACACCCTGTACTCTGATTTAATTCGAATCAATTTTTTTTATTGTCTTCCACATATTTTTTTTTAATATCGATTTTATCGCGTTTAAATCTTTTCGAACCCACCCCTCGCTGAGCAGTCGGTAGATGGTTGTATTAAAAATACAAAACTTGTTTTGTCGCACTTTACCTCTTTCATCCTCTCCAATTCCTTTTTTATTTTGACGTTTCAAGTTGAATTATCATTATCGATTTCAACTTTCGGTGCGCCGGTTGCGCAAATTGTTTATTCGTTTCTGTTTGCTATCTTGCTTCTTTGTTTGGGATTCGATAAATCCCAGTTCGCGGTTTCTCAGTTCGGATAATAATAATTACTAGAGTTCGCCCCGTGGTCGAAATTCGACCATTTCTCAATTGGGGGGGGGGGGGAAATGACATAGGTGCTTCATATATACATTCGCTGTTTCCTTACATGGTCCCCTTTCAGAATATATATAGGTTTGGCATATTTGTTTTGATTATGACAGAAAAAAAGGGTGGAAACTGGATTTTTGAACTCCTTGTTCATAAAAGTAAATTCGCGGCAAAGTGTAACCTAACAATTTTTTTAAATGATTTTCAAACCATAGGAAAGTTTTAAGATTGTAGTAAGATTTGCGTACTGGTGTAGTTTCATAAAAACAGTCAAATAGAGTACCTACTATAAAAGTTAAGACACATTTCATCAATGTTACGATTCAGGAGAATTTGATTCCAGTCAACATTACATAATAAATCAATAAGTTGATTAAAAATACTTTTCTTAAAGTTGAACTCTTGTTTCATTTGAACTGTCAGGGATATTGCATACATTTACATAAAGTGATACATTTAATGCAGGATAATATGACATCGGCGGGAGTTACAGCTACATCAGCGTTTATTGTTTCCCTGAAAAATATCAAATCCAGCGTTTTATTAAAGCGGTTTACAACCCCATTGAATTGATTAAGGCTGCATGAGGTTATACCATCGATGATTAGAAACTCAATTATAGAGGTTGGGTTAGCGGGAGAAACATTGTTGAAATCTGTTTATTTTGTCCAGTTCAGGTTCGGAAGATTAAAATCACCAACGACTAAGAGCTCCTTACTTGGTTATATTTTCTCGTGAATGTTTTCAATACAGTTTATGTAATTTCCATAAACACTGCTTATAGATTTTGGAGGTATGTACCTATACTGAGATAATGTAAAGGTAGCCAGTTTCTATTTTAATTTTAACACATATTATTTCGACTTCAGAAGTATGGAAAGCATCAACCAGAGTGCAAATTAAGAAGTTTTTGATTGCCAATATAATACCACCCCCGACTGTCTCCAAATCGTTTGAGTGTGGTGTCTATCTCTTCTGAACACTTGGAACGCTTCATCAAAAAGTTCGGTATCTAAGAATGAATTATTAAGCCAAGCTTATGTGAGTATAACAATGTCATGATTCAGATTGTTAATGCTTTTGTAGACCGCGTTGGTTTTTATCCTTAGCCCATTGACGTTTTGGTAGTAAATTAGAATTTGTTGGAGCTGCTTCTTTGATGATATTGCATTGTCTGGGTCTCGGAAAGGGTTACGGGGTAAGACTTTTAGATTGTGTTGTTTGTTTTCAAATTCGTGTATTACTATCCCAATTGGCTAAAAACGATGTTGAGTTGAGAATATGGAAAATAGAGTCTGGGACTCTTACCTTAAACGATGCGTATTTCGAGTAGTTACGATGAATCATTTTCTCAGCTTTTAGTATCGAAGATGCACGAATGACGAATATCTAACTTATTTGAAACAAAGTTTTTTATATCGAGGGCGTTCGTTGAAGGAGCAAGTTTTGATATAAATATTGTTCGATGTAGATGGTCATCGAACAATATTTATATTTCTACTGCCAAAGCTTTCGGAAAACAGCTCGCCCAAATCGGCGTATTTCATTCTTTTTTATCTATTTGGGTTTGTTTAGCATTTCTAACAGGGATGAATTCTTTTTTAAATATAAAAAACCAATATAAAAACCAAAAAACTCATCGATCACAAGCAATTTAAATTAAATATTTGACAGATTGATAATAACTTTTTTTTTGCCGAATGAAGTGCTGAATCAAGAGAGAGAGAGTATGTTTGAAACTTCTTATCTACGTAATTTAAAATAAATCTAGCTTTAAGCGGAGTTCACATAAGACAATGCAGAGGCCAAGAAAATGAGACAAGACCAAATGGAGAGATTTGGCCTTATTAGGATTTGTTTAAGTGAATTAAGGCCAAATTTGATATTGTTTTACATTATTTCACTTAAACAAAGTGAAATATAGATTGAAATAGTTTAATTTATTCAAAGTGGAATAAAGCCAAATGATATAAAAAAGGGAAAAAGGCAAACCTTTTTATCGGGGCACTGTAGTAGTTGAAGATTGTTCTTAGACAACTTTTTATTGCAAGCGTCCGTGAAAAAAGTTAGAAACGAAGATCATAGAAAATTATTACTCTACGACTAATAACGGCCGAGAAACACAAGTAAACGCTATTTAAAGCATTTTTCAAAATGGCAGACGTCGCACAAGTTTTTTTTGTTCGAATTTTACGGTTTAAGAATCCCCTTAAAACTCTTTAAAATAAAATAACTAAATTCTCCTTACCTATTTTGTAGATATTTTCGACTTTTTTTGATAATTTGATTGGACTATTAGCAAATATGTACCTATATGTAGCACAAGAGGAAAATCGGGTGTGACCCACTTTTATTCTGGATCTATGTAAGATTGTAGGTACGAGTATATATTAACATTATGTCATGGCATTCTTTTGAATATAGAACTTTGAAATTCGCGGTTAATATTACCAATCTGAATAAGTTGGAGTTGAAAAGGTTGACACAGATAAGAATATACAACTGACGAGTAACAATAAAATGTGTCGATGATTACAACTAGCGCAATCATCACCAAAACTTACTTTGATAAATACTGCAATTGATTATTTGATAAATCCAAATCAGTTAAATTCCTGGTGCCTTGAAATAATCCATCGGAAAGGGTTTGCATCATGTTTCTGGATAGATTAAGTGAAGTCAGCACAACTTGATGATCAAATAAGCCCAACGGAAGCTCATCTAGATTATTTCCAGAAATATCAACTATGTATAGGTTTGTTAATTTTTCAAAAAATTTCGAAGAAATAAATTCTAATTCACAATCTTTTATTGTAATATAACGAATTTCAAGTGAATTGTGTAGTAAATCTTCTGGCAATTGTTTCAAAGCGACTTGATTTTGTTCCAGCTTAAATATGTCAAGTTTCTTATTTCTATAGAAAAGATCATTTGGCAGCGATATGAACTTATTTCCACTCAAATTGATATGCAAAAGATTTATCAGATTTGAAAATACTTCGGGCTGTAATGTCTGAATGTTGTTGAAACTCAAATCAAGTAACGATAAATTCTCCAATCCTTCCCATGCTCCTTTTGTAATAGTTGTCAAATTATTCCTTGAAAGAATTAATTGTTCCATTTTCCGCATATGTTTGAAGATACTTTCGGGAATATATTGGAAATTGTTGTCAATCATGTCGAGCCTCTCTATATTTACCAATGAATCAAAAACAGCAGGTAATTGGGATGATGTTCTTGAAGAGATTTTTAAAAATTGTAACAGTTTCAGATCGACGAAGAAATCTTTAGGTATTGTTGATAAGCTTTTAAACTTATAACTTACATACGCCACATTAGCGAGTCCTTTAAGATTTACACTTGTTGGAAAATAATCTATGAATTCGTTATTGAAATCGAGGATTCTTATTTTTAATATTCCCAGTGTGTTTTTAAGAATTTGTTGAACTGGTTCATGCGCTGGAAATTTACATGAATTCAATAAGACATTATAAGATGTATATTCTTGATTGTTCAACTTTGGTAAGAATTTACTATAAAATGGATTTTCTTCATGACAATTAATTGATATTTGTTGTAAAAAATTATCTGTTATCATCTCAAATAAAATGGTCGAATTTTGGCTACACTGAACTGAAAATGTATCATTTACTGTCTGGTTTTGACACTGCGATTCGTGAAATGATAAATGTGAACCATGTACACTCAAAAAACTATAGATGCTGAGACATAACAAAGTAAGTGCTTCCAAAAATTTGCGATTAAAGTTGATTAAACCCATGATGTTGTCCTGCGCCAGCCTGAAAGTATACAATATAAATGATAAGATTAAAATCAAAATATACAAAATATTGAAATATTTTTAGTGTTGGGTCTGAAAAAAAAACTTATGTTTCTTTTAGTATAAGATAACCAATTTTGTCGCTTGAAATTCAAACTCATTATTTATCTTACCACTAAACTTATTATACACTCTTTAGTCTTTAACTGTCACAACACAAGGTTTAAAATCGAACTTTTCTTTTGAGTTTGATATGCTCGTATTTATACTAGACTCAAAGTTTTCGAATATATACCTATTCTAATGAAATTGTAAGAGTTCGATGTCTGTACATTGAATTGATGAAACACAGAAGCTAAAACAAGAGTTTTTTTTTTTTAGAATATTTGTCTGTCTGTCTGTCTGTCTGTACGCGCATCACGCAAAAGCTACTGCTTGGAATTGAATGCGGTTTCGCAGACTTATTGGTAGTACGCCTACTTAATATATAGGCTTTATTTTATAGCACGAAAATATCTAATTCTGGTTTTTTTGTTAAATATTATCGCACGTTATTCAATAAACTTAACGCAATATTAAAAGATTTTTAGGAAGTAAGCGTCTCACTTACATAATGGCGCTGTAAATCATACTCACAAGGAACAGTGTACACGTCACTACAATGCTCAGCTTGGTGAAAGCGGAATACTAACCCCCAAAATGGATGAAGCAAATCTGACATTAATCACAGTATTTTGGGAAAAGTTGAAAGAGTTTCTTAACTCTTTCTGTTCGCGCGTAACATCGTTTTCAAAGTGGGCATATCAATTAACCCTCCAACTATGTAGTTCAAACCGCCTTAAAGTAATGTTACTTTGAAATAAAATTATACAGAAGCCAAGAATCTAACGGGCTGTGGAGAGTGGAGCTGGTAAAGTGTGTAGTTTCCATACCACACATACCCCTCATTTCTAGCAATTTCACGTTTAGAGAGTATGTTTCGCCACGATCATCTCAGGACAAACTGTTCCTCCAATGACAACTACGAACACAAGCTCAGTAAAGTTGTTTATAATTTAATTACCCCTATATATGAAGAACATAAGACATGTCTATGTTTGTTTAACCATCGTTAAAAATGATATTTGCTATAGTTGGAATGCAGAATGGAGTTGCACTCACAGCGGCTTCATCGAGAATTACATCAACGCTCCTCGATGGTGGACGTACATTAAATTCAGCACTCAAGCTTCCGTTGAATTTGAACTAGACTGAAACACCAACCAGCAAACATTACGGAATGGCCACATTCCTTAAAACGTGCAAAATCGTCATTTGAGATTAATGCATTATGGCCCATAACAAATAGCTTGAAGAGCTCCATTGGACTGTGAGCGATTTCCGAGGAAAAAACCAAACGATGGAAGGCGCTCTGATTCTCCGAAAAACCTTTCCTGTTATACTTCGATCAACGCCCGCTGATGTGCTGAGCACTTGCTGGAAAGCATCAGATTTATAGAACCGAGTCTAAAAATTAACGCTGTTAACGAACATACGTGTGCATTTTTCGTGCAAGATGCCTCTGCCCAAACATTTCCCAAGCAGTTTTTGGACATCGGCAACGTCAAAATTCTAATACGACGGTAAACGAAGACGCATATGAACTCATTGTGATATACAGACGAATCTAAACGTAAACAAATTTTTAGAAAATAACGTTGTCACCTTAAATTCAAAGATTAAAACATGGAAACTTGGAAGGACACTTGTGTCCCTGAAATATAAAAGTGTTTAGGGTTGCTCAGGCTCATATGGCTCATGTACATAAATGAAATAATATGCACTTGCTGTTGAAGTTGATTCATTTTGCGGACAACTCTAGCATTTGCACTGACCGGATTGGCAAGTTTAAGAACCTATGTATAGGAAGGTTTATGAAAGTGTCAAAACAATAAAAAAAATTAAATGTTTAGCCAAGACAGTTTTCTTTTATGTATCCTGCTTAAGATGTTCAGCACTTCATTAGCGGCCAATTTTGAGCAACATCTTTATGGATAATATGCATTAAAGCCAATCCATTCAAATGCTATTTTGTCATCCCGTTGGGAAGATATGACTTTAATCGACGCGTAGGGAATAGGCTGAACTATAATTTACCGAAACAAACGGAAGCTAGTGTCAAAACCGAACGAAACGTTGCAGTCCAACCTGCGAATTGAACACGCAACCCATAATGGACGGATTGTCGCGGAAGCAAAACATGTATTTTCCTCTGAACAATAAGATGACTGTGACCTCACACAAAGTTAGCATACCTCTCACTCTCATACCCATTCGTCCGTAAAGTGCGATAGCGAGCGCAATTTACGTCCGTAAACTAAACTGATCGAAATTTGATGAAACAGAGAAATTAACTATTTCGGGCGTGAGATACAAATTGCTTGTTCTCGCACAATTACGGACGGGCCCGTCCGCCCCGTTCCGACTATTATAGTTCAGCCTTAAAGAAAGATAGCTCGGTAGTGCTATTAGCCACTGGAAACGTGCACAGCAATTGACAATCATCAGCTGGAGATACTGGGATATTCTCTCTTCAAAGCAAACAAACAAGAAAGGGACATGAACTTTTGGAACTGCCCTATTCTTTGTATGGGAGCGCTAGGGAACCTGGATGACATTTCACCTAACATAAAAGGTAAATTTCTTCAACTGACTGTGTCTGAATGCTCCGCCGATTCGTTTGACTACCGGTGATTCTGCGGGACGTGATCTCTGCACCAATTTCATTTGCGATGGCCTCAATAATGTTTTGAATGTGTCCGTTCCGTACTAATAAACTGAGCTGCAGAAAGTGTATCAATTTCAATGGCTTGTACCTTGTAATGATCGGTATAAGAGCAGCGTGATTCCTAAAATCTGTGGTCACAAGGAAAAACCGCTGAAGTCTGTTTTCATAATTTTTCAGGAGAGCAGTTTAAAGTCATTTTAGGCATTTTAAACCCCTTTCTGCGGAAAAATTCCAACCAAGCTGAATTTTGGTACACACCTTTATTACGGCGTTGTTATGAAGATGCGAAAAATCGACATTGATATCGTGGCGGCAAAAAAAGTTATAAAGGTCAAAAGGTCGCGAAAACCTAAAAAAACGGTTTTTCGCATATCTCGGTTTCTATAGCTCCAATGATTTTACCGTGACAAAATTATAGAGCATAAAATTTGCTACAATTTCTTTAGTACAATCAATTTTGTATGTCGATTAGTTACCGAGATATGGCACTTCGAAAAACAGGTCATTTTTCAAAATTCGCCAAAAAATGCCAAAAAATGAAGAATTTATTCCACCTTATTTCTTCGGATATACCCGAGAAATCATGAAATATTGCTGTTTTTATGGCTCCTTGATAAAATCACCAACTTCTTACACCCCCCAACGATCCCCGCTTGCCCACCAGGTACCAGGCCATGCCCATTACTATTGTCATTCCGCCGTAATTTGTATAATATTACTTTGTTCTTAGTACAGTGGGCAGGTAGAAAAAGGTCGGAAGTTAATCAAACTTTGAGATATTATTCAGGAATATTGAATTAACATTTGACGAAGTTTTGGACCTCACCGGCCCTGTTGAAAAAGAGGAGGAGGGGAAACTGCAAACTTTTCGAGTTCGCACCGGTTTTCGCTCTATAACTTTTTTGCTTACGTTCTACGGCAAAAGTGTACTAAACTTTCTTGTAGAGCGTTACATTTACTAAAATATTGTTGGTACAAAAATGGTTGTATGTCGTTTGGTTACCGTGATACGGAAAAAGAGGAAAAGGGGGAATTGCAAATGTTTTGTTATTTGCGAAAAACGGGTTTTTTTAGGTTTTCGTGACCTTTTGACCTTCATAACTTTTTTCGCTGGCACGATATCAATGTCGATTTTTCACATCTTCATAACAATGCCGTAATAAAGGTGTGTACCAAAATTGAGCTTGGTTGGAATTTTTCCGCAGATAAAACCTAAAATTACTGGGCTATATAACGATTTTGTGATTGTCAGATGGCATACGATCGAGAGCAATTTTGAACAATTGAACTAATGCGTTATGCTGATGGAAAAACCTTTGTAGCTCACGAATAATTTCTCGTCTTATATTCGAAACAATTGCACAACGTTGATCCAATTCACGATTTTCATCACCAATAAAATAAATTTGCAAAAATTGATGATCAGCGTCGGGGTTTGGCAATAGCGAACCAGCTTGATGATAAATCTGGCCCTGAATCTGTAACATGTAAGTATTGCAATTTTAGGTAGGTGTTGGATCAGAATTTTTAAAACTACCGAATACTTCATGATTCAGATTGATATAAACATGGGTTATTCCTGTTGAAGTATTTACCTTAAACGTCGGCATAAAATTATCTCTAATAATTTTAGTAGCACCAAAAGAAGTCATTTGAAATGCCGAATTGTATTGTTGAATATGACTCAAAAAGTGCTTCGACGTTTGAGATGTCCCAAAAATAAATGAATACAATGGTTCGGGTGGAGTTTCTAATGCTGGCAATCTCACTTTGCCATTAGCACAACACATGCCGGGCGTTTCACCTGGAAAGTTAGCCGCATCACAATGTGGACATATTGCGTCCATCATTCCAATGTATCCGTACATACTGTAATCAATCTGACTGTTGTAATCAAAAGCAGCACGCATCATTTCAGCCAAAACAGCACGACGTATTCGTGATCGCCGTGAAAGATTCAGTACAGGTACAGGGTCAACTGATCTATTTCGTGCATTACGTTCACGCTGCGATGCATTAGCTTGAGTGCGTTCATCTGCAGTCTGTGACTGTCTTAGTAATGCCACATCATTTGCATTACGCGTTCGCCGACCTACATATATTTGCTCGTCTTGCTCGTGGCATTTTTCCTTCATATAAAAAAAATATATCAAATTAAAAACAAATTGCTACATTAATAGTGGTGTATCATAGTATTTATACATACATGTGCCTATATGTGTGTATGTTAATATATATGACTGCATACGTTAATATATATTTAAAAATGTCATTAAATAATTAATTTCTAAAACGACGTGCTTCCATCTGTTACAAAATAACAAATCGTCCGTATGCACAATATGTCTTTTCAAAAAAAGAAACACATACATACATATAATTCACTTCAATAGTTCATAACTTACCGTTAAACACAAAGCAATAATTATTGCTGACAATTTGCTTTAAGAAAAGTACACGCACACATATACATAGTACATTTGAACAAACAACTCAAAAAATGTTCTATTTGACAGCACAGTCCCCCCCCCCCATATGAAAAAGTTTTAATTTTACAGTAAAATCCTCATTAACAAAATATTATAAATGAAGAATGGCTTAACCGATTTTGTGCAAACTTCACATAAACCATCTACTAAATAGTCCGAACAAAGCCTAAACATTTGGTTTGGATAGGTGAGCCCGTTCTTGAGTTATAAAATTACAACGAAAAGTGGCATTGATTTTTATATATATAGATTTAATTTCACATTAAATACACATAAGTGTTTTTTTGGACGTAGCAACGCGCGCCGGGTACCGCTAGTATTTAATAAATTATTTGTTTGACAGACGGCAGCACTGCCCTACAGTTGATGTATCCTACCAAGTTGGGTGCCACTTGGATGTTGACGTTGAGATGGCGCTTCTATCGGATGAGAGTTGTCAAAGTATTGAAGGTCGGCTTCTCCAAACACGTTTTTGACAAGTGACAGTTGTTCTGTTGTTTTGATCAACAAGCCCCTTACACAATTAAAATCAAACATTTTCCCATTTATATCTAGTTTTACACCTTTGATCATTATTAAATTAAATCAATATAAGGGTTGAGTGCGAGTGCATTATAAAAAAAAGAGTCCTATTGAAAACCACACCAAGATTCCTAGAGATTCCATCTGCATAAAAATGCTTTGAAGCGTCGGAATAAGAAAAGCGATTTCGTTTATATACAGGGAGAATAGCAGGGGAGATAAAATGGAACATTGGGGAACACCTTTAAGTATAGGAAGATAATCAGACAGACTATTATCCATATAAACGGCTTGTTTTCTGTTGATAAGATAAGATATATCTAGAAGTAATTTTATTGCTTCTGGGAGATACGTTAAATTCCCGACGGAGCTTGTTTATTAGCACTGAGTGGTTCACCATGTCAAATGCTTTGGAGAAGTCTAGAAGAACAAAAACGTTACGCTATCTTTATCAAGCTCAGTTCTTATGTCTTAAATGACTTTAAGGACGGCGGCGTTTGTACAGCTGTGTTGAGCGCGAAAGCCTGACTGGATTGATACCAAATACTTATTGTGGGTTATATAATAACAGCCGTTAAGCTGTTTTTGCAAAATGCGTTCACAAACTTTTGATAAAAATTTAAGTCTAGGTTGATTTTGGTCTAAATTATTCACAAAGTGAGTTTTTGGGAATCGGAATTATTTTAGCCAACTTCCATTTCTGTGGAAAAATTCCTGTTGTGAGTATACTGTGTTGATGATATGAGTATAATAGGGCAAAAGCATTGGCAAAATTGATTTTAAAAATACAGGATTTTTTTCATCAACTCCTTCAGCATTGGATTTAATTGAGAGAAAACTTTCCACTACTTCAAAACTACTAGCTCCTGAAAAACTAAATGCAGATGCGGTTAAAAGCATTGTTGAATCAGTGAAAAGTTCAGTTGAGGTTACATTGTTTGGAGTAAATAAAAATGTACGATTAAGCTCGTTTTTATCAGTATTATTTTGAAAACTTTGTCGTTGTTTTCCAATTCCTAGCTTGCGAAGCTTTTCCCAAATCTTTCGACAATCACCATTAACATTTAGTCGGCTAGAGAAAACTTTGTTGCGAGTCAGGGTTCCACGGGGGACTTACTTTGGGAAAGTAGAAGGGCGGCGGCACGCTTGTCGTTGCACGGCTATGCTCGACGGAAATGGGGGTGGTTCTTTGCCGCTTCCACTTATCCCTCCTGCTCGACAATCAAAATTATCGTGCCAGAAAAGAAGAAAGTTAAAGGAAAGGAAGAGGAGTTTGGACTAGGAATGAAGCTACGTTAAAAGGTATGAAAAGTTACCACAAATCGAAGGACTTTGACGCTACCTGAAGGAACATGTAAGTATAGTGCTTTTCAAAATCAAACTAACCTAACTAAACCTACCTAAAATTCAAAATAATAAAAGAATAAAATTTCCCATCACCAAAAATCAAAATAAAATGTAACCCATCACCAAAGATAATAAAAATGAAATAAAATCACCTCCACCAAAGTTAAATTCGTTGGTACGAATTTGAACTTATATAAATCTTAAATTTACCTTAGTCTAAACCCTAAAACTAAAGCACTTCACTTTTCCATTTCCCTCAGATACCGTACTACCGAATTCCAAGCGCTCACCAGATGTTATTGACGAAGGCCTGGCCAACCCACCCAAGTATCTAAAAGATACTTCCTGAACGTTATTTCCATGGCCGATGTTCGGAAATAACCCCTAAAATGACCAACCAGTCGCAAACTGTATGTAGCGTACAGTCAGTTGGTCATGTCATACTACCGGAAATTTTTACATCAGGACGGCTTTGTCCGCCTTCACACACCTTTAGCTAAAAAATTAGAAATCCATAACACAATATGTTCCAATCACCTTATAATTTTATTCTTCAAATTCATAAAAAAAATTGGTTTCTCCTCTTACTTTCTACTCTTACTCTAATATTAATTAAAAGTTAAATAAAAATATAAAATTCAAACAAAAAAAAATATGAAAAAAATATAAAAAGGAGTAGAAAAAGAATGTATTCAACTTCAAACAAAAATCTAAGAACCCTTTTTGGTTCGAATGAACAAAAAAAAAAATAATAATGTTTTAATGCAATGAAATCACTTACAGTGGTTATTTGTGCGAAGTCCCTCGTTGTCCTGCCGGCAGCACGTTGAAGAACTTGTTTGTGATCTCTCCACTACACTTATTAAAATTGATTTTATTTAAATTTAAATTCACCTTACTCTTTCCTTTTCTCTTTTTTTCTTTTTTTTTTTTTCTTTTTAAATTACTAAAGAAAAACTACTGATCGAAAGAAACAAAAAAAAACTAAATTTCATTTAGAATGTGGAGAACCAAAAATTTTGTACACTTTCTCTTTTTTTTTTTTTTTTTTGATAAAAAAAATTGTCTTTCTTCACACTTTTCCTTTTGTTTTCACTTTGTCCTTCCTTGCTCAGCGAAGCTCCTCCTTTTGCACCAAACTTTTGATGGATCCTTATTAGGGATTAATATATTTATACCATCAATATATAGATATATAACCCTCTATTGGCCCCAATTTCAGTGCACTTGAAGATTTGTCTCTTGTTAAGTTTGTACAAGAAAAAAACTTCTAGAAGGTGAAGTCTTCACACTTTGCACCAAGAAAAAAAAAATGGCAGAGGCCCAGGTCCCCAGCAGCTTCTGGAAGTCTGATTAAAATAGATCCTGAACCTGTGATGAAAAGTACCTCTCAGTATACCATGAAATCTTTAAGCAAATAATTGTACCTCTGCTTTCTTATTTTAATTTTTATATGTTCCACTTGACAATCAGTTTTTTTCCGGAGAAACACCCACTAAAAAAACATATATATATATATATATTAGGGTGTCCCATGACTCAAAGCAAATTTTTTTTTTTGTGAAATGAAAAACGCATACCCTCCATTTTTTGTCCATGTAGTCCTATTAGCTCGATTATGAAATATTATAGCTCTAAAATAATAAGAAAAGGTGCCGACTTGACGATATAGTTACTTTATGGTTATTTGTACTAAATACTTTGGGGGATCTTAAAAATAAATTTTGTTTTAAAGAAAAAAAAAAAAAAAACTTGTAACAATTGTATGTTATACTTTATTACTACGCTTTTTTAACAGTATTTTCTTTTTAAAGTTTCTTTCTTACAGTCAGGGTAGATCTTCCTGTGTTCTTGTACACAACGTAACACGAATTGTTTTTGTTCTTCCTCAACTGTTAATAAGCCATGAAAATCTTGCATTAATTTAACAGCTCTCTCTGCTGTGTCGTTAACCGCTCTGAGCATTAAAACTGTGTTCTTGGCGTCAAGGAAAGAGGTGTTCGTTTCCCATGTTGAAGGGCACTCACGAAGAAAACTGTCATCAATTCTGAGACGAGAGATTAAATCCTTACTTTTCATTGAAATAAAATCACTTATGCGTTTCTCTAAAATAAAAAATAAACAGAATAAGTTAGATGGAAATAACATTAGATATAGACAGATGACTAAGTAAAGAACTTCATAATAATAATAATAATAATAGTATTAATATATCATACTAACCGTGTAAAGAATTGCAAAGTTCTTCATTCGATAGTATGTACCGTTTGCCAAGGGTTGATATATTTTCATTTGATAAATTCTTCAAAATTTCAATTTTAAGTCTTTGGTCTACCTCATCGTCAAATAGTGACAGCATAGCTGCTTCATCAGTCAAATACCATAAGTGTTGGCTGAACTTCTGTAGAGCTGCTTTCGAAATGCTTTTATCAATATTTTCATGTGACTTCAGAGCCTTCAGAAAGCACAAATCCTGGTATGGTGCTTTTACTGCCAAAACACATTGAAGCCAGGGCTTGACATAAGTTGTCACAATAAACAAACAAACATCTAGCAGAGCGGCCTTGTCTTTGCCGGTTAATTTAAACTGAGAGCTCAACAACGCTATTTTCAGTGAATAGATCGCTCTTGCCATCCATCGGGCTTGGTGCATAGCACCTGGAGGCCTAATTTTGAATTTTCACTCTTTATCTCCGTTTAAAAATATGATTGAAAGCTCTATCAACTCTCGGTAGTCATCCCTCACAATTTTTTTTGTCAGTTCAATACGATAAAATTCAAGCAGAGCTTCAATTTTGGAAGCAGTTAGGTATTTTTCCACGTTTTCTCTATAGCACTGAATCTTATTTGGGTCGACGATTTTCCAATTTTCCCTGAACTTTTTGAATATTGGGATATCAGGACTTGTGGTCACTTGATTGATTTTCACTTCAAAAACACCTTTTAGCACCAGTTCGTAAATGTGGTGTCGGCAAGCAAAAATAAGAACTTCCCTGTCAAGCTTTTGCTCAAGTAGCACACACGCGCCATTTATTCGTCCAGTATTTGAGGCTGTAGTATCACAGCAGAGAATCTGTACTTGGTCTTCGAGATTCCAATCATGAACTGCGTTCCAAACAGCCTGCATCTGTTCTTTGCCACTTGAACTATCCAATTTCGGCACAGCTATTAGCTGTTCCTTATTTCCATACGAAATAACTATAGGCAGTCGTTCTTCCTTACTTTTTCGGGCATCCAGAGCAGGTAATAGTTTTCCGTCCCAGTGCACGGTTACAAAGGCTGGTACTTCATTTTGAAAATTCTGTTTAATGGCTTCCGCTCGCTCTTTTCTTTTTTCCGTACGTATTCGCTGAATGGATGACTTGCTTATCGGAAAATCATCAATGTTATGACCAAGTGCTTCGATTGTAGCTTGAAGGATGAACACAGAGTCTCTCACACTCAACTGGCATCTGTCTAACGCAGCTACTAATTTTGGAGTTATCAACTCATTCTGATTTACAAATTTAGGAGAAAAAGTAGCAGTCCTGGGTTGCGTGTCCTCGATGACGAGTGAAAAATCTTCCTGTGAACCAATGCTTTCGCTTAAACTGGAAGATAAATCATATTGTAAAGGTTCATGTGACGACGCCACCGCCGCAGTAGAAGTTGATGCGGACACATTTTTCATTCGCCAGTTTTCCTCTTTTATAGCCCTGAGTCGCTTCCTCTCCTCTTTGTTTGACAGTTTTCTATCAACTCCAGCAAAGTAACCGGGTCGACCTGGCTCTCTTTGGCGCTGCAAGAATGTTTTATCTTCTTCAATTTTCATCAACTGAAGCGCATCGGCGTGTGCAATATCAAACAAATTATTCAAACTGTCTGAAAAGTCTTGTTGACGTCGCTTGAACACGTCCTGTGTTTTGTTTGCATTTTTTTGTAGGTCTCTCCAAACATTGTATAACTTATTAAGTTTTGAAACACAATTAGGAGTCGACTTTGTGGGTATTCGCGCCTTTTCCCAAAATATAACACACTCCCGGATAACTAAATTTGCACTTTGACTAACACTTAGTTTTACTTCGCGAATGTTATAAAAAAAAACTCGGAGGACTTGACCGTTAGAGGGAAGTTTTGAACCCGTTATTTGATGGATTACATCTCCTACCAAAAATATGGATTTTTTAGCACTGCGTAATTCAGCTGACATGGTTTCTTGGCTACAGACAATACGCTTAGTGACAAAGAAACAAGAAATTAATAACGAACAACAACGATTTTGCGCGTGCTTGCCCTATATATGCAAGTACTGTTATGCTTTTGCAAGTCGGCACGGGTTGCTATGATCGAAATTCTATAAAATTTGATTTTCGAGTGTTTTAACGTACTAAGAAAAAAATTAGGGGGTATGCGTTAAAAAAAAATGAATTTGAATTTTTTGGGACACCCTAATATATATATATTTGAACTTCTTTTTTTCTATTTTTAGGTTTTCTACCTTTTTTTTTTTTTTTTTTTTAAGTACTTAAAAGCACAAATAATTATATTAGTTCCCACTAAACGCGCAAGTTAACTTTAGATAGGTTTATTTACTCCGGATTTCAAATTTGAATTTTCTTTTTGCTGGCGGTTTGTTTGAATTTCACTTCTTGTATTTCAATTCAACAAATGACCATGAAATCTCCAAAGGTCATCCCCAATCTTCTTTGCATATAGGTAAATAGTTACTTCTATATCTGAGTGGGACAAACAAATTTTCCTTCTTTACAAAGATAAAAATCTCCTATCCCTATCATTAATTTGATTACCCACACATCCTTAATATATACCTCTCTTTGTCCTAAATCATTTTTACTTACATTACTATTATACTTAATATAATATTAATACAAATAACAAAAGAAAACACTAACATAAATACCCACCTCTACAAGCATATCGTAAACACAACGTATCAACGTAACATAACAGTTCAGTTTTAATCATGAATGAAATGTTCACTGTATGCGTTCATTTCATTCATGAAATAAAACTGCGCGAAAATTGTTTGCGCATGTCTTAGATCTTGTTTTGAACGAAAGAGACAAAACCAGATAAAACGAATTAAGCATGCGTATAAACAGGCCGGCTACATGACATAAAAAAAAATTGCAAATTTGCAATTGAACTGTCAAATGAAAACAAAACAAAGTTGGCAAATTGTGTGCGGTGGAATATACTGGTGAGTATTTATTGAATATTTCCAATAAAAATCCTTTAAAAATGGTCAAAACCATATTCCCAGATGTTCATCGTTTGATACATGACATCTGGAAATAATTTTTTTATGATTTTATTTAATAGGGAGCCAGCATTTTGCTTCTCAAAATTACATTTGCAGGGGCACATGGAATTTTGAAGAGAAAAATGCTTCAGCCTACCAAACCTTCTTCAAGTTTCTATTTAAAACAAAATTATAAACTTAAATTTTTCTATTCTTTACAGATTTGACATGGGGATGGGACAGGACACATAATGGGTCTTGAGGGCCATGAGCTCTCCACCGGCACCGTCCTGCAATATGTTGGTGGGAGCGCCCGACGCCACTCCAGGTAAGACCTAGCTTGCAGGCGCTGTAACAACTTTCTTTTTAGCAGTTCTTATTTCTAGAACAAATTTATTACGTAGTGACTTATAAGCTTTCCTAAGTTCTTCCACAAGAAAAAACTATCCAGATTATATAAGCTTGATCTCGTTGGTTCATTAATTGTTTTATCCTATCAGTAAACCAGGGCTTTGAAGCGCATTTTTTTTTAATTTTAAAAGGCACGTGATACTAGTTAAATAGCTTGTTTAAATTTTCGTTTAAAAAGTCCACTTGGTCATCAGGTGAAGGCAAAAGAGCATTTCTAACAAAACTGCGTTTTTCGTTTTACCGAAAATCAGGTTTTAACGGCTTTTTTTTCAAATGGCCATAAGTTCGCAACGGCTTAATTGACTTGACTCAAACTTCGTTTGGCATCGTGCTTTATAGTGCTCTATAGGATGGCTTTGTACATTTTTTACTTGCGATCATAGGAACTATGTATAAGGCAAGTTATGCATTCGTCGAAAAAAAAGTTTTGAGATAACAATCAAACATGACATTACGATGATAGCGAAGACGAAAAAAGATGGTCTAAAAATTCTGTCCGTCTGTATGTCTGTCTGTCTGTCTGTCTGTCTGTCTGTCTGTCTGTCTGTCTGTATGTATAGACACCTACAGCCCAAACGGGTGGGCCGAATTGCTTCAAACTTGGTATATAGAGTTTTTTAGGTAGGTATTGTACAGAGGGGAAATTGAAATTTTTTTTAGCTCAAAAAATAACGGTACCTGCCATATAAATATTACATTAAAGCTTATTTTTCTCAAAAACGGCTCTAAGGATTTCAATTAAAAAAAAATCAGTGTTGCTTTTTAGGTACGACCAATCATATGGCTGAAAAAAAGTTTAAAAAAA
The DNA here is from genome assembly GCA_916050605.2 of Platycheirus albimanus. Classification (NCBI taxonomy): domain Eukaryota; kingdom Metazoa; phylum Arthropoda; class Insecta; order Diptera; family Syrphidae; genus Platycheirus; species Platycheirus albimanus. Next base: position 74,814,801 of record OU696696.1, read on the forward strand.
TGGCTAAGAACGGTACTTTCCATAGGACCGTTTTTTTTTGCTTTCGACTATCTCGAAAACGACTCAACCGATTCTTTCGAAATTTCACACATATATAGTTGTATCTTGTAGGTAGCTCAATTTGTACTGCATACCAATATTTTTGGAAAATATTTTTTTTGTATTTTTAAAAGCATTTTTAAGAAAAAAAAAATTAAAAAATTAAAATATGGTGAAAACCGCTTATTAGATTTTTTTCAAAGAATTTTAAATAATTGTATTTGCTAAATACCTATGAAATGGCGTTTTTGAATTTTTTTTCAAAAAGTTTTTCAAAAAAAACTTTTTTTTTCTCAAAAACCGCTCCACAGATTTTTATAAATTTATTCTCATAAATTTAAATTTATCCAAGAAATAAAATGGCGTACTTTTTTTTCAGCTCAAATTAGTTTAAGTATTTATTTAAGAATTTTGAAAAATGTATTTTTATCAAAATCTCAAGCTCCTACACCACTGTCACACATTAGAGCAAGTTCGTGCTACCCAGTCGTGCATTTTATTTAATAAAGACTTTCTAAGTGGTAGCTCCCATACAACGAGCCGTTCAGTTTTAGGCAATTTTTTTTTTGGTTTTTTCTAATTTACTCAAAAAGGCTCCCCCGATTTTTATGAAACTTTGTATGTAACATACATAGAATACTTAAAGGAAATTTGCATTTTTAGTGTTTGGATAATAACAGAAATTGGTTTTAACAGTATTCATAACACCTAAAAGATGACATGTTAATTTCAAATATTAAAGGTTTTTCCAGTTTTATTCAAAATTTTTTAGGTTTTACCAAATTTTTCAAAAATGAATTGTTCTTATTGATCGAAAAGTTTGTTTTCATCGTACTATTGCACCCAGAGAGCAAGTACGTGCGACACAGTCGTGCATTTTATTTTGTATACGTTTTACGATGCCCGGGACAAAAGCTCATAGCGAAGAGCACTGAAACTAACCATGAATTCAGAAAGTGATGTTGGATCGAGCATAGATAATCTTATAAGACAGTTCAAAAATGTGACGTGATAAGGGCGCAAGGGTAGGAAGACAATACACAAGGTAGCTGTATGAAGTCACTAAGGATATTGTGTGAAGTAGTAGTAGCACCAACTATAAACATCCTTTATAGGATTTAAGCCTTTCAGCAGATCAGCTTCTACCAAGATTATGTGCAGGATTTCTAGGGCGAACTTGCATCGCAATCAACATTCAAGAGGAACCAAGCAGGGTTTTGTAGTTGCCGATCTTGCGTCTACCTTATTAACACCGTGCGAACTATTATTGATTAATCATATGAGTACCGATCTTCGCTTCGCCTCAAGTTTGTAGATTTTGAGACGGCATTTGCTCGGGTAAATTGTGAGAGGTATCATTAAAAAACAATTTCGCTTTGTTCAACAAAGTAACGAGTCGTTAAGAACAATGGACTAGACAGCCTTCTGACTCTTTCGATGTGAGTTAAGGAGATCATATCATGTCACTATCTAATCCTGTTTTTGCAGGGAATCGACACTTGATGGCGCTCAAGATAAGTTTACATCCGTTAGTTTGATTTCAGAAGTTCCAAAGATAGTTGAAATGAACAGCATTACTGACAAGCTAATTATACACACCATTACCAAACAATAAATCCCACCAGAAGCAATCCAGTTTACCCTAACAATATGTCCAAGTTTGACATTATCAATTTTATTCGTTTGCTCATTGGACACACGCAAATAACGCACCAATACATTTTAAATAAAGTGCACGACTGGGTCGTACGAACTTGCTCTTATGTGTTAAAATGGTCTTGGGTGCTTGAGATTTTGGGAAAAAAGCGTTTAAAATAAAAGGCACGACTGGGTCGTACGAACTTGCTCTAATGTGTTAAAATGGTCTTGGGTGCTTGAGATTTTGGGAAAAAAGCGTTGAAAAAATCATATGAAATTTTATTAATCACTTTAAAATCAATACCTAAAACGTTTTTTGGAGAAATTGAAGTAAACCATCCGGTTTCTTTTACGTTTTTGAGTTTTCACGAAATTTTTTTTCAAAATCGTTGTACCAGTTTTTTCAAAAAACAGTTTTTTTTGAAAAACTTTTCGAAAATATATTCCAAATTTTTTTTGAGTATGCCAACTTCTAGCAGTTTGTAGTGTTTATCAGAAAAATAAAATTAAAAAAATATAAATTAAACCGTTTTTGAAAAAAAAAAAACTAAAATTAAAAAAAAATTTTGAAACTTTTTTAAAAAACTCAAAAAAACTTTTCTTGAAATTTGTTTGATATTTTATTATTTCTTTTATAAGAGGGCTTCTACATTAAAAATTTCATCGAAATCCGTCAAGTGTCTTACGAGAAAATCGGATTTCAAAAAACCGGTCCTATGGGAGGTACCGTTATAAGACTTTTCCTGAAAAATCTGTTATAGCCAAAACATAAAGTTTACTTAAAAAATACTATTCGGAAAGTTTTATCAAAATCGTAGGAGCCGTTTTCGAGAAAAATCAATTTTTCACTAAAAATCGTATGGCAGGTACCGTTAGTCTTGGAGCTAGAATACTAATTCCAAAAACCCCTCTGTAGGACGCCATAATAATACTGTGTACCAAGTTTGAAGCAAATCGGTCCAGCCGTTTATAAGAAAAAATTAAAACTGCTTTAAAATATTTGTTTCAGCTTGTTTTTAGTTTGCACCAGTTTTCGGGATTTTTTTCATTAAGTTTTTCAATAACTGTAACAGAAATTAGTGCTGAGTCTTCTACTTGGTTGATTTTATTTTATTTAATTTATCAATGCAGTATATAGAGTTTGTATTAAGAAAAATTTAAAAACTGTAACAGAAAGCGTTACTTAGAAAATGTTCACCTTAAAGTACACAAAATAGAAACTGGCTTCTATAAAGACTCAACTTACATGTAGTAAGTATAATGGTTGATGATTACAAGAATTAAAAAAAAAAGCATTTTTTAGACTCCGAAAAACTCCTACCGATTTCAACGAATTGAACCTTTCCAACCAAGTTCATTAATTTTGAAAAATAGTTTGTAAAAAATTTGAATTGAAATACTTTTAATATGCTCAGTTAATCTAGTGACTTACCAACAGAAGGAATAAGAATAAATTTCTTTTAAAAATATATTATCTTTCAGAACTCTTCAAGCAAAGTTATCAAAGTGGACATTTGAAAACACCAACAAATATTATTTATGAAATTGAACAAAATCGAAACAAAAAACCAAAACTGTGAGCCAAACCTATAATTTCGACTATAA